>OZ020615.1:1468087-2936174 GCA_963971575.1 Liopterus haemorrhoidalis
ATTTTTCAACCGTTTTGCCTGAATGGGCAAAGATGCAATTGCTTCGAATTTTGAATTTTATCGTATTGAAAAATCAGTCAGCATTATTAATTAAAACAGATACAAATGAGAATTTGAAATACAAGAAGTATTTGAAATACTAGGGAATTATTTGATATACTAGGAAATATTTGAAATATGTACTAGGAATATATTTGAAATATTTGAAATAATAGGGTAATATTTGATATACTAGGAAATATTAGAAATACTAGGTAATATTTCAAATAATAGAGAAATATTTGAATTAATAGGGCAATATTTGAAATATATACTATAAAAATATTTTAAATAATAAGGAAATATTTGAAGTACTAGGGAAATATTAGAAATACTAGAATAATATTTGATGTACTAGGAAATATTTGAAACACTAGAGAAATATTTGATGTATTAGGAAATATTTAAAGTAACAGGGAAATATTTGATGTATTAGGAAATATTTAAAGTAACAGGGAAATATTTGAAATATTGGAAAATATTCAAAATATGACCTAGAGAAATATTTGAAACAATAAAATAATATTTGATGTACTAGGAAATACTTGAAATAATAGGGAAATATTTGAAATACTGGGAAATATTCGAAATATTAACTAGGGAAATATTAGAAACACTAGAGAAATATTTTATGTACTAGAAAATATTTTAAATACGTACAAGGAAATATTTAAAATAATAGAGAAATATTTAAAATAACTGTGAAATATTTGAAATACTGGGAAGTATTCGAAATTAGAACTAGGGAAATATTTGAAACACTAGAAAAATATTTGATGTACTAGGAAATATTTGAAATATGTACTAGGTAAATATTTAAAATACTAGGGAAATATTTGAAATATTAGGATATATTTGAAATACTAGGAAAATATTTGAAGTACTTGTGAAATATTTTAAAATATTTGAAATACTTTTAAAGTGTTTCGCAACCTGACATTTTTAGAAAACAAATATCAAATAAAAATACCACGGCTAAAGTATTTACAAATCCAAATTCCAAGAGATTTTTTTTAAGTATTTGAAATACAATATTTCTGTAAAATATTACAAATTCAAGTACTTTCAAGTTAAACTTTCAAGCAGGTACAACTTGAAAATGAAATATTTTAATTTTTATTATGCTCCAAGCTACAGATAGCCCAAAACTAAGGATGGGAAAGCAATTTAAATCAAAATAGAAGGAACTTTGAACACTTAGAAAGAAAATACTTTTCTTTCAAGTCGTTATAGAAAATTAAATGATTCGTATACCGTAAAAGATATTGAAATAATATTTATATATAAGATATTTCTTTTCAAAAGCTCTATAAAAAACTTTCCAACACGTCATACGTTCCCAAACCAAACCGGAAGGCATTTTGAATACTTAGAAAAAAAAATTACTCAAGTCTTTATAGAAAATAAAGGTAAAAAGTGTTGGATATCTTTTTTGGTTTGTTTTTAAATTTAGTACTAGGTACCATTCAATTTTTTGGGTAAATTTTGGTCATCAAAATTTTTATCCTTACTTGTTGACAAGTTTCGTTTCCTAAAAAAAAAAACAGAATTTCAAGTCTGAACCCCCCTCCCCGCGAATTACTGGATGCGCGCCTGTCGTAGGCAACCACTTAACCACGGAGCCACGACAACTCTAAAATTTAATGGCCTTTAAAAATCTGAAAATCTTTTTGATTTGTTTGAAAACATTTTTTTCCGATTATTTCTCTATCACCAAATTTTTCGGAACTTTAACGTGTCATCCTTTTCAAACAAATCTACAGAAAACGCATTCTAGTAGAAAAAAAATCAAATTCCTTTCCGTTCAACCATCGAAGCATGTACATATGCAGCAAACGAAATGGAATCCGGAATCTTAAATATATACACACTATACATAAAAAAATCTAATCATATTAAGAGAGTTATAAAAGTTTTATATCCAACTTGATATTAGAGCGTAATAAATTTGAATGAGATTTACTTAGTGTAAACGATTTTTGCGATACAATAAAATTTGGTTGTAAAGTATATAACAGAGCGAGACGATATAAATGGTAGTCGGTAATGGTCTGTAATTTTCCAGCAATTACTAGGAAAATGAAACCATTTAAAGGATTTAATTATCCTTCTTCAACAAGTTGTTAACCTACTACTTAAGGCAGCTCTACACGTTTCTCAAAAATTATAACCGTCATTTTGACCCTATTACACTATTTCATAGATAACAAAAATTTAAAAAAAATACATAACACAAAATAATAGTATAAAGTGGGGAACAGAATGCAACGAGTTCTACGGCGCGTTGACGGCGTTTGGACGGCGCTATCTGTCAGAGGAAAGTTAAAATCAAGCTATCGTACGCAAGTGCAACGAATGTACAACGTCCTAACGGCGTTCCAACGCCGTTGATACTGAATGTTCGTCAATTTCCAACTTTTGACGCCGTTGAACGTTGACGTAGAATACCTAACCTCAGTTTTTACTGAATGGTAAAGTGTTTGTATGTATAAATAACTTGCATACAACATAAATAACATCACACACAAGTCTTCATCTTCTATTATAATTTTAATAAAAAAAAAACGCACGTATTAACACAGATATAGGTTGTCACGTGACACTTTGACGGCGTTAAAAATTATTGCATTGTGTGCAGGCGAAAATTCAACGCCGTTCTCAAAGGCGCTAACGCAACGCCGTCGCAATGACGGCGCGCTGTGCATTCTGTTCCAAGCTTTAGTCAGGCGTGTATTCAGGGGACTGTAGCGCTTCCCTTTATTCGAAAATTTCCATGAAACTCAATTTGTGATTAAACTTATACTATCTTATTGCAAATTTCAGTGTCCCCCTTTATAAATCCTGGATACGCGCCTTATTGGTTATTATATTAATGTTTATGATGATAAAAAATATGGCGCAGTCGGTAGGATTTTGAAAGAATATGGTATTTATTCGGATATAAGTCAGGTACGTAACCAGAGGAAGCTGGAAGGCTGCAGCACTCCCCTTTTTTCGAAAATTTTCCATGCAAATCAATTTGTGATAAAATTTAATGTATCTAATTGCAAATTTCAGTGCCTCTCTTTTAAAATTTCTGGATACGCGCCTAACTGTTTATTATATTAGTGTTTATGGTAATAAAACATATGGCGCAGTCGGTACCAAATTCTAAAAGAATTTGGTATTTATTCAAATATAAGTCAAGCACGTATCCAGGGGAAGTGGGAAGACAGCAGGGCTCACCTTTTTTCAAAATTTTCCATGTAATTCAATTTGTAATTAAATCCATAGTAAAAATCCTAGATATGCGCCTGTTTTAAGTATCATCATTATAACCGACAGCCCGAGGTGAGCCTATGAGGAGGTAAGAGGAGGTCTCTTACCGGGTTTCATAACCAAATTTTCAATCTGTGTACATTCAGGAGTAATATGGTAAGTATTACGTCCATTTTACGTCGTACACAGGAAGGTACATAGAGTTTATAGCCATTACGAAAAGCTAAACAGAGCCTGTTTTGTAGAAATATTCTTTTTTTTGCAAATAGTTTGACATAAGCGGGAGTTGAGCAAGCCCATTGTGGTCAAACAGCAGGTATAAACGATTTAACGATTAATATTAGTGTTTATTATTATATAATAAAAATAAATAATTTGGTACAGTCGGTAGGATTCTAAAGAAAATTTTGGTAACTATTCGGAATCAATTAAAGATTCTGATTCAAATGGCGATGATGCAGAGGCTGATGAAAATGTTAATGTAAGTGAATAGATTCCAAAAGAACGATAATTTCTTTTTCTAGAATGTTGAAGTTTCATTTTTTTATTATTGAAATTTTTTGTATTTCAGAAAAATATGTTTTATATTATTAATCAGTTACGGTTGACATAATTATTAAATAAGTTATTTTTCGTAATACTTACATAAATAGCCGATAGGGGTACTTTAAGTCCATCTCTTCCAAGACCATACACTAAACTTATCAAAATAGCAAAACATCCAACCCAGCAGGAAATAACTGTCATCCTATTGATCCTCATTTTGCAGTTCATCTTGAACAGGTACCATCCAGTTATCATTCCGATTAAATATGGACCAACTCTCATCCAGGGTTTGTCATAGAGCTGATCAAAGAGGGCAAAAGGTTCCTCAATACGGGCCTGGAAGTTATACTGCATCGCTATTGTGAAAGTGGTGATCCAGGAGGTTACCAAAAATATGAATACGGTGAAGGAGGCCAGTTTGAAAAGGCGAGGACCCCTGAAATTATAAATTTCAATCAAGAAAAGTTTGGTACTAATAAAAATTAGTGTTTTAAAAGTAGATTATAATCTATAAAATTCAGAGAAATAATATTAAGATGTAGACAACCAGCAACACACAGCTGTAATGCTGGTCAGTAGGATGTCACTCAAACTGAAACTTTTAATGCAATGTGAATATGATTTCAAAAGCTCGAATCAAACTATAAAAATTACTAGATTACAAAATCTAGTTACTTCTAATGGTTTGGAATAGCCTATATTTAATAAAAATAGAAAAGAAAAAACAGCTTTTTTATTACTAATAATTTAATTATAATAAAAATTAAATTAATACATAAGCTTACACCCTTTCAGTGATGGGCGCGTAAGTTACATGATGTAAGTAACCTCATTGTTGACGCGTAAACAATTGATGTAAAGTAAACACAAAAACTCTTGTTAACAATGTAAACAACGTAAACAATGTAAAGAATGATTTAGACATGCGCACTTGTTTTGAATTACAGAACCTCATTATCAATACATTTTTATAAATAATAAAATTTTAATGAACCGATTTTAAATGAAAAAGTATATAAAATTAGGACAAGCCAATATACATATTAATAAAAATCGAATTTGCATCATTATACAGGTGTTACATACAAATTAGTAAATATGAATATGAAAAATAAAAAACTTTATTCTTTAAAAAATACAGTCTAATTTTTTTAATAACAAAATACATTAAATTGCACCTTTAAGAAAATTGACCTATATTATTTAATAACGAAAAGATTCATTGTAAATTTTGCATAACGCCTTATATTTTCTTTCATTTTCTTTAATTAAAACAAAACCTAGTTCTTCAGAAATATTCCTTCGGTTTCTTCCCACCATTTTTTAAATAAATTTATTGTTTAACTGAATATACTTGTTCATTAACTCTCTATTATTCGTATTAAATAACTAAAACTAACCACATTATTTGACAGTTTACAAAGTTTACATTGTTACATTGTTGACAAGTTTACCAATTGTTTACATAAGTTTACACGTAAACGTAAACAATTAAAGTTTACGTGTAAACGCCCATCACTGCACCTTTTCCGTAAAAGGTTAATAATAAATTTGTATTATTTTACGGATATTTTTTCAAAATAGACCCCCCTCCAGACCATTTTCTTGTGTGCGCGCCTGTCTTGTTAACACCCTACATTATTTGATTGTTAAATAAAATAATATTCTTTGAAATAAAACTCACAAAATCACAAAAAGAAATAAAAAGTTTGTTTGAGTGATATTGTACTGACCAGCATTACAGCTGTGTACTGCGGGTTGTCTACATCTTAATATTATATCTCTAAATTTTATAAACTATTTTCTGTGACATATCTTTTTGCGGAAAATATCTCGTAAGTAGCACATGTGTTAAAAGTTTTTCGCTACTTTAAAGTCGATGTGTTACAGTGTTACAGTGTTACAATTTTTCCTGCGGTAACTCAATCGATTTTCCCAACTGCTGAGTTTCTCATCGGTTTTACACGAAAATACCGTTAATGCATAGAAATTCAACCCTAATAGAAATTAATCAAATGTCAAACTAATACCTTGTAAAAGAGGACATATGTGAAAAAAATACAATAGAAAATTAATGGCATATTAGATGAAAGATCTCTATCGTAAAATATTCAAAAAAATCTTAAAACCGATACGAGTAAACTCCCATTTCTAGTTAACTGATTGTTACTAAAAGTTGATCAACTCGTGCCATTGTTGTCAAAAGCTTAAATATGAAGTTTTATAAAAATCCTTATAGCCAGAATGACAGACATCATGCTAAAAATAGTGAAATCGTTATGTAGGGACCTCAATTCGTGGAGATCCATCGAAATCTCGAAATGTCAAAATCGCTATGATCGCAATACCGCCCTCATGTATGTTGGCGGTCGGTAATAGGGTTGTACATCGAAGGCAAAACATTTTGTTTAACATCGATGTTAACATCGGCGCTTACTATCGATGTTGAAAAAACATCGAAGGAAAAACATCGATGTATCGGAAACATCGATGTTTTATTAATATTAAAAAAAGCTATTTATTTATATTATTTATCTTTTATTTAATAATGTAAAGATAAAATACGAAAAAAGTAACACATAATACACAAAAAGCATTTATTAGATTTTGAAATAGAAATAGTCCTCTTTAATAGTAATTAATTTCACATTAATATTATTATACCCAATATAATAATCCTAATTTGTACCTACAGTCTATTCCAAACGATTAGGCGGAACTAACCGCAATTTTCATTTTTGTAATTTGTCATTAGATATTTTTTTATATATTGAAGTTGACTTTTCCTGAACAAAATGATCAAAAGCTTCAATCAATCGGTAAAAGTAACTAGAATTGAAAATCTAGTTCCGCCTAAACCAAAGGAACAGACCTTACTACATTTCCTACATTTCTAAAATGAAATATTGGATTTTATTATAATACTAATATAGTAATATGTTAATTTTATATTATTCAACATAAAAATAACACTGTCATACACAATTATTTTTATACTTTTTTAAGTTGAAATAAAGTCTGTTCCTTTGGTTTAGGCGGAACTAGATTTTCAATTCTAGTTACTTTTACCGATTAATTGAAGCTTTTGATCATTTTGTTCAGGAAGAGCCGACTTCAATATATAAAAAAATAACTAATGACAACTTACAAAAATCCAGGGATTGGAGGAATAACAACTGGGAAAGTGTCAACAAGACTCAAAAAGAAAAAGTGTGTTGGCGTCGTTGGTCGTTCGCATTGTTTGTAAAAATTAGAAGTTTCTTCTTATTTTTTCGTATTCTGCTAACTGCGAAGAAGAATAAGAACTAAAAATATTAGTATTGTTATATCACAATAGATGGCGCTTATATTTTTTGTACTAATTTTAATAAAAATTAAATTTTTAAGATTCTAGCGCCTCTAGCGGTAGTTTCTGAATTTCAAAGTTTAAACATCGACATCGGTAGTAGACATCGATGTTTTATCGATACTATCGCCAGCTGACCATCGATGGTAAAAACATCGATGTTTTTAAAACAAACATCGAAGTTTTCGATACATCGATGTTTTTTTTTCCATCCCTAGTAAGTAATATTCCGAACTTTGACCTATAATAATTGGTACCTATAAAAGTTGCAAACCTCGATTGCTACAACACGAGCCGCTACTGATAAATGATAAACTAAAATTTCATAGTAGAATACTCATATATACAGAATTGAGTTCTATAAATTTCCTTTGGGTTTTCAATAGATAATAATCTTGAAACAGTTTTCCTTTGGGATATAATTCCCAGTATTTGATATATGGTACCTTCATATGCAGCTTCAATGTCAGAGATGTTAACAATGTGAACTATTGTACAGGGTAACGGACAAGCAGGAAATTAATACACATATGCTCCATTCAGGACTTTCTACCTATATCTCTCCCTTCTGCTTTTAACATGAATGCGCATAATCTCAAAAGCCTACAATATCTTCATAGAGGCAGCACAATAGAACACGTTATAAATGTCACTAAAAAATAATAACGAGAAGATAAGAGGTTATATAACATTTTTAACAGAGGAAAAAATCAAAAAAATGTTCGCGTTATTTACTTCGTAAATTTAGGTTAAGTTTAGTTTTTGTTTTTTATCGATAGAGTACTCCGGCCGGTTAGTTTTTTCCCGGACGCTCAGTCCTCTTAATGGTTTATTAGTAAGGTGTACGTCCTGAATTGGCCGAGACAGTCCTGAATTTCCGCCTTGCATCCAGGGTTTTTCAGAGGCAATGTTTGTCCCAAATTCTGGATTTTTGTCCTAAATTTTAGAAAACATACTTATTTCCAATTTTATTTTTAATATATTTCAACTAAAATTATTTTTACAAAATTTAAACTAAAAAAAATTATGTGAAGTGTGAATTTTCACACATTTCAGGGTTTCGCAGGTATTTATTAAGTGAATGATTATTTGGGATGCCAAAGGTTGATTTGAAAATTGCACCTATGGCTTCCATTAGTTGTTTTAAGTCATATGCTCTGACCCTCTGATTCCGTATACATTGAAACATAGAATTAAATTATAATTCCAACAATTCCCACTGATTATTAAATTTACGCTTTTAAAAATTAAATGCAACATTTGCCAAAATATAACTAGAATTTTGACAAAATAATTTAAACAAAATAAAAATGCAATAAAACAGAAAAAATTAAATTGTCTTCAGCCCGGAAGGGAACCCTAGTTTGCAGCTTAGGAAACGAGAAGGCTAACCATTAGACTATGAACGCTTGCTGGCTTAACGTATTAAATATTTTACATCGTCAACCAAAAAATACAAAAAATGCATTATTTAACATAATCTGATGAAATTTCTGTTGTACTATTCCAATTCACACCAATGTTCATTACTAAGAATTTTTTCAGATTTTTAGATTGCCCCTCTGGTTTACAGGGTGTGGGACAAATTTTTTTTTGCACATTTTTTGGAAAAATCGCTTCTAAATAATTTATTTTGCAAAAATAAATTTTTTATCGTTAATCCACATGCTAAGGGCTTTCATTTGATACCCTACTCAGAATTTAAAAAATATATATTTTTTTGATGAGCCCATATTTGTTTATATTTTTAGGGTGATATGTTTTTACGTGACAGACAGACAGACAGACAGACAGACAGACAGACAGACAGACAGACGACAAAATGACGGCATAAGAGTTTTTGGGTCATACCTACAAAACCCTTAAAAAATCTAACGAAAGGGTATTTTCCTTGATGAACAGTTTTTGGACAAATGACAAGACTCAACCTGATGTAGACACATTAAAAGCAATATTACTGATTAAAGTAAATTATGAAGAAAACTGTGATTTTTATAAAATGCTTCAAAGCTAAAAAGGCCTACTCAAAAAGATCCGCAGTTCGGAAAAATAAATGTTTTCTACTGAGTAAGTTTTTAATGAAGAAATTTTGAATTCATTTAAATCTGTCTAAGATAATTCATTTTGTCTGCTTGTCTCTCTGTCTGTCTGTGTATCTGTCTCAGTGTCAGTTTGTCCACGCCAGATTAAAAAACTACTGGTTTTTGAAATTTGATAAAATTTTGTATATATGATTAAAATATTGCCACTTGCATGATAGGATACTTTTTGTGAGCGTACTTAGCTTAACGATATACCTCTTTAACGAACTATTTTGTAAATCTAATATTAAACAATCTATATCCAACTTTATATCCGTCAGTTTCTCTCTTATGCAAAACTTTATCGAGGTTTCTTCAGAACTAACGTCAACAAGATGATAACCGAACCATCATCTGATTGTAACCTACAACAATATGTCTAATATTGAATATTTCACACATGCGCACTATGCTTGGATGAAGAATTTTCATATTCCACGGATGTGCACAATGCGTGGAATAAAAAATTTAATTTTTCACGGCGTATGAAATGTATTAAGAGTTGATACATAATGCATTTATAGTTTGATGGATGTAGAAAAAATATTATTCTTACCTGACAGCCATGAGTAGTAATATAACCGCCATAACATAAAACTGCGTATCATTCGACATGTACCAACTCCATAACATACAGATTTCTTTCTGACTGTACCAGGTATTGATATATAAAGCATTTCTCCACCAGAAATTATCACAGGTGATGTGGTCATATAGGCCTGGCTCAAATACAGAATTGTTGTAGAAATATCTCATGCTAACTTCATTTACTCCCAACACGAACAGGTAGGCAGGTGTAAGACGGATGAAACGATAGAAAACAAGTAGGAAAAATCTCTTGGAACTCGATATAAATCCACCCATAAGGGTTTCTTCGATAGTTTGTTTTTTAGCTGCTGTTCGGAAGTAGAGAATGGTGACCAGGAAACCACTAAAACAAAAATAAATTATAAACAAATTGACATAGCAAGAGCGAAATGGTAATACATGTGCCCTGCGTTGCTAAGGTCTCGGTTTCAAATCTCGTTCAGGCATGGAATTTTCATTAAAATAAATTAAAATTGTCCTGGCTATTTGCCTCTGTAACAAAGGCCATAAAAGTGAGAAAAAAAATGCCAACTTTTCACTGCTAAAAAGTAAAAAGTTTTGAAATGTATAGCACTCGGGTACAAGTAAATTTCGTGAAGTGGTACAACAGAAATGTAACACTTTAAGGTACATTAAGGTACATTTGCTGTGGTACCTTAGGTTAAGGGGGGGGGGGGGGTAGGGTCAGAAAATCGTTTTTTTTTTAATCGATTGTATAGTGACTCAGGAGTGTCCATACAAAATTTCAGGTCGATCCGAGCAAAATTAACGAAGTTATCGGCTTAACAATACAAATAACTCAAATTCATATTTTCGCGCAAATCGCGTGTTATAGCGTTCCTTTCAGAACGCTGCTTTATTAGCCGCGCGCAGCTCTCATAAACGTAATAGTAGAGTCTTCCCACTCTATCCACACCTGTCTGTGCTATATTTGTCTAAAAACACTTATATATGTGACTTGTAGTAGTATACATTCATTTCATCGAGCAGTTACGGTACACGTGTTTCGTAATTTTTTGAGGAATTTTATTTTTCAAGTCGGTGAGACATGTAGCTCGAAAACTACTCGACCGATCTTTCTGAAATTTTGCACACTATTTCTGTAGGCAATTTACTAGGTAACGCTGTCGAGATATATTTTTTTTTCTTGCTTTTTTTTTATGGAATTTTTTACAACTGAAAACAGAAATTTCGAGAAAAAAATTTCCGTTTTTTTCGTTTTCTTGACTTAAAACTTATACCAAAAATTAAATAATCTAGATATTTGAAAAAACTCGACAGCGTTACCTCAAGAAACTCCTAAACTAACGAAATATTTTTGGTTTTTTTGTTTTAGATGATCCAGTCATTAGTTATGTGTCTCACCGCAAATCAACTCTTTGTCCTGA
Source organism: Liopterus haemorrhoidalis (assembly GCA_963971575.1). Taxonomy (NCBI): domain Eukaryota; kingdom Metazoa; phylum Arthropoda; class Insecta; order Coleoptera; family Dytiscidae; genus Liopterus; species Liopterus haemorrhoidalis. The sequence goes on from OZ020615.1 coordinate 1,479,334, forward strand.
ACGAAAATTTCAAATTCATGACACGAGCTTAATTTTCGATATTTTTCAATACAAATTTTTTTGGATACTCTTCAAAGGTTGTTGTTTACTGACGGTATTATCCCAATCAAGTTACTATGAACAGTTTTCTAAAAAAAAATCTTGAAAATGGGTATAAAATGTGCTGCTCTGACCATACCCCCCCCCCCCCTTAAGACAAGTTGCCGATTTCTTTACTGAAACATTTCATTCTTTTTCTAGTGCTTCAAGAGTCTTCATTTATGTAATACTACTTAGAACACAATGGCCAGAAAAGGTGAACGTTTGGGCATGGTTGGTAGTAGGGTTTCTGGACTCGAGTCGACTGGAGTCCGACTCGTCGAATATTTGCGTAATTACTCTAATACTCGACGAATACTCGACGAGTCCACGTTTTTGAAATTAAGTAAAAACCAATAAATTCAAAAGGTGCTTTCTAGAAATGTTTTGATAAATTTCTAGATTTATGTTTTATTTATTTTTTTGAATTATACACATTGCTACGGGCATTAACGGACACTCATCTTCACTAATCAAATCAAATCTTCGCTAATCAAATTGGTGTACATTCATTTAAACCACTTGAACCTTATCAACTTATTTAATTCAACTTGTTGTTGTTTTTATTTTTCGGGTAAAGGAAATTTTGAAGCTTTTTTTGTATTTAGTTTTAGTTTATTTGCAATCGTATATTCATAAAATCTATCGATGTTTTCTTGTATTGTTTTGCAATCTTCAGTAGAGTATACTTTTTGATATATTTTCAAATCATCTGCATACATTATAAATTTTGAATGCAGAAAACAGTTTTTAATATCGCTTATGAAAATATTAAATAAAAGAGAACTTATATGTGAACCCTGTGGTACACCTGAAGTTACGGCACAATATTCTGAAGTAAAACCGTTCATGGGATCGTTATTGGGATATATGAAAAGCCAAATTTGTAATGGCCAAAATTTAACTATTGAAGAAATAAAAGCTAAAATACAAAATGAATCCCACAGGATAAGATCGATGCAATTAATTAATGTTATGCAAAATTTTTACGACCGTTTGGGGCATTGTTTGGCAGAGAATTGAGAAATATTTGTAAATTTATTGTAGATTATTTTTATTTTATGTTTTCTCCAAATTTAAAATTTTATGTTTGTTTAATAAATATATTATTAATTTTTCATTTCTATTTATTTCCTAAATAAAATGTTTTGCGTTTGTTTATTTCTATAATCGAGTAAGCTATGCAGTATGTTTTATTTTAAAATAAACGCATTTTACATTGCTGTCAATCAATGGTGACTATAGAAAAAAAAAAAAAACGAATGTTCTATGATACAATAAACTCATGGTATATTCAGTGAAGATGTTTTCTTGCTTTATATTACTTAATTTCAGGCTGTTGGATTTTTATAATAAAGCAGCACAATAGCCAGAAATGCGTTATCTAAAGTTATCAATTTATTTTATGGTATATTGTTATCTATGTGCTTTAATAGAAACTTGGAGACAATAACATAAAAGCTCTGTTATCTGTTGTTCCATTTCAAGTTCAGGATCAGAAGCTTGGAGCTTTTTGCCAAGAAAGCTTCTCCTTTTAACTTATTTCAGACTCCAATTATAATTTCATAAACTTTTAAACAGAGCAGTTGACATTTATAAATCATAAAGTTTATGTTGGTATAATTTTTACTTCCTTTAAGGAAATATAATTTGTTCAGTTTTGGATATTCAAACAACTTTGAAATAACCTTCAAGAAATTGAGTTAAATCATAATAATCGATTGGAAATGTGAATTTTCATATATTTGTAAGTATCTACTTGAAAACAAATTGTGGATACAGATTTAATATCATAAAATTATATTAGGTCGACAAGGAAATTTCGGTCGTCAAGAAATTTTTTAGAAAAATGCAAAGTTGGTTGATAACTTACAAATATAAGGCATTATTTTATTCATCAAAGTATGCACCCATATTGTCTATACACTTTTGCCATTTAAGCGGCAGGTTGTTCAGGCCGATGGTATTATACCCTGGCGAAAGAGAGTCAATGAATTCGTGGTATGCCTGTTTTACAGCATTGTCGAAATTAAACTATTTTCCTATTAAAAAGTTGTCCAAATTGCGGAAGAAGTAGTAATCAGTGGGGGCTAGGTCTGGTGAATATGAAGAATGATGAAGAAGTTCCAACTCTAATTCCTGTAGTTTTGCCACAGTCATTTGTGCAGTGTGTGGTCTAGCGTTATCATGCAAGAAGATAGGAGTCGATCTGTTGACCAATCTAGGATGTTTTTCTTCAAGTTTTTGCATAATTTCGTCCAGTTGTTTGCAGAATATTTCTGCTGTGATCGATGAGCCAGGTTTTTTTTTTTGTTTGGTTTTTAAGTTACCTGTACAAAATTTGGCGAACCAATTTGGTATTGTCTGCTGCGCAGTAACACTAGAGCCAAATATTAATGTTTTGCGCGGTCTGCGATGCCGCAGTTCCACGTAAGAACTCATACTTTATAATAGTGCGAATTTCCGACCGTTTTATTGTCAACAAAATTATTTAAAAAAAATTTTTTTGATATTTTTTAGAGCATACAATGATTTCTTTAAACAGGCGAGATGTGTAACTTTCCAACAAAATAAAACTGTAAAATATTAAACCGAAGTCAAATAATAAGCTATTAAAGTTGGCAATATTATTAACTACAAATTTCATGCTTTACGGCATAAGAGGTTTCTTTAGAAGGTCACTCAAAATTTAAAAAAACATTTATTTTTCTCATTAAATACATGTTTGTTAATATTTATCTCGTGATGTGTTTTATAGAACTCTCAGTATTTTTCCTATATGTGGGTCAAAGAGTTGTACAAGCATGCCAAATTTTAATTTTCTATGTTCAGTCGTTTGATTACAATTTGTTCCATACGGACAGGTAGACAGATAAACAGACAAACAGACTGACACATGAGTGACGTTATAAAAGTTTTTTGGTGGCCATTGCTACAAAACCTTAAAAATTAAATCAGCTAACAAAAGACTGTAGTGGTATAGAAGAAAACTGGAATGACGCAGTTAACAGGGAAAGTGTAAAAGATGAGACATTTTGTTAAATGTTTCCTTCATCTAATCAATGATTTTGTAGAGACAGCTGCATGTCCTGATCACCTTACTTTAATGACAATAGTTAAAACTTCTGTAGTTTGTCCAAAGCTGAATTACGCTCGATTTAACAACTAATCCAAATTAATAGCTTGTAATTCTTTGCTAAATTTACACAACTTAATAAAACAACACAAACACAACTAAAGAAGTATTTGGACAGTAAATTAAAGGACATTTACGAAATTAAACCTTAATTACAACAGAAATTTGTTGCATGTTTTACAACATAAAACTATTTTATATAAAATATAAACAAAACTTAACAAAGCTGAGTTTTTGTTAGACTACATTAACTACATTTGCCTCCGAGCAAATTTATATTTAAAAGTATATTTATCAGATTATACGACAACATTTTCATAATAATAATTTTAAGTTTTCAGTGTCTAATTGGTGCATAAAGCAGTATAATTTATTATTCTAGACCTCCGGCATTATATAAAAGTACTCCATGTTAAAATAACCGCTGAGGTCGAAATGGTCTTCGTCGTTTTGGGAGTACGTTTTTAATAATATATTGTTGAATCATTGTAGTAAAAAAATGATATTTCAGTTTTTACGATAAAACACAAAATAAATAGGGCAAGAAAACATATATCATGAAAACGGACTTGTTGAAAGAAAAAGCATTAGATAATAAAAAGGAATGACCCAGATTTAAAAAAAAAATTTATTACAAAAGTAAGAGACATTGAAATTTATAGTTATCAATTATCTAATAGTTGGAAGACTTTGTGAAAAATGGAGAGATCAGCTGTCAGATGCAAGTATTGGTATAAAAGTTATCTGAAAATACCTGAGTACACTTAACAGATCAAGGCACCTTAGGTCCTCATTGAAGTCCTTCAAAAAAGGACACTGCAATTTTAAAAACCAATATATAAACAATATAAAAATTTTACGAATAATTGTCCGTTACGTTTACATAATACGTAAAATATAGTACAATAGGTGCATTTTATATATATATGCGTGTGTCTTTAATTGCATGGAGACATCTTTTTCTAATTCAATATACTCACTTACCTTATAAAGAAAAAGCTATCCACTGAAAATGTAGCATTTGATATTGTTTGATAAACATAATATCTTTCTGTAATAATTCTGAGTGTTTTATTCTCGGCTATGGAGAAGACCTGTAGATAAGTATGTACTAAAATGATCCAAGCGATGGAAAGGAAACGTAATCCATGAATACAGTTGACAGAATCTTCAGCTACATTATCTACAGCTAATATCTTTTTCGTATTCGTTGAAGCCGAAAAACATAATAGTAATCTTGATGGAACACCTACAAAGAAAAATTTGATTAAGTATTTAAAAGAACTAAAAATATAGAGAGTATTCATTTTAATTTGACCACCATTGCTATCTTGAGTACTGTAATAGCTATGAGATTGGTGGAATAACACAATCTCCATGTGACCTGTTAAAGGCATTTGACTGCATGTATCACCTTGTATTAGAGGAAAAACTGGCACACCACAGTGTCAGAAGTAATGTACTAGCACTGTTACGGCTAGTTTTACAATCGGCAGTTAAGTCTTTGGCTAGGAAACTTATGGTAATTATTACATTGCAAATATGTCGTAAGACAAGTAACCATGAATTGTAAAACCGGCCCTTAATGAGCTAACTTAAAGATCGCAAACAAATAGTATTCTTTAACAATGTCCAATAGAATCAAAGCATCGTTCTTAACTAAAAAAGAAATACCAACTAACATCAAGGTAGAGATCTTCAAAAAAGTGACAGTACCAATTTTGACATACGCCTCAGAATCCTGGACCACTACAGAGACGCACAGATCTAAAATAAGAAGCTCCGAAATGAGATTTTTAAGGAAAATCGAAGATAAAACAAAATTGGACAGAATAAGAAATGAAGCATTTAGAGAAAAACTAGGCACAAAACCAGTAGAGACTATAACAGAAGAAGGACAGCTAAGATGGCTGGGACATATACACAGAATGAGTGAAGACAAAATAGTAAAAAGAGTTTATGAAGCAAGAACAGTGAAGAAAGTTAGACCAGGAAGACCGAGAAAAACCTGGCACCAAGAAACAAAAGAAGCAGCAACGAAGAGAGGCGTAAAGTGGGAGGAGATAAGAAAATATACGGACAGAACACGATGGAAAGAAGTATGGAGAACATTAGAAAATAAGTAACTTGACTATAGCCTTACACCGCAAGGTAGAAAGGCTTCAGGATTAAGTAACAATGTTAAATCGTATAGCATTGATATTAATTCGGGAGTGCCACAAGGGTCTATTTTGGGGCTCTACGCCCCGTGGCTATCGACACAATCAGATCAATTCTGCCCGGATGTCGCTCGGTGGACGTAATCATCCAGTAACGCCAATGGTGCATACAAGATTTTATTTTTCATTTCAAATAAAATAAAAGTAAAAATTAACAGTTATTTATACCTATCTGGTAGCCTATGACAATAAACCGTTTATAGACAAAAACCAAATAATTTTGTTTAATCATTTAATTGTCAGAATTAATTTTACAATCACAATGAATAAGCAAGAATTACCTGAATACATCGAGAAATATGCACAAAAAGCAACAGAAAGTTTGTTACCAACTAAAACTAAACAGAAATATAAAAAAGAATACGAAACCTTTAGACTATGACGATTAAAAAATAAGGTACCGTCCGTAAATGAGACTCATATTTGTTGAGGGCGTAATCAGAGGGCGTTATAGATTCATAATGCTCCGGTTGTTAGGCATATGTTTAAATATATCGTATTCTAGGCATTATAACCAAATAAGAGCCAAGTGAAAAATAAATTTAATTGATATTCATGCCGACTGGCGTAGCGTATTGGTAACACATGTGTCCTGCGTTGCTAAGGACTCGGGCTCGAATCCTGTACAAGCATGGTATTTTCAACACGAAAAATTACAATTATCCTGACTAATTGACCAAAGGTCATAAAGTTGAAAAAAAAATTATATTCATTTTAAATTAGCAATTGTTTTCTAAATGAACCAACCTCATAGCTATTATAGTTCTCGATATAGCAATAGTGGAAAAATTCAAATGGACCCTGTATTGATTTAAATATAAATAGTTTTATATTGATACGAATTTTTAATAAAAGAATTTTATATTTTCTTTTATCATATTTTTATTTTTCTCCTTGTTCTACTCTTTCCTTTGTTTGGTTCTATCGAGCGTAAAATTGAATATTTCAAATTTTATTCTTTAACAGGAAACTTTGTTTCCCAACTTTTAATTTTATTAGTCCTTAAAAATTTTAATAGATTTTTAAAAAGACCTTTAAATTAATAAAAGATATTTCATAATTTATTTTACATTTTTGACAGTTGAAAGTTCTTTTATATTTAGATCAAAATAATTCAAGGACACCACTGTTTCTAATTCTATTGTATCTTTCAAGGATCTATTTAAATTACCCTTATTCTTACCTTTCCTTATTTCCACCTTTGTTTTTTCAACTGTTTTTGTGATACCATTTAGAGACATTTCACCACTCTTGATTTCGTTATTATTATTCGTTGAATTTTGCTGCTCCTCGTCTGTTTTTCTCTTCCGTTTCGGGGTTGAGCATACTTCGTATAGGGTCGCTATGATTATAATTGTAACTATGGCAACGGCCGTCCCTCTGGAATTTGAATAAAATCATATAATAACATCATTAAGTCAAATTAGAATCAAATTAAAATTAAAATGTCATATTTCAAAAACATTGAAATATAAGAAATTTTGTAATCATAAAGCTGGATCCAGATCAGTGAACAGATCCTGTAATGTTTCGTGCAAGGTAACACAGGGCTGCGAAAAAAATACAATGTCTATTAACTTAAGGCTGGTTTCTGGAAGCTTAGTTAACCAAATAGTTAGAAAACGGTTGTTATGAGATTGTTAATAATAATAATAATATTTATTATGTTTAAAAAAATGTTTAACATTTGTATTCGTCAATATTACAATATGAAATTTAAATAAATATATATAGACTTTTAAAATTTAAAGGCGTCAAACAAGAGACTAACTAGGGTACCGAATTTCATTCAAATCACTAAAGTCATTTGCAAGATATTCATCAGTGGAGTAAAATGCTTTGATAGTTAAAGAAGTCTTGGTTACTTTTTTAAAATTAGAGAGTCTTAAACTCTTGTGTGTTTAAGAACATTAAAAAATTTAATTGCAAAGTAATTAGCACTATATCTAGACCTATCCAGTCTAGTAGTATAGGTAGGACGAATTTCGTTCTTATTTCTCGTGTCGTGCCTATAGACCGAGGAATGAGGTGAGAACTCACTAAGATTTAACGGACGTACAGGATACAATGAAGGATGTATAGGGAAGGTAGGGTTAAGATTTTTAATTCAACAAAACTACGTTTACAGTCCGATATGTATCTTAAATTGGCTAAAATACGAATTGCTCTACGTTGAAGCGAGAATAGACGACCTGTATGAGGAGAGTGACCCCAGATCAAAAAGGCATATGTTAACTGAGATTGGATGGACGCGAAGTAGTATGTTTTCATCACTGCCAGAGATGCACACCATTTAAGGTTAAATAGACAATAGATATTCGTACATATTTTCTTGGCTAATTTGTTTATTTGGAGGTACCAAGTTAACTTACAGTCAATAACAAGTCCTAGAAATGTTACCGAAACTGGGTTGTTTATCTACTGTAAGCTTCTAGTCGAGAATACCATGTTCCAATAATGATAATAATAATAATAAATTAGGAAAAAATCAATGAATTTTAAAAAATCAAATAAAAATTCAAAGAGTCATAAAGTAAAATTATTGTTGTTGTTCATGGTCAACTTATTAGCAAGGAACCAATTTTGAAAGTGTCTACCTTTCAAAATTGGTTCCTTTTTTTGGCCAAATTTCGGTCATCAATAAGTGATGAAATAGCACTGTTGCTTTGGAGGGCAGTAGTGTTATCCGCGAAGAGTATTACATCCAGGTCAGTATTAAAAAAAAGCAAATCATTTATTAAGATTAGAAACAAAATAGGACCCAGAACTGACCTCTGAGGTACTCCATGGTTAATTTCTAGCTTCTTGGAAGTATCGTTGTTAGAATTCTCGAATTGTTTTCTGTTGAAAAGGTATGACTGGATGAGTTTAATGCTATCCGGAGAAAACTTGTAAAATTGGAGTTTTTTTTTATATTTTTTTTATATTATAACCGTAGTTGACCATTTTCTTGTAGTTCACTAAGCTTCCAGAAACCGGCCCTTAGAGTTACTTTTTTGACTAAATCCCCAAAAAAGTGAAATTTAGAATTTTTGATTTTTTTTTTTTAATTTTCATAAATTATATCTCTAAACTGATAAAATATAGGAACCTGCGGTTTAAATTTTTGAATCCCCATACTTGTTTAGTCAAGAAAATTAAAGTCTTAAAATTTAAATGAAGAAGAGTTTTATAAAACATGTATTTTGTTCACAGCTAAATTTAATTAAAGTAACGTCTTTCAATGAAAAATAATCTACTTAATTTTCCTTCATTTACAGAGATTTTCCTCTTGAATTATAAAGAAAATTTTTCATTAAATCGTATAATTAATTAATTTCTTCAACTAGGAAAACACAAATGTAAGTAGCATTGTAGCGAAATAGAATAAATTACAAAGAAAAAAACTTAATAAAACTATTTAAAGGGAGGTACAACATTATACCTGTCACAAGTTTCTTATGAAAAACTAACAAAATAAAATTAGTAACAATCTATATATCAAAATTTGGAGTAAATTATCTATTTAATAGGATAGTTTTATATGGGTGAATAAGGGGGTGAGGCAGGGATGCCCGCTGAGCCCAACACTGTTCAACCTGTTCAATTAGTTAAAAATATTCAAATTATTTAAATATAAAAACTAATCTATTTTAAGATAAATATCCTCAAAGATTAGTTGAGTTATCATATATTTTTTTAGATAAATTTTGACAGACAAGTTTAGATTTTTACGATCGTATATTATATGATTTGTTAAAAATGTTTTCACCGTTTATCTCAAGTACATGGTCGAATGTTTCCACAGATTTTGATATGCAACCATATATTTTCAGCTTATGGAGTTCGTAGGTAATTAGTCAAAATTAATTATTTGAGGTTATGAATTATTGGGAATAGAAATATGAGTCTATGAAAGATAAGTTAAAAGGTTTTTGTTGTTCATTGGAGAGCTGATTATTTTTACAATCACAAAAACTGGGGTTTTATTTTTTATTTCATTTGTAATGGATTATTCCCTAAACGCCATAAGGCCTAGGGAAATAAAAATATATATATACATACTTTTAAATGCGTTTTCTTTTTTACTGTTTTATTTTTCCATCAAATTTGTAGTTAAGTTGATATTAAGTTAATTTCAAATTCCTGTTTATTTATGCTTGACGTATTTCCATAAATAATTCTATTACTTCCCTGTGTTTTAGCTCCATAATCCAATCTGTCCGTCCCTGTAAGCATGTAATAAGTTCCAACGCTCATTATTTTTCTATGTTGTGATACACCATATTTGGTTTCAAATTTGCCAGATGCGAAAGTAAATAATACACTATTATTGATTTCCATGTAATTTTCTCCAATTACAATACAATGCCTAAAGTAGGTCATTGTATTTTATTCGCAAAAGTACAATGCTAAATTGAAAACCAGAATTGCCGACAACCGATAAGGAATGGTAGAATATAAGCCGAGTATCGACTAAAGAGTAAAGCCAATAATTGGCAACTTTACACCGTTAGGAAAAAATGTATGTATCTTATTGAATAAAAAAACTAAAAGAAGGAGGCTTTATAAATTTTTACATACAAATTTTTCTGACGGAAATTCCAAAGACCATAATGGCTGTCAATATTTTGTTGTTTACGTATTAAAAATTGATTATTAATATTTATTTTAATAATTTAAAGTATATTCATAATCTATAAATCATAAATAAAAGACAGGACTTAAACAGTTTTTAGTTATATTATAATTTAATATAAAATTACGCCTTTAACCTGAAATTTGGTATCTTGTCAAAAGGGTTAGCTACACTGTTTGCGGCCGAGCAAAAAAGGTAAAATTCAACTAAAGGCAGTCCCAAAATTAACGCAAGATTTGAATTAAATAGAAAACACAGTTTTGTAGTCTTTGGATTGTTATTTTTTTATTGAATCATAAACTACATAGAATAGGGTTATTTATGGAATAACACACCGGGAAAATGGCCTCCACGGCTTTGCTGGCACATACGCACTCTTTTGTCGAAATTTTCCATGATCATTTTGCATAAATGTGGCAGAATTTCGTTGATGCAGCATTTAATTTCCCCCTGTAATGCACGGGTGGTTGTGTGCTTGTTGACATGAACCTTTGACTTCAAATAACCCCATAAAAAGAAATCTAATGGTGTTAAATCACACGATCTAGGGGCCAATTCTGATCACCGAAACGAGAGAGTACACGACCAGGAAATGTCTCATGCAGTAATTGAATTGTTTCATGGGCTGTATGGCACGTTGTTGTATCGTGTAACGCTCCATTTTTACTAACCCTAAACTATCAGCTGTCGAATTGTTTTTTTTTTTCAGGGTTGCCAACAATTTACTGCACAAATGGCGGCAAATTCAAATCTTACGTTAATTTTGGGATACCGTTTAAAAGAAGTACTTGTCATTCGCAAGTATTTCCTATTCATATTATGTAACTAAATATAAAATATAGACAGAATCCGGGATCTTGTGCGTTCAGATCGTCAGTTGACAGTCAGAATGATCGGGGAAGAGTTGAATTGACTCAAACTACCGTTCATCAGATTTTGACCAATGAATTGGGAATGAGAAAAATCTGCGCTGTCACACAGCAATTTCAATAAACGAATTTTTGCCTCCTCAGCCTCCTTATTCGCCTGAATTGAGTCCTTGTGACTTTTTCCTCTTCTCAAGATTGAAAAGTCACCTCAAGGGACGTCACTTTGGGACACTGGAAAATATTCAAACGTCTGAAACCGACCAGCTGAAAGCTATTCCAGTATCCGAGTTCCAGCACTGCTATGAGGATTGGAAGAACCGTCTCCAACGCTGCATGGCTTCATCATCATCATTTTTCAGCCATTGACGTCCGCTGCTGAACATAGGCCTCCCCTTTGGTTCTCCATGTCTCTCTGTTCTGTGCCACCTGCAGCCAATTACCGACCAGTCTCTTAATATCATCCAACGGGTAGGAGGTCTGCCTCGGTTCCTTGTACTATCTCTAGGCCACCATTCCAGTATTTTCCTGGTCCATCTATCATCATTTACTCTGGCAACATGGTCTGCCCACTGCCACTTCAGACGTGAAATTCTTCCAATTATATCACAAACTTTTGTATGCTGTCTGATCCACAAATTTGTCTTTCGATCTAAAAGTGTAACGCCAATCATCGCTCTCTCCATTGATCTTTGAGCAACTCGTAGTTTTTCTGCAGATTTTCGCGTGAGGGTAAGAGTCTCAGCACCATAGGTGAAGACTAATAAGACACATTGATCAAATACCTTTACTCTTGAGGCAGATGGGGAAATCACCTTTTAAAATGTGCCTCAGATTTCCAAAGGCTGCCCATCCCAAACCAATTCTTCTGAATATTTCTATAGTTTGGTTGTCCCGGCCGATAGTGATTTCGTGTCCCAGGTATTTGTAGTGACAAACTTGATCAATAGGTCTACCCGCGATTGACAAATTACCACTCAGCACTAAATTTGTCATTACTCTGGTCTTTTTTATGTTGATTTGGAGTACTATGTCCTGGGCTTCACTATTCAATTCTTCCATCATTTGGTCCATATCTCCTAAGTCGTCAGTAATTAAAAGAATATCGTCGGCGAAACGTAAATGGTTTAGACAATCTCCATTAATGTTTAAGCCTCGATCTGTCCAATTAAGTTTTTTAAATACGCTCTCCAATGCAGCATTGAATAGTTTAGGAGATATGGGATCTCCCTGTTTTCTTGTGGACCTTCGCAACAGCGTCTGCCTTATGGCAGACTGCCTTTTGCCTGTGTGGCTTCACAAGTTATTTTGAGAGAGACAATATTGAATTGTAATTCTATCGAATAAATACATTTTCAAAAATCAGTCCGGTTACTTAATTTACACACCTCGTATACATTATAAATTCTTTTGGGTAAAAAAATTATTTTGTGCTCTAAAATAATTAGTTTCCGGTCCCCATAATATTAAAAATTCCAGTGCACAATATTTTGCGTAATCCTTTCTTTCTTTTTTTTTTGTAATTCCAACATAGTAAGCATATGATTAAATTATGAAATTTTGTATAATTAATACGGTGTTAATATTTTTTTGAAATAATTCAGAGTTAATAACCGTAAACTTTCACAAGTCTCCATTACTTAACTAATTGTGGCCGATAATATTAAAGATCACGTCAAAATGAAAAGCAGATTCAGCCAACTGAGACGTTATTTGTTTCACAATTACAATATTTTGTAATTATTAAAATAATTTAAATTTTGTAAATGTCTAAATTAAGTAATGTTTAGAGGACGTACTTATACTTTGAACTAGATTTAATATGTATATTTTACGCAAATACAATTATATGGGTATAGATATGGTCTAGTCTTTCTACAAATATGGTGACCAAATGGCAAAACCAAATTCCAGATTAGGACGAACATACATTTTGTACAGAGAGTAGAACAAAGTAGGAGATCGACGATAGAAAGATTTCCTTATCAAGAATATTATTGAATTCGCTTTCTTTGCACATTTCAGAACATGTCTGAACCATTTCAGGTTTGAAGTGATCGTAATCCCAAGATCGACTTGTTCCGAAACAGATTTAATTTGTAGTCTATTTATTTGGTACTGAACTACTGGATTAATCTACTCAATGTGCAGTACAACCTATTTTCTGGATTTAAAGGTATCATCCACTTATTTGACCAGTCCATCAATTTATCCAGATCATCTTGAAGAATTGTTGCATTTGTAAAAGGATTATTATATAATTTGGTGTCATCAGCATAAAAAGAGCATGAGAAAGAAATTTTGGATTTTAGATCGATAACATGTATTAGAAAAAGAAGAAAAGAAAAAGAAAAGAGTTGGAAGATCATGTCTGATTCAAGGCTCGAATCCTTTTTAGTAACTTTCTTCGAATACCGTGGTGTTCTAGCTTGGGTAATAATCTCTTAATATGATCTTTGTCGAAAGCTCGAGAGTAATCGAGAAAAAACATCAATGGGTTCCGAGTTATCAATGGCTCGAGTCCATGCTTTTAATGCTAGCAGAAGATTTGTAGTAACAGAGTGACCAGGTACGAAGCCATGTTGATCATTAGACAGAATATTATGTTATAATAGAAAGAGTTTATTACTAAAATAAATAGTAATAAACTCTTTACTGTACGAGCTGCGCTTTACTGCATGAAGATGGCCGCAGTATTGGAATATCGCTGGTATTTTTAGCTAAAAACTCTATTAATTACGCTATAAAGCGTTATCAGTAAACTGGCCTTTATATAGAAAGCCTGGATCAAATCCTCCACGAGCGACCGGCGCTCGAAACGATTTCTTGCCCTAATTGTTCTATGCAATCGTGACTGCTCCTTCTCTCGCACGTCAGTTTGAAGAAGATCGGAATTTGGTAAATTCGTCACGAACTCTCCAAAGACTATTGAGGAAACAAGGACTTGTATACAGTAGATCTGTAATTTGCCAGGCTTTTCTCGTAAATTATCGAATTGCAAAATTGCGTTTCGCTCGTGGACATTTGAACTGACTGGGCGTAAACTGTAGCAGAAATGAGTAGCGATTGAGTTTAATTCTCCAGATGGGCGAGAACGAGTTTTCTGAAGGCCTAGTAATCTAGGGTCTTTATTGAAAAGAAGAAAACAAATTCATCTACGGATAAATTAAACAATACAATTAAGTAATTTCTCTGCAAAAATATCATATGATTAATCGATTAACTGAAACAAAATAATCGATTAATTTAATCATTCGATTAAGCGTTACCATCTCTACCTGTACGCCCTAATGCCGGGTTTACATTGGTAGAGTAAAAGAGCTAGTAACTAGCGCAAGTACTACGCGCTTTACTCTACTATCTTATTTTCAGGATAGTAGGTGTTCATACGCAATTGACATACATATCTTATTTTCTGGATAGTAAGTGTCAAAACACATTCGACATCTTCACTGTGATTTTGTAGTGAAATTATCTTTTTGCAAAAAATAGTTTATGAATGTGGATATACATCGCCGCCGGCGTGATGCCATTAAAGAAGTGGTATTTTGAATTACATCATTTCTTGTGGAGGAAATAATTGATTGTCTTATTGAAGTATTCGGTACAGAATATAAGCCTAAACAAAAATGGGTGAAAAATGGATTGATAGAAGAACTACCCATGGCGCATCAGTCCTTCTGTTTCGTGAATTAGCCGTGGAAGATCAAATAGAGTACAGACTGTGTTTAAGAATGACACCAGATGATTTTAATAGGCTATTAAATTTAGTTAGTCCATTAATACAACGAACTGATACACTAATAAGGGATGCGATTCCAGCAAAAATAAAATTGGAATTAACGCTTTATTTCCTAGCCACAGGAAATAGTTATTGTAGTCTACAACAGTGTTTCTTAACAGGTGGTCCGCGGACCACCAGTGGTCCCCGGAAAAATTTTAGTGGTCCGCGAAAGTTTTTATATGTGTTTTTTGTAGTTTTATTTTTAATTTATTTTGCACATTTTTTATGTAAATAGTTTATATTTTGTTTATTTTCTGTAAACATTCTGTGATTTTCTACAAATAAAATAAATGTGTTTAATAGCACATTAAATATATTTGCTTTCATGAAAAAAATAAACCAACAATTATTATTAGTAGTCCGCGTTAGAAAATTATATATTATTCTGGTCCACGGTGCGTTTTTGGTCGAGAAACACTGGTCTACAACATCTTTTTCGTGTATCAAAGGCAGTTATTTCACAGATGATTTCAAAAATCATCAATTAATAAATCTATGTTACGCAATTTATGTAAATAAATTGTAACTTACCTGATATGGTTTTTTTTTTCTATTTGTTATGACAGGTTACCGCTTGCCGCCAATTTGAAATGAATCAATTTTGCGTAGTGGGGGAAAAGACAGTAGCTAGTAAATACGTCGACGAGCTAGCTGCTATCCTAGCCCAACTACTGGCAGCTAGTACTCTACTAGTCACAATGTCACACAGGGATAGTAACTAGTTGCTAGTTACTTGCGCTAGTTACTAGCTCTTTTACTCTACCAATGTAAACCCGACATAAGAGAGAATAGCATGCATGTAGATATAATGCGTTCTACCACCTTGTTAAATAGAAATTTCCGCACGATTTCCAAATCAAACATTAGGTACAACAAACTCAAGATAATAAATAATAAGAGTAATTTACGTTTGAACTTTTCAAATTATTCGAAAACCAGGTAAATACAGCTTAAAAGGATTGTTATAACTCCATCAAATCAAGTTTCTAACGATCCTTTTCTAAATATTTACCTAAATTGCAACAAAAATCCATTAGATTATACAAGCAGATAATTTAAAATTTTCTATTTCAACCTCTGTTAAAAATTCTACATTATTTCAACAAACACAACGCGTTGTAAATAATTTTTAGTTCGAACACATATGGATATTGAAATTATTGGACTAAAACAATACCAATTGTTGGTTTTAGCAGCTGAAAGCTATTGTAAACATTTAATAATGATCGTCATTGGTAAATTTAAACCACGAGTCGTTACTCAGCAAATTGAATGAATCTCTGTTAACATGGGACCCTGAAGCGATTTGAACTATATAATTTTTTTCAGTTGTTTTAAAAATACAATTTTTAGTTCGCTGACCTGGATATTATGAAAGTAAAAGTATTCAAGGATTATAGTTTGTTTAGGTAAAGCAGGACCGTAGTAAATAATATGGAGTACGACCATATTAAAAGATTTTTGACAAAGATCTTTTATGAGCTACTAGCAGTGTATCCGCTGGTTATCTACCGGAAAAAAACAAACGTAGTTGGCTTTTATAGTGCTCTATCTATGATTACTCGTGATTTATAAATTGTACATATATAGGTCATGTTTTTTTCTTGTTAGTAAATTCTATTGTTTTCGAAATATTTGAAAACAAGTGGAGCTGAAGCTCATCGATTGCTTGTGAAAAGTTGTAGTGAATGAGCTTCATCGGAAACAGTATGTACAGATTAGTTTAGACCCGTGGTTCTTAACCGGTGTTCCGTGAACTTAGAGAAAATGATCCGCCAAATTTTGAAAATCAGTGATAAATTACCTATTATGACAAAAAAAAAAAATATATAGAAGAGAAAATGAGAGTAGCTATTTCATACAGAAGACCAGATATTGAAAACATTTGTAAAAGTCATCAGGCCTAAATATCCCATTAAAAAGATCGTGATAATTTTTTTAATTTAATTTTCTGATTGTTATTTGCTAGTGACTGATATGTAAACTGTTATGTACACGATTTTTAATTTTTACTGTGTTCCGCAAAAATTTCGTAAAATTGTAAGTGTTCCGTGATTCTGAAAAGGTTAAGAACCACTGGTTTAGATGATTTAAAAGTGATGATTGTGATGTTCGCGAGAAACAACGGCCAAGTCAATTAAAACAGTTCAAAGATGAACAACCTCTAGCTCTATTGGAAGAAAACTTTGCTCAAACACACAAAGAATTGGCTCAACAGATCAAAATCAATAAATCAACCATTTCACGATGTTTATAAGCCATGTGAAAGATTCAGAATGAAGAGAGATTACACAAGAATTAACCGAAAATGCCATTGTTAATAGTTTAAACTAGTGTTCTTCAACCCATGGTCCGGGGACTAGTGTCGGTCCGCAGAAAATCCCTGCCGGTCGGCGAAAAATTTCGACCAAATCATGTAGATTTAGATTTAGATGTAGAATCATGTAGATCACACTTCTCTTCATGAGTATATAGCATTTTTTTTAGTCGACGCAGAAGCTAAGTTTTGTCCGAACCATAATTTATTTAATATTTACTAGCATCAATACAACGCCGTTCGCAGCTATTTTTCATACTTCTGAAGAAGCTAGCTCGTTGGAATAGTCGCTTACAAGAGGAAGATGTAGAAATATTTTCACTTTTGGAAGAATTTTTTATTGCTGCTGATGTCAACCAGAAAATCATATTCAACATAATAAATTTATTTCCCTGAAAATAAGGATCCTCATAAAGGTAACCTCTGGATTAATAATTTATTCTTGAAAGATATAAAGTCATGTGCACTTGATTCTCGTGAAAAAGAAAAGCTGATCGAGTTGTCTTATGATGTCACTCTGGTGTCCAGACATAAAATGCAATCATTGTCTCAATTTAGGAAATCGCTAGAAAAAGAATATCCATAAAGCTATCAAATTAATGGTCATTTTTTCGACATCCTATTTGTGTGAAAAGATTTTTTCAGCCATGTCAATTTCAAAAACCAAACAGAGAAATCGAATGGATGTTAACGCAGCGCTTCGTCTCTCAGAAACAACTTTGCAGCCACTTATATCAAATTCTAACAAAGAAGCAGCTGCAGATGTCGTACTAAAATTGTAATTGTATAACTGTATAATATATAACTATATTACAATAAAATACTATATATATTGGTATTTATTTGTTTTTTAGCTCTCAGCTGGTCCGCGAAATATTTATCGTATTTTCACAGGTCCGCGAGAGCAAAAAGGTTGAAGAACACTGGTTTAAAGATCTCGTTTCTCTGCTTGCAAGGCATAAAAGGAAGAGTTTCCAGTAGCGTCTCGTGACCGGCGATGAAAAATGGATCTATTTTGACAACACGAAACGCAAGAAATCATGAGTTGCTTTTGGTCAACCATCAACGTCGACACAAAGTAAAACATCCATGGCCACAAAGCAATGTTTAGTGGGATATGGAGGGATGTCGTGTATTATGAGCTATTAAAACCAAATGAAACAACCACCGCCGAAAGTTATCGACAACAATTGGAGTGTTTAAATGATAATTTGATGCTAAAACGACCAATTGCACCAAATCGCCGGAAATTAATTCTTCTCCATAACAATTCACGGCAATGTTGCTAGAGCCGTGAAAAACTGTTGGAGCTGGAATGGGAGGTTCTCCAGCATCAAGCGTATTCTTCGGACCTGGCCCCAAGCGATTACCATCTGTTCCGATGGATGCAACAAGTTTTGGAAGATATTTCCGTAGCCAAGGAGAAGTCGAAAATTGGATTGCTGAATGGATTGGTTCAAAAGATAGACCATTCTTTCGTCGCAGAATTTAACCTCTGTCAGAAAAGTGGGAAAAAGTCAGAGCTTGAGAGGGCAAATACCTGACGAATTTTTATTTTGAACCCCACATTATAAAACTACATTTCCAAATATGCGTGCACTAATTTTTCGTCACTGAGAATTTTTTTGTTAAAGTTAGAAAAATAAAAAAGTCATCGCTTTCGAGAGCAAATACCTGATGAATTTTTATTTTGAATAACACATTACAAAATAGTAATGTTAGTAAGCTACATTAAAAAATTTCGAAATATTAATGCACTGATTTTTCGTCACTGGGTAATTTTTTATTGAAATTTTACTATATATCGTGCAGAGTATTTAATTCTAAAAAACTTTTGTCTCTTTCACTTTTGCTCTAAAATAATTAGGGAAGCAGAAAATTGCATAAATCATGTATTACATGATAAATCGCTTTCACAGTTAGGTCAGGTCACCGAAATAACAAGATATTTGTCAAAGATCTTTTAAAATCTAACACCAACCTAAAGAAAACATTGAATATATTATTTTTACATACCCAACAATGTAAAATTTCACATCTTCCATAAGATTATATTCTCCAGGAACTGGTCTGACGTATACGATATTTAAACTAGTGTTATGGGCAGCTGCTAAAGCCTTTTTTATATCGTATTCCATTGTGGTTTTTAAGTCCTCCGAGCTGCAGGATAATGGCAAACATTGTCCTACCATTAACTGACGACTCTGAAAAAAATAAACAAATATTATCCTCACTGGCTGGATGCATTACAGGACTGCAGTAGTCTTAAAATTTACGTATTTTTCGAACCATAAAACGACAACACGAATAAAATTATGAGACAATTTTTATAAAAAAATATTTATTATTAAATTCTATCAGAATTATTCTGTTCCTCTTCAATCTCTGTACTATCAATCATCTCGTTAATGTCACTGTCACAGAAAAATCTGTGTTACACGTCTCACAGATAGGGGACACTTCACCTCGAAAGAGGTGTCCATGGGTTCACCAACAGTGACCTATACGGAGGCGTGTGATGGCGGTTTCCTCCCTGCGGTTAATCCTGCCGGAAGAATCCCATGGTTTAATGTCTCCGTTAATCTGTCTGAATTTAACGTTCTGTATGTTGCTCCACTCATGCTGCCACATGGCTAAAACCAGATGTTTCAGATGACTCTTTGCGTCATCTGGAAATATGAAACTCACATCAATCATAGGTCTGTGGAAGGCGACTTTTGTCTAATCAATATGGTCATTATCGATTACATAATTGTTAAATTATGAATTAAAATTTTTATTTTATATAATCCTAAAATTTCACTAATTTTGAAATCACGTATTTAACAACTAACTTCTTGATGGATGACCAGAAACTAATATCGACCTTGAAATACAGATAGAAAGTTATGAACAGTTGTGGGATAGAACCCTTTTGCTCTCCGGTGTCCAGTAAATCCAAGCTACACTCGAGAAACTCGCTTAAAAGTTGTTGGTAAACAATCAGACGCCCTGTGGGAAATCTATAAAATGTGTCAATAACTTTTCAACACGACATTTTTACAGTAGCTAAACCCTGGTTTACCTAAACTGACACTGAAGTCACAGTATCGTTTTACAACACCACTCACTAGCATATAGTATAGCAAACTAAAGAAATGCCACCAGAAAAAGATTGCTGGTCAAATCCTGATTGCTAACTTTTATAAAATGTATTAAAAATGAAAAAAAAAAAAGCAGCAATAATATATGCATTAACGCTGGCCTGCCGAATTGTAGGTTACAGGGGAATCCAGGTGTCCCGGAAAAAATTAATAAAAAATATTCTATTCACAATTCAGTTTTTTAAAGATGTGTTCAATTTCAAATAAATTAATCAACTACCAACTTATTTATATATTTCTGTCTACCAGAGGCCTTGCAAGTATGAGAAAGAAATACGAGATATGTAAATTAAGTAACCGAACTGATTTAATTTTTTTTTTTTGTTATTCGAATAGAATTACAATTTAATATTGTCACCCTCAGAATAACTTCCTTGGGAAGCCACACAGTTCCAATGACAAAACCCCCCAAACTGCCAGGCCTGCAACACCAGACTCACAGTAAGGCATATTATTATAGAATGCCCTCAATACCACATGGAAAGAAACCAACCAACTACCAACAGACCCAGATGAAATTCTGTCAAACCAAAACGAAACTAAGGTCATCAAATTCCTAAAAGAAATCAACTTATGGAGATGGTTCTTCCAATCCGAATACCAGTGCTGGAACTCGAATAATGGAATAGCTTAGCTGGCAGGTTACGGACATTTGAATGTTGTCGTGTGTCCCAAAATGACGTCTCTTGAGGTGATTTTTCAATCTTGGGAACAGGAAAAAGTCACAAGGACTCAAGTCAGGCGAATAAAGAGGCTGAGGAGCCGCAGGAATGTTTTTACTATCTAAAAACTCGTTTATTGAAATTGCTGTGTGACAAGGCACATTTTCATCCCCAATTCATTGGTTAAAATCTGATGAACGGTAGTGTGAGTAAAATACAACTCTTCTTCGATCATTATGACTGTCATCCGACGATCTGAACGCACAAGATCCCGGATTCTGTCGACATTTTCATTTGTTCTTGAAGATGAAGGCCTTTCGTTGCGTGATTCATCTTCAATCAACTCTCTTCCTTTTGAAAATGCCTTAAACCACCAAAAAACCTGGGCCCTTGACAAAACACTGTCTCCTTACGCCTGCTGAAGTTTTGCAAAAGTTTCCGTTGCACTGTGCCCAAGTCTGAAGCAAAACCTGATAGCACACCGTGGCTCGAAATGAATGTCACTCATTTTTAGAACGCACTAGAAAAAACTGTTTTACGAAAAATCGCTACGGACAACAAAATTATTCTAGTGAGTTCAAACTTGTACTGAAGACGTATAACATGTTTACCTACCACCCCTCCAGGTCCCGCATTCCAAATGTTGTCAGATCCAACGCTATGTTGCCAGTCCGGTTACGTAATTTACACACCTCGTATATAAATAAGTTGATTGTTGCTTCGTTCAATTTGCATTGAACAGACTATTTTTAAATAAAAAAAAGTAATGTGCAAAGAAAATATTAGTCACAAACAAATTAAAGTCTTTCACTGAAAAGTGAAAAGAAAAAGCGAACTTCAGAACATGATTGAATTCCAGACATAATCGAATCTTCAAAAGAACTAACAATTTTGCCAAAAATTCAGAAGACACTAGAAACCTGTTTACATCATTCACTACTTCCTATCACTTGATACAAAATAATATGAGTGAGTCGCCAACAAAAATGTCTTCCATTCTCATCCGGGCATTGTTGATATCGTCGAGACACTGAAGTGCATTATATATATATATATATATATATATATATATATATATATATATATATATATATATATATATATATATATATATATATATATACCGTATGTCCCTTTTCCACTTGCAACATAGAGCATATTCTTTCTCCACTATGAGTTTTAGACAAAAACTTTATTAATAAAAATTGTTTAGTATTTTAGTCCCAATACATTGTGTCTAATTTGAAATAAAAAATATCGTAGAAAATTGGAGCAAATATTGTTTCTCGAACGAGTATTATGGCTGTTTGTTTCGCTGTTGGTTGGAATATTTTGCAAATTTTTAAAGCTATGCAACAGGCAGTAATAGATATATAAGGATGGTAGGGAAATTATTTGGAATTTCACAAAAAGATCCCGGCAGTCGGCTTGGAAAGAAGCAGAGGCCATTATTCTCACAACTTTACGTTGTAGGGCGAAGATTCTCTAGGCAGCTGCTGAATGTCTCCAGATTAATAAGTCATAGCTTAGTTGGGAATGAAAAAGAGAGAAATAGGCTTTTCGAAACACGTCAATATTAACTTCTCGTTTTAAGTTTCTAATTAAATAAGTAGATCTTAGTTTACAACTGAGAAATTTCGTATATTGGTCCCAGCGAAGATGGGAATCAACATGAATGCCAAGGAATGTGCACTGTATTGTCGTAGTCATGTGGTCTAATTGTTTCAAACAGGCTCTGGAATTTGCTTGACAATTTATTGCCGGTAAACCATAAGAGGATCATTTTTAAATAAAAGTAAGTTTAAGTCTGAATTTGCAATTAATAGAGTTGTATTATCGGCGTAAAGGATTGTTTTAGACTCAATGAAGAAGGAGAAGTTGTTGATATAAATTAAAAATAGTAGTGGGCCGAGAACCAAGCCTTGGGGTACACCGAGAAGAAGAGAAAGAGGTAAAATAAAAATAATGCGCAAGCGCTCGATGTTTCAACCTGTCAGAGATTTCATCTGCAAACGTAGCTACTCAGCCTTTCTAGATCATCTTTCCTATTTATATTTTCTCTACTCACGGTGATTCTATCTATTTCCTTCGGGCTTTAATGTCCGTCTACAGTATAAAATTACCTTATCATTAGAGATTTAGGTGGTGTGTTTCATGTTAAATATTTACGCTTTATAAGAGTTTATGTAGGTCTCTGGTAACCCGTCGGGAGAGATCATATTTCACCAGCCAAATAGAAATTTGTGAGAATTTGAGATTATATATAAAGGTTAAAGGGCAAATTAAATGATTTTATAAGGTTCAGATTCATATTTTGTATAAAAATGTACTTGAGTAGAACAGAAACAAAAATAACAGAAATATTTAAATGCAAATTTTAAGATAATATTATCTTTACATGAAATCAATACCAGTACTCTACCCTTATGAAATTTAAATAAAATTGGGAATACTTTCTTGTCTCTTAAAGTGAGAGAGCTTATTTTAGTTCATGTGCCATTTTCCGACACTAAATTTTTGAAGAGAGTAAAATAAATCGTAAATCGAATATTGATATCACGATAGCAAAGAAAGAATAATGAACTCAGTAAAAAAGTGAACTCAGAAAAAGTATACACCAGCATTTCTGCTTCCAAAATCTACAATATAATCATTTTCAGGGATATTTTTTAAACATCAATTCCAGAAAATGCTACCTGAACGCAATAAACTACCTTCTGTTGAAGACTATTTTATTCAGTTCGCAAGCGACAGAAGGGAATTTTTGAATTTTTTGTGGCACTCTGAGTCAACTATTTGGTGATCTATTCGACTTTTTAGTTTAATTTTATATATTTTTGTTTTTTTAAGCTTATACCGTTTTGTTTTAGTTAATATTCTTTGCTTTAAATATATTTTGACATCAGTATAACGACATTCTCAGACCAGAGTCCACCAAAAATTAAATTCTTCTTCTTAAAGTATAATTTCTGCTTCGAAAATTCACTTACATAATCATTTCTTGTGACAATTTTTAAACTTCAATTACCGAAAATGTTCTGAACGCATATAGTGAAGACTAAGATATATTCTATTCGGTACACAAGTAACAGACGGGCACTTCTGAATTTTTCGAGGCACTCTGTGTCAACTCTCTGGTGATCTACTCGATCTGATTTAGTTTAAATGTATATATTTTCGTTGTTTTAAACTTGTACAATTTTTTTTTAGCTTGTAATCTTTGCTTTAAATAATTTTTAAATTATTTCGACATTTTGTAGCCCACATTAAAGATATAATTGTTCAGCAACCCAGATCGACTACAAAATGCCTGGTCCATCGGTTGGTAAGTACCAAAACATATCACATAATTCAGCTTAATGATGAACCTGGTTAAAACTCACACCTAGAACCCAAACTTCGTAGTCAGATACTTCATTTCATATTGAGATTATTATTCTTATATTCTAGTCTTTGGATTTTATAACAAAATTTACAAAATTGCGATATAAAGTTCCGTCCAGCATGAAGACAGACAATAATATGGTGATGCCACACTGAAAGCTGTATTGGATGTTAAATCATCATAATTACAAAAATTAAGTCAGTAATGTTTTTGATATGTTTACATATCACAGACCGGCTACAAATTTGTCATAAGTGCAATATAAATTAAGATATCAGTGACTCGCTACAAGATATATCCCTTCCGTCCAGCACAAAAGCTGACAATTGTATGGTGATTCTGCTTTGTACACTATATACTGTACAAAAAGTAGTGTTAACTGTAACACTATGGACTTCATGGTAGACGGTTTCATTGATTAGTGCAGCCGATCTACACCGGGGGGGGGGGGGGGGAGCTGAACCCAGAGGAGTCAAGAAAAGACCTTAGGGGGTCCCGAAATTAAAAGAAAAAAAATATTTTATACCAGTTTTTGCTTTTAAAATTAAATATAAAAATTAATTTTAATTATTAAGAACATTTAAAATATTATTTCAAAAATTTTCTTGGGGGTCCAGAAAATATTTTAGGCTAGTTGGGGGGTCCCGAGTATAAAAACTTTAAGAACCGCTGGCTTAGTGCACCATAGTGTCCATAGTGTTATAGTTGACACTACTTTTTAGGGTTTTATAGGTATGACCAAAAAACCCTTATACCGTCATTTTGTCGTCTGTCTGTCTGTCTGTCTGTCTGTCTGTTCGGTAAAAATTGTAGCCAAACGGCTAAACCTAGAGAGTTGAAATTTGGCATGCTTATACAACTCTTTGACCCGCACATAGGAAAAATACTAAAACATCTAAAAAAACATATCCCCCTAAAAATATAAACAAATATGTGCTCATCGAAAAAAAATATATTTTTTTATAATTCTGAGTAGGGTATCAAATGAAAGCCCTTGGTACGTGGATTAACGATCAAGTTTTTATTTTTGCAAAATAAATTATTTTGAAGCGATTTTTGTCAAAATTGTGCAAACAAATTTTTGTCCCACACCCTGTAGCCCAGGATGGTTTAAACTAAAAATATGAAAAAAATTCTAAGTAATGTACATTGGTGTGAACCGGAATAGTGCAACCGGAATTTTTGATCAGATTACGTTTTTGGAAAAAAAACGCATTTTTTGTGATTTTTGGCTAATAATGTACACAAGTTATAGCTTTGTAACACGCTACACTGGAACGTGTATACTGGTGTAGTGGTTTTGTCGCTGACTTTTCGCTCAAATAACTCGATCCGAAAGGGATCGAACCCTGCGAAAAGAGACAATATTTTTATTTGTTTTTTTTTTAAATTTTTATATTGCTTAAATTATTTTTTCAAAATTTTAGTTATATTTTGGCAAATGTTGCATTTAATTTTTAAAAGCGTAAATTTAATAACCAGTGGAAATTGTTTAAATTATAATTTAATTCTGTTTCAATGTACACGAAATCAGAGGGGCGGAACTTATAACAACCAATGGAAGCCATAGGCGCAATTTTTAAAATTCTTAATGAACCTTGCTATATATAAAAAAAATACTGCACATATTTAGAAACAGAAAATAATTTCACTCAGCTTTTTGGACAAGAAGCGTTTATTTTAACAAAACACAACGTTTCGCCAACAACATTGTTGGCTTCTTCAGGTGCTATGTTAGTTAAACGTAGTCATAACAGACTGTACATCAATCATCTCCAAGAATAGTGAAATTGCAGAATACATAGATATTATGTGTACTTGAAGGTAACAACATAGGAAAAAACAGGAGTGAATTTAAGTTAAATTTAGAAATATAGTGATCCGAAAATTAAAACTATTGTATGAGTTTAACAGTGCAACTGAGACAAATAAAACATATAAATGTCCAACATTAACTTATATAATAATATAATGAAAACAAGTTTCATCGCTGCGCCAATATGACAGGCCGCGACACTACCCCCCCTAACTACTTGGTACGCACAAATCGACAGAGTTGATAGTGTCCCACCCTGTACAACGTAACGCAACGATAAACCCCGCAATCATGAAATTTACACTATTGTATACCTAATACCATTATTTAGAAACCTAAATAATGGTATTAGGTATTCGAATTAAAATTAACAAAAAAATATTTTTACATAAAATTTGTTTTAAAAGCTCTTAGATTAACAGAAGATAAATTATTTTATAATTATCGTTCATTTTGCCGTGATTACTACAAAGCAAAATTTGTCCTACACACTCAGCATGCCGCCTTCACTTATTATATACCTGCGAAATCCTGCAATGTGTGAAAATTCACACTTCACATCAATTTTTTAGAGTGTAGGCTGTATTGGATGTTAAATAATCACTTGCAAAAATTAAATCATTAAGTATTTTAAAATGTTTACATTACAGCAGTGACATATTTGTCAGTAGGGCGATACAAAGTTAGATACCAGTGGCTTGCTACGATCTACGCTTGACATCTCAAATCCTTCTTTGAAGTTCCGTATCTAGGATACTCGACATTGTCCTGTCGATCTTTGTCAAACAGGAGTGAGTGGAGCGTCTTCTGTAAGGCTTATTATAATTTATAACCAAAGTTCATAATAAATGTAACCCCTTTTGAATGCCCTTCTTGACTATAGTTAATTTAAAATAGCAGTATATTGTCCAAATCCCACTAGTAGCCTATTATGTTCAATAATTACGTCTGGATCAATACCCTCTAGAATATTAATAACCATTCAATATTAGAAAATCTATTGAAAGCTTACGAAAGCACATAACTTAACGAAGTTTATAAGCTTCGTATTAGACAAGGAAGCTTAACTGAAAACGCAAATCTCTACTGGGAATTTCATCAGATAAAATTAAATTTTAAAATCTTAAAAGAATATTAGATACTAAACATTTTTTAGAAATAATTTTAATGGATTTATGACATTTCAAATTTAAATGATGAAATAAATATATTGTTTTGTTACATTTGAACAACCTGGCATTTATAGAAGTCTGATGGCATATAACAAAAAATTGATGTGAAGTGTGAATTTTCACACATTTCAGGGTTTTGCAGGTATTTAGTAAGTGAATGATGATTATTTGGGATGCCAAAACAAATTTTATGTCAAAATATTTTTTTATGAATTTTAATTCGAATGCCTATTACCATTATTTAAGTTTCTAAAGCTGTGCAGTATTTTTTTTATATATCAAGGTTCATTAAGATTTTGAAAATTGCGGCTATGGCTTCCATTGGTTGTTTTTAGTCATAGCTCCTCCCCTTTGATTTCGTGTACATTCAAATATGGAATTAAATTATACTTTCAACAATTTCCACTGGTTATTAAATTTACGCTTTTAAAAATTAAATGCAGCAATTGCCAAAATATAACTAGAATTTTGAAAAAATAATTTAAACAATATAAAAATGCAAAAAAAAATAAAAAATAATATTGTCTCCTCTCGTAGGATTTGAACTCATTTTCTTGGGCAAAATGCCAGTATCTTAGCCACTGCGCCAAGATACACGTTACTGTTTAGCGTGTTATATAACTATAAGTTTTCAACATTATTAGCAAAAAAACACAAAAAATGCTTTTTTTTCCAAAAACATAATCTGATCAAAAATTCCTGTTGTACTGTTCCGGTTCACACCAATGTACATTACTTAGAATTTTTTCAGATTTTTAGTTTAAACCATCTGGGCTACAGGGTGTGGGACAAAATTTTTTTTGCACAATTTTGGCAAAAATCGCTTCAAAATAATTTATTTTGCAAAAATAAAAATTTTATCGTTAATCCACGTACCAAGGGCTTTCATTTGACACCCTACTCAGAATTTAAAAAAAATATTTTTTTTTCGATGTGCACATTTTTGTTTATATTTTTAGGGGGATATGTTTTTTATATGTTTTAGTATTTTTCCTATGTGCGGGTCAAAGAGTTGTATAAGCATGCCAAATTTCAACTCTCTAGGTTTAGCCGTCTGGCTACAATTTTTACCGAACAGACAGACAGACAGACAGACAGACGACAAAATGACGGTATAAGGGTTTTTTGGTCATACCTACAAAACCCTAAAAAGTACCCCACTAGCCAAAAGAGAGTAAAGTCAAAATTTAAAAAAAAGGGAGGATGCTGTGTCAAAGCTATGGCCGTATATCTGGGCGTAGAATACGTTTCGTGGCCATTGGGTAGGTGTCAGAAATTACTAAATGCACAGAATTTAGATTTAGAGAGATTTATTTTTGTTTATTATTTTTTTTTACCATCTAATAAAGTTTTTTCCCCAAACATTATTACAGATATCGATTGATCTCGCGTAGACCAAACGATTGATACCTAATGGTACGTGCTAACAGGTTGCGGTCCTGAGTTATACTAATTAAATACGCGCGCCGAGAAGATTTCACCTCAAAACAAAGGACGCGCTCGCCGCTCACGATTGCTTCATCTGGCCTTGAATACTATTTTGGTGGACTCAAACTTCCTCTCTTCAAATCAGTTATTATATTGTTCCTATAGTTTTGAAATTATTGAAGAAAATTTTTACACTTTTGGGGACAAAAGGATATTTACAGAGGACGCAGTACTGGAGCGTAAGGATAGAGGTATTCTACGTCAAAAGTACCCTACTAGTCAAGAGTGAGTGAAGTCAAAAACAAACTGAAAGAGAGTTACGAAAATATGTTTTTTCTTCTGAATATATTTCCTTGTTTTTTAAGGAAAAGTTTAAATATTATTCCAAGTTCGGAAAGTGGAAAACAAACCGAATTTCCTTTCACAAAAACCATCGGTCGGGCCACAAAGATCAACAAAAAACTTCCACGAACTATACTATTAATACAAAAGCATTTACAGTTAAAAACATATTGAGAATATTGATACATATTGAAAAAGAACAAAATATTTTACAAAACGATTCAATGAAAGAACGTTTCATTGCTAACAATAATGTTAATTATTACTCACGGTAACATTCATACATTTTAATCAAGGTTTTTAAGTACAGCAATTGAAGTAAACTTGATCTTATTAATGGAAGTTAATAATTATTTCCTCTTTGATTCATTTTACGGCAGTCAGAAGGTTATATGTCCTTCTAAAACTTTTATGTACTGTAAATAATGAGCAAAGCTTCAAGTAAAAGAGCACCAGGTTTGTATTGAAATGTTTTTGGATTGAATACTAGCAGTTAAAATACCGGGTGATCATTTAATACCCGAGATGTGGGTTGGAGTCGGAGTAGGAGTCGTGAGACGGGAGTCGAGAAGCCGAAGTTTTTTGGAGGAATCATTAATCGGAGTCGATAGTCGGAAAAACTCTCGACTCCCGACTCTTAAATTTAATTTTTATCAAAGATGATAAAACATCGACAACGGAAACAAAATAACGATAATATTAGAAAGAACGGAAACAGGAATAATATTTTCTTCAAGAACGAAAACCAAATTGGAAATATTCAATACCGGTTTTAACCGGTTTTCCATATTCTGTAATTTATAATTTGATTCATACGACGAAGTTTTTATATTTTTTCACATATCCATTTTTACATTTTTCTGTATATTCTCAGACCAATTCTGTAACTGAGTTACTATGATCATATAGTCGGATTGCTGATAGGTGACTGTTACATGTATGTATCAAATAGTGCATTCATATAATAATCTAGTTACCATTTTTCAGCGATGTTAAAAATGTTTTTTTGTTATTTGTCTTAGCTGTCAGTGTCTGTTAATAATATTATTTAATAGACCTTGCGGCCAATTATTAAATTCACAAACTTTAATTTTAAATCTGCTGGAATATTTTAATTCCGAAAAAGAGAACAATGGGCCACTTATTTCTCTCTCTTGTGTCCATCAAAGAGTAGCAGCTGCCTTGAAGATTTCGGAATCAACAATTCGTAGAATTATAAAATGTAATAAATTTGAATTTCTCACTAACAAAATCACAAGAAAAAGAAGGAAATTAAAATCTGAACCAGTTTATTTTATTAATACATTGGCACAAACGTATGGTCATGAAGTACTAAGATTACCTCCTTATCACTGCCAGTTTAACCCCATTGAACTAATTTGGGGTATAACAAAAAATTATTATGATAGACATATTGGTCAAAACGGATATAGTGATAACGAAGTTTTGAAAATGTGGCAAGTAGCCTGTGATCAAATTAATTGTGAAACTTGGGCAAAATCTGTTAAAAAAATCGAAAATTTAATAAATGAATGGTGGGAAAGGGAAAGGATTGTTGATGATATTAATCCAATAATAATAAATACAAGAAATGACAGCGATAGTTCAGATGACGACGATATCATGCATTACAGTGACTAATTTAAAAAATATATAAATTAACATTTAAATACAACTTGTAGCAATATATTATATGAATAAATATATTTTTACTTAATATTTTATTACTTTGTACTTAGGGGAAACATAAAAATTTAATTTAATTAAACAATAAATTATAATCCAAAATTTACGTATGAGTATCAGTTTTTCCTTATTTATAATTATTACCTTAAAATTAATAATTTTGTTTGTTTGAGTACTGCTGTGAATTTATTTTCACGCTCTAATTAGTAAAGATATCTACGAATCATGCCGTTTCCTTCTAAAGCTTCGTTTTTTATTAAAATAATTTGGAAGGTTAGTTGTCAACTTGCGTCACTATACGTTACTATGGGTATGCAAATAATTATAATGATATAGAGAGAGAAATCATATAGTATTGTGTATCGATACTTGTAGCAACGAACAGTCACCTATCAGCAATCCGACTATATTAAATAAATTTGTCACTATGAGCAAGGTCAGTTACTATCATGAATGAAAGTCATTATAATTTTATAATATTTTATCTTGTCGTAACGTTACTACACAGTAACTTTTTACAGAATTGATCTGCCTGTTTGTTATGTTTAAACGGAATTAAACGGGATTTTTATTTTAACAATTTGTAACGAGCTCCGTGATTATTTTTTATTTTTTTCCGTGTTTTCCATAACATTGGTTTCAAGATATCGTTCATACAAGTTATAACTTGACTTACCGTGGGTGATTCGGTGTCGGTGATTGTAAGGTGAATTTTGGTGACGGTGAATCGAACCCTATAGGGAGGTACATGTTTATTGGTGAGAGGGTTCTCAAGCTCCCAACAAAGGGTACTCGAACCCAACCAAAAATCATTTCCGAAGAAAAATTGACCACTGTATCGTCCTGATGCATCGTACACTGGAACAAAAAAGGATATTAGAGAAATTCGAAAACTAGTGAATACGTTTGTATTTTACAAAAAAAAAAGATAAAAGAAAAATATCTTTAAGTTACTATTAAATTAAAGATCTTGTTTGTTCGGCAGAAATTATTGTCAGACAGCTGGACTAGAAACTTGAAATTTGGTACGCTTGTACAACTCTTTGACCAACATACGAGGTGTGTAAATTAAGTAAACGGACTGGCAACAAGCGTTTGATCTGGCAACATTTGGGACTTTGGACTTGGAGGGGTGGCAGGTGAACATATAATACGCCTTCAATACGAGTTTAAACACGCTAGAGTAATTTTGTTGCCCGTAGCGATTTTTTTCGTCAAACAGTTTTTTCTAGTGCGTTCTAAAAATGAGTGACATTCATTTCGAGCAACGGTGTGCTATCAGGATTTGCTTCAGACTTGGGCACAGTGCAACGGAATCTTTTGCAAAACTTCAACAGGCCTACGGAGATAGTGTTTTGTCAAGGACCCAGTTTGGTGGTTCAAGGCATTTTCAGAAGGAAGAGAGTTGATTGAAGATGAATCACGCAGTGGAAGGCCTTCATCTTCAAGAATCGATGAAAATGTCGACAGAATCTGGGATCTTGTGCGTTCAGATCGTCGGCTGATTGTCAGAATGATCGGAAAGAGTAGAATTTGACTGACACTACCGTTCATCAGATTTTAACCAATGAATTGGGGATGAGAAAAATTTGCGCAAAAATGGTTCCAAAAAACCTTTCACAGGACCAAAAGGACATCAGCAGGCAAAGGTGCAATGAGTTTTTGGAATCGATTGAAAATGATACCCATTTTCTTGGTGAGACATTGGTGTTTGAGTACGACCCGGAAACGCCAGAGCATGGAATGACACACTTCAATCTCTCCAAGGCCCAAAAAAGTAAGAATGAGCAAGTCGAAGATCAAATGCATGCTGATTTACTTTTTAAACGTCCGTAACTGACCAGCTGAAATCTATTCCAGTATCCGAGTTCCAGCACTGCTATGAGGATTGGAAGAACCGTCTCCAGCGCTGTGCGGCTTCCCAAGGAAGTTGTTTTGAGGGAGACAATATTGAATTGTAATTTTATTCCAATAAATAAATATATATATATATATATATATATATATATATATATATATATATATATATATATAAAATCAAATGCATGCAGATTTGCTTTTTTCATAGCCAGGGAATCGGTCACAAAGAGTTTGTGCCTCAAGGCCAAACGGTCAATCAACAGTTTTGCCGAGAGGTTCTTGAAAAACTTCAAAAAAAGGTCATGCACCTGGGTTTTGCATCACAAAAATACGCCTGGTCACACAGCAATTTGAATTAACGAGTTTTTGGCCAGTAAAAACATTCCTGTGGCTCCTCAGCCTTCTTATTCGTCTCACTTGAGTCCTTGTAACTTTTTTCTCTTCCCAAGATTGAAAAATCACCTGAAAGGACGTCATTTTGGAACACTCGAAAACATTTGAACGTCCGTAACCGAGCAGCTGAAAACTATTCCAGTATCGGAGTTCCAACACTGCTATGAGGATTGGAAGAACCGTCTCCAGCGCTGTTTGGCTTTCCAAGGAAGTTATTTTAAGGGAGACAATAATGAATTTTATTTCTATTCGTATAAAAAAAAAAAATAAATAAATCAGTCCGGTTACTTAATTTACACATCTCGTATGCCCACAATTTATTATTACTTAATAAATACCTACAAAACCCTAAAATGTGAAAAATTCACATTTTACATAATTTTTTTTACATTATCCTAACTCAATTTTCTATTGTTTTTTTCAATTCTCTATTTCATATCAAAACTCGGTTCGATTGTTGAAAAAACAATTTAAACCCATTGAAATCCACTCCATAAAGCATTTGATGTCGGGTTCATTTTTTTCTTTATATTTGCTTATATTTTCCTTGTCTTGACTAAGTAAATTTGTTCGTATAATATTGGAATTTTGTAGCTTGCTTTTTGTACATGTGAAATCAATATTCCTCGAGGCAGGTATACACTGCTAGGTTTGGATGCTGACTACTGACAACTCCTTAGAGAATACTCCTTTTTATATAACAGTAATTAATTTTTATTTTAATAAAAGGAAATATTCAAAGGATATATACATATATATATATATATATATTTAATTCTTTCAATTCAGTAAGTCGTAAATTTAATTAAATTATTTGCGAAAATTAAAATTAAAAATAAATGTACAAAAGACTGGTGAATTATTCTAAAACGGTTGTACGAGTTTCGGATATAAAGGATATAACTAAATACAGCTAGGTAGTTTCGAAATTTTTTATTTCTTCGTCAGAGCTACAAAGATGAACATCAGAATTTATTGTATTTAAACTAGCAGTATACCCTCTGCTTCGTTACTGAAGAAAAAAAATATAATCATTGCCATTTTAGACGAGACTTTTTTTAGACGGTGTCTGTCAGTGTGAGTGTATGTCTGTCTGTACGGCTGAAATTGTAGACAAACGGATAAACATTGTTAACGGCTAAAAGTTGGAACTTCGCAAGATTACACAACTCTTTGACTTACATATAGAAAAAATACTGGGAGTTCCAAAATACAGATCCCGAGATAAATATAAACAAATAAGTATTTAATGAAAATATAAATATTACCGACCGCCAACATATATAAGCAGGGCCGGCGCGAGGCATGTGCAGCATGTCCAGTGGCACAAGGCCCCGCGGTCAACAGCAGGCCCCGCGGTTCAACAACAGGTCTTTTTTTTGCTCTTCACTTGGATCTGGGAGGTGAGGACTTTTTTTTTGCTCTTCACTTGGATCTGGGAGGTGAGGACCTTTTTTTGCTCTTCTCGCACATGGCCCCGCAAATCCTAGCGCCGGCCCTGTATTTAAGGGAGGTATTGTGATCATACCGATTTTGACATTTTGAGATTTCGATGGATTTCCACGAATTGAGATCCCTACATAACGTTTTGACTATTTTTAGCATGATGTCTGTTGATCTGTCTGTCTGTCCGTCCGTCTGTCCGTCCGTCCGTCCGTCCGTCCGTCCGTCTGTCTGTCTGTGTACACGTACAGAGTAAATTCGGCTGAAAGGATTTTTGTGAAATTTCATATTTAAGCTTCTGCCATCAATGGCACGAGTTGTTCAAATTTTGGTAAAAATCGATTAACTAAAACATTTACTCGTGTCGATTTTAAGACTTTTGCGAATATTTAACAACAGAAAAATATTTCGAAAAAATTTATTGAACAAAAGTTGCTATAAAAGCAATAACTAACAACTTTTATTTGAGACATTTTTTGATAAAACTAAAAAAATTTGAAAAAGTCTCAATTTTTACATACTTACATGTAACGTTTCCATGGTCATGATAAATAATATCTCTGTTAGAAAATATTAGGCCAAGTTATTTCTACTCTGCTGCTAGAATGTATTTTCTACAAGTACTTTATGATGGCGGTCGGGCCTGTGGTGGCCATAGCTGATTTTTTAATCTTGGGCAAACATAGGCTGACCAGATTTTTTTTACAGAAAAAGAGTATACTAAAAAAAAAACAAAGCCCTCATTCCAAAATTACAAGTGATGAACAAAAAACAGAGGTTTCACCCAAAAATTCTAAGTCATGAGCAAAAAAAAAAATAGTCCTCACTCCCAAAATAGAAGTGATGACCAACAAAAAAAAAAAGCTTTTCACTCCCAAAATAGAAGTGATGAGCAAAAAAAAGGTCCTTACTCCCAAAATAGAAGTGATGAGCAAAACAAAAAAAGGTCCTCACTCTCAAAACCCAAAATAGAAGTGATGAGACAAAAAAAAAGGTCCTTACTCCCAAAATAGAAGTGATGAGCAAAACAAAAAAAGGTCCTCACTCTCAAAACCCAAAATAGAAGTGATGAGACAAAAAAAAAGGTCCTTACTCCCAAAATAGAAGTGATGAGCAAAACAAAAAAAGGTCCTCACTCTCAAAACCCAAAATAGAAGTGATGAGACAAAAAAGGGTCCTCATTCTCTACAAAAAACAAGTGACGAGCAAAAAAGAGTATATTCAGTTTTTTTTTTATAAAAAATAAGAGTATAGAGGATATTACTTAAAAAAGAATATAATACCCTAAAAAGAGTACGTCTGGTCACTCTAGGTAGACAGACAGACAGCCAAAAATTGTTGACTTATTATCTTCTGAAACGTGTAGAAACCAAATTTGAGGCAAAAAAAAAACAGATATAGATTCTATATTAATAAAATTGGAGTTATTAATATAGAATTTTTCTATCTCTCATTTACCTTGCAAATATGAATGACAAAGAAATACTTTATATAAATAAAGCCGCATTCAGAGCACTTAAATCAATAGCTTATGGACTGTTCACTGTCACCAGAGTGTTTGTCATATGGTAAGACGTGAAACCGTTCAGACCTTCAAATTTAATACGCTGTTTGTTGTGGATTGTGCATAAATTTCTAAACTTGTAGCTAGTGAGATGTTTTAATGAGACAGACATATAAACACATTGGCCATCTCAGTCTATCAGTGACACCGTAGTTATCGAATGCCTTTACACAACCTAACATAATGTCATCATTAACAAATATTGCTCAAAATTACAAAGACGAACAGTAAATATGATCAATTTAGGTTATTATAAGAACGATAATACATATAAAATATTTATGAAGCTAAATAGTTGGTTTCAAAATTCACAGATGGAGGGCTATTCGTAACGTACTAATTTATAACAGATGTGAACGGTACATGGAACGTTAAAAGAATCCATTAAAGCATAACTCAGAGTGACACAACGCACAGTCAATAACTCGTTAATTTAAAGAGGTCTGAATGCGGTTTAAGTCGACTGATGATTCGTTCATTTGTCGTACCGACTTCTTTAAAGAACTGATCTTTAGCTTTTAATTTTATTAATAGATTTACTGTAAAAAAAAAACATAAACGTTAATTTTCAAAAAACTTTTTTTTCTGTCGAGCAGTGTATTTTATATATGTATCTTTCTTAAAATCTGTTAAAACTTCGCGTGCTATTTACAATGTTTAAATTACCTAAATTTCCTCTCCAAGGACCAAAACTTTTTTTATTTTTCTTATAATAAAAACTTGTTTAACTTAAATATTTTTATTGCATAAAAAAAAACTGGAAAGTTAATATATAAGGTTCCCTTTTGGGAATTAGAGAGTACAATTTATCTTGTTCATAGCTGTCTTTCAAAGCTGTTTCACCATAATATAATCTATCTTATACATTATTTAATATTTTGGTAAATTGATAAAGAATGACGTGAATTTCGTTTAAGGAAAGCCATGTCTTACATCTTGATCCTTCCTCAGAATCCACAAACAGAATTTATAAGGTCAGGGGTTATTTATTTAAGGAATTGATAAAAGATAAATTGGTTCAAAAAATAAACTGTCCTGTGAAGATTACAGATGACAAACGATCCTTTATGGACGTCAATTACGTTAAGAAAAGTAAACAAGTGTTTTGACATTGCATGGATGTGCATGCTACATAAGAAGGATAAAGAAACAATAAAATTGTAACGGTGTAATTCTGTACATTTTCCACATAATTTTTTACTCCTATTATTTCGTCTTTTGCGAATATATGTCTCATGCTATCAATAATTTCATTATTCATCGATTCATTAAAATATAATAATTCCTCCAATCCAAATCCAATAGTTAAAATTTCTGGCACACAGCATCTGTTTACGAATGAATCGGCGAAGAATTTTTTTTTTTCAGGGTTTTGTAGGTATGACCAAAAAACTCTTATACCGTCATTTTGTCGTCTGTCTGTCTGTCTGTCTGTCTGTCTGTCTGTTCGGTAAAAATTGTAGCCAAACGGCTAAACCTAGAGAGTTGAAATTTGGCATGCTTATACAACTCTTTGACCCGCATATAGGAAAAATACTAAAACATCTAAAAAACATACCCCCCTAAAAATATAAACAAATATGTACTCATCGAAAACAAAATTTTTTTTTTAAATTCTGAGTAGGGTATCAAATGAAAGCCCTTAGTACGTGGATTATCGATCAAATTTTTATTTTTGCAAAATAAATTATTTTGTTGCGAATTTTGCCAAAATTGTGCAAAAAAATTTTTGTCCCACACCCTTGATGGTTTAAACTAAAAATCTAAAAAAAATTTAAGTAATGCATATTGGTGTGAACCGAAATAGTATAACAGGAATTTTTGATCAGATTATGTTTTCGGAAAATAACGCATTTTTTGTGGTTTTTGGTTCACAAAGTACAAAAGTTATACCAATGTAAGACACTCACATGCAAGGCGTGCGATGGCTTAATGGGTTAGAGCACTGGTGTCGTAAGCTGGAAAACGAAGGGTTTCGAGTTCGAGTACGGAGCGAATTTTATTTTTCTGTTTTTTTTTTTGCATTTTTATTATGTTGAAATTATTTTGTCAAAATTCTAGTTATATTTTGACAAATGTTGTTATAAAATTTACGCTCTTAAAAATTAAATACAAGTCTTATTATATGATTAACAGACGATAAATTATTTTAAAAATATCGTTCATTTTGCCAGACAGATGATTTGTGGTGGTGAGACCTACTTGATTTCGGAAGTGTGATGGTGCTGTGGTAGACCGGTGTCCTTTTTTTAACCGTTTTAAACCATTGTCAATAAGTATGGAGAATGTCTTCAAAAACTTAGATTGGAGTGAAAAGAGTATAGACATAAATAGAGTATACTTGAATACTACCTTAAAAAATTGATGTGAAGTGTGAATATTCACACATTGCAGGGTTTCGCAGGTATATAATAAGTGAAGGCGGTATGCTGAGTGTGTAGGACAAATTTTACTTTGTAGTAATCACGGCATTACTACAAAGTAAAATTTGTCCTACACACTCAGCATACCGCCTTCACTTATTATATACCTGCGAAACCCTGAAATGTGTGAATATTTTTTTATCAAATGTTATTTACATTTTGTAAGGGAGA
Source organism: Liopterus haemorrhoidalis (assembly GCA_963971575.1). Lineage (NCBI taxonomy): Eukaryota > Metazoa > Arthropoda > Insecta > Coleoptera > Dytiscidae > Liopterus > Liopterus haemorrhoidalis. The sequence goes on from OZ020615.1 coordinate 1,517,840, forward strand.
TATAGTGGTCATACCGATTTTGACATTTTGAGATTTCGATGGATCTCCACGAATTGAGATCCCTACATAACGTTTAGCATGATGTCTGTCTGTCTGTCTGTCTGTCTGTCTGTCAGTCTGTGTACACGTGCAGAGAAAATTCGGCTAAAAGGATTTTTATGAAACTTCATATTTAAGCTTTTGACATCATTGACACAAGTTGATCAACTTAACGGTAAAAATCGGTTAACTGGAAATGGGAGTTTAGTCGTGTCGATTTTAAGATTTTTGCAAATATTTCACAACAAAAATATTTCGAAAAAAATTATTTTTAGGAATTAAATTTGAAACACCATGTTGATTATGTGAGTGGTAAGCTATGTAGAACAATTTTCTTACTGCGAAATCTTGTGGACATAGTAACTAAAGATGTGCTCTTAGTAGCTTATTACTCACTTTTTCAATCACATATTTCTTATGCCCTCTTAGCAGGGGACACTCGTCCTCTGCTGATAGAATTTTTGCACTACAAAGACGCTCTGTGAGAATCATGGACGGCATTTCTTACAGAGCAGACTGTCAAAAATCTTTTTTATCTTTGCAAATTATGACTCTGCCATCACTCTACATTTTTGCCCGTTTAAATTTTTTTTACAAAAATAAAAACGACTTTTAATCTTTTAATGACATTCATAATCATAAGACTAGATACAAGAATGATATATATCCTAAATTCTGCCGTCTATCAAAATCCAGAAATAGCACTACCTACTACGCTATTAAATTCTTTAATAAATGGCCAGAGTCAGTAAGACTTTTACCTCAAAATAAATTTGAAGCGTTTGTGAAGGATGTGCTAATTCAAAATCCATTGTACTCTGTGTCCGAATATTTTGATTTAAATTTTTAGTATCATTTGTTTTTTTGTATCTGATTAATAATCTAAGTAATAATTATCTACACTGCAAATCTTAGTGAGTAATAGTACTCCTTTTAAATGAGTACTTTTTATATTACTCATTTAAAGTGCGTACTTGTACTCACTTTGAAGAAGGAGATAAGTGTACGCACTTGAAGTGAGTACTAATACTCGTTATAAATGAGTACTTCAAAATACTCACGTAAAACGAGTACAAGTACTCACTTCTAAAGCGGAACTGAAACTACGCGTTATATGTGAGTACTAATACTCATTATAAATGCGTACTTTTAATACGCGTTATATGTGAGTACTAATACTCATTTTAAATGCGTACTTTCAATATACTTGCGATGAATTTCTTTTCTATTTATAAATATTTTAGAAAATACAAATATTACTATTAGCATGAATATTTTTCGTATGAGTAATTATATCATTGTAAAAAATGTTCTAATGTTAATTTATATTCGTTTTATCCGTTTTTATGAAGCTTCATAAATTCTGGAAAAGGATTGCATTGAAAATTGGCAAAAAAGTGTATAAATTATTGATTATAATAATTTAAAAACTATTTTTCTGATGTTCAATCAACATTTTTACTTTTCCTGAATTTTAAAGCTTTATTGTGACGTCACTCAATAAAAGAGTTTTATACTTATGCACGCACTATACGTGCGTATTACTACCCTCTCTTCCTTTCCACTACCCATTTAAAACGCGTACTAGTACTCACTTTAAGTGAGTACTAGTACTCATTTAAAGTGCGTACAAAAGTACTCACTTGTACGTGAGTAAAAACGAGGACAAGCAATGTACGCACTTTAAATGAGTACTAGTACTCACTTGAGATTTGCAGTGTATGTGTAACTCTTTTGTGTAAATCTACACTATTTGCTTGATTTTGCTTGACTGACTGTAAACGATTTATTTGTATTGTATTGTGGTCAATAAATAAATATTATTATTATTATTATTAATTTTTAACAAAAGTTGCTATAAAAGCCATAACTAACAACTTTTATTTGAAACATTTTTTAATAAAGCAGCATTAATTAAACAAGTACTTTGTGATGGCGGTTGGTCCTGTGGAGGCCACAGCTGATTTTTTGTAATACAAAAAATGTCCTGGTTTTGTCCTGGTTTTAGCAATGCTAAATGTCCTGGGATTTTAGATACTTATCCTTGTTTTGTGAAAATACATCTGGTCACCCTATTTCTAGGTCGAACGTTTTTCTCTATGAATGCAAGATCCCTACCGTATCAGTATCCGCGGATGATGGTGCTAATAATCCGTATCCGTATCTGTATCCGTGCATCTGACATTTATGCGATTTGTCACATCACTAGTTATAGCCAGAGGTGTATCTAGGGGTATGGCAGGCATGGCACGTGCCCTGGGCGCCACTTGAAAAGGGGCGCATAATGGCAAAAAAAAATAAAAAAAGGAAAACAAAACAAAAAGAATAAAAAAAGTGAAAAAGCATTTTACGCCTTTAGGGTTGAAATTATTAAAAAAAAAAAAACTCAATAAGTTTCTAAAGATTTAAAAAATACACTTATATGCCAAAACGGAATGTTATCTCAATAAACTGTCAATAAATTGACCCCGAATGGAGATTAAGGGTTCTTTAGGGCAAAATTCAGAATTTCGTTGTAAATATTTGTAACCTTTATAAGCAAAAATTAAGTCGATATCTTATTGGTTCCAAGATACATTGAGGAATCCTTGAAATCATATTTCACTATATTTCACCCTCTTAGGGGTCGAATTTCAAAAAATTTCTTGTTTGTGGATGCTTAGGTACATCATGGAGAAAATATGCTTTCCGAATTTCATGACTATGTCCAAGGGACGTTTTATAGAATAAAAAATAGCAATTTACTCCTTTCGGGGTGCAATTAAAAAAAATATGTTAAAAAGATATTTTAAGTTTTTAAGTTAACAGTTTTAATCCCGAAACACTCCCTTAGAATGAGAATTTTGAGATGCTATACAACCTCTGTTCGAATTCTGGTTTTAATCTATTATCATACTAAATTTGGTTAAAATATGTCAAACTGTTTTTAAAACAAATTCGTCAAAAGCAAAAATAAATAAACCAAAATAATAAAGTTCATAAATATCGGCAAAAATAAAAAAATATAATATAGATGTTGTCTCGTTCTACATAGACTAATCATAGTTTTGCTAAATAACTGAATCAAGATCAGTGCTGTTTACCGACAATATTTGAGCCGAACATTTCCGATTCCACCCGAAGAGAATTCCTATCTCCTCACTGCATATCTAATAGATATTCCAATGGTACAATATAATTAAAAACAAAATTATTAATTTCTCGTTTCTAGTGGGACTTTTTTGAGATTTTTGATTTTTCTAGTTATGATGAAGGCAATTCCTACCTGTATGCAAAATTTCAACTCGGTAGCACATTTGGAAGTGGGTTAGAATTTCTGGACATACCCACAAATATTCAGTTTTATATATAAAGATTTCCAGCCAAGTTATTTTAAATTTTAATTTTCAAAAAGTGGATGTGATATGTTTGGATAAGGGCACAATTTTAATGTTTGCCATGGGCGCCATTTACCCTAGGTACGCCCCTAGTTATAGCATATCATTTTACAGCAGATCAAATTTTAAAGATTTGTATTTCCATTTGGTTTCTGCAGTTAAATCTATGATTCAGTTGAACAGTGGCAAATAGTGGTTCGCTGCATGGTACACACAAGCTTTATGTCTAAAGGTGACATCTGAGACACATGTCGGTTTATGTCTGTGAGTCTGTGCGACAGACCACCATCTCAACCCGCATACAGATTACACTTTGCCATCTGTAATAAAACTTGCTTTGAACAGTTAGTAATGGTCCTACATAATGGATCACGGAATTGATATTACTGATGGAATATTATGTAAAACACAGATGTTATGGCTTATAAAGTATGTGAACTTTTATATGAATGCTTCCTTATTTGTTTATTTTATATAATAACCAGCACCGTAACGACTAGCAAAAATATATTTGTAACGCAGCCGAGGAATTCAAACAGATACACTGGAAGAAATTTATACTTTAATATTAAAAACACTAGTTTTTGATTTCATATTAATAGTATTTACTTTCGTTCTAATGAAATTGCAGGTAAAATCAAAAGATGTCGTGTTTTTGTACTTTTAAAATATGCTTTTGATTTTACTTTTGATTTGAGTTTTTATTTTAAATACAAAAACTCTTATCATAAAAGAACTGACATTAACCCTTATAGGACTATCGGTTTATAACGGTGTTTTTTTTAGAGGTATAGAACTTTAAGTTGGCATTACTGTTCAAGATGGCGACCGATTTAACAGCTGTCAAGTGATTTATTCTCAGTTTGGTTTGGCAATTCATCATGAATAGACTCACGCCTGAACAACGCTTGCAAATAGTGCAATTTTATTTCGAAAATAATGGTTCTGTGCGGAATACGTATCGCGCACTACGTCCATTTTATCGTCGACAAAATCGTCCATCAGAGCAGTTAATTCGATTAACCATGGAACGTTTTCGCACCACGTTTACTCTTATTGATAACTCGCATCCCCAGAGACGCCGTACGGTGCGTACAGAAGAAGCTATTGGTACTGTAGAGCGTAGCATTGAGGAAGACCCGAATGAGTCCATCCGCCATCGAGCACAGGAATTGGATCTGTGTCCATCCACTTTATGGACAGCCATGATGTCCAGGAGCTGTGGTTCCAACAAGACGGCGCAACATGTTACACAGCTCGGGCCACAATCGATTTATTGAAAGACACGTTTGGTGACCGCCTAATTTCACGTTTTGGACCTGTGAATTGGCCTCCAAGATCTTGTGATTTAACACCGCTGGACTACTTTCTGTGAGGCTATGTAAAGTCATTGGTCTATGCGGATAAGCCACAAACGCTTGACCATTTGGAAGACAACATTCGCCGTGTTATTGCCGATATACGGCCACAAATGTTGGAAAAAGTCATCGAAAATTGGACGTCCGAGCCAGCCGTGGCGGTCATATGCCAGAAATCATATTTAAAATGTAATGCCACAAGATTATCTTTCGAATAAAAAAAAATTCATGTCAATCGAATAATCCATCGTTGTTTTATTGCAATTTAAAGTTCTATACCTCTAAAAAAAACACCTTTACATGAACCGTGGTTTGTATACTCTACTGGCCGAGCGGTTTATACATGAACCGCGGTTTGTATACTCTGCTGGCTGAGCGGTTTATATATGAACCACTGTTTTTGTTTATTCTTTCTAAGCACTAGCGTGATTAGTAGAGAACGGATATTTCATTTTAGAAAATAAAGTTTAACCATGAGCCATAGGCGTAGATATTAAAAGTAGAATTTTATCTTCTAATTGGGCAGTTTTATATTGTCACTTGACGGGACAGCTTGTTATAGTTTCTAATACCACGTAAAATTTGTATCGTTTTTATTGAATACCCTTATAATGGAAAACAGGCGAGAAAATGAATTTGAAGAAGTGATAGCAGAAGACGATTCAGACGAAGAGTTGGATGAAGAAATTGGTTCCATATTATCGATTCCACAAGAGGAAAGTGAAGAAGAAACTGAACAAGAAGAAGTGGAGGTCCAGATTCGGCCTAGAAGACCGGGAGATTCTGGCAATAATTTAGATTTTACACCACCACGTACTGGAATAAACCAAACAGCGGCCCCTAATATATCTGCCGATTCGTCGCTCTTCACCGTTTTTTCACTGTTTTTCTAAGAAGTTTTCTCCATATTATTACGAGAAACCAATAGATACGCCCATCAATTTTATGCAAGTAATGACGAACCAGGCCCTTCAGTTGAACCTCCCTTAATCAAATGCTTGCATTTTATCGCACGCGTTCAATTTTAATTCCGGCCGGCAGCGAGTACTAGGTTAATTAAATTTAGTACGTTAAGGGTTAAAACAAAAGGACTCACTTTCATATAAAAATCATTTATACTTGAAGCTTATGTTAAAAATAAAGTACTTTTGATTTGAAAGAATAACTATCCAAATAAAACCATTGCTTTTCTTATAAAAAGCCATACTTTTATTTGTATTTAATTTATAATTTTAATTCAAAGAAGTGTGAATTTGTTTTAAGATATAGTAAATAAATTGTAAGGATTTCAAATTAAAAGCACTTGCTTTTTTTTTTTTTTTTTTGTAAAGTGGGGGAACTGCGTATGTTTAGCGATCCTGTTTAAACCTGCTCGTTTTGTTTTGACCGTTAAATGAAGTGCATTTACCAGGTCTACAAGTATGAAATGCGGATTTTTTTTTTTAATAAAACACATTAAACTCAAAAGAGCAGTAAAAGTTTATTTATTCAAAGTATGCTCCATTAGAAGTTATACATTTTTCCCATCTTTCAGGCAATTTGTGAATACCTCGCCAGTAGAACTCTTCCCCTTTCCCCACAAACCATTAATCTAGCCATTCTTTCACATTTTCATATGAACAAAAGTGCTGCTCGGCAAGTGCGTGACCCATCGATGCGAACAAGTGGTAATCTGAAGGGGCCAAGTCTGGTGAGTAAGCGGCATGGGGTAGCACTTCCCACTTGAGTGCCTCCAATGTGTTGCAAACTGCTTTTGCCTTATGTGATGAAGCGTTATCGTGAAGAAAGATTACTTTGTGCTGTCTTCTTTCGTATTCTGGTCATTTTATGAGCAGCGAATGGTTCAATTCGATCAGTTGTTGTTGGTAGCGTTGGGTATTAACTGTTTCACTAGGTTTTAACAATTCATAATAGACCACAACCTTTTGGTCTTACCAAGTACAGAGCATTGTTTTTTTGCCAAAGCGATTCGGTCTTGCAGTTGATGTGGATGGTGAGCCTGGCTTCATCCATGATTTTTTGCGTTTGGGATTTTCAAAATAAATCCATTTTTCATCGCCAGTAATGATACGATGCAAAAAAGACTTTCTTTTGTATCGTGCATTCAAAATTTCACAAGTGTTTTTGCGTTTTTCCATCTGCCTCTCATTCAATGCATGTGGAACCCATCTGCCGACTTTCTGGATCTTACCCATCTCTCGTAGGCGATTGGAAACAGCTTGTTGACTAACGCCTAACTGCTCTGCTAGTTGTTTTTGTGATTGACTATCATCTTCCTGTAGAAATGTTTCCAATTTTGTATCTTCATATTTTTTTGGAGGTTTTCCATGTTCTTTGTCTGTAAGATCAAAGTCACCACTTTTGAAACGCCGAAACCATCGTTCACACGTATCTTGCGATGGAGCATATTCACCATAAGCTTCTCGAAGCAGTCGGTATGATTCAGCAGCAGTTTTTTTCAAATGAAAACAAAACAGTAGTACTGTCCGCGAATGCTCTTTATTTGGCACAAAATTTGACATTTTTAACACAGTAAAACAAAACTAAATGATCACTTTTCAAATTATAACCTATACGTATTTGACACTTAAAAATAACTTAAAAAAACGCCATATGTGTTGAAACTTTGAACTATACACTCTGTTTGCGCGGCAAGTTTGAAAAAAATCCGCATTTCATACTTGTAGACCTGGTAAAGTGAGTGCATATTTGTTTTATTTTGTAATTTAATATAAAATGATTTTGAAGTGGCTTATAATATCGAAAATATTACATTGGTAGACCTAACTAATATTTCAACAGTAAATATGGAAGATCCCAAAGAACAGGAGTTATATATGCTCAATATTTCTTCTTTCTATATGTCTTCCTTGGAAGATCTCATCCCCTGTTTAATAAAACATAATTTGAATATACAATATTTATTTTTACTTTTAAATATTCATTTCAGGTTTCAATTTTCAAACATTGATCTGACGATATTTCTTAAAAATATCTCAATATTTATAAATGGTTATTTCTTCTTTAAATTTTATTTCAATTTGCATTCGTTTACCTTTTAATCCACCGATAAATTTTCCAATCGAATCTCAATTCAATACGCGTTACTGATTTTAAAACGTTTTTAATCTGAATTTTGTCACATCTCGTGAAACATCGGTGTCAAATACATATTCACCCTTCGACAGAAGCAAAATACATTATTCAAAAGAAAAAATGGTGACATAGCAATACAGTAATCGTTACTTTTCTTTCTAGTATCATTCGTAAAACAGAATTTCTTATACAGGAATAAATAAAAAATTGTAGAAGCCTGCAAAAAAAATCTGAAGAATGTTTTTTAGCTTGTAACGCTATTAGTTTCATATGTTCATTTTGTTAACCTCGTGATAGAGTCTGCAAAATTTGGATTAATAACTCTAAGACGAAAGAAATGAGCATAAATGCAGAAACAGATAGACCTCTCTTGCCAATTGATTTTAATATGAGAAATTTATTTAAATTATTTTAAAATTTTAAACTATCTGGTTACCTTTTTAAGAAATATGGCACTAGCCCGTTCTTTATTTTAATTATAAATATTAGCTTTTTAAAATATATGCATTGCTTAACATCTAACTGGTTGAGAACCGGGACATGTTGGTATTAAAGGCAACGAAGCGGCAGATGCAGCTGCAAAAGCCGCCTCACACAGACCTATGATTGATGTGAGTTTCATTTTTCCAGATGACGCAAAGAGTCATCTGAAACACCTGTTTTTAGACATGTGGCAACATGAGTGGAGCCGCACACATAACATTAAGTTAAGACAGATTAAAGGAGACGTTAAACCATAGGATTCTTCCTGCAGGATTAACCGCAAGTAGGTAACCGCTATCACACGCCTCCGTATAGGTCACTGTTGGTGGACCCATGGACACCACCTTCGAGGTGAAGAGTCCCCTATCTGTGAGACGTGTAACACAGATTTGTCTGTGTCAATGATCATACATAATTATTAGAAATATATTTGACATATAAATTATAAAATTACAATACAATTGCCAGATGGGTACTTAAAAAGAAAAGGATTTTTAGTATTTGCTCCAATCAATGCTGTAGTACTCATCAGTGCTGTACAGACAGTTTTCAAGAAAGACCTCTCTAAGTTTTTTTCTGAAGGTCCTGTTATTAACATTTCTGACAGCAGAATGCAAATAATTGAAGAAACATGCAGCCGAGTAAAGACCGTTTTTGACTTCTCAAGTCTTATTTTAGGGAGACGAATATTGTCTTTTGAACGAACATTATAAGAATGATTTGAGAAAACGGTGACAAACTGGGCTGCGTTTTCTTTAACATGCACCAGGCAGATATATACAAATAGGCTGTACACTGACATGATTCTACATTTTTTAATTTATTATTTTATATATTATGTAATATTATTTATTTTAATTCGATTTCCTTTACAACTAATAATTTGAAATATGCTTTCAACCAATTTATTAGGTAGCGGTAGGCCATTACTGCTTGAACCTGTTATGTAATGAGCTCAACCTGTTACGTAATGAGCTCTTTACGTAACAGGTGTGAAATAAAAAGTGGGGATCGTGCTATATTTACTAATCACTGACACGTCTGTAATGAACGTATATCTATATAGTCATGGAAAAAAGAAATTATGTTTGCAGTTACTATTATTTAATTACTACACATAAATGGCACGGTCACAAAACGGCACTGACCTATTGTACATAGCACATGTTTCTGATTTCTCGACATTAGATTTGTTTTCTCGAGAATTCTCGAGAAATCTCGAGAAAATTAATTATATAATTATTAGAATATACATCTTTTTTTAATGTTGAAAATATTGTAGAGGATAAAAACATGTTAAAATTATAATCACCTTTAAAGTACTAAAGTAAAGGCGTCGAGCAAATTTTACATTTGTCGAGAAATGAAAAATGAGAATTAAAACTTTTTCTCGAGAAATTCTCGAAAAGAATCACTACTTCCGTCCTATATTTTTTGTATGGATTATTTTTAGAAAAGTAATTTGTATAATTAATGTATCTGTCTTATATTCTAAATTAACTTTTGTGTAATGGTGATTGGTTTGATTTCTAATGGCCAGTCCGACCCTGTTAAGTTATAACCTACTGTAATTGGGGTCAATTGTAATGTGAAATCAAGAGTTAAAGGTGTGGACTTTTTTTTATTTTACTGGAATTTCCTTCCTAACAGCTCATTATGAAATATCTTCACCGTTATCAAACTAGGAAAACTAGGATTTCTCCCGTGTAAACGCAAAATAGAATCCGGAAATAATATTTTTTGTTTATTTTGTAGTTTAATTTTGATTTTTAGAAATATATCTAATGCCATTTTATAGGAATAAAAGTCTTTGTTCTGTGGACAAATAAGATAGGAGGATTCTGTCACCATTTTATGTCTCCAAAAACCATAAAACTAAAAGGAGTGATGTAAAAAGGCAGATAACTTCAAGTAAATATCCTCGTAGAGACATAAATATAAAATTACGGAAAAAATTTCGGAAAACCGTAAAATGAAGATGATATTTTAACGTTTGGAACGTTAATGATATAAAGTGGCGCAAGAGTCAACCAAATCAGACTGGTTCAATTAAATAAATGATGTCAAGTGTGAATTTTCAAACATTTCAGGGTCTTGTAGGTATTTAGTGGGTGAAAATAAATTGTAGGTACATATTAAAAAAGTGTGAATTTTTACACATTTCAGGGTTTTGTTGGTATTTGGTAGGTGAAAATAAATTGTGGGTATATATTTAAAATAGATATGAAGAGGGAATTTTCATACATTTCAGGGTTTTGTAGACATTTAGAAAACAATAACAAATTGTGGGTACATATTCAAAATCATAAATATCGGTAAATTTTTTAAGAATATCCACGTGCTTCCATCTAAAGACTTGCAAGCGTACTTGAGATGCACTCGTCAGATAAATATTGTAAGCATGTAAGCAAAAAATGAATAACTTTCGAAATAATTATTAAGATTAAAAATTCCTGTGGCACTATTTCGGTTCACATTAATGTGAACTCAGATTTCTAGATCAACTAACCCAGGGGGGGGGGTTATAGGTGTGGGACAAAAGTTTTTTAACTCATTAGTGGCAAAAATAGTTAAAAAAATAAATAAAAATGCTTTTCGTTCTTTAATACATAATCAATTTTAAAAACAATTTTTCAACGGCACAAAAAATTCGAGTTTCATCATTTTCTTTGGGGAATAGGATAAATTTTGAAATATTTTGGTGAAAATCCCATAGTCAAACTGATTTGATTTTTCAAAAATAAAATAATATTTATCTTCACCTTAAGTAATTTTGAAAAAAAAAAATAAATAAATAAATATTTATATAATTTTAAAATCGTTTTTCGTTAAATACATATTTATTTATATTTTTCTTGCCATGTATGTGTTTTTTTTTTTAAACTATAATTTTCAATATGCGGGTCAAAGAGTTGTATAAGCATTCCAAATTTAATCTTTGTAGGTCTAGCCGTTTGAGCACAATTTCTTTCAAACATACATATAGAAAGATTGATAGACAGACAGACACGCAGACAGACAGACAGACACACACACCCACATAGACAGACATACAGACAGACAAACAGACGGGTAGGCCGATAGGCAGGCAAAGAGATAGAGAGACAGACAGACAGACCGACAGACAGACAGACATACAGAAAGACACACAGAAAGACAGATAGAAAGACACATGAGTGATGGCATAAAAATTGCTGTGTCATATCTACGAAACTCTAAAAAATTGATGTGAAGTTCGAATTTTCCCACACTTCAGGGTTTCGCAGGTATTTAGTAAGTGAATGATGATTATTTGGGATGCCAAAACAAAATTTATGTTAAAATATTTTTTTTGTTAATTTTAATTAGAATGCTTAATACCATTATTTAGGTTTCTAAATATATGCAGTATTTTTTTATATAGAAAGGTTTATCATTAAGATTTTGAAAATTGCGCCTATGGCTTCAATTAGTTGTTTTAAGTCATAACTCTGCCCCTCTGATTTTGTGTATTTAATTTCAACAATTTTCACTGGTTATTAAATTTACGCTTTTAAAAATTAAATGCAACATTTGCACAAATATCAAAATAAAAATGCAAAAAAATCAAAAAAAATAAAATTGTCTCAAGACCGGTAGCGAACCTTAGTTTGCAAATTACAACACGATAATGCTAACCATTACACAATGAAAGTATGCTGATTTACTGTGTTACATAAGTTATTAAATATTTTAACATGATCAAGCAAAAAACACAAAAAATGCGTTATTTTCCGAAAACATAATCTGATCAAAAATTCCTGTTGTACTATTCCGGTTCAGACAAATGTACATTACTTAGAATTTTTAGTGTAAACCATCTAGGCTACAGGGTGTGGGACAAAATTTTTTGCACAATTTTGGCAAAAATCGCCTCAAAATAATTTATTTTGCAAAAATAAAATTTTGATCTTCAATCCACGTACTAAGGGCTTTTATTTGATACCCTATTCAAAATTAAAAAAAAAAAAATCGATGAGAATATATTTAAATTTTTAGGGGGATATGTTTTTTATATTTTTTATTATTTTTCGGGTTTTTCATGTGCGGGTCAAAAAGTTGTATAAGCATGCCAAATTTCAACGCTCTAGGTTTAGCCGTTTGGCTACAATTTTTACCGAACAGACAGACAGACGACAAAATGACGGTATAAAGGATTTTTTGTCATACTTACAAAACCCTAAAAAAAATTATATATTTTTACTATGAAGTTGTCTCATTTCGATATACTTAATTCTGCATGATATTATTATTGCCATTATTCATTCTTGCAGACAGTGCAAGAATGAATAATGCGCATGCGAATTGGTGCGAAATTTATCAATCTCACGTGCATGCGCGCACATAAATCGCTATCAACAATATTTACATTATATTTTCTGGATTAAATTTTTTTGTTTTTTAATCATAAAAAAATCACACACGCAGAATACATAATCGACGCTAATTGCGCAATATACTTGTTTGCATGCGGCCCGAACCGTGTATATAATTTTCTATTTAGCCAGGAGCAAAAAAATGTTGCTCATCACGTCTTGAAATTCCTTTTAGATCAGTTTCACCAGAACCAATAAATTTGTGTTACTTTAGTAAAATACATTAGCAAATTTCTTTTTTTTCTTTGTTCGAATTTAATACTTCCTGACCAATTTCTTTAAATATAAATTATTTAGCAATCTCGTACGTGCAAGAATAAACCTGAATCCATATACGTATTGTGGATGTTACATAAAGTCCTTACGTCTGTTACCAGTTATAATGTCTGCAGACGGAAAGAATCACTAACTTTCTTCTCGAGTTGAGGCCGCTGCTGTTTACTGTGAGGCCCTCGGGCAGTCACGTGATACTCCGGCTACTCGGAAACGACAGTCTCTCAACATACGTTACATCATGGTTATTTAAACAGAACCGAACTGGATTTTATTTGCTTCGTCTCGGTTACAGCCGCAGAGAAATTGTTTGTTATAAATTTAATGGTTCAAGAATTATAGTAAACAGTTTCTTTTTTAATGACTAAGATATTATTTTCTATTTTAATGATCGTTAATGTATAGTATAATATAAACTTTTAATGGATGTTTTGCTTAATAGTATAAGCTTTAAGAACTGGGTCAAATCTGTTTAAACGTCAATTTGGAATTGAAACAAGAATAATTGTTGAAAACTGAGATTGTTGGTATTTCATAAATAAAACATAAAAAGCAGCAAGTTATTCTGTCAAATAGTTTCTTGTATTGAGAACTGACAATAACTGAAGTGACGCCTATCGGGATATTTTGGAACTTAACCGAATAGGGTTTTGTTGGATGTGGCTCATTTAACTGCATTGTTTGTATGTGTTAAAGTGAAGAAAACTTTAATAAAATGTCTTTAAAATCGCAACAGAAAATTAACTGCAATGTGAATTGTTGGGTCGGATTTGATTGTTGAAAAAAATCATTGGGTGCCAAATCCGGAGATCTCGCTGGCCAATTCATCGACCCTCCTCTTCCAATCCAGCTATTTGGGAAAGTTCTATGTAAATATTCTTTAACTATTCTAGAATAATGGACTTGTGCGCCATCATGTTGAAACCATACTTGTCAATTAATATTCAGGTTTCGCAACGCAGGTAATATTTGGTTTTGCAAAAGGGCTAGATATTTTGCGGCATTAAGGTTACCGTCAATAAAAAAAGGCCCTATAATATTGGTTCCTATTATCCCTGCCCAAACATTTAATTTTTGCGGCCTTTGAGTTCGGGAGGAATGAAACAAATGTAAATTTTCTCGACTCCACTACCTAAAATTTTGTCTGTGCACTTCACCATTTAGAGTAAACGTTACTTCATCAGTAAATAAAATTCTTTGAAGCATTGTTGGGTCGGAATTAATTTTTTCAAACATTTCAAAACAAAATACCATACGTACTGCTGCGTCCCTTTCTAAGAATTCTTGATGATTTTGAAATTTTGTATGATCGAAACTTTTCTTTTTTTAAGAAGTTAAAAACAGATTCAATACTGACACCAACGGTTTGTGCAATTGATCTTAAAGTATTTTGATTGTTTTCTTCCACTTGTAATAATATTTCCAACTGCTTCTCTTCTGTAAGCACGTGGGATGTTGTTCTTTTTTTATTATGTTTTGACTTAAGACATCCTTCGCGATGAAATTTATTAAGTAGTCTTAAAATTGTAGAGGGATTTGGTATTGGCGATCTGGATAAGTTGAACTAAATACAGCAGAAACTTCTCTTAAACTCATTTGGGAGTTATACCAAGTTACCATCATTATTTTTTCTTCATCTGTATACATGTTGATTAATTTTTAAATCAAAAACTGTTTCCATGGTAATGACATAGTACATGTTGCATTAAAAAATAAATTCACTGTATCAAAGAAAAATCGTTTATCTTAATTTCCATTTATGTTTTAGAACCTGTATATGATAAGCCATTATGGAAAATTAGTCCAAATAAATTTGAAACTGTTTATTAAATGTAAAATAATATAGTGTTGTGTTTTATTGTGTCAGAAGTATGTTTATTTTTAACAATGAATGCCTTTTCTCACCCTTATAAGTCCAGTGACCCAAATCTACTCTTTTACCAGCAATTGTAAAATTTCATATTCTTGGATGTGTTCCAAGTCATTAAGGAAAAAGAACTGGCCAGAGAGCGAGATGCAAAAAGAAAATAAAACATAAATAACAACGCGCATTGTACTGTATCTTATTTGAAAATAAAAGTTATATATTTATATTCGTCGCTTCCAAACATTTGGCATTTACGTTTCATAAATAAAATCATATAAACTGAGAAATAAAATTTTATATGATTTGAGAAAGTAATAAAGATGATATTTAAAACAACAGTTAACAACTGGGGCAAAAATAAGTACGAGGGGAGTGGAGTAACAATAGAAACACAACGTTGATGAAACAATTTTTATTTCTTAATGACTGAATGATAAAATCTTCTTCTAACGGGAGAATAACATGTGAATACCGACAAACAAACAACTTTTTGGTTTCCTACGACGCCAAATTTATACTTATTAGACTTGATTTTCTTGCGTCTAATAAAGCAAATGCATTATTTTGAAAAATAAAATTTGTTTAATTAAATTTGTGTTCTTATTATTGCTGATATATAAAAAATTCCCGGTCAAATCTATATTTTCATATTATTGGCACTATAATCTTGGGATTATGCCAATATATTTCTGAAGGGATCCTAGGTAAGATAGATCACCATGCATTAGAACAGGGGTCGGTAACCTTTCAGTGATAAAGAGCCAAATCTATATCGAAAACAAAAACAATAACATGGAAGAGCCGCTAAAAAATATATGCACTATTTAAGAAAAAAACGTAAAAAATGTTTATTTGTTTTAAAATAATCAAGTATTACAATAAATTAATATTTACTTATACATTTAGTTTGTGATACCTATTGCACTTGCCAGTATAAGATAATATATTATAATATAAGACTTCAATATTTGGTGAATATTATGTAATCTTTAACTTAAGGCAGCACTCAAGTTTCAGGTCAGTACGATTATTGACTCTTTTTTAATTTCATATGTGAAAAGACTTGCTCACAGTAATATGTGGATTCGAAAATCTCTGAAAGATTTAAAGAGTTTAGAAAATATAAAGCTACACTAGCTTTTTTGACAAAACCAAATGAAGTAGATATGCAGCAATTAAATTTATCACCATTCCCATTGATTAATCAGGCAGAATTTGAACTTCAATTATTGGATTTGAAATCCAAAGATTGGAATATAAAATTTAATTCTGAACTGGAAAGTTTAGAAAGAGAAAATTGCATTTTACCTTCCCAGCATAAGTGGACCGAAATTCACAATCTTCAAAATGTAGATAAAGCTGTTATCGAAGCTTGGAAAGGTCTTTCAAAATCGTTCAATTATTTAAAAAAATATATTTTTTTTTTTCGATGAGCAGATATTTGTTTATATTTTTAGGGGGATGTTTTAGTATTTTTCCTATGTGCGGGTCGAAGAGTTGTATAAGCATGCCAAATTTCAACTCTCTAGGTTAAGCCGTTTGGCTACAATTTTTACCGAATAGACAGACAGACACAGAGCCGCAGTAAGGGGGGGCGGAGGGGCGACGGCCCTGGGCGCACTAAGGAAAAGGGCGCTGACGGGCTTGACTAAGGGGCGCCATTGTGAAGGTGAGAACCTTTTTTTGCTCATCACTTGGATTTCGGGAGGTGAGGACTTTTTTTTTGCTAGTCACTTGGATTTTGAGAGGTGAGGACCTTTTTTTTGCTCATCACCTAAATTTTGAGAGGTGAGAACCTTGTTTTTATTTGCTAAGGGTGCCAAAACACGGCTCTGACCCTAGCGCAAGTTTTCCTTACTGCGGCTCTGGACTGACAGACAGACGACAAAATTACGGTATAAGGGTTTTTTGGTCATTCCTACAAAACCCTAAAAAAAAATAATAATATATTTCGGATTATTTCATTAATCTAAGTTTGCTCACCACTTTAATCAGAATGTCGGAAAATATATACCAAAGTTGTATAAATAAGAGATAAATTTAGTAGTGCGCGTTAATTATAAAAACGGTAAACATTTCCTACTTTTACTTGAAGTGAAAATGCGATTGCGCAAAATCCATTGACACAGTGCAACTTAAAGTGTTAGGTATTAAGAAGGCCATGGCTATATATCATTCGTAAAACAATTGCATAATAATATCTTTCCTGATCCCTACAGAATGACATTTGAAAGTTCACGATAATTACCTCAGAATATACAACAGGAAATAGGTCAATATATTAAAATATGTTTTACAAACGGATATGCTTCTTGGAATTAGTTAAGTTTTTAATTAACTTTCTTTCTGAGAACACTGAGAATTATGGAAAATACAATCGTGGGAAAATCAATTTAATACATAATCTGTATATAATTTTACACAATATTTTGAAGACCTAAAGATGGTCGATTCGTCTGTCAATTTCTTTTCGCTAGAAAAGTCAAGACTTATGATTTTCTTACTTATACAGCCTTGGACAAATGTATGAAGAACCCATGCAGTTATAATATAACATCTAAATTTATGTACATTGTAACTTGTATATATTTGACAAAATGTTTTTAAAATATCATTCACACATTCTATAAGACAAACTTCTAATCAGATAATCGAAAATGTAAACAGAGTTATGTTAAATCTTGAAATACAAATAAATATAGGCTCAGAACTGTTACGTTTTGTTTACAAAAAAATTAACAACTAGGGCTTGGATCATTATTACACATGCGTTTGAAGTGAACACTGTCTTTTCCATGTTTTATTGAATTCAAGTGAATATTTTTAATTATATTATGGCTAAAAAACGTGAACTCACTGTGGCAGAAAGGAGTCAAATTGTATTGCTCAATTCACAAGGACAGTCGCAAGTGAAAATTAAAAAAAAAAATGGAGTGTTCAAGAAAAGCTGTCCAAATTGCCATCAAAGGGTTCCAAGACACTGATACTTATGAAAACAGACCAAAAACCGGAAGAAAACTTGCACTTCCAGAGATGATCGTTTTATAAAGTGCTCTTCGTTCAATATCGTCAAAAGAACTGGCTGGTAAACTGTGGGAGCATAGATAAGTTGAAGTTTCTTCTAGAACAATTAGAAGACGTCTAGTGGAATCTAATTTGCATTGAAGAAGGCTCGCCGAAAACAACTGTTGACCGAGCGACACAAAAAACTTCGCTTTGGGAGGACCAAAAGATATTTAAATTAGACACCTGATGAATGAGAGAAAATCATTTGATCTGATGAGTCCAATATAGAAGTAACCATTATAATCGTTTAATGTACTTGTGAATTTAACAGAAAAATAAATTTCTAAGCAATTATTGCACTAAAAATATAAAATTAAATTTACTATAAATTTACGAAATTTAGGTTTGTTTTTTTCTTTTGTGGATCAGCTTTTTGGACATCCTGGAGCCATCTTTGTAAGACGTAGACTGAGTGAAGCTTTTGATCCTGACATCATCCCTACGATCAAATTTGGTAGTGGTAGCATCATGATCTGGGGGTGCATGTCCGCTGGTGGCTTAGGCGAAACCTCTTTGTGCGAGGGACGCATTATTCTGCTCGGTAACGTTGTAAAAAATTTAATTCAGCCTTTTTAATATCTCCAAAATAGTAAAAATATAAATAGCAATAATAATAAAATTGTCTACAAATTTTTCTTTGAGAAATAAATATATTTAAAAAATGCTATAACTATTATTATTGTAAAAATGTGAATATTAGTAGATAGATTTAAGAAGTGTTTGAAAGTATATGCTCTAAATCTAAATACCTACAACAATTATTGTTCAGCTCGGTTCACAGTTCAGAAGAAAAATAAATAGTTGACAGGACTTGCAAAGTTTATACAGATTAAATAACGGTTCAAAATATTACAGGTTTGAATATATTTGACGTTTGCATTAAAAGAAATGTTTTTCTTTAATAACATTTCTTAAAAATGATAACATCTCAGAATTATATTGCATTCAACAATGCACATTATGGAAAAACATATATAGTAGGATTTGTACTAATAAGACAGGAATGTTTTTAGATAACGAGTACCTATTTATTGATATTATGATGTGAATTTTCCTATGTCTATGGACATGTCATTAATAATAGCTGATTTCCTTTTACAAGTTAAAATGCTTGGCTAATCTAAGAAGTTAGTCAAATGTCTTAGCAAGGGAAAGGGGGGAGGAAAAAACTTAGTTTATCTTAGCCAGTGTCTTATAATTGGAACGCTCTTACAACTTACATTAACTTAGCTTAGCTTAGATTTCTTAAGTAAAGTGGTAAAAAGAAAGCGCCTAATGTCGTTAGTGCAGATTTGCCTAAAAACGTCCGTACTCTGCTGATTACATAAAATTTATTTATCAGTGTATCTATTATGTTTTGAATGCTCTATTTAATGATGCAGGAATATACTTGTTATGTTTATTTATGTAGTCGTATCACAAAATTTCCTAGAGCACTACGTATTTACTGTGTAACTTGTTTAAATTTTATATTTTATATTTGCTATTTAGAAATCTCTCTGTAAACAAAATGTTAATAAATAATACCATACAAATACGCTACAAATTATTGTTTTGAAGTTATTTTGTGTTTCAAAATGTTGAAATATTTAAGATTCTGTCTACATTCGTAACATATTATGTATGAAATTTAAAATACGTGCTAATGTAGTATTGTGGAATGGATTCAGTAAAACAATGTATTTAATTAATTTTCATCCTTCATTCGCTGGTCGGCATAATTGATCGTTATTAAACCTCAGGCAGGACAAGGGCGAGTGACGGTGGTTCTCTACCGACCAATGGACGCCCTACTCCCTATCGTTCGCAGACCACTCAACTAACGTCAAACGTTCATTATTAACTATACTGTGTTACATTTTACATCCAAATTTAATGTTATTATAACATGAAATTGGTTTATTTGTTCACAGAACACACGCATAGTTAAACAATGAAGTAAAAATTTCAATACAGGTAAACATAGGTAACAAAATTAGTATTTCAGTGCTAGAAAACAATAGAGTAAGGTTAATTTTAACACTGAAAAAGTAATATTTCATAAAAATAACACTCAGATCACGATAAATTTTATAGTGACTTTAACAGCAACTTTAACATTTTTCGTATACAGGTAACTACCCGTTCATTGCGACCCCGGCTAGTGCGGATTCGTTATAATGCGACCGACAATTTAAGATTTTTAAGCTATCAGACACATCGACAAAGCGAGGAATGAAGTCACCCAGTCGTGTATGAAGGGTGTTTGGACAAGATTGTTCAGTGAAATTGCTGAAGTTCACTGCAATCATGAAAATTATATTGAAAATATCATCGAAGGTATTAGTCATATAGCCATTTCCGAAGGCACCGAAGGTTTTGATGAAGATGATATGCAGACTTTGTTAAAATCACACAGTGAACCTTTGACTAATGGAGAGCTGCAGGAAATGGACTACCATACGTCCCTAGAAAATGACGAACCTGCTCCCGTGCAAAATTTAACTGTTAAAACCATCGAAAAGGCCCTTTCTCTTCACAATCAATGCATGGAGTTGTTAGAAGAGAACGATGAAGATTACGAGCGGGTGAGTGCTGTTAAACGTGGCTGTAATGCATTACTTGACAGTTATCGGCTAATTTTGCGCAATAAACGTAGAAAGGCCAAACAAGGGAATTTAGATTCCTTTTTGCAACGTGGAACAAAATAAATAAATTATTAATTATTTAATGTATGCCTTTTTGTTATTCTTAATGTTTATTTACAATGTTTTTTCAAAAATCCCTCGTTGATTGCGAAATTTCGCTTAACGCGATCATGTCCAGAACGTATCCCCCGCGTTGAACGGGGGTAACTTGTACTGTAATATCCAACTGTAGTAACTTCGCTATGAAAGTTATATCTTAGTGACAGTTACTGAGAAAATAATGAAGTTAGTAATATATTTTATGGTATATACATATAAAAAATATTTAAAAAAAAACAAAATGAGTGAAGAAATAAAAAAAATAAATAAATAAAAAAAACGGAATGCAAAGACAAATTCTCGACAATAGAACCAGTGGCGCAGGCGGGTGGGATTTGAGGGTTAGAACCTCCCATGAAGCTGAATTTTTTATTACTTCGATGCATTTTCCTTGTTTTGTCATTACTTTCATACGTCTCATTTTATAACTCTCCCTCCTAATGAAACTATTGCGTCAATGAATAGAACTTTTGTTAATTTTTTTAAAAACAAAAACTATTTTTTTAAATAATTAAAAACAGAATATTCAAAATGAGGAATTGGAAAAGACTTTTTGATCTTTAATATATTTCATCTCCTGCAATATAAACATTTACCTACACTCATACATAAATATTTTATATATATTTAATTTATATCATTTTCTTTACTAATCTTCTTCATTTTCTATTATATCTAAAAATTACACCTAAAATCAAATGTCTGCCATTTTTAACTAAGAACTAAGTTATTACTTAAAAATACCAGCATTTGGTAGTTACTATGATAGGAACTTTTATAGTAACATGTTACTAAATATAGTAGTAACTTATGTCTTACGGAATACGAAATACCTCAAAGTTACTATGATAGTAACTGACCTTGCTCATAGTGACAAATTTAGTTACTATGATCATAGTCACTGAGTTACAGAATTGGTCTGACTATCTGAATAAATGAAGATTTACACAGTAATTTAGTTAAAAATTGAGCTTTTTACTTTTTTTAAAAGATAATTTTAACACTAAAATTTTAACCAAACTGAGAATGAACTTTTACACTTATGAATTTTTTGCTGTGTTCGCAGGGCTTCGAACCGTTATTTTTTCGTTTCGGTTTTTGTTCCGGTTCAATTAAAAAAATATATATATCAGTTCGGTTCCGGTTTTCGTCCCAGCAAAAATAACGGTTTTTTTTCGGTTTTCGGTTCAGTTCCGAGTGATACATTTTTAAATGCTTTTATTTGTATTAGAAATTTATTTTCTACTATAAATTAAAAGAACATTTTATTCCGTATTTTGTAATAATCATACCAAGGCCGCTGCCAGGGGGTTCTGGGCGTCCCCCCCCCCCGAAATAATGGAAGAGAATTTTATTTTTTTATTTATCAGTTAAAATATTACGATTTTTTTCTGCTCATCAGTTTAAAAAATAATCTTAAATAAAATGTATTTTATATTTTGGTTCACTCCCATCAACATTATCTGAACCGAAATAAACAGATATTTTTTTTTTCGGTTTAGCTCCGATTTTCGTTCCGACAAAAATAACGGATTTTTTCGGTTTTCGGTTCAGTTCCGGTTCGAAGCCCTGTGTGTAGGTACTTAGGCGTTCGGGACCTATTATTATTGTTTTGAAAAAAGTGTTTTTGTCGATGTATTTCCAAGTTTGAAACAAAATTTCACACCAACACGCTGCTCTTCAATGTTAATAGAGTTTTATGATATTAACCTCGTGGATTTGTGATTATATATTTTTTTTTAAGAAAACAATTTCACAAATGACATATAGTTTCTATTCTTAAATAATATCCAAACCTTGATCTTGAGTTAATTATTAACTTTCTAAATTTTTTTAACACGTAATATTTTAAATACCCTTCGTATAAATTGTTGTAATTTTTCTGCAAATTTTTCTCAGTTGTAATTTTAGTGAAAATAAGAGTTTTTCACGTGACCTCTTTAAATTTTTTTATAAACCCGAGGCAAGTATTTAATTCCGGAATGTCAAATTTCACCATAAGCCTCTGAATACCAGTAAAAATTTCACTGATTTTTTTAAAAGTATTTATTCAAATATTGAACTTTCTGTTTTTTGCACACATGCTTCCAGCACGTCAAACGAAAGTCTAATTGTTATATAAAAACAATTTTAATGGATCATAGATATTAAATTGAAAAGGAAAATTAATGTAAAATTACACTGGTCAACAAATTTAAACTTTTTTTTGCTGACTGAGATCTGATACTTGTTTTTAACTAATTTTGGGGTGCTGGTTTCAAAAATGTTAACAGTTTCTGCCGATCACGTCAAATTTTTGTTCTATCGTATTTTGATTTATCGTATTTTGATTTATCGTATTTTGATTTATGGTATTTGAGTTTAATAGATAGGTATTGGACTTGGATATCTGAAACATTTCAAAGTCTCAGTAATGAGAAGCTGGCATTTTGACGGACCACAAATTAGAAAATTAGTGAATGATCCACATTTCACTGTACATATGGATGATATGGAGAAGAATGCATGGCAGTATTTCGTGGCGCTCATCAAAAATTTTCTTGGGAATAAAAAAGCTGAAAACTATGTGGAGGTCGTTGATTTGATTGAAAATTATCCCGCGTCCTAAATATTGCCAGATCAAACGCTATGTTGCCAGTACGGTTACTTAATATACACACCACGTTCATTTAAAAAAAATACACCAGCGTGTTAATGGCATCGTTTATGGTAAAATAGGCCTGTTATTACTCTCAAGGTTCCAAATATTTTAAAATAGTTTTGCGAAAGTTTTGAAATTATAGGTAAAAACTGACCTTAATCGCCTCTAACTCAAAAACAACAAAAGCATAATTTTTTTATGTATTTTTTCCATAACCTTCACCTCTATATTAGCTTAAAACTATAACTTGGCTAAAATGAGAGTCAAAAAATAAACTAATACTTAGGTACTTCGTATCTATCATCAATATTTATAAAATTGAAGGCTATATCTTTTCTTTATTTTTTCGGTCAGGAAAAACATTTGTATTTCGTTGGAAAATTGGTATACTTATACATTTTTATCCTAAAGCCTGGAACAGAATATACAGCACGTCATTTGCGACGGCGTTTCATCATTTCTAACGCCGTCAAGTGTCACGTGAAAACCTATATCTGTGTTTATACGTGCGCTTTCTTTTATTAAAAGTATAATGGATGATGAAGACTTGTCTGTGATGTTATTTATGTTGTATGCAAGTTATTTATACAGACAAACACTTTACCATTCAGTAAAAACTGAGGTTAGGTGTTCTGCGTCAACGTTCAACGGCGTCAAAAGTTGGAAGTTGACGAACATTCAGTATCAACGGCGTTCGAACGTCGTAGGACGTTGTCCATTCTGTGCAATTGCGTACGACAGCTTGATTTTAACTTTGCACTGAGTTTGCGCCGTCCAACGGCGTCAACGCGCCGTCAAACTCGTTGCATTCTGTTTCCCACACTGTAAAAAAAACCAGGGAATTTACATGATACGTCAAGAAAAATTAATACAGTATTCCAATTAATTTTACAGAGTTCTGTAAAATTAATTGGAATACTGTATTAATTTTACAGAGCTCTGTAAAATTAATTGGAATACTGTATTAATTTTTCTTGACGTATCATGTAAATTCCCTGTTTTTTTTTACAGTGCACTTAAGATCACAAATATATGGTCACTTTTTAATTACGGTCTAAAATTTTGACATTTACGGCAATAAAAACCAGTGGCGAAGGAAGACCTCCGCTAGACTTGCCCTCCCATAAAAAAAAAACAATAATAAAAAAAATACATATTTAAAAAAAAAAAAAAAGATTTAGGTAAATCTTCAAAAATACATCAAATTATGTTTAATACAATTTTTTGTCCAGGGCTTGGTTTACTAGTTACGATTTTTTTTAAATTTTAATATTTAATAACTTCCGCTTTCGGTTTCGGATTTTAATAAAAACAATAGGGTTCTCCCCAGTTATTAAGAGAATTTTTTAGTATCAGAACGAACTCTTTAAGTTAAACCGTTTTTGAGTTATCGTGTATACACACAGACAAACACACATACAGACGGCACTTCGAAAATAGGTTTTTTGGATTTCCTGGACCATGAAACGTGGTCATCAGTCAAAATCTCGACATCGAAAATTTTCGCGATTACAATACTTGCCCCTTATATGTATATTAAGGTCTGGCAAGTAAAAACGACACTCCACAAAAAGGCTCAGAGCCGATGAAATGCCTGTCCCCTTTTTTAAACCATCATAATAAACTAATACTTAGTTCTTATCTATCATCAATATTAATTAAATTGAAGGCTATATCTTTTGATGAATGAATATTTGGAGGAGTTGGGAGTTACGGGGTATCATTTATGTAATTAATACATAAATAATAGCCTTAATTGCTATTCGCAAATAAATTCTCATTTTTGTGATGTAGTTTAAATTTTTCAGTAATCTATACGATTGTACGAGTACAAAGAATTGCAATTGAAATTTTTGGAGCGAATGCTGTAGGCAAATAAATTACTTTGTATACGGTTCTTTACAAATGAATGGCGGGACAAAACAAAACACTACACTTTACCACTGAAATAAATTTCTAACGAAAACCGAATAAATCTGTCTGCCAAAAACATTAAACCAGCTTTTCCAAAACTACAGTTCCGACTAAAATAATATGGGTCACATACGATAAAAAATGGTTGTTTTGGATTTATTTTGCTTAACAGTATTCACAACTTAGAAAGATATCGGTTGGCCATACATTTCTATACTAGCGTCGGCGAATCAACACAGTTACGTCACACGACGTAACAAACGATTGCATTGTTCCAGACAATATAGTCGTTTGTTACGTTGTGTGACGTAACTGCGTTGATTCGCTGACGCTAGTATAGTTACTAGAGATGGGAATTGCGACTCAGTTTGTGGAACCGGATCAATGGAGGTCGTTCAGTTTGTTGAGCCGGTTCATTGATCCGGCTCAGTGATCCGGTTAAGTAAACATGTTTCCGAGACACAGGTCGGTTGTTCGTTCGTAGGTAGAACGTCGCTTAGAGCCGGCTCTTGCATTATATGAACTGGAAACATGTTTCCGAGACACAGGTCGGTCGGTCGTTCGTTCGTAGGTAGAACTTCGCTTAGCCCCGGCTCTTATCTAACATTTTTGAAAAAAAACAATTCACTTTATGTAGCTACTGTATTTTAAACCAGATGTGTTAAGTTTATGGCGATGTTTATTGCCCTTATAAATCGAACATCTGGGATTTGGGCAATATTTTTAATATTTTTATATAGTATGATTGTAAGAAAATACAGACTAAGCCTATTAGTTTCAAATAAACTGCCCTACAAATTGATGACAAAATACACTTTATGATAATACATTACAAGCCGAGTTCTCGCGAAGTTCAACATGACATCGATCCAGATCCGGATCACTCCGGTCACTGCTCACAATCGCCCGACCAATCGTATCCTTGAAACTTGAAACTATACAGTGAGCCGTGAGCCGGCTCATTTCAATTTGGTGAACCGTGTCACCTCGGTCAGTGTACTGAGCTGGCTCAGTGAGCTGGTTCGTTCATGAACGAACCATCTCTAATAGTTACCGTGTACTCGAAGTTGGTAATTGTAGTGAGACGTTATATTTTTTATCAGGTAAAGTACTAGGACAGTGTTGTCAGTTATTATCATATTATAGTGAGGAAGTACGGTAAATCACCGGTAGATCAATGTATGCATACAGGAAAAAAATTACTGACCGGTACCTCACCGATGAATCTGCTGAAGGCGGCCATTTTAATACCGGCCTAAAAGCTTCTAAGTAAATTATAATTTCATTAAAATATCATAAAATCTATTTTTTCAAAAAATAGGTCAAAATATGGCTACTTTTCTCTATAACGCTAAAAATATAACTGAGCATGCATTGATACTAAATTACGTATCTACCCCATAATTTAAAATTTGCTACTTAACCTAATTTCTTACTTTTATTCGCCCAAGAGGCGCCTTTCTTTAGCTGTGTAACATATTCCAAGACATGTTCCCTGCATTTAGAAGTGGTGTTCTGCATGTAGGCTTCATTCCAGCTGTGGTGGTTGAATAACATTGACATCCAATGAGACAGAACATTATTTAATGTTTCATTACTAGCACTATATTCATTTTGAGCAGTTATATTTAAAATAGCGTTTGCGTATGTTATTAAAACACTCAGAATTAACACTTTCAACATTTTCACTTTGTTTTTCACTAATATTTAAACAAACTAAAAGTTATTAGGTTTCGTTTACCAACATGTTGAGATCTGAAACATGAACAATACATTAATTATATATATATATAAACATATACAATTCCTTACAACTGATCTAATTCTTTTTGGAACACAGCGAAAAATTCATATGTGTAAAATTTCATTCTCAGTTTGGTTAAAACATAGTGTTAAAATTTAAAAAAAAATTCACTATTTTTAATCAAATCACCGTGTAAATTTTCATTTATTCAGATAGTGTTATTTTTATGAAATATTACTTTTTCAGTGTTAACATTAACACTATTTATTTTCTAACACTATTATTTAACCAGTATGTAAGTAAGCTTTACACTAAATTAAACCAAAAAGAAGTGTAAATAATTAACACGAAAAGCGAGGGACATAAAGAATCACTAAAAAACATGGTACACTAAAAAACTCACTTTCATAAGAAATTTGTAATTTTTTCTGATTGTAAAAACGCCGTCCAAAAATTGAGTTGCCCTGGATTTGAGAAAAAGAATTATTCCCTAATTTATGATCTTATTTAATTCCTAACGATCTTACGATCAGAGGTAAAATTATAAAAATATGCTGGATTAAAGGCCACTTAGATTTTGAGTTCATCATCGAAGTCAATCTTCTAGCCAAAGAAGCAGATGTAAATGGCCCCCTCTTAAATATTCCTCTAATGAGTAATTATGTTAATCTTCAAATCTTCCATATACAAGCAATTGCAAGAAGAATACATAGATTCTCTACAGCTCAAAGGAACATATTATGGTCAAATTCAACCTCTTTTTCCTAGAAAGGTTTGGTTTTCTTCTCTCCAAAGCAGATCTTTTATATCCACTTTTATCCGGCATAGATTTAATCACACCTTCTCTCCATATCTACATAGAATTAATATGGTTTCGTCTTCTTTCTGCCCGTGTGATAATTTGATGTCAGCGATTTGAACCATTTATTGTTTGAATGCCCAATTAATTATCGCAATCGTTCTTATTCATTCAAAATTTAGTCCAAAAAATATCCTTACCTACCAATATTCAGACGCTTCTTGCTACTCAGTGGCGGATCTACATACGGGCTAATAGGGCTTAAACCCTGGGCCCCAGATCCGCAAGGGGCCCCCAACCTCTCGGACAGATACCTATTATATTCTATTACTTTGGATTTGGGAGGTGAGGACCTTTTTTTTTGCTCTTCACTTATATTTGGAAACAAAACAAAAATATTACTTTTTGCTTTACAAATTTACTATTATTTATTAAAAATCAACATAAGTGAAGAGCATGTGTAAGGCCCCTTGGCATTTTTAAGCCCTGGGCCCCCAAAAAGCTAGATCCGCCACTGTTGCTACTAACTCGATATTTATGAAATTTTTTATAACTATATTAAAATAGAAAATATCAAATTATAAATGTAATTTTTAAAACATTGTAATCTCATTTAAACCTGGCTAATAGCCAAAGCAGCAAAAGCTAACAAATAAAAGGAAAAAAATATTTATAAAACAATAATAATATAGTATATTTTTTGCTTGTTAAAATATATTCGCTGGTAAACTTGTACAAACTCGTACAAAGGTAAATGTCACTTTTATGTGAACAATTTAATTCGAGTTGAGCAGTGATGCACAAGTAATGGCCACCGGGCCAAAGTGGTTCTTTGAGAGTTTTTTGGTGACACTTGCCTTTATAGAAAAATATATCGTTTCGATTGCGTTGTTAAAATAATTTATGTTAATATCTGTATTTTATTTCCGTTTTGTTTCCGGCAAGAACATTGTTTATACAGATTTAGCTATGTTATGCGTTTACAGTTTACAAAGGCACAGTGGTCCGTTAGGAATTGTAACTTGTATGTCTTGTGGCATTCGGTTCATGAAAGTTGCGCTCTGAGTAATTATTATTTTAATTTCAAATTAATTCAGAATTATTTCATGTACTAGTTCCAAAGTTCATCTTTTCAGTTTATATTTAACATATTACTCGAGAACTGTTCATCCGATTTTCATGCTTTTATATCTGTAGCTATCATCTACTTCATCTATCTACTCGAAAAATGCGAGCATACTAGTGAATTTTTCGAGAATTGTTAAAATTGTCTATAAATTTTATTTAAAATTGTGTCAAACTGAGTCTTTAAAAGTTATTCAGGGAATGAACAGGCAGACCTAGCAACAAAATAGGCAGCAAACCTTCCAATAACACCGATAACCGTACCTACCATCAAATCCAACTTACGGCAAAACATAAAAGAAGACTGGAAACGAAAAAGGCACAGTCTAACGAACAACAAACTTCGCCATATAATAGAAGACACCAAACCCTGGGCTCAAGTAGGCGGCAGAAAAGAACAGAGAGTTCTTACCAGACTCAGAATTGGCCCCACATTCATTACACACCAACATCTAATGAAAAGAAAAGAGGTGGAAAACTGTGACAAGTGCAATAAAACTGTAACCGTAGAACATATAATCCTGGAGTGCCAACTATATGAAGAACTCAGACGGAAGCACAAAATACCAGACAACCTGAAAGAAGCGCTAAGCCCAGAAAATGAAAACATTTTATTAGACTACCTCAAAGAAGCAGATTTGTTCCGTAAAATTTAAATCCCAAATGTTCTATTATTTCTTAATTATCTATCTTAAATGTCTTATACAAAGCGTTAAAGGAACTAGGAATAAGAGGAAAACTGCTTAATTTAATAAAACTAACACTTGAACAAACAAATAACAGAGTGAGAGTAAATGGAACTGCATCAGAGAAATTTGAAGTGCACGAAGGCTTAAGACAGGGAGACCCGCTGTCATCACTATTATTTTGCGCTGCATTAGAATTCGTAATAAGAAAGGCAAATATAAATAGATCAGTATTGCTGTATCATAAACGTCATCAATGTCTGGCGTTTGCAGACGACATCGCTATACTTTGAAGAACAAGGAACGAATTACAAAATACAACTAAGAGACTGAGCGAAGCAGCTGCGAAAATAGGACTGATAATAAATGAGAATAAAAGCAAGTATATGCAATGGACAGAAAGCGAAATGGGTAAGAACTTGGAAATAACAATGACAGGAAAAAAATATACATTTGAGGAAGTGGATCATTTTGTATACCTAGGAGTGGAATTCTATAGAAAACCGGACAGCTTGATGGAAATATAAAGAAGTATTATGTCAGCAAATCGTAGCTCATTTGGTTTGAAATTTTTTTTGTATAACAAAAATGTATCCAAAAGATTAAAAATTAGAATCTATAAAACAATAATAAGACCGATAGTTGTACGGAAGTGAGATATGGACGCTGAGTACAAAGGAACTAACAAGGATAAAAGTGTGGGAAAGGAAGGTCTTTAGAAAAATATTCGGAGGAAAAATGACTCAAAACGGATGGGAAAGGCGAACAAATAGAGAATTACAAGAGTTATACAAAGAGCCGAACATAGTAGGAGTAGTGAAAAATAACAGACTTAGATGGATGGGGCACATAATGCGAATGTGCAGTAATAGAACACCAAGGAAGATATTAGAAAGTACCATAGGAGGCAAAATGAGACAAGGTAGGCCAAGGACGAGATGGAAGGTAAAAGATTTAAAGGACATAAATGAATGCAACATCGGCAACTGGAAGAAGGAGACGAAGGATAAAAAAGGATGGAGGAAAACTGTAAACCAAGCCATGGGCCAACTGGGCCTGCAGAGCTAAATTATATATAAATGTCTTATAAAATTGTAAATATGCCTCATTGTAAATTAATGTCAACATTCATTCTTGTAAATCAATGTAAATTACTGTAAATTTACCGGGGTGTTAATAACCACAGCAGTTGAAGCGCCAAAATATACCCTAAAAAAAAGTTGTTCGCGTTAAAAATATCGTGTCAAAATGCTTTTTTATTAATATCTATTAAAACATATTAAAAAATATGGTTGCACCATTAAACTGTCCCCTTAAAAAGGCCACTTTTGTCTAACCAACCTATTATCTCACTTAGTTTATGAGATCCCAGTGGTGAAACTAAAAAACTACACACTCGGTATAAAAGCGTAGTAAAAAAACATACTCTTCAAAGTTTTTATATCTAGTGCGGTTATTTTAGTGTCTTTTCCTTTTCTAGTGAGTTTGGTTGACAGTTGGGGTGAATTTAGCGCTTGGTATGAAGTTTAAACTCAATTTCAGAAATGTCACATTATTTTATGATCAAATTATATAACTTTGATATCACATACGTAAATTAAATTACACTATAATGAACAGAACATATGTATATCTAATATCCAACATATCTTAGCTACTAATTTGACATATAAATTACACCAGGAATTCCAAACAAATAACTCACAGAACAAATAGGAATTTTATTATCCTATTGACAAAACAAATAGAATAAAATTGATTAATTCTTTTATTTTAAACAACTATTATCATCTAGATTTTTGCTTAAGTTTTTTAGTTTGTATGCTCTGTAGACCAGCGGTTTCCAAAGTGGGGGGCGCGAACCCCTGGGGGGTCGTACAATATTCACCAGGGTGTCGCGGGTCGCCGGATTTTCTACATTAACTGTTATTAAAACAAAATATCGCGCACGGTTAATAGTGGAAGACGAAATAAGAGATCTTTCTTCATATAAACCGTGATTTAACAAATTATGTGCTTAGAAACAAGCCCATACTTCACATTAAAATTGATTTTTATTACATTTTTAATTTGTATTACATATTTAATATTAATATAATTTATTTTTATATGATTTTCGTGATTTATGTTGTGAAAATAAATATTTAGGAATTAGAGAAACTATTTACATTACATATTTTTGCTACTTTTGTGATTATTATTTCAATAAAAAAATTATTTACAAATTGTTTATAAATATCCTAAATAGGGGGGGGGCAGAGATGGGATTTTTTCTAAGGGGGTCGTTACTGAACAAAGTTTGGAAATCGCTGCCGTAGACAGATAGACAGACAGAGGCACACACTCATACAGGCTTGCAAATATACAGGCAGACAAATAGACAAGCAGACAAATAGATAAGCAGATAAATATACAGGCAGACAGACAGGCAGACAGACAGACATATACCCAAACAGATAGAAAGATACACATATAGACAGACAGATAGATAAAGGAAGATAAACAGGCAGACATGCAGACAGACAGAAAGAAAGACAGACAGACAGACAAAAAGAAAGACAGACAGATGGACGTATAGACGGACCGACGAGGAGGGACAGACAGACAGACAGATATATACCTAAAGATATAGAGAAAGATAGATTTTTGTCTCCAGAGCCGTAACTAGGTGTGGTAACAGGAGTGATATCAACGTTATAAACTTATACAAATAGTACGATTAAAAACTAACATATAATAAAAACAAAACAAAAATTACCAGATATTTTGGTTACAAATATTGTTCGAATAAATAGTAAAAATAGTAAACTTTGCGTAATATATTTTTAGAAATTTTGCTGCAAGCAAGAAATATTTTATTTTTTAGTTCGTCTAAATTATTAATTGGATCTCTATAGACTGTATTTTTCAGAAATGCCCAAACAAAAAATATTAAATCAGGAGATTTAGGAGACCAGTTAATAGGTCTATAAGTACCAATCCACTTGTCATATTTATTTTGTAAGTAATTATTTACAAGATAGCCATTATGTGCAGGTGCACCATCATGTTGAAAATACTTCAAATTAATTCTGTTAGCTATGGGCACATCGTCAAATAAATATTGAAAAATATTTTCCAAAAAATCTAAATACAGTAGTCAAATTTCCTTCGTAGAAATATGGCCCTATTTCGTAGAATTCCGAGCATCTATATTTTCTCGTAAAACATCTCTTTATATAATAAGATTTGTTTAAACAATAATGGATATTTATTCGAACAATATTTGTAATCAAAATACTTGGTAATTTTTACTTTTGTTTTTATTATATGTAAGTTTTTAATCGTACTATTTTTAAACCGGCTTAAGAATTTGTACATTGCCGTTTTCTGAAGCAACCCCAAATGACAGTTTCTAAAAATTTGTCATTAATGGTATTATGAGATTAAAATATTTCTTAGATGGTAATAGTATAAATTCAGTAATAAATATGAGTTTTGAATGTACATACCTCAGATTTGTAGGTAATCCATAAGGTGTTGGGCACAGTTAGTCAGGTGAACGTTCGCATAGCGAGTAGAGAAGTAAGCACGCACCGCACTGAGCAAGGTAACTGATAAGTAACTCACATAACACCTGAGACTGGGGACTTTCGATTTCCTCCCAAGACTGAGTCCGTTTCTCTTGTATACAACACTGTACAATTTCACTCATGACTACATACTTCTTTCTTCAATCATAAATACCAGGTCCGTAACAACAATACATCGCTCAAAAAAGTTTCACAAATAAAAAAATACAAAAAAAATTAATTATTATATCGAGTTCATAGCGTTCTTCACTTTCCAGTTCCCAGCAAACTCTTGAAGATCTTTCCGATATTTTGGAACCAAATTTTGTTCTATATCCAGGGCAGTTCCTGGTGGGGTTGCAAAAGGTATCCCTCCACCTGGGCGGCTAAACCCAGGAGCAACCGGCTGCAGACCGTTTCTACTGTGGTAAATGATGTGAATAGACTTAAATAATTTAACGAAACATTTTTAGGGCAATATTTCCCACTTCTATAAAACCCTTAATTACTTCGGAGCAGGGCTTTGAACCGTTTTTTTTATCGTTTCAGTTTTTGTTCCGGTTCAATTAGAAAAATAAATATCGGTTCAGTTCTGGTTTTCGTTCCAGCAAAAATAATTTAAAGTTACGATTTTATTCTGCTCATCAGTTTAAAAAATAATCTTAAATAAAATGTATTCTATATTAACTCCCATTAACATTATCTGAACCGAAATAAACCGATATTTTTTTTCGGTTCAGCTCTGGTTTACGTTCCGACAAAAATTACGGTTTTTTTCGGTTTTCGGTTCAGTTCCGGTTCGAAGCCCCGATATTTTTTGTTAATTTTAATTCGAATACCTAATACCATTATTTAGGTTCCTAAATATGTGTAGTATTTTTGTTTTAATATAGCAAGGTTCATTAATATTTTGAAAATTGCGCCTATGGCCTCCATTGGTTGATTTAAGCCATATTCTCCGCTCGTCTGGTTTCGTATACATGACACAGAATGAAAATATAATTCCAGCAATTTCAACTGGTTTTTAAATTTACGTTCTTAAAAATTAAATGCAACGTTTGCCAAAATAAAACTAGAATTTTGACAAAATAATTTAAACAAAAAATAAAAAATAAAATTCTCTCCTCTGCATGGGAGCGAACCCTGGTTTGCAGTGTAGCAAGCTAACCATTATACCAGGATACGTCTTCTAGTATAGTGTGTTACATAACTATAAATTTTGTACATCGTCAACCAAAAAATGCTTTATTTTCCGAAAACATAATCTGATAAAAAATTCCTGCTGTACTATTCCGGTTCACACCAATGTACATTACTTAAAATTTTTTCAGATTTTCAGTTTAAACTATCTGGGCTACAGGGTGTGGGACAAAATTCTTTTTGCACAATTTTGGCAAAAATCGCATCAAAATAATTTATAATGCAAAAATAAAAATTTGATCGTTAATCCACGTACTAAGAGCTTTCATGTGATCCTACACAGGCTTTTTCTCAGGCCCTACTCAGAATTTTTAGAAAATATTTTTTTTTCGATGAGCACATATTTGTTTATATTTTTAGGGGGATATGTTTTTTTGTCAAAGAGTTGTATAAGCATATCAAATTTCAACTCTCTAGGCTTAGCCGTTTGGCTACAATTTTTACCGAACGGACAGATAGACAGACAGACAGACACACAGACAGACAGACAGACATACAGACAGACACACAGACAGACAGAGGACAAAATGACGGTATAAGGGTTTTTTGGTCATACCTACAAAACCCTAAAAAGAATAAATAAAACAATTTTAATCTATTTTTGTTAATCAACATTCAGTCAAATCAGATTTTATCTTTGTGTTGTCCATTTAAATCAGGGGTCAGGGAACAACCCCAAACGGGGTAAAAACTAAATTCTTAGGGGTAATTATATAATTTTATTATTTTGAGAGGTGGGGACCTTTTTTTTCTCATCACTTAGATTGGGAGGTGAGGACCTTTTGGTTTTTTTTTTGCTCGTCATTTGGATTTTGGAAGAGGTGAGGACCTTTTTTTTGCTTGTCACTTAATTTTTTTTTTTACAAGCCAATGGGGCAATGTCTGTGTAAAGAAATATATCTTTGGGTAATGGGTAAAAATGTTCCCCGTCCCCTGATTTAAACTATCATTTTTCCAACAAGTTCATCCAAAACGTGATTTGTCCAAATTACATAATGGATTTTTCCTATTTTTTCTCATTAAAATTTTAAAGACATGTTTGAATTCGATGTTTTGGACCTTAGAAATACGTAGATCAAAATATTAAGTTCCCAACTTATTGTAAGCAGGTTTATAATGTTTTTTGCAATTATCTCAAAACTGCATTACTGTAACCCAGGAACGTAGCCAGGGGGGGGGGCATAGGGGGCATTTGCCCCTCCCCCCTGTTTAGTTTACCTTATATAAAATATAATTTAAGTTGTTAGAAGTTTTTTTCACGGAGGTGAAGAAAATTTATAAATTTACCAGACTTTTATTATTTAATATACTACAAAAGACCTAGAACAGGGGTCGGCAACCTGCGGCTCTTTTAGAAAATTTTGTGGCTCTTTGAAAATTGGCTGGTTTTTATTTTAATATAATCTATTCTTTAATTTTCAACTTCCTGCCTGTACTATACAGGTTTTGTATTTTTCAGAATGTTTTACGGTGCAATTCACGCCCGGTAATTCCCCGAGCTACTGCATATTCCCTTTTAGAAGAAGTTATTTGTTTCGAAAAAAAGTTATCTGTATTTGTGAATGATTTACGTGCAAAAACATTTTTACATTTTATTTATTTACAAAAACATGTTATTAATGTAATTTTTTTTTGCACAAACTATTGTTAACATGCAAGAAGCTTTTCGAGATAGATTTAAAGAGTTTAGAAAATATAAAGCTACACTAGCTTTTTTGACAAAACCAATTGAAGTAGATATGTAGCAATTACATTTATCACCTTCAATTACTGGATTTGAAATCCAAAGGTTTATGGAATTACATATTCTTAAAACATAATTCTGAACTGGAAAATTTAGAAAGAAAAAAGTGAATTTTATCTTCCCAGAATAAGTGGACCGAAATTCGCAATCTTCAAAATGTAGATTAAGTTCTTTTCGAAGTTTGGAACAGTCTTCCAGAATCGTTCAATCTTTTAAAAAATTATGCTTTTGGGCTATTGACAATTTTCGGATCCAAATATTACTGTAAGCAAATCTTTTCACATATGAAATTAATAAAGAGTCAGTTAAGAAGTAATCTTACTGACCTGAAACTAGAGTGCTGTCTTAAGTTAAAGATTACTGAATATTCACCAAATATTGAAGTCTTATAGAACACTATACAGGAGCAATCGTCCCATTAAAAAAATTATTATTTTGTTACATACTGACAACTACAATAGGTATCACAAACTAAATGTATAAGTAAATATTAATTTATTGTAATACTTGATTATTTGAAACCAAATAAACAATTTTTACGTTTTTTTCTTAAATATAGCATATATTTTTTAGCGGCTCTTCCATGTTATTGTGTTTTTTTTTTCAATATAGATTTGGCTCTTTGTCACTGAAAGGTTGCCGACCCCTGACCTAGAACGCTGTTATTTTCTACCCAAGCCATGTAATTAAGGTCGTACCGACCAATTTAGAATATTTTGTTATTTTTGCCCCCCCCCCCCCAAGCTGAAATCCTGGCTACGTCCCTGCTGTAATAAAGTTATTATTATATTATTATATTATATTATTATCACGTTTTGAATGTTCAGATTTGTGTACTTCTTCAGATGAATAGCTACCTGTTCGATTTAGCTATTGTCTATCTTAATATTATTGCTTATTTGGTTGTATTTAGATTTTTAAGGCTGTACGTTCAGATGCTTCCATTAGTTGAGTTCACAATACGTCATCAATAATACCATGACGTCGAGAAGAGATATATGTAACGGTGTTTCTGCTGACTCAGCCTCTGGTATTGGTTAACCTAAGCTTGGAAATACGCGAAAGGTTTTGTAACAGTCGATGTCAGTATTATTACAAAATTGCACATAATATCAGTTTCTCAACACAGTTTTAACAATATTTTGTTATATTGACTTTTGTTATACAACAATTTTCTATTTGATAACTTCATTGACAATTCTGTTTTAGTAGAAAGTATATTTTGGTAATCGATTCACTGAAATATTCAAGTCACAATTCATAGAAATTTTCATGTAATGAGGAAAACTGTGAAAATTTTATACATCTTGATCTGAATAGTTAATTAGATAAATTGAAATTCCGTCAAACAAACCCTGTTATGTTCAATTAACTGTTGGTTTATTATGAATTGTTTTCCAGTCATCCCTAAATAATATCGCTAATAACTTTGTTATAATTAATCAACTATCATATGACCTATAATTTATTACTTGTAATTAGTTCTAAATGTGGATATCAGTTTGATATTTGGATGGACGAACTGGGAATCACCAATTAGTTTGAAATTCTATCGGTCTGGTGTCCATTAAGAGATTTTTTTATTTTTTTTTATTAAAGAACAGAATTTGATTTTTATTTTTCTTTTTACAAAAAGACTTTTCAACATGTATGTCCTCTCTGTCGAATATAAATTGGTTATTGGAAAAATATCGAACAGAAAATACCAATGATTTATAACGTATATTTATATTAATAATATTGGAGGCTATATCTGTTTTTTAATTTTTTCGGTATCATATTTGTCATGAATAGTCATGGGGAAGCTGTGGAGTATAGGAGAGAGGAAGTTTAATGACGATATTAGATGGAGATTGAGGTTGTTTGACGCCGTGGTGAAGAACATCCTGCTATATGGGGTGGAAATTTGGGGATGGAAGGAATGGGAGAAGGTAGAACGAGTACAGGAGAGGTATTTGAGATAGATCTTAGTGGTAGATAGAACATCAGGGTATATTGTAAGAGAGGAACTGAAAAGGGATAAGATGAAAGTGGGTACAGGAAGGAGGGCGGTTAAATACGAGGAGAAAGTTAGAATAGAAACAGACAAAAGAATAATGAGGGAATGCTGGGAGGAAAGATCCAGAGAGGAACAGAAAGGAAGATGGCACGCATGGGGGGAGATGAGAAAGGAGTATTACTGGAGATGCGGAGTGGATGCGACAGAGGTGGAAAGGAGATGAAAAGACGGGATACGCGTGATTGAGGAGTTGTGGAGGAGTGTAAGAAAGTGGGGGAGCAAGAAAGGACAGTCAGAATAAACAAATCAAGGAGCGCAGGGAGATATAAGGGAGTCAGAACTATAGGGGTACCAAGCTACTTGAAGGGAGAAAGAGGAAGGTCAGGAGGGAGAGTTAGGAGGATTGCGAGGCTAAGGTGCGGGATTGAAGAGAGAGGAAATAGATATTGGAGGAAACAGGAGGATAAGATGAGCAGGATGTATGGGGAGGAGAAAGAAGATATAGAGCACCTCGCGAAGAAGTTTAGAGAGATGGCAGTATGGTCGGGGAGCACATTAGACCTGTTGCACGAAGATGGAAGGAGGGAGAGGTGGGCGAGGGAATTAGAAGTAAGAAGGATTGAGATTGGGGAAGAATAACAGGAAGGGGTAAAGGAAGGAAGGAAGAGGCCCGTTGGGAAGCAGAAGGGGAGAAATGGAAGGAAGGGGGTTGAGGTTACCTGGAAATGGGAAGGAAGGAAGGGAGATAGGAGAAGGGGTGAAGAAACGATTGGAAGGGAAGAGAATGGAATAAAATAAATTAAAGATGGGCGAGATAATTGGAAGCAAGAAGGAAGGAGATCGGAGAGGGAAACCAAAATGAGAATAGGAAGAAAGAGAGGGACACTGGAGCAAGAAGAAATAAATGAGAAAAAAATATTGTAAATTGGATTGTATAACGTACACGTTATTTATTTTTGATTGTTTTATTTCTATTTGTAATGGTTAATACCCTGAACGCCGCAAGGCCTACGGAATAAAGAATATGTATATTATATATATATATATTTATTATATTATATTTATTATATTATATTTATTATATATATATATATATAATAAACTAATACTTACTTCTTATCTATCATTAGGGTGACCGTCCGTCCCGGTTTTCCGGGATTGTCCAGGTTTTAGGTCAATTATCCCGGTGTCCCGAAAAATGTTCTCGGAACGGCCGATTGTCCCGGTTTTTGAGGTGAAGCTCTTCACTTTGATTTGGGAGGTGAGAACCTTTTTATTTGCTCTTCACTTGGATATGGGAGGAAACAAAGACCTTCTTTTTTTCCCCTTGTGTCCCGGTTTCCCTTCACTGAAATCTGGTCACCCTATCTATCATCTATATTAATAAAATTAAAGTCTGTATCCGTTTTTTATTTCTTCGTATTTTCATATTTGGTTTCTCCGTGTTTTAAACGATTATACGACAATAACCGCAAAAAAATCAATTTTGTCTGTCCAACATTCAAGTAAAAACGGCTAAAAATATTTTTACATAATTTGACATGGATTACGCCGGAAAATTAAACAGAAATTGCGAAAAAAAATTCCGTTTTTTTCGTTTTTTTGACTTCAAACTTATACCAAAAATTAAATAATCTAGATATTTGAAAAAAATCGACAGCGTTACCTCAAGAAACTCATAAACTAACGAAATATTTTTGGTTTTTTGTTTTAGATGATCCAGTCATTAGTTATGTGTCTCACCGCAAATCAACTCTTTGTCCTGAACGAAAATTTCAAATTCTCAAATTCATGAGCTTAATTTTCGATATTTTTCAATAAATTTTTTTTTGGATACTCTTCAAAGGTTGTTCTTGTACTGTCGGTATTATCCCAATCAAGTTACTATTAACAGTTTTCTAAAAAAAATCTTGAAGATGGGTATAAAATGTGCTGCTCTGATCATACCCCCCCTCTTAAATGGAAGGTTTTACTACTCAAATGACGAATAAAAATAATTATAAAATACTTTTTTCAAAAAAATATTCTTAGACATCCAGCATTCTATTGGCTTCTTGCACTTATTAAATACTTACAAAACCCTGAAAAGTGTGAAAATTCATACTTCACATCAAGTTTTTAACACGTTTTAAAGATTGGTTTTATGAACGTTTGTGAAATTCTGCAAGATCAGCTATGTTGATTCATAGGAAAGTAATTATATAACAACCGGAAAAAGAACGTAAAGTGTTGTTTAAACAATAAACTAATTACGAACATGTTGATAAATATAATAATTATTAACATATTCCATTATTAATTAAATGTGTGAAAGAATATTTCTCATCTTGATCTGTGTATAAAAATAAAACAAGAAGTTTTTAGTTAAATACGGGATTGTATGTAGTGAATTTGTGATATTAAACAGAATATGAGCATGCATGGTTGAATATTTTAATATATTCTACAGACATATTTACATACTTTTGTAAAAGTAACTAAAAGTGAGACGGCATATTTTAGCATGTTTCGTAACTGCACTTCTATATTTCAATAAAAACATATGATTAACCGACTTTATTATGAAACATTTTTAATAAATACTCGCATATATTTTAAACTCCCACTTTAGTGAGAGTGCCCAAGATGTGAAGATTATTTGCGCACCTCAACAATGGCTATTTGTCTTCTTTAGGGATTTGTAGGTATGACCACAAAAAACCCTTATATCATCACTCATGTGTCTCTCTGTAGAAATTGTAGCCAAACGGCTTAACATAGAAAGTTAAATTTGGCATACTTATGCAACTCTTTGACACACATATGTATCTCTTTAAGGCATGTCAGAGTTAAAAGTGTCCCACTTTTTTGGTACGTAAATTTGTACGGTGGTAATTGTTTTCTCCACGACCACTATAGAATTTAACAATTCTAAAACCAATTTTGACTACAGAAAGTTAATATTTTAACACAAGAGTTGGAATGTTATTCTAAAGCACTTATCTTCTTATGCAATTTGCGTGTATTTCATTGCATCACTTGTTATAGACCGGGAGCTCATGACATTTTTGGTCTCCGATTTCATACAGCATGCCTTTTGGAGGAGAGAATATTTACCCTGTGACAA
This sequence comes from Liopterus haemorrhoidalis, assembly GCA_963971575.1. NCBI lineage: Eukaryota > Metazoa > Arthropoda > Insecta > Coleoptera > Dytiscidae > Liopterus > Liopterus haemorrhoidalis. The sequence goes on from OZ020615.1 coordinate 1,559,028, forward strand.
CAAAAAAGGGATGGTACTAAACCCCTGCACGCTTTCCGGTCATAGGGAAAATTGCATTTCCACTTGCACAAAATTTTTGTGTTTTTCTCTGATTTAATATTGCCCTTTTGTCAAAAGAAAGTTATAATAAATTTAAAGTCTTTTAATTATAGGCATGCTGTATGAAAACGCGAAAAATCATATTTTTTATTACAAGATCACATGACCGTTTGAGCCCTTTGGGATCCTCCGAATCGCATGCATATATTTAAAAGACTTTAAATTTGTTATAACTTTCTTTTGACAAAAGGGCAATATTAAATCAGAGAAAAGCACAAAAATTTTGTGTTTAAGTGGAAATGCAATTTTCCCTATGACCGGAAAGCGTGCAGGGATTTAATACCAGCCCTTTTTTGTTGTCACAGGGTAAATATTCTCTCCTCCAAAAGGCATGCTGTATGAAATCGGAGACCAAAAACTGTCATGAGCTCCCGGTCTATTATGGAATAACTATTCCATGCTTGTTGTCTTTTGTTTTTGTAGGGTTACATTGAGATATATGCAACGTTTACATTAAATAAATGCAACATAACTTCCTAACCTAATATAGTGGCCGATGTGCGGCAAATTAAATTAAAATTAAACAAATAATAAATAAAAAAAAATAGTTTAATTAATTGATTAATTTGTTATGTAATATAAATTATTTGTTAAGATAAAATGTTTGTTAAAATAATTATTTGTTAATTTATTTTTCTTTTTGGTTATCGCGGAGAAAGTAGGGTCTGTGACTCGGTTGGAATGAGAAAATTCGTTGCTCGGGGTTCCTCACGCATCGAATTTTCTTATTCCAACCTTGTTACAGAATATACTATTATAACACGTCAAAAACTACAAGTGCCACCAGAACAAAGGTTTAAAAGTATTCCCGCCTATTTAAACTAGTTAGTAATTTCACCAACAGATGTCACACTGGTATTTATTTGAGTGATCAACTTTAAACTTGTCAGTATAGGTTTGACTGATGACAAAATCAACTCGTGCTATTGATGTCAAAAGCTTAAATATGAAGTTTCATAAAAATCCTTATAGCTGAATTTGCACGTGGACACGGACCGACAGACAGACAGACCAACAGACAGCTAGACAGACAGACAGACAGACAGACAGACAGACAGACAGACAGACAGACATACAGACAGATAGACCGAGAGACATCATGCTAAAAATAGTCAAAACGTTATGTAGGGATCTCAATTCGTGGAGATCCATCGAAAGCTCGAAATGTCAAAATCAGTATGATCACAATACCTCCCTTATATATGTTGGCGGTCGGTAAAAATCTCTGAGCTTGCTCGTAAAGAACATTTTTCCAACATCGCTGGTTAGTAGTCAATGCACTAAGACCAATAAGTATTGATTTAAAAAAAAAAAACTTTTTTCCACTCGCAAAATGCGTTTTTCAAAAGAGTTTTTCAAGGGTTGGGTTTGAAGATTTTATAGATGTTCCAAAGATAACAATTTGCAGAATAAAATAAACATAAGTATAAATGTAGCTTCCTGCTTTCTTGGTTTCATGAATGTTTAAACGAAATGGTCAAAAGCAACAAATGAAATTAAAAGAAAGTTCGTTACACATACATCAAGCGTTGGCATTTGATTAAACTATCATTGATTATATTACACAATTAAAAAAAGAAATTTGGGCATAGTTGTATAGACGAGCGTAGTAGGATTGCGGGGGGGGGAGGAAGAACGTTGAATGAATTACCAGTGAAAGTAATATCGTGTTTAACACTACTTGCTTAAAACTACCAAATATTTACAAGAAAAAAAGTATTTTATTTATTATTATCATATTTCAACATTTAATGATTAAATCAACAATGGCTGTTCTGGTTTCACCATTTGCAAATTGACTATCACTCACTTTCATATAAGATTTATTACTATGAAAATTTTCAATTATGAAACATGGAAAGTTAAATTTTAGATCAAATAAAAAAACTAGTAAAAATACCTTTTAAGGGATCGCAAATCGGCGGCTCGTGGGTAGGGATGGGAACGATAAAATATCGATACTTTAGAAAAATATATCGATATTTTTATATCGATATTTGAAATGCGATATATCGCGCAAAATATCGATATTCGCACAAAATATCGGTATTCTTGTATGTTTTTTACATTTAAATATATGCTGTTCACTTTTGTAGAAACAAACTATAGGCTATTCCAAACGTTTAGGCGGAACTAATTTTTGAAATCTAGTAATTTTTATCAATTAATTCAGACTTTTGGTCATTTTGTTTAGGCTTTGAAAATCATGCTTACATTGCAAATTCTAGATTAAATTGATTGTCATTATAAAATGTCCTTTTCATTACATTTTAGTTTTTTGTCATTCTTAATAAAAATTTACCATTTATTAATTTTTCTATCTTCAAAATATGGAAAAATGTATTAAAATATTTGACATATGTCATTCGTTTCCATGGTTTCACTGTTGAAATTTTAATTTTTCACATACCAAACCTGAAACATGAAATAACCCAAGCAAGGTCCCTTTTCGTGACAGCCTAAAATAACGAAATTTCCGTTTAGTTCCGCCTAATCGTTTGGAATATCCTGTAAGACGAAATTTTGATTTCAATAATTTGCACCTTTGAAATTGACATTGAATGTTAGTATTAAAAAATTATAAAAAATGTCACTTTCTTAATAATGATCATAACCAATAAATCTAAAGTCGGTTTTACAGTGTAAGGAATATTTTTAATTGATATTTGAAGACCGTACTACACTATAAAAGTAACCAAAAAATCTGGTTTGTCCTTACAAAAGTGAACAGCATATATATATTTAATTAAGAGAGCAGTTACCAAGGATAATATTAGAAAGTTGGTATCTGGGTGAGTACCAACTGTAAAGTGATTGTCTGTCAATTGGCGACTTCTTTTCCCGCCTAGCCAACAAAAAAATATGTAATTTATATATCTTACATGTTACGTGTTAGTTATTTCAATATATCGAAAATATCGATATTTTTACTTCGATATATATCGAATATCGATATCACACTTACGATGTATCGAATCGCGCTTATATCGATATTCAAAAATAAATTCCCATCCCTACTCGTGGGACGAATGAACGATTTTATGTAGCCCATCAGTAAAAAATATAATATTTACTTGTCTTATCCAACATTCTTCTTCTTCGCGAGTCTTCATTTATCCAATTTAGAACATAGGACTAGGCCAGGAGCCGGCAACCTGTGGCTCTTTTAGAAAATACTGTGGCTCTTTTATAATTGGCTGGTTTTTATTTTAATATAATTTATTTTTTAATTTTCAACTCTCTGCCTGTACTATACTGGTTTTGTATTGTTCAGGATGTTTTACGGTGCAATTCACGCCTGGTAATTCCCCGAGTTGCTGCATATTCCGTTCTAGAAGAAGTAATTTCTGATGAATGATATACGTGCAGAAACATTTTTACATTTTATTCATTTTCAAAAACATAAGGACAATAACAACGCTATTAATGCAATTTTTTTTGCACAAACTATTGTTAACATGCAGCTTTTGGAGAAAGATTTAAAGAGTTAAGAAAATATAAAGCTACACTAGCTCTTTTGACAAAACCAATTGAAGCAGATATGCAGCAATTACATTTATCACCATTCCCATTGATTAATCAGGTACAATTTGAACTTCAATTATTGGATTTGAAATCCAAAGATTTATGGAATAATATATTCTTAAAACTTAATTCTGAACTGGAAAGTTTAGAAAGAGAAAAGTTCATTTTATCCAGCATAAGTGGAAATTCGCAATCTTCAAGATGTTGATAAAGTTGTTTTCGAAGCTTGGAACCGTTTTCCAGAATCGTTCAATTATTTAAAAAATTATGCTTTTGGACTACTGACAATTTTCGGATCCACACATTACTGTGAGCAAGTCTTTTCACATATGAAATTAATAGTCAGTTAAGAAGTAATCTTACTGACCTGAAACTTGAGTGCTGCCTTAAGTTAAAGGTTACTGAATATTTACCAAATATTGAAGTCTTATCGAACACTATGCAAGTAGCAATCGTCCCAGTAAAAAAATTATTATATTGTAATATACTGGCAAGTGCAATAGGTATCACAAACTAAATGTATAAGTAAATATTAATTTATTTATACATTATATATTAATAGCAATTTTTACGTTTTTACCGACCGCCAACATATATAAGAGGCCCCTACATAACGTTTTGACTATTTTTAGCATGATGTCTATCGGTCCGTCCGTCTGTCTGTCCGTCCGTCCGTCTGTCTGTCCGTCCGTCCGTCCGTCTGTCTGTCTGTGTACACGTGCAGAGCAAATTCGGCTGAAAGGATTTTTATTAAACTATTCATATTTAAGCTTCTGCCATCAATAGTACGAGTTGATCAACTTTTGGTAAAAATCGGTTGACTAAAAATGGGAGTTTACTCGTGTCGATTTTAAGATTTTTGTGAATATTTCACAACAGAAAAATATTTCGAAAAAAATTATTGAACAAAAGTTGCTATAAAAGCAATAACTAATAACTTTTATTTAAGACGTTTTTTGATAAAACGAAAAATTCCGAATAATTTCTATAAAATTTTCTCAATTTTTTCATACTTATATGTAACGTTTCCATGATCATGATAAATAATATCTTTGTTAGAAAATATTAGGCCAAGTTATTTCTACTCTGCTGCTAGAATGTATTTTATATAAGTACTTTACGATGGCGGTCGATCCTGTGGTAACCACAGCTGATTTTTTTCTTAAATATAGCATATATTTTTTAGCGGCTCTTCCATGTTATTGTTTTGGTTTTCAAAATAGATTTGGCTCTTTGTCACTGAAAGGTTGCCGATCCCTGGCCTAATAAAAAAATATAACAGCAATGTGAAAAATAAATGATTTTAAATCAAGTTCCAAATCCAAGTCCGGATGACAGAGATAAAAATTTAAATCTAAACAAGATTACAATGAATCCACCACTGAAACTGACATTTGCATTGTTTTTACATTTAACTAACTAATCATTTTTGAAAGCTTTTCAGTGCTATTAAATTTGGCATAAATATGACATCATATAAATACACGATCTCATTATTTGTATTTATTATTACAAATTTCAACATCCATCATACTGTCAATACTATCTAAACATTTTAGATGGAAAAATCAAAAATACGAGTGAACAAAACAGTTGGAATACCAAAGTTTTTATTACCGAGTAAATACAACAAATGATTGAGAGAGTGTACAAAACATAAAATAAACTAAAATATATTTCTCTCAATTCTATAAATTACAAAACAATGGCGACAAATGTCTTAGTTTTGGTTTACAACTCTTATTTTAACAAAAAAAAAGTTTCTTGCCCCAGGGTGTTGTAGCTACCCTTTTGTGAGTGATTCTTTACGTCAAAGTTCTTGGTTGAAAGAATATTTATAAGAGAATCTTCAAATCGATATTGCCTTATCGAAAAAATAAATTTCACTTTAAAAAATAGGGAAAGAACAATCATTGACACCCCACATTGCATACGATAATGGAATTGGAAAAAAATTGATGTAAAATGTGTTTTAACATATTTCAGGATTTTGTAGGTATTTTTTACCGACAACAAATTATGGATACATTAAAAATCATAATTTTCTATAAATTTTGAAAGAATAATTTATGTGTTTCCGGAGATTTCCAAGTGTACTTAATTACGAGATGCTCTTGTAAAACCCAGTTATAGCTTCCCAGTTCTTCAGTCAGTCAGATTAATTTTGTAAGTAGAGTGTTGCCAAAAATTCGATAATTTTCGAAATAATTATAAATATTGATGTGGATTCTCATCGCCCTTTTCTGTACCTAATGATTATAAAATCAAAAATTTCTGTTGTACTATTCCGGTTCACATTAAGGTCTATTACTCAGAATTTTTTCATATTTTTAGATTAATTAAAATTCTTCCTTTAGTTATTCCCTATTATTAGTTAGGGACAAGAGTTACTTTGTAAAAATCGTGTTAAAATAACTAAATTTTAAAAATTCATTTTCGTTCCTTAATCTACGTCTTAAAATTTTTTTCTTGATACCACAAAATAAATTTATAAAGAACTTATAATTTTTTACATTGAAAAGAAAAAAAAAATCGATAAACTAGTCAGATCAAAAATTCTTGTTATACTATTTCAGTTCCCATCAATGTACATTATTTAGAATTTTGTCAGCGTGTTAGATCAATTACTCAAGGTTATAGGGTGAAAGCAAGAGTTTTTTTTTTTGGGCGGAACGGTTAGAAATTCGCAGCAGATAATATCAAATTGGTTCGCCAGATTTCGTACAGATAAATTAAAAACCAAACAAAAAAAAAAAAAAACTGGCTCATCGATCACAACAGAAATATACTGCAACCAACTGGACTAGATTGGTCAACAGATCGAATCCTATCTTATTGCATTATAACGGTAGACCACACACTACACAAATGATTGTGGCAAAACTACAGGAATTGGAGTGGAACTTCTTCATCATCCTCAATACTCACCAGACCTAGCCCCCAATGACTACCACTTCTTCCGCAATATGGACAATTATTAAGATGTTTCATTTCATTTCAAAATTATATAATAATAATAATAATAATAATAATAATAATGTTTATTTCACAAGTAACAAGAAATTTGTACATGCAACGTCAAGATAATACAAGTTCTTATAATACTACACACACAAGTATATATATTTGTAATAATAAGATAAAGTATAATAGCATAAGATGAACCAAATAGCATAAAAATAAATAATAATAATAATAATAATCATAATTCCAGTAAAGTTCTTGGAAGACTAACTGTTCTCGAGGAAAAATTCCTCCAGATTGTATATATTTTTCGAGAGGAGAAGTGTTTTAATTTCTTTTTTGAAAACGTTAATATTATTTACTTCTTAAATAGATGAAGGCAACTGATTGTAAAATTTACAGGCATTGTACCTTGCACCTTTTTCTGACAGAACGAGATTTATTTTGTCCATCCTTAAGATGTCAGCCTTATGCCTTGTATTATGGGTGTGAACTGGATAATTGGTCTTAAAAAGTTGAATGTTTTTAAAAGTGAAAATTAATAATTCAAAAATATAAATGCCAGGAACAGTGAGAATTACAAAATCTTTAAACGCAGAGCGACATGAATCTCTATTTCTCAAATTTGCGGGAATTCTAAGAGCTCGCTTTTGTGTAACGAAAACACTCTGGAGTTCGGGTGATTATATATAAATATATATTTATTTATTTATTTTTTTCGTTGAATATATATTTGATTATATTTTCCCGCTACTCATAACAGTTTCCTAAAAGTAGGTTAAAGGGTTGTACAAGCATGACAAATTTCAACTTTCTAGGTTACGCCAATTGGCCACAATTCTATCGAATAGACAGACAGATAGTGAGTTCTTTGTTTATAAATTCAAAATCCTAAAAATTCTACGTTTGATTGATGTCAAGTTGCATGTTTTGACCATGCAACAGGAATCTGCGATAAATGTTTCAAGTAAGATGAATAGTCCATAGACTTTTCCATAAAGGTGAAACAAAAATTGAATAAAACAAGAGATGCATAAAAAGAAACAAGAAATACCCCTAGATTCTATGTTGGTTTCCTGTCTTCACCTGAAAACTAAGATAAATACACAAATCATTAATGAATCCAATCTCAAAGTTAATAAAGCCTTGGTCAGATATACACCTCATCACGTGGCACAGATGCAAACACCTGGGGCCTGATATTATTAACAGTTCAGCAACTCAGATACATCCTCCGACCAATTATTTAGATACGGTTAGATTCAGTCTAGAACTCTGTCTTAGCGCTACACGGAATTGCTAACTGACTACGAATAATCACCACTGAAACTTATAAATAATTTAGCTAAACATAGTGCTAAATCAGTTATACTGAGTATAAACTTAGCTGAATATAAGTTAAGATTTGAATGAAAAATTTATCACATCGAATAAAATATTTAATGACGGGTGATGAAGATTATAAAATATTAATATTATTAAAATAATAGGTTATTACTCGTCAACAACGACGGATTCATAATATAAAAATTTCAATTGTTTGTATGTGTATTTGGTTTTATTTTTTAAAGTATCTTAATTTCGTCGCCGGTCAGCGAATCACGAGACAGTAGATCACCAGTTAGCTAATCAGGGGAGAGGGTATCACCTGTCAGCCAATCAAGAGACAGGATGTTCCCAGTTAGCCAATCACGAGAACCTTAGGAAAAATTGACGTCATAATGTTACCGACACTACATACAGGCACTTACTAATTATATAGTTAGATTATTTATTCATAAACTTTTTAAGATGGGAAAACAATTCATTTTTACTCAGTTACATTTATATTGTTAAAAATAAAATTAATTTGAGACGTTACTTTATGCCTACGAAACCCTAGACATTTCTATATGTCATTATATTAGTAGATTTTTAGAGAATAAATCTGCAAAATATTGTTAATATCGGTCAAAGGATATAACAGTGTCTAAAGTTTCTTTTTTATGCCCCCTAAAAATATAAACAAATATGTGCTCATCGAAAACAAAAATATTTTTTTTAAATTATGAGTATGGTATCAAATAAAAGCCCTTAGTACGTGGATTAACGATCAAATTTTTATTTTTGCAAAATAAATTATTTTGATACGATTTTTGCCAAAATTGTGCAAAAAAAATTTTGTCCCACACCCTGTAGCCCAGATGGTTTAAACTAAAAATCTAAAAAAATTCTAAGTAATGTATATTGGTGTGAACCGGAATAGTACAACAGGAATTTTTGATCAGATTATGTTTTCGGAAAATAACGCATTTTTTGTGGTTTTTGGTTCACAAAGTACAAAAGTTATACCAATGTAAGACATATATACGTATTCACGGAGTGAATTTTATTTTTTCTGTTTTTTTTTTTGCATTTTTATTATGTTGAAATTATTTTGTTAAAATTCTAGTTATATTTTATTCATAAACTTTTTAAGATGGGAAAACAATTCATTTTTACTCAGTTACATTTATATTGTTAAAAATAAAATTAATTTGAGACGTTAATTTATGCCTACGAAACCCTAGATATTTCTATATGTCTTATATTAGTAGATTTTTAGAGAATAAATCTGCAAAATATTGTTAATATCGGTCAAAGGATATAACAGTGTCTAAAGTTTCTTTTTTATGCCTACGAAACCTTAGACATTTCTATAAATAATTATATTCGTAGATTCTTAGGAAACTAATCTGCATTCTTAGAGAATAAATCAGCTCTAATGCTGCTTTTGCCAGTTCTGGATAAAGTTCTAATTGCGTACACCAGAACTGTTTTAAGTCTAGTTCTTCAAATTCCATTTCAATACGTGCATTAGCTCGTATTGCGATTAGATCGTCTTTTAATACGTTGTCGTCCATTGAATTTAGGTAAAAAAAAAATGGATTGAGTATCCCATCTATTAATTTTGACTATATTTCTCTTTGGAAAAGTATCCATCAAATGATTCATTCAATTGGTGGAGGTGTAATTTTATTTCGGTTATAATTGTTGTTTTTTCATTTTGCGAAACAATTGAATCCAGAAAAGGAAAATTTGCTAAATTCCCATTTCCAACTCGACGTCTCCAAAGTTTTAATTTTTCATTAAATGAGGCTAATGCTTGGAGCTGTTATTATATTTTTACCAAATCCTTGCATTGTTGTACTTAATTCATTTTGGTGGTTAAATATATCTGCTAAGTAGGCTACCCGAAGCATTTCGTCTCTAGTTATAAAAGTTTCCACTAAATCACTATTTTGGTTAATAAAAAACTGTATAGTTTCGCGCAATTCAAAAACCCTGGTCAGGTTTCAGCCAGAGGAGTGGGGAAGAAGACAATAAAGAATTTTTCTCATAAGTGGTTAGGCGGTAATTTTCATTAAAAATTTAGAAACTTCTCTCGCACCCCTAGAAATGCTCTCATGCATCCCCGGCGAAGTACCACCTATTTAAACATACCAGGTCTACAAGTATGAAATGCGGATTTTTTTAAAAATAAAACACATTAATCTCTAAAGAACAGTAAAAGTTTATTTATTCAAAGTATGCTCCATTAGAAGTTATACATTTTTCCCATCTTTCAGGCAATTTGTGAATACCTCGCCAATAGAACTCTTCCCCTTTCCCCGCAAACCATTCATATACACATTTTTTCACATTTTTATATGAACAAAAGTGCTGCTCGGTAAGTGCGTGACCCATCGATGCGAACAAGTGGTAATCTGAAGAGGCCAAGTCTGGTGAGTAAGCGGCATGGGGTAGCACTTCTCACTTGAGTGCCTCCAATGTGTTGCAAACTGCTTTTGCCTTATGTGGATCGTTATCGTGAAGAAAGATTAACCTTGTGCTGTTTTCTTTCGTATTCTGGTCGTTTTATGAACAGCGAATGGTTCAATTCGATCAGTTGTTGTTGGTAGCGTTGGGTATTAACTGTTTTACCAGGATTTAACAATTCATAATAGACCACACCCTTTTGGTCCCACCAAGTACAGAGCATTGTCTTTTTGTCAAAGCGATTCGGTCATGCAGTTGATGTTGATGGTGAGTCTGGGTTCACCCATGATTTTTTGCGTTTGGGATTTTCAAAATAAATCCATTTTTCATCGCCAGTAATGATAAGATGCAAAAAAGACTTTCTTTTGTATCGTGCAAGCAAAATTTCACAAGTGTTTTTGTGTTTTTCCATCTGCTTCTCATTCAATACATGTAGAACCCATCTGCCGACTTTTTGGATCTTACCCATCTCTCGTAGGCGATTGAAAACAGCTTGTTGACTAACGCCTAACTGCTCTGCTAGTTGTTTTTGTGGTTGACTATCGTCTTCCTGTAGCAATGTTTCCAATTTTGTATGTTCATATTTTTTTGGAGGTTTTCCATGTTCTTTGTCTGTAAGATCAAAGTCACCACTTTTGAAACGCCGAAACCATCGTTCACACGTATCTTGCGATGGAGCATATTCACCATAAGCTTCTCGAAGCAGTCGGTATGATTCAACAGCATTTTTTTTCAAATGAAAACAAAACAGTAGTACTGTCCGCGAATGCTCTTTATTTGGCACAAAATTTGACATTTTTAACACAGTAAAACAAAACTATATGATCACTTTTCAAATTATAACCTATACGCATTTGACACGTAATGATAACAAAACAAAACGCCATATGTGTTGAAACTTTGAACTATACACTCTGTTTGCGCGGCAAGTTTGAAAAAAATTTCATACTTGTAGACCTGGTATTGTTAAATTCATCGATATTTCAAGTAAATGATGTATATTCTCAACAGGTTGATAGATGTTTTGTGCAGATTATTCGCTAATCTTCATAAATCATATTAAATGTCTATGTGTCAAATGATATGACGTCATTCCCCTTTAATCGATATCCCGATTTAGAGCATGTGAATATTCAAATAGCACATTAAGGAAAATTATAAAAATTTCAAAACCAATACCAAAAAAATATTCACATATTTTCTTCCTAAAATTGAGAGAATAAAAATGTTGTTTTTTAATTATCTTTCATTTTGAATGTTTATTTTTGGAATTTGAACGCCGCAAATCTGTTGCGGTTGAAACATTGGTATTCAAGTCTCGCGTACCGAACACAATTGCATGTTCCATATACGCACAATACACATTATTTACTTTTTGTCCAGTGATTTATTTGACTTGGCCAGTCAGTTTTTCACACCACATAAATTATTCAGAACTTAGGAAATGTAGACACAGTAACTTACTGAACTTTTGATCATAAATAATCATGAGACTTGCGGCGATCCAAAAGAACAAAATAAATATAGATCATTTAACGCTATTAGCAACATCTCTTTTTAGGGTTTTGTAGGTACAACCACCTTTTTCATAAGGGCACATTGGGCACGAGCCCAGGGCCTTCGGCTTGATGAAGGCCTCAAAATGCCGAGGTCGTGGTTTACACGGAAAAAAAAGGAGTTTACTACAATTTTACTACTTTTATTAAAAATCTTGCAAATGAATCGGCGGACTTGAGTATCTCAGCCTTACATACTCTAGTAAAAGCAGATAAATTAGTAGACATTTTCCCGAATATGGAAGTTGCTACAAGGATATTCCTTTGCTTAATGGTCACCAATTGTAGTGGAGAGCGCTCATTTTCACGGCTAAAAAGAATAAAAAATGAAGTACGAACGACTATGTTACAAGAACGACTTACTAATTTATCAATCATGTTCATAGAAAGTGATATCCTACAAAAATTTAATTTTGAGGACATAATAGAGGATTTTGCACAACAGATATCTCAATACTTAAAATTGTCAAAATAGTAATGACTTCACTTATATTTGTATAGAGCTATTGCTTGGCTATTAGTGTCTGAAATTACTGTGGTTAAACAATTGATATATAATTAGTATCTTGATACATTATTAATTTTTAAACTTATATTAGATGACGAATATTGGTTGCCTGTAAGAAATTGAGTACGTTATTAGCAGTGATGGCATCCTACCGGTTCGGACCGGTTCGCACGAACCGTTCCTTAAAATTATTGAAACCTTAGGAAACCGGTTGTTAGAATTATTAAAAATATATATATTTTATATTTATTATGAGGAGGAGAGACAAGGAGGTACAGGAGCAGGAAAGAACTGTAAGAACAGACAATTCAAGGAATGTGAAAAGATATAGAGAGATAAGGACGATATGAATACCTAAATACTTGAAAGGGAGGAGAGGAAAGGCAGAGGGCAGAGTTAGGAGGATTGCCAAATTAAGATGTGGAAATAAAGAACGGAGTAATAGGTATTGGGCAAAACCAGAGGATAGGCTATGCAGAATGTGTAGGGAGGAGGAAGAATCCTTGGAACACCTAACAAAAAGATGTGGAAAGATGATAAAATGGGAGGAAGAGATAAAAGAGCTGTTGAATGAAGAAGGAAAGGGAGAAAGGTAGGTGAGAGTACTTGAGGAAAGAAGGAAGGAATGCAGAGATGTAAGACAGAACTGAGAACAGGAAGGAAGAGAGAGGCAAAGGAGGAGGAAAGAAAAGAGGGAAGAAAAGCGAAAAAAAGACGAAAGAGGGGAGGAACAACTTGAGTCAAGAAGGAAGGAGACCGGAGACGGGAGCAGAAAAGAGAATAGGAAGAAAGAGAGGAACACCGGAGGAAGAATGTAAAAGAAAGAAAGTCATAAACTATACTATTATTATTATTATTATGATTATTTTTGTAATGTATTAGTTAAAATCCTAAACGCCGCATGGCCTAGGGGAAATAAAGAATTATATATATATATATATATATATATATATATATATATATATATATATATATATATATATAATAAGTATATTAGATTATTCCGTTCCAAAACTATTATATATATATATGTTAGCATCTAGCCTTCCACGAAGCCCTGTTACGTCACCATAAAATGTTATCTAGATGCAATCCGTAATCCGGACCTACTAATGATGACGACTCATTAACGATAATGATGACGGCTCATTACACTAATTGGTTTTTATAAAATACACGTAGAATTTGATAGAGAGATCAGATGTTTTCTTACGTTGTAAGAGTGAATACTTAGAATAAAATAGTCCGTGAACAACTTGAGTTTTATTTAAACAATAAATCCCTTATTTGTTTACATCAGAAGTGGGATCGAGTCAACGTTTCTTATTGTGAATGGGATTCATGCACGTCTTAATAATATTTTGTTATTTTGATATTTTATCTTGCTTTGATGCATTTTTGTGTTTTGTTTAAATTGTTAATTTGATGATTAAGTGACAAATAGTGATGTGATAAATAATTACCTGTGTGCGTTGTTTCGGATATTATTGAATTTAAGTTTTTGCGCTTGAACACTTACAAAAGTTAATCATGCAATTTTGTTCATGAAAAACTTATTTAATCAATTTGTAAAGGCTAGATGCTAACATATATATATATATATATATATATATATATATATATATATATATATATATATATATATATATATATATATATATTTGTATTTATATATATATTATAGGTTATTAATAATACGCTCTTCAAATTTTTTCCTTATATTTAATAAATTGAAGTAAGTAATGATTTGTTTTCACTCTTAAAAATACAGAATAGGTTCCTAGATATCACATTACTTTATAGAACCGCTTCCTGAAAGTTTAGGATGCCATCACTGGTTATTAGTCATTGTTGAGTCTAGTCTTAAGTTGTCTTTAAGGTTTTGTTGTAAATTGTAGTTTGTACGTAGGTTAGTGTAGAGTTGGCAGTTAATTAGTATGTGGTTAACGGTGAGTTGTTCGTTGCATGTCTCACATAGTCAGTCTGCTCGTGTGGAGTTTCGTCTTGATGAACTGTCTTATGTAGGTTTTTTACATAAACATTAAAACCCCAATATCTCCCCAACTAACCTTTCATGGGTACAAGTCCAGAGGAAATTTTTTACTTGTTTTGAGATCTAAAATTCATATTTTAAATTAACGCAATTAAACCTGGAACACCTTGTATAAACATTGTTATATTTTCAATCAGATCGTTGATTGATGAAATTCTGTCGAAATTGATAACAAACAGAAATTTTAGAACCAATATGCATTTAATTAAAGTTCAGTACTATCTGGTTAAATAAATTTGAGGTTTTGCGGCTGTGGCAGAGTTCACTGTCAACTGCGAGCAGCAAACTCGTTTGTATTCTATGGCAGGTCCAGCTCATAACAGGACACATTGTTGCCTCACTGCTCTTGGATTATATCACAATTAAAAAGCATGGAAATGTTGTTAAATATAACATTTATAAACTGTGAAATTACGAGTGTAAATAATAACTGTAGTTCCATTTTTGTTTTTAGATGCAGCTTGCTGTTTGAGCAGTTGCGAATTAAGGGTGCGCACTACCGTACAGTTTCCTATTCAAGACTAACAACCTGAAATAAAATTAGTAACAATCTATACATCAAAATTTTCAGAGAATTTTTATCTACCTAATAGGATATTTTGAACTGTCAAAAGAACTGTCATGTACCATGTGGCAAATTGTAGCTAAAGCTTAATTCTACAAATATGTTTGGAGATAATTTGTTCTATTGTGAAAATTACTTATAGTTATTGTACTTGGTAATCTACTTTTGCCGCCACCTCGAATCTGCCGCGGTTCTCAATATAGGTGCGGCGGATAAAAATGTTCAATTTTATGTAAAGAATACTTGTACCAAGTGGCATTTCATTATCATCAAGTATAATATTTTTCGACGAAGGCTCTAAACTATAAACAATCGAAAAAAATGTTAACGTATTATTTGAACATTTTTACACAAAACTATATAAATATAAAAATTATTTGAAACCCACAAATATATTTAAAAAATTACAGAACATTGTTGTGTAATACCTATTATTAAGTTATTTAGCAATAACATTTTTACAATAATTTTTTCTACAATCAAATATATCCTATTAGATAGATAAAAATTCTGTGCAACATTTGATATATACATTGTCACTAATTTTATTTCAGATTGTTAGTTTTGTATAAGAAACTAATAATCTCTGGGGGTTGTACGTAGCGTTAAGTTGCTTGGGGGCTCTGGGCGGTAAAACTAAAATGGGCCCTCTACCATTTTAAATAAAATTGAAATATTTGTATATAGGCCTCGGTGGGCCCCCGGTTTCGTGGGCCCTCCGGTTTCATAGGCCACGGGCAGGCGCCCAGTCCACCCACCGCTTAATGCGCATCTGTGTTTGAGGATACTTCAAGTTGGGAGGAGATAAAAGCTGCTAATTTTATGTTTACATATCTAAAAGGAATCACTTAATATCATTTCTCTAATACTGTTAAAGTTCTGTACTTTATTTCATTTGTTTTTGTGCATAAAATGCGTTTTTTATGGTGATTTAAAAAAATGTAAAAACACGTCTTATAATATAATGTTCGTAATGTTGAACTATTTCTAAAAGAAAATGTCACTCGCCTCAAGAAGCCCAACATTCTATTTGCCTTTTTAACAACTTCGTTCACATGAAAATTAAAGATTAATTTGCAGGCCTTAAATGTTTAAAACCCTAAATATTTTATAGACCAAAGGCCATTGGAATATTTTGTCTTTAAAAAAACTAAACATGTTTATAATGAAATTTTTTTAATAACGGAGATATCAACGTTACAAACTTATAAAAATAGTACGATTAAAAACTTACATATAATAAAAACAAAAGTAAAAATTACCAAGTATTTTGGTTACAAATATTGTTCGAATAAATATCCATTACTGTTTGCCACAATCTTATTCTTTTTTTTTATGTTTCGCATTACATTGCATAACATATTTTTAGAAATTTTGCTGCAAGAAATATTTTATTTTTTAGTTACTCTAAATTATTAATTAGATCTCTATAGACTGTATTTTTCAGAAATCCCCAAACAAAAAATCTACTACGGAGAATCCAAAAATTTTAATTCTTTTGCCACTTCTCTCATAACCAACCAAGAAACATTTTCAATTAATTCAGATTCAACTACCATTGTTATTGTTAAGCAAATATGTTTCTGCCCTATGCGCCACTTGAGCGTTGGAATTCTTTCGATATCTTCATTGACCGTTGCTTTTGAAACACTAAAGCCTGGAACAGAATGCACAGCGCTCTATGCCGTCAGCGCGCCGTCGTTTGCGACGGCGTTGCGTTAGCGCCGTTGAGAACGGCGTTGAATTTTCGCCTGCACACAATGCAATCATTTTTAACGCCGTCAAAGTGTCACGTGACAACCTATATCTGTGTTTATACGTGCGCTTTCTTTTATTAACACGTTGGCTGCCAATTACGAGTTTTCTCGTAGTTAGCGTTCTTGCCCAGGACGCCGACTACGAGATTACTTGTAGTACATTGACTTAATAATATAATATGGCTGAATCTTGCCTTGGCAGTCAACGTGTTAAAATTATAATGTAATGTTATTTATGTTGTATGAAAGTTATTTATACATACAAACACTTTACCTTTGAGTAAAAACTGAGGTTAGGTGTTCTACGTCAACAATCAACGGCATCAAAAGTTGGAAGTTGACGAACATTCAGTATCAACAGCGTTTGAACGCCGCTAAGACGTTACACATTCTGTGCACTTGCGTACGACAGCTTGGTTTTAACTTTCCTCTGAGAGATAGCGCCGTCCAAACGCCGTCAACGCGCCGTAGAACTCGTTGCATTCTGTTCCCCACTTTAGACATCGACTTCCAACGTTTCTCAACTCATGGGACGAAAAACATTTCGTGAAATGTCCTCATAGGTATAACTATGTTTTGAATATGTCCTAAGGGACCCATTACAACTATTAAATATTGTAACAGGTTGCGAGGTAAAAAGGAGGAGAAATGCATTTTACAACAACACCACCAATGATTCTTGATAAAATTTATTATTTAGTTTTTTGTTTAAAATAATTTTTTGTAACATTTTTTCGTGAGTATACTGTCACATTTCTTAAACTAATAAACTTAAAGTTTTCTTCAGGATAATTTAGTAAATTATAAGAATATTTTTACAAAGTATATTTATTTGAAAAGTTTTCTAGAGTTTAAAGTTGCATCAAAAAGTTTATGTGTATATTTTCTGCAGCTACTTTAATATATTATACTTGATATTTGAGTTCTGGAACATTGTAAGCAAGCCTTGCGAGTCATATTAAATAACAATAAAAGAGTCAATATCACTACTAAAACCCATCATAAATAAATGATGCATAACATGATTGTATCCTTTAAAATAGAAGTAAAGAGCCCAGAGATATTGTGAATTTATTTTAACTGGTAGAATGGAATCTTTTACAGCAGAAAGTACTATTAGCTAGTAAGGGTTGTATTTTAAGTAAATATTTTATTGATTTTTAGCTGAGCAGACAAGAACAAATTATTTTAATTATCCACGTACGAGTAATCCATAGGTCCGTCACTCGAAGTGTTACTACATGCTGTTACAGCTGCTAAACAGCTGATGACAGCGTGCTCATATTTTGACAAGCGTTAGTCTATTAAGTTGTTTACAAGCCTATGGAAGCATATCGTTCTACATCGTAAATGAAAACAAAAAAAAATCTAAATGGAATTCAAAGATAATAGTGTGATTACCTTGTATTTGGCCAGATAATCGGAAGTAGCTATTGTTCATGAGCTCCAGTATTTACGTGTGAATAAAATGTTTGTATATCGAACCATTAAACGTCACAATGATACTGGTAGAATCTCAAAACGCCAGGGAGGTGGTTATAGAAAAATAGCAACATCACCAGAAATGGTTCGAAAGGTGAAGGCTCGAATTCAAAGAAATACATGTCAGAGTTCAACAAAATTGGCTACAAATCTGAATGTGTCCGACTCAAGCATACGGCGCATACTGAAAAATGAACTTAAATTGTAGTCCTACAGGATATAAAAAGAAAAGGATTTAACACTGGCACAAAAGTCAGTTCTTCTTCAATGATAAAAAGCACTGAAAGCCTTACGCGCAAGCGGCGACTTTGAAAGTTTGGTATTTCCTGATGAAAAAAAAAAAAAATCTAAAATTCAAAGATTTTAGCCAAAATATAGTTTTACACTAATTCTGAGATAAGAATTATGACAAAAATATTTCAATAATTAATGATTTCCTTGTTTTTGAGTTAGAGCCGATTTGGGTCAGTATATGCCCATAATTCCAAATACTTTGCCCCAACTTCAAAATGGACCCAATTTTATTAGAGACCAAAACCTTTTTTAAGGTCTAAGAAGACTAACATTTTCTTATCACGATTATTTTAAAGTCTTCCCCCTACGATTTTTTTGATTTTTGCCATTTTCAAGAGTTTTGGATTACTGGTCATAAAAAACTTAATAGTTGGTTTAGCAAAGCCTTTTTTTTTTAGACTACACAATGTAAGAAAATTTTAAAAATTAAAACCACAGATTTTTACCGTTAACCATTTTTAAGTTAAGATTTAACAAAAATTTCAAAAAAATTTAAAAACAATTTAAATTAAAAAAAAAATGTTTAAAAATATGTTGCAGGTCAATTAGGACCTCAAGATTTCAAATATATCAACCGGAGGTTTAAATCGCATTTTGTTTTTGAAATACGTCCATGCGAAGAAAATTTCTATAAACCACGCCATATTAAAATTTGTCATAATTTGAAAATACGGAAAACAAATAAGGCCTCAATTTTTTTCTAGACTAAATAAACTACGTGGAATCCAAAAATGTTTATCTCTTGTAGTTTTCTCTAACCGTTATTAAGATTTGTTTTTTAAATTAATAATTCGCAAAGCCCTGAGACACCCCCCTAGAATAAAAATTGTGAGATATCTTATAGCCTATGTTCGAATCTTGGTTTCACTCTATTATCATACCAAACTATGTGAAAATATGTCCAGCTGTTTATGTGTGAATCTCGGACAGACAGACACACAAAAAAAATTTTGTTTTGTGGATATTGTCTAACAATTATCTGAAACATATGGAAATCAAATATAATAATAATAATATCTCTCTCTATTTACACAAAAATATAAATAAACATAATACAAACAAGTATAAACACAATATGAGAGTGTTTTTAAATTAAATTTACCATTTTTCGAATTATAAAACTATAAAGTAGATTAAATATTGTATTTGATTCGCATATAATGGCTATATTTAAATATAGCCATTATATGCGAATTATCCTAGTGAATGCATCTTAGTGAACTAGGATGATTACCACCCGAACGAGGGCTTGGGGGATAAACTTCGTACTCATGAAATTTATCCTCCATTATATGTTTGTTAAGTAAAATTCTACATTTGTATCAAAAATTGTTTCTGAAATTTTAATTATGTGTCCATAGTTGAATAGTCGTGAATAAGTCATTAGGGAAAAATTGAAATTTAGATTAAAAACTTCTTCTGAAAATTAAAAAACGTCTGTCTAGATCGAACTGTCTGAGTTACGCACAAAAGAAAGATACAAGGGCTAAAGAATCATTACAAAAGTGTTATTTAGAAGTGTATTTGCTAAGAGGGTTCTGCCCTTAACACATTTTTCATTGTTTCTTATGAGGGTCTAATTTCATGTACACTCCATTACAAAAGCACACAAAATTACAAACAAAAAATAAATACAAATTTGGAACAGTCAATGGGATTAAGTTTTTGATACTTGAAGATTTTCCTTTGTTGATAGACCTGTTTTTTCATATACCTTGTATATCTATTACTTGATATTTTGTAAGATAATTAACTTAAAACAAAAATTAATTACAAAAAAATTAGAGCTTTAATCGTCTAAAGCAGTGTTTCTCAACCTTTTCTGGCATGTGACCCCTCTAATTTTTGTTAATATTGTCTGCGGCCCTATATGGGAACATATAGAACCTATATACAAGGTGTCTCAAAAGAAATTTTATATTTATTTAGCTTACTGCGTGAACGCAACGTATCCGAGGGGCGCGGAGGTTATGTCAATCGGTAGCCTGGCTCTTGGGAATTCAGTCGCTATGGAGCGTTTCTCGGGAGCAGACCGCGCGTTATGCGTGCGAGAGTTTTACAAAAACGGTGATTCGGCGACTGTAGCGCGTGGAAAATTCTGCAGTATTCGAGGTTTTCGCCACTTAAATGATGCGCCAAGCATTCCTCTCATTCGACATTGGGTTAAAAAGTTTGAAGAGACTGGTACAACGCTGGATAAATCAAAATCCGGGCGACCTAGGTCATCAAGAACGGTAGAAAACGTGGAAAATGTTAATCAGTCTGTTCGTGACGAGCCGAACCTTTCAATTCGAAAGCGCGCAAGTGCTTTAAATGTGCATAGATTATCATTACATCGCATTATGCACAAAGACCTAAAGCTGCACCCCTACAAAATTCAATTGGTGCAAGAATTAAAGCCCCAAGATGCCAGTCAGAGGCTTAATTTCGTAAATCAGGTGATTGAGCGATTTTCAACGTTTACCAACATTTTGTTTTCGGATGAAGCTCATTTTCATCTTAATGGCCACGTAAATAAGCAGAACTGTCGCTACTGGAGTGCAACGAATCCGAAACGCAAACATCAGAAACCCCTACATTCGCCTAAAGTGACCGTATGGGCTGCGATGTCGGCGCGAGGAATTATCGGCCCTTACTTTTTTGAAGACGAAAGGGGGGCGTGTAGTTACAGTGAATTCAGAGCGTTATGTGGAGATGTTAGACAACTTCTTGGTACCTGAACTGCAAAACTTTCCTGGCTATAACCAAAGAACATGGTTCCAACAGGACGGAGCAACTTCACACACGTCCAATATGTCTTTGCCACGTGTTCGTGAAATTTTCTCAGGCAAATTGATCTCTCGGAGAGGTGACATAAATTGGCCTCCACGCAGTCCAGATTTAACCCCTATGGACTTTTTCCTATGGGGTTATCTTAAATCTAAAGTTTACGCCAATAAACCGACTTCACTGGCGCATTTGAAAGAAAATATCCGTCACGAAATGGCAGCCATCCCTGAGTCCACCTGCCGAGACGTCATAAGTAATTTTACTGTTCGATTAAATGAGTGCCGAGAACGCGAGGGTCTACATTTAGACGATATTATTTTTAAGAAATAAATCCCCAAAAAGTGTATTTTAATAATTAATAAAAAATTTTTGTATATACGGCTTACTTTTTTTTTAATCGATCCACAAAATATAAAATTTCTTTTGAGACACCTTGTGCAACATATAATAAATAGCTCACAGCTGCGAATAACAAATGTAATATGTTTAACCGACAATAAACAATAATAAAAAAATCACTGCAATCAATCTTCAGTAACTAGATTAATATTGATGCTCTCTTGCTCAAATTAAACGATTTAAACGATAAAACATTTAAATGTTAAAATTAATTGATACGCCGTATATCAATACTTGTTTTGCGGTTAGCTGATCTCTCCATTTGTGTTAGGTTTTTCTATCGGTGCGTTCAATTTTCTTTCCCAGGTTATCTACTATCCTCATCACATGACCTATTCACTGCAATCATCCCATTTCTTTTTTTATGCTTGTGTTGAGAACATTTTTCGAATATCTTTTTAAAAAAATCATTAATTTATTCTACTCCTGAAAGACTAAAGTAACCCATGTGATTTTAAATTAAAAAAGTCTTTTACTCACTAATAGCCTTAACAGTCTCCCTTCTTTCTAAATAATTAGCCTGTATACCAAGTAAGAAGTCCATTATCAGGTGTGGTAATTAGTCAGAAGTTTTTGTGGCATTTAAGCGGGTTAGAAGAGCATTTGAGAGGGACCGCAGTCTCGAGGTTTAGCTTTGGTGACAACGACTTTCTGGATTAAACTGCTTCAAATCTTTCAATGTCAGCAAAGATTGAAAGAGACTAATACCACACCGAGCAAATAATACCGCAAAAACATCTTTCCAATAAATCAGATACTAGTTGAAACGGTTTCAAATCACACTTTAAATCCGAATAAAATGACTGCACAAATAATAAAAACAGTTCACTAAAAGACAACTATACAAGATATGAAAGAAAAACTATTACAGTAGACATGTTTAGAGACGGCAACGAATTATCGAATGATTGAAATAATCGATTATTTTGTTTCAGATAATCGATTAACCATATGATATTTTTGGTTTCGATTCATTAATAACACAGCCTAACAGACATTTGGTGCCTGCGAGTTTTTAACTGTCTATAGGCTATTTTTAGGCATAGAATCCAAAATAGCCGTCAGATTTGGTCTGTGAGATTTAGTTTTTGAGATACGGTATATTGGCCTCTTTTACAATAAAATATCTTATTTCTTAACTTGTGTATTTTTCACGTTATTACTGTTACTATTTGCTCCAACTGCCAGTTACAAACACAAAAGAAACAAAGTAAGGTATTTATTTCACAAAGTAGATAAATATACATTCATCCCTTATCACTTAAAAATGTTCGTTTGTACGACTTTCTAGCATGGAGTTTACCAGAATAGTCTGAAGACTCCAACAGTAGTAGGCCATCACGTGGCTATCTTTTCTTCCTTGATATCTATCTTCCATAGTTTTATGTCCTGATGGAATCTTTTCCCCGGTTCTTCACTAAAATCACCTAGGTTTTCTGGTAAGTGGTCTTAATACAACCGAGAATATTAAAGTTGAAAAATATATTTTCCACTAATTCTCTGCTTTATGATCTCCAAGAAAAATTTTGTACTACTTGAATAAATGAACACCAAGAATTAGATTCAATCTCGTTCATTGATGCGGTTGGATTGGATTGTGGATCTTCAGATCTTTCTTATCTGAGAACCATCAAATATTCCGGCTTTCAGTTTTTCAGAGTTAATCCCAGGAAATTTACGTGTCAAGTAGCCTACACAAAGTCCATCTAGATTTAAAGCCATCAAAAATTGTTATATAAGCCCAAACTTGATATGCAAGGGTGGAAATATAATGTTTTCTCGCGCAACTAAAGGTTCATTGACAACGTTATATTTTTCTTGAATTATGACATTTCTTAATGGAGACCACCCAATTTCTGTTAACCCAGTGCTGAGCCCTCTGCTGTCTCAAAGACATAAAAAACAAGGATATTTTGCATATCCACTTTGCTGTCCAAGGAGGAAGTTTACCGTTTTTAGATAAAAAACTAAAATCAATTAGTCTGTATCTCAAAAACAAGAGTTGCTACGAAAAAGAGTCAGGTATTTTTGGAATCAGCACATCAAAAATATCCAAAATCAGTTCTTACTTTTCCGGCACCAAGATAAAAAAATTATTTTGTTGGGCAGTGTAATTAATCGATTAAATTATTATTAATCGGTAACTCTCTGCCCATTACTCTGGAGCCCCGGGAATTTTCCCCGGCTACCCCCCCCCCCCTCTTGTCGGGCCTGGGTATGCTTACTATTATTAATTTGGCCTGGTGGCACGAATTATTGAAAAAGAACTAAATTTAAGTTTTTATTTTCTAATATGGAATTATCTTAGAAAGTGAGACAAAAATATCGTAAAATTTTAACAGCCATAATGCTAAGGCACTATTAGTTTAAATATAATTTAGCTGTAGGAATAAAAAAGTATGTTTCCATTTAGGAACGTTATGAAATAGAGGGTTAAGGTGTTAATCTTCTTTGAAATACATTTTTTGTTCCTTGGACCTTTTTTTGTGTCCTGGTAAGAACAAGGTTCTGCTTCATTACATTAAAGGTTGTCTAAGTTAGCAAAGCCAACGTAATTTTCCTTAGTTTATGCGAATTTATGACAAACAGAATACATTCTATATTTTATTAAACCCTTTCGTGTCGGATTTTTATTTTTTAGATGAATTTTATGCTAATGAGTTCTTATTTCACTATAGAGATTAATATTATATGATGGTTTATAGTTTTTTTCTCAGTTTAAAAAAATCCGTTTGTGGTTTCCAAAATAGGACAAATTGTAATGGGATATTTCGTCCCAAAAGATTTGCAAAAGCAATTAAAATAAATATGTATACACACGAAAAGGTACTTAATTTGATAAAATTATGTAATCAGTAAGTAAAACTAAAATTAGCTGAAATAAATTTCAAAGGCACTTATACACTTGAATAAGGCAAGAGAGTGCACTCAACCACGACAGAAAATTGGAAATTTTGAAGGTTTTTGATAACCAACGACTTTTAGCAATATTATTAACCCTTTCGCTGCGGAGATAGGGACGCTGAACACAACTGCGTGTGCTAGGTTAAGAAAGCCTTGAAACGTCTATATACGTACGAAGCATATTAAATTGTATCGTACGTATTAATGCGGACGTAGCATGGAATATCCCAAATCTCGTACGTATATATACGTTTAAAGCGCATCTAGGATTTTTTGGGTTTTCGGCCCGGGATCAGAGCCTATTTTCAGCCGGCAGGGATTGAGAAACCATCTAGGTTTTACATAAACAAAAAATTTCAAGCAAATTTTATTCGACCCAACAATATGAAATACTATTTATAATTTATTTATTGTATGAAATAATTTAAAACAAGGAACAATGCAAAGTCCCACGTCAAAATCTGGACAAAAATATCGAATGTCTTTCCTCTTCTTAGGGTGATTTTTCGAATCGGTTCCTTTCCATTTACGTAGACGCAAAAAGACTTTTTTGTTGCAATTTTTTGTAACAAAATCAAAATATTGTCATCTGGTTTCAACATAACTTTATTAAACATTTATCAAATTTACAATATAATGTTTGAATTGGCCCTATTAGTTATGGCGGCACTTTTTCCAGCAAGATTATTTGAAAAAAATGCTTCAAAATAATCAACAATTGACGATTCAGCTTGAAATCCTGAATCAGTGTTATCATATAAATGTATAATTGGTGGAAACTGTTCATCCTGTTTCCTCTTCTTTTTATTGACAGACTTAGATGATCTAGCTGTAGCGAACGGAATGTCACTAGAATATTGATCTAGCTGCACTTTCTTCGTCTTCGTCACTAGAATACTCACTTTCTTGCGATCAAGTTCGTACAAGTTCTCGTACGTATATACACGGAAGAAGCACAGTTTATAAAACTAAAAAACGTAAATGTACGGGAGTAGCATATAAAAAAAATATTTTGGAAAACGTATATTTACGGGCGTAGCAGCGAAAGGGTTAAAACTGAGAAGACAGAACTGGCTTTTACGATATCAGACATTTACGTCATCTATAAAAGTTAGTAAAACGATGACGTCACTTTCAATTATGTTTATATAAGCAACAAGTTATTTTTTTGTCATGCGGGTTGTCTATATACTTATTTATCAGTCGAGGTTAGCTGCACTTCAGTTTCACGCACTGCGTTTGTCATTTAGTTCTAAATACAAAATCCAAAGTGTTATGAGAACAGAAAATTATGATGCAAGTCACAATGATAGTAAACCAGGCATCCCAGTCAGTACCTAAACCAATTACGATGGAATAAAAGCATTTTTGACTTTTTACGAATCCGCCATCAGCGAGATTATGATTTTTTACTAAATTTTAATAACACAATTATAACCGCAACTACAGCAACTCTTTTTCGTGTCACGATTTCTGGAATCTGTGGAAATACAAGGGTTGCCCTTTATATTTCAGGATTTGACATCAAAAACAATTACTTATCAACAAAAGTGGCTTTATTGTTTTTCAAAATATTCTCTGTTAACATCAATACACTTTTGCATGCGTGTGAACCAATTTTCGAAGCACTTTTTCCCCTCCTATTGAAGCTTTTTCCACTGCGATTGTCAAATTATGTGGGATCCAAAGCGAGCAAATCTTTTTGATGGCTAAATATTCATGCAATAGTGAATGTATGCTTATCACTAATGCCCAAGGATACCTCAATCTCACGATAAGTCACATGATGATCTTTTTCACGATAAGGCAAATTGATCTCCCGGAGAGGTGACATAAATTGGCCTCCACGCAGTCCAGATTTAACCCCTATGGACTTTTTCCTATGGGGTTATCTTAAATCTAAAGTTTACGCCAATAAACCGACTTCACTGGCGCATTTGAAAGAAAATATCCGTCACGAAATGGCAGCCATCCCTGAGTCCACCTGCCGAGACGTCATAAGTAATTTTACTGTTCGATTAAATGAGTGCCGAGAACGCGAGGGTCTACATTTAGACGATATTATTTTTAAGAAATAAATCCCCAAAAAGTGTATTTTAATAATTAATAAACATTTTTTCTATATACGGCTTACTTTTTTTTTAATCGATCCACTAAATATAAAATTTCTTTTGAGACACCTTGTACCTTCAGTATAGTCTTATGATCCGAAAATTACTGTAGCTAGAGCGTTTTTGAATTATTTGAAATATGTTATGTCAACTACTACTTTGAAATATATTATTTCAAAAAGCAGAAAGTTGCCTTGGGATATATTATCCTCTTAGACTCTAAAGGGTCAATATTATTGAATCTTTTTGCGTACGACATATTTAGTTCAAACTAAAAGTTAATCCAATTATATTTTTCGAATTCCAAAAATGAATTGACTCGATCTATAAAATGTTGAATATGTCTCTAAATAGCAAGTTCCATAATTAACAATGGTAGCTTCCATTTGTTTGAAAACATCGTGTAATCCTTGACACCTAAGGCTGATGTAGTCTAGGACGCGTGACCGCGAGCGCATGAGCATCAAGCTCTCGCGTTTCTAACAATCTGAGGGGTAAATACTCGCTGCAGTTTCCGACCAGCTACCTCGAGGGTCGCTGCCCTGTTAAACGAAGCTTTCAATTACTTTCGTCACTACACACAAAAAAAGTTTAACATTTTTCAAAAATTTTGTGATGTGAATTTTAAAGTGAAACACAATGGTGGGTGAAAATATAATTAATTGGTATGTATTTAATAAAGTTTATTAAAATTAAACAGTGGTTCTCAAATGGTGTGTTATGGCACAGTGATGAACCATTTACATCTGATACCACTGTAATCATTTTATATAAATAAATTCATAAAAAAATTGTTTTGGAGGTTTAAATATTAACTACTGACACTGAAACTTTTTTTCAATATTGTATTTGGAATTCTAGATGTACATTTCGGTCTGCTAAGCAGTTTTCGTCAGTAGCAAATAAATTACTGCCGGCTGCCGAATTTTGTTTAACAGACCGAAATGAATATCTTGTATTATAAATAAAATATTGAAGTAAAGTTATAATTAAATATATATACCAGGTCTACAAGTATGAAATGCGGATTTTTTTTTAAATACAACACATTAAACTCAAAAGAACAGTAAAAGTTTATTTATTCAAAGTATGCTCCATTAGAAGTTATACATTTTTCCCATCTTTCAGGCAATTTATGAATACCTCGCCAGTAGAACTCTTCCCCTTTCCCCGCAAACCATTTATCGAGCCATTCTTTCACATTTTCATATGAACAAAAGTGCTGCTCGGCAAGTGCGTGAGCCATCGATGCGAACAAGTGGTAATCTGAAGGGGCCAAGTCTGGTGAGTAAGAGGCATGGAGTAGCACTTCCCACTTGAGTGCCTCCAATGTGTTGCAAACTGCTTTTGCCTTATGTGATGGAGAGTTATTGTGAAGAAAGATTACCTTGTGCTGTCTTCTTTTGTATTCTGGTCGTTTTATGAGCAGCGAATGGTTCAATTCGATCAGTTGTTGTTGATAGCGTTGGGTATTAACTGTTTCACCATCGTATCATTACTGGCGATGAAAAATGGATTTATTTTGAAAATCCCAAACGCAAAAAATCATGGGTGAATCCGGGCTTACCATCCACATCAACTGCAAGACCGAATCGCTTTGGCAAAAAGACAATGCTCTGTACTCTGGACCAAAAGGGTGTGATCTATTATGAATTGTTAAAACCTGGTGAAACAGTTAATACCCAACGCTATCAACAACAACTGATCGAATTGAACCATTCTCTGCTCATAAAACGACCAGAATACAAAAGAAGACAGCACAAGGTAATCTTTCTTCACAATAACTCTCCATCACATAAGGCAAAAGCAGTTTGCAACACATTGGAGGCACTCAAGTGGCAAGTACTACTCCATGCCGCTTACTCACCAGACTTGGCCCCTTCAGATTACCACTTGTTTGCATCGATGGGTCACGCACTTGCCGATCAGCACTTTTGTTCGTATGAAAATGTGAAAGAATGGCTCGATAAATGGTTTGCGGGGAAAGGGGAAGAATTCTACTGGCGAGGTATTCATAAATTGCCTGAAAGATGGGAAAAATGTATAACTTCTAATGGAGCATACTTTGAATAAATAAACTTTTACTGTTCTTTTGAGTTTAATGTGTTGTATTTAAAAAAAAAATCCGCATTTCATACTTGTAGACCTGGTATGTATATGAGGAAAAGAAGAGGGCCAAGGATTGATCCTTGAGGAACACCTATTAATATATTTTTCATATCAGAGATCTTATTATTATCTACATGCACATTTTGTTTTCTATCTGAAAGATAAGACGTTAACAGGTTTACTTATCGGAAGTTGCCTCAATTGGAGTGGAAAAAGTGCTTCGAAAATTGGTTCAAACGCATGCAAAAGTGTATTGATCTTCATAGAGAATATTTTGAAAAACAATAAAGCCACTTTTGTTGATAAATAATTGTTTTTGATCTCAAATCCAGAAATATAAAAGCCTCGTATAATTTATTTTTTGATTGGTTTTTGCGAAAAAAAAAATTAAGTATTGCACTTTTGCTCATTTACCCCCTTTGATACCACTCGCAGCCCATTAGAGGTTCGTGAACTCCCGATTGAGAACCACTGCAGTAACCTACAAAACAAAAAATATAATGAAAACTTCTATAATTTTCAACACATGCATATAAGTACAATAGTGGAAGTGTGCATAGCATTCTTAATGGCCTCTTATCCTAGAAATAGGGTCGTTTTGACTCGGTATTTTAATGAAATTTTGTTATTTGACCCTTACTAAAATTTACGAGTCTCAGCAAATTGAAGAACATAAACACAACGCTTCATTTTCATAGTAAATATATAATAAAACAGTAACAAAATATACTAAAATAAAAACAAAGATCTTTAAAAGAATATAAACATTTTTCTTGATCACAAAATTATTTATTAAACCCTTAATGTGTATTTTCTGCCACAATTTCTTTTTTGTATAAATTTTTTATAAAATGCTTGTTATCTGCGTCAGCTTATGGTAATTGCATTGTAAATTTCATTACTCTTTCGGCCGTATTAAGTAAAATTTATGAGGTGAAGGCTGAAATTAGAGAGAAGTGTGCATTAAGGTGTCATATCCATCATCGCAACACAATAGGGAGACTTGGCTCGCTTCTAATAATAATTACTGAAAGGGCACAAAAAACAATATTCACTCAATAAACTCGGGAATTATTTAAGGATAAATAATTATAAAAACTGATGTGATGGGTGAATTTTCACATATTTAGGGGTTTTCTAGATATCTAACAATAAAAAATTATTGGTACATAATTAAAAATTTACATACATACATAATCTACAGACTGTTATAACTGAAGGTGTCGAGTGTACATTAAATATACCTAAACTAAATTTTTTGGTCGGCCGGTGTCTTATAACTTCATTCAATAAGTCTCCGGTCTGACATATATATGGCAACACTGTTGACAGACTCATATGATTTCTGGATAGTACCAACCTTCAAACGATACGTATGAAAATTTCATGACATTCTGACAATTAGTTTAGATGTTACAGTGGTTTTAGTGACTCCAGTTTTGTAATTTTCAAAAGAATGGATAATAAGAATTTCGTGTGTTGATTAAATTGTTTTTTGATGGGAAAAAATACTGTTGAAGCCAAACAGTGGCTTGATAAGCGGTGTAGAGACTCTGCACCAGGCAAATCAACTATTACTGATTGGTACTTTCTCCATTCTGTTCTATTATATGTTAATTTCTTCATATTTTGCATATCTATTCCTTTATATGTAGCTGCTTCCTTGATATATTCAAGACATGTTTTCCTAGGTCTTCCTCTTGGTCTTTTTCCGCTCACTCTTGCCTCAAAGGATTTCTTTGCAAGTTTTTCTTTAGGCTATCTTGAACATGTCCGTACCACCTCAGTTGTTGTTCGTAAATATTTTCAATTAGGGGCTTGATTTTTAGTTGTTTCCTAATTTCACTATTTTTTATCTTGTCTAGCCACGTTTTGCCTACTATTTTGCGAAAAAATCTCATTTCCATGGCTTGTAAACTATGCTGTTTCTTCTTTATGATCCACGTTAAAAATATATACATACAAATTCGGTGAATAATAAAATCTAAACAATTCGGGGAAACACCTGGAACTTATTTATTTTATTTTTTTGTTAACCCCCACTTCTTTGCGGTATTGTTATAATCAGTTAGTCACTGAACGTTGAGCAGTAAACATGGAGTGGGGTGATCACGAAAATCGTATCGCTGAAATTACATTACATACAGTTGGGAGACGCCGGGAAACATTTTTAATATTTTAAATTCTTTGAGTATCAATCGCCAGTTTGTGTACCGCACTATTAATCAGTTCAAATATACTCAAGGTACTGAAGATTGTAATGATCGCCCCCGAACTGTACGAACTCCAGCAGTAATCAAAGCCGTGAGTAACAGAATTCGGAGAAATCCACTCGAAAAACAGTTGATTCGTGTTACAAAAAGCCTAATTCGAGCTTATCTGTAAATAATCTCGAAAAGTTAAAACTGGTGGGATTACAATACCTCCCACTCTATGTGTGACGGTCGGTAAAAAATATTTTTTTGACAGCATAAAAGTTTCTTGACACTTAGGAAACCCTAAAAATAAAAAGTGGGATATTAAACCAAGATAATTTACAGGCTGAACTATATATTACATAGAAACAAGACCATAAAGCATTAATGTAATTCATGTTATTGTTGTGGTTATGTCTTAAGAAAAAAAATCACATTCATTTTATTTATCATTAGATAGAAAAATAAGTCAAGGAAAGATTTAATGATATTTTTAATGATCAGAAAAGTTCTTTTAAGACTTTTAATGTATAACTTTGACAGTTTAACTCAAAAAGTTTATCATGATAAAATGGAAAAAGGTGTAATGAGATCTCAATTAAAACCTACAAAGAATGTTCTCAGAGCGGATCAACTGACAATTATCATTTTGGTTTTATTTATGTTTAGCATCAAACAAAGTTTCCGGATTTCATTATCTACTCTTAGGAACATAGTTGCTTTGTCTGTTATATCTGTGGTAATCAAGATAGTATCATCCACATACCTCAAATTTGTGATATGTTGACCAGTAATTCGCATGACTTACTTTCCATAATTGTTTAACAGAAGTGGATATGATTTGAGTTGCAATATCATTAAAGATGAACAAAAAATAAACAATTGGCCCAAAAAACCACTTCATGGGAAAGACATCAACGTCCTTGAGCAGTCATATGACGACAAATATGCGTCGAACGCTGGGCTGACAAGTGAAAGTGATGTTTTCCCAGAAACAGAGATTTATCAGGTCTACAAGTATGAAATGCGGATTTTTTTCAAACTTGCCGCGCAAACAGAGTGTATAGTTCAAAGTTTCAACACATATGGCGTTTTGTTAAGTTATCATTAAGTGTCAAATGCGTATAGGTTATAATTTGAAAAGTGATCATATAGTTTTGTTTTACTGTGTAAAAAATGTCAAATTTTGTGCCAAATAAAGAGCATTCGCGGACAGTACTACTGTTTTGTTTTCATTTGAAAAAAACTGCTGCTGAATCATACCGACTGCTTCGAGAAGTTAATGGTGAATATGCTCCATCGCAAGATACGTGTGAACGACGGTTTCGGCGTTTCAAAAGTGGTGACTTTGATCTTACAGACAAAGAACATGGAAAACCTCCAAAAAAATATGAAGATACAAAATTGGAAACATTGCTACAGGAAAACGATAGTCAATCACAAACAACTAGCAGAGCAGTTAGGCGTTAGTCAACAAGCTGTTTCCAATCGCCTACGAGAGATGGGTAAGATCCAGAAAGTCGGCAGATGGGTTCCACATGCATTGAATGAGAGGCAGATGGAAAAACGCAAAAACACTTGTGAAATTTTGCTCGCACGATACAGAAGAAAGTCTTTTTTGCATCGTATCATTACTGGCGATGAAAACTGGATTTATTTTGAAAATCCCATACGCAAAAAATCATGGGTGAACCCAAGCTCACCATCCACATCAACTGCAAGACCGAATCGCTTTGGCAAAAAGACAATGATCTGTACTTGGTGGGACAAAAAGGGTGTGGTCTATCATGAGTTTTTAAAACCTGGTGAAACAGTTAATACCCAACGCTACCAACAACAACTGATCGAATTGAACCATTCGCTGCTCATAAAACGACCAGAATACGAAAGAAGACAGCACAAGGTAATCTTTCTTCACGATAACGCTTCATCAAATAAGGCAAAAGCAGTTTGCAACACATTGGAGGCACTCAAGTGGGAAGTGCTACCCCATGCCGCTTACTCACTAGACTTGGCCCCTTTAGATTACCACTTGTTCGCATCGATGGGTCACGCACTTGCCGGGCAGCACTTTTGTTCATATGAAAATGTGAAAGAATGGCTTGATTAATGGTTTGCGGGGAAAGAGGAAGAGTTCTACTGGCGAGGTATTCACAAATTGCCTGAAAGATGGGAAAAATGTATAACTTCTAATGGAGCATACTTTGAATAAATAAACTTTTACTGTTCTATTGAGTTAAATGTGATTTATTTAAAAAAAAAATCCGCATTTCATACTTGTAGACCTGGTATGTCCGCTATACACGATCAGGTAGTCAATACTAAAAATTATAAGAAATACTTCATTAAAGAAGGCACTATTGATGATACCTGCAGACGCTGCAAGTCCAGCACTGAAACTAAACAGCATATTACATCTGGATGCCAAACTTTTTTGCAATCCTTTTGATTTCTCCTTTGTTTTAAATATTGTTTGTTATACCTACTAGATGACCTAGTAAGCCGAATACGTAAAACTATAATACATTAAATTTTTTGAAACAATAACCGATTGTTTTTTGCCTTGTTTAAAATGTTTGTTGCTGCAACTCTACTGTAATTTACAGAAGTGTCTATTTTTGTCATGATGACTTATAAACACGATAACTGAAACAGTTTTTTTGTTGAGTTATTGATGAAATTCATGTCATGATGTGACAGCAACTGGATGGAGATAAATTATAAATGTGATTGAAACTGAGCGTGTCACAAAGATTCAAGTTCTCCTAAGAACTACGTCTGCATTTCTAACGAACACTCAAACTAAGATTATGGAAATACTATTACACTTCGAATTTCATTAGACTCTTCTCAAGTCTTACAACAAATTTATGGTTTTCAACGAAATTACATCCAAATAAAAAGATGTTAAACTTTTAAGCAAAATGTCTGGAAAATTTACTTATTTCTGAAATTTCGACTAGAAATCTATTTTTCTTGTGAAACGTCAGTTCTATCCCTATTTATATTTATGTACAAGTATAACAAGGTAGAGGGAACACGATTTTTATGATACGTTTGGAGATACATAAAAATAGTTCACATGAAATATGTAATATTTTTATTAGGCTCTGTGGATCAGTATGAAAAATTTATTTTAGGAGATTGTCAAATTTTACATTTTTTTAAATAGACCCCCTACATATTATTATACTAAAGGTGCTATAATAGGGGATACGCATAAAATTTGTATTTCCTTAAAACTACATTATTTTGATATGTTAATGTTAGATATGTCACATAACAAAACAATAATCACATTTTAATTAATATTATAGCCAAATTTTTTAATTAAAATATTGTAAATTTGAAATAAGCCGACCACGCCGCGAAGGTTTCCGAGTAAAAACGACTGAGTATGACGTCAAACGATAGGGGTTTCACGTCACAGATACAGCTAAAACATAATCTTTACACGTGTGTATATTGTATTGTTCGAGAGTTTTGTATTTGTTTTTAAACAATTTTTCACGCATTTACTATTAAAATGGCAGATAAAGATTTTGTTAGGGCTCAGAGTGATAATTTACCCAACATTGATACATTTATGCACACAACATAAAGTTTACTTTTTTCTGAAATATCGGTTTTATTTCGCATCATAGCTTTCAGCCACAAATTTCGCCTTTTCTGTTGTTTTTCGCCATCAGGTAATGATATAAATTGTTTTTTTGGATTTATAGTTGAACTAATTGTGCACATCGGTACTGAACAATATTTTCGATAATGTTTCGAAGTACTGGGGCCTGGATCTTCCATATTTTATATATTTTAATATAAAATTTAATTCGGTAAACATGTATAAATTGTTTTTATAGAATTAAACTTTATTTTAATTAAAATCACTCTAACTTTACATAACCTATAAAAGTTATACAAACAAATAAGTTCACAACAGACTATGTACGCTGGGTAAGCTAGTAGTGTCATGCGTCAGTTAGAAGGGGTATGACGTCACACGTCGTTTTCGCACGCTACATACATTTATGATTTTTTTTAGCCTTCAAATTAAAAAAAATATATTAAAAACCCCTATTCATTATCTTTCAAAAATAGTTTAGAATTTAATCCCTTCCAAAATTTATCCTTTTTCGGGTTTTTTAGGTATAACAAAAATCTCACAAGATGTAACTTACGTGTTGTCTGTCTGTCTGTCCGTCTGTCTGTCAGTCTGTCCGTCCGTCCATCTGTCCGTCCGTTCGTAAGTACGCCTACTGTAAATACTATATTTTAAAAATACCAACCACAGATCTCTTTTTTTTTAGCTTTTGAGATATAAAGAAATTGGATTGTTTGAATATATCTATGCTGTCTCACAAACATGTTTACGTCTTGTACTCTATATCACATATCATGACAAAAAAATATTACAGTTTTTTTTTTGAAGTGTCAGATTTTTTAGATTACCATCCGACGTGGACAAAGTTTTTTTTTTATTATCAGGTAAATCTTCCTTTGAAACAGAATATTCTTGTCCAGAAGTTTACTAAAAGGTAAAGCGAAATAGGGTTATTTGTTGACAAAATGTAAAAAGAGAATTTAAGTTTATCATGTTGTTAACACTGTCTAAAGTTACTTTCTGTTTATAAAACGAAATTGAAATTTGTGAGATGGAACGAGATCATATCATAAACAGAATTGAATTGTTTTGTCACTAAACAAAATTGAAAATGCAAACTTGATGATAAACAGAAAATAATACTGACAGAAGCACTGAAAAAATAAGAGAAGAGAAATAAGTATAAAATTGAACGTCCACCAGGTTCAAAACAATCTGAATAGAGTCCTATCTAAAACAGCCATTGTAGCAAAATTCGTGTCAACAACGCATTTGTTGTTTTTTTTTCCTCTCGATTGTTGGCTTTAGCATCTTTGGCTATTAGCCAGGGAATAAAGGAAGAGATGAAGTGTTTTTAAATTGGATTGGTAGATAAAGATTTTTTTTGAACAGCTAAATTTTGTATGAATATGTGGTTCGAAGAGTTTCACAAGCAAAATTTCAATTTTCAACGTTCAGCCGTTTGGCAACAATTTCTACCGAAATGACAGAAAAACAGAAACGTGAGTAACGTTATAACCTTTTTTCTTGACATAATTACAGAAACTTTAAAATGAAGGTTCAGGTCTACATTCACACGGAAAATTATGGAATGTTTTTCCGTTCTAGATTTATGAATTCAGTTCCTGTTGATGAGTTTTGGTCGATCAATAATGATACTGTCAGCTAAATTTCCTCATATATGTTCATAACAGTTTTTCATCTGCTGGTTATTTCTGTCCATCATCAGTTACTACAATACAAAATTTCCTCTTCTTTTCAATCTGAGTTAAGCCCTCGAGCTAAACATGGTTTCGCCATTATTTGCTTTTTGCAAACAAAAAATGTATTTAAGCTCAAAACAAAAATAATACGATTGTTTAGGATTTAATAACAACTGAAGCCAGATAAATTTAAAGATTAAAATTAAAAAAAAAAGATATCAAGTGAAGGTTTTCACATATTTCAGGGTTTCGGGTGTATATAAAGGGTGATCCAATTTGGACTCTAGGATTTGTTTTTTGAATAAAATACAACATATTGAAAAAATTCGAATTTTATTGTTATTAGCGTAAAGTACAGACTTGGCAATTATTTATGAAATATGATGTCGGCCAAATGCCCTCCACGACTCCGCTGACATGATACCATTCTTTTAGCGTAAGTTTTCCGTAATAGTTTCCAATAAATGCGGTTCGATTTCATCAATTGCACGTCTGATGTTCTCTTTTAGTTCTGGAATCGTAGCAGGCTTGTTGACATAGACCTTTTCCTTCAAATAGTCCCAGAGAAAAAAGTCTAATGGGGTTAGATCGCAAGACCTCGCTGTCCAATTGATGTCGCTCATCTGAGAGACAACATGACCAGGAAATTTGGTTTGAATTAAAGTGAGTGTTTCAAGTGCTGTGTGACAAGTGGCTCCATCCTGTTGAAACCACATGTCATTTAAGTTCAAATCGT
Source organism: Liopterus haemorrhoidalis (assembly GCA_963971575.1). NCBI lineage: Eukaryota > Metazoa > Arthropoda > Insecta > Coleoptera > Dytiscidae > Liopterus > Liopterus haemorrhoidalis. Next base: position 1,596,132 of record OZ020615.1, read on the forward strand.
TGGTTTTATTGAAAAAAAAGTTGTTTAGCATCTCCCGATAGCGTACATTATTGACAGTAACATCGTTACCAGCTTCCTCCTTAAAAAAGTACGGGCCAATGATTCCTCCAACCCATAATGCACACCAAACTGTGCTTTTTTGTGGATGCATTGGTTTTTCTTGAATAGCATATGGATTTTCACTACCCAGATGCGACAATTTTGGCGATTAACAAACCCATTCAAAAGAAAATGAGCTTCATCGCTCCATATGATTTTTTTGCAAAAATCAGCATCAACTTCTGTGTTTTCTAAAACCCAGTTCACAAATGTACAGCGTTTCTGGTGGTCCGCTGATGAATTTGCAATGTGTTTAGATACCAAATGTAAAACAGCAAACTTACAACATTCACTGAACGAAAATGGCGCGCAATTCAAATCCCGGAGTCCAATTTGGATCACCCTTTACTAAGTGAAAGGGACCAACAAAATGCTTGCTGTCTAGTTTTATAATAAGATTTCTCCTAGAGAACTTTACTATTAAGGATTAGTTTAACTTACTTTGTTTTTCTCTCTCTCTCTCTCTTTGTTTCCTTTTTTTATATATTTTTTTTTGCACATACTACTAATTGTACATTATATAGACCTATACAAGTCTTATGACCTTTGCTCTTAGTTGTAATAATAATAATACATCAGCAAGAAATCTGAATACGGTCCAATATAAAACGTCAATCTTAAATTGTTCCTGTCTATCAAATTTATTCTTCAGTGTATTTTCTTTTTCTATTTTTAACCCAGACAAAATTACACATAACATTAAATTCAGAGCTAAAAAACACTTCATTGAAATATAAATAAATAATCTTGATATAAACACATTTTTAAATCAATTACAAAACAATCTATGAATAGAAATAACTTCCGATAACAAATTTAAAGTGAAAATGTTATGCTGCCCATCCAAAACAGGTGTAAGCGTACTTTATCGATTTCAAAATGTGAATGTATGTGTAGCAGGAGTGACGTCATAGTTGAAATAGTATAACCCAGGTCGAGTAAATAGGGTATAGTAAACAACGATTAGGAATTTTACGTTTCTCTAAGCGGAAATAGAAGATTGCTCTTGTATTGAAAGCATGGATTCTGTTCAATCATAAAGAGAAAATGGATGTACTTGTAGTGTTTGATATGTCAGCGACTTTTTATTTAACAAAATGCGACTTATTTTTCAAAATAGTCTCCTTTTAGCTTGATATATTTCGTCCAATGAATTAGTACAATCAGTACTTTCTTATGGGATTATTGGTTGGGGTGGTGTTAGTAGTACATGTATTGATAAAATTAGTATAATACAAAAACTAATAATTAAAAGAATGCTCAAAATACCACAACTCTTTTCCACTACACAAGTTTTTAACAACACTAAAATATTCACTCTCCAGCAATTGTACTACTATTCAATTATGAGATATGTAGAAAAAAATCAAGATACAAGGTGTCTCAAAAGAAATTTTATATTTATTTAGCTTACTGCGTGAACGCAACGTATCCGAGGGGCGCGGGGGTTATGTCAATCGGTAGCCTGGCTCTTGGGAATTCAATCGCTATGGAGCGTTTCTCGGGAGCAGACCGCGCGTTATGCGTGCGAGAGTTTTACAAAAACGGTGATTCGGCGACTGTAGCGCGTAGAAAATTCTGCAGTATTCGAGGTTTTCGCCACTTAAATGATGCGCCAAGCATTCCTCTCATTCGACATTGGGTTAAAAAGTTTGAAGAGACTGGTACAACGCTGGATAAATCAAAATCCGGGCGACCTAGGTCATCAAGAACGGTAGAAAACGTGGAGAATGCTAATCAGTCTGTTCGTGACGACCCGAACCTTTAAATTCGGAAGCGCGCAAGTGCTTTAAATGTGCATAGATCATCATTACATCGCATTATGCACAAAGACCTAAAGCTGCACCCCTACAAAATTCAATTGGTGCAAGAATTAAAGCCCCAAGATGCCAGTCAGAGGCTTAATTTCGTAAATCAGGTGATTGAGCGATTTTCAACGTTTACCAACATTTTGTTTTCGGATGAAGCTCATTTTCATCTTAATGGCCACGTAAATAAGCAGAACTGCCACTACTGGAGTGCAACGAATCCGAAACGCAAACATCAGAAACCCCTACATTCGCCTAAAGTGACCGTATGGGCTGCGATGTCGGCGCGAGGAATTATCGGCCCTTACTTTTTTGAAGACGAAAGGGGGCGTGCAGTTACAGTGAATTCAGAGCGTTATGTGGAGATGTTAGACAACTTCTTGGTACCTGAACTGCAAAACTTTCCTGGCCACCAAAGAAGATGGTTCACTTCACACACGTCCAATATGTCTCTGCCACGTGTTCGTGAAATTTTCTCAAGCAAATTGATCTCCCGGAGAGGTGACATAAATTGGCCTCCACGCAGTCCAGATTTAACCCCTATGGACTTTTTCCTATGGGGTTATCTTAAATCTAAAGTTTACGCCAATAAACCGACTTCACTGGCGCATTTGAAAGAAAATATCCGTCACGAAATGGCAGCCATCCCTGAGTCCACCTGCCGAGACGTCATAAGTAATTTTACTGTTCTATTAAATGAGTGCCGAGAACGCGAGGGTGTACATTTAGACGATATTATTTTTAAGAAATAAATCCCCAAAAAGTGTATTTTAATAATTAATAAACATTTTTTCTATATACGGCTTACTTTTTTTTTAATCGATCCACTAAATATAAAATTTCTTTTGAGACACCTTGTATTATTAATATGAATAAATTATCTCATGATTACTGCACTAGGCATAGAGATCGAGCCATTCCTATACGAGCACATAAAACCACTGGTTTAAAATGTTTTACTGCTGTAATACCGAGTTTGTATAATGACAATCATTAGACCATAAAAAAATCAAATTAATGTCATCCTGTACAGTCTGTAAATTATTTGAAAACTTGTAGATTTTGGTGTTATCTGCATACATGCTGCAGGGAGAAGAGATACACGCTTTTAAGTCAGCTATATAAATTAAGAAAAGCAAGGGGCCAAGCACAGATCCTTGTGGAACACCACTAAGTACAGCCGTTGTTCCGATAACATGTTGCCAATTTTGACTTGAAAAAATAGGTCGGTTAAGAAGGCTTTGATGCAATGTAGCAGTTTTCCACGTATACCATAATGTTCCAGTTTGTGTAACAATCTTCTGATTGGAACTTGGTCAAACGCTCCTGAGAAATCCAAATAAATAGTATCCAGAGGTATAGATCGATCATGTGCCTTTGTCCAGAAATCGGTTGAAGACAGTATATATATAACTGAGCGCTCAGGAAGAAAACTATGTTGCTTTTCAGGAAGAATTTCATTTTAGAATAAAAGCAGTTTGATTAAGGGGGGGGGGGAGATGGTCAGAAAATCGATCAGTTTTTTAATCGATTGTATAGTGACTCAGGAGTGTCCATACAAAATTTCAGGTCGATCCGAGCAAAATTAACGAAGTTATCGGCTTAACAATACAAATAACTCAAATTCATATTTTCGCGCAAATCGCGTGTTATAGCGTTCCTTTCAGAACGCTGCTTTATTAGCCACGCGCAGCTCTCATATACGTAATAGTAGAGTCTTCCCACTCTATCCACACCTGTCTGTGCTATATTTGTGTTGGAGGTTTCACTCAAAATAATAATGAGAGCTTGAACCAACTTATTTGGAAAATAAGTCCAAAAATACTGAGTGGAACCTCCACAATTGTTGATATAGCAGCTAGTTATTTCAATGAAGGCAATTTCGCATATCTAACGTTTATGGAAGAGATGGGCATAAGCGTAGGGACGAGCTCTCCGTGTGAGTATGAAGAAAAATTAACATGTTTTAAAAAAAAAAATTTTAAAACGCGTTTTTTGAGGAATTTTATTTTTCAAGTCGGTGAGACATGTAACTCGAAAACTACTCGACCGATCTTTCTGAAATTTTGCACACTATTTCTGTAGGCAATTTACTAGGTAACGCTGTCGAGATATTTTTTTTTCTTGCTTTTTTTTTATGGAATTTTTTACAACTGAAAACAGAAATTTCGAAAAAAAAATTCCGTTTTTTTCGTTTTTTTTGATTTTAAACTTATACCAAAAATTAAATAATCTAGATATTTGAAAAAACTCGACAGCGTCACCTCAAGAAACTCATAAACTAACGGAATATTTTTGGTTTTTTTGTTTTAGATAATCCAGTCATTAGTTATGTGTCTCACCGCAAATCAACTCTTTGTCCTGAACGAAAATTTCAAATTCATGTCACGAGCTTAATTTTCGATATTTTTCAAAAAAAATTTTTTTGGATACTCTTCAAAGGTTGTTCTTTACTGTAGATATTATCCCAATCAAGTTACTATTAACAGTTTTCTAAAAAAAAAATTTGAAAATGGGTATAAAATGTGCTGCTCTGACCATACCCCCCCCCCCCTTAAGAGCAGTGAAAATCTAGCAGAATAGCTTTAAGGACAATGCTTCCTGTCAATGAACTTATATTCAAGGATTCAAGGATATATTACAGGATATTAATCGGAACTATGCGGCATAGAGCGGATGTTGGTTTCACCTTTATACAAAGTTAATTACGAAATCACCTCAATACTGGGATATTTACGAGACATATTTTATTAAATTTTAATGAGATTTTACTTGAATTAAAGGATTATGTAAGTCTTCCGAAAAATTCAGATATTCTAGGAAAATTAATTTAAAACACGTTGAAGCGTTATCAAAATCAGGTACCTGGAGCTGAACTTATGTAGGTTCAGGTTTGGATTCAGGTTCAGGTTCAATAACAGAATATTTTCAAGTTCAGGTACCAATTTTTTTTCAGTTTCGGGTTCGAGATCAATGAAAATTAAAAAATGTATTACAATAATTGTTCTGTTATAACTGGTATAATTAAATAACTACAAAACTTATTTGATTCTGAAATTTCTTCAGCAATACGTTTTCATTACTGTGTTCTACACAAGTATAATCATATAAATATCTTTTTTTACTTGTTTAAAAAAAACTAATATATTTCATTTGTTTTAATGCATAAATGCTTGTTTATGGTGAAGTTAAAAAAATCGTGAAACAATGGCCATAACGTGTCATTTTTTCACTTTTGTCTTAAGAAAAATGCAACTAATCAAGTTTACACAAATACATCCACGGCTACAAGCATGCCCGTCATGGACGTCATATAGGTACTACAGACTATACTTTAGCATTCAATTTTTTCAAGCCAAAACCACGTAGAGACAAAACTTTAGCACGGAGTCAGTGTATTGTCAAAGGCCCAGGTTTTTTGGTGGTTTAAGGCATTTTCAAAAGGAGTTGATTGAAGATGAATCACGCAGCGGAAGGCTTTCATCTTCAAGAACCGATGAAAAGGTCGATAGAATCCGGGATCTTGTGCGTTTAGATCGTTGGTTGACAGTCAGAATGATCGGGGAAGAGCTGGATTTGACGCACACTACAATTCATCAGATTTTGACCAATAAATTGGAGATGAGAAAAATCTGCGCAAAAATGGTTCTAAAAAAACCTTTCACAGAACCAAAAGGACATCAAGAGGCAAAGGTGTCTTGACTTTTTGGAATCGATTGAAAATGATACCCATTTTCTGGTGTCATTACTGGTGACAAGACTTGGGTGTTTGAGTACGACCCGGAAACCAAGGGCCAGAACATGGAATATCACACTTCAAGCCCTCCAAGGCCTAAAAAAAAGCAAGAATGAACAAGTCGAAGATCAAATGCATGCTGATTTGCTTTTTGATAGCCAGGGAATCGCCCACAAAGAGTGCCTCAATGCCAAACGGTCAATCAACACTTTTACCGAAAGGTTCTTCGAAAAAGGGTCATGCTTGTGAAACCAAACATCAAGAACAACTGGGTGTTGCATCACAACAATGCGCCTTGTCACAAATAAATTTTATTAAACGAGTTTTTGGCCAGTAAAAGCATTCCTGTGGCTCCTCAGCCTCCTTATTCGCCTGACTTGAGTCCTTGTGACTTTTTCCTCTTCCCAAGATTAAAAAATCACCTCAAGGGACGTTATTTTGGGACACTCGAAAACATTCAAACGTCCGTAACCGTCGAGCTGAAAGCTACTCCAGAATCCGAGTTCCAGCACTACTATGAGGATTGGAAAAACCGTCTCCAGCGTTGTGCGGCTTCCCATGGAAATTATTTTGCGGAGACAATATTGAATTGTAATTCTAATCGAATTAAAAAAAATAAATAAATAAAATCAGTCCTGTTACTTAATTAACACACCTCGTATGACGTATCATTTAGAAGTCTTCACGAGTAACTTGCATCATATCATATGTAAAATCAGTTTGATGAGCCCTCCTTAGACACAAATATTTAATTTTTGTGGAATTTGGCTGGCAATTAAGCAGGTTTCGTAAACTGCAGGAGCACTTCACACTGTTGTTGAATATTTCGTATTGATGGAAAACTGACTAATGTTCCACATATTTCAGTTGATATTTATCTTGTAAAACTATAATTTTCAAGTTTATGTTTGCCACATACCCGCATTTTAAAAGTTAAGTGCCCCGTGAACTGCTAATCATTTACTACTTTGACCTTTTCAATTTTGATGACAAGTGAAAAGGTCGTAGGTTTCGCGTGAAGTTCATCGCTAAAATTAGCACTTTGGTACAGCTTTTCACAAAAATACTGTTAAATAACAAATTAATGAACATATTTTTTTGGTATTTGAATTAGGGATGAGTATCGTTCACAGGATCTCGCTCCACGAGAGGGAGCGAGAACAAAATACAAAATCCCGGGCTCATGGTTCTCAGTTGAATCTATTGTTCTTTTATTTATTTTGTGGATCAAGTAAGAATCTTTTTCCTGGACTCGGCGTTGGTTCTCGAAACCCTTGTAGATCAGATGTCTTACTTTGATATTGGAAAAATATCGAACAAAGACATCGATGATTTACATCGTCATTATTTCTATAATAATGTTGTTATTGATGTGATGTACGTATAACCAGAGCTAGACAAATCTCGATGAATCGTAGACAAAAAAGTCGCTAGACAAAAAAGTTACTCGACCGGTAGTAAAGTTACTAGAAATGAAACTTGCTGCTGTGGTTTTTAGTCGCGTTGGATTTTTTCGAGAGTTGCGAATAACAAAAAAAAAATTTAAGGTTTTGTAGGTATGATCAGCAAATTTATAATGTCTTTATAGTATCACTCATGCGTCTGTGTGTACGGTAAGAATTGTAGCCAAACGGCTGAACATAAAAAGTTGAAATTTGACATGCTTGTATAACTCTTTGACCCACATATATGAAAAATATGAAGAATTCAAATAAAACACATTGGGTGATAAATATAAGCAAATATGTCTTTAATGAAAAAATAAATATATTTTTTAAATTTTGAATGAGATATCAAACGAAACCTCTTAATGGGTAGATAAACAAACAAATTTATTTTTGAAAAAACATTTTTTTTCTGGGGGTTTTCGCCAAAAATAAATTAAAAAAACTTGTGCCTCACTTGTTGTCCCAGAAAGGTAAATATAACAATCTGAAAAAAAAAATCTCAATAATGTACAATGATTGGAACTGGAATAGCTCAACAGGTATTTTTGATAGGATTAGTTTTTCGAAAAATATCGAATTTTATGACATTGAAACAAAAAAAAAAATTTTTTTAATTTTATTGTATTTAAAAATAGCTCTTAAGATGTGAATTGAGATACGGAAAGTAGTTTTTTGAAATTTCTTTATTTTAACACGTTTTTAACCGAGAATCGAGTTTAAACGCGAATTGCAAAGCAACTTGGGGAGCGTTCATGTATGTAAACATTTATGTGTCATATGCAGTGGCGTACACATAATAATATTTCGGGGGGGGGGTATTTTTCACAACATCGGAATTTAGACGTATTGAAAAGGCGAGCAATCTTCAAATGCGGTAATTATAATTTTAGATTTTTTTGAAATTCGGTGGGGGATTTATCCCCCTTATCCCCCCTTGCGTACGCTACTGACGATATGTCATGATTCAATCTATTGTTTGAATTATTTTACATTTTGTTTTTAAAGTATCAAAGAGGAACAAATCATTTATAGTCGTGAAATACCTACAAATTAAATAACACATTGTTAATAGCGAGAAAAAAGTTTCTGAAATTAAAAAAATTAAATAGCATTATGTTAGCTTCTTACACTTGTTAAATACCTACTTCTTCTTCCTTATAACTTTATTAGGACGCCACCAGATATTGCGTCAGTTGCAATGGAGGCAACTGCCGAATTATTGCATGTAAAATCAAAGAGATTTTGATGTGATTCAGCATTATGTTGAATTCTTACACGTGTTTAATACCTACTTCTTCTTCTTGAAAACTTTATCGGGACACCACCAAATATTGCGTCAGTTGCAACGGAGACAACTGCCAAATTATTGCCTGTCAAATCAAAGAGATGTATGAAAAGGCATATACAGATTTCAGAAAATGGTGTGACGAATGGTGTGAAGAAGAGTGTAGGTAATTAATAGAACTACTACTATTTTCTTCTACTACTAGATTCTTACATTTGTTAAATACCTACTTCTTCTTCTTCTTCAGCTTTTCCCTGAAGTATTTTATTAATTTATTAAATACCTACAAAATTCTGAAATGTGTGAAAATTTACATTTCACATCATTTATTTTTTTTTTATTTCCACTACATTCATTGGCTTGCATATATTTAGATCTTTTTGTAGTGGAAAAACCGAGCAAAAGAAACATCGATCTCCCAATATCGATGTCAAAACTATCAATAGTTCGTTATCAAACATCGATGTGTAAAAAATATTAAACATCAATGTTCATCCCAAATTCGAACGAAAGATTTTTGTTTTGTTACCAATTTCACTACAAAAAATGACATATTCCACCTTCATTCGAACATAAAACGTTACTTAATTACCAAAAAATTACAATAACAAACTGTATCTAACTACAATAAATTGTACTCTTCAATCTTCCTCATGTCACATGTTGCTTAACTACACAATTATTTTAACATTCACGACTTGGTTTTTAAAACTTAATTAGTTAAATCAATTTGTAAGCTGACAGTAAAAATCTGTTGTTCTTAATCTCATTAAGCACAAAAGCTCAAGTGTGATGAGCTTTCAAATACATGTCAAGAATAGAAAGCATAAATGACAAGTCTACTTCAGCTTTCCAATCTGTCAATATGTTACAACCAAAGTTAATTTCGATTGATTTTGTTACAAATAAAGTTTTCTAATAAAGGTTAAAAGGTTAGTGCTTCACAAAAATTGCATTTCTCTAATCAATTTCACACAAAAAAAGGTATTACAGTTGGAAATTTACTTTTTTAAAAAGAGTTTTATTATCTGATACTCTATTGTTAAAAATTAAAGTTTATTGGACACAATGAGGATGCAAAAAGAATGTTAAACTGGGAAAGAAACAAAATATCAAGGTTCAACCAAACTATAGTACACCCCATACGTACAGGCAGGCGCGTACGCAGGATTTGGGGGGGGGACTCAGAAGACGAAATTATTTATTAAAAAGTTCGCAGTTCTAAATTTCCAATGATATACCTAAAAAACAAAGAGGTCCTAATTTCTAAGATACAAGTGACGACCTAAACAAAAAATTGATGTGAAGTGTAAATTTTCACACATTTCTGGGTTTTGCAGGTATTTAGTAACTGAACGATGATTATTTGGGATGCCAAAACAAATTTTATGTCAAAATATTTTTTTAAGAATTTTAATTCGAATGCCTAATACCATTATTTAAGTTTCTAAATATATGCAGTATTTTTTTTATATAGCAAAGTTCATTAAGATTTTGAAAATTTCACCTATGGTTTCCATTGGTTGCTTACATCATAAGTCCCGCCCTTTGATTTCGTCAAACATAGAATTAAATTATAATTTCAACACTTCCCACTGGTTATTAAATTTACGCTTTTAAAAATTAAATGCAACATTTACCAAATATAACTAGAATTTTAACAAAATAATTTAAACAAAATAAAAATGCAAAAAAAAAACAAAAATAAAATCAACAGGATTCGAACCCTAGTTTGCAAGTTTCTTATATTATTAAGCGTACGACAAATCCAACCACGCCACGAGAGCTACTGATGTGGTATGTTACACAACGTATTAAATAGTTAACATATTTTAGTTAAAAGCACAAAAAATGCATTATTTTCCGAAAACATAATCTGATAAAAAATTCCTGTTGTACTATTACGGTTCACACCAATGTACATTACTTAGAATTTTTTCAGATTTTTAGTTTAAACCATCTGGGCTACAGGGTGTGAGACAAAAATTTTTTTGCACAATTTTGGCAAAAATCACATCAAAATAATTTATTTTGCAAAAATAAAATTTTGATCGTTAATCCACGTACTAAGGGCTTTCATTTGATACTCTACTCAGACATTAAAAAAAATATTTTTTTTTGGATGAGCACATATTTGTTTATATTTTTAGAGGGATATGTTTTTGCGTTTTAGTATATTTCCTATGTGCGGGTCAAAGAGTTGTATAAGCATGCCAAATTTCAAATCTCTAGGTTTAGCCGTTTGGCTACAATTTTTACCTTGCAATTTGTAACTTGCAAAAATTAAATGCAACATTTGCCAAAATATAACTTGAATTTTGAAAAAATAATTTAAACAAAATAAAAATGCAAAAAAAACAGTTAAAATAAAATTGTCTCGAAACCGGTAGTGAACACTAGTTTGCAAATTAGAACGCGAGACTGCTAACCATTACACCATGAAAGCATGCTGGTTTACTTTCTTACATAAGTTATTAAATATTTTACATGGGCAAGCAAAAAAACAAAAATATGTTATTTTCCGAAATCATAATCTGATCAAAAATTCCTGCTGTACTATTTCGGTTCACACAAATGTACATTAGGAGTATAAGGATTTTTTCGTCATACCTACAAAACCCTAAAAGTGGTTACTGGAACATCTGTATCCTTATATAGCTATATATTTGTTTACATTTTCTTGAAATTATTAGTGTTAATATATATTTTGTCTAAAAAAGATTATGTTATTTCAAAATCAAAAGTTGCTACACCTTCAGTACGGGGTCAACAATAACGGATTATCTCTGAGAGAAACCGGGCGGGACAGCTAGTTTTAAATAAAAATAATAAAAACAAAACAGCAATTGGAAAACAACGCGATTATAATATAAACACTTAACTTGTCATACAGCTTCTACTGAGCGAGTAAGCGAGTTTTACTAGCTTTCTGTAATCGACACTCGCTGTGCTAGTTGCAATACGTTCCCTCGAGCACGACTTTCCTCGCTGGCGAGTAGCTAGTAAACTCGCCCTGTATAATTGACTCTTAAAGAGAATACAAAATTATAAATAAAAGACATTTAGTAACTTAGAAGAAGATTTCTGTGAACGGTCCAAAGTCAAACGAACTGACAGTGCCTAGAAAGAAGAAGCAGAGATTGTTAAATAATTTTTTAGAGATTATTACATATTCATATTTTTTTGTTACAATTTTTAAAGCATAACGCTTCGAATAATTGGTAAAAAATCGAATTATTTTACATTTCAATGAATTAATTAGTAGAACATTTTATAAATTGTTTCATATGTGCTCTAATTGTATGCATCAGTTCAGAATTTCAATTTATTCAACTCAAAATTTTTATTCAACATTATTTTTTAATTATCATTAATTGACAAAATGCAACTGACATGTATATTTTAAATACATTTAAAATATTCCACCAGATTATTTTACATATTGGACAATATAAAAATAAATGGTTTATTTTTATCAAAATTATTGATATATTATTTGTACGTATTAAAACGATGTTTTTTTTTTTAATACGTCGGCTGTTGTATGTATAATAACGTCGGTTACGTCACACGCCGTAACAAACGACTGTATTGTCTGGAACAATGCAATCGTTTGTTACGTCGTGTGACGTAACTGCGTTGATTCGCCGACGCTAGTATAGCATCAATATGGTAACCATGAATTAATTATTTTGCGTTTTGAGATTACGAAACGAAGATTAATTTTATTTAATAACATAATTTACATTACTTTTGAATATTCTGAATTAAAAAGAAGCACAACTTAAAAATTATTTGAGATAGCGATCTGCTGTTAGAATTTTTGGATTTTTCGTAGTTTATTTAGTCTAGAAAAAATTTGTGGCTTTAATCGATTAACGCGTTTTAAGCCCCCCCCTTAAAACGCGTTGGTCAGAGCAGCACATTTTATACCCATTTTCAAGACTTTTTTTTAGAAAATTGTTAATAGTAACTTGATTGGGATAGTACCTACAGTAAAGAACAACCTTTGAAGAGTAACCAAAAAAAATTTTATTGAAAAATATCGAAAATTAAGCTCGTGACATGAATTTGAAATTTTCGTTCAGGACAAAGAGTTGATTTGCGGTGAGACACATAACTAATGACTGGATCATCTAAAACAAAAAAACCAAAAATATTTCGTTAGTTTATGAGTTTCTTGAGGTAACACTGTCGAGTTTTTTCAAATATCTAGATTATTTAATTTTTGGTATAAGTTTAAAGTCAAAAAAACGAAAAAAACGGAAATTTTTTTTTCGAAATTTCTGTTTTCAGTTGTAAAAAATTCCATTAAAAAAAAAAATGCAAGAAAAAAAAAATATCTCGACAGCATTACCTCAAGAAACTCATAAACTAACAAAATATTTTAGTTTTTTTTGTTTTAGATGATCCAGTCATTAGTTATGTGTCTCACCGCAAATCAACTCTTTGTCCTGAACGAAAATTTCAAATTCATGTCACGAGCTTAATTTTCGATATTTTTCAATAAAATTTTTTTTGAATACTCTTCAAAGGTTGTTCTTTACTGTAGGTATCATCCCAATCAAGTTACTATTAAGAGTTTTCTAAAAAAAATCTTGAAAATGGGTATAAAATGTGCTGCTCTGACCATACCCCCCCCCTTAAGATAACGATAATTTTTTTAATGGCATATTTTACATTATTTGTGAAAATTGTAAAAAATCACAACTCAAAAACGGTTAGAGATAGCAATCTGTGGTTAAAATTTTTTAGATTTTCCGTAGTTCATTTATTCTAGAAAAAAATTGTGGTTTTGATCGTTCAACTCGTTTTGAGATTATGACAATTTTTTGATGGCATAATTTATATTATTTGTAAAAATTGTTTATTAAATAAAAGCATAACAAAAAAAACGGTTAGAGATAGCAACCTGCGGTTGAAATTTTTGGATTTTTCGTAGTTTATTTAGCCTAGAAAAAATTTGTAACTTTAATCGTTTAACGCGTTTTGAGATTACGACAATTTATTTAATGATATAATTTACATTATTTGTGAAAATTGTGATTTAAGAAAGCACAACTCAAAAACGGTTTAAAATAACGACCTGCGGTTGAAATTTTTAAACTCCGTAGCTTATTTAATATAGAAGAAATTTGAGTCCTTAATCGTTTAATGCGTTTTGAGATTATGACATTTTAAAAGGCGTTTTATTTTAAATTACATTATTTGTGAAAATTCTGAAATAAAACAATCGCAACTCAAAAACGATTAGTGTTACTTGTAGTGCTGTTGAGCCCAATTAAGAACGCGTACTTCAGCTAGTAGTTAATAAATAAGATCAGTTTTTTTTTTTTTTTTTTCTAATTTCTCTTCGTTCTTTATACTTTCTCTGTATATTTCTGGTCCCTTAATGTAGATTCCTTTGTAATTTTCGGTAATAAATATTGGTATATTTTCGGTTTATATTTGATATTTTATTTTCGTACGATTATCAAACCTTCCTTCCAGCGAATTTCGCAGAATATTCTAATACCACATTTGTATGCATTCTTAGTAGAGACGAATTTCTCTTATTAAATATAAATCTAAGTACTTCGCCCTTTAAAAGGTGTTCAATCTTCCAAAGCCTCGTATATGTAAAAGAAAATATTTTATAAAGGAATATATTTTAAGGCTTTTGATTTTAAATTCCTCTTGGTTTAAATCCATGTGTTTGTCCATCTGTGGTCACACTGTGAAACTCAAATACAGTATGAACAGTTCCATTTGTAAACCCTGTATAATCCTACATTGGACTTATTTGTTCTATGCATGAGATTTAAATAATATAATAATACGAATATTCAACTTCGGATTACCAAAATAACACAAGCAAAATACACATGAGAGACAACAATTTATTTAAAGCTTTATTTAAAATTTAAGTTTAAAGTTTAATAGTACCCTTGTTTGTCCTTTTTTGTTGAGTTTGGAAGAAATATACTATACAGTCACAAGAGAATATAAGAATGAAAAAAGAAAATATGTTAAAAAACTAGCAAAGTTCTAATGGTTGTGCAAAAAATGTTGAAACACAACAAACAAAAGCTTGTGTATAATAGCATTGTTTTATAAAATTAATGATAATGTTTATTTATGTAAAAAATGATTTATTATATGCATTTTCATGCAAGCTAAGCTTTTGATGAAAAGCAGCGCTACCACGGAAAGCTCTGAACTGTAAAATAGGTTTTTTAGAATTTTGTGCAGTAATAATAACATGTCTATCAAATGTTTTACATTTTTAAGGTTTCGTAAGTAAGAACAAGAAACCCTTTTACAGTAATTTTTTATAAAAAGAACTGTATTCAGGCTCGCATCCAAATTTTTTTCTTGGGAGGGGTGAAATCAAGTTTTTTTTTTTTTCAGAAGCTAAAAATGTTTCTTGGGGCGGCTCACATTCAGTTACAAAAAGTGTATTCCTTAAAAAGATTTTTTTTGATTTTTTTGGTGGGAACAAATATATTTTTTTAATTGTCGCTACATATATGTCAATACATTTGTTCTATACCTTATTTCTAGAGGGATTGGTATAAAATTCTAAAAATCTTAAACAATCTCAGTAATGAACATTGATGAAAATTGAAACCGAAATAAAACAACAGAAATTTTTCAGATTAATTTTTAGAAAATATAATTTTTTTTGTGTTGAAAAAAATTATTATTTTTTAGAATTTATTGGGTAGTACGAGGATTGCCTTTTATATTTCGAGATTTGAGGTAAAAAAAATTATTTATCAACAAAACTGGCTTTATTGTTTTTCAAAATATTCTCCATAAAGATCAATACACTTTTGCATGCGTTTGAACCAATTTTCGAAGCACTTCTTTCACTCCGATGTGAATGTATGCTGTTGCTACTAAATCCCAAGGATACCTCAATCTCACGATAAGTCACATGACGATTTTACAGTATCAGTTCACGCATAGCATCAATATTTTCCGGAACAACAACCGATCTTGGACGACCTTGACGAAATTCGTCGGTAAGCGAACTACGGCCACGATTGAAGTCGGCAAACTATCGATAAACAGTAGTCCTTGATGGTGTTTCATCGCCAAAAGTCGAATTAAGTTCATTTATTCACTGTTGTTGGTTAATCCATGTCGAAATTTGTAAAAAATAATCGCTCGAAAATATTCACGATTTAATTCCATTTTTAGCCGAGATGATTTTTTTCAAGTTACCGTCACAACTAGCTAGCGCTCGTACGTTAAAACGTTCTGAGTACGTATGCCGTCAAAAATGTCCAACTTTACGATAGAATTGTCAGTTGCCAGATGGCAGCACAGTTTAGCGCGAAACAGTAATCCCGAAATATAATTATTTAAATTTCAAATTTATAATATTGACGATTCTATAAATGTTAAACATTTTTGAACATAATAAATATTATTATTATTATTTTTATACAAGAGGCAACTCTCGTAGATCCCTGCAAAACACTGAAATGTTTTAAAATTCAACTTTAACATAATATTTTCTTTTTTCATAAAAGTCTTGATTAGTTTCAGGTTATAATGAAGACAGTGACTGAGTTGAGACCAACTGGGCTACAATGACCACAAAAGGAAATGCAGTACTACCCCAGAACAAAAGACCAACCATATATGTCTACCCCACAGGTAAAAAAATAATATTAAAAGTTCAGCTAAAAAAAAAAAACTCTATAATGTTTAAATTACCAAACAATACTACTGATATGGTCTGTTCGATATTCCAGTAAAAAATCTAATCATACAATTTCCGTATAATATAATTGATTTCTTATAAGAAGAACATGACGTCATCGAGCAATCAAAAAAATACCGGTATAAATATTCACTACATTTGAGTGAATATGTTGTGAGTAAATGCGAATATTATTTGGATACTAGAGATGCGCGCGTGTGCGGTTTTTGTGTCACGATAACGCCCGTTCACGAGAGAAATGCTAACACACCCAATTACGCACGCTGGTTAAATTAAATATCACGTCATGCACGCTCACGACGGTAAAATTATTTTTTACGCACACCTTGACCCGTTCGTCACGTCGTGATTCTTTCAACGGTGGGTAACGTCCATTACGCATCAATTATATTATAGGTATACATATAAAGTATTTAAACGTATTATATAAATGTAATAAACTATTATTCGAGACGTCATGTTCTTCATAAAAATTTGACTATATGATACTCTTTGTTCTATTGTCTGGGCGATTGAAGTGGAATTTAGACACAGGCTATTCCAAACGTCTAGGCGGAACTAAATGGGAATTTCGTTCTTTTAGGTTGTCACGAGAAAGGACCTTGCATGAGTTATTTCAAGGGTTTGACATTGGTATATGAAAATTTAAAATTCCAGCAGTGAAACCATATAAACAAATGACATTTATTAAAAATTTGAATTCATTTTCACACATTTTGAAGACAAAAAAATAAATAAATGGGTAATTCATCAAGAATGACAAACAATTAAAATGCAATGAAAAGGACATTTTATAACGACAATCAATTTAATCTAGAATTTGCAATGTGAGTATGATTTACAAAGCTTAAACAAAATGACGAAAAGTCCGAATTAATAGATAAAAATTACTAGATTTCAAAATCTAGTTCCGCCTAAACGTTTGGAATAGCCTATAGCTTTGTATTAAATAACATATTTCAGTATTACAAATTTCCTTATAAATTTACATTTATATTGAAAAAGGAAATATGAAATAACATTTTTTTTCTCGCTTTATTAATTTTTATTACGTACATTGCAAAATTTTAATTTAATTGCAAACACGACAGGATACGAAGTACTTCGGGTTATTTCGTAAGATGATGCCATTGATTTTACAATGACAATCATTATTTTCGTGAATAAATGGGGAAATTATAACCTGAAATGGAACAATTTGTTAAATTGGCAAAATTAGGTTAAGGGAAATGTATGGAATTAGAAAATAATTGGATTGGAACACATTACAGTGTGTCTGGTTAAAATTGATAGCAGAGTTATAACAGACAGCATGCATCTATGGCTATTAGCGCATATTAAAATTAAGCTACAGTTAAGGGGGGGGGTAGGGTCTGATAACCACATTTTAAGCATATTTTTGTGAATTTTTTTCAAATCTATGGTTAAATTTATTCATTTTCAAACTAGGTACATATATAAAGTATGTTTTGAAGAAGATACAAAAAAATTTTGAAGGCAAAATATGGCGAAATGAGCTAGCTGTGGCAATTCTTCTCAGACTCCGGGAAAAAACTTAGATTTTGCGGTGACCAGCATAACTCGTCACTGGATCATCTGAAATCAAAATCCAAAAAGATTTTGTTAGTTTATGAGTTTGCCGCGGTAATGAAGTTGAGTTTTTATTTTTAAAATGATTTTTCAGTTTTTAGCGTTACTTAGAAGACAAAAAAAATTAATTCCCCCTAAAAAAAAACTAAAAATGAGTATATTTGTGATTGTTAAATAAAAAAAAACATGAAAAAAAATATCTCAACGTCGTTACCTCGGAAAACTCATAAACTAACAAAATCTTTTTGGATTTTTGATTTCAGGTTAATTGTATAGGACATAATTTGATGTATTTATGCGGATTTACCTAAATCTTCTTTTAAATTAAAAAAATATATATATGTATTTTTTTTTATTATTAGTTTTTTTATGGGAGGGCAAGTCTAGCGGAGGTCTCCCTTCGCCACTGGTTTTTTATAGAAACATGTTTTTTTGTGTGTTTTCGTTATGTATTAAAATTCTATCCAATCATCTAATGGTTATTTGAACAAAACTTAAATTAAATCTATAATTTGACGTATTATATCATAGTCCAAATATTGGTTCAATGTATGGTATGCTCTAGTTAATTCTCAGCCATTAACAAATTGCTTACGTCGTAGTTAAAGCTAAGACCTCACTTAAACTAAAAATAAACCACTCTCCTGTATAATTTAAAGCTGCGTATTTTAGCAAAAAATTAACGAACGTTAATTTACTTCATTTTTCATTTTTCATAAAGAAAAATAAAAATGCCTTCATGTGTTCATAAAACTTAACTCCTGAGGTTATAAATTTTGTCTTGTTCTTGTAATAATATATTCAGTCGTGAGATATTATCATAAGGCTCTTGAATAATATATAAGGGCTCCTCTATAAAGTGGTTTCAGCACAATATCTGCAAAAGACAAGAATATTTTTAGTACGCAAAAACAGAGAGGATTCATAAGAAAATACACTAATAATTAAAGAGGACCCCAAGAGATGCCTTTCAAGAAATGTTTTGTTATTATGAAAGTGGAAAAAAACAGTATTCTAGGCAATGACAGGGAGGATGAAGTATGTTATGCTGACATTGAACAATGAGATATAAATCAAAATGTGATAATAAAAAACTAAATTCTGGAAATGAAAATTCAGTTTGCGTCTATAGACCGGGAGCTCATGACAGTTTTTGGTCTCCGATTTCATACAGCATGCCTTTTGGAGGAGAGAATATTTACCCTGTGACAACAAAAAAGGGATGGTACTAAACCCCTGCACGCTTTCCGGTCATAGGGAAAATTGCATTTCCACTTAAACACAAAATTTTTGTGCTTTTCTCTGATTTAATATTGCTTGCCCTTTTGTCAAAAGAAAGTTATAACAAATTTAAAGTCTTTTAAATATATGCATGCGATTCGGGGGGTCCCAAAGGGCTCAAACGGTCATGTGATCTTGTAATAAAAAAATATGATTTTCCGCGTTTTCATACAGCATGCCTATAATTAAAAGACTTTAAATTTGTTATAACTTTCTTTTGACAAAATGGCAAGCAATATTAAGTCAGAGAAAAACACAAAAATTTTGTGCAAGTAGAAATACAATTTTCCCTATGACCGGAAAGCGTGCAGGGGTTTAGTACCATCCCTTTTTTGTTGTCACAGGGTAAATATTCTCTCCTCCAAAAGGCATGCTGTATGAAATCGGAGACCAAAAATGTCATGAGCTCCCGGTCTAATAGTCGAGTCTATCATGTATCTTTTGTGGTTAAAAAGATTTGATGAAAAATGATGGTTAAAAAGTAACATTTTAACTAGGCGTTAAAATTTTAACCTTGTTTCTTATTCTGTATCTCAGGTTATAACCCAAATCCTAACTTTTTAACCTTATGGTTAACAGTATGTTGTGAAATTAACTACAAGGGAACGTATTTTATTTGTGTAAGTGTGGATTTACTGTAAACAAGTGTAATGGTAAAAAAAAAAAAACGATGGTAAAAACAAACCTTGATTTGGCCTAGTCTTCTGGCTTGACTTTTTAGCCACTACACTATATTTTATATAAAGTTATAAATATAACTGTTATTATTAATTAATATATATTTATATACACATAATTTTAATAGAATATTTACACTTATTTGTTCTTAACACTTAAATATTAATTTTCATGTTTATCAAATTAAATTAATGATTTTTAATTTTTGAGTCAAATAAAAGTTAAATTAAATAAGCTGAATTATACTTAAATTTATGAGTATCATATGTTATTGTTAATTATGAATTAATAACAAAAATTACACAAACAAACACAAATTAAAAAAGGCGAAATTTTCTGCTTTTAGCCTCACTGAATCTTTTCAAAATTGTGTCATAACTAACACCAGCCGCTATTTCAGCTTCAATTGGCAAAACTGATAACGCAGATAGTCTTTCTTGGCTCATCTTAAGTAGGTCTTAATCAGTTTTAACTTTGAGAAGCTTCTCTCAGCAGAAGCTGTACTTACTGGAATTGTGAGCATGATTCTGATTGTTATGTAAAGATTTGGATATACTTCTTCAAAATTATTTTCTAAAATGTACTGGATAAGTTGTTTTGCATCATTTATATTTTCTAGTGAAGTCGATTTTAAAATTTACAGTTCTTCATAAAGTTTGAAAGGATTTATGTCGCTGTTTTCACCTTCCCGAAGTATTACCTAAATCATTACAATGCTTGAAAAGGTCCTCTTTTTCAAATAATCGATGTCATAAATAAAACCAAATCGTTCAAAATATTCATTAAGCGCTTTGAATCGTCATTCAGTGTCGACTATGACTGCGTCTATCATTGTGTTGAAAAAATTAACTTTTTACTGCGTTTCAACAACTTTTGCGAGGCCCCCTTAAGCGCGAGGTCGTCGGCAGTCACCGACGTCGCCGACGCCTAACGCCGCCACTATCAAGAAGAGCTTAACGCTGCCGTTACTCGAGCCATTCGACAGATGAACAGAGATGATGTCTTGGATGGAAGAAGTAAAGCTTCCCAAACATTGGGACTCGGTAAGGAGACTATATTGAAGAATTTTAAAGAAATACTGCAATAAAAATAATCATGCAAAAAACGTGTGCATTATTTATGAAATAACCCTCGAAGAAGGACATAAATTTAATTAGTATAATTTATTCTAATAGAAATATTTTCGTACAAAATGTGATGTACCAATACAATAAAGAATTGAAGAAAATAAATATGAAAATTAGCACAAAAAAAACAAAAACAATGGTAATAAGCAGGACAAAAATGCAACACAAGATAAAAATAGATGACAAAATAATATAACAGGTAGGAAAATTCAAATACCTAGGCACAGTTTTCGCGTAAGATGGAAAAATGGATGAAGAAATTATGGAAAGAGTAGGCGCAGCAGAAAGAATGTTCAACAGCATCAAAGCACCGTTCTTAACTAAAAAAGAAATACCAACCAACATCAAGATCTTCAAAAAAGTGACAGTACCAATTTTGACATACGCCTCAGAATCCTGGACCACTACAGAAATGCACAGGTCTAAAATAAGAAGCTCCGAAATGAGATTTTTAAGGAAAACCGAAGGTAAAACAAAATTGGATAGAATAAGAAATGAAGTATTTAGGGAAAAACTATGCACAAAACCAGTAGAGCCTATAATAGAAGAAGGACAGCTAAGATGGCTGGGACATATACACAGAATGAGTGAAGACAAAATAGTAAAAAGAGTTTATGAAGCAAGAACAGTGAAGAAAGTTAGACCAGGAAGACCGAGAAAAACCTGGCACCAAGAAACAAAAGAAGCTGCAACGAAGAGAGGAGTAAAGTGGGAGGAGATAAGAAAATATACGGACAGAACACGATGGAAAGAAGTATGGAGAACAACACCAGAAAATAAGTAACTCGACTATAGCCTTACACCGCAAGGTAGAAAGGCTTCAGGATTAAGTAAGTAAAATGTGAAGTATGTTAGTCATATTAAGTTACTGTATAAAAATCTTTACAATTAAGTGGACAACGTTACCTAATGCCTATATTGCTTAGTAAAGCGCTAATAGCCATGGATGCTGTTTAGAAATGATATAACTAAAAAGCTGCCCTTTTAAAATTTTCATAGCAGTGGTGGATTGTGATAGTTTATTTTATTTGGTGGCGCTACCATCAATAACCACGTTGAAAGTATTATTTTTTAAATTGAATGCAAAATCACGTATTTTGTTATTGATATTTTAATTTAGGAAATCGCCACATTGTTTTTTAGTGGCGCTTTAATGAAAATAACTCTGTTCTAAAAAAATACTGTAATAAAAACTAATGTAACAATTTGTTTACTGTCTTGAACTAATGATGGTATTTGTGCAGTATCGCCAGAGAGTGTGGTGATTCCAATCATATCATCAATCCTTGGTTTCCCACTGCTCGCCCTGTTGGTGATTTGCTGTTTGCGCCGTCGCGCTAAACTGGCCCGCGAACGAGACAGGAGGAGAAACTGCGACGTTGAACACGGTACTTTGTCTCTTGTAAGGTTCAGCCAATTTCATCGTTTAGGTAATCAGACAACAACTACGTCTAAAAACAATTGGTGTTGCTTGCTTCCTGCAACAATCCTACCTGCGGAGAAAGAAGATTCCTCTTTGGTTATTTGGGTTTTCCAACGATTAATCTGGAGTCAGAATTATCATATAAAAACAAAATAACATAATACAAAAGAGTGTCAGTTAAATATAAACCAAACTTTTCCAACAACTCTTTATTCAGTTAAAATGTTCCAAAAGTACATACAAGTTAGTTCACTACATAGTTTCTCTCAACATAAACATTTGCGTCACCAGATTGGCAGTTTTTTCATTCCCGTGGAATAAAAAGCAATGGGACGTGTCCAAATCCACTTGCATAGGAACTTTTGAATCGATACGAAGCAGGAGTTGCATTTTTGAACCGTATTTCAACCTTTGATGAGTAGTGTTTTATTGCTTTTCAAAATATTCCCCTTTAAGATTTATACACTTTTGCATACGTTCAAACCAATTATCGAAACATTTTTTCCACTTCGAAATTGGTATCTCAAAAACATAGTTTTCGAAGGTTTCAACATCTTCTTGAGGTGATGAAAATCACTACCCACGCATTTTTTGTTTGACATTGGGGTAGAAAAAAAGTCGTGTGCTTGGTTTCCGGTTCATATGAATAAATCCAAGTTTCGTCATCTGTAACCAGAGCCGCAGTAAGGAAAACTTGCGCTAGGGACAAAGCCGTGTTTTGGCGCCCTTGGCAAATAAATGTAAGTGATAAGGAAAAAAAAGGTTCTCACCTCCCAAAATCTAAGTGATGAGCAAAAAAAAGGTCCTCACCTTCTAAGATCCAAATGATGAGCAAAAAAAAGGTCCTCATCTCCCAAAATCCAAGTGATGAGCAATAAAAAATGTCCTCACCTTCTAAGATCCAAATGATGAGCAAAAAAAAGGTCCTCATCTCCCAAAATCCAAGTGATGAGCAAAAAAAAAGGTCCTCACCTTCTAAGATCCAAATGATGAGCAAAAAAAAGGTCCTCATCTCCCAAAATCTAAGTGATGAGCAATAAAAAATGTCCTCACCTTCTAAGATCCAAATGATGAGCAAAAAAAAGGTCCTCATTTCCCAAAATCCAAGTGATGAGCAAAAAAAAAGGTCCTCATCTTCTAAGATCCAAATGATGAGCAAAAAAAAGGTCCTCATCTCCCAAAATCCAAGTGATGAGCAAAAAAAAAGGTCCTCACCTTCTAAGATCCAAATGATGAGCAAAAAAAAGATCCTCATCTCCCAAAATCCAAGTGGTGAGCAAAAAAAAAAGTCCTCACCTTCTAAGATCCAAATGATGAGCAAAAAAAAGGTCCTCATCTCCCAAAATCCAAGTGATGAGCAAAAAAAAGGTCCTCACCTTCTAAGATCCAAATGATGAGCAAAAAAAAGGTCCTCATCTCCCAAAATCCAAGTGATGAGCAAAAAAAAAAAGGTCCTCACCTTCGCAATATGGCGCCCCTTAGTCAAGCTCATCAGTGCCCTTTTCCTTAGTGCGCTAGAGGCCGGCGCCCCCTCCGCCCCCCCTTACTGCGGCTCTGCCTGTAACAATGTTGGATACGGATTTTGCAGTGCCTAGGTTGAAAAATAAAAAAGTAAAATTAAAAAAAAAAAAACGGTCATTGCAATTGCATAACTTATACATGCATTAAATGCAGTTTTTAATTCTCAAGCAACAAAGTGTTAAAAATTTTGGTCTAAACCAATTAGGGAAGACAATAAATGCAATTAATTTTTTTACCTACTTAAAGCCTATGTTCCAAATTTCATTCAATAGCGTGTGTATTGATTTTTTACATTACAATTTATAATCTTTTATTTTAAATACAGTGATAACTACTCCCGTTACCCTTTTCCTTGGACATACCACTGGCCCGACTAACAGAAAAAAAATGCATGAAAAATTCTGTTCTTTAAGTGTTGACACACGTTCAAAAGGATAATTGTTCACCAATTATCCTTTCTATTTTTTATCTCCCATAACCCTTGACCCATTTTCTAAAAATAAAGCCAATATATCATCTATTTTTGGTCCTCAATAAACTTAACGTGTTGTCTTCTATTGATCCGTTGATTAAAAAGTATTCTTATAAGAAAACGATTTTAAGTGCGGCATGTCGACTATCCGCTTCACTGAGGACTGGCGAATGGCGAATTGCGTGTTTTTCAAACCTCTGAAACTTAATTAATAGTACGTCTTTTCTTCTTCTCTCTTTCTACAGTTGAAAGCGAAATTTTCCATTCTCAACAAGGAAATGTATAATTAGATACTTCAAATAAGGGATATTAAAAAAGATTGGATTGATACTTCAAGATTATTTTTATACAGAAAACTTTTCAAAACCAGATAAGTAATTAAGATAGAAAAAAATAGACATTGCATATATCAAGTCGAAAATTTGTTTAGAGATTTTTAAGTAGGGCAAGGGTTGTCGGGCATCCTACTTTTTCGGTGAAAAGTCTTAATAAATAATTGAAATTTAAGTAAAATACTTACACATGAAATGATACAGGACAATTAATTTCTTCTGCTAACTGATTCTTGTTTGCAGCATAGCTACGATTGGTGTACAAATGAACAACAATTAACCATTTTAACTAATTTGTATAGTATCTAGACAATAATTACTGGTCGTTATATCTAAATTCTCCATCTTTTCAATGATATAAAATATATTTTAAATTCTTTTAACTTAATCGCTCTTTTGCGTTTTTTGCAAAACTTGTTATGCTGCATTCAAAACCTCCAAACTATAAATTAAAATTAACTTTAAGTCCTAAGTTAACTTAACGTTAAATTTTTACGTGGAAATTAATTAGCATTCAGAATGTAAATTTAGAAAATAAGAAACAGCTTTGCACTGGTAAATTTCTATCGATTTCTACTTTATCAATCAATATTTGACAGTTGTTTATATATTTTATCGATATTTGACCGTGCCTTTGATTGTGGAAGTCATGAAATTTTAATAAAAAAACATAATTACTATGGAATTCGTGGGGTTGCCACTGACTGGTTCTCCTCATACTTATCTAATAGATCGCAATTTGTTAAAATTTCATACAAATCAGGCAATGAAAAATGCTAAGTCTCATTTTTTATCCATAAATATTGGTGTGCCTCAAGGATCGGTATTAGGTCCAGTTTTATTTTTAGTTTTTGGTTTACTCTTCAGTCATGTGGTATAAAGATTGCTCTGTTATATCCGTTTTCCACAAACTAGTTTCCGAAAGCAGTTATATCTGGTAGATGTTTTTTTAAATTCTGACATGCATCAGCCAATGAGTACTTCAAAGATAATTCTGACTCCAAGATTAATTTTAGCACGATTTGATGTTTGTAAGTGTAAGGTTTAAATGTATTTTTGCAGCCAACAACGGTAATTGCCCTTGTTACTGAATATAAAATGTGAAACTAATGCATGTCAAAACAACGGAGCTTTGGAAAGGCTTTATTAAAAGCACTAAGCTTTTCTGGAACTACACAAAAGAAATGCTTCATAATCTGCTTACCTTCACTAAAGGTCCAATTCTGTAAAAGTTACAAAGACAGTTGCTATATAGTAACGTTGCTACTACATAACTTTTTTAATTACTTCCAAAGACCAGAGAGACGTTTTTTGTTTTTTTTTCGTTGTTACTCGTAGTAACAAGTTATTATTTATTTAGTAAATTTTGAATTACAGAATACGAATATCTCCAAAGTTACTATAATAGTTACTATCCTGGCACATAGCAACTGTTCACTTATTTTTACCATAAGAACTGTGTTACAGAATTGGGCTGAAATAATATTGCGATTTAATATGTGAAAAATTTTCTTGATCTTCTTGTACTATAATTGATTATTTTGTAGGGGGTCATTCACAGAGGGCAGTATCCTTGCGTGCTGAACGTTCTATGAGTCGTGCATTTCCTTCTTTGGAACTGGACACAGTTGTCGAAGAAAGATCAGATCCAGAACCAGATGCAACGGTGATCGAAATGATGACACCAGATAAAGAATCAGATAGCTAGCAAACAGTTGGGGGTGTAACGAATGCTGATCGTTCACCCCTTTGGACAGCCCTGACACACGCTCAGGCAATTGGACAGGTCATTGATAGGTGACCAGAGGAGTGTATGATCATAAGAAATAATATATCGTTTACTTTTGAAGTAGACGAATATTAGGGTGACCAAAAAATCAAAACAAAAATGAAAAATAAATTAAAAGTAATACTAAGTTAATTTGAAAAGCGACCTGATAATGAAAAACTGTATTTTCTTTTTGAAATGTGAAAACTGTTTAATATGAAACCACTAGCTGGAGTACCCGTGCTTTGTACTGTTTTTGTAAGATACATTTCAGATGTAACATAAATGATAAGTGAGATATTTCGGTTTCAAGTAGAACAAACGTATCATTTCTTTATTTTAAATTATCCTTCTGTACATATTTGTCATGTCTGATGAAGTCCGTAAGTAATATTCTTAATAAAAAACTTAAGTGAAGTGTGAATTTTCACACATTTCAGGGTTTTGCAGGTATTTAGTAGGTGTAAAAAGTGAACATAATACTGGAAACAAAATTAAATAATTTACCAAACATCCCAGCGTTTTTTCCTGCATTTGCTTCGTATTCAAGTCTTCATTAGATTAATAAGAAATATTTTACAGTGTAGAGTGTAGTATGGTGTGGTGTGAGTAACTCAGTTCGCAACTATTAAAAAAATATATTATTTTTTAAATATTTTTAATACCAAAAAAATACACGCACTTAGCTATACAAAAAATCCATAACATTATTAGCCATAATTTAACCATGAATTAAAAAAATAATAATAAATAAAAACACAAAAACTGCCATATTTTCCAAAAACACAATCTGACCAAAAATTTCTCTCGTATGTTTCCGGCTCAAATCAATATACATTAACTACAATTTTTTCAGATTTATACTTTAACACCTTTGGATAAAAGGGGGCGGGAAAAGAACTATTGCACATTTTGGTTAAATTCGTGTTAAAAGAAACGAATTTCAAAAACTATCTGTCGTACCGTAATATACGTCTTGAGAGATTTCTTTTGATACCACACAATACATTTTAAAAACATATTTTTTTTATCAAACGAAACAAAAAAATCGACATTTATCGAAAAATTTATCTGATCAAAAATTCCTGTTGAACTATTTCGGTTCCCATCAATGTTCCTTACGGAGATTTTTTTTTAGATTTTTAGTTCAATCCCTTAGGCAGATAGGGTGGGGGACAAAAGATTTTTTAAACATTTTTGGCAAAAATCTAATAAAAAAAAAATTGATTTTTCAAAAATAAAAATTTGTTTGTAGATCCAAGCATTAAGAACTTTCATTTAGTATGCCACCCAAATTTTAAAATATTAATTGTTTTTATTAAATACTTATTTGTTTAGATTTGCGCTGTATTTTTTTGAACTCTCTATAGTTTTCCTATATGTGGGTCAAAAAGTTATACAAGTATGCCAAATTACAACTTTCTATTTTCAGCCGTTTGGCTACAATTTCTACCATACAGACAGACAGACAAACACATGAGTGACGTTATAATGGTTTTTTGGTGGTCATACCATCAAGACAATCCAGTACAAATTTTAGATGTAATATCAACAACTACAATTCAGGTCGCTTTCAAATGATCTTCGTAATTTAATATTCTGAACATCAGAATTTTACGTCTCTATACATGAATAATAAAGCAAACAAAGTGTGTTTTGCTAAAACACTTTTGGAATGGATGAGGCAAAAATTTGCTTTAGAAATTTAACGATATGTCAACAAGTCTTCCTCAGTTATGGCCCTACATAACAACAGAAGCAAAACTTTTTTTTTAAGTAAAATAAAGCTTTAATTTAAACTAGATTAATTTTCAATTCATTATATATGCTAGCAATTTTCTTACACATTCTTTTAGTCTTACCTTTTCTATTTTCTTTCTTCTATTTTTATTGGTCACTCTAATTTATTTAAAATATATATATCTAAGTTATATGTTAGATAGTTTTGTACTAGAATAAAAACAAAATATTTAAAAATTAAATAATATAATATCAGTAGATTTAGTAATATAACTTATATGGTTGTTTCTTGATATATAATTTATTGTATAATTTATTTATAACAAAAAGAGGTCCAATAGCAACACATAGTTATAAAAAAAGTGGAGCAACCTTATTAAAAATAAGTTAAAATCAGTAAAAAGTGGAAAAATAAATTTAAAATTAGCTTAAATAAAAGCACTGGTAAAATCTACCATAATTTTGGACCATACGAAGAGCTTTTTACTTAAAAATATTGAGTTAAAATTGTGGTGCGTTTCATAGTCCGAAAGGTAATACATTTTTCAAAAAAATAGTTATAAATTTAGCATCTTATCCTGTAATCGTTTGAAAAATGCTATATTTTAATTTGATAATTGATAAAGAAATTGCTAAATTAAAGCGGCGCTTAATTATGTTGTAGACCAGGGGGCGGCAACCTTTTTTACTAAGTGGGCATATTTCAGAAATGCGGGAGTTCGGCGGGCACCGTGGGATAAGGGAGGGGGGGGGTGTGGTAAAATTTAAACATAAAAATATTAATGCAATTTAAAATTTTAATTTTCATAAAAAAAATACATAATATCAAAGTGATAATTAATGCGATATATGACAGTGAAAATTCGCGGCCAATTCGTTGTAATGTGGGACATAAGTAGAATTTCCAGTTCTCAGGCATTGGTCCAAATGAGCGTCAGTGAGGCCTATTCGGTATTTTGATTTTAAGTATTTCTTATTAGAAAACATACATTCACAAGCATATGTCGACGCGCAGAGAGACTTCAATTTTGGAGCACATTTTCTCAATAATGGGTAGCTATTCCCATTCACCAAGTTCCAGAATTTTTCTTCGTTACGATGTGATTTTAATTCAATGTCATTTGCTATATTTATAACTTCTAATTCTAAGTCCTCCTTATTGGAAATACCGAAATATGTTGCGGTTTTATTAGTCACATCATCCTCTCTTTCAGAAAAAGGACTAATAAAAATGTTAAAAATGCCTCCAATTCGTAGAATTCTTCAAATCTGGTATTAAATTCTTCCAATAATGTATCAAAATGTTTAGCAAACTGATGGGTGGTAGCATTTCCATCGCAATAATTTTCTATTACCATTTTTATTATTGCTTTCTTTCATATTGGGTCTATATTGGGAATAGTTTTAAAATTTAGTTTTACAATAAAATTTAATGAATATTAAAGTAGTAGTATGTTTATTTATAAAACTATAAAACTTCTAGTTTTCTTGACAGTACTTTTATTACTAAAAGCGGCTCGGAAATAGAATTTCGCATGGTTAGGCGGGCACTTAGAAATTGCTTTACGGGCACCGCGTTGCCGACCCCTGTTGTAGACAATTGGTCAATAAAGAATCATGGATTTAGGCTGGATAGATAAAAGGGAAAATAGCTCATTCGAAAAACAACGAGGCATTGTTCTTTCTTACGAAATTCGTAACTTCCCAGTAGACATGTGTTCTGAAATAATTAATTCAAGGGTACATTCGAGTTGTACAGAGTAGAGCGAACGCTGAGTGAACAGTTGATGGTAACGTTATAAATAGAATAAATTTCGATGTTGTGAAACATCTCCCCCTGAAATATTGTTTCATAGCACTAATTTCAGCTAACTGTTTATATAAGTCAGCTGTTGAGTCTGTATAAAATACTGACTTTTTTGTGATTTTCTTGTGCCTCCTTTATTATTTTTAATTTCCATCTTTTTCTGTAATTTTTTACTGATTTTAATAATATAACGCTATCAATGTATATTCATAAATTTTGTTAATAAAATAAAAAAATACCTTTAAATTGGTTTTATTCCCCCTAGAATACCAACAAAAGTTTATAACAATAAACACATTTTATTATCACATGTTAGGTATAAATACAAAAAATTATAAACGTAGCTATAGACATCATAGTCACAAGAGACTAACTTAACTAACATAAGCAACAAAGAACAGATTAATATAAAAACATATGAGATATTAACAACAGAAATAACAACATTTAAACATTCAAAATCATAAAAATTACATTTTATACAAGGGTAACTTACACTTATATTGGCGTACAAATTTTAAAAAGTATCTCGTAAACATTATTTTATGTAGAAAAAAAGAATCATCTATTAAATTCGACAGAACATTCTTTTTGTTAGAATGTGAGTTGAATATGAAATTTCAGAAAACAAATGGCATGTTAAAAGTTATTCAGGACATGCTTCCATTTCTGCCCTGATGCACAACACGTCTTTTATTACTGTCCCTTTTGACCTGGACAGTAATCTATCGATGGGCACAGTGGTCTCCAGACAGCGATCCCCAAACAGTGGATGACAGGTAATTTATATTATTCATTTGCCTCATAAGTTTACAGTTTCTGTGTTATAAATGAAAACGAAAATGCAAATTTATTCTTAACATGGTTTTATTAGTCGACTAATTTGAAATAATATACAAAGTAATTATTGAAAGTAAACACGGAAAAATCAAAAATCATGATTTTTGGGAAAGGAGGAAGAATATCAAAACCAACGAAATGGACATTCAATGAAAAAGACATCGAAGAGGTGAATTTATATATCTGAGAGACGCACACATAAGACAAATAAGAAAGAAAATAGTTAATGCAGCAAATATGGAGCATAGGAGAAAAAAAAAATCAAAAACAGATTCCAAACAAGGATGATGCTTTTTAACAGCATAATCAACAGTATGATCATGTACGAAAGGAAGGAAAGAGAAGAAATTGAAAGAATACAAAACAAATATATAAAATGGATACTGGGATTGAAAAAACAGACGCCAACATATATAATACTAGAAGAAACTAAACGAGATAAAATGAGAATATAAACAGGAAGAGCTATACTATGATGATAAAGTGATAAATAGCACAGAAAACAAACTAATGCAAGAAGCATGGAAAGACGTATTAAAGAACAAGAACACAAGATGGAATAAAATAAGAAACCAATATTATCAAAGAAAGGGATTTAACCCTTGCCGGACCATTTATGGGTCAAATTTGACCCGAAAGTTGATTTTTTTTAAATAACTCTTTTATTTTTTAGAGTTATTTATTGTCGTACTAGGACTTTTCCTTATATATTATAACTATTTATTTTATGATGATAAACTTTTTTTTTATCAAGTCGATTTATTGTTTTACAGTAAGGGTCTAGCCTGACCCGATTTTGGGATTTGTTAGTAATGTCTTATATCAATACGTAATGCATAATTACACACCTGCAATAATGCAAGTTTTGACAAGTTTATTAGTTTCACAGTTGCTTTTTCATCATATCCCAATCAACTGAGCTAAGATACTGTTCTGTTTGTATTATAATATTATTATTATTAATTTTACAAAAGATCCGAGCAGTTCAGGAGATAAACGAGGCCCTTGTTTTAGTTGCCATGGAAATGATAACAAATATGCAAAGAAATGTGACAAATGCAATAAATTCGTATGTCCAAAACATGCAACTGTAATAGCAATAAAACAAATTACTTGCAATTACTGCCAAAAAGATGAAGATGGAGAATAATTAAAATTCTTCTGATATATTATATGTAATTATATTTTTATGTCTATGTAATTATTATATTACATTTATGAATTCTGTTTGATTTTCATGTAAGTTGGCAATGTCATAAATAATTTTTTTTATAATGCTTTACTCACTTTTATTATTCAAAATTAAATTATTTAGACCCTATTCTGTGATTTTTGTCATGGTGTTAAATTGACAGGTTACTATGAAAACATACTATGTACAAGTAAAATTAACATCTTAAGATCTTGTTAAAAGTTACAAAATAGGTCCCTTAAGTGGACATAAATATAAAACTTGAAATATGGATCTTAAACACATTTTGAAAAGTGGGTCACGTATGACCCATTTTTGGTCACAAAAAAAATCAAAATTATTTTGGTCCGGCTAGGGTTAAAAAATAAATAGATCCACAAACAATAAAAATTATAAAGAAATAAGAACAATTGGTCTACGTAGATACCTAAAATTAGGAGGAAAAGAATCAAACATAATAGCACGTTTCAGGTGTGGAAACGAGACTAGAGAGGGACAGATGTGGGGAGAAGAGATATGCAGATTATGTGGAGAGGATACAAAGTCGATGAAACATTTATTGAGAAAATGTATCGAATTGAAGTGTAATGGCGAGGTGTTGGGGGACAAGGGAAAAGGAATTGAATGGGTGACCTCCGTTATTAACAGGAGAAAATACTTTGAGAGTGTTTGATTTCCTTTACGTTTTTATTGTTGTAAATGTCATGTAAAGTAGATAAACATATGTAAAGTGTGCAGAAATGTATGTAGAAAAGTTAACCGAAACCGAAAGGCACGTTAAATAAAGTACAAAGTAATTATTGAAAATGTTCGTTTCACACAGGTCTTTGCATTTTAAACTGCCTTGTACTGAAAACGGAGATCAGATCAATTTATTTCGGTTCTCGAGTTACAGGGCATTTATTAATTATTTGAGGTGCTCTGTGTCGACTATCTGGTGACTTGCTCGAAAATATATGAGGCGTCGCACAGTAAGCGGGTGACCAGCATGTCTTAAGACTTGGGTGAAGTCCAATGTCGATTCATTAATGTTTAGTGTACTTCATACTAATCGACTTGTTGAAAATATTAAAAATGTCATTATAATTTTCATTTATAACAATAAACTGTGCAACTACGAGACTATTGTGTATATTATTCTCTTTTTTTTCCCACATAAAATAATATTTTCGTATTATTTAACCTGTCGAGATCAATGTTATCATGGATCATTTTATTTAAAAGAACTATAAAATGCAACACACTCATATACACAACGCTGCTTCTGGTTATATCATTTTTAATGCCACTGGTAAAAATTGGTTACATGGACGGTAACGAATACACCAACACATTACCAAGCAAATAGCAACATATCGTAGGCAATTAAAGTAAACGTTACACTTTCAGAACTTAAAGAATTGTTAATAGAAATACTTCTTTATCAAGCAACTTTATATATATATTTATTTGAAAAAGAACTCTTTGAAAGAGTGCTTCTTCGGAAGAAAGCTTTAACAGGTAGGTCTGGATTTTTTAAGTTTAAAACTCTTTTGGTTGTCTTAAAAGATCACTTCTGCAAGGGAACTCTTCGTGAAAGAACTCTTCAAAAAAGAATTCTGAGAAGGAGTCTTGTTCTTACTTAACCAATAATTTCTTTGGCAAAAGATTACTTTGTAGATAAACTCTTCGTAAGATAGCTTGGACAGAGAGTACTCAAGTACGTTATTTCCTCAGAAAAAAGCTCTAAAGAAGATTGCTCCGAAATAAAGGTATTGCTCATACTTAAATAGTTTTGTGCTTCTTCACACAAAGCTTTTCTTTGCCAAAAAACTTTTCGTACGTGATCTTTAAAAGAAAGCTCCTTTGCAAAAGAGCTTGGATAGCGAGGTTCTGTTCTTACGAATTTCTACGCCAGAGAGCTTCTTTGACAAACAGCAATTTTAGAACTCTTTCGGTAAAAGTCCATCCTGAAAGTGCTCTTTTGATAGCCTTTTTCACAAAAGAAAAACTCCCTCGATAGAGAGCTCTTTCTAAAATAGCTCTTTTAGCAAAGAGGTCTTTGCAAAAAGCTCTTTCTGGGAAAGTTTTAGTTAAGAAGCTTGCTAGATAAGAAACACTTCGTAAAAAAGCTCTTTAAACATAAAACTCTTCGTAACAATGCTTCTTCACGGTAGAAGAAGAATTCTGCTGTAGTAAAAAAACTCCTACTATAGTGGTATCTTGGTAAAACAACTTCTATGACAGAGAATTCTTCTTAAAAGAAGCTCTTCGGTAGACTGTCCATAAAAATGCTGCTACAGTAGATTGGTCTTCTTCAAAGAACTCTTTCTACAGAAAGCTTTCCGTAAAAAGTGTTACTACGATAGATAGTTCTTCTTAAAAGAACTCTTTCTATAAAAAGCTCTTCGTAAATAAGCTTTTTTTAAAAAAGGACTTTCTTTCATATACTGGTTTTGTACATTAAGAACAATCTTACTCTAGAAACTCACCCAACAAATATTCATCCATTTACCGAATACCGGCAAACTGCTTTTTCTGTTGGTAAATTGCTGGCACCAAAAGTTTGTGCAACTCCAGTATTAATAATATACTTCACATTTGTATTTCGCACTCCTCTTATACGAAGTACTTTACCAGCATTTAAAGCGATTATTTTGCACTTTACCGCTGCTGGACCGGAAATTGATACGCCAATGGGCCAGCTAATGGTCACGGGGACACCGGGGTACTGGCCCATTACTTTCAATAACGGGGAGTGCTTCAACAATACTGGCCCGTATAAAAATGTTTGCTGGGAGGACTATTTTGATAGAGAAATTTTAGAAGAAAACTCAGATGGAAGATTTGAAGAATTTTTGTTCTGAATTAAAAAGTTCATAATTTCTTGTAGAGACATAGAGATCCTCGGAAAAGAGTTTCCTCAAGGAAAAGAGTTTTGACAAAATAGTTTTTATTTAAAAAATGTAGAAATTCTTCAGAAGAGAATTCCTTAATATAGAAGCTCTTACAGAGCTATTTTTTATACTTAAACGGCTTGATCTTTAGAAGAAAGAATTTTCAGAAAAGTGATTTGACCTTCTTGTTCTTAACTAAGAAGTTCGATATAGTTGAATATATTTTCTGGCAAATTTACTTTAAGTTTTATCGTAATTTAATAATAAAACTTCAAAAATAAAACAGTTTATTAGGCAATATGCAAACATTAGAATGCACGCAGAGTGTTTTTTCCACGAAAAGCCAGTGATGTCATATAGCAGAAACCAGTTGCTAAGGTTTCTGCGAACGTAGAAACGTAGAAACGTAGAACGGATTCTTCTAACGAACGTAGAAACGACTACAAACTGCATTGCTATTGGTTTGATGTCATTATTTAGCGCAAATACGATGACACCACTGGCCAGATCTCGTGGGAACAGCACTGCGTACGTAGCGTAGAAACGTGTCTTACATAAACGTTACAATGTTTTCGAAAAAATGTTTATTACTATCAGCTGAATGCGCAGAACTCGTAGGAATATGTTCAAATTTCTTTGTACTTGAGTCTGATGATTCTAACAACATATTTTATTTCTATTTAGTTGTATGATAGAGAAGTATTTCTATTTTCCAAAAATTCCATTATTGGCAATTCATCATATGTACATACATACATACATACCATATCACTAAATAATATATACAAGTTGCCATGTTTAAAAATAAAACCAAAAATATATTATTTATTTTATGAAAGTTACAGGTAGCATTAGAGCACCTCATCTGTCCAGTCTTTGATCGGACAGTCCATTGCGATGGATTTGACTGATGATATGTTGACTAAATATGTTATACTTACTTAAGACGTTGTGTTACATTGGCCAAGGCAACTGCAAATGCTTGTAGAGCTGAAAATGGATATTGGAAATCTAACGTATATGCATTTCCATCGATTCTTCCAAACTGCATCACCTGCAAAAGATTTCAATCAGTAACAATTTGGAAAAATTGATGTGTTAATTTTGACACTTTACAGGGTTTCATAAGTATTTATTGAGTTAAGTTCCGTCCCCCCCCCCTCCAAATTTCTCTGGCCCTAAGTTGGCCTTCCTAGAAAAGGTTGGAGAAAAATGGGTGCGCAACGAGGATCTGTTTTTTAAGGAGGTCATCACATATATTTTATTTATTTTTATTTATTTATTTATTTTTTCGACTACATCTGTCCAACAGAATTAACCAATAAATGGACAGGTACAATTTAAGCAAACATATAAATGTGATAAACACATCAATAATTAGTAGTATACAAAAAAATAAATATACAAAAATGATGTAATAAATAAAAGTAACAAAATATAATAATAAAAGAAATAATATATAAACATATTAAATTAAGGGATAAATTTAAACTTTTTTTTGCTGACTTAAATCTGATACTTGTTTTTAATTAATTTTGGGGTGCTGATTTCAAAAAAGTTAACAGTTTCTGTTTATCACGTCAAATTTTTGTTCTATCGTATTTCGACTTTTTCACCTTTTCACGTTCTGATATACGTCTACTTTAATTTCAACTTCGTTCTTGTTGTCCAATATATTTCGTAGGAACGCCTTACATGCACCTACTTGTTATAGACCTTTTAACAACGGGGGTTGCAAGGTCAAGGGTAAGGTACGGAGAAGAGGGGTATGAAAATTAATTTCTTGTAAAGAGATGGGATCGTCGATCTTGCTAGAAATTAGCTTTTTTAAATAGTTTAGTGACTTTAAGTCTCGACGTTCACTTAAAGTTTTCATAGAAAATATTTGAATAAGGGTATTATATGGAAAGTGGGGGGTAGTAGCCCATGATTTTATAATAGATGAATTTAAAAAACTTGTATTGAATTCAATAGCCTTTTTCTGGACCTCATAAATAGGATTCCATATTATAGAACAGTACTCTATTTTGGATCGCACGAATAATAGAGTGTGAAGATTACACTGCTGTCAGAGAAGGTGAGAGAGTTGCGAATAATGAAACCAAGCATTTTAAGAGAAGAGGAGCAAATTTTATCTAAGTGAAGATTAAATGTTAGCGTTGAATCAAATGTTACATCCAGATCCACAGTGCTTTCAGATCGGAACAAAGATTGATTGGAAATAGAGTATGGAAAAATAATAGGCGTGGTTTTGCGAGTGTAAGAAATTATTTTACATTTGGAGAGGTTAAGATGAAGATTATTTATACTACACCAGGTGCTTAAATCAGATAGATCTTTTTGGAGATTAGAGCAATCATTAACCCAAATTCTACCAATGTCCTTTTTTTGGGACGTTGATTAAATATTTTTTAAATAATTAACTGCAATTTCTAAAATAAAACCAGCAGGCAAAACAAATATTTGAAAGCAAGTACTTCATAGTTATAGATAATATTACCGCCATTTTTCCTTACTTGTTGCGAACGTCAGTATGTAAGTTATAACTAGAAGAATTTGCAAACGCTGCGATATACCATTGCATGATAAATGCTTTGCACCTTTTCATACTCCGTAATTATATTTTTGTTTTTGTGGATTTTTAATTTTTTTTTGCTTATATTTTTGTATTACTTTCAAAACTTCAATAAAATAAGGAGTAGATAATATGTTGTTAATTTTATTTTAATAATTATTTATACCACATTCCGCCAATGTCTCCAAAATAGGACGGTTCATATTTTCAGATGTGCACACAAAATAAGTTTAAATTTGGCAAAATCACTTTCTTTGGACTTAAATAAAATAAGTTAAGTAGTTATTTTCAATTTTTTTTTGTTTATTTGAATTATGGCAAATAATGGGTTAATAGAAGATACAGAACAAAAAATTTTAAGATCATCAGCGAAGAGTAAACGTTCGCTAGCTATGGCATCGTTGATGGACATTAGAAACATAAGAGGACCAAGATTTGAGCCCTGTGGCACACCAGAAGTAACTGGAAAGTGAAGAGTATTGTGGCCAAGAAAAGTAACAAACAGAGAACGATTTAGAAGATATGATGTGAGCAATGATACAAGGGAAGGAGAAAGACCAAGGCTGTGAAGTTTTTGTAT
Organism: Liopterus haemorrhoidalis; assembly: GCA_963971575.1. Classification (NCBI taxonomy): domain Eukaryota; kingdom Metazoa; phylum Arthropoda; class Insecta; order Coleoptera; family Dytiscidae; genus Liopterus; species Liopterus haemorrhoidalis. The sequence goes on from OZ020615.1 coordinate 1,634,024, forward strand.
GATAATATTATGGTCAATAGTGTCAAAAGTTTTGGAAAAATCTGTATATACAACGTCTACTTGACCTTTATTATCTAATACAAATGAAACATAATGCGTAAAACAGCATAGATTGCTTGCTGTGGATCTACGTTGCATGAAACCATGATGCGAAAAAGACAGACAGTTTTTACATTGAAATAAATGGTCTTGTAAATAATACTCTTAAATATTTTACTAAAGTTTGAGAGAACAGTTACTGGTCTGTAAATACTAAATAAGCTCTTCTCGCCAGACTTGTGAATCGGTGTGACTCGACAAACTTTCCATGCAGTAGGAAAAGTACATGTTTTGACAGCAAGATTGAATATTTAAAGTAGTGCTTCTGAGATATGTGTACAGCAGTCTTTAATAATTAAGTTAGGAATATTATCAGAGCCACTTGACTTTGGGAGATTTTAGAAGTTTTATTTAGAACATTTTAGAGATTTTAGAAGTTTTATTTAGAACATTTTAGAGATTTTAGAAGTTTTATTTAGAACATTTTAGAGATTTTAGAAGTGAGAACCTTTATTTTAGGTTGTCACTTGTATTTTCACGTCTATTAATAACCATAAAAAATGATGCCCTCCTCAAATATTTCCTGGGCCCCCCAAATTTTCCTCCCATATATCCTGGCCTCTCCAGATTTTAAGAACTAGCGCCGCCACTGATTCAGGGCCAACTATTTAATAATTTTTAAATAATAATCATTTTAGAATAAATTAGATTGTTTAGAAAATAAAGAAAGCACAAGGAAATATTTGAAAACATTGTCTAAAACATAATGAGTTCTACCTGTTTTCCTCTGAATTCTATTTGGAAATTCTTCGCTGATTCTTGCGTTACTCGCCCTCCAAAATCTAACTGGTAGACCTGGCTATTTTCATTCCACATAGGAGCTTTATTATGCATTATAAATTCTCTACGTTGTGGTGCAGGTGGATTTCCATTTCCATTAGTTTCATTTTTTCCTCTTTTCAACTAAAAAAATACTTCGTTAATTTTAATTACAAAACAGTTCAGTATTCTTACCTTTTGCCTCAGTTGCGCTTTTTGAAAAGTCTCCAGATCTTTATAATTTTTCCCTCCAACTACTTCATCCCCAGAAGCGGCGACTTCATCATCTGAACTTTCTGTTAATTTACTTTTCCTAGATCTCCTTCCAAGGAGTGGGGAGTTAAGGAGATGTTTTCTGATTGGTGAAGCTGATTGAGGTCTTTTTCCTTTTTTGGCAGGAGCTGGTGAAGCAGGGGAACTACGGGGTAACCTCGGTGATGAGGGTGGTGTAAGTTTATTGTCATCCATATCTCTCAACCTGGTAAGCAAATTTTCTAAAGTGTTCAACGCGTGTGTGTGAAGGGGGGTATTATTTCTAGTTGTCTCAGGTTGTTCTGATTTAGGCACTATATTAGGAGTTTTACTTCTACCACGGGTTTTTTCTTTTTTAGGAGAACTTGAACTTGGTGTTTCATCTGGTTTTTTTCTTTTGGTTACTGGTGATTTTTGTATTTTTTCTTTCTTATTATTATTGATAGTATTTTTCTCAGTCTCTGTTGTTATATCAGGGCTTATACTCTCTGGTGGCTTTTCTATTACTTCTTCTTTATGATTTGGCAAATGGTGGACACTTGCAATGTCTGGGGAAGGGAAAAGATCGCTAGAATCCAAACTCTTCGACTTACCACAGTTGGATAACTTTGGACTCTTTAAATTTTCTAGTTTTATATCTTGGTTTTGTTGTTTTTTGTGTCTTCTTTGTTTGTTCTTTCTGTTGACCAATACTAAACGTTTTGGTGCATCTTTTCGCAACATGTGTAAGGCAATACTGCATGGAACTAATTGCGCATCCACTAGATCCAAATACCCAACACTGCAACTCCTCACCATAGAATCAGTTAGATAAACAGAACTAACAGCATTCCCTACAGTATTCGAACAGCTTTGGTTCGACTCCCCGCTTTGTTCATCATCGATAAATTTAATTTCTTTACTCCCCATCAAATTTTTACTTTTATCTTTTCTTTTACTTGTATTCATTATATTATTATCTGCTTCTTTGCTTGATTTTTCATTATTCAATTTATTATCTAAGTCTACTTTCTTAACTAAATTTTTAGAATGTTCTTGATTTAATGTTAGGTTTTTTGTTTCTGGTATTATTGCAGATTTCACTTGTTGAACGTGTGTTATGGTGTTTGAGAAATCTGATGTTGAATAAGATACCATTGTCTGAACTGGTGGTCTATCAAAAATAATATCACTTGGTGCAACAGCGTTTTTTGGGGATTGTAATGCAGGGACTGAACCCTCACAGCAAAGTGGGGATACTGCGTGACGACCTTGGCCATTTGATGGGGATATACCTGAAATAATATCATAATAATAAAGTAAGGGTAAATAGGGGATACGTATAAAATTTGTATTTCCTTAAAACTACATTATTTTGATATGTTAATGTTAGTTATGTCACCTAACAAAACAAAAATTACATTTTAATTAATATTATAGCCAAATTTTTGAATTAAAATATTGTAAATTTGAAATAAGCCGACCACGGAGCGAAGGTTGCCGAGTAAAACGACTGAGTATGACGTCTAACGATAGGGGTTTCACATCACAGATACAGCTACAACATAATCTTTACACGTGTGTGTATTGTATTGTTCGAGAGTTTTGTATTTGTTTTTAAGCAATTTTTCACGCATTTATTATTAAAATAGCAGATAAAGATTTTGTTAGGGCTCAGAGTGATAATTTACCCAACATTGATGTATTTATGCTCATGGAATATATGAAAAATAATGAATGCTACAGTGCTGAGGAAATACGTGGTGTCAAAGTAATTTTTATTTTATATTCTATAACTTTATGTAAACAAACGCTGCAACTCTGTAAAATGTAAATATTTATGTAATTTAGATGTCAGAATTTTACTACATTGTTTACATGAAGTTACAAAACGTTAGAGGCATAATTGAAATACTGCAATATAAGTTATCTATTTTAATATAAAATTTAATTCGGTAAACATGTATAAATTGTTTTTATAGAATTAAACTTTATTTTAACTAAAATCACTCTAACTTTACATAACCTATGAAAGTTATACAAACAAATAAGTTCATAACAGACTATGTACGCCGGTAAGCTAGTAGTGTCATACGTCAGTTAGAAGGGGTATGACGTCACACGTCGTTTTCGCGCGCTACATACATTTATGATTTTTTTAAGCCTTCAAATTACAAAAAAATAAAATAAAAACTGTTTTTTATGTTTACATGCAACAAGAGGAATTTAATAAAAAATAAAAAAAAATCATGCCTATCCCCTATTGTTATACATTTTAGAGTTGTGTAGGTATACTGGGTGTTTGTTTGAAACGCCGTAAACTCCTTTATTTTAAGAGATACAAAAAAATCTTCAGAAAAATAATTAAACTAGACAAAAGGGCCTACATAATGACTATAATAAGATTTCTGCATCACTTCCGGTTTCAACGAAAATTGTTTCAACTTTTTATCTAGCATAGGGAATCGGTACTATTACTACTAGTACTATTATTATTATTTTTTCTTGAAAGTACATTAAATCGGCTTTACAAGGATGTCAAACTATCATACTTTAATTTTAACCATTTCAAAATGGAGACCATTTATTTACAAAATAATAACTAACCATCGTCGAGTTAAAACGGCTAAACCTAGAGAGTTGAAATTTGGCATGCTTATACAACCCTTTGACCCGTACATAGGAAAAATTCTAAAACATCTAAAAAACATATCCTCCTAAAAATATAAACAAATATCTGCTCATCGAAAAAAAAAAATATTCTTTTCAAATTCTGAGTAGGGTATCAAATGAAAGCCCTTAGTACGTGGATTAACAATCAAAATTTTATTTTTGCAAAATAAATTATTTTGAAGCAATTTTTGCCAAAATTGTGCAAAAAAGTTTTTGTTCCACACTCTGTAGCCTAGATGGTTTAAACTAAAAATCTGAAAAAATTCTAAGTAATGTACATTTGTGTGAACCGGAATAGTACAACAGGTCCTTTTGGTAAGAAGATTATGTTTTCGGGAAATAACGCTTTTTTTGTGTTTTTTGCTTGACCACGTAAAATATTTAATAACTTATCTAACACACTGAACCAATATGTTTTGATAGTGTAATGGCTAGCATGCTCGCGTCCTTATTTGCAAACTAAAGTTCGCTACGCTCTCATTTTATTTTGTTTAAATTATTTTTTCAAAATTCAAGTTATATTTGGGCAAATGTTGAATTTAATTTTTAAAAGCGTAAATTTAATAACCAGTGGAAATTTAAAATTGAATACACGAAATCATAGAGGCGGGGTTATGACTTAAAACAACCAATGGAAGCCATAGGCGCAATTTTAAAATCGTAATGAACCTTGCTATGTAAAAAAAAATACTGCACATATTTAGAATCCTAAATAATGGTATTAGGCATTCGAATTAAAATTAATAAAAAAAATATTTTAACATAAAATTTGTTTTGGCATCCCAAATAATCATTCACTTACTAAATACCTGCGAAACCCTGAAATGTGTGAAAATTCGCACTTCACATCAATGGTTTCTTTGGTGTTTTTACTAGCTAGAATAGAGTAAGCTGATAGCTATTACTATTACTAATACTATTATATTTATCGACCACACGGTAAAATAGCTCTTTCGAACGGTAAGTTAATCACAGTGAAAAAAGGTTTTTGCACGACAAAATTGGTCTATGAACGGTAAGTTACTCAAGATGCAAAAAGGTTTATGCACGGTAAAATTGGGTCTTTCGTACAGTAAGCTATGCACGGTTGAAAAGATCTATCGAACTGCAAGACAGTCACTGTAAAAATGTTTTTTCACGGTTAAAAACATTTTTCGAATAATAAGTTACGCACGGCAAAAAATGGCGCAAATTTTTTTAATGGGCTATTAATTTTGTTCCATTAAGAGGAACTCTTTTAATGTTACAATAACCTTGTTAAAAGAGCTGAAAATTTACACACTTTTATTTATTGTACTTAGAGAAAACAATAACTTTTTTTTTAAGTTCCATTTGTATGTGCATCAGTTGTAAATACTGAAATAATGAATAAACAAATCGAAATAATACTGCGGGTCTCAAAATTTTATTTTTTGTACGTTTTTTGCTAAAATGGCTGTTCCAAAAGATTCCCGACCACTGCCTTATACCTACAGAGCTCTGAAATCATCATTGAAATCGCTTTTGAATATAGCCTATAGTTTCTTTGTTTTAAGCAGAACTAGATTTTTAATTCCAGTAATTATTAACGTTTGATTTAAGCATTTGATCATTTTGCTTACCAAAAGCCAACTTCAAACATTACAAAATTAGCTCGTGACAACTTTAAATTAAAATTCCATTTGTTTCTGCTTAAAATTTTGGAATTGCCTATAGTTGCTCACCTTGCCTTCCTACAAAATTGGAAGAACTGGTACATTTCCCCGGAATAGTGGTTTGAATGCTAGTTGGACGGAGTGTTTCACGTTTCTGCCCTTCTTCAACAAAAGGTATTTCATCATCATAACTTTCAGCCCTTGCCAATGCTGGAACAGTAGTAGGAGGCAATGGAACTGGATCAGAATTCAAAAAATGATTCGATATTTGGCTTTTCGGTCTATTAAACCTATTCCCTCTTGGAGACATTGGAGCAATAGGTGGTGCATGATCAGTAGCACAAACATGCATCCTCTTCCTCTCTTCAATAGCTATTGCTTCTTCTTCATCTTCACTAAAAACATTAGGGTTAAAATTTGGATCTGGTCCTGGAGGAAAATCATCTCGAAGTTCTGTTATAACAAGCGTCATCTGTCTTGGTTGAAGATGAAGTAATGAAGTTTTATAAGTAACCTGTCCAAGATTAGCAGGTACTGAAGTTGCAAGGCCATGAATTTTAAATTTCGTGCCCCAAATGTTTGATGTTACTTCCACCAAACGAACATGCTGCGAATTAAACTATACTGTACAAATTAACATGGATTATTTTTAAGTATACTACCTCTGGAAGGGTGTCTATGTAAGCTAGATCTTCAGCATCACAATCTGCATTTTGTCCATTCTGTCTTTCTGTTTGTGTTATTCTTACTGTTTTATTTCTTCTTTTTTTTCTTCTTTGCATTCTTGGAGAACCACTACAGCCTTCTTCACGTTCTGTATCACTAGAATCGGAGTGGATACCACCACTTGTTGATTGACTTGAAGAGGAACTCTTCCCGGAATCTGGAGACCAATGAAGGGGACCACATAGTTCTAAAAATTATAACCAATTTTTAATTTACAATTTATTTAACTAATATATTTTATATCAAAGCATATCCTTTTACTGAGTACATACACTTATGTAGTGCATATTGCTGGTATCACACAGATATATGAGACCCATAATTTAATGTGGGTTCCACTTTTTTATTGTTTTTGGGGAAATTCTCATTGGCAAATATTTAAGTAACGAGCGTATCCGATTAAGAGCTATTGGGAATTTTTTTAAAAAATATTCACTGCCACTGGGTGTTGTAAGTGGTACAACTGGGCTACAGTCGTTATTATTTAATATATACAATATTTTATATTAATTTACAAGTAGGCTTTACTTTACTTTATTTAAGACAACAGTCCTATAACTTGTTGCAAATTTATAATAGAGAGTAACATAGTTCAACAGTAATACAAAGATAGTGAATAGCAAGATCATTAGAATTATTCGCGCTGGTATTTATGCTCATGTCATAATGCTTAATACAACTTAGCGGAACTTGGAGTAATTCATATTAAATAAATCAATAGATCTGTCTTTACCGAGAAGACTGTTATACAATGATGTTATATTGAGAATAGACTTATTTCATAATGAATAGTAGTAGATCTTTTACATGTAAAGATTGTGTCTCCTATTCTAAAACCCAGGGCGGGGTCTTTTCGACAGTTTTTGGACAAGATGTCAGTTAATGTAGCTGTTATATCCGAAACAAAAATACTACCGATGTCGTATCTCTCCTCCCGGATAGGCTTCTAACCTTATATTTAGATAAAATACTACTCATTGATTGTCAAAAGCAAGTCAACAACACGATTGTACCGCAATTAGACAGTATCAATATTACTAATATACCGGATGATCAATATTGATCGTGAAAATGTATTTTTAATCCATTATGTATCAAATTTAATTCAAAGAACTGAATTTTGTGCGGAATGTAATGTCTGCGCATGAGTAAACAATATGAGTTTATGTAGCCATACACGAGAGTAGTACCGTATATTTCTTTTATAACCTATTGTTTAAAATCTGTTTAATTTAATCCATATTTAGTTTCTTGCATGTCCATTTATCAAGAATTATATAAAAATTATGCTCCCAAGTTCCGTATTAAATGAACTAATCAGATTTTTTCATCGCACTATACACATGGTGCTGAAAACTTATCAGTGCGTCAAATGATACCAAGGTTTCTAAAAATATTTTGTATTAATCTAGTTTTAAATATTACCTTCTACTTGTGGGTCAAAAATAACGAATTCAGGTCGTATTTTGCTGGTCCTTTTTCCTTTTAAGAGAGGAACAAGACCTCCCAAATATTCCAGGTAGAGGGTGTAACAAGTTCCGGATGAAACACTCGAGTCATCGTCATGTCTTATCATCGTACAATGAAGCCTGACTGATCCAATAGGTGGTCGAGAAACGAATTCTCTTAGTGCGCTCATCTCAGGTACACAACACTGGAATTTAAAATATTATCTTCTAAATAAGTTCAGCAGAAGTATCCGAAATTTTACGATGAAATATTTAATGAAAATATAAAGTAAATACTCGGTATGTTCTATTAAGGTTTATAAAGTAAAAACTAATATCAAAATGAGACTTGAATACGAGATTCGAAGGTTACGGTCTCGATTACCCAGAGAAGTTTGAAATTTGATGAATTTCTACTTTATGGCATATTGCTTTACAGAGTTTTATTGTTTTATTATTTACATTGTTATGTAAATGATTTATTAGAAAAATAACCGGTCGTCTCTCTAACCAAGATATCTGTGTCTTATTCTGTTCAAAAAAGTGATTACATTTTATTATAGTGAGCTTCAAACAAGTATAAATAAAAAATAAAATAAAGTTCTATTAGAATTCTTTGACTGTCAACAATAATAAAATATGATACAGATTCCCTGTAACATAAACAAAAAAAAACCATTATGACTTAAAGGTAAAAAATCAGCTGTGGCCTCCACAGGACCGACCGACACAAAGTACTTGTTTAATTTATGCTTTATCAAAAAATGTCTCAAATAAAAGTTGTTAGTTATTGCTTTCATAGCAACTTTTGTTATTTTTTTTTTTTAATATTCACAAGAATCTTAAAACCGACACGAGTAAACTCCCATTTCTAGTTAACCGATTTTTATCAAAAGCTGATCAACTCGTTGACATCAATGGCACATTGATGTCAAAAGCTTAAATATAAAGTTTCATAAAAATCCTTTTAGCCGAATTTGCTCTACATGTGTACACGGACCGACAGACAAACAGACAGACGGACAGACAGACAGACAAACATACAGACAGACTGACAGACCGATAGACAGACCGACAGACATCATGCTGAAAATAGTCAAAACGTTATGTAGGGACCTCAATTCGTGAAGGTCCTTCGAAATCTCGAAATATCAAAATCGGTATGATCACAATACCTCTCTTATATATTTTGGCAGTTGGTACAAATATAAAAAAGACTAACATTTTTAGAACAAGTATAGGTTTAAATGTTCGTATGCATTTAAGACACGAGTTTATAAGAAGGATCTTAATCGAATAATTATCAGGTGAGATGATTTATTACATCCACGGTACTCCTAGATCGGCGCGAAACAATTCCATAACTTGTCGATTCTTGTTCAAGGGAAATTTCGGTAAGTATCCTGGAGGTTAAACGTCGCCAAACTATGATTAAGAGGCTAGAGAGCCGAAACTCCTCTCAGCCCAGCAAGTAGCACACTTTCATTTTTTTCTAAAATCACGTCAATTGTACTGTCAATGATTGTTCAATTTTATTTACAGATGAGTCCCGGTTTGGGTGCCAAGTTTTGTAAGAACAGTATCCTGGGGGTTAATCGAAATCGAACTGCGATCTAAAAGCCTAGCCATCAGGTAGAGCAACTGCTTTAATGTTCAGGAAACTATGTAGAAAAATAAGTTGTATGTACTTAGAAATAATTTTAACTGAATAAATTAACTGGAAAAGTGTTGTTTTATATTTGATAGACTTTCGAACGATTACCAGATGTCTGTGAAACATATGTGGCGACGACCTGGAGAACAATATGCTGGCTGTGTAAATTGACCTAGAATTTCGTTTGTAATTGTCCGGTTGGCAAAGCAGTACAGTATCGAGGGATTCAATTAAAACTCAGTAGAACATACCATTTGCTTAATATCTTTATTATCGTATTATCTTTAGTAAATATACTTACCCTTATAGTTTGTGCAAACAGGTTTCCAATTAAGTTCCTTATCCTGGGCGGCAGAGGAAGTGATGAGAGTTGAGTTTCAGATTTCAAAGAGCTGTGTATTCTTAATCGACACATTAGTTGCAACGAAGCGATTCTACGAGACACCCAAGCAATATGTATCTGCGTACCCGTTGCCAAGAATAAACGTTTATCATTATGACCCCAAGTAATTGCTGAAACTGGAGCCTAAAAGATATGTTAATTAATTATTATCAAATTTTTGGAAGATCCTTACCTGAACGAATGGTATATTGATGGCATATAATAAGACGCCTCGTTCATTGTAGAATTTTAAAATGTTGTTGTATTCTATTGAAACTGGGAAGTTTCTGGAATCGTGGTGGACTGCTCCTGCTACTGCTAGAAGTTCTCTGGAGTTACTCCATTCCATACATATTGGTCCTTGCATTCCAGTTTTTACTTGTATAGGTGATACATCATCGAAGGTTTTTAAAAGATAGATGTAACCGTTTTGAAGACAAACGGCAAGTACGAATTTTCTTTCAGCTGGAACAAATTAAAATTGTAACCCTAATAATTTGTAACCATACTATTTCATCAAATTGATGTGAAGAGTGAATTTTCACGCATTTTAGGGTTTTGTAGGTATTTAGTAAGTGTAAGAAGCCAACATAATACTGGATGTCTAGAAATATTTGTTACAGACAGACAGACAGACACATGAGTGACTTTATAAGGGTTTTCTGGTGGTCATACCTACAAAACCCTAAAACACGAAACTCACGTTTAGTTCCGCTTAAACCAAGAAATAAACTATACCACGTCATTCAATAAGTCTCCCGTCTAACTAAGAAAAACATTTTTTTTTTAGAAATTCGACTTTATACATCAACATACCTTCAAGAGTGATACATTTATACCAACACTCCTAAAATTAAAAAAATTAAAATTAATTAATTAATTTAAATTCAGTATACCAATCAGTAATAGTAGATATGCCTGGTGCAGAGTCTCTATAACGCTTATCAAGCCACTGTTTGGCTTCAACAGTATTTTTTTCCCCATCAAAAAATAATGTTTAATCAATACACAAAACTCTTTTTTATCCATTCTTTTGAAAATTACAAAACTGGAGTCACTAAAACCACTATAACCTCTAAACTAATTGTCAGAATGTCATGAAATTTTCACACGTATCGTTTGAAGGTTGGTACTATCCAGAAATCAAATGGGTCTGGCAACAGTGTTGCCATATATATGTCAGAGTGTTACATATTTGTTTATATTTTTCATACGATATATTTTTTTGAAGCCTTAGAATTTCTCTTATAGTTCGGTCATAGGATTGTTTACGTATGCCAAATTGCAACATTCAAGGTCCAGTCGCTACAATATATACCGAACAGACAGACAGACACATGAGTTACAGGAATTTCTTGATCATACCTACGAAGTCCTAAAAATGTTTGAGTAACGTTGAATAAAAAATATTAATAAAAATCCAAGGAAGGTAATTTACTTTTAAACTCGTTTGGATTTGATAGTAAAAGAAATTTTAATTAATCATTATTCAAAAACTTTTTGATGAAATTTACATTAAAGAGAAATTTTAATAGAATTTATCTTCTATTTTAATATTTTTACCTGCATTCGTAACACCAGGGTCTGCATCATCTCCTTCTTCCATTTTGAATTTTTCACAACTCCAGGCCATAGCGGAGATGCCCACCTCAGCTGAGAGTTGTACTTGGGACACCATGGCTCCGTGGACATCCATGACGATGATCTGACCTGACGTAGTCCCGAAGTAGACCTGCTGGTCATCCGGAGTCCATATTCCACAAGTGATTGTACTTTCCAAATTCAACATGGAAGACCAATAACGCTGACCAGCCACAGAACCCACCAGAACAAAACCATCCTAAAAATAAACAATTAAATTACTGAAGATATAAAAGAAAAATAAAAAAATATATATATATATATAAATAGGATAAGGTTGCTAATACGAGGGTTATCTTTCATGTTTTTACAAACGACCACTAGATGGCAATATTGAAATGTGTCATTAATTCGTAAAATTTGACATTTGTTATTGTGAAATCATTGGCGAAAAAGTGGATATTACTCGTGAAGGTTTTCGTTGGATGATTTTTTACGATTTTAGTAAAGGTCTAACTCAACAACAACGCATAGACTCGCTTCGTTCAACTTTTGGTAATGAAGCACCATCAGAAAAGATTGTTTACAATTGGTTTGCAAAATTTCGTCGTGGTCGTGCGTCCGTCACTGATGAATCTCGTGAAAGTCAACAAAAATCGTTTGTGGTTCAAAAAAACATCGATGCTGTGCGCAAAATGATTGAAGAAGATCGGCATGTGACTTACCGTGAGATAGAAGCATTCTTTGGCATATACTGCAATACATTTTACATGAACATTTAGCTGTGAAAAAGATCTGTTCCCGATGGATTCCGTATAATTTGAGCGAAGCTCAAAAAAGGCTTGTGTTGATTGGTGTAAGGGAATGCTAAAAAAATTCAACCTAGGCACTGCAAAATCCGTATACAACATCGGTATAGGTTGAGCAAACTTGGATATATTCATATGAACCGGAAACTAAGCAACAATCCACTGTTTGGGTCTTCCAAAATGAACCGAAAAACCCACAAAAGTTGTTCGTTCACGAAGAATTTCCAAGAAAATGATCGGTTGTTTATTCGGTTTTACTGGACATGTCGCAACCTTTCCTTTAGAGGATCTGAGAACAGTTAATGCTGAATGGTATACAACAATTTTTTGCCAGAAGTCATCGACAAAATCAGGAAAAACAACCAAAAATGTCACATCATTCTCATCATGATAATGCAGGATCCCTCACAGCACGTCAAACAATTGAAGGAGAAAAACATCGAATTAATGTCTCATTGCCAAGATTCACCTGATTTATCCCCTTACGACTATTTTTGTTCCCCAATGTTAAACAGAAAATGCGTGGACAGCGATTTTCATCATCTCAAGAAGCTGTTGAAGCCTTCGAAAACCTTGTTTTTGAGATACCAACTTCAGAGTGGAAAAAATGTTTCGAGAATTAGTTTGAACGCATGTAACAGTGCATAAAACTTAAAGGCGAATATTTTGAAAAGCTATGAAACAGTTTGTTTGCAAAAAAAAAATTTCTTTGTTAGTTTTTGTAAAAATTAGGCCTCGTATTTGATATTTGTATCTGTCTTACTACAGTACTATAAGTGATGAAACACAAGTATTTCTCATCGCGAAATACCTTCTATTTATTTATTGTAAAATATATGGTTATTAGGTTTGATTTGAGTGAAAACACGCGATTTTAATATTTTATCAATATCTAGAAATAAGGTCAAAAACCCGTTATAGGGGATCATAAATTTAGCATAGGAATTTATAGACATTACGTGATACAAGCATGTTACACAATATTAGAATTATTTTAATAAAATCAAATATCTGCGCAACTGTACAGCTTAAAGGGTCAGCAGACATGTCACCAGCATTCCTCAACATTCGCAAGACGTCGTATGCAGCAAGGAAATCATTTATTTATAAGTATATGGTCAGAATTAAAAATATTTAAACACAATATTTCTTCCGCAAGGGCTTGGTGCCCATGAAAACTGGAATTCTCCTTTCATGATGAAACGATACTATCAAAACTAGTAAGGTATCGATGCTTTTCTATCGAAAACTGTATTTTAGTACGCGATACTCCTTGGAAGTTTTACTAGCATCGATACTTTTTTACTGGTACCCAATAAGATTATATAACACAGAGACTAAACGCGGGCAACTTGTTATCAAGCCAACACCTCCGTAGGTGGGATAATGGGAGGTTGCCCCTTTGCCTAGTGGGGTTACTTTCTTCAATGTTTTGCTGACAAGAATTGCAGGTAAAAAAATATATATACAGCATGCAACAAATGTATCCGAGCAACAAGCTTGTGCTAAAGATCCAGGAAAACATCCATGAAGCCATCAATCGGGGTACTGAAATATCAGTCATGTGGGTACCGTCCCATATTGGCATCCAGGGAAATGAAAAAGAAGATGCCGCAGCAAGAGAAGCTGCAACACAACCAGCCCTCTCAATGCCATGCCCAATACAGGACCTTAAAATTATGATAAAAAAGAAAATAAAAGAAGACTGGAACCTTCAATGGCTCGAAACTTAGAACAATAAGTTACGAACAGTAAAAGAAAATACAATACAATGGCCGACACACTACTCCAGAAGGAAAGAAATAATCATCACAAGATTACGAATAGAGTACACAAAGTTAACCTATCAATATCTGCTACACAATATGGAATGCAACATATGTGAAGAATGCAATTAATAAATCACTGTACAACACATAATTATAAATTGTCCAAAGTATTCCGTACAGAGAAGAAACAACAACTTTGCAGGATCTCTGAAAGAAGCACTCTCAAACAACACAACAATGCTGAACAACACACTGAAATTTCTACAAGACTCAGACATCATACAAAACATATAAACTAACATGCATAATCATATATATATATAAAAAAAACTATATTGTATTATCATTGAAATATTGTATTAGTATAGCATTACTAAATTGTACCGGACACTAGTAGCCTATGCAGCTGAAGTGTCAAATATTTAAATTATATATATATATATATTTAATACTGTTAACTGCAAATTTTAATACGTATTATATAAACTTCATAAATAATAAACCTGAATTTGTTAGCATAATTTTCATTTAACTTGTACGTTTTTATATTACATATATTTAAAGAAAAAAATATTGCAATGCTTTAGATATTTTATGAATTTAAGACGGATAGATATTATATAATTTATTCTATAATAACTTAAAATTTATCTGACAAACTGATCAATTGTAAAAGGTCTGTCCGCAGAGCCTTTTATAACAATTTATTATCGTCACACGCAAGCGTAGAGTTTGCATGAGTGCGTTAAAATAACTCTGCGCATGCGTCTGACTATACAAAACTGTTAGAAATAGCTTTAACAGTCGTAGGAAAAAGAACTTACCTGATAGCAGATAAGGGCCATCCGTCCATCATGACTCCATGAGAAATGTGTTACAGGAGTATTTCTATCATTAATTAGTTCGATAGACCATCGTCCTTCATATTTAATCCAAACAAAAATAATTCCTGAACTGTCACAAGAAGCCAGCTTTTGGTAAGGTTCGTTCCATTTCACCAAAATCACCTGTAAAACAATAAGAATACTCTTATACTTTGATTTTTTACTTGAACCTTCAATATTAATAACGCATCGCTTGAAGTAAGAGGAGAATTTACTTAGTTCATTGCCAACTGGGCTACACAATAATATTTTAATGTGGGGTAATTGTGCATTGTAATGCGTATTGCTTAATTGCAGTTTCATAAAAATCCTTTTAGCCGAATTTGCTCTGCACGTGTACACAGACAGACAGAGAGACAGACGGACGCACGGACGGACAGACGGACGGACAGACAGACCGACAGACATCATGCTAAAAATAGTCAAAACGTTATGTAGGGACCTCAATTCGTGGAGATCCAACTAAATCTCGAAATGTCAAAATCGGTATGATCACAATACCTCCCTTATATGAGGTCTGTTCAAAAAGTATCGCGAATTTTGTGTTTTTTCAAAAATTATTTATTTATTCATGAATATCTACTTTGTCCCCTTCAAAATAATCCCCACCAGATATTATACACTTGTGCCAACGTTTTTTCCAATCCTCGAAGCACTTGAAAAAATCATTTTTTGTGATCTTGTTCAGCTCCTCCTTTGATGCCGTCTTTATCTCCTCAATCGTAGCGTAACGTCGTCCTTTCATGAGCCTCTTCAATTTCAGGAACAAGAAAAAGTCACAGGGGGCAGATCTGGAGAATACGGTGGCTGCGGCATTATTAGTGTTGTTTTTTTGGCCAAAAATTCGCGCACAAGCAACGATGTGTAGGCGGCGACCCGTCTCATACCCAAATCATTGGTAAAAATCGAATGGCACGAGCCAATCGATATGTTTAGGTCCTCAGCAACTTCTCTAACGGTGATTCGACGATTGGCCAATACTATTTTCTTCACTTCATCAATGTTTTCGTCTGTTGTTGACGTGCTCGGGCGTCCGGCACGCTCTTCGTCGTTCACATCTTCTCGGTCCTCTGAGAACATTTTGTACCACCGATAAACGTTGCTTCGGTCCAAGGTAGCTTCACCATATGCTACAGTCAACATTCGGAATGCGTCCGCGCACTTAATTTTGTTTTTTACACAAAATTTGATACAGATTCTTTGATCCATTTTTTGGTATAGGCAAAAGTCGAAGACGAGCCAAAACACGTGCAAGCAAAGCAACTGTCAAAAATTAACTGAACATGTCAAAATGGCCGAACTTGTCGGCATAAGTGAGAGACATGAATACAAACATAACGCCACAAAAAAATCGAAAATCGAATATGCGTAACCCGCGGAAATTCAAAATTCGCGATACTTTTTGAACAGACCTCGTATATGTTGGCGGTCGGTAAAAAGGAAAACGTACACAAGCGTGCCAATATTAAAATATTTTGTCTTAATCACCAACATACTATATTGGTAATGCACATAAGAAAGTAAAATACAACTAAATGAGAACGTCGTAGATAATTTTCGAATAGTTATGTTATTTAGGTGTCATTAATTGAATTGTAACAATTGAGATAAAGCGCTTTGTATGTATCTTATTACTTCGTAAAGTCAGCTTTCATGGTTCATGTGAAAAAAAAGACTATATTTCGCATTATTCTACTGTGAACTCTGAATAGGCCACCATATTAACAGAACTGCGTTTCATATTATCTAAGACAAAGAGAACTTTACAAGCTCAAATTAGTTCATAGTAAGATGAAACTTTGTCTAATTTGAGATAAACTATTGTCTAACATTTAGGTCACAGTCTTCACTACAGAAACGACAGCTTTATAACGGCAACAGACACCCCAGAAATAAATTTACACATTAAAAAGATTTATCTTAATATACATTTTATATTTTACATTATTACGAATATGGCTGTGAAGCAGACAAATATAATTAAACTTAAATATAATTGTGAGAACCGAAAAATAAATTTCGTTAGGAAATATTAAGTTTTATAATAATTTTTCAAAAAACATAAGGTGTCAATGGAGCTATCACCTAATGATGACCGAATTTTTATGACGAAAAGACCTGCCGCAGAAAAGGCTCTTTCAGATTCAATCCATGTCGGTGGAATGGTTATTAGTGCATCATATAATTTTTCTAAGTTATTGGTGCGTTTTCCCGTTGCTTCATAGATATTCATTTCTTTTGCGATGTTTTTGACGTCATATAGAAAACCTTCGGCATTCTCAACTTGTGTCACATTCGAAATAGCACCATCCAACTTCTGATGAAGTGATAATTCAGACCTGATTTCTCGCTCTGCCATCAGTGAATTTAGCCTCATCACCACTACTATCTAAATCTTCCATACTACAAGCATCCGCATTTGCAACAAAAAGTTTAGCAAATAACTTTTTAGCTGTAGCTTGCAATAATGATTTAGACGGCAGTAGTAATGTGGATTTACTTCCGATTTGTATGTAGTGTTATAATTTGATGAGATGTTTACGTATTTTAGTAAGCCAACTAAATTATTATTCCTTCGTTCGACAATTCTCTGTTGGATAGATTCCAGCATTTTAGACGAAAAACTATAATTGTTTTTGCGGAACTCATCCAAAATAAACACAAATACAGCCTCTGCTTCAAATAGTGTTGCGCCGCGTCGACCAAGTCTCTCAATATCAATTTTTAATGGCTGTAATGCCGTTAATACGTCGTTAATTACTAAATATACCTCCGAAAAAAGCGGCATTCCCGGGTTGAGATCCCGGGCAAACGGGACCATTTAAGAAGCCCTAGTCGTGTCTTAATAATAATATTTTTTATTGACCAAATTACAATTACAAAAAATGTTTTTAGTCAGTCAAATACAATATTAATAATACAAAATTACCAAAAATCAAAATTTCATTTTCAAATTTATCAATGACTAGCAGTGTACCCGATGCTTCGCTACCGGAAAAAATACAGCCGTAGCCGGGTTTGGACCAGGCCCATGTCGGAATGGGTTCAAATTAGATTTGGTGCGAATAGTTTTAGTATGGTCTAATTATATATTTTTTGTTTTACTCTACCATTGTATAAATATGTGCTTGTTCACAAATAATTTAAGTGAGATAATTCTTTAGCGCTTTCAAGGCGAAATTTCATATTTCTGGAGGCCAAAAACTGTTTTAAAGATGCCTATACTAATTCTCCCATCGGAGTGTCTCCCGATCTCCGTCATATCCCGTGAAATCTTAAAATTTTGGTAAAATAGTAGAGTAGGTACTATTTTTTCTGTTGCATACAGGTCTAATATAGTTTTCTTTAAAACTCCTTTACCAAAATCGTCTATATTTCTTTTCGTACGATCCTTTTGTACACTTTTCAGCCATTCAAGCAAAAACTGATTTGAAACGAATAATAGGTTCCCCAGCCTCATAAAAGTCTAAATATAAGAAACTATTTCGCGACTGTGGCTAGTAATACCGCGACCATTTAACTTACTTTTAAAAGGCATATTTACTATTGCTATATTTTCTACCGACTGTACTCAGAGCGATGTTGCCCACACGAACTACTGAGATTAAATGCGTCCCCACTCCTACATATTTGAGCCATTTACGATTTTGACCGAACACTCCCGATCCCAATATAATTGTACAACCAACTATTGAAGGGAAATTCCCGTGTTCTCACTGACGGTTTAATAGATATTCCAATGGTCCAATATAATTAAAAACAAAATTATTAATTTCTCGTTTCTGATGGCACTTTTTTTGAAATTTTCGATTTTTCTAGTTATGATGAAGGCATTCCCTACCTGTATGCAAAATTTCAACTCGGTAGCATATCTGGAAGTGGGTTAGAATTTCCGGACATAGCCACAAATATTCTCTTTTGTATATAAAGATATAGATTGGACTGATAGAATCCATATGAGGAAGAAATTATATTAGTAATCCAATTATTTAAGTCGAATTTAAAAAATGTAGGTAACAAAATATCGACATTCTGTCAAAGTACCTATGATGTATTACATCATCTATTTATCAACGCCATTTTAAATACAAGATTTATAAAATATTACTTAAGTTCGACAGAGTTTAGACTTCGCAAAACGTAATTCGCTGTAGCAGTGGTGTAACATCATAAAAATATGTCGCATTTTGCAAAAATGGAGGACATTTTGGCTTATCAAAAACCCCTCAAACACTTATTTAAAAGTTTTGTTAACGTTAGTTTCAATACCAACACAAATTGTATTGACTAATTTATTTGTTTAGGGATTAATAAAGTTCAATTTAACCAGAATCAATAAAATTAGCTCCATAACAACTGAATTAATTTTCCGAATTTGACGTTAAATTTACAAAAACAAAGTTAATATCAAAGTGTTGGCTTGTAAGGTGAAATAAAATTTAATTTTCAATCGTTCGTTGATGTGAAAATGTTTTTTTAGTTAAAGTAGGGGTGTCCAACGAGCCGTCAAAGGATCATATCGATCTAAATTTTCATTACTATAAAATATTCTCTAGAAACTTTCGTCCAAGCCATTTTAATATTTTAAAATTAAATTTACGAAGTTTGTAACATATTTTAGACATAAATTTAAGATACTGATATACAACAAAGAGTAAAATTTTATCATCTACGAGCTGTTAAAATAGAAACTACTCCTTCCGTCTGGGACGAAATTTGTCAACGGTGTGGATTATGGCACATCGGATGCTAGATTGGACATTATTACCGTAACGAAAAAGAGTAACTACATTTTCATTATTAGTATTCGGTCGCTAAAAATATCTGAACTATTACTAACAAAATAAAATTCTTTTTAAGTTTCATAGCACCTCTCAATATTCCACCTAACCTTCACCTGAAGCTATATAAACCCTTGTGATTCTTTTTCAAGTGGTGCATATTGAAAATTGGCAAACACTTCATTTTCAAAGCAACAGGAGTACCTACTTTGCCCTTTGTCTCAAGAAGTCTCGAAGAACAGCCTCAGGGTTTCTAAATATTCCTTCTAAGGGCTACTTTAAAACGACGGTTCAGAGCAAATAATTCATGTTAAAACCACGGGTTTACAAACCTTACATAATTTAGGGGTTGGAATATTTTATTACAAGAGTTTAATCAGGTAAATACCTTTGATATATTAAGAAATAACTACAAGACTTTGAAAATCTTCCTTCAGAAAATTGATTGAGTACTGGTCTAGATATTTTAAAAAACATATTATTAAAAAGGAATAGATAACAGCTCTCATCGCACTTTGTTTTACTCTATGTATTCAAATCTTTTCCATTTAAGAAGATTTTTCAATTTGGGGAACAGCCAGAAGTTTATAAACTTCCTATAGAAAAACATCTTTTAGTTGATGATTTTTGCACTGCACCTATCACTTCCTTATAAGAGTCAAATCACTAAAGTGAGCAATGTCTAAAATTCCAGCCATTTTCTTCACAGGAGCAGTTCTCATATTCCTTCAGATGAGTTGGTCAATTTTTTAATGTTCCCAGTATTTACAGCAGATGTGTAGCATTCAACAAGTTTAACACGATCAGCTGGAAGAATTTGCACCAATCAAAGACTGTTCTGAGTGATACTTTTCTTCAAACTGTTGCTGAAGTCTTTAATGGATTTACATTCGTCAATGATATTGTCAATAACACGCATAACTGACAATAAAGTGGAATTAGGTCCGGTGTAAAGTCAGTTTAATAAAACTTTGAACATAATAGCACAAAATAATATAGAACTAGTCTTACTCAGGTAAGATCTTATCTCTTAATATAAACAATATTCAATTATATTAACCCTTGTGTTAACTATCCTTATAATATCATAATTAACTAAGAGGTTGGTTTATTAAGTTATATTATGTTATATGTTACCTCGGAGCGATGTCCTCGTAAGTTATAGTTTGTCCTCAGTGGAAATTCCACGTTCTTCTTGCAGTGTGAAGTGGTAAAAGTCACCCCTACAATACCCCGGACGTTCCCAGTCGCCAGCCAACCCTCCTGGTAGTAATTAGTCCTGTTCAACTTCCAACCTTCGTCCTGAAACAAACGACAATTTTAACTGGGTTATATTAAACAATTAATGAGATCTATTATATATATATATTTCCTTTTATTGGCTTTAGCTGCTATGGCTATTAGCCAGGTATAAATACAGAGATAACAATGGGCCGTATGAATAAAAATAAGCATAACCTTTTACTTGCAAATTATGAAGCAAATCCTCCCAACAATATGAATAAAAATGCAAGCAAAACCTTCTACTTATGAGTAAGAAGCAAATGCTTTTTTGTTGATCTTTTGCTCAAGACAGAAGTAAATGGTTATGAATAAAATAGACCTTTTATTTTAAATTATAATCAAACGCTTCGAAAAACATGCATCTATATATTCATATACTCACTTGTGAAAAAGTGTTGTAGCGAACTAATTGCCATGACGGATATTGTGCATTTAAGAAATATGAAACATTATAGGCATCGTTCTTCAACACGTCGTACTAACATAAAAGTTAGTTTTGTTTTGAACAGGAGAACATGGAGTGTTAATAGTTTTTAGGTAATTTTTTTTTTTTGTTGAGATATCTAGCTGATCTTGGATTTCAAAGAAGTATCGGTGAGTAACTTGGGGTGGAGCAATCCACAGTATCACTGACTGTCAGCAGTGTTGTTGATCAAATAGTTGCACAAGCTGGCAAGTGGATTAAATTTCTTACTTCCCAAAATTTATTAGTGGAGGCGAAAAAAATGTGGCAAAGAAAATACCGTTTTCCAACCGCAGTTGGTGTCATTGACTGTACACATATAGGGATAGAAAAACCGAAGATCCATGAAGATGAATATGTCAATCGTAAAGGAAAACCTATGCTAAATGTATAGGCAATTTGTGATGCCAGTGAAATGTTCACAAGTGTAGGTGTAAAGTGCTCTGAATCTGTACATGACTTTACACCAATAAAAATAAACTGATATGTCAAACATGGAACTCAGTACAGCACTAGTACAGTTTTGATAGTGTTTATAGACTAATTTCAAGTTGACAGCAATCAGAAAGAAGTAGTACGATTTTGATAAATACTGATTAAAAAGAAGCAAATGCTTTTACTCCGACCTTTTACTCGAAGCAAATGCTTTTACTTCTACCTTCTACTTATGAGCATTTAATAATCCGGGGAAATTCTGGTTGGAAGTAAGAAAAGAATATTCGGCTTTATCATCGAAAGCTATAAAAAATCTTTTACCTTTTGTGACCTCATATATATGCGAAACAGGATTTTCCACATTTGCTGTTATTAAAACAAAATATCGATTAATAGTGGAAGACGAAACAAGAGTAGCTTTTTCTTCGTATGAACCGCGTTTTAAC
Source organism: Liopterus haemorrhoidalis (assembly GCA_963971575.1). Lineage (NCBI taxonomy): Eukaryota > Metazoa > Arthropoda > Insecta > Coleoptera > Dytiscidae > Liopterus > Liopterus haemorrhoidalis. The sequence continues at coordinate 1,656,082 of OZ020615.1, forward strand.
GAATGTGCGAAGACACAAGCCCATAATACTTCACATTAAAATTTATTCATTTTTATTGTATTTTGTATTATATTTAATATTAATATAATTTATTATTATACAATTTTCGTGATTTATGTTGTGAGAATAAATATTTAGGAATTAGCGAAATTATTTACATTACATATTTGTACTACTTTTGTGATAATTATTTTAATAAAGACATTATTTACAAATTGTTTATAAATTTCCTAAATAGAGGGGTGCCAGAGATGGGATTTTTTATAAAGGGGGCTTTAGTAAACAAACTTTTTTTTTATTTTTGTTTATTTTTGGACTTAGCTACTAAAGCCATTTACCAGGAGATGCATTTATTTTTGAAAAATCCATGCCATAACCGGGATTCGAACCCGAGCCCTCATGATCTAGAAGCCAGTGCATCGCTACACTAACCACTACGCCATGGTGACCGGCAAAACAAAGTTTAGAAACCGCTGTTTTACGTAGTCAGGCAAACAACACAAAATATGCGTTATTTTCCAAAAACAAAATCTGATTAAAAATTCCTGTTGTGCTATTCCGGTTCACACAAATGTGATTACTTAGATTTTTTCAGATTTTTAGTTTAAACCATCTGGGCTACAGGGTGTGGGACAAAATTTTTTTTGCACAAGTTTGGCAAAAATCGCTTCTAAATAATTTATTTTGCAAAAATTAAATTTTGATCTTAATCCAAGTACTAAGGGCTTTCATTTGATACCCTACTCAGATTAAAAAATATATATATTTGTTTATATTTTTAGGGGAAATGTTTTTTAGATGTTTTTAGTATTTTTCCTATGTACGGGTCAAAGAGTTGTATAGGCATGCCAAATTTCAACTCTCTAGGTTAAGCCATTTGGCTACAAATTTTACTGAACAGACAGACAAACAGACGACAAAATGATGGTATAAGGGTTTTCTGGTCATATCTACAAAACCCTAAAAATGAACGAACGATGAGATCAACATCGAATTGAAGGATGTTTATGGGAATTCTGCACCTTTCGCCACTGGTTTAATAATGTTTTCACTATGATGAATATAAATACTCTGTGCAGAAGCTCTTCAATTACGTTCAGAAAGAAATAAAATACAGGTCAATTGTGATTCTCCCTCGTACTGAGAAAGACAACACTAAAAGTATTTTTCTGTGCCAAAATTTAACTTAAGTAACAGTAGCCAAGTAGAGTGCTTTTTTTTCTTCTTCTTACTTCACCTTAGTTACTCTAGGGAAACAAATTTTCTACCCTAAAGCATTAAATTAAATTTACTTTCAAACTTTAAGATTGCAACTCTACTGCAAGTTTTTTATTTATTATTCAAAATGACTTGCAGAAATCTGCCATAAAGGTCCTGTCTACCCTTAAACATGCATTTTCCATCAGGCACCCGTTTTCAACCCCTGTGATAATTATTTCCTCGTTAAGAAATATCTAGTATAACTTTAGGGGTGCAGGAGCTCCCCGGTTTCAAATGGAGTCTGTAATAGTCAACATATCAAGTTACTTACAAATTGTGAGAGAATTCTTTTGAAGTGTTTGGATTTCAAAAAGAATTTTATATCATATTTTTAGCTTTGACTGTCACAATTTTATATATAAAAGATTGTTTCGATAGATATAAAAAAGGGTGGATATCACCAACGAAAGAATCAGAGATGTTAAAAAGGATACGTTTGTACGAATAATATTCGCATTTTTAGTCCTTCGGTCAAGGAATAAATCCGCAAAATTTATATGTCGTAGAGCAGCGTTTCTCAACCGGGGGGGCGCGGTCCCCTGGGTAGCCGTGAAGGCTTCGTCGGGGGGCCGCGAATTCATACAAAATCGAAACATGAAAATATAATAAAAATGCACTCAATCTTGCAAGATAAAATTTTATCCATATTTATTAATATCTAACATTTATATTCATAAAAATATACCTTTCATAACATATATAAAATAAATATTCTATTTATTTTTATACATAATTTACTTATTTTGACAACTAATTTAAACTAACGGGTGTTTTTTTTAGAGGTATAGAACTTTAAATTGCAATAAAACAACGATGGATTATTCGATTGACATGAATTTTTTTTTATTCGAAAGATAATCTTGTGGCATTACATTAAATCATACCAACAAGACGGCGCAACATGTCACACAGCTCGTGCCACAATCGATTTATTGAAAGACACGTTTGGTGACCGCCTAATTTCACGTTTTGGACCTGTGAATTGGCCTCCAAGATCTTGTGATTTAACACCGCTGGACTACTTTCTGTGGGGCTATGTAAAGTCATTGGTCTATGCGGATAAGCCACAAACGCTTGACCATTTGGAAGACAACATTCGCCGTGTTATTGCCGATATACGGCCACAAATGTTGGAAAAAGTCATCGAAAATTGGACGTCCAGATTGGACTACATCCGAGCCAGCCGTGGCGGTCATATGCCAGAAATCATATTTAAAATGTAATGCCACAAGATTATCTTTCGAATAAAAAAAAATTCATGTCAATCGAATAATCCATCGTTGTTTTATTGCAATTTAAAGTTCTATACCTCTAAAAAAAACACCCATTACATGCTATTTCAAACGTTTAAGTTGTCACTAGTTTAATGAGTAAATGGGCTTTTACTAAACAAAATGATGATAAAAGTTTCATTCAATTGATAAAAATTACTAGATTTGAAAATATAGTTCCGCTTTAACCAAAGAAACAGACTATAAGTAGACTATATCAAGGTAAAATAAACTGTATGTGTCAGTTGATGGGATTCTCTGACAATGGTTCGCGTTGGAGGTACTACAAGTATTTTCAAGTTGTACTTTGAAGTAGGTAGGACTTGAAAGAGCAATATTTTTTATTATATATTTTTTTAATTGCTCTCCGAGCTACAGATAACTCAAGAGTAAGGATGTGAATGTGTTTAAATTAAAATGGAAGGCACTTTGAACACTTGTAAATAAAAATACTTTACTTTCAAGTCGTTATAAGGAATATAATCGTCATTTAAAAATATCACAGTTTTTTGTCAACCGTAAAAGATATTAAAAAAATGTTTAAGTAAAAGTTGTAATGAAAAGCTCTTGTTGCTCTGAACGTGTACACGGGCCGACAAACAGACAGACAGACAAACAAACAGACAGACAGACAGACAGACAGACAGACAGACAAACAGACAGACAGACAGACAGACCGACCGACAGATATCATGCTAAAAATAGTCAAAACGTTATGTAGCGACCTCAATTCGTGGAGATCCATCGAAATCTCGAAATGTTAAAATCGGTATGATTACAATACCTCCCTTATTTATGTTGGCGGTCGGTAATTAAATGGAACCTCTTAGTAATCAAATAACGAATAGAAATGATCTTCAATAAACTCTCAATTAAAAGTTGTTAGTTGTTATAGCAATTTTTGTTTAATACATTTTTTCGAAATATTTTTGTTGTTAAATATTCGCAAAAATTTTAAAATCAACACGAGTAAACTCTAGTCATTTCCAGGCAACCAGCCATTTCTAGTCAACCCATTTTTATCAAAAGTTGATCAACTCATGCCATTGATGTCAAAAGCTCAAATTTGAAGTTTCATAAAAATCCTTTTAGCCGAATTTGCTCTGCACGTATACAAAGTCAGACAGACGGACAGACAGACAGACAGACGGATATACTGACAGAGAGACCGACAGACATCATGCTAAAAATAGTCAAAACGTTATTTAGGGACCTTATATATATTGGCGGTCGGTAAAAAGGACCTGATTAAATTTATACTACCCTCGTATAAAATGATCTGCAGATATTGAACTTGGAGAACTGATGTAAACTTTCACTGGACCATGCAAAATAGAATCATAGAGGAAGCACCCTACAAAATTAGCAAAATCCAATAATGACCCAAACTTGATCTTATAATAATCCTAATCCAGTTTTAATAAACCTTGATTAAATTCTGTATTGTTATATTCACATATACCATGATCCGGAAAATTAATTCATTGAGTGTTTCTGTCGAAGTTCGGGGGTTTTAGTTCGGATGAGGGGGTAGACCACGTGTTTATGAGTGCGTGTGATTTATGACAATTACGAGGTGTGGTAGTCAGCATGCACGCCATCCTACAACTGACTAGTATATTTAGATTTTAATGAACTCTGCGCTGTCGAGATACAATTTTATTATCGAGGGTGTTTCGAACAGATGATAGGTGTAATGATTGGATTATTGATCTATGATAGAAGAGAATTAAGGGGAGAAGAGGGATATTACAAGAGTGGGTGCACAAATAGCTGTACTAAAATGGCTCCCTGCAGATAAAACGTAAATATTTGCTGTAGAGCTTTATTTTTTTAATCAAAATACTGGGTATAATTTTGTGGTTAACCATAACATAAGAGGGGCGGTTGAAAAGTAATAGAACTAGACAAGAGATGGCTCCAACAGTATCAAATCAATGTTGTTTTTCGTAAATCCTAACTTTCAAATGACTACTGTAAAAATTTCAACTAGCTGCGTCATTTAGTTTGTGTTTGACAGTCGTTGAAAGCGAACAACTTTTGCATTTTTACAAAAATGAATAAAATCGAATAAAGTGCAGTGATTAGATACTTGTTTTTTTTTATTTATATAAATTTATTTTTTTATTTATTTATATAAATTGGAGAAGCTAACGGTTTCCCACAAGTAGCTTCCACGGAATACAAGTAAATAGTGAACAATAACTAGAAATTATAAATTACAAATTGTGTACATAAACAAAGTACATTAATTTTAATAAATCACTCATTACATAAAATAATCAAGGCTGTAGCTGCAAACTTTAAATCGTCTGTGCCTGCTACTTGACCGCTGAGCAAGGGCACGGACGTGAGTTCAATTCCTGCTTATGTCAAATAATTTGTGCAAAAATATTTATACAAATTACAGGTTGTGCTTAGCCGTTAGCAACCGGCTTTAAACTGTAGGTGCCTTTCTGTGTACGCTAAAAAATGGACGTAATACTGACCATATTACTCCTGAATGTACATAGATTGAAAACATGGTCACGAAACCTGGAAACAGGAGGCCTTAATATTTTTTTTATTTTGTTAAATGTTAAGAAAAATATATCTAAATTTTGGATATTATTGTTATAAGATATCATTATTCTATTAATTGGTGAGTTCTTACAGTAGTTGGTTTTAATTTGATTAATATAAAACAAATTTTGAGATCGTGTTGACTTATTTGGTATTAGAAAAGTAAATTCATGTACAAAGGTCTGTGTGTCAATCATATTATTGAAGATTTTGAACAATAGCAGGATATCAAATTAATTTCTCCTTTGTTCTAATTATTTTAATTTGAAAAATTCCAGTTTATCGGAATAACAGTTCAGCTGAATATTAAATTTATAGCAAAGGGCGTTTATTATGCAAAGCTGTTGAACCGATTCGACGCCGATTTGAAGCGAAAGCGGCATTTGGCGTAGAAAAAAGTGCTGTTCTACCAGAACAACGCACCGATCCACAAGTGTGCAGTCGCAATGGCAAAACTCCATGAATTGCGCTACGAATTGGTTCCTCATCCACCACATTCGCCAGATTTGCCTTCCTGCGACTATTATTTAATTCCAAACTTGAAAAAATGGCTCGTAAGAGATATGGGTCGAATGAGAAGGTCATCCATGAAACAGAGGCCTATTTTGAGTATCTGTTCCGATGTCATAACAGTATGCCCACGTCTTTTCACATGTTATGATGGGCTGGAACAATATTGAGTCATTGGTGACATCATCTATCAATTTTGACTTCTTTACGACACATTTTTAGTGCAAAATTTAACAATTTCAGAACAAATTTTCCTATCACTCGCCTTATGCCCAAAACATTAGTGAAAACTTATTCTCATGAACCATATGATACACCAACTTCTTAAGCAACCTCTCTAATTCAACGGTTATCAAAAATGTTTTCTTAATTTCTTCGATATTTTCTTCCGGTGATTAAAGTGCTGGGTCTCCCAACTCTCTCATCATCTTCAACTGATTCACGGCCATCTTTAAAGCGTTTATACCATTAATAAATCGCTCGTGCATTCATTCTCGGCTCACCAAATGTCGTATGCAATATTTCCACTACTTTACAGCACTTTTTTACGCAAAATTGAATGCATATTCTTTGATCCCTAATTGTGAAAAATAAAAAATGGCAAAATATACAGACACACAACTTCTTTAATTAGCTGTCAAATCTAAAATACCCATTCAAAATTTTCCTAATATAATATGTTGTTTGTCATAATTCAGTTTGAAGATTCAGTGAATTGAAAATATTAAAAAAATCTATTTCTCCGTTTTGATACCGGAATAACTATCCTCCGTAGGGTGTGTACTGCCATCTGTAATTTCCGGTAACAACGCTACTAGCGCCTCTCTCGCCAATTTGCTGAACTAATTACCTATCACTTTTAACTCACCTATGCATAACAGGAAATCAAAAATTATTTACGGAAATAGTGACAAATAGGACAAATAGAAAATGATGTAATTACTAATAAATTGTTGGGAAATTGTTTTAATTCATGTAAAATTAAATCGGTGGGTACTGTGTTAATACTGCAGTGCTGCAGTGCTGAGCATTGTAATATGTTACACAAAAAGACTGTTTATGTAAGCATATTGCGGTTTCCCTTTAAAATTGTTGGCCCCAGGGTAACAATGTAAACATACGGGAGAAGAACCTAATTGTTCTCTTAGGTTATACGCAGTGAGTGCTGTACAGTAAGGGAACAATGGTTTTTAAATCACTTCATAGAAGGAAACTTCCTTTAGGATAACTCCTGTTTCCTTCAGTGTTGTTGGGGTAATATTTCACTATTTAATAAAACAGCGTACCATATTGTAAACCATTCGACGCATATTTGTGTACCATGCGGCAAATTGTAGCTAAAGCTTCATTCTACAAATATATTTTATGAAATTTTGTTCTATTGTGAAATCTAATTAAAGTTTTTGTACTTGATACTACTTAATGTACTTGATCTACTTTTCTGCTGCCACCTCGAATATATCGCGGTTCTCGGTAAACAATAATGTTGAAAAAAGTTCTACACAAAACAATATAAATATAAAACTTATTTGAAACATATCAATATATTTAAAAAATTACAGAACTTTGTTGTGTGATACCTATTATTAAGTTATTGAGCAATAACATTTTTACAATAATTTTTCTACAATAAAAAATATCCTATTAGATAGATAAATATTTGGTGCAAAATTTGATATATAGATTTTCACTAATTTTATTTCAGATTACTAGTTTTGTATAAGAAACTAATAATCTCTGGGTGTACGTAGCGTTAAGGATGAATTTCTTGAAGGTCGTCCAAAATCGGTTGTTGTTCCAGAAAACAATGATGCTGTGCGTGAACTAATACTGCAAGATCGTCATGTGACTTATCGTGAGATTGAGGTATCTTTCAGCATTAGTTAGACCAACATACATTCACTATTGCATGAACATTTGGCCGTCAAAACGATTTGTTCGCGTTGTATCTTACGTAATTTGACAATTGGAGTGGAAAATGCCTCAATCGGAGTCGAAAAAGTGCTTCGAAAATTAGTTCAAACGCATGCAAAAGTGTATTGATCTTCATGGAGAATATTTTGAAAAACAATAAAGCCATTTTTGTGTTTGATCCCAAATCCTGAAATATAAAAGCAACCCTAGTATCTCCACTCCTAGGTATGGTGCAACACGCGTATTCCGCTTTTTTTTTTTTGTATTAATACATGCATATTCTATTTTCTCTTCAATTTTGTTTTAAAGCCGTTTAATCATAATTCAGATTTAAGGTCGTGACGAGGGTCCAGATTATTCCTCGCGGTGTTTCATTAATAAAATATTCTGAACTTTAACTTTTTGCAAAGCGTATGCATAAAAGATTTTGTAGTTTCAGCTTTATAAAAAATGAATAATGTAATTTTAGAGTTAAATTGATTTTGAAGGTAAAATTAAATTGTTTAACAAGAAAGTAACTTGATATATTGACAAATATATCATCCTATTAATTGATATTAAATATCTTTAAGAAATAAATGAACCCCTCCTCAATTTGTATTGGTGAAAAATCGATAGATTAAAGGTTAAAGTTGAATTATTTACATTAACTGCAGTATCCAACATGAATTTGTAGCATAATACACCTTGTCAAAACGTAAAATATTACAGCAGAATTTACTAATGCAGTATATGCGTAGTTAACAGGACACGCGATTATATGACGTTACATAATAATGCTTTTCGTTCAAAGATACAATTTCAGAACCAGCAGAGTTTGATTGCAATGTGTATACTCTCTATAACTGTAGCAATAACTAGTGGTGTGCCGAAGCTCCGTATCCGCGGATGATCCGTAAAAAATAAAAATCTGTAGGCGGATTCGTAACTGGGTTCTTATCCATTTCTCCAAGGTGGATCTTAAACCGATCTCATATAGATCTTACGTAAACTTACGTAGCCAACAGGGTTGGTATTTCACAAGAAAGACAACGCTCGAACTCACACAAGTCAGAGGACGTGCGGAGCACTGGAGAAGCTTGGGTTTCATGACGTTTTACCTCATCCACCTTATAGCCCAGATCTTGCGCCTTGTGACTTTTTCCTCTTTCCGAAGTTTAAGGATCATCTCAAGGGCAAGCGTTTCTCTTCGGATGCAGAGGTGATAGCGGAGGTGCGGAAATGGTGCCGTGGGAAGTCTTCAGACTTTTTCCGTGACGGACTTGAAAAACTCTGTACCACGTTGGCGCAAATGTATTACTGTCAATGTCGATTGTGTGGAAAAGTGAATATATCAGTGCGTAAAGGATAGTTTATACTATTATTTCAATTTTATATGTTAACCATATATCAATTACTAATAAAGTTATAGCCATGGAGGCATTAGTTTTCAATATGCTCTCGTATATGGTTCGAAAATTGTAAAAAGAATACGGAAAATCATATTTGTAAATAAACTTCGATAAAACGAATGGATAGAGCGACAGGCTGGAGCTCAATTGGACGAAGAAAGAGAGGCAGACCAAGAAGATCGTTGTGGGATGAATGAGATGAATGAGATGAAGCCATAGAGAAGAGAGACCTGATAGATAGAGAGTGGGAAGATAAAAATAATTGGAGAATCTGGCTGATAAAGGGAAAACGGCTTCAACCATAGAAAATCCTTATATATATATATATATATATATATATATATATATATATATATATAAGGAGAAATAATAATAATAATAATTTTCGTCAAGAACCATATTTCTACTATATATATATATATATATATATTTTGGATTATAATTTGTTTTTTAATTAAATTAAATTTGTATGTTTTCCCGTATAAGGTAATAAAATATTAAGTAAAAATATATTTATTCATATAATATATTGCTACAAGTTGTATTTAAATGATTATTTTTATTTAAAAAAAATTAGTCACTGTAATTCATGATATCGTCGTCATCTGAACTATCGCTGTTATTTCTTGTATTTATTATTTTTGGATTAATATCATCAACAATCCTTTCCCTTTCCCACCATTCATTTACTAAATTTTCGATTTTTTTAACAGATTTTGCCCAAGTTTCACAACTAATTTGATCACAGGCTACTTGCCACATTTTCAAAACTTCGTTATCACTATATTCGTTTTGACCAATATGTCTATCATAATAATTTTTTGTTATACCCCAAATTAATTCAATGGGATTAAACTGGCAGTTATAAGGAGGTAATCTTAGTACTTCATGACCATACGTTTGTGCCAATGTATCAATAAAATAAACTGGTTCTGATTTTTCTTTCTTAACAATTTTTAAAAGATCACATTTTAAGTACTTTTTTGAAAACTCTGTGAAAAAAAAGTTTGTGAATTTAATAATTGGCCGCAAGCCATATTTTAATTAATATTTATTACCAGACACTGACAGCTAAGATAAATAACAAAAAACATTTTTAACATCGCTAAAAGATGGTAACTAGAATATTATATGAATGCACTACTTGATACATACATGTAACAGTCACCTATCAGCAATCCGACTATATGTGGGATTTTTATATATTCCCACATATACGTCTTAACCAGAGCCACCTAATTAGACAGACGACTGAAAGAGGCAAATGGCGACCGTAACTAAGGACGCTATTTATTTTTGTTCTGAAAGTGTATTCACTTCTGTCAATATATTTTGTATTTAATTGGTTTTCAAATAATTTGTGTGATCTAGACGGGTAGTGTTTCAACTAAAGACGGAAATCTTACAGATTTATATATAATGATGAATTAGTATAATATAAACTTGCGTTTAAAAATGCTCAAGGAAAAGTAAATTTTACTCTGACATTTAAATTCATTTTCAGTCGAACATTACATTACTAACCGGTGGTTTTAGAACAGTCTAGTACAGCGTTTCCCAAACTTTTTTCATGGTGATCCTTTTGTAAGCGACCTAGAAAAAATTTTCGAACCGGCAAGTTTAGAAAGTAATGTGTATCGCAAAATTATTACAAGTAATGAGCTGCTGTGCTGAGCAAAAAAAAGGTCTTCACCCCCAAAATGTAAGTGATGAGCAAGAAAAAAAGTCTTTACCTCCAAAATGTAAGTGCTGAGCAAAAACAAAAAGGTTTTCACCTCCAAAATGTAAGTGCTGAGAAAAAAAAGATCTTTACCTCCAAAATTTAAGTGATAAGCAAATAAAAAAAAGGTCCTCCCCTCCAAATTACAAACCCGGAGAAAAAATCTACAAATCTACAAAATCTCGCGGACCGGAAAAAAATTCTCACGGACCGGTGCGATACGAGGACCGGCGGTTGGGAAACACTGGTCTAGTATACATATTGGAGTAAAATTAATCAAAAACAATGAATGCGTGATTTTTCGAGAAAAATTGTGTTATACTACCTATATTTTTATACACCATATATAATTTGTACCGTTTTAATGAAAACCAAATATAGAAAATTTAAAAAAATAAATAATTTTGAAATACAGTGAATTTATTTTTTAATGCAACATGTATTATGTCATTACCATGGATACAGTTTTTGACAGCAATATAAATCGTGTTAATTTTCATTTGCAACATAGACAATTATTGTGTATTCTTTTGCTCATTTCTTATTTAAAAATTAATCAACATGTATACAGATGAAGAAAAAATAATAATGGTACCTTGGTATAACTCCCAAATGAGTTTAAGAATAGTTTCTGCTGTATTTAGTGCAACTTATCTAAATCGGCCAATACCAAATCCCTATACAATTTCAAGACTAGTTAATAAATTTCATCGCGAAGGATGTCTTAAGTCAAAACATAATAAAACCAGTGGCGAAAGGAAACCTCCGCTAGACTTGCCCTCCCATAAAAAAAATATTTAAAAAAAAATAAACTAAAAAAAAAAAAAATTTATATATTTAGATAAATCTTCAAAAATACATCAAATTATGTTTAAGTTAAACCGAACTCTTTAAGTTAAACCGTTTTTGAGTTATCGTGTATACACACAGACAGACACACACACACACACACACACACACACACACATACGGACGGCACTTCGAAAATAGGTTTTTTGGATTCCCTGGACCATGAAACGTGGTCATCCGTCAAAATCTCGACATCGAAAATTTTCGCGATTACAATACTTGCCCCTTATATATTAAGGTCGGGCAAGTAAAAAGAACAACATCCCATGTGCTTAAAGATGAGAAGCAGTTGGAAATATTATTACAAGTGGAAGAAAGCAATCAAAATACTTTAAAATCAATTGCAAAAACCGCTGGTGTCAGTATTGGATCTGTTTTTAACTTCTTAAAAAAAGAAAAGTTTCGATCATAAATTTCAAAATCATCAAGAATTGTTAGAAAGGGACGCAGCAGTACGTATGGAATTTAGTTTTGAAATGTTTGAAAAAATTCCGACCCAACAATGCTTCAAATAATTTTATTTACTGACGAAGCAAAGTTTACTCTAAATGGTGAAGTACCCAGACAAAATTTTAGGTACTGGAGTCGAGAAAATTTACATTTGTTTCATTCCTCCCGAACTCAAAGGATGCAAAAATTAAATGTTTGGGCAGGGATAATAGGAATCAATATTATAGGACCTTTTTTATTGACGGTAACCTTAATGCCGCAAAATATCTAGCCCTTTTACAAAACCAAATATTACCTGCGTTGCGAAACCTGAATATTAATGGATAAGTATGGTTTCAACATGATGGCGCACAAGTCCATTATTCTAGAATAGTTAAAGAATATTTATATAGAACTTTCCCATATAGCTGGATTGGAAGAGGAGGATGAATTGGCCAGCGAGATCTCCGGATTTGGCACCCAATGATTTTTTTTATTGGGAATATTTAAAGGCCAAAGTATATAATGGAGAACTTAGGAATGTTGCTGAACTGCAAGACAAAATTGTTCAAGCATTCAACAATATACCTCAAGAGCAATTGCTGAATGTTTTGAATCATTTTTATGATCGCTTAACATTTTGTATGCAAATAAACTGGGAAACTGTTGAACATTTATTATTTTTTAATAGTTATTTATTTATTTTATTTTTTTTATTTGTTTTTTAAATAAAATATTTTGATTTTGCTAGTAAATATGGTTTTTTCTATGTTGCAAATGAAAATGAACACGATTTATATTACTGTCAAAAACTGTATCCATGGTAATGATATAGTACATGTTGCATTAAAAAATAAATTCACTGTATGTTTTTTTGTTAAAGATAGTAGTATCAAAATTCTGCAGGTGATTTTAGAAATGAAACAATTTCTTATCAGTATCTGTTATCGACAAGTAGTGGTCGATTTGGCATTTTCAATTCTGTGACTTCAACAACAGCTCCAGACTGCCCCAAGATAAATTACACGATGTTGGTTATTTGCTCAGCAAATATTGCCTTCATTTCATGTTCGGGGTGACAGAGGCGGTTGTAAGAACCTCACCCCAAAACTAGATCAATTATCGCATGAAAGAGATGCCTGCAGGCGAAGAGAAGGGGAGCATTGTTGAATATTCGCTACTCGATTACAGCAAAAAGTTCTGATAACTGGAATTTCATAATTGGATCTCAAAGCAATATTGAATACAAGAAAAGGCTTAGGGCGGTGGTTTTTAAACGTTGTTCCCCGGAACAATAGAGTTTCTTAAACTTTTTACAAATTTTTTATTTAATAACACATATTTATATATTTCTCACGTATGCCTACTGAAGGGTTTTCTTGTCATACCTAAAAAACCCTAAAAACCGTCAAAATGGTTAGAGATAGCGACCTGTGGTTGAAATTTCTGGTTTCTCCGTTGTTTATTTAGTCTAAAAGAAGTTTGGGCTTTAATCTTTTAACGCGTCTTGAAATTACGACAATTTTTTTAATGGCATAAGTATTTTACTTTATTTGTGAAAATTGCTAATTGAAAAAAAAAACACAATTCAAAAACGGTTAGAGATACCGACCTGCGGTTAGAATTTTTGGATTCCTCGTAATATATTTAGTCTACAAAATATTTGACGCCGTATTCATTTTGAGTATTTTAAAATTACAGTCTGTTCCAAACGGTTAAGCGGAACTAAATGGGAATTTAGTTCTTTTAGGTTGTCACGAGAAGGGACCTTGCTTGGGTTATTTCATTTTTCACGTTGGGATGTCAAAATTAAAAATTCCAACAATGAAACCATGGAAATGAATGACATATGTCAAAATTAAATATTTTTTTTAGATATTTTAATGACAAAAAAATAAATAAATGGGAAATTTGTATTAAGAATGACACAAAAAATCTAAATATAAAGAAAATGACATTTTAAAATGATATTAACTTTAACCAAAAAGTGTTTATTGTAAGTATGATTTACAAAGCTTAAACAAAACGGCCGAAAGGCACGATTTAAACGATGAAAGTAACTAGATTGCAAAATCTAGTTCCGCTTAACCGTTTGGAACAGACTGTATGACAAATTTTAATATGGCGTGATTTATAGAAATTTTCATCTTCGCATGGACATATCTCCAAAACTAAATGCGATATAGACCTACGGTTGCAATTTTTGAAATCTTGAGGTCCTAATTGACCATATTTTAAAACAAAACAAAAATTTGAATTTTTTTATTTTTAAAATTTTTTTTTTTTGAAAGTTTTGATAAATCCTAATTAAAAAATGGTTAGGGATACAAATTTGTGGTTTGAGTTTTTAAAATTTTCATACATTGATTATTCTAAAAAAAAAAGGCTGTAATAAATCAATTATTAAGTTTTGTATGGGCAGTAATCCAAAACCCTTAAAAATGGCCAAAAATCCAAAAAATCGTAATCAAAAATTTTTTGTCTCCGATTTTATTGAAATATGGTACAAACATGTATTTTTGGTCTATTTTGAAGTAAGGTCAAAACTTTTAGAACTATAGGCAAAAAACTGACCCAATGCGGCCCTAACTCAAAAACTCAAAAATCATGATATTTAAAATATCTTCCCTATTATTTGATTAACAGAAAAATGTATAGAATAAAAATTGTTTATAATAAGAAGATCGACATTTTTTTGATCGATGCATTTTTACCACTACGCCATAGCGATTATATTTTTAGCATGATGTCTGTTGGTCTGTCTGTCCGTCTGTTCGTCCGTCTGTCCGTCTATCCGTCTATCTGTCTGTGTATACGTGCAGAGCAAATTCGGCTAAAAGGATTTTTATGAAACTGCATAATTAAGCTTTTGACATCAATGGCACAAATTTTTCAACTTTTGGTTAAAATCGGTTGACTAGAAATGGGAGTTTACTCGTGTCGATTTTAAGAATTTTGCGAATATTTAGCAACAGAAAATTATTTCGAAAAAAATTATTTGACGAAAGTTGCTATAAATGCAATAACTAATAATTTTTATTTGAGACATTTTTTGATAAAACGAAAAAATGTATCTATTTTTTCATACTTATGTGTAACGTTTCCATGGTCATGAGAAATAATATCTCTGTTAGAAAATATTGGGCCAAGTTATTTCTATTCTGCTGCTAGAATGTATTTTATACAAGTACTCTGTGATGGCGGTCGGTCCTGTTTTCATTTAGATGAATAGTTGGAGAATTATGGAAGGAAACCCTAAAGCTAAACTTATCTCCCTTATTTTTGACTTAACAGAAAAAATATGTATAACAAAATTTGTTTATAATAAGAAATAAAATCTTTTTTGTTGTATATACTTTTTTACTAGTCGCTTCGCAACTCGTTTTTGAACCTCGACGCGTGTGGTATAGCCATGCCTTGTGAAACTTGCGTTTTAATATACTCTTATTATATTATGCACTTATTGTGTAATACACATTGTTGCTAACATTAACTAATAACATTTTCTAAATAACCGAAACTTTTCTAATACTAAAAGTCTTTAATTAAATAATAAAAATCCTAATAACCGAAATTGAAAGAGCTACAAGAAAAACTACTTCTGAACATTTCCTTTTTTTATCTAGCATTATGGTGGCTCGTCTGAGTATTGACGGTAAATATCTCGGCGAACGTTGGCGGCCTAGTAAGATAATGCAAGATTTCGACAACATGTTTTATACATTTGTTTTGTCGCTTTCTCGTTCTCAGACGGGGAGATAATGTCTTTTTGAAGAGAGACAAACAAACACGTGTTTGCTAGGATAAAATATAAGATTTTTTGAGCTGAATGCTCTAACTAAAGACATGTTGACAACGTCTTGTTTATTTAATTAAACTGCAAGCTTTTTTAGTTTTGTTCAGTTGTTTCATGTACAAATTGTAATTTGATTAAACCAGTAGTTCTTAACCCGTGAACTTGTTACAAATGTCCAATATATAACAATTTTTACCGACCGCCAACATATATAAGAGAGGTATTGTGATCATACCGATTTTGACATTTCGAGATTTCGATGGATCTCCACGAATTGAGGTCCCTACATAACATTTTGACTATTTTTAGCATGATGTCTGTCGGTCTGTCTGTCCGTCTGTCCGGTTAGTGCGTTTTAAAAATGAGTGACATTCATTTTGAACAACGGAGATTTTTATCCAGACCTGGGCACAGTCTGCAAACTTTTGCAAATCTTCAGCAGGCCTACGCAGACAGTGTTTTGTCAAGGACCTAGGTTTCTTTATGGTTTAAGACATTTTCAGAAGGAAGAGAGTTGATTGAAAATGAATCACGCAGCGGAAGGTCTCCATTTTCAAGAACCAATGAAAATGTCGACAGAATCCGGGATCTTGTGCGTTCAGATAGTCGGTTGACAGTTGATCGGGGAAGAGTTGAATTTGACTCACACTACCGTTCATCAGATTTGACCAATGAATTGGGGATGAGAAAAATCTGCGCAAAAATGGTTACAATAAACCTTTCACAGGACCAAAAGGATATCAGAAGACAACGGTGCCTTGACTTTTTAGAATCGATTGAAAATGATACCCATTTTGTGGAACGTGTCATTACTGGTGACTTCGGTGTTTGAGTACGACCCGGAAACCAAGAACCAGAGCATGGAGTGGCATACTACAAGGTCTCTAAGGCCCAAAAAAGCAATAATGAGCATTTCGAAGATCAAATACTTGCTGATTTGCTTTTTTTCAAACGGGACATTTTGGGACACTCGAAAATATTGTCTGTAACCGACCAGCTGAAATCTATTCCAGTATCCGAGTTCCAGCACTGCTATGAGGATTGGAAGAACCGTCTCCAGCGCTGTGTGGCTTCCCAAAAAAGTTATTTTGAGGGAGAAAATATTAAATTGTAACTCTATTCGAACAAAAAAGAAATTAAATCAGTCTGCTTACTTAATGTACAGTCCTCGTGTATTTATAAATTGAGTCTTAATTCTGTCCTCAAAGGGCTAACACATCGTCCAAATTGCAGCCTATATTTTCCCCGTTTGTTTATCGTTTAGAATTTCTCTACCTTAACCCAAATATTGGGTATGAAACAGCCTACGATGTTTCTGATAAAATTCCAATATAAAATCCACTATTTTATATTGGAGACAAAAATATTTCTAACAAATATCAAGTGATTTGATGTTATTTCCTTCACCTTCAATATAAAATGGCGTATATTTTGTCGGATCCTTGAATGTGAATGTGGAGGCACACTTAGAGCTGCGATTCAGGGTGGATTTAGTCCTTGGCTGGGTGAGAAAACGGCTTTGTACCGCATAAAAGGATCGACCTACCGAACATCATGAACTGCGATGAAAAGAGAAGGTTCATACACGGAAATTCATACAAAAAAAAAGGACGTAGGGAAATTATATGGATTACATGGAAGATAATAGCCTTTAATGTTCTCCTTAAACTGTCAAATTTCGGTTTTAAGACACTGTTACTAGGGATTTGTAGGTATGACCATAAAGAACCCTTATAACTGGCTAATTGCCACAGCAGCAAAGGCCATTAAATTAAAAAAAAAAATCTTATAACGTCTGTCTGTATGTCTGTGTGTCCGTCTGTTTGTTTGTCTGTCTGTCTCTTTTTCTGTATAAAAGAGTTCAAAAAGCACATCACGAGATAAATATAGAAACAAATATGTATTTAATGAAAAAATACATATTTTTTTTTAATTTTGAGTGCAATATCAAACCTTTATAACGTCACTCATGTGTTTGTCTGTATGTCATTCTGTCTGTGTGTCCGTTTGTCTATCTGTCTGTCTGTCTATTTATCTGTACGGTACCCACATATAAGAAAACTATAGAGAGTCCAAAATACACGCGGTCAAACCAGTCCGGCCAACAGCTACATTCACATTCTTAATTTCCTAATCGAGTATATTGTTTGATTATAATGGAAATTTATTATTTTAAAAGGTATCAAAAAGCAAAATAGAAATAAAATAGAAAAAAAAAATCGTTATATAATTATTTTTGCCGCAATTGTTGATTAGAAAACTCTAAACAGGAAACCAAAGGAATTTTTATCAGATCTGGTTTCAGGAAAATATTGTAGTTTTTGTGTATTTCAAAAATTTTTTTTTAAATCATGGCTAAATAATGGTTAATAATGTTATGGCTTTTTTGTATTTATGACTACGGTAGTGGATATGTTTTTATTTTTTTAATTAGGTTTATAGGCTATTCCAAACGTGTAGGCGGAACTAGATTTTAAAATCTAGTAATTTTCATCTATTAATTCGGACTTTTGTTCATTTTGTTTAAGCTTTGTAAATCATACTCACATTGCAAATTCTAGATTAAATTGATTGTCATTATAAAAATCCTTTTCATTGCAATTTATTTTTTTTGTCATTCTTAATAAAAATTTCCCATTTATTTATTTTTTTGTCATCAAAATATGGAAAAATGTATTAAAATTTTTGACATATGTCAATCGTTTCCATAGTTTCACTGTTGGAGTTTTAAATTTTCACATACCAAAACTGAAACATGAAATAACCCAAGGATGCCCAAATGGATGCCCTAAGTACTCAAATAACGAATAAAAATGATCAACAAAAATTTGATTTTGATTATAGAAAAATATTATCCTAGACATCCAGAATTCTGTTGACTTCTTACACTTATTAAATACTTACAAAACCCTGAAATGTGTGAAAATTCATACTTCACATATTTTTATAATTTAATGTTTTAAAATTCGCTGATTGAAAATTTGGTGTGAGGTGTTAAAAGCTCTGTTATGAACCATATGGCGAAAGCTTTAGGGAAGGCAGCCGCGGTGAAATGCGTACCAATTATTGATCGTTCTATAACCTCTTTCGTAGCCAGTCCTGTCTACAATCACATACCATGTGCAACCTGTGCATTCAGTCACCCACTACCTTCAGAATCGCGGGTAAACAAAATTATATTAAACTAACAGTATACCCGTTCTTTGGATGAGTTTAATTAAGTTGATTTCAAAATAAAAAACCTTTTAATAATTCTTAGCATATCTAAAGAAATTCTTTGGGCACAACCTTTGTGATCTTACCTTAGTGTACAAATGAAATAATCTATGCTTTTACTCAATCTTGAATAGGAAATATTTAGGTGGAGGTAGGAAAAACAACTCGTATAATATACACTACCGTCCATAAGTAGAGAAACATTTTAAAACTTATAATATTTTTTATTGAATGAAAAATTTGATAATAAATTTTTTTTGTATCCTTGTTAAGAACTAAGTCATAAAAAAAAATCAGCTGTTGCCACCACAAGACCGACCGCCATCACAAATTATTTGTAGAAAATACATTCTAGCAGCAGAGTAGAAATAATTTGGCCTAATATTTTCTAACAGAGATATTATTTATCATGACCATGGAAACGTTGCATATAAGTATGAAAAAATCAATACTTTTTTCAATATTTTTTCGTTTTATCAAAAAATGTCTCAGATAAAAGTTATTAGCTATTGCTTTTATAGCAACTTTTGTTAAACAATTTTTTTCGAAATATTTTTCTGTTGTTAAATATAAATAATATATTCTAATTAAATTTTAAAATATTTCTTACCTTTTTATAACTTTTCAGCACAAATTTTCAATTTAATTTCCTTAAAAAATATCAAATGTCATCATTAGACAAAAATAGGTAGCCATCTTGGGATTCTTAGCGTCAGTTTACGACACGTTCCTAGGGCCAATCAAAAGGCCTAATTCAAAAGTCCTTGATCAAATTTTATCTGCATAAATTACAATTAAAACATACGTTTTTCCAGTAAATTACATTGTAATCCTAATGACGTATATTTATATTTTGATTTGATTCAGAAATGTATGGCAAGTGCTGCTAACCCGGGAATACACCTAAACTAAACCAAATATCTGAACTAATTACTGAATTAGACCAAATTATTAGAGCGGATTAATGGAAACTAGTTCAAATGACTGTAGCTCGCTTATTTATGAACGGATTTTGAAAATACTTACAGTTTTAGAATTAGGAGTGCATAAGGCTTTTGACTGTATAGTCAAAAACATCAAATTCGCAAGTTGGTAAAAAAATTTGCTCCAGTTTTGACCAAAAATAGAGCACGGCCATAACTCGCTTATTTATGGACCGATTTCGATGGGATTTGACACAGAATATTAGAATTAGTGTCTCCTGGTATGTAGGTGTTCAAAATGCATGATCGTGAACAAGGGATGGTGAGCCGTTACAAGCGTTCGCGAAGCGAGGACTGACGCCGAACAAGGTGATGCTGTGTGTGTGGTGAGATTGGAAGGGAATCGTCCACCATGAGCTACATCAAAATCTCGAAATGTCAAAATCGGTATGATCACAATACCTCCCTTATATATATTGGCGGTCGGTAAAAAAATACTGTAATTAATTGTCAATTTGAAACTTATATGTGGGTGTTCCTTATTAGTCCTGAGCAGATCTAAGCTTTGTTCCTGTTAATCCTGTGGTCAATCCTAGGATTATTAACCAGCCACGCGCGTATCTTCCACTTGACTCAGACCTTTCTTACCTTAATTAACGATGTGGTTATTACCAGTCTTTATAAAAACCGTCAGTTTCTGGTGTTTTATAAACAGTTTATTTAATTCTCAATATGTTTACTGTTTGAAACCCCTGACAATAGTTCAGATAAATAATCAGGATGAAAACAGGACGGGGGACAT
The DNA here is from genome assembly GCA_963971575.1 of Liopterus haemorrhoidalis. Taxonomy (NCBI): domain Eukaryota; kingdom Metazoa; phylum Arthropoda; class Insecta; order Coleoptera; family Dytiscidae; genus Liopterus; species Liopterus haemorrhoidalis. The sequence continues at coordinate 1,676,725 of OZ020615.1, forward strand.
GTGCAAACCGGGCGATCAATCCCAGCATTTAACAATAGTTTGCCCCTCGTACTTCGTCCCTCCAACCCAGCCAGCAGGTCTGTGGTAATTGCTCGGGTTCTGAGGGAGACAAGAATAGAAGCAATTGAACAAGTAAACCTATTTATTTAACACTTGATACGTTATTTGGGGAAATTGAGGATTAATGTTGTTACTATTCCACCAGAACAAGACATTCGAAATAGGGAATGTAAAATTAACGGGGTTGCTATTTACCAGTAAGTCGAATTTTTTTTAACATCAGTTTACCAGTAAATTATAGGTAATTACAGAAATTCTGTATGAAGGTTACAGAAAAACTAGAGAAAGGATGAATCAAGTTTGACGCGGTTTTCGTCAATCTAAAAAGATTTTAATCTATATACAAGGGTTACCTTTTATGTTTTTACAAATGAACACTAAACGGCAACATTGAAATGTGTCAGTACTATATAGGTAAAATTTGACATTTCTTATTGTGAAATCAGTGGCAGCTTATAAATTTACCGATTAGTTTGTTAACAGTGAACGTTAAAAAAACAAAAAGTTTGTGAAAAAATATTACTCGTGAAGGTTTTCGTTGGATGATTTTTTACGATTTTACTAAAGGCCTAACTCAACAACAATGCATAAATTTGCTTCGTTCAACTTTTGGTAATGAAGCACCATCAGAAAAGACTGTTTACAATTGGTTTGCAGAATTTCGTCGTGGTCGTGCGTCCGTCAGTGATGAATCCCGTGAATGTTGACCAAAATCGGTTGTGATTCAAAAAAACATCGATGCTGTACGCAAAATGATTGAAGAAGATCGGCATGTGACTTACCGTGAGACAGAGGCATCCTTTGGCATATCACAGACTGTAATACATTCGATTTTGCAGCTGCGAAAAAGATCTGTTCCCCATGGATTAAGCATAATTTGACCGAAGCTCAAAAAAAGGCTCGTATTGATTAAGGGGTTTCTAAAAAAATTTAACCTGCAAAATTCACGTTACAGGTGACCAAACTTGGATTTATTCATATGAACTGGAAACTATGCAACAATCCACTGTTTGGATCTTCCAAGATAAACCAAAACCCTTTCCAAAGCACCGAAGCAACCGAAACACTTTCAAGAAAATGACGGCTTGTTTCTTCAGTTGTACTGGACATGTCGCAACTATTCCTTTACATGATCGCAAAACAGTTAATTCTGAATGTTATACAACAATTTGTTTGCCAGAAGTCATCGACAAAATCAGGAAAAACAACCAAAAACGTCGCATTCTTCATCATGACAATGCAAGCTCCCACACAGCACGTCAAATAAATGATTATTTGAAAGTGGAACGGTCGTAAATTCGCACTATTATTAAGTATGAGTTCTTACGTGGAACTACGGCATCGCAGACCGCGCGAAACATTAATAGTGTATTTGGTTCTAGTGTTACTACGCAGCAGACAATATCAAATTGGTTCGCCAAATTTCGTACAGGTAACTTAAAAACCAAACAAAAAAAACCTTGCTCTTCGATCACAGCAGGAATATACTGCAACCAGCTGGACGAAATGCAAAAACTTAAAGAAACACAGCCTGGATTGGTCAACAGATCGACTCCTATCTTATTGTATGATAACGCTAGACCACACACTGCACAAATGACTGAGGCAAAACTACAGGAATTGGAGTTGGAACTTCTTCATCATCCTTTATACTCACCAGACCTAGCCCCCACTACTACTTCTTCCGCAATTTGGACAACTTTTTAATAGGAAAACAGTTTAATACCGACAATGCTGTAAAACTGGCCTTCCAGGAATTCATTGACTCTCGTCCGCCAGGGTTTTATATCACCGGCCTGAACAATCTGCAGCTTAAATGGCAAAAGTGTAGTCAACATGGGTGCATACTTTGATGAATAAAATAATTTCTTATATTTGTAAGTTATCAACCAACTTTGCCTTTTTTTCTACAAGTTTTATCCTTGACGACCAATACAAGTGTCCTCCAGTGCTACATGTTATGGCCAGCGTCGGTATCAGCGTGGGCGAACGTTGACACACAGTCTGTAGGCGCCTTTGACTGCAACTGTTTTGTTTTTTTTTTTTCTCAGTACGAACCAGTGGGTATATAGTATCTTTAGTAATTAATCTTCCTTTTTCAAAAATGTTGATATTCAGACAGTTATGTAGGTCATGTATTTGCTTAAATCCCATATCGTATATTTTAAAAAGTAGGTTATAAGGCAATGTCAAGCTTGGTTCGACCCTGCTCTGGCTTCTCTTCTTAAATTACATGAAAGCCTAGAGTATTATACGTCGAAACGCTTTTTAAACTGTCGGATTTTCAAACAGTATTTTACAAGAAAAAATCACTAATGTGCTTTTAACACGCACTAGAAAACATTGAGGTATTGCTATACCGTCTTTTGTGAACTTAATTACCGGGATTCGAACGCAGAATATTTTAATGGCTACTTATCAGGCTCTTGTACTTTACAGAATAATTTGGAGAACTGTATTTTGATGAGCTGACCAGATGCGAAATAAATTTAATGTATAACAATAACCAAGAAGGAAGTGAAAATGGAAAGATACTTGAAATTTAGAAGGAAAACTTCATTCTTTATTATTCCCTTGAGTGTTAGTGTCTTCAAAAAATCATACATACATATTTTTAACTCTGTGCTAGACCTATTCTATATAAATTAAATTGTTGGTTATATCTTTTTTCAATTTTTTCGTCCTCTTTGTTTTTTTAAACCTTCCAGGTGATGTATTTATAATGCATGTCATCTATACTATTTTTAAGTATTTACTATATAGTCACACGAGTAGAATACCATTCTTCGCACGAGATAAGTTTAATTAACTTAATTAAAAAACAAATATAATTATTTAAATAAATATTGAATATATAAATATTCAAAATAAAGCTAACTAAATAAGTGTAATAGAATAAATAAACCTGAAACAAATCAGGGGTCATTAACATTAAATAGATATTTTAGTATATAGTTTGTAGCACGTCTTGACAACACGTTAGTCTAAAAAGTTACTTGAAAGTTCCACTCCCACCGTTCTTGCACAGTAGAAGACTTCCTAGGCAGGAGGATTAAAATGTTAATAGAATAACGCACAAATTATAATATTTTCCCAGGATTCACCTTAAGCTGTATTGAAAATCTAGTGAAAATCGGTCTAGCCATTTTGGCGCGATGGCCGTACAAACACACATATAGACACTTTTATATCTTCTTCTTTGGCACTATCAGTCTGTTTAGCTTTTGGTCTCACACACATGAGTCCTCCATCTCGATCTATTCATTGTCAGGTCTTGCCAAGTACTCTGTATACCAAGACTTGTTAGATATACAATTTTATATAAACGACGAATTATTATGATTGGAAACCTTATTTATAAAATAAATACATTCAATTTAAAAACTGTTAGTCTATAAACTATTCCAGTTTACCTGTTACACTTATATGCCCAAAGGAATGTTATAACTCAACAAAGACAGGACATAAGAAGGGTTCTATAGTCTTACTCGAATTTATATTCTCTCCTTTAGGGATTGGACAAAATCCTGAATCATATTTTTGTTCATGTGAGTAACTTTGGTAAGCAAAAACCAAATCCATTCTCACCGAGCCTAAATAACCGAGAAATCAGTGAAAAAATATGTTACCCCTTTCTAGCCTCTTAGAGGTCGAATTTCGAAAAAATCTCTTCATACTGAGAGCTTACTCTATGGAATATACTCACTAAATTCTATATTTGTTGGGACAGAGGACGTTCTGTCTCTCTTTAGGAGAGAAATTTAAAAAAATGGTCTTATTAATACCTTTTGCATATTTTAATAAATCACCTATATGCAAAAAAAAGAATGTTGTATCTCAACAAACACAAAAATAAATTTTTAAACATTTATATGTGTAACCTAAGAAAACACTAAGTTGATATCTTATCTGTCCAAAGAAATATGCAGGAATCCGTAAAAACATTTTACTCCTTTTCATCTCCTTAGGAACCGTATTTCGTAAAATCTCTTCTTAGTGGGTGCTCAAATATCCTATTAGAAAGATTACAATTCGTTGCACATTTTTGCACCCTTAAAAGTTGTTAAAAATGAAGAAACGATTCTACTCGGTGCAATGTAGTTAATACGTTATATATTTGGGGAGCTTTGTGGACCTACAAAATTGAAATATATCACTTGTTATTTATTAACAGCAAAATTATGTAAAAGAATATTTTATAAGGACGAATAAACATTTTTTTTTTTTCTCTCTTAGACGGTTTTTACGAGATGAATTTTTGAAGGGCTATGGGGAGCACTACTATAAACGAAATATCTCACTTATTATTTAGTTACCATTAAAACATATATAATTGGGTGGTTTAGGATAAAGAAACGATTATTTTCGGTTTTACTTAAAATTGAAATAGGAGTATACAACTTATCATTTAGCTTACTACAAAAATGTGCATAACAAAAATCATACGACGTATCGTCACGCCAACTGGTTTTTAATAAGGCTGCTTTAGCACGTTCTTAACTTTATTCCACATGACTTGTTAAAAATTCTTTGAGATAAATCTTAAAGATAAACAGTTGTTCAATACATATTGCGTGTGACAGTTTGTCATGTTTGATCAGCAGTCCCTGAAAGTAATATTCACGTATTAGCTCCAGGTCTGCTAAGAGGATTGTCGCCTAAAGCCGACAGCCTTGTTTGCCATTTCAAACCGACAAAGAAAAGGGATTTAAGACCAAATGGAACCAGAAAATACTAATACATCAACGAAGAATTACACTGGCCAACAAATTTAAACTTTTTTTTGCTGACTTAGATCTGATACTTGTTTTTAACTAATTTTGGGGTGCTGATTTCAAAAATGTTAATAGTTTCTGCTTATCACGTCAAATTTTTGTACTATCGTATTTTGACTTTTTTCACCTTTTCACGTTCTGATATACGTCTACTTTAATTTAATTAATCAGAGAAATTGGCCGGTGAGAATACATTTAAATGTTGGAGACCCAAACATAATACACGAACCTTTGGTGGAGAGAACAAAAATCATTTTCCCCCCACTTCATACTAAACTAGGTCTAATGAAGCAGTTTGTAAAAGCGTTGAACAAAGATGGTGACTGTATCAAATATATATCTGAAACATTTCAAAGTCTCAGTAATGAGAAGCTAAAAGCTAGCATTTTTGACGGGCCACAAATTAATGAATGATCCACATTTCACTGTACATATGGATGATATGGAGAAGAATGCATGGCAGTCTTTCGTGGCGCTCATTAAAAATTTTCTTGGGAATAAAAAAGCCGAAAACTATGTGGAGGTCGTTGAAAATTTGATTGAAAATTATCATCATCTGGGGTGCAACATGAGCGTGAAACATTTTTTAAACAGTCATCTTGACAAATTTTCTGTCAATCTTGGAGATGTTAGGGATGAACAGGGTGAACGTTTCCATCAGGATTTAAAAGAGATGGAGAGCCGTTATCAAGGAAGGTGGGATACTCACATGATGGCTGACTACTGTTGGAGTATTAAAAGAGACTTATCGGGAATGGTACACTCCAGAAGATCTTAAAAACGACCATTTAATCCTTAAATTATTTTGTATTTTTATTTTAACACTTCAATGCATTAAAATGTAATTAAAACTGTTCTCATTTTCTTTCTTTCACTATAAATAAAATTTTAAGAATATTTTCTAATTATTTAGTCCTTATTTTTTGCCAAAATTGTACCAATTACAGTATCGACGTCTAAAATTAAACGATAGAAGCATTATTTGGCCGAAAATATGTATTTGTTGTAGAGCAAAAATGTGATGTGATACGCAAAAACTGATGTGATATTTGAGTTCAGCAGCACCAAATTAGTAAAAAACAAGTCTTAGATGTAAGTCAGCAAAAATTGTGTTATTTATAAAACCAATAAAACCACCATCTTTTTCGGAAACTTATTAATTCAAAAGATCAATTAAATTAAATTTTTACTTGTTAATGTTTTTATTGATATTCTTGACAAATTGAAAAAGTTTTGTTGTTATATACTTGTAATGATTGTTCGATTTCAAATTAAAACTTTGGGCATTTGAAAGTTCAAATCATCGATGATCAAAGAGTAAAATGTGTTCGCTCCAGTTTTCACATGTAACACTCTGAATGAGAAAATATCGGACCATGTTTTCCTAAATCACTCCTGAAAAACTTTCGATAAAAACTAAGATTTACTGTGCATATAAAAACAACCATTTTGTAAGCTTCAACGGATTTGCATAAGATAAATGATACAAGTTTTATTGGAATATTTGGTTTAAATTTTATTTATTCATCATAAAAATAAATAAAATATTTTTAGAGTTTTATAGATTATGTAATGTCCAATGAATATATAATGAAATAAAACTCATACGGGTTTTTTGGTCAATGTATTTATTAGGTGCACCTGAAAGTTTTTAGTTAATTTGGATTATTAAAATAGAAACAAATGGAAAGAAAAAAATCAGCTGTGGCCACCACAGGACCGACCGCCATCATAAAGTACTTCATAAAGTAATACATTCTAGCAGCAGAGTAGAAATAACTTGGCCTAATATTTTCTAACAGCGATATTATTTATCATGACCATGGAAACGTTACATATAAGTATGAAAAAATTGAGACTTTTTTTTAATATTTTTGGACTTAGCTACTAAGGCCATTATCCAGTAGATGCATTTATTTTTGAAAAATCCATGCCATAACCGGGATTCGAACCCGAGCCCTCATGATCTAGAAGCCAGTGCATCGCTACACTAACCACTACGGCATGGTGACCGGCAAATTGAGACTTCTTATTTTCTCTTCCTGATAAATGGCAGAGTGTTATAGATCACAATGGTAACTATTTTACTCAATAAAGTATATTTTTACCGACCGCCAACATATATAAGGGAGGTATTGTGATCATACCGATTTTGACATTTCGAGAATTCGATGGATCTCCACGAATTGAGGTCCCTACATAACATTTTGACTATTTTTAGCATTATGCCTGTCGGTCTGTTTGTCCGACTGTCTGTCTGTCCGTCTGTCTGTCTGTCTGTCTGTCTGTCTGTCTGTCTGTCTGTCTGTCCGTCTGTCCGTCTGTGTACACCTGTAGAGCAAATTCGGCTGAAAGGATTTTTATGAAACTTCTTATTTAAGCTTCTGCCATCAATGGCACGAGTTGATCAACTTTTGGTAAAAATCGGTTAACTAAAAATGGGAGTTTACTCGTGTCGAGTTTAAGATTTTTGTGAATATTTCACAACAATATTTCGAAAAAAATTATTGAATAAAAGTTTCTATAAAAGCAATAACTAATAACTTTTATTTGAGACGTTTTTTGATAAAATGAAAAATTTCGAATAATTTCTGTAAAATTTTTTGAAATTTTTTCTAAGTCTCAATTTTTTCATACTTATAAGTAACGTTTCCACGGTCATGATAAATAATATCTCTGTTAGAAAATATTAGGCCAAGTTATTTCTACTCTGCTGCTAGAATGTATTTTATATAACTACTTTACGATGGCGGTCGGTCCTGTGGTGGCCACAGCTGATTTTTAATCTTATGGTTAAAATTGTGTTGTGAAATTATCTACAAGGGAAGGTATTTGGCTTGTGTAAGTGTGGATTTAATGTAAACATGTGTTATGGTTGAATCGTGAATCAACAACGATCAAATATAATAAATCTATATTGCACAAATATACAATATTTGCCCTTTTTATTTTTTTTTATACATAAATAATTATGGGTGCAGAAAGTAAATAAAATAATATTACCATAACATGCAAATGTATCAATATTTTTTCTCTTCTTTCTTCTGTTTTAAGATACTTTTATTTTCAGGTTATGTTTACCTTATTTTTATTTTTAAACAAACAGATTAATCCAAATTTATAAATGTATCACAATTTTAAAGTTTTAAATATTTACTTTCAATATATTGGGAAATCTTTTGGTTCTTCTTGGATTTTCAAACAACATTTGTAAAACAAGATATTCCGTAGAAGTTTTAGACAAATGAAAATATTTTAAAATGTTTCTTCAGGTAAATTAAAAGGGTCACTCATATCAGTTGCCTTTGTTTAATTCGAACTGATCTACTAAAAAGCATTTTTATATTTTTTTTATTCACCTATATTAATTTTTTACTTATTACAATATTACTTCCAGCAAACATTAAATTTGAAACAATTTTATATGCTGATGACACGACGTTTCTTTGCGCATCAAAAAATCTATGCGATGTAAATGAAAAAAAGGGAAATTGCATAAAAGTAGCTACCGATTGGTTCACTGCCAATAATTTAATATTTAATGACAATAAAACAACAAACTTAATAATAACCACCCAAAATATCAATTTAGTACAAAGCAACAGTGCTAAGTTTTTAGGAATCTACATAGATGCGAAATTATCTTGGAGAGAGCATATTGATAGTATTTGCAAAAAATTATCGAAAATTATATTTGTACTGTGGAAAACATCTTGTTTGATCACAAATGCGGCGGCTAAAATGACATATTTTGCATTATTCCATTCGCATATTAATTATGGAGTTATTATGTGGGGAGCAAGCCCTTATGCAAACAGAATATTCATTTTACAAAAAAAAAAGCTATCAGAATCTTAGCACATGCAAAGCCAAGGGACCACTGCAGACCTTTTTTTAAAATGTTTGGAATAATGCCGTTACCGGGTGTTTATATATTTAGCATACTTACACTTACTAAAAAACACATACACAATTTCAGTACACATATAGACATACATTCACACAACACGAGAAACAAAAACAACATGCTTATACCAAAAACAAGAATAAACCTAACAAAACAATGTCCTTCTTATTACGGGCCCTTGCTATATAATAAATTGCCAGTTCATGTCAAAGAATTGAATGAAAAAAAGTTTAAAGTGGCAGTGAAGAATCTGTTATTGAAATATTGTTTCTATAGTGTACCAGAATATCTACAAACCAACTTAATTTAATCGATGAATTGTTTTCTTTCTATTAATTGAGTATATTTTGTAATTGTATTTTGTGTTATAATTATGCATCCTAGACTTAAGATATGCAATTTATGTATTGTTTTAGCCTTCAATAAATTTATTATTATTATTATTATTATTATTATTATTAACCTCTTGATGTTCAATTTATTCTAGTAATAATTGGTTTAAAATAAACAGACTTGCCATGATTAATTCTAAAAATACATTTTTCCTGGCTATTTGACCTTTAGAGGTTAAAATTACAGCTGGTTAAAAGTTAACGCCATGTATTTGGCTGGAGTTAAAATTCCGATTATAACTTACTGAATTAACCACATCGAGGTTAAAATTTAAACGTCATAGAGTTACAGAATAACAAAATATTGTAAAGCTTGGTTAAAATTTTTTAATTTCGACCTTGAGGTTATTTTTTAACTTTTTAAGATACAGAATAGACCCGTTTAACATGGTTCATATCTCTAATTAATTGGAGGAAAGAATAAAAGGGTAAGTGTCTTGTTTCTTAAAAAGTGTTCCAGTGACCGAAATAAGTGATAGTTGTATGGAGAAACGTCTGGTGTGTATAAGATCAAACATTTGTCTTGATCTGCATCAGCATACTTGATCTTGATCAGCATACAAAAAAGAAGTCGCCCTAATTTTACTTCCATTAAAGTCCATGATCCTTACTGCGATCATTCAAATTGTATTTGTAATTCAATTATTTCGGCCGAAAAAGTAAAATATCTTGGAGTTATTTTCGACCAACATCTAAAATGGGATGAACATCTAATTATTTTAACAAAAAAAATGCGCAAAACATTATATATTTTTAAAAAATTAAGAGATATTCTTAAATTTAAGCAGCTTATGGTCTTCTACTATGGGCTTGTTGAGTCACTTATAAATTATGGCATAATTGCTTGGGGTGGAACGTATGAAAAATATCTAGAGTCTGTAGAAGTAACTCAAAAATTAATTATCAAAGTAATACTCAAGAAACCATTGTTATATCCTACAGAAACTTTATTTTCAGAAACTAAATTATTATCTGTCCGTAAACTTTATGTTCTCAATATAGTAAAATATTTAAAAAACAATTCACTGCCAAATACTGAAAATCACACCCACAGCACTCGCAATAGAGATAGACTCATACCTGCAAGAACCCATAAAAGAATTGGACAACTATGTTTTTCTTATCATTCTCCCAAAATATTTAATAAATTCCTTGAATTTACAGAAGGTCTCGAAAGAACCGTGACTAGCTCTAATTATAACACCATTGCCAAATTATTTGTACGTTCTCTTACAAATCAAGAATTGTCTGCCATTTTCTACCCGGTTATCTGATGCATTATATAAGCATTACTATTATCATTATTATTATTACTATGATCACACGGGCTTATTTGTATTTGTATAGTGTGATATATGTATATATGATTGTACCTACATTATTTATGGTTTATTAATTATTTGATAATTTATTAACTTACAAGTTCATTGTGGTAAATAATTTATTTTTACAGTTAATTTTTATTAACTTTATGTAAAATATGTCAATTTAATACTGTTATACAATTTACAAAGAAATTAAATGAGTTATAAACAGTATTCTTAATGAACTACGTAATATGTACTCTAAAGATCTGATTTTAACACATGTTCTTTCTGTCTGTAAAAATACTTTAAAATTGATTCAAAACCACAAACAACTGTTTTTTTTTACAGTTAAGTGGTGTCACAATTTATAATAAATAATTTATTAAGAAATAAACGTAAAGGAACCATGTAAAAATTTATGTACATATTATTTATTGTAAATAAATATTATTATTATTAAATATTATTATTATCTGCTGATCTTCTTTATGTCATTGTTTTAGGAATTTTGGTTGATGACGTAGTTCCTTTAATACTGTGAATCACCTATTGTCTAAAGTGTAAATATTTTTAACTGAACTATTTTTACGTTTGTTAAAATACCAACCCTTATATTATTCAACTCAAAATTTCCCTATTTAATCCTGTTATTCATACATTTAACCCTAAATATCAGTAAATCGACACCCTCAATCTTTCCTCGGTCTGTTGGTTCCCGATGGCATTTCATCCCTTATGATGTACGTGTTGTCATAAAAGACCCAGAAACAAAGCTATATCAATAGATAACTATAACCATCAACTGGAAAAAAATCGATAAAATAAATTGAGAACACGAGAGTGAAGAAAAAGTATAATTAAATTTTAAATGACAGCTCAAGTATTTGAATGATTGAAAATAGGAAAAGTTTGTAAAACTGATTGGATGGATTAATTTCAACTTGAACAAGAAGGGGACATTTTGAGACGTGTGGAAGAAAGGTTTTAGATTCTATCAAAGGGTAAAATTTCTTCTAAAATTTGTGAAAGACCATTGTGAATTTTCTCCTATAGTCGGATTGCTGATATGTGACTGTTACATGTATGTATCAAGTAGTGCATTCATATAATAATCTAGTTACCATTTTTTAGCGATTTTAAAAATGTTTTTTGTTATTTGTCTTAGCTGTCAGTATCTGGTAATAAATATTAATTAGTAGAGCTTGCGGTCAATTATTAAATTCACAAACTTTAATTTAAAATCTGCTGGGATATTTTAATTCCGAAAAAGAGAACAATGGGCCACTTATTTCTCTATCTTGTGTCCATCAAAGAGTAGCAGCTGCCTTCAAGATTTCGGACTCAACAATTCGTAGAATTATAAAATGTAATAAATCTGAACTTCTCACTAACAAAATCACGAGAGAACGAAGGAAATTAAAATCTGAACCAGTTTATTTTATTGATACATTGGCACAAACGTATGGTCATGAAGTACTAAGATAACCTCCTTATCACTGCCAGTTAAACCCCAAAACGGATATAGTGATAACGAAGTCTTGAAAATGTGGCAAGTAGCCTGTGATCAAATTAGTTGTGAAACTTGGGCAAAATCTGTTAAAAAAAATCGAAAATTTAATAAATGAATAGTGGGAAAGCGATGGTTCAGATGACGACGATATCATGCATTACAGTGACTAGTTTTTTTAAAATTAAAATAAACATTTAAATACAACTTGTAGCAATATATTATATGAATAAATATATTTTTACTTAATATTTTATTACTTTGTACTTAGGGGAAACATAAAAATTTAATTTAATTAAACAACAAATTATAATCCAAAATTTACGTATGAGTATAAGTTTTTCCTTATTTATAATTATTACCTTAAAATTAGTAATTTTATTTGTTTGAGTACTGCTGTGAATTTATTTTCGTGCTTTAATTAGTAAAGATATCTACGAATCATGCCGTTTCTTTCTAATGCTTTGTTTTTTATTAAAATAATTTGGAAGGTTAGTTGTCAACTTGCGTCACTATACGTTACTATAGGTATGCAAATAATTATAATGATATAGACAGAGAAAGCATATAGTATTGTACATCGATACTTGTAGCAACGAACAGTCACCTATCAGCAATTTGGCCATTCCAACAGGACAACAACTCCCAATAACAGGAATGGCTTATATATTTCGGGATTTGAGATCAAAAACAATTATTTATGAACAAAAGTGGCTTTATTGTTTTTCAAAATACACTTTCGTATGCGTTTGAACCAATTTTCGAAGCACTTTTTCCACTCCGATTTATGCTTTTTTCCACTGCGATTGTCAAATTATGTGGGATCCAATGCGAACAAATCTTTTTGACGGCCAAATTTTCATACAATAGTGAATGTATGCTGGTCCCACTAATGTCCAAGGATACCTCAATCTCACGATAAGTTACATGACGATCTTGCAGTATCAGTTCACGCACAGCATCAATGTTTTTCAGAACAACAACTGACTTTGGACGACCTTCACGAAATTCGTCCTAAAGGCAGCAGTCTGACTGATCGAGTGCTGTCGATCGTTTGCTGTCGAGCAAATTTCAAACACACGTTAACTAAGGGCATGAGTCGCACTGAACCATCGTTTGCCGTCAAGTAGCATCAAGTTGTTTGTATTTCAAACCGGTTTGAATTTCACTCGACGCTCGAGGCAATAGCACATGCGCATTTAAGCATATTAGTTCATAACCATATATTATTTGACAGTTGGAACGTCAAAAAAAAAAAAAACAAAATTACAATATAGAGTAAAATGGACTCGCTAATTAGTAAAGTATGGAGTACAATCGAGATTGATTTATTATTGAATCTAGTTAGAGAAAACGACGATCTCTATGATCAATCATGGACATAAATTAATTTTCAATAATAATTTTAGGTGATTGCACTCAATAATTTGCTCAAAAAATGTAGGGTATCAAATGTAAGACTAAACTAGCGGTAAATTTTTTCATGTAGGATATTAAATGGAAGTTCTAAATATTTAGATTCCCAGATGATTTTCAAAATATTGTTCACTCTAACATTACTGTTTTTCCAATTTAATATTTTTATTTGTAAAGTAAAATACTCCCTCCGTTCCAAAATAAGTGTCTGATTTTAGTTTTTTTAATGAATTATTGAAATAATGAAATTAAATGTATAAGTAACTCGTATGATGATTTATTCATTCTATAATAGCTTTAAAACATTGACTCATCATTTTCGAGTTGAGGTTTCAAATGGTGAAATTCTCCTAACACTTCTCTATCTAAAAATATGTTTCGAACCCATAAGTTTTTCTTCTTTTTTTTAATTTTATTTCTCCATATTAAGTAGAGAATTTCAGCCTCGTCGCTATCTGACATACTAATATTGTATAAAAAACAACTTATTGTCCAAATATTACCTCAAAAACAAAATTAACTGTTTGATAGTTTTAGGTTGGAATATGCACTATTTGACAAGTGAGAAACAAATTTACTTGACACTGAATGATCGATAATACTCGACAGTACTTGATCAGTCAGACCAGCTTTTAAATTTTTAAATGACGCTACACGACTCGACGCTACGTTACACGACGGCGCTCGATCAGTCAGACTGCTGCCTAAGCGAACTACGGCCACGATAGTCCTTGATGGTGCTTCATCGCCAAAAGTCGAATTAAGTTCATCGATGCATTGTTGTTGGACTAATGCACGTCAAAAGTTCGCTCGAAAATGTTTAAAACGATTAATCAAAAGATTAAATTCGGATAAGCTTGCAGAAACGGGACCTTAATCGGTAAAACTTACTAGAATAGAAAATCTAGTTCCGCCTAAACCAAAGAAATAGCCTGTAGGTACAAAGGTTGAAAAGCACTGTCTGATATATTCAAAATTTGCTAAATTCAAAGAAACTTAAAGTCCTTCATCTTCATTGTAATCTGCTTCCAATTTCCTGTGTGATTCTTTCCTTTGAGTATTCGGATACATCAAATGAAAATTTTACTAAAATACTTTTTTAGTAAAGGTTTTTTAGGTGGTAAAAACTGTCCTCGGATAAAATTTATTGTCTTTTAATTAGCAAGACCTTAATTAAGAATCTCTCTCCTTAATTTAATCAAGTGTACTCTAAATTTAATTGCATAACTTAAAAAAAAAACTTGTATTAAAGATGTCATTTTTTTCATTCCCTGTTGGAAGAAATAAGCTTATAAATTTGTTGAGAAAGAGATATAAATTCTTGGATTAAAGATATTTTGATTAAACAAACGCACTTTGTGCTCGAAATAAATTGTCTGGAAATATCTAGTCTGTGTACGTCATTCAAATTTAATTTTCAAGAGCGGGTCATTTGTTTCAGGAAAAACACTGAAAATACATTTCATATCACTGGATTCTGAAATGAATAATGGAACACATGAGGGTTAGATTTGGTTGAATTAACAATAAGAAAGGGTTGAATATATGATTATAACATAATTTTGTATTTTATTTCAGAATAAAACACAATAACCTAATACATAAATTTACGTAAATTTGTTATAAATGACATATTGAATAAATTATTTTACTGGATGAAACACAAACATAGGTAACAGGGTCCTAAGTAAAAGTTTTTTAGGTTAAATGAAATACTAAAGTTCCACTAAAAGTTTTTTGTGACATCATCAAGTATTTTATTTCATGATATTTTACAAATTGATATTTACGAATGCTAATTTCATTTATAAAAATTTGGATAAAAATCAGCATATGCTAGCATTGTTTCTGGACTTGTATAAAGCTTTTGATAGGGTTAATCATGAGATTCTTCTGAGTAAACTCGAAATTTTGGGACTGCGCGGCAAGGCTTATGATTGGCTCTCCTCATATTTAGATAATAGGATGCAATATGTTCAGATAGGCAATATAAAATCAAGTTATTTAAAAAAAAGTAGATCAGGGTGTACCGCAAGGAATTGTTCTTGGGCCACTTCTATATATTTTATATGTAAATGACATTGCAGGGGATACTCTGAGCTTAGAATTTGTAGCCTTCGATGACGATACCACGATAATGGGCTCTGATTCTAATAGCCAAAGTCTGGTTCAAAAGATTAACAACGATCTTAAATTTCTGTACAATTGGCTTGTGTCAGTAAATGTAACTTTATTACATTTACTTAACGTAAAAAAGAACGCTACACATGTCAATTAATTAAGATAAATAAATCGATTGAAATATTCCAGTCTACCAAAATACTTGGAATTTATATAGACGAATGCTTAAACTGAGATGTGCATATAAATAATCTTTATAAGAGAATATTCCAGGAATGCTAGAAAGTAAAAAAAAACTTGTAAAATGTTGTAGACAAGATGTAGTCAGAGCGTATTACTTTGGTCACATTTATTCCATTTTGTCGTATAGTTTATTTTGTTGGAGCACAAGTTTAGAGTTCAACAGATTTTTTAAGAGGCAGAAAAGAATCATCAGAAATATGGTTGGGTGCTGCCGTAGAACCACTTGTGTTCCTATTTTTAAAAAGCTGAATATCTTACCTTAACCATGTATGTATATCTATCAGGCCAGCCTTCATGTACAACAAAACTTGCAGTTTTGGAAAAGCGGTCAGATACATATAATACTAGATACAACGGCAACTTAGAAATACAAACAGTAAAATTTGAAAAAACGGCACTAAATCCAAACATACTGATGGAAAAAACTACCTGCTCACATAAAAGATAGAACGAGCTTGCCGATCTTTAAATGAGATATTTCCTCAGCAGATATTAAGTTTTCGATCAGCATTGTTGGACAAAATTAAATTATGTTCCAGTACAAAAGAACTTTCCAAAATATTTTTAATACACTATAGTACTATTTTATCCAGTTTCAACGATATATGCACAGATTTTATGCTGTTTTTAACACTTCCTATAACATCTGCGTCTGCTGAGAGGTCATTTTCAAAGTTAAAAATTAAAAAAATTATCTAAGAAGTACTATAGGACAACAGCGGTTGAGTGACAACATCAATTACATTGCAATGCAGAGAGCTAAGTACTAGTTCGACACCAATCGACTCTCCCTAAACCTCAACAAGACCCAACAAATTCTTTTAACACTCAAACCAAACAATTTTGATAATCCGAAATCTGTTAACTTATTGGGGATACTAATTGATCCCAAACTCACTGTTTCAGTCAGTGTTTTAGCAAAAAAAAATGGGTTCTGCAATATATTTGCTAAGAAATCTGACGTCCATTGTAAGTACCGACGTTCTGAGAATTGCATATTATGCATTATTCCATTCCCAAATGACATATGGCATTACAGCATGGGGTCATTTGGCAGCAGCTAACAGAATTTTTAGCTTGCAACGACGCGCAATCAGAATAATTACACGTTCACCCTACAGAGCTGATTGTCCCAATAATTTTATTTATTTAGATATAATGACTTTTCCATCCGCGGTCATGTACCATTCCCTAATTTTGACTCATAAAAAAATATGCAGTTTTCAAACTCATGTGGAAATATACCAATACAACACAAGAGGCAGGTCGAATTTATACCCAGACTTTGTGAGACTTACTAAATCTCGTAATTGTGAGAATTTCTATGCAGTCAAACTATTTAATAAGTTACCAGAGGAACTCAGAAGTGTGGGTTATAACGAATTCAAAAAAAGGATGAAGCAGTTTTTTACTGAACATCCCTTTTACTCCATAGAAGAATTATTTAACTATAGGTTTTAAAACAGTAATGCAAATCTTGTAATCGTATAATAATTTTATAATTAAATGTATATGTCTTAACTGACTTAAAACAGATTTAATGTAACTAAGTTAATAAATATATTATTATTAGCAGGATTGCCCCCCCCCAGAGCTAAAAAAACACGTGGTTTTAGAGTTTTTAAGGGATATACTTGAATTCGACAACCAAAGAGC
Source organism: Liopterus haemorrhoidalis (assembly GCA_963971575.1). Classification (NCBI taxonomy): domain Eukaryota; kingdom Metazoa; phylum Arthropoda; class Insecta; order Coleoptera; family Dytiscidae; genus Liopterus; species Liopterus haemorrhoidalis. Next base: position 1,694,109 of record OZ020615.1, read on the forward strand.
TTTTTTTAGTCATAATTAGTACTCGTATTTTGGAAATAAAGACTTTTTTAATCACTTGTAATTTGAAAGTGAGGACCCTTTTGTGTAGGCCTCACTTGTATTTTGGAAGTGAAGACCTTTTCTCAGGTCAACACTTGTATTTTAGAAAATACAGTACCTTGTTCTTGAAAGTACTTGTACCGACTACTTTCCCAATTCTTGCTCTTTTGAAAACAATTTTGTTTTGTATGCCCCCCCCCCATGAAAAATTACTAATAGTATCACTACTCATATGTCAAATATCACACATGAAATAAGAAGATGACTACAACAGTAATATTGTGTGTGAACATCCAACACTCGTGGGGAAAAAGTAATTTAAAAACAGTTCACGAAACCATTGTAAATCGTTAAATTGAATAATCTATAAAGAAAATATCTTTTACAACACTCCAAAGTCTTCTTAATTCATTTATCTGCACATAAATGTTTGAATAAGATCAAAATACCTTCGGAATTGCTTTGAATGACATTAATACGTAACTAGGTATAAAGTTATGCAACCCGTTTAACACGAAAGTAAAGCGGGTAGCCAATCCATTAACTTTTGACACCACATGCGGTAGAGATCAGAGAATTATTTTCTTGAACACATGTGAGAGAAACTAGAATACAGTTTCAGAGGACATATACTAAAAATACGAATAACAACATTTAGGCCCATGTAAATGAGTTTACAAATGCGGAAAACGAGAATAAAGTCCCACTGTCCAATGGCATATTTTTAGGGGCCTGGACCCCAATAAAACAAAAATTCCAGACCCGAGAAAACATTATTACAGCCCCGACAGAGGCCGACTTTTGGCCGAATTACTGACAGAGAAATTAAAGAAATTATGCAACATATGTAATCACATATAATAAAAATTGTATAGAAATTTTAAACAAAATTAATTCATTCCCGGGCCCAGCAGTCTGATCCCCGGTAATTTGTACCGGCTTCCCGCGTCTCCCATGCATATTCGGGGACGAGTGTGTTCCGAATACGGGCGGCTCATCAAAAGGGCGAAAATTGGATAGCTTCCAGTATAATCCTACTAAAGGGGAGTCAAAATTTATTCGCTTGTAGCATTTAGGTTTGAGTAAAATAAAGGATGATTATATGAATGTTTGCATACGGGCGGCTGTAACCCGCGCACGGTCTTGTGCATATTACTAAAAAAATAGTACCGAACGTCTCGTCGATTAACTACGAATAATATTTTTTTTTCAACAATGTACTGTTTTAAGTTCTTTAGAAATATATCAATACTTTTAAGAGAATTCCCTTTGAGATCTTTTTTATACCTTCGCGTTCAAAAGCGCAGGCTAATAATTTATTTAAGACTATCTCTAAAGGAAATCTAAACACGTTCTAATTTAACATAGGCTCTAAATATAAGGAAACACAAATAGAATAAAATATTTTTTCTTTCTTCTTAAAAAATGTTTCAAAATTGTGTTTGAGATCGTGCTTTTTATATTTATATCGTATAGAAAAGTGCTGTAATTCAATAAAAAAATCACGTGAGTTCAATGTAGTGTCGGAGCAGTAGTGTCTAGACAATTTTGGAAAACCTACTAGGGAGCTAAAGAAACGTCTTTTCTTCTTTTGCTTCTTCTTCGATTTCTTCGACGATACTGTCGACTATTTGACCTTATAGTCCATTCTAACGTTAGAATGTTAGAGGGTTGCCTCTTATATTTCGGGATTGCGCTAAACTAGTGCTGCCATCTGGCAACTAACGCTTCTATTCATCTTTCATACTTATATGTAACGTTTCCATGGTCATGATAAATAATATCTCTGTTAGAAAATATTACGCCAAGTAATTTCTACTCTGCTGCTAGAATGTATTTTATACTAGTACTTTGTGATGGTGGTCGGTCCTTTGGTGGCTACAGCTGATTTTTTTTCTTTTTTTTAATACTCGGCATATTTCATTTCTTTACTTTTATCATAAAACCATAAAACAAATGTGTACGTGTCTATATTTTTATATTTACTTAATTTTCTTCCTTAATTTTATTTTTCCATCAACCTGTCACGCAATAGTAAAAGTTTAAGTATACTATTTGCGGATTTTGTGTCCTAGAATAGTTGCATGACTATGGCTACTTTGAATAATATAGCGTCAAACTACTCCCTAAAGTATTGTAAACTCAAACAATATCCTGGCTAACTGAAAATGCACAAGTATTACCTATCACTGTTACCGCAACAGAATGTCGCAATTTTGCATTAAAACACTGACAGTTTGACATGGGGCTGAAGTGGAAAATCTAATAAAAATTCATTTAAAAACAACCAGACACATATGATTTGGAATAGTGATACCAACAAAATCACTAAAAATACCAGGTCGTCAAGAATGAAATTTGTAGTTGCCAACTTTAACAGCTTATTATTTGATATTGGCGTAATATTTTACCGTTCTGTTTTTACCGACCGCCAACATATATAAGGGAAGTATTATGATTATACCGATTTTGACATTTCGAGATTTCGATGGATCTCCACGAATTGAGGTCCCTACATAATGTTTTGACTATTTTTAGTATGATGTCTGTCGGTCAGTCTGTCTGTCTGTCTGGCTGTCTGTCTGTCTGTCTGTCTGTCTCTCTGTCTGTCTGTCCGTCCGTTCGTCTGTCTGTCCGTCTGTCTCTCTGTTTGTCTGTCCGTCCGTTCGTCTGTCTGTCCGTCCGTTCGTCTGTCTGTCTGTCTGACTGTCTGTCCGTCCATTTGTCTGTCTCTGTACACGTGCAGAGCAAATTCGGCTATAAGGATTTTTATGAAACTTTAGACAACAATGGCATGAGTTGATCAACTTTTGGTAAAAATCAGTTGACTAGATTTTTGCGAATATTTAACAACAGAAAAATATTTAGAAAAAAAATATTTAACAAAAGTTGCTATAAAAGCAATAACAACTTTTATTCGAGACATTTTTTGATAAAACGAAAAAAAGAATTTTTTTTTCTCTATATCAGTTTCTTATTAATAAACTTTTGATCCTAGTTCACGAATGATTTAATTTAACCTAACCTCGTTTTCCACAAATTAAATAGTTTTTGTATTTTTTAAACCCTTTTTTTACCTTTTAGGCCCAACCCTTAAAAACTGGTGTATCTTTTTATTGCGATAAACGGCGAGGAAATGCCAATATCTTTGTAGGACAGTGTAAATAATCCTTGGAGAATCCTTTCATTATCCTTGGCGCGGCCTTGACCTGATACATGTATTAACATTTGTGCAAGATATATTGTCCTAGCGGGTACAGTTTTCTTCCGGAATTTCAAAGTTATTAATAATAAAGTTTAATGTACAAATCATGTATTTTATGACAGTGGAATTTATAGTTTTTGGTTGGTACTACTTCCTGTAGGTGTACGATTTATTTGGAAAGCTTGTAGAAAATGTCAGGACCTGGAAAATTACTTCTTAGCTATGCTATCAATGGTATTTATTTATTTATTTATTTATTTATTTATTTATTTATTTATTTATTTATTTATTTATTTTGTATATTAGTAATATTGGAGGTTATATCTGTTTTATTATTTTTTCGGTCTCGTTTTTGTTTCTACACGTTTCAGATGATTATAAGATAATATACACAAAAAAAAAACAATTTTGTCTGTCATACGCAAAAACAACTGAACATATTTTCATGTAATTTGACATGATGATAAAGTAAAACCAATTTATTTTTTTTAATTTTGAGGTCCTTAATAATCTTACGTCACATTGCTAAACATTTTTTAAATTTTTTTTATTTTTTCTATTTTATTCTTTTTCTTGGGGCCTTAAGAACCTACATTTTACAATAAATATGCAAAGCTAAACAAACCCTTGAAAATGGTAAAAAAATTAAAAACTCATACTCATACATGATAATTTTCTGAAATGGTTCATATCATACATAAATAATAAAAACCAGGCTATAAAAATTTATAATTTAATATCTCCTTTTACTAATGTCACTTCCGGGGTAAAAGCTAAACAAACTCTTGAAAACTATCAAAAATTGAAACACTCAAACTCGATTTTTCACCAAAATTTTTGTTTGTTTTTACATAAATATACATATTTTGAGCAGTAGATCTCAAAAATTACCATTATAAGCTTTTTAAATGTCGATAGCCAAAATTCACGGTTTACGGTTTATATTACATTTTTTTTTTTAAATTTCGGTAGCCAATATTCAAAAACTATCCATAGGGGAATTGTTTTATATATTTTCTTCAGACTCCTCACCCCAAAATTAATATGTATACAAAATATAAGATGAATTTAAATAATAAAAATTTCCATTTTTTTTTTCCTTTTATTTTTTGTTTCTAGCTGCTTTGGCTATTAGCCAGGACAATAAAAATTGACCGTGGAAAAATTGAATATCAACAAACAACGAGATTCTTTGTGGTATAATAAAGATTTTGGCCTCTCGATAAGTAGCCTAAATCGTTCTTACGTAGAAAAAGGGTTTATGGTATGAAATTTTCAAAATTATTTTGCCGACCGGTGTGGCGTAATAATAATACAGGTACACTGCGTTGCTAAGGTTTCGTGTTCGAATTCCTATTATGCAATTTTCAAAAAAATAGATTTGTCTTAGATAATTGTAAAGTTACAAAGGCCATTAAAAATAAAATAACATAAATACGTAACACCCTAAAAAAGTAGTGTTAAAGTGACTTCATGGTACACTAAAAAATGAACTTTTATTGTACCATGAAGTCACTCGTTTTTCGTGTTAATTATTTATCAGGGTTTCGAACCGGAACTGAACCGAAAACCGAAAAAAACCGTTATTTTTGTCGCAACGAAAACCGGAGCTGAACCAAAAAAAAAAAAATATCGGTTTATTTCGGTTCAGATTATGTTTATGGGAGTGAACCAAAATATAAAATACATTTTATTTAAGATTATTTTTTAAACTGATGAGCAAAAAAATCGCATTTTTTTTAAATGTTAAGTAAAAAAAAATCCGCTTCTATTATATCGGGGGGGGGGACGCCCAGACCCCCCCCTGGCGGCCTTGGTATGTTATTACAAAATATGGAATAAAATGTTCTTCTAAATTATAGTACAAAATACATTTCTAATACAAATAAAAGCATTTAAAAATTTATCACTCGGAACTGAACCGAAAATTGGAAAAAACCGTTATTTTTGCCGGAACGAAAACCGGAACCGAATTAATATATATATATTTTTTTTTCAATTGAACCGGAACGAAAATCGAAACGAAAAAAATTACGGTTCGAAGCCTTCTTATTTATACTTCTTTTTTAGTTAAATTTAATATAAAGTTTACACTTACATACTGGTTAAATTATAGTGTTAGAAAATAAATAGTGTTAAAGTAGTATTAATTTTAACATTGAAAAAGTAATATTTCATAAAAATATTTCTGAATAAATAAAAATTTTCGGTGATTTGGTTAAAATTAGTGAACTTTTTACTTTTTTTAAATGAAAATTTTAACCAAACTGAGAATGAACTTTTACAATTATGAATTTTTTGTTGTGTAGTGGTAATACAGGTACCCTGCGTTGCTAAGGTCTCTGGTTCAAATTCCTATTACGCAATTTATAAAAAAATAGATTCGTCCTGGCCTTAGCAAAGGCCATTAAAAATAAAATAAATACCTTATACTACAATCTTCGACAGAGCCAAAAAATTATATTGAAAAGCAAAGTAGGGCATCCATGGGGCTCCAATTGGACACACGAATACAAACGTTTTACACACGAGTTGAATATAATATTTTTCCTACAACTACAATTCCGTAAAAGTTCATTTCTGAGAAAAAAACGAAGCAATTCTATTTCCATATTTTAGAACATTAAAATCGAAATAAAGACTGATTTTGGATGGATAAACCATGGTAGTAGAGTGAAAAAATGAAATATTACTAAGCAGTGTGTCATGTTTTTTTTTATTAAACGGTATTCAAAAAAGCATACACCTTCAGAACTATTTTAAAATGGCCTACTTTTGATTACGTTCGTTGGGAAATGCTTTTCTTTATAATATATATATATTATAAACGTTTATATAAAGAAAATATAAACTGGTTAATGCGTTCTTTAAAAATGAGTAATGTGGAATGTTTAAGGGGGGCTAAAGCCCCCAAGGCCCCCCCTCTAGTGCGCGCCTGGTGTAATATCTTGGTGCAGTATAACAAATATGGTGTGCAACACAATAAACAGAGAAATAAATTAATGTGATTATTACCTCTGGTAATTCGTCCGGAACTTTTCCCATCCATGTTAAGGACAAAATAGAACAGTCACTTTTAGCATTGAGTGTACGTTCAAAATGTAAATGCATTTCACAAAATTTCACGTTAAAAAATATTTTAAAAAATTCACAATCAGCTGCTATAATCAATATTACAAAAGTATATTAAAGTCATATTATAAAACTATGTATTAAGAATATTTAGAACTAAATTAGTACGTTACTAATTTAAGTAACATGTTTTAAGAACGGTTTGTTTGAAAGACGAAGTGTACTCTATGACAACCCCTATCGATTTGAGAGTTTTCATGTAGCGGTGGAAATTTCAACTAAAAGCGCTGATACAGCTCCGGAATGGCGGGACTAAAGCTCATAATTTTCCGGTGAAAATGGCGACATGCGCACATGAAACTTAGAATTTAAACAAAATTATGAACTACCGCGGCTATGTGGTGAAATGATTGACTACTGCAGAGGTCTCTAAAGTAAGATAAACCCTCTTTACTTAGCGGTACGCGAAGTAAAAATAATATTTCGCACTATCTTTTTTAATACTTGAATGTCTAGTTATTTCTCAAAGTATTTGTGTTAGACAAAATCTTATCCAATTTAAAGATCAAGACAAAGAATGAAAAAATTAGCTGATAGAAGATCTAACCAGCATTAGTAGGAGGGGTGGTTGAAAAGTAATCGATCTAGGCAAGAAAACATAACTTTTTCGGCAAAACTCAATTTATTTCTCAACATAGTCTCCTTTTAGAACTATACACTTCGTCCAACGATTCTCCAATTTTTCTATGTCCTCCGAATAATACAATTTCTCGAAACCCTCAAAATAGGCCTCTGTTTCAACGATGACCACCTCATTCGACCCAAATCTCTTACCACCGAGTCATTTCTTCAAGTTTGGAGATAAATAATAGTCGCAGGGGGTAAATCTGGCGATTATAGTGGATGAGAAACCACTTCGTTTCGCAATTTTAGAACAATTTCTTTGAATTTTTTTTTTTTTTTTTTTTAATTTGGAAAAATTGTAATTCTAAAACGGTTACTGATAGAGATCTATAGTTCACTTTTGAATTCTCCATACATGGTTCTAAAAAAACTTTGAGGCTTAAATCAACTAGCTCTACTTTTTTGTAAAAGCTGGTACAGTAATACCCCGTTACTCGACTGCCTCTTAGCTCGACGTTTTCGCCACTCGAAGTAAATGTCGAGAGTGAGAGTCGACGGAAGCATCGCTATCCGACACGTGATCGAGTACCGATCACGTGATACATATTTTGGTAAACAAAGCAAAATTAAAGCATGGCCAGCAGTTCGCACCTGGATATCTTGACGACAACAACTCAGATTTAGTTAGGGTGACCATTTTCTTAAGAAAGCAATGCGGGACGGAGTAAAAAAAAAGGTCCTCATCTCCCAAATCCAAGTGAAGAGCAAAAAAAAAGGTCCTCATCTCCCAAATCCAAGTGAAGAGCAAAAAAAAGGTCCTCATCTCCCAAAATCCAAATGAAGAGCAAAAAAAAAGGTCTTGACCTCCCAAATCCAAGTGAAGAGCAAAAAAAAAGGACCACACCTCCCAAATCCAAAATACGGGATAAAATGTTAAAATGCGGGACTTTTGCGGGACGCATCTTAATGCGGGACAAAATGTTAAAATGCGGGACGAATGGTCACCCTAGATTTAGTGCAGCTATGAACTTCTTGTTTTTTGCTAAAATAAGTGATTTATATTTATAATTATGGGTCCAAAGGATAGAAATGCAAGCATAGCTAAAAGGAAAACATATACATATATGTATTTCCTTAAATGTATACGTATATATGTACATATGATTCCCTTTATTTCTTATAGAGAAATACGACTCGCTACTCGACGCTTTTTCACAACGAATTAACGTCGAGTAGCGGGGTATTACTGTAATCATATAATGCAAAAATAATAAAAAATCTGAATAGAAGCATTGAATAACAGTTTTAGGAACGATAAAAATCTATTGACTACTCCAAAGAATGTTAAAAATGGAGAAATTAACAAAAATTTAGTGTACAAGATACATGGGAAGATATTGGAAGAAAATAGTAAATGGAGAGATATTACAGATTATTTAGCAAGTACACTAGAGCCTCATTAATACAGGTTTGGATTAATCCTGACAGCAAAAAAAAAAAAATGATGTGAAGTGTGCTTTTCCACAAATTTCAGAATTTTGTAGGTATTTAATAAGTGTAAGAAGTCAACAGAATACTGGATGTCTAGGACAATATTTCTTCTATAGTCACATAACCAACAGTTTTTTAATAATCATTTTTATTCGTTATTTAAGTTCTAAGATTTTTTTTTTAACCATATTTAAATAATTTGTGATCACAATAAAATTAAAAAACTCAGCATTTTTTTCTACATTTGTTTCGTATCTAATTTCTTTCAATTTCAGAAACGGAATTCTCAGTATTAACAATGTATTGTTTGTTATACCAGGTCTACAAGTATGAAATGCGGATTTTTTTTAAAATAAAACACTTTAAACTCAAAAGAACAGTAAAAGTTTATTTATTCAAAGTATGCTCCATTAGAAGTTATACATTTTTCCCATCTTTCAGGCAATTTGTGAATACCTCGCCAGTAGAACTCTTCCCCTTTCCCCGCAAACCATTCATCTAGCCATTCTTTCACATTTTCATATGAGTGCTGCTCGGCAAGTGCGTGACCCATCGATGCGAACAAGTGGTAATCTGAAGGGGCCAAGTCTGGTGAGTAAGCGGCATGGGGTAGCACTTCCCACTTGAGTGCCTCTAATGTGTTGTAAACTGCTTTTGCCTTATGTGATGGAGCGTTATCGTGAAGAAAGATTACCTTGTGCTGTCTTCTTTCGTATTCTGGTCGTTTTATGAGCAGCGATTGGTTCAATTCGATCAGTTGTTGTTGGTAGCATTGGGTATTAACTGTTTCACCAGGTTTTAACAATTCATAATAGACCACACCCTTTTGGTCCCACCAAGTACAGAGCATTGTCTTTTTGCCAAAGCGATTCGGTCTTGCAGTTGATGTGGATGGTGAGCCTGGGTTCACCCATAATTTTTTGCGTTTGGGATTTTCAAAATAAATCCATTTTTCATCGCCAGTAATGATACGATGCAAAAAAGACTTTCTTTTGTATCGTGCAAGCAAAATTTCACAAGTGTTTTTGCGTTTTTCCATCTGCCTCTCATTCAATGCATGTGGAACCCATCTGCCGACTTTCTGGATCTTACCCATCTCGTAGGCGATTGGAAACAGCTTGTTGACTAACGCCTAACTGCTCTACTAGTTGTTTTTGTGATTGACTATCGTCTTCCTGTAGCAATGTTTCCAATTTTGTAACTTCATATTTTTTGGAGGTTTTCCATGTTCTTTGTCTGTAAGATCAAAGTCCACTTTTGAAACGCCGAAACCATCGTTCACACGTATCTTGCGATGGAGCATATTCACCATAAGCTTCTCGAAGCAGTCGGTATGATTCAGCAGCAGTTTTTTTCAAATGAAAACAAAACAGTAGTACTGTCCGCGAATGCTCTAATCCGCATTTCATACTTGTAGACCTGGTACAAGTATTTCAGCACTAAAAAAAACTTTTCAAGATAAGTGGAAGACATGACAATTAAGGGATCAATGAAAAAAGAGAAGGGAAAAGAATAAAGGAAAGATGGATTATAACTAAAATTATATAAAAATAAATATAAGCAAAATTAGGTAGTTTTATAAATTTTTTTATTTTAACTTTATTCTGTTCTATCTTTTAGTAACTTTTATTGCATTTTTCTCGAAATATTATGTAAAAATATGCTGTAAAAATTCAAACAATTTTATTAAAGTACCATATTTAGTAAAATAAATACAATAATTACAAATTATATTATTGAGAAGTAAAATGCTACCAATAACAATGAAATGTATCAACAATCGAGAATTCACGAACTATCATCGTCATCAGATAAGTTGTTCGGGTCGAAATCTTCATCATCTTCGTCATCAAGGTCAAGATCATCCAGATCTTGGAAAAGAGACTCGTCAACCTTGACAGTATCAGCACCTGAAATTTGAAAAATTGTCTCAAGAACGGATTTTGGCTATTAAATAGTTTAATTTTACACATATTGTTTTTTACACATTTTAAGGTAAGTTCGACCCACCGGGGAAAAATATGAAATACCCGCAAGTGAAGCGTCGCTCGCCGCCAAAGAGATTCACAGTCCGACAAAAAGTTTATTTATTTTTTTTGAAGTTTTAAATGGTTTATTTGTAGACAACACATAGATTAATGAAAAAAAAAAAAAAAAAACTATAAATAATAATAATACAACGGAATCAACTACAAATACAAATAAATCAAAATGAGTTAAATACTTAGTAGTCAGTATTATAGAAGTATGTTCATTATGAGTATTTTAAGTACTAGTACGAGTACTACTTAAAATATTTCGGTACTTAAACTGAGAAATGCTTATAGTACTGAAAAGTAATAGGTCGTCAAAGATGAAATTTGTAGAAAAAAAGGGAAAGTTAGTTGATAACTTACAAATATAAGGAATTATTTTATTCATTAAATTATGCACCCATATTGTCTCTACACTTTTGCTATTTAAGCGGCAGATTGTTCAGGCCGGTGGTATTAAATCCTAGCGGACGAGAGTCAATGAATTCCTGGCCAGTTTTACAGCGTTGTCGGAATTAAACTGTTTATCTATTAAAAAGTTGTCCAAATTGCGGAAGAAGTGGTAGTCAGTGGGGGATAGGTCTGGTGAGTATGGAGGATGATGAAGAAGTTCCAACTCCAATTCCTGTAGTTTTTCCATAGTCATTTGTGCAGTGTATGGTCTAGCGTTATCATGCAATAAGATAGGAGTCGATCTGTTGACCAATCTAGGCTGTTATCTTTAAGTTTTTGGATCGTTTCTTTCAGTTGGTTGCAGTATATTTCTGTTGTGATCGATGACAGTTTTTTTTTTCGGTTTTTAAGTTACCTGTTACCTGTATTCATAAAGTGCGAATTTCCGACCGTTCCATTTTCAACAAAATTAATTTTTAAAAAAAGTTTTGACTTTTTAGACTATATTTAAAGATATTTGAATTTTATTGACAACAAATAATAACTTGGTTGTATTTTTTGTGATTATTAAATAAATTAATTTTGTACTTGTAATTTTATTTAAAATTTTTCATTGAATCCGAAACGGAACGAGAAAAAATCTGTCTAATTATGATATATGTTATAAAATATTTGGCACAGTTTTTTATTTTAATTGTATTTCTACTCACCATCTTCCAAGAACTGTAGATCAGATTCATTCAAGCTGTTATCAGTCATAAACAATTCTCTTCCTGTTAATTTTTTTCCTTCCTTATCGGCAATTTCTCTTTTCTTTGCTATTCCTAAATCGTCTTCAAATTTCGTTCTCCAACTAAGGAATGTTTCTACCGTTACTCTTGTACCTTCAAATCGTTTCTGAAAAAAAAAAACCATGATAAAAATATATATATATATATATATAATACATAATTTATTAAACGGAACACAGTTGATAAACTTACTCTTTCTGCTTCTTCATCTTCCTTTTGTTTTTTTTCTAACCTTTCATCTCTTTCCTTACTAATTTGTTCCCATTTAACGTTCAACCATTCTTGACCCGATGAAACTAAAGTAAATATCATTACCATACCTAAATTTTCTTTCGCCTAAAAAATATTACAAAATAAAACATTTATACATATTTCTATAAAATAATCTCTTACTTGATCTATAATATGATCTGCTAATTCAGCTTCATCGGACCCCGATATATTTTCCGAGTCTTCGATTTCTAATAGCGGTGGTTCTTCTGGATATTTAGGTGTATATGTAAAAACTAAATTACAACCTAAACCATTCTCTGTTTCTGGTTCATATTCTTCTGACTTAATTGGTATTGAGAATTTATGATAAGGTTCCGTTGAAATTACTGGAAAAAAAGTATGGTTAGACTATGTTTTAAGTAAATATAGCGATACATACTTGTGACATCTCCGTAATAAATTGATTCTAAGGCTTCTATTTCACCATTCTGTTCTTCTTTGTAATCCATTATTATTTATTTTATTTAATAATTGTTACCATATATCTCCTCGTGTAAACGTCAAACTACATCTAACCTTACTAAATATATGTCAAATTTTGTACATGAGACAACAGACCTTAAAAAATTTTCAAATAAAAACTACAAATAAAAATATAAATTACTTTTACTAAATCTAAAAAAATGAACGTGTTTAAACTTGTTAAAAAATGCAGAATCTTACAAAACTATAATAAAATAATCTCTAGTTTTACATTTCCTGTAAGAAATATTAGTGCGAAGCTTGAAAAGATCAATATATTGGCCAACAATCAAGTTTCTATGGTTACGCTTTATCAATTACCTTACAGAAATTTATCCATAGACTCGGAAGGCTTGGTTGATAGTAACACGTATGAAAAAGTTTGCGAAGAGACTTTAGATTCTCTCTGTGACTATTTCGAGGAGTTAATTGAAGATTCCCCTCACTTAAAAGATGCCGATGTTGCATATTCGGTATGTATTTTTAAATCTTCAAAAACAAATATATTAATATTGATTTATTTTAGAGTGGTGTTCTAACGGTCAATTTCGGAGAACCGTATGGTACATATGTAATAAATCGACAGTCTCCAAACAGGCAGATTTGGTTAAGCTCTCCTACATCTGGACCAAAGCGTTACGATTATCTAACAGATAAAGAAACATGGATTTATAAACACGATAACATATCATTACACCAGCTTTTAACGGAAGAAATCAAAGAAATTGTGAAAAAAGAAGTCGATTTTAAAAATTGTTCCTATTCTTTTGTTAGTTAATATATAATTTATATTTTGTTATTAAAGTTTTTATTAAGCTATTTTTGTTCTTTTATTTTTAATTTATTTTATAACAGCCAAAATGGAGATTATGGAAGATGGAAATCTTATGGATAAGATACAGATTCTTATCCAAAGAGATTTTGAATACTATAAGGTAACTATAATTCATTCACAATGAAACAAACAAGAGAACGCACGCGTAAATAGGCTTAGAAACACAAAGCTTTCATTAAACTATATTCAAATGTACCAACAGCAATCAATTAAACTGTTAGCCAATCATATTGCTGTATATTCGCTTCAACCAATAGAAATCTTTCAACCTTTGACCAGTCAAAATGGAAGACCGTCGTTATATAACCAATCAGGATCCTGTTTTAAAACAACCAATAGGAACTCTTCAACCTATGTGCCAATCAGATTGATCTAAATTCAATTTGACGAATTGAAATCAATTAAACTTTTAGCTAATTGAAATGCTCTGAATTCAAATCAATCAATAAAAATACTACTTCAAATAAAATCAAATAAAATTAATTAAACCGCTAAAAGCTAGAAAGTTAAAATTTGGCATGTTTGTACAACTCTTTGACCCACATATAGGAAAACTACTCAGAGAAAAAAAAAAAGAACACGTAGGGAAAATATATATTCAACGAAACTCCAATCCAAAAAAGAGAGCTCACGACAACTTAAAAAAAATTTAAATTCTAGTTAGTTGTAATCTTGAAATGTGTGAAAATTCACAATTAATAATTTTCATTACTCTTAAAAATATATTTTTTGTCCAGTCAAACCAGAAAGTTCTTCAGGAGCTTCTATGCACTTCTGTATTTGGAGGAAGACTTGATTTTCCACGCCATGCTTCATTTGCAGCTGTAAAATTAGTAATTTGGTGGGAAGAAGAATATGTAGCTGCTTACCGAAAATCTTCTGGACTTTTTAGAAGCACCCAAGACCTGGAGGTCGAAGACGACGATTTAGGGGGAGGATGTGGAGGCATCGTCAAAGCCAGCGACCCCAATAAATTTGTTAATTTAGTTACTAAGTCAGGAGAACAATTACTAAGTAAGCAAAAAATAGAAACAGTTAACAGCAAAAATTTATATTACAAATATTGTTTAGAATAAGAAGAAAAATCTTTTATCTAATAGCAATTTTTTGATTGGATAAATATTTGAAGAATTATGGCCGGAAAACCAAAATTTTAAATATATCCCTTATACGTGCTTTCGGCATAAGCTAATAATCTACACATTCTGCATAATTTACACAAGAAACGTTCGGCATAAAGTTTCTGTGTGCTCTGTGCTGCACGAAGATCTTTCGGCAAATATCGTGCAGTGCAGTTTGTGTTGCACAATTGTCACAAGTTCAGATCATGCGGCAATCTGTGCAATAGTGTTTTTCGCGGTAAAATTACAAGTTATTATTTCTACAAAACAATATGAGTGAAAACAACCAAGATATCATTGTTTATGCCTGCAGCATTCGCAAAATAAATAGTACTGACATGAACCTCATGATGAAACTTGCAAATACACTCAAAAAGACTCAAATTTTTCTGGATACAAGCGGAAATGTACTTTAAATTGATTTGTAGTCATGTTTGGAACAGTACTCTGCATATTCAAACACTTTTTCCAAAATATTTTCTGAAATAACAAGAATAAATGCAAAATCTGAACAAAGCGTTCCTCTTCTTCTTTCTTGCACAGTGTGCACAGTGGTCACGTGACAAAAAATTTGCACGAAGTAGAGTTAACACTGCACAGTTATGCCGAACAGATTATTGACTTAACAGCAAAAACTTGACAAATATTGTTTAGAATAAGAAGACAAATCTCTTCTCTAATATAGGGTGACCATTTTCTTGGAGAAGGCAATGCGGGACGGAGCAAAAAAAGGTCGTCACTTCCGAAATATAAGTGAAGAGCAAACAAAAAAAGGTCCTCACCTCCCAAATATAAGTAAAGAGCAAAAAAAAGGTCTTCACCTCCCAAATATAAGTACAGAGCAAAATTCTGCCCTGGGGACACCAAATCAAAATGCGGGACGAATGGTCACCCTACTCTAATAGCAATTTTTAGATTAAATAAGAAAAGAAAAAAATTGAACACTGAATTCAGATAGTGTTTAATTTAGAAACTGTTTATTTTTTGTCTTTGAATGGCCCTGTAAATAATGAAGAGTTCTAAAGCTCTAAACTATTTTTTAGAGCACCTGCACATCTTAACACAAGAAGCCTTGGATCACGCAGATCTAACTGTGTTGACAGGAACTATTGGGGCTGCCGCATTGCTCAGAAACTGCCTTTGGTGTTATTTACAACAGTCCAAATTCGTGACAAACCACAAAAACAACACCCAGCTACTGTCAACATGTCACAAACAATATCAAGAAATGGCTGAAGCTCTGGCAGAAAGATTGTTAGATCTACATTGTCGCCTTCTGTCTTTATACATTTTGCAAGACGCTGATAGCTTGGATTGGGAAAATAGTAAACCATTTTTCGAATCAGAGAGAGGTTCTTTTATTGTTCAGATGTGGTGGTTATACATGCAAGGTAACACATTTTAATTAATACGTTGAAGGCCTGGCCGTCCCTAGGGGCCCCTATCAATATGCCGCATGGGTCCATGGTGGTCCCTTGACGGTCTTTCCCCCAACGTATGTAACAAAAATTGTTTATTAGAAGATGAAAATTCTTTTTTGATCAATATATATTTTTTTTAATGGCATAATTTACAATATTTGTGAAAATTGTGAATTTAAACAAAGCACAACTCAAAAAGGGATAGAGACAGAGACCTCCAGTTAGAATTTTTGGATTTTCCGTAGTTTATTTAGTCTAGAAAAAATTTGGGGCTTTAATCCTATAACGCGTTTTATGATTACCACATTTTTTTTTTAATGGCATTAGAGAATTCAAGGTACAACCTAAATTACCTGGCTGTAAAATTCTATAATGTTCTCCCAACCAGCATCATACTTTTACCGTCCTTAAAATTCAAAAAGGTTTTAAAGAGATATTTAATATGTAAGGCGTTTTACTCCACTGCAATGACTTCAATGATTTAGATGAAGCTCAGTATAGTGAGTAAACTATAGCATGCATCCTTATTACATTTTTTTACCCACTTGACGATTGTAAAAATGTGAACATTTAATACGAGGGATGTTTCCTAAATTCTGGGAATCGTGCTATAATTAAATTACGCAGAACTTATAGGCAATGTTATTGGTGCCAGACAAGTCTTGACATGTTTATGCAACTATCTAGTGCAATATTGTTCAGTCTGATTTAGGTGTTCGACTGATATAGACGCGTTTTCATAGCACTGTTTTTGTAACCATGGAAGACGCAGCAAAATCTCAAAGAGCAATCATTTTCTTTTTGTGGAAAGAAGGTGTGAAAACATCATAAATTATTCAGCGTCTGCAAGGAGTATTTGGTGAGTCTGCAGAATCCAAAAGTACTGTTTATCGGTGGATCGATCGTTGTAACATCGGTAGAACATCACTAGAAGACGATCCACGCAGTGGGCGCCCAAGCACGTCGGTAAATGAAAGAAACATTACTGCCGTCGAAGACCTACTGAAAGAGGACAGGCGAATAACTATTCGTCAAATTAGTGTGTAGGGATAGGTACACGACAAGTTCATGACATCTTGCATGATTGTTTGGGCGTTAGCAAGGTTTCGCCGCGCTGGGTGCCAAGGCTGTTGGGACCAGAACAGAAACTCAATAGGAAAGTTCTTTGAGGACGGCTTAAAAAAAATAGTTTATCGTTGGGATAATTGTATTCAGTTAAATGGATTATGTTGAAAAACTACATTGTAATATTGACGAAAATTAACAAAATAATAAAAATTATAGCTAAATTCCCAGAACTTTGGAAACCTCCCTCGTACATAATAAATATTACTATTATTATTATTATTAATAATATTATACTATTTTATTTTTTTTGTCCAGGTACACGTCAAAATTTATGGAACACAGTTCCCCCAAGAATGGCCCAGCGTGTTTTTGCCGGAATGTTAAACGAATCCTTAACAATTCTCTCAGTTCGTTACTCCCAGGTAATTTGCATTTTCTTGAAATTATTCTCGATAGTTTTTAAGTTTGTTACAGGCTTGTCCTAGCGCCTGTCGCAGTAAACTATTCTCGGTCGATATCTGCAATCTGTTGCTTTGTATCACCGAACTCCTTCCCGCCGTTTGTGAAACAGGAGAAGAATACGCAGGACTTGCTCTAAACACCCAAAACCACGTAATTAGAGACATTCATTCCAAATGTCAAGAGTTGTTCTTTTGTTTATTGTTACGAGGAGCTCCTCTAGATACTTTGAATAAGGTAGATACTTTAGATTTTGTTTTGTATTAAATATAACTTCGAATTTGTAGTTGTTTAGAAATGGGGATAAGACTTTTAAACTCAATCGAGTTCGGAATGCTGGGCCGAGTCCATGGTTTGTATTTACATCCCCACAACTATTTCCGAAGTATCCGAAAGATGTGATACATCTACAAGATTTACAAACAAACACGGCGATTGCTTTGGAATTAAGCGTGCTTTTAGTTCAACCACAACCGAATTGGGCATTGCTTCTTAAGGTAAGAATGCCATCTACGAGGGTGAGCCATTAACTATCCTGAATATGTTTGTAACATCTATTAAAGCGCTGATATTTACAATTATAATATTGATGTAGTTGTTAACTCTTGATGGACCATGATAATAATAATAATAATTTTTTAAAAAGTTGCTGAAGTTTGAGATTAGTGGACGCTTGTCAAGACCTGACAAACCCCATAATAATTTATTGATCCAGTAGATTACATACAAGTAATATTGGATAAGTCATTTTACAAATTATCAATAATTAATATCACTAACACAGTCAAAATTTTAAAAATAAGATAGTAAATATAAATCATATAAAAGTATAAATATACAGATAATAAATTACAATATTTATGTTCGTCAATTTACAAATTAAATAAATAAATAATTAACAAATTAAATAAGTCAGTTCAATTCTTAAATAAGTGTATTTACTTATTGTTGCTGCATAAGATACTCATTTAGATTATAAAAACACTTACTGATTAAAAATTATCCTTTTCTTAAATAGCGGCAAGGTTGTACTATCTTTGATGTGTGAAGGTAGTTTATTATACATTTTGTTCATTAGTATATTTGGATTTTGTGCCGTTTTTGTAAATCTAACTGTTTGAATTTCTAAATTACTGTTTTGTCTAGTATTATATGTATGTATATCTGACCGCTTCTCGAAAACTGATAAGTTTTGTTGTACATGAAGGCTAGCCTGGTATATATACATACACGGTAATGGTAAGATATTCAGCTCTCTAAAAATAGGAACACGAGAGGTTCTACGACAGCACCCAACCATATTTCTAATGATTCTTTTCTGCATTTTAAATAATCTATTGAACTCTGAACTTGTGCCCCAGCATAATAAACCATATGACAAAATGGAATAAATGTGACCAAAGTAATACGCTCTGACTACATCTTTACTACAACATTTTGCAAGGTTTTTTACTTTCCAGCATTCTTGGGATATTCTCTTGCAAAGATTATTTATATGTACATCCCAGTTCAGGCACTCGTCTATATAAATTCCCAGTATTTTGGTAGACTGGACTTGTTCAATCGATTTATTTATCATAATTAATTGACTTGTGTCACGTTCTTTTCTACGTTTAGTAAATGTAATAAAGTTACATTTACTTTCATAAATAATTAGATCATTTGACACAAGCCAATCGTACATAATTTTAAGATCATTGTTAATCTTTTGAACAAGATTCTGACTATCAGAATCAGAGCCCATTATCGTGGTGTCGTCAGCGAAGGCTACAAATTCTGAGCTCAGAGTATCCCCTGCAATGTCATTTACATATAAAATATACAGAAGTGGCCCAAGTACACTTCCTTGCGGTACACCCTGATCTACTGGTAAATAACTTGATTCTATATTACCTATTTGCACATATTGCATCCTATAATCCAAATATGACAAGAGCCAATCATGATGAGCAACACACTATATACAAGGGATTTTTTGACATGATTTGCTGACAATTTTAATCAAATATGCAGGATTAACTATTACTTACAAATTGGTGTGAGAAGGGATTAGGAAATACAATTGATCATAGTCTTATAAATGGGTGATTCCAACAGATCCAGTTGTTCGATACGATAATGCTCTTTCCGTTGTGCATATTTAATTTCAAATGCTTCTAAAAAATATATCGGTCTCTGGCTTTTATTTTCAAAATATAAAATTTCTAAATTTTCTTCCTTGCAATGATCGTCTTTTATATATACCCAATTCCTCAACCAAGATATTCGACGGTTTCCTGCTGATATTTTGCCATTTATTTTTCTTCCATTATTAACTGTAATAAGTGTATTATTACGTATTACATGGCCCAGATATTCCAACTTTCTCAGTTTAATTTGGAACAGTAGTTTTGTTCCAATCTTGGTAAACACTTCTTTGTTCTTCGTTCTGCTGGTCCACGAAATGCGCAATATTCTTCTGTAAACTAACTTTTCGAAGGCATCTATTTTCCTACTTAAAAGCGTAATGTACCTGGGTTACGCGCAAAGGAAACGTGCATTTGGAAGGGCCAAAGAATTTGAACCAAATGTTGTCGGATCCATTTGATTTTTTTAAATTTGAAGATAAAGATTGGCTCCGTTTGATTTTAGAGTTACAATTTGGTTTTATTTTCAGTTTTACAATGTTCTAAACTTTATCTAACTTCACACCACTGTTACTCCGTAAATCAATAACAATTGTAACAAAAAAATCAAATTGATTCGAATATATTTGGTCAATATTTTAGGGTTTCAACAAATACATGTTGATTTAAAATAAACTTACCTTATCCTTCTTATGCATTCTATTGTCCTTCCCTGATTTCTAATATTTTTTTCTGTAACATCTACAGGTTCTATTGATGAGAAAATGTAAAATAGCAAGTCTCATCTTAAATGAAATTTGCAAGAAATGTCCTTCGCATGATTTTGTAAGAAAAGAGAATTCTTATAAAAAGTGTGATGGATTTTTATGCACCAGCGAAGGACTTTGTACGGATCAAGTAATAAAATCCATACATATTACAAATGTTACTAAAGATTATATTACAATGGCTGTTACTAACATTCTGTTAACAATAGGAAATGGACAAGATATTTCTAATATTTTGCTACCAGTTATAGAAGCAAATGGTCCAAAATGGGCAGACTGTTTCGACAGAAGACAGGTAAAATCACTGTAGAGAATCAGTTAGAACTGGGGGTCTATTGTATTCGGTGAAACTGTATGTTGGGAGGATTGTATAGAATTGAAAACGCCAAGATCAAATACATTAAAATCTAGACTATTTGGTGGTTGTGATTTAAATCAATTTGATCAAAATTCCCCATTTTGTTAGAACAGCGGGTGTCATTTTAATTAGTCTAAAATACGCGTTTTTTTCTGTGAATTACTTTTGACATATTCAAACCAGTTGCGTGCCATTTGTTTATTAGTTGCCTAGCAACCACTTATTTAGAAATAAAAACAAAAAAAAATCAAGATAATACAGGCTGGCGCGCGGCAGACGCATGGATTTGAAAATTGAATAAAATGCAGACTGTTACAAAATGACTAAATTTTTTATTTTTTCCTGATTCATTAACATGGGAAGTTTACATGGTTTTGAATAAAGTATCAGCCAAATGACGTCCCCTACACTCCACACACTGAGCAATCCTTTTTAAGTTATCGTGCACTCTGTGAAGCATTGCCACAGGAATTTCGGTGATTTGGGCTCGAATGTTGTTTTTGAGGGCTTCCAGGGTCCTGGGACGTTCGTCGTAAACTAAGGATTTTAGGTATCCCCACAGGAAAAAATCACAAGGGGCCAAATAAAGAGACCGAGCTGGCCAGTTCAAATCGCCTCTTAGGGAGACGAGGCGCTCGTGAAATCTGTTTCGCAAAAAGTCCATGTAAACCCTTGCTGTGTGGGCTGTGGCCCCGTCCTGCTGATACCAGACGTCTTCCAGTTCTATCCCTTCTAATTCAGGCAAGAAAAAATCCTGGATCATAGTCAGGTAACGTGCAGAAGTGACTGTAGCCGCTCGATCATTTTCTTCAAAAAAGTAAGGGCCGATGATCCCAATTCTTGAAATTGCACACCATACTGTCAGCCTGTCGGAGTGCAGGGGTCTTTGATGGAGCTCCCATATAAACTTCCCATCTTCCTCTTTCGAACTCCCTCACCTTCAATCTTCTAGGACCATTAGGAAGGGAGCAATGCAGTCTTCAAATCCATACGTCTGCCACGCGCCCTCTGTATTACTTACGTTAATCCCACATTTTTTATTGTAATGTATACCATATTTTCGGATGGAAGGAGTAATTTTTAACAACTCAGGAGCGACAGCACGACTAACCGAATATGGTATTGGCTCCTCGAGTAACCTGAATGCATCATAGTGAAGCATCCAATCGAAAACGCCATTAGTTTTGAGACCTCGCATTTTAATATATATATATTTTTTTAGGTTTGGAACCAGAAAAGGCCACCTTGGTTCGAATCAATTGTAAGTTTTGTAAAACCATTTCTGTCCACCATAATATCGAGTGTGATAAACGCTGTTCAAACCGGTGCTAGTATGTATCAAGCAATGGCATTGACTCTAGCTTGTCTTGCTCAGCTTTGGCAGTGCATGCCAGTTTGTATAACCCGAATATCTTCCCTTCTAACCGAAATACTCCCTTCCCATATTATCCCACTTGGAAACTCAGTCCTTCTCCAAATCCTAGGAGCAGCAATTTACACCGCCTTGCTGGATAAAGCAGATAGAAGTAGTAAACAAAACAGTGTTGCTAGCAGCAAAACTAAAGTTACTTTTACACCAACACCAGAGGGTAAAAAATTATCAATAACAAGTTTTGATGGGACCCAGAACACAGTGGAATCTATTGCTTTAGCAATTGCTGAAGGTGTATGTAGTATAGATGAAGACAACAAACATACAGATGAGATTGAATTGTTTCTTGAGAAAGCCAAGAAGAGTCTTCAGGAAGAAGATGGATGTAGCAAAGGATGTGATAGTGTTGAATTTAACCAGCAGATGGCTGAAATTTTGGTTAGTGATCTTTTGATGACCACAGAAGGAAAAAAAGGATTAAAGGTTTGATTAGATGAGCAAATCAATAAAAAATGTCTATAACATGTCTTTTTAGATATTATACCAGTTTATAAGTAGCAACCAAGATTGGTTGTATAAATCATTAGGAATGGGTTCAACTGATGCTGCTGAACCAGCTAGAATGACACCAGAAATACCAAGTCTACTTTACATGATGTTTCATATTAAAAATCGTCCTTTTGATCAGGTAATAACATATTTATAAAAACACCGATTAAGGCTACACTATAAAAATTGTTATAAAATATAAGATTTCTTGCAATTGTTTGTATTTTTTTACAGTTTGTATTAATACTAATACAGTATTTCCAAAATGAAATGGCCACTCTTTCTTTCTGATTCCAATAATG
This sequence comes from Liopterus haemorrhoidalis, assembly GCA_963971575.1. Classification (NCBI taxonomy): domain Eukaryota; kingdom Metazoa; phylum Arthropoda; class Insecta; order Coleoptera; family Dytiscidae; genus Liopterus; species Liopterus haemorrhoidalis. Next base: position 1,716,870 of record OZ020615.1, read on the forward strand.
ACTGATAGTGTAACCATTATACCTGCTGATTTTATGGTTCTGTTAAAAATACTTTCCAGGACCGTAGTATATATTTAAAATAAACGTGTTTTCTTATATGCTATTTAGAATGAACTGTATATACTCACATGACATTCCTTCACATTTTTATCAGGCTTAGGCTGGCTATATTTGAATTATACAGGGTGTTAGGTAAATGTCCGGCACAATTTAAAAGACAGCATGGTGAAGTAGAACGCAATCGATTTTTCCTTTGCCAATTTTCTCTAAAATGTGAATTTCAAAAATAAACAAACAAAAAGATGCCCCAAATTTTGAAAACCACTGACTTTTTTTATTTTTTATATTAATCCAGAAGTTGTGTAGTTGCCATAGAGAAAAAAATATTTTAATTGTGCTGTCTTTAAAATTTTCCCGGACACTTACCTTACATTCTGTATATACAGGCATGTTTAAAAATCGTTTTGTTTTAAAGTCTATATTAAATGCTTCAAATTTGCACAAACAAAAATCATTCTTTTTTTGCAACAAAAATAAATCCTAGCAACTTCAAATAATTATACATCAGGCTAACTTTGTATGGAAATTCTATTCCGTCTTCTTTCCAAATTTTGTATTAAAAGATGCACAGTCGGCACTATATTTTTTGAATAAAAGTCGTATATTTTATTTATTATTGTTTTAGACATAAAACTATCTATTTTCTTGAAAACTTCTAAATCGGGTTGTTTTCGATACTGATTTTTGCCACGAACATTGATACGTTGAATTATTCTGTATGGAACACTAGCTAATTCCGCAGTTCTAAGTATAGGTTTGTCATTACCTTCCGAAACTAACTTTTTATAAACGTTCAGTATCAGAACTTTGCAATCTTCTGAAAAATTAAATTTTTTTTAATACCCTGGTCCACATTTTCGCATTCCACGTCAACGTCCACATTTTCGCACTCCAAATCACCTTGCACATATTCACTATATTCACTACAGAAATTAGGAATTTCTTCAAAATCAAATGGTCGCCAAAGAGCCATGTTGTTAATGTATGCACGCTATGAACATTGAAAATTATCTAACAACAAGTATAACAACCCCTAAAATTTAGAAACAATAGGATTATAAATTTGGAAAATATCCTTAATGGTTTTTAAGAAACTTCAATTGAACTAATTACATCTATTCGATTTAAATTTAAAATTACCTTAATACCTCTTATATTCTTTTTACAGCTTCGAGTCTTCGGATTACTGCCAGAAACCCATTACCGCATTGTTAAGCTTCTTAACAAGAGTGGCCATTTCATTTTGGAAATACTATACTAATCTATCTTATATATAAAAACGAATTTCTGTTTGTCTGTCTGTTCTTTATACAAAGCCAAACGGATAGACCTATTTTCACCAAATTTAGTACAGGGGGGTAAAATAATCCGAGAAGGGTTTTAGTGAGGGTTCTAACTTCGTCCATGTTCTCCTAGGGGACGTTATGGGGGGTAAACAATGGATTTATTATTATTATTATTTTTTTTTGATACAGCTATTAACTGGAGAATGGAATCCTGATTGGTACCATCTTCTAAAAATTCCAATGGGTCTAAGTTCTGATAGAATTTGGCAACACGTTTCCAAAAGATGGGACTTCAGAGATCAAACCAGCTTAACCCAACAAGAAGCGCAGATAATTACCAACATCACCAAATTTTTAAAACCAAATTAAATTATTGCAGACATTGCACATCTACATCTCACCTCTTCTAGAGCCTTCGACCATCTCTCTACGATGAGCTGTAAACTGTAAAACTGATTATAAAATATGTAGATATGTTTAGAAAGAGGAAAATAAAAACAATTTACACAACAATATTTTAATGACATTACATATAGGTTATACTTGTATGTACATTTTTCTTATTTAGAATGATCTTTACTGAGTAATGCCATAGCATTACTAAGAGAACAAATAAAAGTATTTAAGCTCTTACATGTAACATTTATGTTGTATTTAATAAATTTAGGCCATTTATAAAATATATTTTTAACATTAAATACAAAATAAATGTAATAGGCCAGAAATTTAACATAAATAAACAATTAAATATAGGTAACATAAATTAATTCAACAGGTACATATTTTATACACCTGACACTATGCAGGACGGAATACAGGCGTAAAAAAAAAAGTTTGCAACCACTGTGTTAACATACAGAGTATTTCAAAACAACCCTTTGCGGTTGGAAGGCCTTCGGGCAGTTTTAACGCCAGTTAAACCCATTTGTAGCATGTACCGTAAATACCAGAATTCAACAAGAAATACAATTTTTATTCCGAAAAAACAAACTTTGGAGTTCTTGGGGGCGGCTCAGGCCCCTGATACGCCCCCAATAGCTTAAAAATCATCATAATGTATATTTTTCAATAATTATAACAAATACAAACAGGGGCGGACTAAGGCCTAGGCAGACTAGGCAGGTGCCTAGGGCCCGTAGTTTTTGGGGGCCCGTGAAACCGTTTTATTATATAGATTTTCTCAGTGATGGGCGCGTAAGTTACATGATATAAGTTACCTCATTGTTGACGCGTAAACAATTGATGTAAAGTAAACATAAAAACGCTTGTAAACAACGTAAACAATGTAAACAATGATTTAGACATGCGCACTTATTTTGAATTACAGAACCCCATTACAATAAATTTTTATAAATAATAAAATTTTAATGTAACAATTTTAAATGCAAAAGTAGTATATGAATTTAGGACAAGCCAATATACATATTAATAAAAATAGAATATGCATCATAATATAGGCGTTACAAGTTAGTAAATATGAATATGAAATATAAAAAACTTTTTTCTTTTAAAAAAAACAACCTATATTTTTTAATAAGAAAAAGATTGGCAAATTTTGCATAACGCCCTATATTTTCTTTCATTTTCCTTAATTAAAACAAAACCTACGGGCTATTCCAAACGTTTAGGGGGAACTAAATTGAAATTTCGTTTTTTTAGGTTGTCATGAGAAGGAACCTTGCTTGGGTTATTTAATTTTTCACGTTTGGTATGTCAAAATTTTAAATTCCAACAGTGAAACCATGAAAACGAATGACATATGTCAAAAATTTTAATAAATTTTTTCATATTTTGAAGACAATAAAATAAATAAATGGGAATTTTTTTTAAAGAATGACTTGCTTAGCTTAATCCTAAGCCTTTTGGTGTAAGGCTTTGTTGGAGTAGTCTGGTTCTGATATCCGTCCATCTGACTCCTCGTCTCTCTGTCGCTTGTCTCACTTCGTCCTTTCAGGTCTTAATTGGTCGTCCTCTTCTTCTTTTTTCTATCGGCCTCACCTCATAGACTGCTTTAGTTGTTCTTTCATCTACCATCCTTTATACATATCCTAATCATCTCAGTTGACCTTCTTGTAAAAGCCATTCAACTGATTTTGTCTGCAATTGTTCCCTTTGTTCCCAATCGCGTTTTGGGGAACAATTGCAGACAAAACCAAAATCTCATGAGACAAAAAATTAAAATGCAATGAACAGGACATTTTATAATGACAATCAATTTAATCTAGAATTTGCAATGTGAGTATGATTTACAAACCTGAAACAAAATGACCGAAAGTCCGAATTAATAGATAAAAATTACTAGATTTCAAAATCTAGTTCCTCATTATTTGACAGTTTACATTGTTGACAAGTTTACTAATTGTTTACATAAATTTACACGTAAACGTAAACAATTAAAGTTTACGTGTAAACGCCCATCACTGTATTTTCTCGATATTTTATGATTTATTTGACAGATAGGGCCCACAATGAGACTCTTGCCTAGGGCCCCAATTTTCCTTAGGCCGTCACTGAATACAAATATGTTTGTTTTGAATATAACCTCAAACTTTAAAGTCCAATGTTAGTTGAATAATACTGGAGAATGATATTATACTAGCCTCGGCGAATCAACGCAGTTGCGTCACAATACGTAACAAACGACTGTAATGTTTGGAATAATGCAATTGTTTGTTACGTCGTGTGACGTAACTGCGTTGATTCGCCAATGCTAGTATACCAGCCTAATTAAAAATAAAAATATTACATGGCTATCTTTGAACCGCAAAAGTTTAATTAGGTTCTAGTGAATTATAGGAAATAACTTCTTGTATATATTTGCTTATTTTTTAAATTTGAAACACTCTGTATGTTTAATATCAGTTCTTTACTGTAATATACAAGGTGTACATTAAATAGTCCCTTATATAATTTGATTATATTTTTCTATAGAGATATGGTATCACATTATTTTGGTCGTACATTTACCATATATGGTTTAAACAAAAAATGTTAATGATAAATAAAAGTTTTAAAGCCATTGATAATTTAGTTTGCACATAAACGTACAAAACTAACAAACGAATATGAACAAACATCAACGAATGTCAACAACATAAAATAAACAAAAACAATAATATCTTTGAAATTATCTTGCAATGGTCCAATATTAATGCGGACACCGTTATTTTGGACGTTTGCCATTGCTGATAGTACTAGGCTAGAATAGTACAATATAATGAGTATTAGTATCAAAAAGATATAAACTAAAGATATAATACTTCATGAGTTCTATAAAATATATTCGGACGCTTTGGATACTGCTCAACAATCTGTTTCCGTCTTCAGCGATCACGAGAAGTGATGAATCATCACTTCTCATTTTAAGTATTAAACACTTGATGCTGAGTCGACCCCAGAAACACAAATGGAAAGGTCAAATAATCAAGGAAGTTATTTTGAGGGAGACAATTGTAATTCTTAGTTAGAAGTTAGAAGTTATTATTGAATTGTAACTCTATTCGAATAAAAAAAAATTAAACCATCGTACCAATGTTGGCGTATAACGAGCTTGACGTGCAAATTTCCACTCATAAATTTTTTTTGACGTATAAATGCTGGCAAATAATTTTTTGTCGTATTGAATCCGAACACACATCCGAATAGTTCGTCTCTGTGTATTCGTCTGTTAGTTTTGTTCATTGTTTTAGAATTAAATTCATATCAATATGAAAACTAAAATATCTAATAATCTGATCTAATCTAATGTTTTTATTCGAAGCTCTTATTTACAATAGATCAATTTGTTTAATACATTATGCCCACGATATTTTGGTCAATATTATTGACGGATAATATTTTTTTACAGTTTTATTTTAATAATTTTTGATTAATTTCTGAATTATAATCAGAGCTGTAGCAACGGGTTGGTACTGGAACACTTTCCATGGGCGCCATTGTGTATTTGTGGAGTGAGATTTTTTTTGCTCATCACTTGGATTTGTGAACTGAGGACCAAGACACCAAAGCATTTGCCAAGGGCGCCAAAAACATTACTACGGCCTTGATTATAATTCTTTAAGAGGGTAATGGAACTAGGTTTGCACTACAGAAACATGCATTAGTTTCGGCAATAGAATTAAGACCAAATATAGTCGGATCAATTTTTTTTTTTAAATTGTACGATAAAAAACCCTGGTATGTCACTAGGATCGGTAATACCCTTTTCACACTAGATCTTTAAGACGATTGAACTTAAACTTCATCGATGTTTAATATCGGTTTGCTTTCACAATTGATGTTTAATTTGAAGAAGAATACTCCGGTATGTATTGCCAACATAATTTCATATCGTTTGAATTTATTCTGTCATTATTTTGTATTGTCAACTGACAATAACTGAAGCGCCTCTAGTGAGATTCTGAGAAACTGAAGGTTGTAGGATAGTCGAGTTTGTGACAAGCATGGGAATATGTTCTTAGAAGTGGAAAGACAGCTAAAGACCATTTTAGAGTGTGTTCCCGTGTGTTTCAATAAATATCACATGAAGATACCATTGAACCTGTCAAAAATATCCTACCAAATTCAGCCATGATGTGAATACAGTAGCGCCTCTATCGGTAGTGTCAGATGCCAATATCGAGGTTAGGAGAAGTTTATTTGCAATATTACTTAAATAACTAAAATAATTAATAAACTAATAACCGAATAACTAAAATAATTAATAAACTAATAACTGAATAACTAAAATAATGAATAAACTAATAACTGAATAACTAAAATAATTAATAAACTAATAATAACTATAATACAATATATATATTTTTTATATTTATTTAAATAATAACGCAAATAATCTTCTCATAACCTCGATATATAAAATGATAACAGCTGAACATAGCTAAAAGAAGAGAAGCACAAATTCAAGGAGTATTTTTTTATAATGGGAACTAAGTTGGCAATGCGGGCGAAGTTTAAGACGCAGATCTCTGTCTTAAACATCGGTCGTGTTTAGACGAGGCCGTACGGTTTCACATTAGCGTTTAAAGATACATTCACTTTAACATCCGATCTTAAAGATCTAGTGTGAAAAGGGTATAACTGTCGATGCGTAGATGTTTTTCATATTAGGTGTGTTCGATTTGCACATTTGCAGTTACTGTTTACTGCCGCGTTAAAAATATCTGTTCATTTTGTTTCGCAGTAACTGCAAATATGTTCGATTTGTCGTAATTTACAGCCAGTTTATGACGCTACTGCGAAAAAGTTACAGCTACTTCTCTTGCGGATTATTTGTTACGGCTGTGTTTGTTTACCTTTTTGAGTTGGTACCATAGATAAAGAATAAATGGTTGGTACTTTGTTTTTGACTTTTTGAGAGGAATATGGCTAGCATATTTGTTTTGATATTTATACTATATTCTTTGATGGCTAATGTCTTACAAAAATTTTTTTTTTTGAATATCCTGGGACAATAGTTTCTACAAAATTTTTCAGTTTTTCTATCCTGGGGCATTTTGTAAACCTCGCAAATACAGTTCATAACTTCATCATCCAAACTCGAAAAATCTAAATCTGAATCAGATGATTCTGGATTTGATAATATTTCAAGATCCATTAAATTATCTAATATTTTTCACCCTTTCGACACTAGGCTGACCAGATTTTTTTCACAGAAAAAGAGTATACTAAAAAAAAAGGTTACACTCCAAAAATTCAAATAATGAGCAAAAAACAGAGGTCCTCATTCAAAAATACTAGTGACGAGCAAAAAAAAAGGTCTTCACTCCCAAAATAGAAGTGATGAAAAAAAAAAAGGTCCTCACTTCTAAACTAGAAGTAATAAAAACAAGTGACCATCAAAAAAGAGTATATTCAGGTTTTTTTTTTTATAAAAAGTAAGAATATAGAAAATATTACTCAAAAAAAGATTATAATACTCTTAAAAAGAGTACGTCTGGTAACCCTATTCGACACACAAGATAATCACCGAACCAAATCGTAAAAAGATTCTTAACCTGGAAAGTTATCTGACATCTGTCTGACATTTAACATTTACGTCAGACGTACTTCTTATTCTTTACGTATAAACAAATCGAACAGAAAATTAAACTCGCTGTATGTTACCAGTTTTTAGTAATAAACTGCTAACTGCAGCGTTTTACTGCTAGCGTTTAGCTGTATAACGCGAAGGTGCAAATCGAACATACCTATTAATAGTGTTTCGGTTGAAGGTAGAGATGGCAACGATTAGTCGAATGATTCAAATAATCGATTATTTTGTTTCAGTTAATCGGTTCTATTCTTGGCATGGCTTTATTTATCTTATATATAAATGATTTGCCTACATTATTTCCAAATAATGCTGTTTGTCTATATGCGGATGATAATTCACACTTGCTTCATAATGCAGATGCAACTTCACTAGCTTTCGATGGTAAAAGTAACTTGCAATCAATGAATCAATGGTGCTATGAAAATAAACTCATTTTAAATACAAAAAAAATCATGCTCTGCTCTTCCATGGACACAAAAATGCACGTATTACCAGCCCATATATCCGCTTACAAGGACAAAAAAGTATTTAGTGTTCCCAATCAACAAATTTTTTAGGTATAATGATAAGTGATAATCTGAGTTATCAAAATCACGTTAGATATATGCTACATAAACTTAGCAAATCTTGTTTTATATTAAAAAAGATTAAAGATATGATTTCTTCTGATATACTTAGAACTGCTTACTTTGGAACTTTTCACACAACAATGAGCTATGGCATTTTGTGTTGGGGAAGTTCCTCTGAATCCTCAAAGGTTTTTGTAGTTTAAAAACGTGCTATTCACATAATAGCTGGTGCCCCCTTTAGATCATCTTGCAGATCCCTTTTTCCTGTTTTGTCCATATTAACTCTTCCATCTGTTTACATATTAGAAGCCGTAATGTTTGTTAAAAATAATCCGCACCTTTTCGCTACCAATTCTGATTTTCATTCTTATCATTCCCGTAGTAAACACTCAATTGTATGTCCTTCTCATAGGTCTGCACTGTACAGTAAAAGTCCTCACTACATGGCTTTAACATTATTTAACTGTGTACAACCTGCATTAAAGTCTATAACGTCCAGTAGAGCATTTAAATTTAAATTTAGACATTTTTTACTATCCAACTATTTTTATAGCATAAAGGAATATATACACCATAAGGGCTAATATTGAATTATGTAATCTCCTAACTGTACTATTTGTTAAATTTATTTGTATTGTTTAACTCATGTGGTTCCAATTTGAACCAGTTTTTTTTTATGTAGACGTCAGTTTTCTGATGACACTTTATAGCGTAATTAATAGAGTTCTTAGCTACATCCAAAACATCAGTGATACTGCGGCCATCTTCATATAATGGCGCAGCTCGTACAACGGCTTCCGGCCACATTTTAATTTTATTGCACAAAAAAAGACTTGCAGGAGTTTAGAAATCTCTAAGATGGGTAATTAATGACAAAATTTTATCTTAACAATGAGTTATTTGTTTTAAAACGTACTCAATATATGATATTATATAGTCTTCGTTCAAACGGGCATTATTTAATGTTACATCATGTTTAATTAGCAACAATATTTGTTTATGCAGACATTGCATTATCTCCCATTACTTATAGTTTCCTAATAAAACGGTTAAAAAATGTTATCAGCCTTTAAAATACAACATTAAAACAGTCCCACTTTTTTGTCGGCGAGTGTATATGTTGTTTTAAATTTCATAATCGATTATTTTCTAGTAATTTAATCGAATATCGATTATAACATGTCGATTAATCAAATTATCCAGTAATCGGTTAATTAATTTTTATTGCCATCTCTACATAGTTGTGGAGGCATAATTGGTACTAAATATTAAATAATTTTTACATGCAAGCATTTATTTTAAAGATAAAAGTACAGTCTAGATTAGTGTTTCTCAAACCTTCGATAGTTGCGGACCAGTTTCAGAATTCCACACTAACCGCGGACCACCAATGTCAAGAAAAATATTTGGTCTAAATTTTATAACCGAATCCCCAATTTTATATTCTTAAATCAGGTGGTTCAGAAATTAAAATCGATTTACCGTGGTCATTTCTTATATTAATTGATATTTGGAACTATACTGTCGCCTGGGCTTTTTAAAAAAGCGTTTTTGTTTTCCCAAAAAAATTCTGAGATATTTATAAAAATTATACTTATTTCTTGTACGATATAATTTGTTAAAATTTTCTAGTTTTATTCTTATTTTACATACATCTTAACATATTACATTTAGACAACTAGCTTAATTCCAAATTAAAAATAACCATCCAGTTGTAAGTACTATAAAGGTAAAATTTATACTTTTTGCACGGTTATGGAAACCAGTGTTAATAAAATTATGTAAACCACAAACCTTCCTTGATACTTTTTTATACATTTTGACAATTTTTGTCAACTCTTGAACAAAACTAACGGTTCATAATGTCCCAGAATATTTTTTTAAAAGTCTTGAAAGTTTTTGATAAAAATTGTTTTGTTTATAACCGCAAAATTGTATTTAATCCGATTGAAGTTTCCACATTAGTTGAACAACGTTCAGTGATCCGGTTTTTGCTTTCTGAAGGTGAAAAACCGGCTAAAATCTTTTCTCGAATGATTTTACAGTATGGTGAAAGTTGTATGAATCGCTGAAATTTTTATAAGTGGGTAGAACAGTTCAAAAATGGTCGACCCTCAGTGACTGACGAGCAACGTCCTGGCCGGCCAGTTGAAGTGAACTCCTTCGCTTGAAACCCTCATTAACGACATTATTCGTGAAGACCGACGTATTACTATTGTAGATATGGCAAAAAAAAAGTTGCAGTAAGTGTTGGGACAGTTCATCACGTTATCATTGTACAGCAAGTACAGCAAAACAAGTGCAAGGTGGGTCCCGAAACAGTTAACGCAACGACACAAGAAAACAAGACTCAAAGTGTGTACAGACTTGAAAAAACGCTATGAGAGGAAAGGTGGTCCTTTTCTAAACAAGATTTTAACGTGTGATGAAACTTGGGTTCACCATTTTAAGCCAGAATCCAAAAGACAAAGCATGGAATAGAAGCACACCAGCTCACCTGTCCGAAAGAATTCAGAACGCAAGCATCAGTGGGAAAAGTCATGACCTTCTTTTGGGATGCCCGAAGTGTCATCTTTTATGATTATTTGGAAGATCAGCGTACAATAAACAGTGCCTACTACTCAGACATACTGATGAACAAAGTAAAGCCAGCAATGAAAGAAAAACGTCGTGGATATCAAAGATAATGCGTGATATTGCTCCACTACAATGCTCGCCCTCATACCGCCAAGCTGACCCAAGAAACCTTTGAAAAAATGGGTTAGGAGTTACTACCTCATCCTCCCTACAGTCCAGATTTGGCTCCTTCTGTTTTTCATTTGTTTGGTCCACTCAAAGAGGCATTACGTGGAAAAATGTTCAGCGACAACGAGTCAAAGAATGTGTGGGAAATTGGCTCAAACAACAAGACAAAGATTTCTTTGCATCAGGTATAAAAAAAGCTAGTTCATCGTTGGGACAAGTGTATTAATATTCGTGGGGATTATGTTGAGAAGTACTAAAAGTCATTTTGTAAAAATACACAGTTTTTTTTTTTTCTACATTAACTTGTCTCTTAATTATTGATGTACCTCGTAGAGTAGATTCAAATAGAGAAGGATACACGACCGAACAAAATTGCGCAAATAAGATAACGCCAGTGGCGGAGACAAATAAATTATTTTCAAACCAAATGGGACAATTAAATAATATTTGTTATGAATTAGTTAAGGAACGATTTAAAAGCTATATATTAAAATATAAATGAAAAAATATAAATAAAATACTGTTTAATATTAATATGTCAGTCATAAATGACAGAAGGCAAATTAATTATGAATAAAAAAATAAATATGCCGACCAGACGGGGAAAAATATATATTGCAGTAAAATTAATTTTATTATTAAATTTATATCGGTCATATGTACTCTTAGAGATGCCAGTTGCAGCAATCACTTGTTCCTGGAAATTTGTTACAGGAATTTTTTCAGATTAACTTCCTCCTTCATGAACTGCATAACATTATTAATAATTACGCGGCTCTGGCTATGAAGCACTTGTCCTTTACGTCCCACTAATTGCTTCTGCATTTTGTAAAACAATGTTTTTAAAATCAAAACATAAATTAATTTCATAACCTCAACTTATCTTACTGTTCTATTACCAAATATATATTTTTCTACTTACGTCGTCTTTCACTAACAAATAATTCGTATTAAAAAATACGATTTTAGATTGTAATTGTATTCTAATAATTTTAGATATTTTATATAAACACGTTGGAAGATCCTAACTCATATAAAACTTCTACGGCTATGAGTAACAAACCTAACACCCCTATTATAAGTAAATTAGACCCGTTCAGACGAAAATGGTTTCTACACACTTTTATTGATGTACTCAACTCTATTTGAATCTACTCTATATAAGTCAGTTGAAGGAACAGTTTAACTGTCACAAATATGTAGATCTGTAGAGAAAAGTTAGGGAAGAATAGAGAGCTGCTTACCTTAAGATTGTGAACTTTAAGAGAGAGAATAGAATATTTTGTGGAATATTACCGTGTTAATTAACATTTATTCATCATGTTCCAGCAAGAGTCAACATCTACATCTATCAATATTACAGCTGAATAAATTTTGTGACGTCTATAATTTTTTATTGCAATCTAAAATAATTGCCGAATCAATTACTCCCTTTTTCGCCATCAGATTACATTTTGAAAACAGTGTCGAATAACAATTATTTCCTTTAATTACCTTAATTAACGCATAATTAATCAGTACTTGGCCTTTCCTCTCTCAATTTATCCATGGGAACAATACAAGATCGTGATTCCAGAATCGAATTAGATTCAGGTAAATGTAGAATGCAAATGACAGTTCAATAGCGTTGACTGTCGATACGACTGAACGGTTTTTGTGTGATCTTGTCGTGGTATACGTCCCAATTATATGAATTTGGACACTGAATTAGTTTGTTTTTGTTACAAATTGGTTGGAATTTAATGGAGAAACTCAGCATTGTATAGGATTTGGTTGTAATTTGTTATTGTTCGGATTAAATACAATAAAAAAAAAAAACTTTGGGATTAGTTAAATTGAAATTTGTGATAATAGAAATTACCCTACAGAAATAAAAATATCATCAAAATGTATGAATTTATTTGATAAAAATATTTAGATAATCTTTTGGTAAATAAATAAGAGACGAATCATATACCAAATGAAAGTTAAAAGATGATAATTCACACACAAAAGGGATATTAGGTAGTTATTTTATTTTTATTTATTTTTTTTTGCCACACAGCAACGAAGGCTATTTGTGCCATGTAATAAGGATGAAAAACTGATGCTATAGCTTGTGATATACCTGTTCACTTTCTCGTTTAGTGATGAATATGAGGGTGTTTTGACACGTTTTCGCACTTTAAAACATCGACTTCAGATCAAAAACCAAAAATAAGAAGCCCAATATTTCCATGGCTGTGCATATTTATTTTTTATACCAGGTCTACAAGTATGAAATGCGGATTTTTTCAAACTTGCCGCGCAAAAAAAGTGTATATGTTATCATTAAGTGTCAAATGCGTATAGGTTATAATTTGAAAAGGGATCATATAGTTTTGTTTTACTGTGTTAAAAATGTCAAATTTTGTGCCAAATAAAGAGCATTCGCGGACAGTACTACTGTTCTGTTTTCATTTGAAAAAAACTGCTGCTGAATCATACCGACTGCTTCGAGAAGCTTATGGTGAATATGCTCCATCGCAAGATACGTGTAAACGATGGTTTCGGCGTTTCAAAAGTGGTGACTTTGATCTTACAGACAAAGAACATGGAAAACCTCCAAAAAAATATGAAGATACAAAATTGGAAACATTGCTACAGGAAGACGATAGTCAATCACAAAAACAACTAGCAGAGCAGTTAGGCGTTAGTCAACAAGCTGTTTCCAATCGCCTACGAGAGATGGGTAAGATCCAGAAAGTCGGCAGATGGGTTCCACATGCATTGAATGAGAGGCAGATGGAAAAACGCAAAAACACTTGTGAAATTTTGCTTGCACGATACAAAAGAAAGTCTTTTTTGCATCGTGTCATTACTGGCGATGAAAAATGGATTTATTTTGAAAATCCCAAACGCAAAAATCATGTGTGAACCCAGGCTCACCATCCACATCAACTGCAAGACCGAATCGCTTTGGCAAAAAGACAATGCTTTGTACTTGGTGGGACCAAAAGGGTGTGGTCTATTATGAATTGTTAAAACCTGGTGAAACAGTTAATACCCAACGCTACCAACAACAACTGATCGAATTGAACCATTCGCTGCTCATAAAACGACCAGAATACGAAAGAAGACAGCACAAGGTAATCTTTCTTCACGAAAACTCTCCATCACATAAGGCAAAAGCAGTTTGCAACACATTGGAGGCCCTCAAGTGGGAAGTGCTACCCCATGCCGCTTACTCACCAGACTTGGCCCCTTCATATTACCACTTGTTCGCATCGATGGGTCACGCACTTGCCGAGCAGCACTTTTGTTCATATGAAAATGTGAAAGAATGGCTAAATTAATGGTTTGCGGGGAAAGGGGAAGAGTTCTACTGGCGAGGTATTCACAAATTGCCTGAAAGATGGGAAAAATGTATAACTTCTAATGGAGCATTACTCATACTGAATAAATAAACTTTTACTGTTCTATTGAGTTTAATGTGTTTTATTAAAAAAAAAATCGGCATTTCATACTTGTAGACCTGGTACATTGCATCGCTGTCTTTGGAAAATTATGTATTTTTCCCATTTAACATTCTCCCACAATTATAAAGAGCTTTCATAAATTATAGAAATTTGTTTGAATTTGGCGCTATCTCGTGTTGTGCATTGACTGTACCTTAGCTGAACATGATTTGAACATAAGCGGATAATTTTTGAAAATTAAAAATTGTGCGATATCAAAAGAAAGCTCTTACAACGTAGATAAAGGAACGAAAAGTAATTTTTTAAATTCGTTTCTTTTAACACGATTTTAGTAAAGAATGTGCCAAAAAAGTTCTTGTCCCGCCCCTTTTTACCGACCGCCAACATATATAAGGGAGGTATTGTGATCATACCGATTTTGACATTTCGAGATTTCGATGGATCTTCACGAATTGAGGTCAATACATAACGTTTTGACTATTTTTAGCATGATGTCTGTCGGTTTGTCTGTCCGTCCGTCCGTCCGTCCGTCCGTCCGTCCGTCCGTCCGTCCGTCTGTCTGTCTGTCTGTCTGTCTGTCTGTCTGTCTGTCTGTCTGTCTGTCTGTCTGTCTGTCTGTCTGTCTGTCTGGCTATCTGTCTGTCTGTCTCTTTGTTCAACGGTCTGTATACAAGTGCAGAGCAAATTCGGCTAAAAGGATTTTTATGAAACTTCATATTTAAGCTTTTGACATCAATGGCATGAGTTGATCTTTTGGTAAAAATCGGTTAACTAGAAATGGGAGTTTACTCGTGTCGGTTTTAAGATTTTTGCGAATATTTCAGAACAGAGAAATATTTCGAAAAATGTATTTAACAAAAGTTGCTATAAAAGCAATAACTAACAACTTTTATTTGAGACATTTTCGATAAAGCAGCATAAATTAAACAAGTACTTTGTGATGGCGGTCGGTCCTGTGATGGCCACAGCTGATTTTTTGATTTAGCATTGGACTTCAAAAATCATGTTTCAAATCTCAAGATATTTAAGTAGGTTAACCTAGTTACAATTTAATCAAGTATATTTATAATAAAACCAATTTACTGTTTTAAAATCAAGATTACAGTAAAATAAACTGAAGCTATTTTCCTGAAGGAATATTTAAAAACCAGTCACGTATATAGTGAATGTTTTTCTGTCTAACTGAATTTTCTTTGCAAAATTTTGCAAGGTACAAAAACTTTAAAATTTTATCCTTTATAGTACTTTTACAGAAAACAAACGGTTTTATATCTATTTCAGTAAAAAAACTTATTTACATATTTACAAAATATTTAAAAATAATATTTTGTTAGAATAAATAAACTGGTCCTTTTAATTTGGATAAACATCACAGATTATAAATTTTTCATACATAACTAACAATCTGATAAAATCAGTAACAATCTATACATCAAATAATTTATATATCTAAAGTTTATTTTTAATTGTAAACATATTATCGCTCAGTTATATAATAATAGGTACCAGGCGACCATTTACGGCAGCGGTTCTCAATCTGTTTAAAAGCTTGTAACATTAAAACCAAAATACAAAAATGTCTGTATAGTTTGTTTCACAATAAGCTGGTACGTACTTAGGTAGTCGTAAAACTGTGTGTCCTTTGCATTAAGCAATATTATCGCAAACATATTCTTTAGAAAAACTATAACTTTTTAATAATTTAATTAAACAATTTTTTTTATAACTTTCTTCAAAGTAAATATCATTTTTATATAAAAAGTCTTGGATTTCCTTCTTACTGTTTGCACTATTCGGTACTTTATTTAGTTGCCGACTATGGTAACTTGCATTGTCCATAACAATAACACTGTTAGCCGGTATATTCGGGAGTAATTTATTTTCGAACCAGTTTTCGAACATTTCCGCCGTGGTATCGTCATGGTAGTCGAGTCTAGAATCTTTGATATTGTTCGCAGAAAGCAAGAGTGCATTCGGTATCCATCCAGTTTCAGAACCTGCATGAAGTATCGTATCGTATCGTGTCGTATCGTAATACGTTTTCCTTTATTAGACAGTGCTCTTGTTTGACATTTATTTGACGTATCCACCCAACCTTTTGAGTTTGTTTCATGTGTGTCATACCAAGTTTCATCTAAATAAATTATTGACCTTTTATCTTCTCTGTATTTTTTAATGTTTTTTAAATAATTTTGTCTCAAAAGTTTTAATCGCTCTGACTCCATAAGGAACTGCGTTTTAAATTGAAACCCTATACTTTTAAGGGCACGCCATAAGGTCACCTTTGAACAATTAATTTCACACTGATCTTGGATTAATCTTTTGAGCAATATGTCCAATGTTGGCACATTTTGTTCGGTGTACATTTGGTAAATTTTTTGCCGTATTACATCTTTCTGGAAACCATCCAAACATTTTGATATCCTTTCGTTTTCTTCTCCTATCAATGGATTTATTTACAATATTCCATACTGTTGTTATCGCTACTTTCGTTGCCTTGCTTGTCTCTTCTAATGCCGCTTGTTTGTTTTTGCGGTTCCTTAAATATAAATACACATTGGCCACAATTTCTTTGGCTTCTACAGGTAAATATATACAAGTTTTTTCCCGATTTTTTTTTTTATTGTATCTTGCACTATATCATCATCTTCTATCATGGTCACATAGTCATCTGCTTCATTTGCTTGCACAGAAGTTAATTGTTCGTTCCAAGGACGCCACATTTTTCTAACACGTACTGAACTATTTAACACAAATCACAAGTTATCTGATAGAAAATTCAAAGCGAAGTGAAAAGATATTTAAAACATCTGCAATTTATACCTGATACATCACTGACTAGTTTATAGGTGCAAACAAGGGATTAGTGTTATTTGTAATTACCACCCACTGTGTTTAGGACCATAAGTAGATAGTCACTTCAGCTTATCGTGAAACAAACTATACCATCAAGAATAGTTTCAGGTACCACCAGTGGTACACAAACGGTTTCGTCACTAATCAAAACAAAATATAATTTTAAAGATTTTAATTGTGTTGATTTTTATAAATTATTACTGAGCAAGGAAGGTATTTTGAAGGTTATAGGGCAGACTGAAACGTATAAAATGTATATAAGTTGATGTTTTCTGTTCCTTTAATTAATATTAGATAATTTATGTTTTGTTTCTATAGAAGTAAAATTATATCTATGGCAAGCCGTTTTAACATTTAATAATAGGATCATGTGTCATAAAAAATATTTATAAAATGTACCTATCTCAAATGTTCCTCTTCAAAATATTACCTATCTCATAGAAATACTTCGAATTTTATTTACAATGAAATACATTTACAAACATTTTCATGACATACGTACATTTTTCAACTAATTTCTATGAGAGTGGAATAAATTTAGTATTAAATGTTAAATCAGTAAAATAAAAATGTTAAAACCCTTTTCATGTAATTTTATATTAATAGTGTCGACAGTAACATGCTCTCCTAAAATCAAATTAATTATCTTTCAAAATAAGAGACAAAACCATCCTTTGAGCACGGCTACTAAGAGCTTTGGGCATTTTTATTACAGTAAAATTTAAAAAAAAATAAAATATAACCTCAATAAGCACTTAAATGTCAACCTGACAAATAACGATTGAACAATCCAATTACAAACTGACAACATTGGAAAAATGTACCAACATTAAATAAATAAATGTACTAACTGAGTTAAGGATTGATGTTGATTAAAACATATAACGTTGGTACTTAAATTAACCAAGTGTGACGTCATCTCATATTTATTGTGAATTGAATTTAGGTAAAAATTTGCTGCAAAATTGGATGTATAGATTGTTTCAGACTGTTAGTTTTGTGTGATAAACTTATGAGAACTGTAATGTTTATTCCGTCCTTAAGTTGGCAGCTTGAGTCCTATGTTAAATAACCAATCCTGCCAACTGATTCACCAGCACTTACTCTCAAATCCATGTTCTTCTAGTAAAATTCACAGAGTTGGATTCTTCAGGTGGTTGATATCAGGATACTTGTCTCATCTCATAGCTTTTGCATCTTTTACTAGAACCACTTCTAGTGTATAAGGACATGTTTTCACCTACAGGAGCATAATTAGTAGATGTTGCACTTGGGCTAGGATACATTCGACTTATTTGAGTCCTTGTTGAATCTGGAACAGAGAAGTTTTAGTGATAGGTAGCCTGGCGTGGACCGTAGCCAGATTTAAGAAAAAAGAAAAAAGCAAAAAGGGATAAAAACATTACAAGCAGAAATAGGTTTTATTATTATTATTTTTTAAATACGTGAGTGGTTTAAAATTGACCTGCATTTAATTTTTTTCTGAATGTAATTGAAGAGCAACTGCAGACAGATTTTGTAATCATCATAGTAGGTATGTTAGCTAAATCTGTAAATAATTACAACTTGAACGTATCAATACTGTCAGTTTTATTAACGATGTCGTTTAACGATGTTTCAAATTTGATTCCACAAAGTGTAATTATTAAATTTCTTTTCAATGAAGGTGGAAAAGCGACTGAAATTCATCAGTAACTTCAAAAACAGTTTGAAGAAAAATGTTTACGACCTAGAATAGTCCTTGATTGGTGCAAATATATCCAAGGCGTGCGCGAATATTGCCCAACCAACGTCAGCTGTGAATCCTGGGAACATTAAAAAAATTGTCCGGCCCATCATGTATGAGGTCTGTTCAAAAAGAATCGCGAATTTTGAATTTCCGCGGGTTACGTATATTCGATTTTCGATTTTTTTGTGGCGTTATGTTGGTACTCATGTCTCTCACTTATGCCGACAAGTTCGACCATTTTGAATGTTCAGTTAATTTTTGACAGATGCTTTGCTTGCTCGTGTTTTGGCTCGTCTTCGATATTACCCTATACCAAAAAATGGATCAAAGAATCTGTATCAAATTTTGTGTGAAAAACAAAATTAAGTGCGCGGACGCATTCCGAATGTTGACTGTGGCATATGGTGAAGCTACCTTGGACCAAAGCAACGTTTATCGGTGGTACAAAATGTCCTCAGAGGGCCGAGAAGATGTGAACGACGAAGAGCGTGCCGGACGCCCGAGCACGTCAACAACAGACGAAAACATTGATGAAGTGAAGAAAATAGTATTGGCCAATCGTCGAATCACCGTTAGAGAAGTTGCCGAGGACCTAAACATATCGATTGGCTCGTGCCATTCGATTTTTACCAATGATTTGGGCATCGCACACATCGTTGCTTGTGCGCGAATTTTTGGCCAAAAATAACACACTAATAATGCCGCAGCCACCGTATTCCCCAGATCTGGCCCCCTGTGACTTTTTCTTGTTCCCGAAATTGAAGAGGCCCATGAAAGGACGACGCTACGCTACGAGTGAGGAGATAAAGACGGCATCGAAGGAGGAGCTGAACAAGATCACAAAAAATGATTTTTTCCAGTGCTTCGAGGATTGGAAAAAACGTTGTCACAAGTGTATAATATCTGGTGGGGATTACTTTGAAGGGGACAAAATAGATATTCATGAATAAAAAAATAATTTTTGAAAAAACACAAAATTCGCGATACTTTTTGAACAGACCTCGAATGTGAACTTTATATGTAATAATTCATAATTTGTACCAACCAGAAAAAAATAAATTGCAGGTCAATTTGTACCGCCTTCGTAAAAATGTAGCCCTGTGAAAAATTATTTCAAAATATATATAATTTACACTATATACAATTTGGTCAAAAAAGGCTACGGCCCAATAATTTAATTAAATTCAGCCTTAGGACTTTGTTCAGGACTTGAAAAATGAGCTGGATATTAGCAGTTGTCCTGAACAGAAGAAGAACACATTGTATTCCAAGACAAGTCTTTTGCACATAACTGGAATCAAATTTATATCATTTTACTCCTGGAGCAACGTGTGAGTAATGAAAATGTCATTTCACACATAAAGGGTCTATCTAAATTGGTAATTGGTTATTCTTGTTTCTCACATACAATGTGTACCCAATACAGTAAGACTTACGCCATGCAATATTGTTTTAAATAATTTTAGCCAATGTTAGTATTAAAAGATCATTAATTGAATCAATTTGTTATTACTCGTTTTAGACGATTCCTAAAACTAGGTGTTAGAACTGCCATAATATTATTTTTTATGTTAAAATGTTAGTGTTAAAGCCAAGGGATGCAAAAAATACGGGCAAATACGGTGGTGTCACCCATTTACCACCGTTTTATGAAAAATTGATTGTTAAAATATGAGACAGTTTCCGGAATCCTTTTGTTAAAATTTACTGTTTATAATAAAACAGTATTTTAATTTATAGTTGTATATATGCGGTTTGCCCTTTATACTTCGGGATTTGAGATCAAAAACAATTATTTATCAACAAAAGTGGCTTTATTGTTTTTCAAAATATTCTCCATGAAGATCAATACACTTTTGCATGCGTTTGAACCAATTTTCGAATAACTTTTTCACTCTGATTGAGGAATTTTCCACTCCGATTGTTAAATTATGTGGGATCCAATGCAAACAAATCTTTTTGACGGCCAAATGTTCATGCAATAGTGAATGTATGCTGGTGCCACTAATTTTCAAGGATACCTCAATCTCACGATAAGTCACCTGACGATGTTGCAGTATCAGTTCACGCATAGCATCAATGTTTTCCGGAACAAGAACCGATTTTGGACGACCTTCATGAAATTCGTCCTTAAGCGAACTACGGCCACGATTGAAGTCGGCAGACCATCAATAAACAGTAGTCCTTGATGGTGCTTCATCGCCAAAAGTCGAACTCAGTTCGTCGATGCACTGTTGTTGGGTGAATCCACGTCGAAAGTTGTAAAAAAATATCGCTCGAAAATGTTCAAGATTTAATTCAAATTTTAGCCGAGATGAATTTTTTCAAGTCCCACAAAAATCAAATAGAAAAAGTACAGAAGGGATTTGTAAGAAACCTGACCCTGAAATTAACCGGGACATATCCTTTTCGAATCTCTTATGCAAACCCGTTAAAAAACAGTTTACTTCACTGACGATTTGATGTTATTTGACTGATGATTTCAGAAAAAAACTAATATGTCCCGCCAAAAAATGTTATTACTGATTGCGGCCCGTGACGTAAAAAAGATTGTCGATTCCTGATGTAGGGTAATAAATATTAATAATATTTTTATTGGCCTCATTGCACGCTATTTTGTTTAACACTCTTATTTCTAGGTATCATTAATGTTGTCTGTAGTCTTACTGTATTGTATTGTCCTTTTAGTGTCCTTAAGGCTGAAATAACTTTTGTTAAAATTTACCTAATGACTTGAAGGAGTATGAATGGAGATTTTAGACTAGAATGCGACATTTGTAGTTGCCTCCGTCTGGTTTGACAGCTTTTCTATAAACGACTCGAACCGAAGAACCTATCAAAGATATTTATTAAATCTACCAAAAGCTCTAACTAACTACAAACATCGAGCAACCAATAAGCAGCAATACACGGAACTACTAATTTAATGCGCAATACTGCAAAGGAAATATCTATAAATACACATAAACTAATATGTATTTTACAAATGTACCTTTCAACTTGAGCATTTCGTTTAACAAGGTATTAAAATTATATATTCTATTTCAGTACAACCCAACCCGTCCCACATTTTAATACCTAATTTGAAAACTAAAGGTGTTGCAGGTATCCGCATCCGTATTCGTATCCGTGGATGATCCACTAAAAATAAAAATCCGTATCCGTTTTTCAAGGCGGATCTTAAAAGGATATCATATGAGTCATCCATTTCCAGAAATAGTTAAGTCCGTCTAAACTAATTTTTCAGAAAATAGAAAAATTTATAACTTCACAACAAAGATACGAGGTGTGTAAATTAAGTAACTGGTCTGGCAACATAGCGTTTGGCTTGGCAACATTTGGGACGCGGGACTGGGAGGGGCGGTAGGTGAATCAGTGATACACCTTCAGTGTGAGTTTGAACTCACTAGAGTAATTTTATTGTCCGTAGCGATTTTTTTTAGTGAAACAGTTTTTTCTAGTCCGTTCTAAAAATGAGTTACATTCATTTCGAGCAACGGTGTGCTATCAGGTTTTGCTTCAGACTTGGGCACAGTACAACGGAAACTTTTGCAAAACTTCAGCAGGCCTACGAAGATAGTGTTTTGTCAAGGACCGAGGTTTGTTGGTGGTTTAAGGCATTTTCTGAAGGAAGAGATTTGATTGAGTATGAATCACGCAGCGAAAGGCCTTCATCTACAAGAACCGATGAAAATGTCGACCGAATCCAGGATCTTGTGCGTTCAGATCGTCCGTTGACAGTCAGAATGATCGGGGAAGAGTTGAATTTGACTCACACTACTGTTCATCAGATTTTGACCAATGAATTGGGGATGAGAAAAATGCGCCTTGTCACACAGCAATTTAAATAAACGAGTTTTTGGCCAGTAAAAACATTACTTTGGCTCCTCAGCCTCCTTATTCGCCTGACTTGAGTCCATTGACTCTTTCCTCTTCCCAAGATTGAAAAATTACCTCAAGTGACGTCATTTTGGGACACTCGAAAACATTAAAACGTCCGTAACCGACCAGCTGAAAGCTATTCCAGTATCCGAGTTCCAGCACTGCTATGAGGATTGGAAGAACCATCTCCAGCGCTGTGTGGCTTCCCAATGAAATTATTTTGAGGGAGACAATATTGAATTATAATACTATTCGAATAAAAAAAAATATTTAAATCAGTTTGGTTACTTAATTTACACACCTCGTAAGTTTCCACAAACAGGCCCTAAGTATTTAAAGTGCCTTCTAGCCTTCTAGATTTTTTTTCATCTTTTATTCAATGAAATTTACATTCTAAAAAAAACTTTTATTATTAAATGTACTGTCCATTATTTTCTATCACTTTGGACAAACGCTCAGGCAATTTCATAATGCCATCTTTCCAGAAGGTTCTGTCTTTGCTTTCGAAAAATCTGTCCAGATGAATTTTGATATCGTCCACAGATGCGAAATTATTTCCGTTAGAAAGCAAAACAAATGGTAGTCGGATGGTGCGATGTCTGTACCATATGCTCCGACTACCACTTGTTCCGCTCTCTACAAAATTCCCTTAACGGAAAAATTGGATCTTTGGATGATATCAAAATTCACCTCTACAAATTTTTCGAGGTCAAAGATGGAACCTTCGAACATTGGAGAGATGGCATTATGAAATTGCCTTAACGTTTGTCCAAAGTAAAAATAATGGACAGTACATTTGATAATAAAAGTTTTTTTTAGAATGTATATTTTATTGAATAAAGGGTGAAAAAATAAAAGATGACTTATGTAACAACCCAATATTTTGGTTTAAATAATTTCGCATCCTTAATGAGCTATATGTAGCTCGGACCATAATAAAAATAAATGTGAAAGAGTTGAAACTCAAGCATCAAGCCATAACTGAAGTAGGATAATTGACTTCTTGTGAACTTGTGGCATACACCATGTTCTGTCGATTGAAATCTTTCTTAGTATTAATAACCTTCCCAGTAAATTTTGAAGGTAAATATCCAATAATCCTACAAATCTGAATCTACCTAATCAGTTCTTAGAAACGCAATTTATCTCTTGAATTTTGTTCTTATTGTTTATTTTGAAAAATACCCTAACACTTTTACGTAGTAAAAGATAAAATTTCGTCGCAAATGGATGTTAAATATTGAATCTCAGAATCGATATAATCGTTTTTCTTACAAGAATCCTCTCTAAAATCTACGTCTTTCATCCCTCAAGAGCTATTATCTTAATATTCTTAATTAATTTAATTTAAATTGTTTTTTCAAAATTTCCACTAGATGTTAAAATGTACTCATAAAATATGCCTTTTGTTTTGTAAACAATTTGTAACAGAATAAGAACTTGACGTACTTAAATTAATTTTTAATAAGAGTATTGTTGGGAAATCTCGAGTTAAGTCACTGTTGTTTTCTCTGTTAATTATTTAAATCACTCTCTCAAAGAAGAGCTCATGTCTTCAACTTTGAAACTTTAACACCAATACTTCCACTTTATGCTAAACAAGTTTTTATTGCAAGTTACTCAAATTGTATGAAGCAAAATTCTATTACTGACTTAAGAAGAAAAACACTGGCACAAAAAATTAAGCTGAAGTGTGATTTTTCACACATTTCAGGGTTTTGTAGGTATTTAGTCAGTGAATGATGATTATTAGAAGGCCAAACGATGAATGCCTGTCACTATGCCTGTTTCTTGGGTATAATATCAGAGATATCATGTTCATTAATAAAAGAAAAAACGGAGATTCCAAAATTTTAAACCGCAAGTCGGTAACTATTTCCGTCTTGGAGATATCATTTTTATTTTTATTATATCGCTACCACCATTATTCACCAAATTTTCATATCTGCAAAAGATTGTTTTATATTATGGTCTTATATAAACTTAAGGTAAAAAAACAAATGTGAAATGTGAATTTTCACACATTAAGGGTTTTTTAAGTATTTATGTGTATATTTAAGTGAATGATGATTATTAGAAGACCAAACGATGAATGCCTATCACTACATAACACAATTACAAGTGTTGGTTTTAAATCCTTTAAACCAATAGGCACGACAAGAAGGTTGCATTTAGATTTTTTCTACCGTGTATCATATATCTCTAATAATATATATTTTAACGCTTTTTTTTTTTTTTCTATATTTGCAAAAATATCATTCAAATCCAGACCTGGTAACACTGCGGGCGATCTTTTGTCATGTAGTTTTGTGTGTTTTCAGAGACATTGTTTATATTGCGACTGTATGAAAAACTAACAGATTCTCTACTAGAAATAGAATCCCAGCAACCGGCCAGTTATTTATTTATTTTCATAGTCGATATTTGCAAAATAAATTTATGTACCTCTTCTCTACCCATAACAAAATTTATCCATGTATATACAAATATATTTTTTTAATTTTAGTTAAGATATTAAACGAAAATCGTAATACTTTAATTTAGCAATTTTTTTTTTTTTGCAAAATTTAGTCAAAATGAAATGTATTTCAAAAATCAATTACCATTCCTTAATCTGCACTTCCATTTAATATCCCCAGAATAAAATTTAAATTAATAAATTAAAAAAGAAAAAAAAAATCAATAACACAAAAACTGTAATATTTTCCAAAAACGAAAACGGATACAAAATTCCTCTCGTACGTTTCCCGTTCATAGCAATGTACATTGCTTAGAATTTTTTCAGATTTTTAATTTAACCCCTTAGGGTAAAAAGGTGCGGGAAACTGATTTTTTATTAATTTTTTTGAAAAAAATCGTATTAAAATTTAAAAAAAAAACTACTTCCCCTTTATTTATCTAGGTCTTAAGGGCTTCCTTTTGATACCACACAATAAATTTTAAAAAAATTTTTTTTTTTTTCGACACAAAAATATTTTGCGAAAAACCAATTTGATCAAAATTTCCTGTAGAACTATTCCGATTCCCATCAATATACATTATTGAGATTTTTTTCAGATTTTCAGTTCAACCCCTCTGGAAGATAGGGTGGGGGAAAAAGTTTTTTGCCATTATATGGGCAAAAACCCAATAAAAAAAAGGTTTTTCAAAAATAAAAATTTGTTTGTGCATCCACGCATTAAGAGGTTTCATTTGATACCCCCACTCAAAATTTTAAAAAAATATTTATTTTTCTATTTAATACATATTTGTTTATATTTATCCCGCGCTGTATTTTTTTGAACTCTCTATAGTTTTCTTATGTGTGGGTCAAAAAGTTGTACAAGTATGCCAAATTTCAACTTTCTATGTTCAGCCGTTTGGCTACAATTTCTACCGTACAGACAGACAGACAGACACAGACACAATAATAACCCAGAAAAGAATAATACGTTGTATAGCAAACAAAAGACGCACTGAATCATGCAGACCTCTTTTTGTAAAATACAAATTATTAACAGTTCCTGGTTTTACATTTTAGAATTGCTGGTCTATGTATTTAAAAATCAAATATACTTTGCTCGCCATTTGAACCAGCATTCATATAACACCAGAGGAAAAGATTGTTTCAGAACTCCAGCAAACATGCTGGAACTGACAAAAAAATCACCAAAAACTGTTGGTATTAAATTATTTAATTCACTACCATTCCATGTCAGAAATGAAACGCAGTTTGCTGTATTTAAGTGGAAGATTAAGGTATTTCTTATAGAGCATTGTGTATACTCAATGAACGAATACTTGAAATTTTTTAAGGACTGGTGTTGTCATGCCAATGGGGAATATTGATTTTGGGTAATTTAATGTATGATTTTATTGTTTTATCAATTGCATAACTTGTTTTACTAAAATCAAATTCTGTGTAAAATTATAAATTCATGTACTGACATATCCTACATGCAGTTCTGTATTTAAAGGATTAATAAATATTATTATTATGGGGTTTGTCAGGTCTTGACAAGCGTCCACTATATTATTATTCTTATTATTATTTTGGGGTTTGTCAGGTCTTGACAAGCGTCCACTAATCTCAAACTTCAGCAACCTTTTGAGCCGCGTCATACTAGAGACTAGTGGAGCTAAATACACACGACTGCATCCCAAACCCTGGCGATATGCAGCCGCGGAAATTACGCCAGATCCAGTGCCCGCACAATGCGGAGCGACCCGAGCAGCACTGCTTTCTGCATCCTGCAGATCAAAGAGTTGGCAGAAGATCTACAGGCGGGAATGGACTCGATTTCCCTTCGATAGGAGGCTTTCATGCCACCCAAAACACCAACTATCAGGACTACAAGCTTAACTTTATACCCGGGATGCAGCTTTCTAAGCTCGGACAAGAGGTCCATATACTTGGACCTCTTTCCTCCCTCCTTGAGAGAGATATACCTACAAAACCCTTAAAATATACTTTGGGGACAAAAAGTAAAAACAACCAATTGAATATTTTCAATAGTATTTATAGTAAAACTAGGCAAATACGAAACTTTTGTATTAATAAGAATCATTAAAGGTTAATCGTTTTTTACTTTCTGCACGTATCGTCGCATTATTTTGTTAAAGTACCTATATAACTTGAGACGTAGCACTATTCTTAACATGCCTTCATAGTGGAGAAACTAAGATAACAACCATAGCATACAAAAGCAACAAAATTTTTGCAATGAAAACACGAGCTGTTAACCTATCAAATCTACTGCTGTAACGTTTCAATTTTCTCTATTTGTGTGTTATCAAGAGTATTGTATTGGAGTGTTATTACTACTGACCATTCCGGATGATTCGATGTCGATCGGGGATCCGGAGATAGAGTGTCGTGACGTTAAAACCTCCCTACGGGTCAGGGCTTCAGGACTGACATGGATGCAGGGACACCACGAAAAGAACTGCTTGAAACCGCGTCGGAACCTGAAAAAAATAAAACATAAAATTATATAATTAATAAAATGTATCGTAAATACTAGATTTAAGAGAGTAATATACGAGGCTACGTCAATAAGTCGTTACAAAATTTAAGAGATAGCGCTAGTAGTATTGAAACAAGTTTGTTTCTGAAAAGTATCTTCTGTCAATAGACTGCTGTCCAATTTTCAGCCATATCCATCGCGTGGTTTCATTTTTACAATCGATTGAGACAAACGTTTGTTATTTTGGAACACTGGGAAAAAATCAGCTGTGGCCACTACAGGACTGACCGCCATCACAAAGTACTTGTAGAAAATACATTCTAGCAGCACA
Source organism: Liopterus haemorrhoidalis (assembly GCA_963971575.1). Taxonomy (NCBI): domain Eukaryota; kingdom Metazoa; phylum Arthropoda; class Insecta; order Coleoptera; family Dytiscidae; genus Liopterus; species Liopterus haemorrhoidalis. The sequence continues at coordinate 1,744,745 of OZ020615.1, forward strand.
GTAGAAATAACTTGGCCCAATATTTTCTAACAGAGATATTATTTATCATTACCATGGAAACGTTACATATAAGTATGAAAAAAAAAAAATCAGCTGTGGCCACCACAGAACCGACCGCCATTATAAAGTACTTGTATAAAATACATTCTAGCAGCAGAGTAGAAATAACTTGGCCTAATATTTTCTAGCAGAGATATTATTTATCATGACCATGGAAACGTTACATAATAGTATGAAAAAAAAATCAGCTGTGGCCACCACAGGACCGACCGCCATCATAAAGTACTTGTATAAAATACATTCTAGCAGCAGAGTAGAAATAATTTGGCCTAATATTTTCTAACAGAGGTATTATTTATCATGACAATGGAAACGTTACTTAATAGTATGAAAAAATAGATAATTTTACAAAAAAAGTCTCTAATAAAAGTTATTAGTTATTGCATTTATAGCAACTTTTGTTAAATAAATTTTTTCGAAATATTTTTCTGTAACTAAATATTCGCAAAAACCTTAAAATCGACCCGAGTAAACTCCCATTTCTAGTCAAACGGATTTTTACCAAAATTTGATCAACTTGTGCCATTGATGTCAAACGCTTAAATATGCAGTTTCATAAAAATCCTTTTAGCCGAATTTGCTCTGCACGTGTACACAGACAGACAGACAGACAGACAGACAGACAGACAGACAGACGGACGGACGGATGGACGGACAGACGGACGGACGGACAGACGGACGGACAGACAGACCGACAGACATCATGCTAAAAATAGTCAAAACGTTATGTAGGGACTTCAATTTATGGAGATCCATCGAAATTTCGAAATGTCAAAATCGGTATGATCACAATACCTCCCTTATATATGTTGGCGGTCGGTAATAGATAATAAAAGTTGTTAGTTATTGCTTTTATAACAACTTTTGTCAAATAAATTTTTTCGAAATTTTTCTCTGTTGTGAAATATTCGCAAAAATCTTAAAACCGACACGAGTAAACTCCCATTTCTAGTTTTTTACCAAAACTTGATCAACTCGTGCAATATTGATGTTAAGAGCTTAAATATGAAGTTTCATAAAAATATTTTCAGCCGAATTTGCTCTGCACGTGCACACAGACAGACAGACAGACAGACATACAAACAGACAGACCGACAGACATCATGCTAAAAATAGTCAATACGTTATGCAGGGACCTCAATTCGTGGAGATCCATTGAAATGTCAAAATTGGTATGATCACAATACTTATATATGTTGGCGGTCGGTAAAAACAGACTATACGTAAATTTTTGTGTCTATTTTAGATTAAAACAGTATTTCTCAACCGCTAGTTCATTACAGTGGAATGGAAATTTGGTGTTTCGTTTAAAGCAGTTGCTTTTACGGATATAAGTAAGATTCTTTTTGAGTACCCAGTGAATGTATCTGTGTGGGTTTGATATGTGCATAAAATGCTGCCAAATTTTTAAAGATAAACCCTGAAGAATGATCGTGTGACGTGACAGTAATTCTTGAAATATATGCATGCCACCAACAAATTTCATTAAATCTTGAATATTTTAAAATATGTATATCCTTTGAGATAAACTCAGTATTTATTCTGGAAAATGAGAAATACATTTATACATTAAGACTGAATGTTTTATTCAGAAGAATAAACTTGTAATATGTAATTTAAAAAGATGTTAGTGTAACAAAATCTTTTATTTAGTGGGAAAATAATAAGGAAATGGATTTCTCTTAGACAGAAGATGATAGATTGAATGGTCTTTCAACGGTTTTTCAATAAAAGCTATGTTACCTAAGCTATCACTTAGCTACTAACAGTAGAATATAAAAAACTTATTGGTATTTAAGCTTAAAGAGTAGAACCTAACATAATAAAAAAAATCAGCTGTTGCCGCCACAGGACCGATCGCCATCATAAAGTACTTGTATAAAATACATTCTAGCAGCAGAGTAGAAATAACTTGGCCTAATATTTTCTAACAGAGATATTATTTACGATGACCATGGAAACGTTACATATAAGTATGAAAAAATTGAGACTTTTATCAAAATGCTTTTATTTATTAATTGTTTTATCAAAAAACGTCTCAAATAAAAGTTATTAGTTATTATAGTTGAAGGTAATGGGATTCGGACCAGTCAGAAAATAAAAACAAATGTATTAACTTCACTAACGTTTCGATTTAATTTAAATCATCATCAGAGCTTAGTTAATAGCCACGATATAAAATAACAATTTTAAAATTAATAGAGAACACATCATATTGTCCGGTTATTGAACTCAATTCCGGAGTTCAATAACCGGACAATATGATGTGTTCTCTATTAATTTTAAAATTGTTATTTTATATCGTGGCTATTAACTAAGCTCTGATGAAGATTTAAATTAAATCGAAACGTTAGCGAAGTTAATAAATTTGTTTTTATTTTCTGGCTGGTCCGAATCCCATTACCTTCAACTATAATTATTAACTTACGGACGTAACTCATCTAATCAAGGTTATTAGTTATTGCATTTATAGCAACTTTTGTTAAATCAATTTTTTGTAAATATTTGTCTGTTGCTAAATATTCGCAAAAATCTTAAAATCGACACGAATAAACTCCCATTTCTAGTCAACCTAATTTTTACCAAAAGTCGATTAACTCGTGCCATTGAAAGCTTAAATATGAATTTTCATAATACAGTCTGTTTCAAACGCTTAGGCGGAACTAAATGGGAATTTCTTTCTTTTAGGTTGTCACGACAAGGGACCTTGCTTGGGTTATTTCATTTTTCACGTTGGAATGTCAAAATTTAAAATTACAACAATGAAACCATGGAAACGAATGACCTATGTCAAAATTAAATTATTTTTTTATATATTTTAATGACAAAAAAATTAATAAATGGGACATTTGTATTATGAATGACAAATAATCAAAATATAAAGAAAATGACAATTTAAAATGATATTAACCTTAACAAAAAAATGTGTATTGTAAGTATTATTTACAAAGCTTAAACAAAACGGTCGAAAAGCACGATTTAAATGATGAAAGTAACTAGATTGCAAAATTTAGTTCCGCTTAACCGTTTGGAACAGACTGTAATCCTTTTAGCTGAATTTACTCTGCACGTGTACACAGACAGACGGACAGACGGACAGACGGACGGACAGGCATCGATGTTACTGGAAGGTAAGGGATCTGTCCAGAGTAATTCTGGAAATTTGGAGTGTCGGAGATTATACCTATGAAATCCTAAAAAGAACTTTGGATTTATGCATTTTCTATTAATTTCAATTTTAATCATAATAAAATATAGCTTACATATTGTAAAATGCATAAATTATTTTAAATTTGTTTAAAATTAATTTTCATATCAATTGACCTTAACAAGTTCGCGGACAGTTTTGTACAATGAGATTTGTAAAATGTCACTTTTTTAGATTTTTGTTTATAATAGGACATTTACTGTGTTTGGTATATTCCTGATAGGACAGTTTATACTAGTTTTCATATACTTAAATGGAATTAAAACCTGCCACAGCCGTCATTTGTATATTTGAATAAAAAAGTAGGACGGCTATTGCCGTACTGTCCGTGAACGTGTTAAAGGAGCGCACGTGCTCCTTGTGCCCCCCCCCCCGAATACGTCACTTGTTGAAAGTACTTGAAGTAGTTCTAGTAAATCTTAAATTTTATTAAATTTTTTACATCACCTGACAATTCATGCTTTTCCAGGAAAATGATATTTTCTTCTTATCTAATATCTACCTGGAATGATAACCAGAGGTGCGTATGAAAAGTTCCAGAATAAAAGTCACTAGTTTGATTCCCGTTTTTTTTTAGCTTCACTGTTTTTACATTGATTTTTGTTTTTTGTCGATTAGGGGACATTGTCGAACAAGAAAGTTGTAAAAGCTTTCGACTGTCTACCTTGAAGTGTGTCAACCACGGATTTACATAAACCGCGTCAACTTTACTGGTAAACGTTCTCACCTTTTATCAACTTACCTAAAAACTCACAATATTTTATAATTTAACAAAAAATGTAAGACACGTTTATAACTTATTATATTTTAAAGAAACTCATAAATTCAAAACTGTGACCAATTTAACAACTAAATTTTTGCAAGTTTAGTTAACGAGGTTTATTGTCCTTGGAATTATGATTCCAGTAATTTTGTACCAATATATTTGGGGATTATATAGCCAATAAAATAAATAAATAAATTATAATTAAATTTTCTTTCTTAAATTGGTAATGTAATGGCTTTGTGGGTGTACATGAGAACAGTTTTTTATAGAATTTTAATCCCATTAATCAAACATACATTTTCCATATATTTTGACCAAATAACCCATAGATTAAATAAAATTTATTACAAAATATGCACATTTTTCCACTACCAACTATTTTGTTCTGATAAGCAAATATTCAAGGACCAAAACATTAATACAATAACCCCAAAAAATGTTTTTATGGTTTTGTAGGTGATCCAAGATTATTAAAGTAAGGGTTGTCTCATAACTTCTGACCAATCAGAACGTGAGAGGGAATACGTCACGTGTATGTGTAGTTCAAGATGCACAAGCCATAGTGCTCTCGATAAAAGAGTAAAAAGAGAAATAAGGGATGACAAATGTCTGTATGGCTGTGCAGTGTTATGCCGGGTTTACATTGCTAGAGTAACAGAGCTAGTAACTAGCGCAAGTACTACGCGCTTTACTCTACTATCTTATTTTCAGGATAGTAGGTGTTCATACGCAATTGACATACATATCTTATTTTCTGGATAGTAAGTGTCAAACACATTTGAAATCTTCACTGTGATTTTGTAGTGAAATTATCTTTTTGCAAAAATAGTTATGAATGTGGATATACATCGTCGCCGGCGTTATGCCATTAAAAAATGGTATTTTGAATTACATCATTTCTTGTGGAGGAAATAATTGATTGTCTTATTGAAGTAATCGGTACAGAATATAAGGCTAAACGAAAATGGGTTAGAAATGGATTGATAGAAGAACTACCCATGGCGCATCAGTCCTTCTATTTCGTGAATTAGCCGTGGAAGATCAAAAAGAGTACAGACTGTATTTAAGAATGATACCAGATGATTTTAATAGGCTATTAAATTTAATTAGTCCATTAATACAACGAACTGATACACTAATAAGGGATGCGATTCCAGCAAAAATAAAATTTGAATTAACGCTTTATTTCCTAGCCACAGGAAATAGTTATTGTAGACTACAATAACTAATCTTTTTCGTGTATCAAAGGCAGTTATTTCACAGATGATTTCAAAAATCATCAATTAATAAATCAATGTTACGCAATTTATGTAAATAAATTGTAACTTACCTGATATGGGTTTTTTTCTATTTGTTATGACAGGTTACCGCTTACCGCCAATTTGAAATGAATCAATTTTGCGTAGTGGGGGAAAAGACAAGAGCTAGTAAATACGTGGAAGAGCTAGCTGCTATCTTAGCTCAATTACTAGAAGCTAGTACTCTACTAGTCACATTGTCAACTGTTTACACAGGGATAGTAACTAGTTCTTAGTTACTTGCGCTAGTTACTCTACCAATGTAAACCCGGCATTAGCTAACGAAGATATTTTTGAATTCCACCTCCCAAATATGCCTAGCGTGTTTACTGCAGAAGCGTACAGTATCTTACAAGCCAGTGAACTTATAAATGGAAGAAATCAGACCACAAGCAATTATCTTATCCAGTTTGCCATTTTCTTGTATGTTGTTTTATTTTTCTTAATTTGTTGTTTTGGGTCTGGCGCCAGTCTTCGTCCCATTCTTCTAATACTGTTTTAGCTAGCAAATTCTTAGTGTCATATTCTGGAATCTGTTTGTTTATTTACGTGGTGTTAATTGCAAGTTTGGTTGCTCTGTCTACTTCTTCATTGCCCTCGATTCCGCAATGAGATGGGATCCACAGTATTGTTATTTCTTTATCGGTTCTAATAATGTTGTGCATCATATCCTGAATTTTCTGGATTAGTCTGTTTTTAGTATACAGTTATTTCAAACTATCAATTGCGCTTAACGAATCAGTGATTATAAAAACTTTCTTGTTTTCTTCGTTATTTTGAATTTGTTTGGTACCCTGAGAAATGCTATATTTAAAAATTTATTAGGCTCTTTTTAGGATTTATTAGGTTTTTTAGTGCTGTATTACCGACCCATGTCCGATTTTAATATCCTAAAATCGTCCCGGAAACCTATTTATCGTCCCACATTCAGAAACATCTCGGCATCGAAGTGTATTCAAGTTATTTATAAAATAAATATAAGAACCTGTATCAGAAAGCAATTTTAATAGGTGCGGGAGCCAACCTTTGACCAGTGATTCTCAAAGTGGGCGATACCGCCCCCTAGGGGGCGCTGGAACGATCCAGGGGGGCGATAGTAGCCTCGGTGCATTTAGGTGGCATTGAAAATGATAAAGACTTGCTTACCTATTGTCAGCACTTGGATGCTCTCCATTCTGACTTCAACCAACGATTTGAAGATATTTTTAAAATGAACATACCCGATTGAGTTTTGATTCAAAGTGCAAACACTCCAAAATTACAAGAAGAACTGATGAAAGTGAGACAAATTACGAATTGAAATTTAAAAGCTGCAAAAGCAGATTCCTACAGCTTATCCTGGGTTATGAGCTATAATACAAAAGTTGTTCATTGCATTTTCTGTCATATTTAGTGGAGCAATGGTTCAGTGCGGTCACAAATCTATTAACAAAAAAAAAGAAACCGACTGCAAATAGCTAATCGCGGTGATTTAAGAATACTGCTGACAAAAATAGAGCCGAGGATTGATACATTGATAGCAGCGCACCAGGTTCATCCTTCTCATTAGATGAGAATATGATTTTAATAAATAATTTTTAATTTCAAGCTTCAAGGTGTCTTATTTACAACATCTTTCTTAACTATATTTTAGAAAGTAGGTAGAAATATAGATAAATATATCTTTCTGTTTGTTCATTTAAAGAATGTAGAATTCTATGGGGCGCTGAGTAATTTTTTTCTGAAAAGGGGGCGGTAGGTCAAATAAGTTTGAGAACCACTGCCTTAGACGATATTTCCGCGCCCCACTCTGTAATAAGTAACAATGGACTTCGATAGATAAGGAGAAAATTGTTACGAGGCGGTATAAATACAATAAAACCGGCAAAATATTATCAAAAGTTTACGGTATGAAATTAAACGTTTTTATTGTACTTAACAATGTGTCCCCCTCAAGCCATAGACAATAGACAATCACGTTTAGTAAGCGCGTTATTTTTCAGTGTTCTGAGCCAGTTGTAAGATATATTTTGCAGTTAGTGTTAGTGAACGAGGTGTAAATTAAGTAACGGACTGTAAACATAGCGTTTGATGTGGCAACATTTGGCACGCGGAACTCGGAAAGGCGACAGGTGAACATGTGATACGCCTTCAGTTCGAGTTTGAACTCGCTAGAGAAATTTTGTTGAAACAGTTTTTTCTAGTGCGTTCTAAAAATAAATGACATTCATTTCGAGCAACGGTGTGCTATCAGGTTTTGCTTTAGACTTGGGCACAGTGCAACGGAAACTTTTGCAAAACTTCAGCAGGCCTACGGAGACAGTGTTTTGTCAAGGACCCAGTTTTTTGGTGGTTTAAGCCGTTCTCAGAAGGAAGAAAGTTGATTGAAGATGAATCACGCAGCGGAAGGCCTTCATCTACAAGAACCGATGAAAATGTCGACAGAATCCAGGATCTTGTGCGTTCAGATCGGTTGACAGTCAAAATGATCGGGTTGAATTTGATTCACACTACCCTTCATCAGATTTTGACCAATTGTCACACAGCAATTTCAATAAACGAGTTTGTGGCCAGTAAAAACATTCCTGTGGCTCCTCAGCCTCCTTATTCGCCTGACTTGATTTCTTGTAAATTTCCTCTTCCCAAGATTGAAAAATCACCTCAAGGGACGTCATTTTGGGACACTCGAAAACATTCAAACGTCTGTAACCGACCAGATGACCAGCTGAAAGCTGTACCAGTATCCAAGTTCCAGCACTGCTAATAGGATTGGAAGAACAGTCTCCAGCGCTGTGTGGCTTCCCAATGAAGTTATTTTGAGGGCTACAATCAGAGATGGGCGTCTACGCGTAAACTTGAATTTTTTACGTCTACGTGTAAATTTACCGTAGACAGCGTAGAGAAGTGTAGACTGTGTAGACACGTAGAATCTAGCGTAGAATAATGAAAAAGAGGTTATGTAACGTTTAAAAATATAAAATACCGCCAGTTTTAAGTAGAAGAGGCAGTAAAGAACTCAAATTTAATATTTTTGACAGCTTCCTGATTAAAACAACTACTAACTTTTAATTTTAAATTTACTTTAGTAGTTCATACAGACAGAAACCAAGTAATTTATATTGTCCATAACAACATACGATTTGTGAGATAACATTTTTGGAAACAATATATGTAATTAGAACTGCATAAAATTGAAATAAACATAAACATTAAAGTAAACTATTTAAACTATTACCATTCTATTATTTCAAATATTACATTTAAACGTACTGCGCATGTACAGTTTACATTCTACATTCGACACGTAAACAAAGGCATATTCTACTTGACATGTTTACGCGTAAAATCTACATTAGTCTACATCATGTATTCTACGCGCCCATCACTGGCTACAATACTGAATTGTAATTCGAATAAAAAAAAATTAGAAAATCAGTCCGCTTCATTAATTTATATTAGTTAATTTCTCCATATCTTTTTTTCCCGGTTTCTGAAAGCTTAGCGGAGTTTAATCTTTTGGTTAAACTCTGTTACAATATATCAATCCCATAAGTAACCATAGCAACAACTTTCTAACTATTTGGTTATAGTTAACTAAGTTTTCAGAAACCGGCCCTAGGTCTTTCCAGTAGTCAACGAATCCTTTCTTAGATCTGAACCAACCTGTCCTCAATTTTGAAAATTGAACCAAAATTTTGGATCCACAACCCTTTTTGAATAAATGATTTGTATCCAAGTTTGTTTTTTAATTTTATTTTTATAAGTTGTCGAGTTATGAAAGGAGTAGACTTAGAATAAACTTAAACTCTTTTCTTTTATGTAAATTTCTTAGTTAGTTAAAGAACAAGTGTTTTATAAAGTTTACATGACCGTAACAATGTTTACAAAGTTACTTCTGAAACCTCCAGTTATAATGAATTTAATTTATTTGTTTCTAGTTAAAAGTTATAACCGATATTGTTGCGTTTCAGAACAGAAACATTTTCGATATAAGGATTCAGTTTCTAAAAAACATTTTTTAAAATAACAGTAAGTTACTGCCTACATCTATATTCAGAGCCGGCTCGAGAGTCTGCGGCGCCCGTATGCAAGATTTAATTGAGCGCCCCTAAGTAGGGCGCAATTAGCTTTTTTCGAGATCTTCCCTTTTCCATGTTTCAATTTCATATTGTATAATATTTGCTACTAAAAGGTGATCCAATTTAGACTCTAGGATTTGTTTTCTGAATAAAACACAACATATTAGAAAAATCCGATTTTTTTGTTGTTATTAGTCTATAAATGCCTTTTACTTTCAGGATAATGCTCGTATTTTTAGATATATTCCTATAAAAAATCAAATTGCTGATAGGTGACTGTTCGTTGCTACAAGTATCGATGTACAATACTATATGCTTTCTCTGTTTATATGATTATAATTATTTGCATACCCATAGTAACGTATAGTGACACAAGTTGACAACTAACCTTCCAAATTATTTTAATAAAAAACAAAGCATTAGAAAGAAACGGCATGATTCGTAGATATCTTTACTAATTTGAGCATGAAAATAAATTTACAGCAGTACTCAAACAAACAAAATTATTAATTTTAAGGTAATAATTATAAATAAGGAAAAATTTATATAATCTGTCTCAATTTGTAATACGAAACTAGATCTGGTTACTTTGGTGACTGTTGTGGTATAAACAGACTTCGGCGTATCCGTGTGAACCAATACTATGACAATATTATAAATGAATTGTCAATATACAACATAAAAAATGAACTTTCACTGTTAGTTCCGTATTAAAAAATGAGACAGATAATACGCATACGTAAATTTTGGATTATAATTTGTTGTTTAATTAAATTAAATTTTTATGTTTCCCCTAAGTACAAAGTAATAATATATTAAGTAAAAATATATTTATTCATATAATATATTGCTACAAGTTGTATTTAAATGTTTATTTTTATTTTAAAAAAATTAGTCACTGTAATGCATGATATTATCGTCATCTGAACTATCGCTGTCATTTCTTGTATTTATTATTATTGGATTAATATCATCAACAATCCTTTCCCTTTCCCACCGTTCATTTATTAAATTTTCGATTTTTTTAACAGATTTTGCCCAAGTTTCACAACTAATTTGATCACAGACTACTTGCCACATTTTCAAAACTTCGTTATCACTATATCCGTTTTGACCAATATGTCTATCATAATAATATTTTGTTATACCCCAAATTAGTTCAATGGGGTTAAACTGGTAGTGATAAGGAGGTAATCTTAGTACTTCATGACCATACGTTTGTACTAATGTATCAATAAAATAAACTGGTTCAGATTTTAATTTCCTTCGTTTTCTCGTGATTTTGTTAGTGAGAAGTTCAGATTTATTACATTTTATAATTCTACGAATTGTTGATTCAGAAATCTTTAAGGCAGCTACTCTTTGACGGACACAAGATAGAGAAATAAGTGGTCCATTGTTCTCTTTTTCGGATTTAAAATATTCCAGCAGATTTAAAATTAAAGTTTGTAAATTTAATAATTGGCCGCAGGATCTATTAATTAATATTTATTACCAGACACTGACAGCTAAATAACAAAAACATTTTTTAAATCGCTGAATATGGTAACTAGATTATTATATAAATGCATTACTTGATACATACATGTAACAGTCACCTATCAGCAATCCGACTATACTGTCTTTTACTAAAATTTCCATACTAAAAATCTGTAAAAAATATGTTGAACATTGTTATTCAGCTATATATCTTATTTTTATTCCGTACATCTTTGAAAGTAAAATATTCTATTGAAAAAAATTCTCACATAGAAAATTCTTGGGACGAGAAATGACTTTTAAAAAATCTCTTCATGTGAGAATGGAGTTTTGGTCCGTTGAATCGCTAGTCTAATATAAGTAATAAGATCAGGTACTTACTTTGCGTTCATCCAACAGTAAATGATGGGATTATACATTGAGTTACTCATGGCCAGCCAATAAATGGCCAAGTATGATTCTTGGATGTACGGAGAGTTTGTTATTTCCGGGAAGTAGGAGGTTACTATGAAGTACAGATGGAATGGTAGCCAGCACACGGCGAAGATTACAACTACAACTATCATCATCTTCACCACCTGCAAAAAATAAATACTTTAACAAAGAATACCAGACAGAGCAAAACAATTTTAAATAAATTTCCACGCGTGTTTACCAAGGAATCTTTCAGTATTTTGATGATGTGTAATGCAGGATTTTTTATAATCTAGAAAAAACGAAATGGGAACACTCAGCATGGCCTACTTGCCACGTCTGTTTAGCCGCGAGCTGTAGGGATGGTTATCTTGGCTTCAGAAATAAGATTTTATAATTATTAAATCGTCAATGATGAAATTTGTAGAAAAAAGTCGAAGTTGGTTGATAACTTACAAATATAAGGAATTATTTTATTTATCAAAGTATGCACCCATATTGTCTATACACTTTTACCATTTAAGCGGCAGGTTGTTCAGGCCGGTGGTTATAAAACCCTGGCGGACGAATTGTCTCAAGAACGGATTCTGGCTATTAAATAGTTTAATTTTACATATATTGTTTTTTACACATTTTAAGGTAAGTTCGACCCACCGGGGAAAAATATGAAATAGCCGCAAGTGAAGCGTCGCTCGCCGCCAAAGAGATTCACAGTCCGACAAAAAGTTATTTTTTTTTTAGAAGTTTTAAATGGTTTATTTGTAGATAGATTGTACACATAGATAAATGAAAAAAAAAAAAACAATTTAAATAATAATAATACAACGGAATCAACTACAAATACAAATCAATCAATATGAGTTAAGTATTTAAGTAGTCAGTATTATAGAAGTATTTTCATTATGAGTATTTTAAGTACTAGTACGAGTACTACTTCAAATATTTCGGTACTTAAACTGAGAAATGCTTATAGTACTGAAAAGAAATATGTCGTCAAGGATGAAATTTGTAGAAAAAAAGGCAAAGTTGGTTGATAACTTACAAATATAAGGAATTATTTTATTCATCAAAGTATGCACCCATATTGTCTATACACTTTTGCCATTTAAGCGGCAGGTTGTTCAGGCCGGTGGTTATAAAACCCTGGCGGACGAATTGTCTCAAGTACGGATTCTGGCTATTAAATAGTTTAATTTTACACATATTGTTTTTTACACATTTTAATGTAAGTTCGACCCACCGGGGAAAAATATGAAATACCCGCAAGTGAAGCGTCGCTCGCCACCAAAGAGATTCACAGTCCGACAAAAAGTTAATTTTTTTTAAAGAAGTTTTAAATGGTTTAGTTGTAGATAACACATAGATTAATGAAAAAAAAAAAAAAACAATATAAATAATAATAATACAACGGAATCAACTACAAATACAAATCAATCAATATGAGTTAAATATTTAAGTAGTCAGTATTATAGAAGTATTTTCATTATGAGTATTTTAAGTACTAGTACGAGTACTACTTCAAATATTTCGGTACTTAAACTGAGAAATGCTTATAGTACTGAAAAGAAATAGGTCGTCAAGGATGAAATTTGTAGAAAAAAAGGCAAAGTTGGTTGATAACTTACAAATATAAGGAATTATTTTATTCATCAAAGTATGCACCCATATTGTCTATACACTTTTGCCATTTAAGCGGCAGGTTGTTTAAGCCGGTAGTATAAAACCCTGGCGGAGGAGAGTCAATGAATTCCTGGAAGGCCAGTTTTACAGCATTGTCGGAATTAAACTGTTTTCCTATTAAAATGTAGTCCAAATTGCGGAAGAAGTGGTAGTCAGTAGGTCTGGTGAGTATGGAAGATGATGAAGAAGTTCCAACTCCAATTCTTGTAGTTTTGCCACATTTGTGCAGTGTATGGTTTAGCGTTATCATGCAATAAGATAGGAGTCGATCTGTTGACCAATCTAGGCTGTTTTTCTTTAAATTTTTGCAGCATTTCGTCCAGTTAGTTGCAGTATATTTCTGCTGTGATCGATGAACCAAGTTTTTTTTTGTTTGTTTTTAAGTTACCTGTACGAAATTTGGCGAACCAATTTGATATTGTCTGCTGCGTATTAACACTAGAGCCAAATACACTATTAACGTTTCGGGTGGTCTGCGATGCCGTAGTTCCACGTAAGAACTCATATTTCATAATAGTACGAATTTCCGGCCGTTCCATTTTCAACAAAAATATTTTTTTAAAAAAGTTTTTGATATTTTTTAGAGCATACAATGATTCCTTTAAACAGGCGAGAAGTATAACTTTCCAAAAAAAAAAAAAAAAAAACAGAATAGTATCTATATTATCTTAAAAAGATGTTAGATCAATAGATTACATATATTTTATACACCTTGATTAGTTCCTTAATAGAGTTATAAAATTTGTGAAATTAAATTTATTTGGGGTAATGTGGGTCAATAAAGCAATATAAAGCCTGTAATACATGATGCGATTTCTCGTTTTAAATCTCGTACGATTTATCGTACAAGAATTATTGTATCGTGTACTACAGGATTTTCGTACGAGATCTTGTACGATATTGAAAACCATCCAATATTTATGCTCCAGACCTAAAATATTGTATAGAAATGAACAGATATCGACGCAGTAGATTATTGCGCATAGTCACGTGACCGATACCGTTAGGAATAATTATCGTACGATAAATCGTACGAGATTCAAAACGAGAAATCGCATCATGTATTACAGGCTTAAAACATTTTTCTCTCCAGTTCTCTCGCCCATCTTTCTCCCTTGCCTTTCTCACTCGTCAGTTCCTTTATCTCTTCCTCCCAGATGACCATCTCTCTGCATCTCTTCGCTAAATGCTCCAAGGTTTCTTCTTCTTCCTTGCACATTCTACAGAACCTGTCCTCTGGCTATTTCCAGTACCTGTTGTTCCTCCCTTCTTCAGTAAAATTTGGAGCCAGGAAATCGTTGAAATTATTGCTGACCTAAAAAAAAGGTCCTCACTTCTAAAATATATTTTTCTTCAAGCAATTCTGGAGGGGGCGTCAACTAAGAGCCAGAGCAGTTCAGCCCGGCCCCCCGAACTCTCCGCTAGCGCCGCCACTGGATATTTGAAATAATCTATGATATTTTTAAAACCAATTTATATTCAGTAAATTTAAAATTATCATGGTATTTGTAAAATTAATTATGTATATCTTATTACACTTTTTATACATTTTACATATATTTTCTATTTTTAATGTGATTTTTTATAGGTTTTTGTATTTGATATTTCGTAGATTTACAATTATTTGGAAGTAATATTTTAGGATCATCGCTAGATTTGTCTGTGGGTGCAAAATTGAATGAGTCAACACATATACGAGGTCTGTTCCAAAAGTATCGCGAATTTAGTGTTTTTTTAAAATTATTTATTTATTCATGAATATCTATTTTGTCCCCTTCAAAGTAATCCCCACCAGATATTGTCACACTTGTGCCGTTTTTTCCAATCCTCGAAACACTTGAAAAAATCATTTTTTGTGATCTTGTTCAGCTCCTCCTTCGATGCTGTCTTTATCTCCTCACTCGTAGCGTAGCGTCGTCCTTAGAAAAAGTCACAGGGGGCCAGATCTGGGGAATACGGTGGCTGCGGCATTATTAGTGTGTTGTTTTTGGCCAAAAATTCGCGCACAAGCAACGATGTGTGGGCGACGATGTTTCGCGGCGACCCGTCTCATGCCTAAATCATTGGTAAAAATCGAATAGCACTAGTTAGAATCCAAAAAGCCAAGGAATGCTTCTCTTTAAACCTAGCTGTATTTTCAAAGAGTCTCACACTTTATATGAAAAATATAAACATGAAATAAAGGCAAATCTAGCTCGCTTATATCATGATTTTTTTAAAAAAATTATATTCTAATTTTTAGCGATATAATGAAAATGACTACTAATTTGTAAACACTTACTTTTCTAATATTAATTGAATTAGTTGAAGGCACTCGTTGAAACATTTTAAAAAAAGTTAAAATAAAAACATTTGGTTTATTGTTTCTTACTTTTATATCTTATTTATAAAAGGAAATAGTTTCCAGTAATGTAATGTTTTTATTTTTGTATTTTTTATTGTATTTAAAGTTGTATCAAAAATGTTTCCAATAAAAGGGTTCCGTAATTTTTAGAACAGCGCATAGGAATTCCGCGACAAAATAAGTTTGGGAGCCACTGCTCTATCCTGATTCCCTGAATAAAAGTTGTTATACAAGGTGTCTCAAAAGAAATTTTATATTTATTTAGCTTACTGCGTGAACGCAACGTATCCGAGGGGCGCGGGGGTTATGTCAATCGGTAGCCTGGCTCTTGGGAATCCAGTCGCTATGGAGCGTTTCTCGGGAGCAGACCGCGCGTTATGCGTGCGAGAGTTTTACAAAAACGGTGATTCGGCGACTGTAGCGCGTAGAAAATTCTGCAGTATTCGAGGTTTTCGCCACTTAAATGATGCGCCAAGCATTCCTCTCATTCGACATTGGGTTAAAAAGTTTGAAGAGACTGGTACAACGCTGGATAAATCAAAATCCGGGCGACCTAGGAAATCAAGAACGGTAGAAAACGTGGAGAATGTTAATCAGTCTGTTCGTGACGACCCGAACCTTTCAATTCGGAAGCGCGCAAGTGCTTTAAATGTGCATAGATCATCATTACATCGCATTATGCACAAAGACCTAAAGCTGCACCCCTACAAAATTCAATTGGTGCAAGAATTAAAGCCCCAAGATGCCAGTCAGAGGCTTAATTTCGTAAATCCACCTGATTTACTGAATATTGAATACTGAATATTGAGCGATTTTCAACGTTTACCAACATTTTGTTTTCGGATGAAGCTCATTTTCATCTTAATGGCCACGTAAATAAGCAGAACTGCCGCTACTGGAGTGCAACGAATCCGAAACGCAAACATCAGAAACCCCTACATTCGCCTAAAGTGACCGTATTGGTGCGATGTCGGCGCGAGGAATTATCGGCCCTTACTTTTTTGAAGACGAAAGGGGGCGTGCAGTTACAGTGAATTCAGAGCGTTATGTGGAGATGTTAGACAACTTCTTGGTACCTGAACTGCAAAACTTTCCTGGCTATAACCAAAGAACATGGTTCCAACAGGACGGAGCAACTTCAAACACGTCCAATATGTCTCTGCCACGTGTTCGTGAAATTTTCTCAGGCAAATTGATCTCCCGGAGAGGTGACATAAATTGGCCTCCACGCAGTCCAGATTTAACCCCTATGGACTTTTTCCTATGGGGTTATCTTAAATTTAAAGTTTACGCCAATAAACCGACTTGACTGGCGCATTTGAAAGAAAATATCCGTCACGAAATGGCAGCCATCCCTGAGTCCACCTGCCGAGACGTCATAAGTAATTTTACTGTTCGATTAAATGAGTGCCTAGAACGCGAGGGTCTACATTTAGACGATATTATTTTTAAGAAATAAATCCCCAAAAATTGTATTTTAATAATTAATAAACATTTTTTCTATTACTTTTTTTTTAATCGATCCACTAAATATAAAATTTCTTTTGAGACACCTTGTAGCTTGTGCGTCCTTTGACATTTTCATTATAGTTAATTTATGTGTCACATGGTGTAGTTTATAATTTACTGATATTAAAAAGTTTTTCATTCTTGTTTACCGTTTACCGTTTACCGGTTGGCGGGTTGTTATATGTATATTACGGTATACATCTGCACGAGATATCATGCATGAAATTGACTTGAAATTTTTCTTTGGATGAGCGACTGCTGCCGAAAGATATGGGATATGTATCGGTTTATCCAATAAAGCACCAATATATCAATCCACTCACGAAGGTATATTGCGAGAGATATTGCTCATGTACCTTATTTTATTGCTTGTCAAATACCACTGGATTGAACGCAAATACTTCTTATTTTCAAACTTCAAAAATATTTGTTATAATAAAGCTATGTTCACAGCTCTTAAATAAATCGACTACACGCTATGACTTGTGCACTGTTGATTGTTAATAACAAGTTTGTCACAGGGTAACGCGAGTGACCGTTCACAGCTCTAAAATTAATGCACTATGCGTTGTCAATTGTAATTAGTACGTTGTTTTAATGAGACACATATAAACACACACATTCGGGTCTATTCTGTACCTTAAACCAGTGGCGAAGGAAAACCTCCGCTAGACTTGCCCTCCCATAAAAAAAAATATTTAAAAAAAAATGTAAATTTAAAAAAAAAATTAAATATTTAGATAAATCTTCAAAAATACATCAAATTATGTTCTATACAAATTTTTGTCCAATGCTTGCTTTACTAGTTACGAATTAATTATTATGACCATGGAAACATTACATATAAGTATGAAAAAATTGAGACTTCGAAATTTTTCGTTTTATCAAAAAACGTCTCAAATAAAAGTTATTAGTTATTGCATTTATAGTAACTTTTGTTCAATAAATTTTTTCGAAATATTTTTCTGTTGCTAAATATTCGCAAAAATCTTAAAATCGACAGGAGTAAACTTCCATTTCTAGTCAACCGATTTTCATAAAATCGGTAAACAAATAGGTTTGTTTCTGTCCGAAAAAATCAACAAAAAATTGATGTGAAGTGTGAATTTTCACACATTTCTGCAAAAATAAAATTTTGATCGTTAATCCACGCACTAAGGGCTTTCATTTGATACCCTACTGAGAATTTAAAAAAAATATTTTTTTTTTCGATGAGCACATATTTGTTTATATTTTTAGAGGGATATGTTTTTTAGATGTTTTAGTATTTTTCCTATGTGCGGGTCAAAGAGTTGTATAAGCATGCCAAATTTCAACTCTCTAGGTTTAGCCGTTTGGCTACAATTTTTACCGAACAGACAGACAGACAGACAGACAGACAGACAGACGACAAAATGACGGTATAAGGGTTTTTTGGTCATACCTACAAAACCCTAAAAATTAATTTCTGTCTGTCTGTTTTTTCCGAGATTCACGTTATTATTCATCCAGATGAAAAAGTACTTCGGACAATAATTTTTGCTTTTTTATTCTAAACAGTTTGTGTCATACACGTGTTTGTTGTTAACAATAATGGTGATGTTTCAGGATAACCCCCCAAATATTCATCTAAAACTGCTTGGAACAAAAATAATTTGTTTTATTACTATGAATAATGTTATTTTTGCTGTTCAGTAACAGATATTTTAAATAAAATAGTTGAATTTGAATGCAACCGCACGCAATGTACTGAAACCACCCATCCTCGGATCAGGACAAGAACGTTTAGTGTAAACGCTCGTTATTGCACGCACGGATGCAGTGTAACCCTAGCCTTATTCTCTTATACCGTAAAAACAAAAATAATTCAAGCAATAGATTGAATCATGGCGTACTGAGAACTGACAATAACTGAACTGACGCCTAGCGGATATTTTGGAACTTAACGGAATAGGATTTTGTTGGATGTGGCTCATTTAATTGCATTGTTTGTATGTGTTAAAGTGAAGAAAACTTTAATAAAATGTCTTTAAAATCGCAACAGAAAATTAACTGCAATGTGAATTGTTGTGTATCAAATGGCAAATGTCAAAAATATCCTATTCCAATCGCCATTTTATAAGCGACAACAGCGCCTCTATAGGTAATGTTTATTCTCAATAAGCAGTAGCAAGAGCTTTCACACTTCTCAGCTACTAATAATGATGATATGAAGAAAAATATCAATAAGAAAAACGAATAAAATATAGTTATTATTTGTTTATATAAATAAATAAACAAATAAATAATTAAACTTTAAAAATGAAAAAAAAAAACGGATATCCGATATCAACTGTACCATGGTTTTATTTTAATTTTTAAGTGTAAGGAACTTTTGTCCTGCGTTTTAGTTAGTCAGAGGAAGTTATATTATTAATTGCAAAGACTTTTGCTTTGCAGGTAAATCTTGGCTAGACTATGTGACCTTATATAAGGACAACTAGACTAGAGAAGAGCGCATATTCAATTTCCCACACCCAGTCAATTGTAGAGGTAGAATGTGCAGATTCCCAAGCGGTCCCCCATCCAACTTCTGGACTGAACCAACGATGCTTAACTTCGACGATCGCAGATCCAACGACGCTCCTCTTCGTCCACTCCGGTGGACGTTTGTTGGTTCACTTAAATGTGTATAAGACTGTTTTAATGCTGCATTGGGGAATCCCCAAGCAATTTAGTGAAGTATCCCCCCCCCCCCCCCAACAAGTAGTGAAGTAGTGTTGTAGTATTTTTCCTATGTGCGGGTCAAAGAGTTGTATAAGCATGCCAAATTTCAACTCTCTAGGTTTAGCCGTTTGGCTACAATTTTTACCGAACAGACAGACAGACAGACAGACAGACAGACAGACAAACAGACAGACGACAAAATGACGATATAAGGGGTTTTTGGTCATACCTACAAAACCCTAAAAATTAATTTCTGTCTGTCTGTTTTTTCCGAGATTCACGTTAGTATTCATCCAGATGAAAAAGTACTTCGGAAAATAATTTTTGTTTTTTTTTTCTAAACAATTTGTGTCAAACAAATAAATAATTAAACTTTAAAAATGAAAAAAAACGGATATCCGATATCAACTGTACCATGGTTTTATTTTAATTTTTAAGTGTTTTAACTGCAAGGAACTTTTGTCCTGCGTTTTAGTTAGTCAGAGGAAGTTATATTAATTGCAAAGACTTTTGCTTTGCAGGTAAATCTTGGCTAGACTATGTGACCTTATATAAGGACAACTAGACTAGAGAGCGCATATTCAATTTCCCACACCCAGTCAATTGTAGACGCAGAATGTGTAGATTCCCAAGCGGTCCCCCATCCAACTTCTGGACTGAACCAACGATGCTTAACTTCGACGATCGCAGATCCAACGACGCTCCTCTTCGTCCACTCCGGTGGACGTTTGTTGGTTCACTTAAATGTGTATAAGACTGTTTTAATGCTGCATTGGGGAATCCCCAAGCAATTTAGTGAAGTACCCCCCCCCCAAACAAGTAGTGAAGTAGTGTTTTAGTATTTTTCCTATGTGCGGGTCAAAGAGTTGTATAAGCATGCCAAATTTCAACTCTCTAGGTTTAGCCATTTGGCTACAATTTTTACCGAACAGACAGACAGACAGACAGACAGACAGACAGACAGACGACAAAATGACGGCATAAGGGTTTTTTGGTCATACCTACAAAACCCGCTTAACCCATTAATGGCCAAGCTATTAAGAAAAAGTATTTTTCACAAAATTTGCAATGCAAATTAATTAAAATACATCAACTTAGACAAGTATTGCATTTTGAAAAAATATATATGCTTAACTCTACAGGAATATAAGGATGCGTATACGCACCCTTGGCTAATAACAATATCAAATATAAGTAAACATTTAATAAGCAAATTATTTTATTTATGAATAAAATATGAACTTATTTGGAATGAAACATTTCAAAACACTCTGGGCACAAATGAACTTTACATTTTACACATAAATAAATGGATTGCTCTTAAAAAAATTTTTTTTTTTCGATGAGCACATATTTGTTTATATTTTTAGAGGGATATGTTTTTTAGATGTTTTAGTATTTTTCCTATGTGCAGGTCAAAGAGTTGTATAAGCATGCCAAATTTCAACTCTCTAGGTTTAGCCGTTTGGCTACAATTTTTACCGAACAGACAGACAGACAGACAGACAGACAGACAGACAGACGACAAAATGACGGTATAAGGGTTTTTTGGTCATACCTACAAAACCCTAAAAATTAATTTCTGTCTGTCTGTTTTTTCCGAGATTCACGTTATTATTCATCCAGATGAAAAAGTACTGCGGACAATAATTTTAGTTTTTTTATTCTAAACAATTTGTGTCATACACGTGTTTGCTGTTAACAATAATGGTGATGTTTCAGGAATATTTGGGGGGTTAAATATTCATCTAAAACTGCTTGGAACAAAAATAATTTGTTTTATTACTATAAATAATGTTATTTTTGCTGTTCAGTAACAGATATTTTAAATAAAATAGTTTAATTTGAATGAAACCGTACGCAATGTACTGAAACCACCAATCCCCGGATCAGGACAAGAACGTTTAGTGTAAACGCTCGTTACCGCACGCACGGATGCAGTGTAACCCTAGCCTTATTCTCTTATACCGTAAAAACAAGAATAATTCAAGCAATAGATTGAATCATGGCGTACTGAGAACTGACAATAACTGAAGTGACGCCTAGCGGATATTTTGGAACTTAACGGAATAGGATTTTGTTGGATGTGGCTCATTTAATTGCATTGTTTGTATGTGTTAAAGTGAAGAAAACTTTAATAAAATGTCTTTAAAATCGCAACAGATAATTAACTGCAATGTGAATTGTTGTGTATCAAATGGCAAATGTCAAAAATATCCTATTCCAATCGCCATTTTATAAGCGACAACAGCGCCTCTATAGGTAATGTTTATTCTCAATAAGTAGTAGCAAGAGCTTTCACACTTCTCAGCTACTAATAATGATGATATGAAGAAAAATATCAATAAGAAAAACGAATAAAATATAGTTATTATTTGTTTATAGAAATAAATAAACAAATAAATAATTAAACTTTAAAAATGAAAAAAAAAAACGGATATCCGATATCAACTGTACCATGGTTTTATTTTAATTTTTAAGTGTAAGGAACTTTTGTCCTGCGTTTTAGTTAGTCAGAGGAAGTTATATTAATTGCAAAGACTTTTGCTTTGCAGGTAAATCTTGGCTAGACTATGACCTTATATATAAGGACAACTAGACTAGAGAGCGCATATTCAATTTCCCACACCCAGTCAATTGTAGAGGCAGAATGTATAGATCCCAAGCGGTCCCCCATCCAACTTCTGGACTGAACCAACGATGCTTAACTTCGACGATCGCAGATCCAACGACGCTCCTCTTCGTCCACTCCGGTGGACGTTTGTTGGTTCACTTAAATGTGTATAAGACTGTTTTAATGCAGCATTGGGGAATCCCCAAGTAATTTAGTGAACTTGATATCATGATTAGATGTTTTTAGAAAACTTATTCTCGCGGGCAAGTAATAAATGATAGTAGGGGAAATGTGCCTCAGACGGCATGGTTCTTATGATGGCATACTTGTAATATTTTGAAAAGTGTTTGTTTTGGCGTGCAAATTAATAGATTTACTCACATATATGTCTGTTTCCTTAGTTGTGTTTAATTTACGTGCCGTTTGCGAGCATTTCGTTTCTGTAGTAAGCAAATGATGTAAGAAAGTGATCAAGTTATTAGTTGCTGTATGTATTATAAGATTGTGTTTTTATTACGTTAAATAGAGATATGAAATTTTCATGCATGTAATCTGTAGGTTTTGTATATTTACTGATATACTCGCATATTTATTACCTCGCAGATAAAGTTTGATTAAATAAAAATTGATGTGAAGTGTGAATATTCACATATTTCAGGGTTTCGCAGGTATATAATAAGTGAAGGCGGCATGCTGAGTGTGTAGGACAAATTTTACTTTGTAGTAATCACGGCAAAATGAACGGTATTTTTAAAATAATTTATCATCTGTTAATCATATAATAAGACTGGTTATTAAATTCACGCTCTTAAAAATTAAATGCAACATTTGTCAAAATATAACTAGAATTTTGACAAAATAATTTCAACATAATAAAAATGCAAAACAAAAACAGAAAAAATAAAATTCTCTACGTACTCGAACTCGAAACCCTTCGTGTTTTAGCTTACGACACCAGTGCTCTAACCATTACGCTATCGTACGCCTTTCATGTGAGTGTCTTACATTGGTATAACTTTTGTACTTTGTGAACCAAAAACCACAAAAAATGCGTTATTTTCCGTAAACATAATCTGATCAAAAATTCCTGTTGTACTATTTCGGTTCACAGCAATATACATTACTTAGAATTTTTTTAGATTTTTAGTTTAAACCATCTGGGCTACAGGGTGTGGGACAAAAATTTTTTTGCACAATTTTGGCAAAAATCGCATCAAAATAATTTATTTTGCAAAAATAAAAATTTGTTCATTAATCCACGTACTAAGGACTTACATTTGATACCCTAGTTAGAATTTAAAAAAAATATTTTTGTTTTCGATGAGCACATATTTGTTTATATTTTTAGAGGGGTATGTTTTTTAGATGTTTTAGTATTTTTCCTATGTGCGGGTCAAAGAGTTGTATAAGCATGCGAAATTTCAACTCTCTAGGTTTAGCCGTTTGGCTACAATTTTTACCGAACAGACAGACAGACAGACAGACAGACGCACAGACAGACAGACAGACAGACGCACAGACAGACAGACGACAAAATGACGGCATAAGGGTTTTTTGGTCATACCTACAAAACCCTAAAAAGCATTAACCGTTACAAAAATTTGTAGAAATTAAACAAAAATTATTAATGAGAACCAATAAATTTTATTAATGAGAAGTGTGGTGCTGTTTATTTTTTACTAATAATTTCAGATTAGGAGAAAACGATGATAGCTTTATCCTTAGATCCGGTTCTACTTCCAATCGGTTTCGGTACTTATTTTTAATGAAAACTAATGTTGTGAAACCTGCTTCGCACTTATAGGTCGTGACGAAAGGCATTAGAAATTTCATTGCTTTTTCCGCTATAACTGGATATTCCTGACGATAATTGTAGTTATTCGTATAGATAACTGCAAGACGGAAATACCGGGCCTAAATAAAATATGATGAGTTAATCTTCTCTGGTGCGATTGGCCAACGTCTTTTGGTTTGGGAACGACCCTCATGTTTACTGCATTTCTCTCCGCAAAGATTTCCTGTATTTCGAACATGAAAGATACACCTGGGGCTACGTGTACCTTATGACCAGTCAACTACAGCTCTAAACTTGCTAACGTGGTTTGCAAACTTAACGTTATACTGAAAACTTTCTTTAAAATAGTTTAAAATAAAAAATTTAAGATAAATTTATTGATAATATGCGTAGATAAGTTTAGAGAAAACTTTAAAAAGTTTCAACCAGGACCGTCTTATACATTTAGCACTTAAGGAACAGTGACTAAGGCCAAAAAAAAAAAGGATTTAAAAAATACAGAAATTGGGAAAATCTAAATTTCAAAATAATTGTATTTTTTTCACGAACTGGTATAAAACCGACTTTATGTATCTAGTTTTTTACATATAAAGTGTCACTTTATTCCCTAGAGAAATTTTTATTCCCTCATGACAGATGTAAAAAGTAAAATTTCATAATTATTTATTATTTATTGATGACAATAAATAATAAATAATTATGTTAGACTAATATTACTAGAATTTTCAACACTAATATAGAAATCTTCACTTTCTACATTAGATTTTTAGGGTTTTGTACGTATGACCAAAAAACCCTTATACCATCATTTTGACGTCTGTTTGTCTCTTTGTCTGTGTGTCTGTTCGGTAAAAATTGTAGCCAAACGGCTAAACCTAGAGAGTTGAAATTTGGCATGCTTATACAACTCTTTGAGCCGCACATAGAAAAAATACTAAAACATCTAAAAAACATATCCCCCTAAAAATAATATGTGCTCATCGAATTTTTTTTAAATTCTGAGTAGGGTGTCAAATGAAAGCCCTTAGTACGTGGATAAACGATCAAAATTTTATTTTTGCAAAATAAATTATTTTGAGGCAATTTTTGCCAAAATTCTGCAAAAAAAAATTTGTCCCACACTAAGTACATTGGTGTGGAGCGGAATAGTACAACAGGAATTTTTGATCAGATTATGTTTTCGGAAAATAACGCATTTTTTGTGTTTTTAACTAAAATATGTAAAATATTTAATTCGCTATGTAACACATTAAACGAGTAAACGTCCGTAGTCTAATGGTTAGCATTCTCGCTTCCTAAGATGCAAACTACGGTTCGCTTCCTATTAATTTTATTTTTTATGTTTTGTTTTTGCATTTTTATTTTGTTTAAATTAATTTGTCAAAATTCTAGTTATATTTTGGCAAAATTTGCATTTAATTTTTAAAACCGCAAATTTAATAACCAGTGGAAAGTGTTGAAATTATAATTTAATTCTATGTATGAATATTTACGAAATCAGAGGAGTGGAGCTTATGACTTAAACAAACAATGGAAGCCATAAATTTTTTCAAAATTCTAGTTATATTTGGGCAAATGTTGCATTTAATTTTTAAAAGCGTAAATTTAATAACCAGTGGAAATTGTTGAAATTGAATACACGAAATCAGAGGGGCGGAGTTATGACTTAAAACAACCAATGTAATCCATAAGCGCAATTTTCAAAATCTTAATGAACCTTGCTATATACAAAAAATACTGCACAAATTTAGAAACCAAAATAATGGTAGTAGGCATTCGAATTAAAATTAACAAAAAAAATATTTTAACATAAAATTTGTTTTGGCATCCCAAATAATCATCATTCACTTACTGAATACCTGCTAAACCCAGAAATGTGTGAAAATTCACACTTCACATCAATTTTTTACTAATTACTTTATTAATTGACTCAAAATTGATGCTTGTTTTAGTTGAAGGTTCATTTCCTAGTAAAATAGTAGTAGTTCTGTGTAATAGCCTCTTCTTATCACACCTTTTTGTGATTTGTTTATGCTTTTTAATACAATCTCTTTGATTTTGCAGGCGATACTTAGGGAGTTGCCTCCATTGCAACTGACGCAATATCTGGTGGTGTCCTGATAAAGTTCTCCTCGCCATCAGCACTGTTTATTTCCATTCTTAAATTATTAACAGTGTTATTTTAATACATTTTAACAAATCTTCACAATATATATTAAATTTAAAACATTTATTCAATATTGGGACCTTCAACGTGGAATAAACAAATTCTATTTTTCATAATATAAACAAGCTGTCTCTGTAAAGTCCAGGTCTTTACACCATATAACACTCTCAGAAAGATATATAATTTCCCTAATCGAAGCTTTAATTCGATTGGTAAGTCGTGAGATGTTAGTAGTTTCTTCATTTTACCGCAAATTGACCTTCCTTGCTCTATTCGAGTTCTTATTTCACAGGAGGCCCCTCCGGTGTCTTGCAGTACACATCCCAAGTACTTATATGTGTTGATCATTTCAATTTTGCACCCACAAACAAATCTAGGGTCATATTACTTCCAAATAATTGTAAATCTAGGAAATATAAAATAAAAAACCTATAAAAAACACATTAAAAATAGAAAAAACATATAAAATATATAAAAAGTTTAATAAGTTATACATAATTAATTTTACAAATACCATGATAATTTTAATTTTACTGATATAAATTGGTTTTAAAAATATCATAGAACAGTGTTGCTCAACCTTTTCTGGCATGGGACCCCCCAAAATATCTTAAATATTGTCTGCGGTCCCCCTATATATATGTATATATAAAGGCTTACCATAATTATGAAACTCTAAACCGAAACAAGAACAGGAACTAGGGCAAAGGAAAAAATTTAACCACAAAAAATTGTTTTATTATTAAGTCTTACAAAAGAAATGTGCAGATGGTCTGCTGCAGCAGAAAGTTAATTATTTTATTTATTGTACCAGTACAACAAATATTTTTAAGAGTAGGTTCTAACTTATAAATTGTTGTTGCTATACCAATATAATTCAATATTAATTTAGTCAATAATCAGGATTTATGAAAATGATTTAAAAAATAGTTTTGTTTCACTAGTTATAGCCGATAGTGTATGCATGTATGTGTTTCTATATTGTCCATAGAAGCACATTCTACATAACAATGACTTACATTATAAAATTAACAAAAATTTCTACAAATACCTTTCCAGTCCCTCCAATTTTGGTCTGCATGGAGTCCAAACAGTAAATTCAACACTATAACACACTATTTCAAGTATTTTCTGCACTTTTATCACTTAAAAATTACTAAAAACGTCAGAAAAAAATGAAGACGCCACTTGCAAAAATCACGTATCACTACATATCAAGATGGTTAATCATGATAAAGCTCATTAAGGAATATAGTCATTAACAATTAATAAATAAGAATTGCTTAAAATAATTCTTTATGAGAATAAACACATATATTAATATTTTATCAAAAGTATACAGGTGGTTGAAATTGAACTACCGGGCCCAATACACTATTTTTTTACACTATTTACGTTAAATTTGGAAGTTACTTGGTACTACATGATCTAAAATAGTTTATATTTCGTTACTTTGTATCTTTATATAAATAGTTGTACATTTTGATTGAGGATTTGTTAAAATTTCAGAGCTGCAGCGTTGGAGACACGGCCTATATGGTAAAATGGGAGGACAGAGGTGATAATAGGATGACTTTTGGGCTATCAATGATAATTCTGAGATCTCAGAAAGGGATGAAAATTACCATTGGAAGTATAATGGAGTTATCTCTCGAGAATTTTATACAGGTTAATTTTTTTATTTACGGGTTCATTTGGAGTGCTAAGGGACAGAGGCGGTCCGAAATTATTGATAATCGGAGGGTGAAATGTCTGATGAGTAGGGTGGGTGTGTTAGAACCTCCCAATTAAGCTCGGAAATTTTTTCACGTGTCTTTTTTTGATGAATGATGTCAGGCATTGTCGTCTTGAAGAATAACTCCTCTTCTATTCATAATTTCTGGCCGAT
The DNA here is from genome assembly GCA_963971575.1 of Liopterus haemorrhoidalis. Classification (NCBI taxonomy): domain Eukaryota; kingdom Metazoa; phylum Arthropoda; class Insecta; order Coleoptera; family Dytiscidae; genus Liopterus; species Liopterus haemorrhoidalis. The sequence continues at coordinate 1,772,710 of OZ020615.1, forward strand.
TTCTGGTCTAGTTCTGATTCAGTCGATCCAATTGTTCACAGTAGAGATCAGAATTAACACTTTGCCCCGGTTTTAACATCTCATACTAAATTATTCCTTTATAGGGCCTTCCAGATCGAAGTTCATTATCCAAGCATAAATTTCCTGATTTAAATTATTTAAACTACTGTTGACATGTGCGTACACTTAGTTTATCACCATAAACAGTGCAAATGTTTTATGTAGCAACTGTAGCAGATTTTTTTTATAGTACTCATACAACATTAAACATCATAAAAAAATGTTTTGATGAAAATTCTTCCGCCATTTTAAAATGCAAGGGTTTAAAATGAAACGAAAACTATAATTAGGTACTCAAGATTACAGAGTTTAATTAAAACACAAAAGACGTTTGTTTAATTCAGCGAATAAGTCGTGACTAGTTCGCATACTGCACTAATAATAAAAACGAAAAAACTTTTTGGTACATCTAATATTTTGCACCGATAGGGGGCGAGCTCCTACACCTGGATGAGGGGTGAATGATAATGAAAAATGAGAGTAATGTAAACATATTATTCTCGCCCAAATAATACCACCAACGGGAGAATCAAACCACCAATCTCACAATCCAGACTGTTTTCACCAGTCCAAACGATTTAGCGCGCTCGGCCACTCCTTTGGCCCACTTAATATTTGAGATGCAGATAGGTAACATTAAAAAAAAATTGATGTGAAGTGTGAATTTTCACACATTGCAGGGTTTTGCAGGTATATAATAAGTGAAGGCGGCATGCTGAGTGTGTAGGACAAATTTTGCTTTGTAGTAACCACGGCAAAATGAACGATCTTTTTAAAATAATTTATCGTCTGTTAATCTCAGAGCTTTAAAAACAAATTTTATGTTAAAATATTTTTTTGTTAATTTTAATTCGAATACCTAATATCATTATTTAGGTTTCTAAATAAGTGCAGTATTTTTTTTTTATATAACAAGGTTCATTTTGATTTTGAAATTATGGCTTTCATTGGTTGTCTTAAATCATACGCTCCGCCCCTCTGGTTCGTATAAATGACACATAGAATGAAAATATAATTCCAATTGGTTATTAAATTTACGCTCTTGAAAATTAAATTCAAAATTTGCTAAAATATAACTAGAATTTTAACAAATTAATTTAAACAAAAAAAAAAATTAAAAAAAAAAAAAAAAAAATTGACTCCATAAGCCAGGAACGAACCTGCGTGGTGTATAACAAATCTGTGTAGTTGGCGCGCAATAGAGCCTCTAGACCACCACACGCTTAACAACTCAGCGTGTTATATGAGTATAAGCTATATGCATCGTCAACCAAAAAACACAAAAAATGCGTTATTTTCCGAAAACATAATCTGATCAAAAATTCCTGTTGTACTATTCCGGTTCACACCAATGTACATTACTTAGAATTTTTTCAGATTTTTAGTTTAAACCATCTGGGCTACAGGGTGTGGGACAAAAATTTTTTTGCACAATTTTGGCAAAAATAGCGTCAAAATAATTTATTTTGCAAAAATAAAATTTTGATCGTTAATCCACGTACTAAGGGCTTTAATTTGATACCCTACTCAGAATTTAAAAAAAAAAAATTTTTTTTTCGATGAGCACATATTTGTTTATATTTTTAGGGGGATATGTTTTTTAAATGTTTTAGTATTTTTCCTATGTGCGGGTCAAAGAGTTGTATAAGCATGCCAAATTTCAACTCTCTAGGTTTAGCCGTTTGGCTACAATTTTCACCGAACAGACAGACAGACAGACAGACAGACAGACGACAAAATGACGGTATAAGGGTTTTTTGGTCATACCTACAAAACCCTAAAAAAGAATTAACTATTTAGTTCCACACTGTCTTAAGAAAAGGATTATGCTTCTAAGATCGAACCTACTTTGCCAGCTGTGGATAATATTGTCGCCAAGCCCTGTATAATTCGTTTTAAAAACTAAAAATATGATAATTTTCAACTGTTAATGAACTTCGTTAACACTTTTTTCAATTAAGACTAAACATAAAGTTAATGTAGAAGTTTTGCGTCTCTAGGAAAAGAAACATATTTGGAATGCAGCCAAATGTAACAATAAATTAATTCTGTTATCTATTCTTAACATTATGTTGTTAACTTCTGTTGATAAAACATTAGATTAAAATCAAACCATTGATTTTTGGATACAATAACACTAATTGGCTAAGTTATTGTATTGTCAAATAAAGCAAGTTTACATTTACGAGTAAACAGAATCTGCACCGAATACGAATTAAGTGACCTATGAAATGTGGAAACAGCATGGAGAGCTTATCAATTAACAGGAAGTAAAGGTAACATGACTCCATTCTCAAAGCTTTGATTAGCTTCATTGATTGTCATATAGAACACTGCATTCACTACTATTAACACGTATAAAAATAGAGGATGCCAATATTGCACTGATTACAAAATTGCATTACCCAATTTTTCTTAGATACTATGTATTAGTTCTGCCACATACATAGGGCGATAGTAAAGTTTTGAGATACGGGCTTACTTTTTAAACAATTACGATCAAAAGAAAGTTTTAAAAATTTTCAAAGTAATTCCCATTACGTTCAGTATACTTGCTCATACGTGTAAACCAGGTGTTAAAAATGTTTTTCCACTTTTCAGTTGGTATTTCTGCACAGATTTGGTATCAGGCTGCTAGAATCTCAACATCGTTTTTAAAATGTATCAATGTATCGTATCAATCTTATAAGCAAATATTTTGAAAAGCAATAAAACAGTTTGTTTTATTGCTTATTTATTCTTAGTTTTTGTAAAAACTGAAAACGTAGCCCTAATACAAAACGTCTCGGGTGTTTCGGGTTATTTTTCCTGGGCCACGAGACAGCAACAAATATGCAATTCCCGGAACATTTAACCCGAGACAGTATCGGGTCAGAAGCCCTACTGGTGACCAATTTTGCTATCAACAAAACCACGAAGCCACATTAATTAACGTTACTTAACTGTTCTATTAGTATAAATTAACAATCTGAACTAAATCAACCACAAACCGCATGGTTTCACTTATGAAATCTATTTGGTATTAAATCCTTTATGGTTCCCAGCAAATTAAATGCTCATATTTTCGTAAATTCCTCTCGAATGACCTAGTAACATTGACCTTCTTTCTTTTGTCGTTGATTAGCAGTGTAAAACACTTCAATTTCTCGTATGACTTAATTCCGTCCTACATACTTCCAGTGGGATAGCAATAAAGCAATTACGTACGAACGAATTGTATCTTGTTGTCGGTAATTTAATAAATTGAAAAGGGCTCCTACTTTTTCCTGGTCAATTTATATAAATCACTTGAAATTGGATAGTACCATTTTGATCTCAACTCTGTTTGACGGAGAATAATAACGAACTATTGCTTTCTCTCTTCAATTTATTACTGTGAGAAAGGTTTCGAGTTATTTTGGATCTATTTAAAACTATTTTTATTATAGAGAAATGGTAATAAAGAATTTATTTCCAACGCGTAACCGAAATAGTAAATACAAACATCTTGAAATTCTTCCATTCTCTCGATCTATTATCGCCTTCAAAAGGAGGTACAAAAAAGACATTTTCCTTTGGAAATGTAAAGCTGCATTCACACCTCTGTAAATCAACACGTTGTACGCTATGGATAATTTTTAAACGAGGTCATTTGGTATGATCGGACATGCTCGTGCTTTGTCGTTGCTATACTACTGTTGAGCGATATAGTACGAGCTTGTCCGATCATACCAATTGCACTCGTTTAAAAACTATCCATAACGCACAGCGTGTAAATTTACTGAGCCCTGAATGCAGCTTTAGTGCGAGGGCTACCTTTTAAGTTTTTACAAAAACTAAAAAAGAAAAAATTCTTATTAAAAATTATAGGCATAGAGTAATGATACATTTCAATATTGCCATCTCGTGGTCGTTTATAAAAACATAAAAGGTAACCCTCGTACGCATATTTTACACAATTATTGTAAAGAGCTGGTAAAGTCAATAAACAATTATAATTATGATTCAAATTATTGTATTTGTCTCCTGGGGTTTACGCTTTCAGCACTTCTCATCTTGCGTTCACATCTGAGTTCCAATAAGTAATACAAAAAAACATCGTAAGTATTTAAAAAATGAGTCCTAGCCACTTTCTTCTGTGTTTTTGTCACTAATACCTTTTTCACACTAGAAGTTTAAGACGAGTGAACTTAAAGTTCACCGATGTTTAACATCGGTATGCTTTCACACTTGATGTTTAAATCTCTGGTGCTGTCATCAGCTACAGTAATTTTGTCCTTAAGTTACCGTCATGAAATAACCAGTTTTGAACTGTCTGCGCAGACGCACATTTTGAATTATTATAAACAAATATGGATATTTCTTTTCATTCTACAATAAAGACACTACAATAAACAATATATTACACCTGTATTAACATGTAAGTCGATACATTTTATCTCAATTATTGTAGCTCTGTATTTTATTAGACAATTATTAAAATAAATAATTTTATTATAACAATAAGTATAAACTTCTTATAACGTCGATGTAATACAGTATTCTTGTTTATGTTAATATAAAATGTTGACAGCAAAAATTCAAGGAGTATTTTTTTATAACAGAAATTAAGTTGGCAATGCGGACGATGTTTAAGACGCAGATCTCTGTCTTAAACATCGCTTGTATTTAGACGAGGCCATACGGTTTCACATTAGCGTTTAAAGATACAGTCACTTTAACATCTGATCTTAAAGTTCTAGTGTGAAAAGGGTGTAAGAAATACTAAGTGTGTCACACAAGCAAAAAGATTGGAAAGCAGTGATTTATATAAATAACATTGAGAGCTATATCTGTTTTTCGTCCTCATATTTTTTGTAATTTTTTGAAAAACGATATTCTATCTGTTTTTCCGGAATTCGTACAAACACTGTTGGAAATTTTTTCAGGTAAAATCTGCGTAAAGTCCTGCAATGCGTGAATAATTTTTTTGTGTTTAATTTACGGTAGTTGTCCCTTTCATAATGCAAAAGGTCTCGACCCGTGTCATTGGACAATCTAATCCCTATCTTTAGAAGTTGGTCACCGATAAAACATAGATCTTAGTCAAGGTGTAATAAATAATGTCACAAGTTGGGAGGAACGATATATAGGCTAACAATACACTCATGTTCGCACGTCAGCACCGAATCAAGACTTTAACGATTATTCACGAAGATCTTCAAAACTAAAACTATGTAACTTATCAGAGTGTTAAATGAAGAGGAATATATTTCTAAATTATGTTTTAACACAGATATAAGTAATTTGTTAGAAAGTTACAATGAATTATTGTGTCGGGAAAACTTTTCAAACAACTTTTAAACAAAAATTTACACTAACTATTTTAAAATGAATCTCATAAAATAACTTTAAGAAAACAAATATCTAGAATGAGATAAACAACTAGAATAAAATAGCTAGAACGAATTATCAAAATACAATAGACGTAGGGCGGTAGAAAAGTTTTAAGATACGGCTGTATAAACAGGGCCGGCCAGAGGGCGTTGCGAACGGTGCGACCGCACAAGGCCCCGCGATTGGACTTATTTCTACTAGGTAGGGTGACCATCCGTCCCGGTTTTCGGTCAATTGTCCCGGTGTCCCGAAGACTGTCCTCGGGACGCCCGATTGTCCCGGTTTTCTTTGCTCGTCACTTTGAATCTGAGAGGTGAGGACCTTTTTGTTTTTTTTTTTTTGCTCTTCACTTTGAATTTGGGCAGGTGAAGACATTTTTTTTTTTTGCTCTTCACTTTGAATTTGAGAGGTGAGGACCTTTTTTTTGCTCTCCACTTGGATCTGGGAGGAAACAAAGACCTTCTTTTTTTTCCTGTGTCCCGGTTTCCCTTCACTGAAATCTGGTCACCCTACTACTAGGTAAATATGTATAAACAATGCATCCAGGACAATATACAAAAGATGACTGAAGACGATCTGCTCAAATGTTGCAAACATTTAAATTTGTGTTTAAAATACGACATTGGTTGTACAGACCTTTTTTATGAAATTAAAATGTGTCATCGGGTATTGTCGCCTAGAAATACAATTTTAGAATATAATTACAAGAACAATTTATCTGAATTGTATCCAATTTTTTAACTATTTTGAAAGTAATACTGACAATTCCAGTAAGAGTTGCATTGGCAGAGAGATCGTTTTCAAAACTGAAAATAATAAAAAATTGTTTACGATCTTGTATAAGGCAGGAGCGATTCTCTTCATTGGTAATTTTGTCAATCGAGTTGGCAAGAAAACTAAATTATGACGAGATAATTAACAATTATGCAATAAAACATGCCAGAAGGAATTAGCCATCATTACTGGTACGGCCTTCAAGGCCCTTGAAGGTCATAGCCGTCTCAATCGTCTTCCGCCATTCCTTCCGATTTTGTGTTATTGTACTCCTGTTGTGTGCCCCGATAGACCGAGCATCCTGTGTTACACAATCAACCCACCTAAGCTTTGGTCTACCTCAATTCTACTACCTACTGGCACAATGGCTCAATACGAAAATCTCTTTGTACATGGTTTATTTCATTGACTCCAGTCCATCCTAGCCGATTTAATTAAACTTTTTTCTTCATACCGATTAAACAGTTTGAAATTATATCCGCATCTCAATAAGACACTTTTGCATACGGTCTAAAAAGTTCTATGGGCATCTGGGTCGTGTCATGATTTTAGTACTGTTTTCAGAATGAGATTTCATATCAATAGGTTTTCTATGAGCAGTGGTCGTTATGAAATAGGTATTTATAGATCTTTTTAGAAGATCTCAAAATTTTTCGAAATATCTCTTCCAATAATGACTGGCACATTCTTCAAAACGACTTAATAAATATCACTAATTGATGCACCTTAAACAAATTTAACCTCAATCTTTCTAAATGCAAAATTTTGACATTCACACGAAATTGTAACCCCATTGTTTTCCCCTATTCGATACTTAATCAGTTTCTTATTCGTTGCGAAAGTACCCGTGATCTGGGCATTGAGTTTGATAGTAGACTTACTTTTAACTGGCATATAGATACGATTTGTACTATGCATTCATTCGCTCGAAAATTGAATATTGTTCAATAGTATGGGATCCGATTTACGAGATTCAAAAGAATGCGATTGAAAAAGTGCAATATAAATTCTTGAAGTTCATCTACTTTAAAGTTATGGGATCCTACCCCCCTTTCAATCTCTCATATAGTACCCTTCTTAATATTTTTTCCACCAAATCTTTAAGTGAGCGTCGTGAGTTGAAAAATTAGCAACAGATCTAATTAATGATCCACTTCCTTTCAACAATTAAATGTCAACATCCCATCTTTCCGTACAAGGCATTCCTCACTTTTTTATCGTCTCCAGGCACATACCAATATATCCCTTAAATCCCCATTGAACAGGATGTGTTCATATTATTGAGCAGAATACAATAATTGAACTAGTAATTACTCATTCTTGTGTATTGTCTTTTCTTATGTTTTTTAGTTTTCATTTTCTAAGTCTTAATATTGTTACTTTTGTTCCTGTCCAATTTTGGCTATGCTATTGGAACAGATGTATTAAAAAAATAAATAAATAAATAAAACCAAATTCGTTGATGCTTACCGGTAGTGAACCAATGGTTTCAGAAATGGAACAGAATTGAATTATTGAGTTAACCTACTTCATTCCTAATATCATAACCTAGTATGCATTTTAAAAATGTTGAATTCTTTTTCATATATTCATATATTTTATTCTAGACCGAAATCTAATCTTGTTGTTGTAAAATAAAGAATCTCTCATCTTCTCCTGTTTTTCTCTCATAAAGTCGTCGCGTTGCAATCATAAATAAAATAAAGAAATGATGACAACGTGGTGGAACTTACCCTTCTTTTGCTCTTGATATTTTCCATTTGTCTCTGCGTGCATTCTCCGATGCTCTGAGAACCCCACAATTCACAGCCGATCCGTGCGTATGCGAACGTCATTGCCACGATCGGCAGAAGATAAGTTATGACCAGGAATGCCACATTGTAACTGAAAAGAAAAAAAAATTATGTGGTGTTAATTTTTACACATTTCAGGATTTTGCAGGTGTAGTCACAATGGAGGGGGCTAGAAGTAAAATTATGGACCCCCCACATATATATATATATATATATATATATATATATATATATATATATATATATATATTAATTGGATCTTGACGTGAGTATGTATAAATAAAACTTCTTGGTTGATCGTCAAATTATAAAATATATATTATGAATTAATAAAATAGAGACGTTTCGGCCACGAAAATGTGGTCATCATCAGTCTACAATAAAATAGAATACATAAGCATATTAAAAAATATTAAAAAAAATATATAAAAAAAATATATAAAAAAACAAATCATGTAAAAAATTTTTACATGATTTGTTTTTTATATATTTTTTTAATATTTTTTAATATGCTTATGTATTCTATTTTATTGTAGACTGATGATGACCACATTTCCGTGGCCGAAACGTCTCTATTTTATTAATTCATAATATATATTTTATAATTTGACGATCAACCAAGAAGTTTTATTATATATATATATATATATATATATATATATATATATATATATATATATATATATATATATATATATATATATATATATATATACGTATAGATTATATAATACGTATTAGATTAATTAATATGTATTATTTAATGTAATTATAATGTACGGGGACACTAATCACCTTGGTAGTGGATGTGTCTTAAATTGTTTAAATAAAAAAAATATATATACGAGAGATGTTTCCTAAATTCTGGGAATTGTGCTATAATTAAATTACGCAGAACTTATAGGCAATGTTATTAGTTCCAGACAAGTCTTGACATGTTTATGCAACTATCTAGTGCAATATTGTTCAGTCTGATTTAGGTGTTCGACTGATATAGACGCGTTTTCATAGCACTGTTTTTGTAACCATGGAAGACGCAGCAAAATCTCAAAAATCAATAATTTTCTTTTTGTGGAAAGAAGATGTGAAAACATCAGAAATTATTCAGCGTCTGCAAGGAGTATTTGGTGAGTCTGCAGAATCCAAAAGTACTGTTTATCGGTGGATCGATCGTTTTAAAACCGGTAGAAATTCACTAGAAGACGATCCACGCAGTGGGCGCCCAAGCACGTCGGTATATGAAAAAAACATTACTGCCGTCGAAGACCTACTGAAAGAGGACAGGCGAATGACTATTCGTCAAATTAGTGTGTGCCTAGGGATAGGTACACGACAAGTTCATGACATCTTGCATGATTGTTTGGGCGTTAGCAAGGTTTAGCCGCGCTGGGTGCCAAGGCTGTTGGGACCAGAACAGAAACTCAATAGGAAAGTTCTTTGAGGACGGCATAAAAAAAATAGTTTATCGTTGGGATAAATGTATTCAGTTAAATGGAGATTATGTTGAAAAACTACAGTGTAATATTGACGAAAATTAACCAAATAATAAAAATTATAGTTAAATTCCCAGAACTTTGGAAACATCCCTCGTATAATAACAGCGTTGCTAAAATTTAGCATTGCTTTATGAAACCGGCCATAAGTCATTCAATGATGATTCTCTCTATTATCTCTATGTCAGGAAGCAATCTACCGTAGGAAAACAAATTTGAGTGTAATAGCGATGTTAACACTTAAAAGTTAAGAAATTAATTTTCAATTCCATAAACACCCACTTATTAATGATTTACTGATACTCAAGTTCGAGAGGTTAATAATCACAAAATTACCCACACAAAAAACACTTCTCCACATAAAAATATAAATTATTTTGATTATTTTAAATATAAAATTTTATAGTTTTAATTTTATATTCCATATAATGGATTTATCGTAAATTTCTAATTTGTCATAGGAACAGTAATGAAATGTTATCTTGCCAATAAACTATTGAACAATATTTCATGAATGTTACAGTAAAAACGGGTCGTGAACCTTCTCAAAATATACTTTTATATGAGAATTATTTCTAATATTTTCAACCATATCAGTTATTGTATATAGGAGACCAGCCGTATTATTTGTGAAATACCACTTCATGGGACAATGCAAATAATAATAATCAATTTAATGATCATTATAAATGTACTAACTACAAAATAGCTTTCATTACTAATTAATTATACAGGGTGTATTTGATCATACTCGTTTTCTCGAAAAGAGACGTGTGAACAAGTTGGGAAAAACGTTTTGAAGTCCAAAGTCTACACAAAGAATCGAATGGTATACAGCAGGCCCGGATAAATGGTGGCCCGCGGGACGGATCCGGCCCGCGCTTAAATTCTATCCGGCCCGCGAAGCATTTTATAAATTATTGTGTCCTGCAAAAATATTACTGTCGGTCCAATATTCTTTCAAATTTTCATTCTTTCCAATTTTCTTTTCAATATTTACCAACAGCCAACATAACCACATCGCTCAATAAGTCTCCGGTCTAACTAAGAAAAACATTTTTTTTTTTAGAAATTCGACTTTATTCATCAACATACTCTCTTTCAAGAGTGATACATTAATTCAACCACTCCTAAAATTAAAAAAATTAAAATTAATCCATTAATTTAAATTCAGCATACCAATCAGTAATAGTTGATTTGCCTGGTGCAGAGTCTCAATAACGCTTATCAAGCCACTGTTTGGCTTCAACATTTTTTTTTCCCATCAACACATGAAATTCTTTTTTATCCATTATTTTGAAAATTACAAAACTGGAGATACTAAAACCACTGTAACCTCTAAACTAATTGTCAAAATGTCATGAAATTTTCACACGTATCGTTGGAAGGTTGGTACTATCCAGAAATCATATGGGTCTGTCAACAGTGTTGCCATATATATGTCAGACTGGAGACTTATTTAGTGAAGTGTTATATAAGGGACGTATTGTTATCATGTGGCGATAAACTAACGTGTTCATGACGCCATCCTCGCACGCAAGCACAAAACATTCCGTCTCGGACTTGAGACCTGCAGACCTGAGGAAAGTAAAGGTTAGTTCCCGTGACAAACCGGTGGTCTCAATATGTAGAACACGGAGTGTATGTTTTTCTCCACGCGTTCTTTAGCAAGTATATCGTGTTCTGCTTTTCGTATGCGGGAACACATCCTTTCTACGTCTCCGCATCCGAGGACTACACCAGAGTTGGCTCAGGACTCAGATCGTGCAGTTCAAGTTCCTCTGCTGCTCTTCGAGCTGCTTGAAACAGAAATGCCCCTTTTCCCGTGAGTTCGTGAAGAGTAACGAACTTCAATAAGGGATCATGACTTCTTAGCACTTGGTTTGCTGTACCCAGAACGACTCGATCGTGCAAACACTCCAAGCTTAATAATACCCGACCTCCGAGATGACGAGGGAGGTATACGAGGTCTGTTCAAAAAGTATCGCGAATTTTGTGTTTTTTTCAAAAATTATTTATTTATTCATGAATATCTATTTTGTCCCCTTCAAAGTAATCCCCACCAGATATTATACACTTATACACTTGTGCCAACGTTTTTTCCAATCCTCGAAGCAATTCAAAAAATCATTTTTTGTGATCTTGTTCAGCTCCTCCTTCGATGCTGTCTTTATTTCCTCACTCGTAGCGTAGCGTCGTCCTTTCATGGGCCTCTTCAGTTTCGGGAACAAGAAAAAGTCACAGGGGACCAGATCTGGGGAATACGGTGACTGCGGCATTATTAGTGTGCTGTTTTTGGCCAAAAATTCGCGCACAAGCAACGATGTGTGGGCAGGGGCGAGCCGTCTCATGCCCAAATCATTGGTAAAAATCGAATGGCACGAGCCAATCGATATGTTTAGGTCCTCAGCAACTTCTCTAACGGTGATTCGACGATTGGCCAATACTATTTTCTTCACTTCGTCGTTCACATCTTCTCGGCCTTCTGAGAATATTTTGTACCACCGATAAACGTTGCTTCGGTCCAAGGTAGCTTCACCATATGCCACAGTCAACATTCGGAATACGTCCGCGTACTTAATTTTGTTTTTCACACAAAATTTGATACAGATTCTTTGATCCATTTTTTGGTATAGGCAAAAATCGAAGACGAGCCAAAACACGTGCAATAAAGCAACTGTCAAAAATTAACTGAACATTCAAAATGGCCGAACTTGTCGGCATAAGTTTGAGACATGAGTACCAACATAACACCACAAAAAAAAATGAAAATCGAATATACGTAACCCGCGGAAATTCAAAATTCGCGATACTTTTTGAACAGACCTCGTATGTGTTGCACAGAGTTCGGATGAAGACTACGGTTGATATTCATAATTTTTTTCTGGTCTTCCTGTCAAGGATCTTGAGATCATCGACTTTCCTATTCATAACTCCAAATGTATATGAAAGTATTGGAACAGGAAGTATATTTGTAGCTTCTACCTTGTTCTTGCCTGACAGACAGGATCTCCATATCTGTCCAAGACGAAATTTTTTTTATTATTATTATTATTATTATTATTTTTTTTATGGAAAGGCAAGTCTAGCGGCCTCTCTTCGCCACTGGCTTTCCAGTAGCGAAGCAGCAGGTGTACTGCTTGTATTAATAAAAACAAAATGATGGAGAAAATTAATTCATTACTGGTCAGTCTAGCGTTGAATAAATGTTAGTACGTCACTGTAAAGCCTGTAGCTTGTCGACATCGCTGTTACACAATGTTGTTTAATACCTGTGTCGTCTAGGGTCCATATAAAACATTTAACGAACCATTAAACAACAAGTTATACTTGTGAATACATTTAGTACTCGACGCTAGCGAGCTATGGTTTAGAAATATCGGTTAAAAGGCACTAAAATGTAAAGAAGAGAGGATAGCTTTAATATATCTGTTCAGCACCAAAAATTATTGCTATTTTCAATGAAATAAGAATTTTTTTGAGCATTTAAAATTATTAGCGCCTACCGTAGAATTTAAATCAATTTAAAAATTTAAGGGTGAATTTTCACACATTTCAGAATTTTGTAGGTATTTAATAAGTGTAAGAGGAACCGAAAGAAGTTGAGAGGAACAGAAAGGAAGATGGTACGCATGGGAGGAGATGAGAAAGGAGTTTTATTGGAGATGCGGAGTGGATGTAACAGAGGTGGAAAGGAGACGAAAAGACGGGATAAGCGTGATTGAGGAGTTGTGGAGGAGGGAAAAGGAAGTGGGGCAAGAAAGCTCAGTCAGAATAGACAAATCAAGGAGCGCAGGGAGATATAAGAAGGTCAGAACTATAGGGGTACGAAGCTACTTGAAGGGAAAAAGAGGAAGGTCAGGAGGGAGGGTTAGGAAGATTGCGAGGCTAAGGAGTGGGAATGAAGAGAGAGGAAATAGATATTGGAGGAAACAGGAGGATAAGATGTGCAGGATGTGCGGGGAGGAGTAAGAAGACATAGAGCACCTCGCGATGAGGTGCATAGAGGATAACAAGAAGGGGTAAAGGAAGGAAGGAAAAGGCCCGGTGGGAAGCAGAAGGGGAGAAATGGAAAGAAGGGGGTGAGGTTACCTGGAAATGGGGAGGAAAGAAGGGAGATAGGAGGAGGGGTGAAGAAATGGTTGGAAGGGAAGAGAATGGAATAAAATAAATTAAAGATGGGCGAGAGAACTGGAAGCAAGAAGGAAGGAGATCGGAGAGGGAAACCAGAATGAGAATAGGAAGAAAGAGAGGGACATTGGAGCAAGAAGAAAGAAATGAGAAAAAAAAAATATTGTCAATTGAATTGTATTGTACGTTATTTATTTTTGACTGTTTTATTTATATTTGTAATGGTTAATACCCTGAACGCCGCAAGGCCTAGGGAATAAAGAATTATTTTTTTTACGCAAATCATATTTAACAAAATTTTAAAAAAATAATAACTAGTGCAAAGCCTACTACAAGCATACCAAATTTCAACTTTCTATGTTAAGCCGTTTGGCTACAATTTCTGTCGTACGGACAGACAGACAAACAGAGTGACGTTATAAGGGTTTTTTGGTAGTCATTCAAAACCCTAAAAATAAGTATAAAACACGTTTTGTCTGGGCCAGCGTATTCTAAATGAAATTATACATTTGACCAGATTCTAACAAAAACATATTCCAACTACTCAACTAATATAAATTTCTGCATTATCACTGTTTGAGAAACTTTGGTATATATTTTTTATAAATTTAGTAATTTCCCTGTAACTTCAGACAATTAAACTGTCATTTAAAGTAAAATAGAACTATTTCACCTTCCATTTGGCTGGAATCTCTACTATTAAAACCTCTAAATGTGGTTATAACCTGAATCCTTTCGTTTCATTACATTTCCTTAGCTCACACGGGGACAAAACAATTAAACCCAATAGTTCTGCTCTAATGTGTACGTGTTTAATTCTATTAATGTCACTATTATCAGCATGTCAACTTAATAAATTATTCATGTTTCAAATTCGTTATCAAATATTTTAGAAAGTTAATAGCATTATCACATCTTAAATTTTTATTAAAAATATTTAATGGTTTTGTAATTGAATTATGTTTTATTTCTAATTAAAAACCAATGGCGCACACCTAATATTTTAAAGATGGGATATATACATACACAAATAGAATCACCCCCCCCCCCTACACTGTAAAAAATGTGTTGTACGAGGGTTGCCTATTATATTTCCTTCCGAAATATAAAAGGCAACCCTCGAATAAAAGATCTGGTTTGGTGAGAAGAAAACCAAAGCTTTCTACGAAGAAGGGGTTGAATTTGACCATAGCATGATCTTTTCAACTGTAAAGAATCTATGTATTCTTGTAACCATTGGTTGTATATGGAAGATTTGAAGATTGACATAATCTCATTACTGTTTAAAAAAATAGTTAAAAGGGAGCCATTTACAGCTGCTTCTTTGGCTAGACGACACACAGATGATCCCTTATATACAGTGAATTTATTTTTTAATGCCACATGTACTATGTCATTACAATGGATACAGTTTTTGACAGCAATATAAACCGTGTTCATTTTCATTTGCAACATAGACAATTAGTGTGCATACTTTTGCTTATTGCTGATTTAAAAATGAATCAACATGTATACAGATGAAGAAAAAATAATGATGGTAACTTGGTATAACTCCCAAATAAGTTTAAGAGAAGTTTCTGCTGTATTTAGTGCAACTTATCCAGATCGGCCAATACCAAATCCCTCTACAATTTTAAGATTAGTTAATAAATTTCATCGCGAAGGATGTCTTAAGTCAAAACATAATAAAAAAATAACAACATCCCACGTGTTTACAGAAGAGAAGCAGTTGGAAATACAAGTGGAAGAAAACAATCAAAATACTTTAAGATCAATTGCACAAACCGTTGGTGTCAGTATTGGATCTGTTTTTAACTTCTTAAAAAAAGAAAAGTTTCGATCATACAAATTTCAAAATCATCAAGAATTGTTAGAAAGGGACGCAGCAGTACGTATGGATTTTTGTTTTGAAATGTTTGAAAAAATTAATTCCGACCCAACAATGCTTCAAATAATTTTATTTACTGACGAAGCAACGTTTACTCTAAATGGTAAAGTGCATAGACAAAATTTTAGGTACTGGAGTCGAGAAAATTTACATTTGTTTCATTCCTCCAAAACTCAAAGGCCGAAAAAATTAAATGTTTGGGCAGGGATAATAGGAACCAATATTATAGGGCCTTTTTTTATTGACGGTAACCTTAATGCCGCAAAATATCTAGCCCTTTTGTAAAACCAAATATTACCTGCGTTGAGAAACCTGAATATTAATGGACAAGTATGGTTTCAACATGATGGCGCACAAGTCCATTATTCTAGAATAGTTAAAGAATATTTACATAGAACTTTCCCAAATAGCTGGTTTGGAAGAGGAGGGTCGATGAATTGGCCAGCGAGATCTCCGGTTTGGCACCCAATGATTTTTTTTATTGGGGATATTTAAAGGCCAAAGTATATAATGGAGAACTTAGGGATGTTGCTGAACTGCAAGACAAAATTGTTCAAGCATCCAACAATATACCTCAAGAGCAATTGCTGAATGTTTTGAATCATTTTTATGAACGCTTAACATTTCGTATGCAAGTAAGCGTAGAAACTTTTGAACATTTATTATAAGTTTTTATTAGTTATTTATTTATTATTATTTTTTATTTTTTTTTTATTTGCATTTTCAATAAAATATTTTGATTTTGTTAGTAAATATGTTTTTTTTTTATGTTGCAAATAAAAATGAACACGATTTATATTGCTGTCAAAACTGTAGCCATGGTATAGACATAGTACATGTTGCATTAAACAATAGATTCACTGTATTTAGAGATTAAATATTTTTGATACTTACTAATATTCTTCTCTAGATTCATTTGTAGGACCATCCGGCCATTCTGCGTAACAAATTACTCTGGTTTCTCCCGCTGAGAAGGTCTGCGTATACGTCGTGAAGTACAGAAGACTAGGACATGATAGGGCGGACCCTACTACCCAAGTTCCTAGAGCTATGCACAGTGTTGTCCTTCGACCCATCCTAGGACGAAGAGGACGCATTATAGCCATGTACCTGCAAAAAACAAAAAGGATATGAGATGACAAATTAAGTAGAATAGTTATTAACGTCCAATTGGTATAATAGTAGAGTTAGGAAATAATTTCATTCAGCTTTTGGGACAAGCAGCGTTTATTTAAACAACACAACGTTTCGCCAACAACATTGTTGGCTTCTTCAGGTGCTACAAACAACAATAACAATAAAGTAACAATCTTATATAAATATAAAATTAAGTACGTATGTTAGTTAAACGTCACTTTAACAACATGTACATCAGTCATCTCAGGTATGGTGAAATTGCATAAATAACATTGACCAAATATTTTGTACTTGAAAAATACAGAAAGATGGAAAACAGAAAATATTTTAATATTATAATAAAAACCCAAATGGAAGTGACTGCTAGTTAAATTTTAGACAAAAAGACTAGTAATTAAATATAACAATATTAAGGGTTAACAATATTCAAAAACTTCAAGAATTATTTCCTAACTCTACTATGACAAATTAAGACAATTACAGAAAATTAATAACAATGGTACGCTAAAATAACGTCTATGTCAACGATGGCGAATTTTTTTCGCAGACGGGACAAAATTGAATTTGAAATTTTGTAGATTCAAATCGCGGGTTAAATATATAATATGTAAATAAAAATCTGACACTTTAGGGTCTAAATAGGTATGATGAATCCCTTGCTTATCTCGTTAACTTTACCTGAGCTAGCGGCCTTGTGTTTGACAAGTATAATACAGCTATATAATAGGTATAGGGGAAATATTTTAAAATCGCAACGCTATTTATTTATTTATTTATTTATTTATTTATTTATTTATTTATTTATTTATTTATTTATTTATTTATTTATTTATTTATTTATTTATTTATTTATTTATTTATTTATTTATTTATTTATTTATTTATTTATTTATTTATTTATTTATTTATTTATTTATTTATTTATTTATTTATTTATTTATTTATTTATTTATTTATTTATTTATTTATTTATAACAATTTTGGTCACACAACAGGTAAAAACCCAATAATAGTGTGGCACTAGAAAAAATTTACAAAATAATAACAGTATCATAATGAAAAAAAAATTTAGCTGTGGCCGCCACAGGACCGACCGCCATCACAAAGTACTTGTATAAAATACATTATAACAGCTGAGTAGAAATAACATGGCCTAATATTTTCTAACAAAGATATTATGTATCATAACCATGGAAACGTTACATAAAAATAGATACTTGAAAAAAATTTCTTCAAACATTTTTCGTTTTATCAAAAAATGTCTCAAATAAAATTTGTTAGTTATTGCTTTTATAGCAACTTTTGTTACATACATTTTTTCGAAATATTTTTCTGTTGTTAAATATTCGCAAAAATCTTAAAATCGACACGAGTAAACTCCCATTTTTAGTCAACAGATTTTTACTAAAAGTTAATCAACTTGTGCCATTGATGTCAAAAGCTTAAATATGAAGTTTATTAAGAATCCTTAACCGAATTTGCTCTGCACGTGTACACAGACAGACGGACGGACAGACGGACGGACAGACGAACGGACAGTTAGACAGACCGACAGACATCATGCTAAAAATAGTCAAAACGTTATGTAGGGACCTCAATTCGTGGAGATCCATCGAAATCTCGAAATGTCAAAATCGGTATGATCACAATACCTCCCTTATATATGTTGGCGGTCGGTAAAAATATACAAAAGGTTTATACTTATCCACTTAAAGAATCAATGACAAATTTTTTAATTGTAGCATTGGTACTTGAGTCTATGTCGGGAAAATTATTCATCTTAATATATTTATTCAAATTTTATTATATACGATTAATCGGGGCATTATATGCAGAATTTGTTCTATTATTGATAATATTAAAAATTCAGTATTTCTAATATTGTAAGAGGGAACATGAATATTAAATTTACTTAAAAGATCAGGGCTATCAATTAAGTTATTGAAAATCTTGCAACAAAAACTGATATTTAAAATAATTCTTCTATTTTCTAATGATAGAAGTCTTAAGCTAATATAAGTGAATCTGAAATTGATATATTTTAAAAATCTATTTTGTACATTCTCAATGCGATTAATGTATACAAGATGCTGTGGAGACCAACTAACAGCAAAATTCCAGCTGACTTCTAACTACAGAAAATAGAGGGAAATCAGTGTATAATAGGATTTAAATTTTTTTGAAATTCTGGTAACGAACCCTAACATTTTGTAAGCTTTTTTAATAATGTTGTCAATATGTATATCAAATATTAATTTTTGATCAAATGTTATCCCCAGATCTTTAACAAAAGTAACATTAGAGAGGACATCTGCATTAATATTATAATTAAAATCTATTATATTTCTGTTTCTAGTAAATATCTTTGAACATTTTGAAATATTTATATTTAATTTTTAATATTTATATTTATTTAAAATTTTAAGATAAATTTTAAAATTTGCAGAAATATTTTTAAATGGGCATTTACTGCATATAATACCTGCCATATAATTTAAAAATAGGAATTTTATGTATTGATAAGCGAACTTTATAATAAAATTTATTATTATAATATTGTTCGATATGAAAGTTTAAAATAATCGATGGGCAGAATTTCCCACGATTAAATGTAAACAATAGGTACGTTTTTAATATCAATTGTGTAACTTGATATTTTCCGAAGTTTTATTCTTAAAATATTTAAAATATTTGTAGATTAACTTATATGTAAAAAATAAAAATGAGATCAATTGCATGCCAATTTATTAAATAGTAATTTTAATTTAATAGTTATAGATAAATATTATGTAATATTAAATAAACTGCCCACCTGTACTCAGCTGAACTAACAATGTTACGTGTTTTCATTCCAGTGTATAGTCCAGACTATAGATGGATCGTTCATGAACGAACCGGCTCGCTGAACCGGATAAGTACACTAATGCCAAGATTATTAAAGTAAAGGTTGCCTCGTAACTTCTGACCAATCAGAGCGTGAGTGGGAATACGTCATATGTCTGCTTAGTTCAAACTAGCATACAAAATTAATAAAGATGATTCATGTTGTTAAATATTTTTATTGACTATATTCATAACACAGCCCAACAGACATTTTGGTGCCTGCGAGCTTTTGTCTCTAGGTAATTTTTGGACACAGAATTCAATATAGCCGTCAGATTTGGTCTATCAGATCTAGTTTTTGAGATACGCTATACTGGCCTCTTTTACAATAAAATATCTTTTTCTTAACTTGTGTTTTTTTCACGTTATTACTGTTACTATTTGCTTCAACTGCCAGTTGCAAACACAAAAGAGACAAAGTAAGATATTTATTTCACAAAGTAGATAAATATACATTCATCACTTATTACTTTAAAATGTCCTTTTGTACGACTTTCTAGCATGGAGTTTACCAGAACAGTCTTTCTGAAGACTCCAACAGTAGTAGGCCATCATGTTACTATCTTATCTTCCTTGATATCTATCTTCCATAGTTTTATGTCCTGATGGAATCTTTCCCCCGGTTCTAAAATCATCTAGGTTTTCTGGTAAGTGATCATAATACAACCGAGAATATTAAAGTTGGAAAGCATATTTTCCACTAATTCTCTGCCTTATGATTTCCAAGAAAATTTTGTACTACTTGACTAAATGAACACCAAGAATTAGATTCAATCTCGTTCATTGATGCGGTTGGATTGGGTTGTGGATCTTCAGTAGGTTGCCTTATCTGAGGACCATCAAATGTTCTGGCTTTCAGTTTTTCAGAGTTAATATCAGGAAATTTACGTGTCAAGTAGCCTACACAAAGTCCATCTCGATTTAAAGCCTTCAAAAATTGCTACATAAGCCCTAACTTGATATGCAAGGGTGGAAATATAATTTTCTCTCTCGCAACCAATGGTTCGTTGACAACGTTTTGCTTTTCTTGAATTATGACATTTCTTAATGGAAATCACCCAATTTCTGTTAACCCAGGGCTCATCCTTAGCTCATCTGTCCCAAAGATATAAAAAACAAGGATATTTTATATATCCACTTTGCTGTCCAAGGTTGAAGTTTACCGTTTTTAGATAAAAAACTAAAAACAATTAGTCTGTATCTCAAAACCTAGAGCTTCTACAAAAAAGAGTCAGGTATTTTTGGTATCAACACATCAAAAATATCCAAAATCAGTTCTTGCTTTTCCGGCACCAAGATAAAAAAATTATTTTGTTGGGCAGTGATAATAGATATTTATTTCAAGACAGTTCTACTGAATAAATTATAAATAAATCCCTAAGGAAATTTTATAGATAGATAGATATTTTTGTCATTAAATATTATGTACTACATTTTATCTCACAGCAATTAACTTACACTTAATAATAATTGTAATTTTCGCCTTTCGGCTTAAAATCTACTCTCCTTCTCCTTTAGTTAATTTCTTCGTTGACTCCTTTCCATAATTTCCTCCCTTCTGTTTTTCACTTCTTTCATCCATTCAAACCCCCTTTCCTGTTTCATCCAAAATTTCCTTTCTCGTTTCCGTTCTGTGTCGTATTTCTTCACATTCTTCCAACAAATGTTCCATTGTCTCCTTACCTTCCCTGCACATTCTACATTTTCTTTCTTCCTCTGTCATCCAAAAATTATTGTCCCTCTCCTCATTTCCACATCTAAATCTCGCTATCACTTTTTTCTTCTCTCTACTGCCTTTTTCTGTGAAATACTGTGGTTTTCTCACCGTCCAGGTCTTTTCATATTTGCTATTATATCTTGATTCTCTTATTTTTGTATCCTGCTCTGTTTGTTGTATGTCGGTTTATTATTATTATTATTATTAGTCACATCATAAATTATCACACCGGGTGACACCATTGTTGGCGACGCCTCTGTGTGTATTTGCTCGACGCCTCTGGAAATTTCCTTTTGCTTTGTATACTAACAATGACTTTACATTTTTAAATTCAAAAATATTCTACCATTGTTTTGTCATATGGTTCCTAACATACTTATCTTAAGTTGCATGGTTATTTACTACGGCGTATTACAATTTAGTTATATATTGAAAAGTTATATTGAATAAATTTTATTACTCGGAATGATTTAACGCACTGAATAAAATAATCTTTTCATTGGATGTACTCAAAATTATAATAGAAAAATATTACAAGTGGAATAAATTGATTTTAATAATTTGAAAGTGATTGATTGACTTTATATATAATAAACTTTGGATGAAATTTGTAGTTAATAATATTGCCAACTCTAACAGCTTATTATTTGACATTGGCTTAATATTTTACCGTTCTGTTTTTGTTGCTGGAAAGTTACACATCTCGCCTGTTTAAAGAAATCATTGTATGCTCTAAAAAATATCCTCCTTTTTTTGCATAAACTATTGTTAACATGCAAGAAGCTTTTGGATATAGGTTTAAAGAGTTTAGAAAATATAAAGCTACACTAGATTTTTTGACAAAACCAATTGAAGCAGATATGCAGCAATTACATTTATCACCATTCCCATTGATTAATCAGGCACAATTTGAACTTCAATTATTGGATTTGAAATCCAATATTTATGGAATACTATATTCTTAAAACTTAATTCTGAACTGGAAAGTTTAGTAAGAGAGAAGTGCATTTTATCATTCCAGCATAAGTGGGCCGAAATTCACAATCTTCATAATGTAGATAAAGTTGTTTTCTAAGCTTGGAACAGTCTTCCAGAATCGTTCAATCCTTTACAAAATTATGCTTTTGGACTACTGACAATTTTCAGATCCACATATTACTGTGAGCAAGTCTTTTCACATATGAAATTAATAGTCAGTTAAGAAGTAATATTACTGACCTGAAACTTGAGTGCTGCCTTAAATTAACGATTACTGAATATTCACCAAATATTGAAGTCTTATCGAACACTATAGAGGAGCAATCGTCCCATTAAAAAAATATATTATATTGTAATATACTGGTAAGTGAAATAGGTATCACAAATTAAATGTATAAGTAAATATTAATTTATTATAATACCTGATTATTTTAAAATATATAAAAAAAATTTACGTTTTTTTCTTAAATATAGCAAATGTTTTTTAGCGGCTCTTCCATGTTATTGTGTTTTTTTTTCAATATAGATTTGGCTCTTTGCCACCGAAAGGTTGCCGACCCCTGAGATAGAGAGGACTAATGTTAGGCCAAAAGACAGCCCAGCTGATTGTGCCCAAAGAAGAAGTTATTGATATAATTTTTAGACATTCATATATACATATATTTTAAATTTTTATTTACAATAAAGTGTATTATCTGCCTTGTTTATTTCAATATCTTATTAACCTTTTTTATATTAAAAAAAAAATCACTTGCTAACCCAGTTACTACGCCCATACCCTAGTTGTAACTTATTTTAAATTTACCGCTGTACTGTATTTGTCCAGTGTAAATCGTACTCGGTTCGCAGCGCTATCTACTTTTTTCTAATTTGAAATAGACCATAGATACATAGTACAAAATAATAAAATTTAAAAGAAAAAAACATAATTTTCAATCTGTTCCTTTAAATTTGCTGGTGTGTGCATATTTTGAACCATAAATCACAAAAATAATCATTAATAGCTACGCTAAAATGCTGAATTATCTCGAAATAAATTTGAGTGGATTTTAACTCAAAAACAAACTAAAAAGGAATTTTTTAAATCTTTTTCTGCACTCGCCATCTTTGTTTCGAAAAATTAACAACCCAACTATTTCAATAAAAAATAAATTTCTGACATTGGCTTAAAATTATAAGGGACCTTAAAGAAATTTAATTTTTTGACCGAATGATTTAAATAGTGGACTAGTATCTATTAATTTGACGACTAACTCGTTTTCGCCCCCCAATTGCAATTTTATTTTATATGTTTTGTTACTTAAGGGTGCGTACAACCGTACAGTTTCTTATACAAGACTAACAACCTGAAATAAAATTAGTAACAATCTATATATCAAAATTTTCAGCGCTTTTTTATCTATCTAACAGGATATTTTAAATTGTAAAAAGAACTGTCATGTAATTGTAAATAAAAAAATTGCGTTATAGACGCCATCTTGTAAATAATTCGACGCATATTTGTGTACCATGCGGCAAATTGTAGCTAAAGTTCCATCCTACAAATATCTTTGGAGATTATTTGTTCTATTGTGAAAATTACTTATAGTTACTGTACTTGGTAATCTACTTTTGCCGCCACCTCGAATCTGCCGCGGTTCCTAATGTAGGTGCTGCGGATAAAAATGATTTATTTTATGTAAAGAATACTTGTACCAAGTGGCATTTCATAATCATCAAGTATAATATTTTTCGACGAAGGCTCTAAACTATAAACAATTATGTCGAAAAAAATGTTGACGTATTATTTCTACACAAAACTATATAAATATAAAAATTATTTGAAATCCACAAATATATTTAAAAAATTACAGAATATTGTTGTGTGATACTTATTATTAAGTTATTGAGCAATAACATTTTTATAACATTTTTCTACAAGCAAAAATATCCTATTAGATAGATAAAAATTCTGTGCAAAATTTGATGTATAGATTGTCACTAATTTTATTTCAGTTTGTTAGTTTTGTATAAGAAACTAATAATCTCTGAGGGTTGTACGTAGCGTTAATGTGTACCAGATATTTGTTAAAAGGATTGGATTATGAAATTATATGGAAAAAATAAAAATTCATGTTAAAATTATATAAAAACAATAAATTAAAACAGTTTTACAATATTTAATAATTCACTTCACACTAGATCTTGTCTAATACATTGTAAAATATATATATTTTTTTCTTTCCCAAACTGAGGATTTAAAATGGGCTTCGTAACTTTCTGTAACATAAAAAAATGTAAATACATTGCAAGGAAATGTGTAATATGTGTTCACCACCAGATTCGTAAAAATTTCAAGAAAAATCGTGACTTGAATCAAAATGAACTTTTTGGGTATTAACTAAATATTTGATATCAACAATTATAACTTCAAAGAAACAGGTGAAAACAGTGGCGTGACGTATCTTTCTGATCAAGGGATGCAGTCAAAACAAATGCATATACACAGTGGCGTCGTTAGGCGTCGGCGACGTCGGCGACGTCGGCGCTTAATTACTGAGAGGATATCTTTAGCTACCGCAGCGTTTGGAAGATTGAGGAAATTGGTCTGAAATTTTAGAGGTCTACAGTATCACACTAAGATAAAGGATTACAAGGCGGTGGTCCTCTAAGTTTTCCTATATAGTAGCGAATCTTGGTGTCTCTATCGTAGACACATCAGATTGTTGGAAAGATTTCATCAGAGATGTTTACGATCTATTCTGAAGATTAAATGGAAGGATTACGTGCCTGATACTGACATTTTAAAAAAAGCAGGCATGTTAAGCATTGAAGCTACCCTAATCCAGAAACAACTTAAATGGACAGGACATGTAATTAGAATGGCAGAAAACCGTATGCCTAAGCAGGTACTGTATTCAGAGCTAGCACATGGCAGTAGAAATCCTGGAGCCCCGTACAGAAGATATAAAGATATGGTCAAGAGTTCACTCAAATCATGTCACCTCATTCATCTTGGGAAAAAGTATGTACTGATCGCTCCAAGTGGAAACACTCGGTGTCTTGTGCAGTGAACCAGTTTGAACAGCAGAGAATAACACTATCTGAGACTGCTCATGCTCGTAGGAGAGACAGAATTAATAATAGCCTGTGTCATCTGGACACAGGCATTTGTCAGGACACAGGAGTATTTGTGCTGTGTATGCGGAAAAACTTTTGTGTCGCGTATTGGACTCTACAGTCATGAAAAGGCACATTCAAGAAGGAATGTGTAAATTTGCAAAGCACCCATCGTCGTTCGACGGGGTTGGATATATATATATATATATATAAATATAGTAACAGTTGAAGGCGGTAAATTATCCTGCAGACTTTGGGACGTTTTCCCACACTTTCCATTCGTCTAATAACTTCCATCTTCTTCTCAAAAGAGATAGAAATTCTAGTCCTTTTAGGTACATTTTGAGTTAACATTTCTTTTCTCGTCTTATCAGATATGCCATTTGTTTTACTGTACCCTTTTGTACGAAGTGTGTAAATTAGGTAACCAGACTGACAATATAGCATTTGATCTGGCAACATTTGGAAGCGGGTTTGGAGATGCGACAGGTAAACATATGATACGCATTCAGTACGAGTTTGAACTCGCTAGAGTAATTTTGCTGTCCGTAGCGATTTTTTTCGTAAAACAGTTTTTTCTAGTGCATTCTAAAAATGAGTGACATTCATTTCGAGCAACGGTGAGCTATCAGGTTTTGCTTCAGATTTGGGCACAGTGCAAAGGAAACTTTTGCAAAACTTCAGCAAGCCTACGGAGACAGTGTTTTGTTGAGGACTCAGGTTTTTTGGTGGTTTAAGGCATTTTCAGAAGGAAGAGAGTTGATTGAAGATTAATCACGCAGCGGAAGGCCTTCATCTTCAAGAACCGATGAAAATGTCAATAGAATCCGGGATTTTGTGCTTTCAGATCGTCTATTGACAGTCAGAAAGATCGGGGAAGGGTTAAATTTGACTCACACTACCGTTCATCAGATTTTGACTAATGAAATCACCATCACGTAACTGATGATCACTGAAGACGGAAACAGATTGTTGAGCAGTTTCCGAAACGTCCGAAAATAATTTTATATACCTCATGAAGTATTATATCTTTTGATACTAATACTCCTTATAATTTACTATTCTAGACTAGTACTATCAGCAATTGCAAACGTCCAAAATAACGGTGTCCGTATTAATATTGGACCATTACAAAATAATTTCAAAGATATGATCGATATATTTTATACTATAATTTATACTTTATATATTCAACTAATTTAAAGTAATTATTATAACCAAATTCTATTATAACAAATAAAAAAAATAATTATTTTTTTGCTTAAGATTTTTCACAAGAAAATATTTCTGTTTGATGGAGCAAGGAACAGTAGCGTACGCAGAAAAATATTTCAGGGGAGGGGGTGATTTTTTACATAATCGAAATTTCTACGTATTGAAAGCACGCACTTTTGAAATACGGTAATTATAATTTTAGTTCTTTTCGAATGTTTGGGAGAAGATCCCCCCTTGCGTAGGCCACTGGCAAGGGATGCAGTGCATCTCTTGCTTGAATTGAAACCACGCCACTTGGTGAAAGTGAAGATATACTTACATTATTATATTTTACTACTCATCGTATGCCTCCATATCTACACTTTTTTATCATCATCATCGACTTGAAGCATTTTGTTTATAACTTTAGTGTTTTCGGGAGTACTCCTGAATGATTCATCAGCATCAGTTATTTTCAAAAGTCCTTTACCGGTTAAAATATTTAACAATTTCGAAATTTCTGGGTACAAAGCATCAAGAGCGCATTTTGAAACAATAATGTGTTTATTGCATCCTGAATGGGGAGCTATGAATCCTTTGCATTCTGGTAAAAATGGAAAAACTTGACAATTATTTTTTTTAAATGCAATACATTCTGGGGCATTAGGATTCCTAGTACAGTCTCTAGTCAATTGACACCCAGGTAAATTCGGGAAATTTAAACAATCTAGTGTTTTACACCTTGGTAAGTGTGGATTGTTTTCACAAATTCGTATTTCCATACAACCAGGAAGGTATGTGTATCTATTACATATATCTGGTGTCAGACGTATTATTTTTTTACAGTGTGGTAAGAATGGATGTATTCTACATTCTTGAGGTTGACCCACTCGACATTCTGGCAAGAAATTATACGCTTCACAGCTAAGGAATGGAGGAAAAGACATAACTGGCCTTTCTTTGCATCCAGCTAGATTTGGATACATATCACAAACATTTCCTCCAAACTGTGATGGATTTGGTATTTTACACCTTGGTAAATTTGGATGCATTTTACAAATAGCAGATGTCGAGGTTACAGGGTATGTACCTAAATCGGTACAACCAGGTAATTCTGGATTTGTTTCGCAATTTAAAGGTCTTCCTGTTGATGGTTGACAGCCTGAAAATTCTGGATTAGACTTACAGTACAGAGGTATTATCGAAAGTGTACAACCTGGTAAATTTGGATTCATCTCGCAATTCTGTGGTATAACTTCTGGTCGACAACCTGGTAAACTTGGATTTGTCTCACAATTCATTGATAATTTGCACCATGGTAAATGAGGATATTTAACACAAATTGGTCCGATAAGATTACATTCTGGTGCAGACGGAAATTTGGCACAATCAATCTGTGATTCAGAGTTTGGTGGTGGTCTACAACCCGGTAAATATGGGAATTGCTGACAATCGAGCCTGCAACCTGGTAAATCTGGGTTTGTCTCACAATCCAGAGGTGGTATTCCATTCATATTACAGCCTGGTAAAAATGGATGAGTCTCACAATTCAGAGGTGGTATTACATTCATATTACAGCCTGGTAAAAATGGATGTGTCTCACAAGTCACCGGTGGTAATACTTCAAGTGATCTGCAGCCTGGTAAATCTGGATTTGTCTCACAATTCAGAGGTGGTATTACATTCATATTACAGCCTGGTAAAAATGGATGTGTCTCACAAGTCACCGGTGGTAATACTTCAAGTGGTCTGCAGCCTGGTAAATCTGGATTTGTCTCACAATTCAGAGGTGGTATTACATTCATATTACAGCCTGGTAAAAATGGATGTGTCTCACAAGTCACCGGTGGTAATACTTCAAGTGGTCTGCAGCCTGGTAAATCTGGATTTGTCTCACAATTCAGAGGTGGTATTACATTCATATTACAGCCTGGTAAAAATGGATGTGTCTCACAAGTCACCGGTGGTAATACTTCAAGTGGTCTGCAGCCTGGTAAATCTGGATTTGTGTCACAATCTAGAGGTGGTATAACATTCACATTGCAGCCTGGTAAAAATGGATGTGTCTCACAAGTCATTGGTGGTAATACATTATTTGGTCTGCAGCCTGGTAAATCTGGATTTGTCTCACAATTCAAAGGTGGTATTACATTCATATTGCAGCCTGGTAAAAATGGATATGTCTCACAAGTCATCGGTGGTAATGCTTTCTCTGGTCTGCAGCCTGGTAAATCTGGATTTGTCTCACAATTCAGAGGTGGTATTACATTCATATTGCAGCCTGGTAAAAATGGATATGTCTCACAAGTCATCGGTGGTAATGCTTTCTCTGGTCTGCAGCCTGGTAAATTTGGATTTGTCTCACAATTCATTGATACTTTGCACCATGGTAAATGAGGATATTTAATACAAATTGGTCCAATAAGATTACATTCTGGTGCAGACGGAAATTTGGCACAATCAATCTGTGCTTCAGAGCCTGGTGGTGGTCTACAACCCGGTAAATATGGGAATTGCTGACAATCGAGCCTGCAACCTGGTAAATCTGGGTTTGTCTCACAATTTAGAGGTGGTATTACATTCATATTGCAGCCTGGTAAATCTGGATATATCTCACAATTTAGAGGAGGTATTACATTCATATTGCAGCCTGGTAAATCTGGATTTGTCTCACAATCCAGAGGTGGTATTACATTCATATTGCAGCCTGGTAAATCTGGATTTGTCTCACAATTCAGAGGTGGTATAACATTCATATTGCAGCCTGGTAAATCTGGATTTGTCTCACAATTCAGAGGTGGTATTACATTCATATTGCAGCCTGGTAAATCTGGATATATCTCACAATTTAGAGGAGGTATTACATTCATATTACAGCCTGGTAAATGTGGATATTTCTCACAATTTAGAGGAGGTATTACATTCATATTGCAGCCTGGTAAATCTGGATTTGTCTCACAATTCAGAGGTGGTATTACATTCATATTGCAGCCTGGTAAAAATGGATATGTCTCACAAGTCATAGGTGGTAATACTTCATGTGGTTTGCAGCCTGGTAAATTTGGATTTGTCTCACAATTCATTGATACTTTACACCATGGTAAACGAGGATATTTAATACAAATTGGTCCGATAAGTTTACATTCTGGTACAGACGGAAGTTTGGCACAATCAATCTGTGCTTCAGAGCCTGGTGGTGGTCTACAACCCGGTAAATATGGGAATTGCTGACAATCGAGCCTGCAACCTGGTAAATCTGGGTTTGTCTCACAATCCAGAGGTAGAACATTCTCCTTACAACCTGGTAAAAATGGATGAGTCTCACAAGTCATAGGTGGTAATACTTCATGTGGTCTGCAGCCTGGTAAATCTGGATATATCTCACAATTTAGAGGAGGTATTACATTCATATTGCAGCCTGGTAAATCTGGATTTGTCTCACAATTCAGAGGTGGTATTACATTCATATTGCAGCCTGGTAAAAATGGATGACTCTCACAATTTATAGGAGGTATTATATTCATATTGCAGCCTGGTAAATCTGGATTTGTCTCACAGTCCAGAGGTGGTATTACATGCATATTGCAGCCTGGTAAAAATGGATGACTCTCACAATTTATAGGAGGTATTAGATTCAAATTGCAGCCTGGTAAATCTGGATTTGTCTCACAATTCAGAAGTGGTATTACATGCATATTGCAGCCTGGTAAATCTGGATTTGTCTCACAATTCAGAGGTGGTATTACATGCATATTGCAGCCTGGTAAATCTGGATTTGTCTCACAATTCAGAGGTGGTATTACATGCATATTGCAGCCTGGTAAATGTGGATTTGTCTCACAATTCAGAGGTGGTATTACATTCAAATTGCAGCCTGGTAAATCTGGATTTGTCTCACAACTCAGCGGTGGTATTACATGCATATTGCAGCCTGGTAAATCTGGATTTGTCTCACAATTTAGAGGAGGTATTACATTCATATTGCAGCCTGGTAAATCTGGATTTGTCTCACAATTCAGAGGTGGTATTACATGCATATTGCAGCCTGGTAAATCTGGATTTGTCTCACAATTCAGAGGTGGTATTAGATTCAAATTGCAGCCTGGTAAATCTGGATTTGTCTCACAATTCAGAGGTGGTATTACATTCATATTGCAGCCTGGTAAAAATGGATATGTCTCACATGTCACAGGTGGTAATACTTCATGTGGTCTGCAGCCTGGTAAATCTGGATTTGTCTCACAATTCAGAGGTGGTATAACATTCAAATTGCAGCCTGGTAAAAATGGATATGTCTCACATGTCACCGGTGGTAATACTTTATAATGTCTGCAGCCTGGTAAATCTGGATTTGTCTCACAATTCAGAGGTGGTATAACATTCAAATTGCAGCCTGGTAAAAATGGATATGTCTCACAAGTCACCGGTGGTAATACTTTATATGGTCTGCAGCCTGGTAAATCTGGATTTGTCTCACAATTCAGAGGTGGTATAACATTCAAATTGCAGCCTGGTAAAAATGGATATGTCTCACATGTCACAGGTGGTAATACTTTATATGGTCTGCAGCCTGGTAAATCTGGATTTGTCTCACAATTCAGAGGTGGTATTACATCCACATTGCAGCCTGGTAAAAATGGATATGTCTCACAAGTCACTGGTGGTAATACTTTAAATGGTTTGCAGCCTGGTAAATCTGGATTTGTCTCACAATTCAGAGGTGGTATAACATTTAAATTGCAGCCTGGTAAAAATGGATATGTCTCACATGTCACAGGTGGTAATACTTTATATGGTCTGCAGCCTGGTAAATCTGGATTTGTCTCACAATTCAGAGGTGGTATTACATCCACATTGCAGCCTGGTAAAAATGGATATGTCTCACAAGTCACAGGTGGTAATACTTTATCTGGTCTGCAGCCTGGTAAATCTGGATTTGTCTCACAATTCAGAGGTGGTATTACATCCACATTGCAGCCTGGTAAAAATGGATATGTCTCACAAGTCACTGGTGGTAATACTTTAAATGGTTTGCAGCCTGGTAAATCTGGATTTGTCTCACAATTCAGAGGTGGTATAACATTCAAATTGCAGCCTGGTAAAAATGGATATGTCTCACAAGTCACTGGTGGTAATACTTTATATGGTCTGCAGCCTGGTAAATCTGGATTTGTCTCACAATTCAGAGGTGGTATTACATCCACATTGCAACCTGGTAAAAATGGATATGTCTCACAAGTTACCGGTGGTAATACTTTATATGGTCTGCAGCCTGGTAAATCTGGATTTGTCTCACAATTCAGAGGTGGTATAACATTCAAATTGCAGCCTGGTAAAAATGGATATGTCTCACAAGTCACTGGTGGTAATACTTCAAGTGGTCTGCAGCCTGGTAAATCTGGATTTGTGTCACAATTCCGAGGTGGTATAACATTCAAATTGCAGCCTGGTAAAAATGGATATGTCTCACAAGTCACCGGTGGTAATACTTCAAGTGGTCTGCAGCCTGGTAAATCTGGATTTGTCTCACAATTCCGAGGTGGTATAACATTCACATTGCAGCCTGGTAAAAATGGATATGTCTCACAAGTCACCGGTGGTAATATTTCAAGTGGTCTGCAGCCTGGTAAATCTGGATTTGTGTCACAATTCCGAGGTGGTATAACATTCACATTGCAGCCTGGTAAAAATGGATATGTCTCACAAGTCACCGGTGGTAATATTTCAAGTGGTCTGCAGCCTGGTAAATCTGGATTTGTGTCACAATTCCGAGGTGGTATAACATTCACATTGCAGCCTGGTAAAAATGGATATGTCTCACAAGTCACCGGTGGTAATATTTCAAGTGGTCTGCAGCCTGGTAAATCTGGATTTGTGTCACAATTCCGAGGTGGTATAACATTCACATTGCAGCCTGGTAAAAATGGATATGTCTCACAAGTCACCGGTGGTAATACTTCAAGTGGTCTGCAGCCTGGTAAATCTGGATTTGTGTCACAATTCCGAGGTGGTATAACATTCACATTGCAGCCTGGTAAAAATGGATATGTCTCACAAGTCACCGGCGGTAATACTTCAAGTGGTCTGCAGCCTGGTAAATCTGGATTTGTGTCACAATTCCGAGGTGGTATAACATTCACATTGCAGCCTGGTAAATATGGATATGTCTCACAAGTCACCGGTGGTAATACTTCAAGTGGTCTGCAGCCTGGTAAATCTGGATTTGTGTCACAATTCCGAGGTGGTATAACATTCACATTGCAGCCTGGTAAATATGGATATGTCTCACAAGTCACCGGTGGTAATACTTCAAGTGGTCTGCAGCCTGGTAAATCTGGATTTGTGTCACAATTCCGAGGTGGTATAACATTCACATTGCAGCCTGGTAAAAATGGATATGTCTCACAAGTCACCGGCGGTAATACTTCAAGTGGTCTGCAGCCTGGTAAATCTGGATTTGTGTCACAATTCAGAGGTTGTATAACATTCACATTGCAGCCTGGTAAAAATGGATATGTCTCACAAGTCACCGGTGGTAATACTTCAAGTGGTCTGCAGCCTGGTAAATCTGGATTTGTGTCACAATTCCGAGGTGGTATAACATTCACATTGCAGCCTGGTAAAAATGGATATGTCTCACAAGTCACCGGTGGTAATACTTCAAGTGGTCTGCAGCCTGGTAAATCTGGATTTGTGTCACAATTCAGAGGTGGTATAACATTCACATTGCAGCCTGGTAAAAATGGATATGTCTCACAAGTCACCGGTGGTAATACTTTAAGTGGTCTGCAGCCTGGTAAATCTGGATTTGTGTCACAATTCAGAGGTGGTATAACATTCAAATTACAGCCTGGTAAAAATGGATTTGTTTCGCAATATAAAGGTCTTCCTGTTGGTGGTTGACAGCCTGGCAATTCTGGATTTGTTTCACAGTATAAAGGTCTTCCTGTTGTTAGTTGACAGCCTGGTAATTCTGGATTTGTGTCACAATTCAGAGGTGGTATTACATCCACATTGCAGCCTGGTAAAAATGGATTTGTTTCGCAATATAAAGGTCTTCCTGTTGGTGGTTGACAGTCTGGTAATTCTGGATTTGTTTCACAGTATAAAGGTCTTCCTGTTTGTCGTTGACAGCCTGGTAATTCTGGATTTGTTTCACAGTATAAAGGTCTTCCTGTTGGTATTTGACAGCCTGGTAATTCTGGATTATTCTGACAGTACATAGGTAATATTGGAGGTGTACAACCTGGTAAATTTGGATTCATCTCGCAATTCTGTAGTATAACTTGTGGTTGACAACCTGGTAAATGTGGGTTTTCTTCACAATTCATGGGTGATCTGCACCATGGTAATTGTGGGTATTTAACACATATTGGTAAAATAAATTTGCATTCTGGTGCGGATGGGAATTTGGTACAATCAATCTGTGGTTCTAAAGTGGTAGATATGAAATTTTCTTGACATTGTGGAAGGAAAGGGAATATCTTACATTGCACAGGTCTCGGTAATTTGTGTGTTGGATTACATTGTGGGAGCTGTGGGAAAGCATTGCAATCTACTTGACACTGTGGTATATTAGGGAACAAGTTGCAATCTATTTTGTAACCTGGGAGATCTTGTGAAGGTTTGACCATTGACTGACACGCTGGTAAAAATTTGTAAGTCGCGCATATGTCAACTCGTCCTCCAGAAATTCTTTTACAACCTGGCAACATAGGATTTACAAAACAGTCTGTTGGAAGTGGATCATTATGGCACTGACAGGGTTCCTTAAATGGTTCAGTCACCATATTCCATATTTGATTAACGGCATTTTCATCTCCGTACGTCTTTGCTTTCATATTTTTCCAAAACTGTGGATTGAGCCATTCTGTAGATGGAGTCCAATTAAGTGATGGCTGAGAACAACGGCAGTTTCTTATACCCATTTGTTGTACTATATGTCTGATACCATCTTCAAGCGGTTGCATCAACATCGAATAATTCGGATCATAAGGAGATGGTGGAATTATTCCATGTGAAGTCAAAAATGATACATAAAGAGACGTTAGACGTGAAGTTATTACTTCCTCTATTGGTATCTCTTCGCCAAAACCTAGCGACTGGGTTTGAAAACTCTGAGAAAAAATAAATTATAAACAAAAATGTGATGTAAAACGTCGATTATTTGGGAAGTTATCCCTGTAATCGGATTAACTGGGGTATAAATAAAAATATGAACAAGAAAAATTAAAGAACAAGCAATCATATGAGCCTTTGATTTTAAAAGTGAGACAAGTCCACTTTTCGTTATTTCTAGATTTTTAATGTTTTGCATTTGAATGAAATTAAAAATATTCGTAAGGAGTAATAGACTTATTTTACATTTTTGGTATTCTCAATGCATGTAATTTTATTATACGATAAGTGTTATCGGCGTTATTTGAAAAAAGTCGTGGTTTTGGTGTACCTCAATAGACTGGTCTCACTTTCAAAGGCAATGATTTGCTGAAAATGTTGATTTCTCCTAATGAAATGGGATTATAGTAGCAAACAAATGAAAATTTTATTTAATTATCTATTTTATTTCAATATAATTTTATTCTTTGTTAAAAAAATAACAATATAAACAAAACAAAAATTAAATTTTATAGTAAATAATTTTTTTATTCAAAAATGGCTTTTTTCAGGTGTTCTAGCTTTTAAATAATTTTTCCGGAAATATTCGACGTACGATTTCAACATTATTTTTTATTCCGTTATTATTTTGAATTTCAGATTTAATATTTTCGGCCGTTTTAAGAAATGCATTTAATAATTAGATCTTCTCTAAATGTCTTTCGTCGTGGTCCTGTGTCTTTTTTACGAATTATTTGCCCTGTTATAGCGAATTTGTTTAAAAACTTTATCACAGCTGACTGACTATACACTCAGCGCTCACTTAACGTACGTCCGCTTAACGTACGTTCAATGTTACGTACAGATATATTTTGACAATATGTCCGCACGAACGAAAAATTATTTTCACGAACATCACTTGGACCCGTCGGCGAAAATGCATGCAGATTTCCGTAACAAACAAATTTTGACGGACAAAGAGGACAGGCGTATGACTGAATATATTATAAAATTTGATGTACTTTTTTATTCACAAGAAATATGTAATGAGATTTTTATGATACGTAATTGATATGAAATCCTTATTGCTTTAAACAAATGATTGTTATATCGTCGGCTGAAAATAATAAGGTTGTATGTCGCAGTGTATTACATTTGAGAAAACAAGCTTCAAAAATTTTGACATGGAAAAAACCAATATAAGGTTACAATACAATGAAGAAATTTTTTTAATAACTATATATTGATATGTTATTGACATTTACGCATTATTTTGAAAAAAAAATATTTGAATAATACCATTTTAACAATTTGAAAATTGAACATACAACTTTGTGATTAAGAAAAACACGAAACTTAGTACCTTAACGTTACATACAGCTTTGTAGTTCAAAGTAATATCGGGGGGAAATTCAGTTTATAGGTAAAGCTTCAGTTTTTAGGTTTCTGAAAATTGTTAAAAAAGTACCAGAAAAGGTAAAAGAAATGTTAGTCACGTATTAAATTTTTATTTGATTAAATAACACAAATTAAACAATATGCTTGCAAAATAATAACAAATTAAACATTAATATTACAAAAAATTAAGATAAATTAAGATAATTGGAACTGAAACTGGAACATTCGAAATATAAAAATTAAACGAAATAAATTGTATTTTTATTATTTTCTTTCTTGGCAATATTGTTTCATAATAAGATTTATCCATAGTAGGCATCCAATCCAGCATAGATTTTAAAGCGATTACCTTGTTTTCTGGTAATGGATTTTTATTTGTAGAAACCTTAATGTCTCTAAATATATTTAACAAGTCTTCAAGACCTTGTTTTATTCTTTTTAATATTTTTTGTAACCCAGGTGCCCGAAAAAGATGTTTTATATTTAACATAAAAGATGTATGTCAAACATACAACCATAAATTATGAATTAAAAAAAAAAAACAATTAAAATACAAGGGTGTACGTTTTAACATACAACTAGTTTTGTAAGTTTTTTATTTTTTAAGACATACAACTATGGTTTTCTGCTTTTTTCTCCGACACCGGTAATGCTATCTTATGGAAATTATTGGAACAAGTAGGTTACGTGACATACAACTCTATAGTATTGAAAAGTGCATTTGACAAAAAATGTCACATACAACCTTATTATTTTCAGCCGACGATATTTTAACTTCTGTGCTCAAATATCTACAATGAAATTGAAAATACGCGAATTCTCTAATAATTCAAAAAATTACCGGCGAATGCCCATTCACAAAGCGGCGATTATATGTTCGTGCAAACAAAGTGTACGTACGTGCGAACAAGTGTACGTTCGTACGGACATGGAGAAGCAATTTGAGTAACAAAAAATCGTAATCATATGCATTTATATGGAAATACACCGTCCGATTAACGTACAAATCGCTTAATGTACAACACATTGGGAACGCATTAAGTACGTTAATTGAGCGCTGCCTGTACTTTATTTTGCACTATAGCACGCGTAAAATGTTTCCTTGTGTAGAGTCACTATTTTACACTTTTCGTTTTCTGTTAATTGTTTTTCTTTTGTCATATTTTCACTTTTAAATTACACTATTAATGTTGAAGAAAAAGTGAAATATTATATGTGATACATTTATAGGGGAGATGTAGGGACGGTGGCACACATTTTGGTTTTCTGTACATAACATCTTCAATTTTGAATTTTTTAAATAAATCTTTTCGCCACTTAATACTTATAATGTCGTTGTTTAAATAACCTAAAAATTCATGTCCTTATAACGTGCCATTTATAATTAATATTTTTGTTGACCTCTGCAATTGTGCCACTGTACCAATACGTGAGGGTACAGTGAAACAGCATTAGGTATACAGTGGAACAGTAAATATAATAGGTATCTAAAAAATCTGTATATGTATCAATAATTTTTATTGAAACTTCAATTCAATGTCTTTAAAAATAAATCATCTGAAAGGTACTGAAAAATTAATAATATTGTAAAAAAATCAACAAATAAACTTTGGTAAGTTCCTTGGAAGCAGTAAATTTGGATAGTTTTTATTTTAATGTTAATTATATTTCATTAAATTTACTGTAAAAATCAAAATGTCTAAACGGTGTTTTGTGCTACCAGACGGAGCAGGAGATGATAAAACTTTTATCAGCTCTAATTTTTAAATGTGTAATTTTCATTTGTTTTAATAAATTTAAAGAATAGAGTCAGCCGTCGGAGATATGTTACAACAATATCGTCAGTCGTTATTTCTATGATTTCCCCTATAAAGTGGCTCTTCATTTTATTCTTTCCGTATCCTTCAAATATTAAGGCATATTGTCTTACTTTAATATCCTTGTTTACGTAGTCTGTCGAATCTGTATCACATTCAGAGTCAACATTATCATCTGAGTTTGAATTCTCATCAATACTGACATCAGTATCAGATGTGTCTGAACTTATAGGAATATCTTTTAATTTTCTGATCTTTTTATTTTGCGCAGCTTGGAATTGTTCTTCTAACTCGTACCCACGTACGTGCGTACAGTGGCTCACTGTACCACTGTATCCACATAACACGTGTGCCACTGTTAGCCTAACGCTATTTTTACGTACATTTTATCAAATATAATAAATGATATAGTATAGAACATTAGTAATTACTTTACACTGTAGACAAATGACCAATTTACAACATGTAATACAAAATTTCTTACTAATTTAGTTGTGTCTCGTTCAAATAAAAATTTTCTTGTTACGATAAACTTTAGTTTGTCAACCTCAAATCAATATTTTCATCATAAATGGCGGGACTTATATTTATAGACTCAAAATGTGGATAGTATAATTTCTCAGTACCAGAGGGGCCTATATATACCCAAAAAAACATGAAAATATTCTATATTTCAAAGATATTTCAAATGTTCCACTGTACCAATTGTGCCACCGTCCCCACATTTCCCCTACATATCACCCATAACTAACACAACAATACACTTGTATAAACCTGCACAATCCTGTTTTAACGTGATAAATGATTACTGGAATATTTTAAAGTGAGTACATTTCTGTGAACGCTACGTATATACAAAATTTCATCAAAATCCGACCTGTAGCTTTAGAGTTTTGCTTGGACAAACAGTTACATAGAGGGAAAATATTCTAAAAATGGTCAAAATTGTCTAGAGTAAGCATAAACCTACGATAGCAAAAATACTAATTAAATTTTTAATGTATAAACAGAGACTCCAACTTTGTATATAAACGAGGAATGTTTCCTAAATTCTGGGAATTGTGCTATAATTAAATTACGCAGAACTTATAGGCAATGTTATTGGTGCCAGACAAGTCTTGACATGTTTACGAAACTATCTATATAACTATCTATATAATTATCTATATAGTGCAATATTGTTCAGTCTGATTTAGGTGTTCGACTGATATAGACGCGTTTTCATAGCACTGTTTTTGTAACCATGGAGAACGCAGCAAAATCTCAAAGAGTAATATATTATTTTATTTTGTGGAAAGAAGGTGTGGAAACATCAGAAATTATTCAGCGTCTGCAAGGAGTATTTGGTGAGTCTGCAGAATCCAAAAGTACTGTTTATCGGTGGATCGATCGTTTTAAAACTGGTAGAACATCACTAGAAGACGATCCACGCAGTGGGCGCCCAAGCACGTCGGTAAATGAAAGAAACATTACTGCCGTCGAAGACCTACTGAAAGAGGACAGGCGAATGACTATTCGTCAAATTAGTGTGCGCCTAGGGATAGGTACACGACAAATTCATGACATCTTGCATGATTGTTTGGGCGTTAGCAAGGTTTCGCCGCGCTGGGTGCCAAGGCTGTTGGGAACAGAACCGAAATTCAATAGGAAAGTTCTTTGAGGACGGCTTAAAAAAATTAGTTTACCGTTAGGATAAATGTTTTCAGTTAAATGGAAATTATGTTGAAAAACTACATTGTAATATTGACGAAAATTAACAAAATAATAAAAATTATAGCTAAATTCCCAGAACTTTGGAAACATCCCTCGTATATATTTATTTATTTCCCTCAGAGCATTTTCAATGGGACGTATATGCCCCATTGAGACTCAAAGGGTTAAAAGAGAAATATCCAAATTTAATCCGAAAGCTTCATTGTTTATTGCCTTTTAGTGCCATTTGTTTGAAATCGTATTTTCGTCCCACACTGCGATAAAACAAATTACAAAAATAAGCTGTATACCACTCTTGATATTAAAATTCAGCTGTCTACAATTAAACCAAATTTTGCAAAAACATTGAAAGAAAAGAAGTCACATTACCAATTTGAATGAATAATATTTAATTTTCCATATTCTATCGTTTATTGTATTTTCAAAAAATCATTTTTGATTTATTGTTTTAAAGTTATAACGTTATAAAAGGGGTTCTCTATCAGCATCTAGTAAATAAAGCACTCATCTTCTTCCAAATCCTCAAAACCAAGATCATTTGCTAGGTTCAATATGGTTTGTCAAAATTTAGAAAGAAAATCAACTTCAGAATCATTAGTTTTTATGTAATCTGGCCATATTTTCTTCACTTTTTTTTTGCCGTTTGACGAAACATTTTGGGCCATAAATCGAAAAAGTGCCATGATTAAAGGCCGTATAGCGAAAAGACGTATAAAGAGCGGCCGTATAGCGAAAAGACGTATAAAGAGCGGCCGTATAGCGTATGAGTGTACAAACCACAGTAATTAAACTAAAATTTACACGAAAAATAGATTTTTTTCGGGTTTTCGGTTCAAGTTCCGATTCAGTTTCAAGTCCCTGATTTAAAATTGGTCATTGTTACTATTGTTTCTTAATATAATTTCTTTTATTTAAATTGAGTTGTATTTAGTAATTTTTCATGTTTTTAAAATTGAGAATATTTTTTTGTTATTATTATTTTTTTACCGACCGCCAACATATATAATTGTGATCGTACCGATTTTGACATTTTGAGATTTCGATGGATCTCCACAAATTGAGGTCCCTACATAACGTATTTTGACTATTTTTAGCATGATGTCTGTCGGTCTGTCTGTCTGTCCGTCTGTCTGTCTGTCTGTCTGTCCGCCCGTCTGTCCGTCCGTCTGTCTGTGTACAGGTGCAGAGCAAATTCGGCTAAAAGGATTTTTATGAAACTTCATATTTAAGCTTTTCACATCAAGTTGATCAACTTTTGGTAAAAATCGGTTGACTTGAAATGGGTGTTTACTCGTGTCAATTTTAAGATTTTTGCGAATATTTCATAACAGAAAAATATTTTGAAAAAATTTATTTAACAAAAGTTGCTATAAAAGCAATAACTAACAACTTTTATTTGAGACATTTTTTGATAAAACGAAAAAATCTTGAAAAATTTTTCGAAATATTTTCCAAGTATTTATTTTTTCATACTTATATGTTACGTTTCTATGGTCATGATAAATAATATCTCTGTTAGAAAATATTGGGGCATGTTATTTCTACTCTGCTGCAAGAATGTATTTTATACAAGTACTTTATGATGGAGGTCGGTCCTGTGGTGGCTACAGCGTGTGGCATTTTTTTTATTAATTTAATGAAGACTTATGTACGAAGAATCACTTGGATATTTAAGGTTTTGTAGGTGTCTGTCTGTCTGTCTGATGGAATAAATTGTAGCCTAATGGCTTACATAGAATGTTGAAATTTGGTATGCTTATACACCTTATGTGTAACGTTTCCATAGTTATAATAAATAATATCTCTGTTAGAAAATATTGGGCCAAGTTATTTCTACTCTGCTGCTAGAATGTATTTTATAAAAAATTTCAAATTTTTTTCGTTTTATCAAAAATGTCTCACATTAAAAGTTATTAGTTAATGCATTTATAGCAACTTTTGTTCAATAAATTTTTTCTAAATATTTTTCTGTTGCTAAACATTCGCAAAAATCTTAAAATCGATTTGAGTAAACTCCCATTTCTAGTCAACCGATTTTTACCAAAAGTTGACTAACTCGTGCCATTGATGCCAAAAGCTTAAATATACAGTTTCATAAAAATCATTTTAGCCGAATTTGCTCACGTGTACACAGACAGATAGACGGACGGACGGACGGACGGACAGACAGACAGACAGACGGACAGACAGACCGACAGACATCATGCTTAAAATAGTTAAAACGTTATTTAGGGACCTCAATTTGTGGAGATCCATCGAAATCTCGAAATCAGTATGATCACAATACCTCCCTTATATATGTTGACGGTCGGTAAAAAGTTTCGGATGGGCGTATACGCCACTGGAGAAGAACGATTTACAGATTAGTAAGAGCACGATAGATAGATAAATGATAATGATAATGACCTATTTTAATAGTAAAAAAGGCTATTAAAATCAGTAGCTATGAGTCCAAGCATACAATATGTCATAAAAAACTTAATTATTCAATAGAAAAATTTACTTAAAACAAAAAATTCAAATCTTAATGCGCTTAACATTTAAAAATCATTGAATTTAGAAGAAAACTATTCTTAAACAAATTTTATTACCAAATCTTACCATAAACAAATTAAATTAAAATAGAAATTGGTTTTTGAATTTTTTGTTTCAAATAGATTAAGTAAAAAAATTAAAGTTATAATGATTTACTTAACTATTGATTAAGTAGATAATTACTAACCTGTGCTAGTAGTAGTATCACCCATATTAATCCAGACACACTCCACCTCTTGTGAGGTATCATTTTTTTAAAATTTTTGTCCCAAAATTATTTTAATATCACTTAGTTTCCGTCAAATGCTGCCACACGATAAATCGGAACTAAAATACTCACTGCCTTTTATAGCTACAGGTAATTCTACGATAACATGCCTCCATCACAAACCCACAAAGAAATTTTATAATCTTTAAGCCTCAGTAACACGTCAACTAATAATATGAATTTTACTTTCACTGATAAAGCAATGACATCATAAGGGATTTCTTAAATAATCAGTGTCGGATTAAGCTTTTGATGACGTACAAGCGCGAGCCCCATTGGGCCTCCCCCTTATTTATTTATTTTTTTGTTTCTAAACATTCATTTGTAATTACCAGTGCCGCAACAACATACGCGCCTGGTGCGTAAAATTATTTGCCCCCAATTTGATGGTAGGGTCGATTGCATCAGTAAGGGAACATTCAAGACATTTACTTACGTTGTTTTCTTCACCAAAATGTTATTTAAGATATTTATTTACCATATTTTATTGAGAATCCTTAACATCTTCTTGTTTTATTTTGATGCAAGTGGAAATAAAAGAATAACTTATACCCTTTTCACACTAGAACTTTAAGCCGAGTGAACTTAAAGTTCACCAATGTTTAACATCGGTTTGCTTTCACACTTGATGTTTAAATCTCTGGTGCTGTCATCAGCTACAGTAATTTTGTCCTTAAGTTACCGTCATGAAATTACCAGTTTTGAACTGTCTGCGCAGACGCACATTTTGAATTATTATAAACAAATATGGTTATTTCATTTCATTCTACAATAAAGACACTACAATAAAGAATATATTACACCTGTATTAACATGTAAGTCGATACATTTTATCTCAATTATTGTAGCTCTGTATTTTATTAAACACATTATTAAAATAAATAATTTTATTATAACAATAAGTATAAACTTCTTATAACGTCGATATAATACAGTATTCTTGTTTATGATAATATAAAATGTTGACAGCACAAATTCAAGGAGTATTTTTCTATAACAGAAATTAAGTTGGCAATGCGGACGATGTTTAAGACGCAGATCTCTGTCTTAAACATCGCTTGTATTTAGACGAGGCCATACGGTTTCACATTAGCCTTTAAAAATACATTCACTTTAACATCCGATCTTAAAGTTCTAAGGTGAAAAGGGTATTAGAAAAATAAAAACCTTAACTTTATTCATAAAAATCACAAAATAACCAGTAAAGGAACAATAGGATTAAGTGTTACTTTACTGATAAAGGAACTAACTTATTACCAATAAACAAAAAACATACAAAAATATATATTATAAAGTCATTTTTAGGGTTTTGTAGGTATGACCAAAAAACCCTTATACCGTCAATTTGTCGTCTGTCTGTCAGTCTGTCTGTCTGTCTGTCTGTCTGTCTGTCTGTATGTATGTATGTATGTCTGTCTGTATGTCTGTCTGTCAGTCTTTCTGTTCGGTAAAAATTGTAGCCAAACGGTTAAACCTAGAGAGTTGAAATTTGACATGCTTATACAACCCTTTGATTCGCACATAGGAAAAATACTAAAACATCTAAAAAACATATCCCCTAAAAATATAAACAAATATGTGCTCATCGAAAAAAAAAAATATTTTTTAAATTCTGAGTAGGGTATCAAATGAAAGCCCTTAGTACGTGGATTAACGATCAAATTTTTGCCAAGATTTTTGCCAAAATTGTGCAAACAAATTTTTGTCCCACAGCCTGTAGCCCAGATGGTTTAAACTAAAAATCTGAAAAAATTGTAAGTAATGTGCAT
The DNA here is from genome assembly GCA_963971575.1 of Liopterus haemorrhoidalis. Lineage (NCBI taxonomy): Eukaryota > Metazoa > Arthropoda > Insecta > Coleoptera > Dytiscidae > Liopterus > Liopterus haemorrhoidalis. The sequence goes on from OZ020615.1 coordinate 1,816,809, forward strand.
TTGTCTGAACCGGAATAGTACAACAGGAATTTTTGATCAGATTATGTTTTCGGAAAATAACGTATTTTTTTGTGTTTTTTGTAAAATATATGTAAAATATTTAATAACTTATGTAACTCAGTAAACCTGCATGCTTTGATAGTGTAATGGTTAGCGTTCTCGCGTTCTAATTTGCAAACTAGGGTTCGATGCGATCTCGAGTCAATCTTATTTTTACAATTTTATTTTTTCTGTTTTTTTTTTGTATTTTTCTGTTGCTAAATATTCGAAAAAATCTTAAAATCGACACGAGTAAACTCCCATTTCTAGTCAACCGATTTTTTCTAAAAGTTGATCAACTTGTGCCTTGATGTCAAAAGCTTAAATATGCAGTTTCATAAAAATCCTTCTAGCCAAATTTGCTCTGCACATGTACACAGACAGACAGACAGACGGTCGGACGGACAGACGGACGGATGGACAGACGGACGGTCGGACGGACAGACCGACAGACATCATGCTAAAACTAGTCAAAACGTTATGTAGGGACCTCAATTCGTGGAGATCTATAGAAATCTCGAAATGTCAAAATCGGTATGATCACAATCAGATCAATTCGGTAAAAATGGTAAAAAAAATGGTAAGGCAATGGCGCCTATAGGTCTGATGGATGTTTAAAATATAATTAAACACTCCACTCTTCTTCATTGGGGGGAAGGGCACAGTAACAAGTAGCGACAACTACCGTCCAATTGCTATTTCTACCGTGATCTCAAAACTTTTGGAAAGGATACTGTTAGCGAAAGCTGAAGAAAAATTTCAATGCGCCGATAATCAGTTCGGATTCAAGAAAAATCACGGTACAGAAATGGCAATCTATACCTTAAAATCAACCATTGCCAGATATGTAGCACGTCAAACGCCGGTATATGCTTGCTTCCTAGATCTCAGCAAGGCTTTTGATCGAGTGAATAGAGGGAAACTTCTTGAAATTCTAAGAAAGAAAAATGTTCCGGAACGCTTGGTAGATATACTAAGAGAATGGTTCGACGAAGAGGTCAAACGTGTACGTTGGGGTGCAGAAAGATCTGCTCATTTTAAACATAATCTGGGAGTAAGACAAGGTAGCCTCTTATCACCTTATCTATTCAACCTGTATATGGATGACTTAAGTTTGCAGTTGAATAAGCTGAAAACGGGATGTGTGATGGGTTCCTGTGTTATCAACCACATATGCTATGCTGATGACATGGTACTACTCTCACCCTCTTTGGCCGGCTTGAGGGAACAAGTGAAGATTTGTGAGTGCTTCACCACAGAGCACGGACTGCTATATAATGTCAAAAAGACTGAGTATATTGTTTTCCAACCGAAGTGAAAGAAGTACAGCGTACCTAATCTTAAGCTGTGTGGACAGATCGTACCGCGTGTTTCGTTCGTGACATACCTCGGTCACATAATGTGCGACGATCTTTCGGACAATGCAGACATTAGTAGGCAGTGTCGAATGTTGTGCCTGCGCGCCAATATGTTGAATAGACGATTTGCAAGATGTAGTAAAGGTGTGCGCAATTGCCTATTCAACTCATACTGTGCCTGTGTTTATGCATCAGCCCTATGGACAAATGCAACAAAGGCAATTAGACATAGATTCAGAGTGTGTTATAATAACGCCTTTAGAATTGTAAATGGCTTGGACAGATTTTGTAGTGCTAGCCTTATGTTTGCTCAAAATGGAATACCTGACAGTTGGGGTATGCTGCGCAAACGAATTTTTTCTCTGCGCAGCAGGCTTTGGCTGTCAACTAATAAGCTGATTGTTAACTGTCTGAAAAATGATATTATGTTTAACAACCATTGGTGTAAGCAATTAGTGCTTCACTAAAACTTGAATCTGTATTGTGGACAGACTGGACCAATGGTTGTACTATGTCTTATTTTTGTTTTTATTTTCTTTTATGTTATATCTTTCTTGTAAGTTATGTAATTATTCTGTTCACTATCTGTTTGTTTTGTTTGTTACTACTTGTATATTATATGTATATTGTTTTTGGCCTAGATGCCGGTTAATAAATGGTAATAATAATAATAATAATAATAATTACAAGCACCGAGAAAAAGCAGTTTAGTAAGCCTTTTGCCCAGAAGCCTATTTCTGTCACTGCATACAGTGACTCTTGCTTTCGAAAATAAGCGCTCTGAAGGAACTGTCGTCGCTACTACAGACAAGAATTTCTGAGCAATTTTATATAAGTTAGGGAAGACTGTCTTCATATCGTCCCAAACCAGTAACGGATTGGATTTCAAAGGTGAAACTGGATTTAACAAATACAGTGATAGTTCATGTTCAGTTTTGTTAAAACCACGTTGGTCTGTGCCTGATTTTGGTTTCCTCTTCCCATGTGCAATGACAGTATGTTCCAGCAACCGGATTGTTGCTGGAACACTAAAACTAGAAAATTAATTGATAGAATACAATAAACGTACAAAAAAAAACATACGCTATTTATTTTCATATATTTTTTATCCTAGACTTTTCCGATGTGTATATTTGTTCTCTTAGAAATTCTTATTAAATAAAAAATAATTTTTGAATAAAGTTCATAAATTTTTATTTTGTCATAGCATCCCGGTTATATTTTGGCGTACAATATATTGGTATTATTTAGCTAGCAGTTATGAGCATAATATTAGTGTTAAGATGAAATATTGGTAATTACCGGTCAATGGAGATGGCCATAAGGGTGAACACAGAAGCACAGATGGACAAGATGGCGGTGAACTGGGCAATCTTGCAGTACAATGTCCCAAACGGCCAGTGTGAGTTCAGCATATAGATGTAGTTGAATATGACATTCAAAGTTGATACCATGGTGTCCGCTATCGACAAATTCACTGCAACAAAACATAAAATATCAATTTCACCAAAACATATAACACATAATACAGTTATTTATTATTTGGGATGGTAGTAGTGCCTAGGGATCAGAAATTTTCAGGTCTGGACTAGCGCTCTCAGACATAACTTAACCCTTTACCGCATAGTGTGCCATATAAGGCACAGTCCGAATTTTATTTTACTTTTAAAACTGAATCAGAACGTTACTTCATGAATGTTCATATATGCCACATACACAGCAATGGATCCTGCAGTATCTCAAGTAATGGGTTGCAATAGATTTGAGGATATCAGGCGGAATTTGCACTTCAACGATAACTCTGAATTTATTGAGAAAGGACAACTAGAAGTTACGACCTTTTCTTTCAAAAATTCGAGAGCAACTTCGTTTAATCTAGGGTGACCATTTTCTTAAGAAGGTAATGCGGGACGGAGCAAAAAAAAGGTCTTCACCTCCGAAATCCAAGCGAAGAGCAAAAAAGGTCCTCATCTCCCAAAATCCAAGTGAAGAGCAAAAAAAAGGTCTTCACCTCCCAAATTCAAGCGAAGAGCAAAAAAAAGGTCTTCACCTCCCAAATCCAAGCGAAGAGCAAAAAAAAGGTCCTCACCTCCAAAATGTTAAAATGCAGGACAATGCGGGACTTTTGCGGAACGCATGTTAATGCGGGACAGTCCCGCAAAATGGGGGACGAATGGTCACCCAATTTTAATCCCTAATGAAGAACACCTAGCAATTGACGAGCAAATAATACGGAATCATTTTCGTTTGTAGCATAATGTTGAATCATAATGTTCCATGTATGGCACAAACCCTATTTTCATAAAAATAATAATTAATATTTTAAATATATTTTTTAAATTAATTTTTCTATCAATAAGTACCAATTCCTGATGCCCATGAATTATTTCAGCCAAAAATAATAATTCATGCAGTAAATGGTTAACGTAGTAAGAAAAAGGTGTCTAAAATTAGCCACGAAGATGGTCTTTGAATGGGGAATGGGTCTGGGAATGTTTTTACTGCCCAAAAACTTGTTTATTAAAATTGCTGTGTGACAAGGCGCAAATTATTGGTCAAAATCTGATGAACGGTAGTGTGAGTCAAATTCAACTCTTTCCCGATCATTTTAACTGCTAACTGCCGACCGGCGTAGCGTAGTGGTAACATATGTGCTCTGCGTTGCGAAGGTCTCGGGTTCGAATCCCGTTCAGGCATGGAAATTTTATCAAAATAAAAATTGTCCTGGCTAATTGCCACAGTAGCAAAGGTCACCAAATTAAAAAAAAAAAAAAAAAACTGCTAACTGACGATTTGAACGCACAAGATCCTGGATTCTGTCGATATTTTCATCGGTTCTTGAAGATGAAGGCCTTCCGCTGCATGATTCATCTTCAATCAACTCTTTTCCTTCTGAAAATGCCTTAAACCACCAAAAAAACCTGGGTCCTTGACAAAATACTGTCTCCGACTAATACAGCCTTACTGATGCGTTTAAAGCACATTTTCTTCTTGAATACATAATGGAAAGGGCCAATTCATCGATAAAAAAAACTGTGCCAATGCTTTGGTAATTCGAAATAAATGTATTTTTTTAAAAATTATGTATCAATCAAATTAAATGTGTCACGCCGTATATTATTTATAGTCGAATAATTTCAAAATAATTCAATTTTCTTTAATATTTTTTTCATCGATATTTAAATATACAACATTTAAGAAACAGTATTATTAAATCGACGGAAAAGTTATTTATAATTTATTTACAAAAGCCATTTGTATAAATCAGACTGGGGGCAATTTTGAACAATATAAGTTAATAATAATGAATTTTAATAAAATTTATATAATTTAATTTGTATTTTTTCCCGATTATTTTGTAATGTAAGCTAAGACTTGTTTACGAGGTTTAGTAGTAAGTAACCGGACTGGCAACATAGCATTTGATCTAGCAACATTTGGAAAGCGAGACTTGGAGGGGTGACAGGTGAACATATGATACGCCTTCAGTACGAGTTTGAACTCGCTAGAGTAATTTTGTTGTCCGTAGCGCTTTTTTTCGTGAAACAATTTTTTCTAGTGCGTTCTAAAAATGAGTGACATTCATTTCGAGCAATGGTGTCAGGTTTTGCTTCAGACTTGAATGGAAACTTTTGCAAAACTTCAGCAGGCCTACGGAGACAGTGTTTTATCAAGGACCCAAGTTTTGTGGTTTAAGGCATTTTCAGAAAGAAGAGAGTTGATTGAAGTTGAATCACGCAACGGAAGGCCTTCATCTTCAAGAACCTATGAAAATGTCGACAGAATCCGGGATCTTGTGCTTTCAGATCGTCGGTTGACAGTCAGAATGATCGGAGAAGAGTTGAATTTGACTCACACTACCGTTCATCAGATTTTCACTAATGAATTGGGGATGAGAAAAATCTACTTGTCACACAGTAATTTCAATAAACGAGTTTTTGGGCAGTAAAAAGATTCCTGTGGCTCCTCAGCCTCATTATTCGCCTGACTTGAGTCCTTGTGAATTTTTCGTCTACCCAAGATTGAAAAATCACCTCAAGGGACGTCATTTTGGGTCACTCGAAAACATTCAAACGTCCCTAACCGATCAACTGAAAGCTATTCCAGTATCCGAGTTCCAACACTGCTATGAGGATTGGAAGAATCGTCTCCAGCGCTGTGTGGCTTCCCAAGGAAGTTATTTTGAGGGAGACAATATTGAATTGTAATTCTAACAGAATTATAGCTCTTCATAAAATTAAAAATAATGACTTTACCTGCCTTATTTATCTACCAATGCCTAATGTTCATGCACAGGAACTTATGTAACTTCCCCTCTTCCAACCACGGACATGACACACGGCAAAAAAATAATATACGTAGTAATTTTCTTCGTCTTCAAAAATCAAGAAATAGCGAAAACTACTACGCCATTAAATTTTTCAATGTAATACCTGAGGAAATAAGATCCCTACCAATCAAGACATTTTCAAACAAACTTAAAGAATATTTATTGACAAATCCCATTTATGAAATTGATGACTTTAATAATGTTCATTTTTAATTTATATTATTTCATTATGTAACTAAGACTGACTGTAAACATATTTTATGTAATGTGGTCAATAAATGTATTATTATTATTATTATTATTAGAATAAAAAAAAATTAAAAATCAGTCCGGTTACTTAATTTACACACATCGAAGATCATAGAATTTAGATTAAAAAGCTATTTATGTACCAAGGGTGTTACTAAGATTATTACGCCTGGAGAGCAGCGTAATACCTCTCGAGGGCCTCTGGGCCGAGGTATGGATGTCGCTCAATAACAATTAACACTTATGGATAAATTACAACTAGGGCTTACAATACCGGGATTCCGGGATCCCGAATACCGGAATCCCGGACGATTTTTGTCCGTTATTAAAAACCGGTATTTATGTAAAAATACCGGTATTTTGGTATTACATTAGTTGATAAAAATTGAATTTATGCACAAATATAAATCTAATCTTGATTAGATGAGTTACGTCCGTAAGTTAGTAATTATAGTTGAAGGTAATGGGATTCGGACCAGTCAGAAAATAAAAACAAATTTATTAACTTCGCTAACGTTTCGATTTAATTTAAATCTTCATCAGAGCTTAGTTAATAGTCACGATATAAAATAACAATTTTAAAATTAATAGAGAATACATCATATTGTCCGGTTATTGAACTCAGAGATAAGCATATGCTATACATATGCATATGAGATAAGCATATGCTTATCTCTGAGTATGTTATTTATGTTAGAAAAATTTGAAGAAATTAAATTTTGTATTCAAAAAGCGCTTATTGACATTAGTTCCGATATTAATTTTTCTGACGAAGAATTTAATTTATTATCTTCAATTATTGCTGCTCTTACTCCTGTAAAATTAACAGTAGATACATTATGCCGAAAAGATGCAAATCTTTTGACGGCTGACGCTTCTTTAACATTTATGTTAGATACTCTTGCCCAGCAAAAATCTGCAATTGCATTAGAATTATTGGAAACATTAAAATCTCGAATTTTACTGCGACGAACTGAATTATCACAAATACTTCAGTATCTGCAAAAGGGCTCACAAGATGTTGGAGAAGTATTTAAACGCATATCCAAATTTACAATCATTAAAAAAATTGTAAGCTTAACTAAACGGCTCACACATGAAAATCTAGAAGATACAGAAGATATGGAAGTTGTGCAAGAAACATCCCTTCCAATATCTTCCCAAATTAGCAATGAAACAGTATTAGAATCTGACAAGGTAAACGTAAACGCATTAAAGAAAAAACTGCAGGCAGCAATAGACGAAACACTAAATATTTCACCCGTGCCTGCATTTAAAAAAATTCCAGGTCTGGAACAAAAAATAAAAAATGAAATTACTTTTTTTGAAAAAACAGGAACAAAAGGAACGTATTTACAAAATGTGTATGATTTCTTAATGACAATAGTGCCGACAAGTGTAGAATCAGAAAGAGCTTTTTCGGTGGCTGGTTATATTTGTACGAAAATTCGGTCCTCGCTTGATGATGAAACGATTGATTGTTTATGTTTTTTAAGAGCATACTTTAATAAACAAAACGCAAGTTATTAATATTATTTCATAAATACTTTCAATTTAATTATATTTTTTGCTTCTTTAATTATATAATGCCATACGAGCCTATTATATGTAAAATGTAACATAGAATTTAATATGTACTTTTTTTTACTTGCACGTTTTTTTGTATCTATCTACTCCTACTCTCTATGTAATAAAATAAATAATATCTACTCCTTTCAGAACAATATTTATTGGATTTCATATATTATTTGTTAACAAGTCAATATAACAACTGAGGTAAGTAAAAATATAACTAGTAAATTTTTTATTAATAATACCGGTTTTAATACCGGTATCCCGATATTTCAAATTTCAAATATCAAATACCGGTATTCAGATTTTAGTTCGGTATTGTAAGCCCTAATTACAACGTCCTGTATAACACTTGCGATTTTTATTTACAATTTTTTTCTTACAACTGTGACAATATTAATTTATTAAATTATTCATTATATATATACCCAAAAATGAATTAATTTTTTATGTAGGTATTAAAATATAAATATTATAATTATATAATTAAGCCGTGTAATTATTTTACAAATTATACAACTAAAATAAATGTAATCTGAAATTTAATTTACCTGTATATTAATGGACTACGAAAATAATACAATTATTAATGAAAATGGTTATTTATATTCTCTTGTGGAACACAGTGTTTCTATAACAAACTTCCAACTCTGGCCAAGGCTTAGGGCCGGCGCAACAGTTTTTATTATTCTTTTTTTTTACCTTTCAAAGGTTTTGCTGACATCCCGTTCCTCTGTAATCCCATATGAGCTGGGTTCCCAGCCCTAATTTTCGTATTGGTATGTTGCTAAAATTTTGAAAATTCCCTTGGCTGATACCTATACGCAAGCTCATCAGTCTTGACTTGTTCTTGGGACCGCAGATGATTTTTGAGACTTAGCTTAAGGCTGCGTATAACCCCCAGAGGTTATCAATTTCTTATACAAAATTAACAAACTGAAATAAAATTAGTATCAATCTACACATCAAATTTTGCACCGAATTTTTATCTATCTAATAGGATATTTTTAATTATAGAAATATTTATTGTAAAAATATTATCGCTCAATAACTTAATAATTAACATCAGCAACATTGTTCTGTAATTTTTTAAATCTATTTATGGGTTTCAAATAACTTTTATATTTATATAGTTTTGTGTAGAAATTTTCAAATAATACGTCAACATTTTTTTCGACTTGATTACTTATAGTTTAGAACCCTCGTCGAAAAATATTATACTTGATGATAATGGAATTCCACTTGGCACATGTATTCTTCACAAAAATTAAATCATTTTTACCCGTTACAACTATTTTGAGAACCGCGGCAGAATCAAGATGGCGGCAAATATAGACTACCAAGTACAATAACTATAAGTAGTTTTCACAATAGAACAAAATAGCTAAAATCCTTTTTGTAGAATGAAGCTTTAGCTACAATTTGCCGCATCGTACACAAATATGCGTCGATTGGTTTACAAGATGGCGCCTATAATGCAATTTGCATAATTACAATTACATAACAGTTTTTTCTAAAATTTAAAATATCCTATTAGATAGATAAAAATTCTCTACAAATTTTGATATATAGATTGTTATTAATTTTATTTCAGATTATTAGTTTTGTATAAGAAAGTGTAGGGAACTATAGGGTTGTGCGCCGCCTTAAAGCGGGCACGAGTGAAAATTCTCTACTGGTTGATACTACCTTCTCTCGGTCTACCGGCGTCAACCCAGTTACGTAATGCTAACTTGGCCGCTCTTAATAATTCTCCGTTCTCCTTCCATCCTCTTATTCTGTGCTGTCCAACACGTTTCTTATTTCTTCGCCGACGTAGCAGAACTAGTGATGGTACTGACTATTCGACCGTAAAAGTCATCAATTAATGTTGGATGGCGCACATTCACACAGTTGCTATGTCATCTCTTCGTTGATGCAGATCTGTCGTTAATGCAGATGTCATCTTTAATGTTAATAATAATAGGATCCTAACGACTAAATAGGCATATAAGGGGCAGAGAAGGTAAGTTCTCCGTTTCTAGACCGCTGGTTATAGATATAAAAACCGCGTTGTCAGTGAGACGTTTCGACTGGTCCTATATATCTGTATAAACAGTTACTCTTACTATTCAAATATTAAATCTCTAATGTTACTTTTGATAAAGATCGGGAAATAACTTTTGATCAGAAATTAATATTTGACATACATATGGACAATATTATTAAAAAGGTCACAAAATTTTGTTACCAGAATTCTCAAAAATTTTGTAACGCATATTACACTGATTTCTCTCTATTTTTCTTTAGTTAGAAATCACTTGCAATTTTGTTCAGTTAGTCTACACAGGGTCTTGTATGCATTAATTGAATTGAAAATTTACAAAAAAGATTTTTAACATATGTACATCAGTTTTCAGTTCAACAATGTAATCTTAAGTCCTCTGTCATTAGAAAATAGAAGAACTATTTTAGATATTAGTTTTTCTGTCAATATTTTCAATAACTAAATTGATAGACCTGATCTTTTAAGTAAATTTAATATTCATGTTCCCTCTTACAGTATTGGAAATACTGAATTTTTAATATTATCTAATAATAGAACTAATTCTGCATAAAATGCACCAATTCATCGCATATCATTAAATTTGAATACATTTATTAATATGAATAATTTTATTTTATACTACAAGAGTATATGTCGGGAAAATTTGAAACAATTAAAAAAAAATCATTCATTTTATAAGTGGATAATAATTAAACCTTTTTATGTTGCTTTTTTCACTATGATACTGTTGTAATTGTTTTGTAAAGTTTTTCTAGAGCCACACTATTATTGGATTTTTACATGTTGAGTGACAAAAATTGTTATAAATAAATAAATAGATAAATGTTACACATAAGTAGACACTCGAATCTCAATAGTTCAACTGGTCATTGAGAAAGGTTTAACCATTATGAAATACAAATATACAGCTGAGTGACAGTTCTATTACAGGGCTGATATATTACAAGAGCGGAATATAATACAGTACAAATTCATTAAAATTTGCCAAATAATAGATAATGGATGTTGTGACGTTTCATGCAATGGGAATATGAATTAGCTATATTCCAAACAGACAGACAGACGTTGCCTTGTATGTGTTGATAAATAGATAGATAGAAGATTGATGGATAGAAGAGAAGAGGTAAAATAAATATGCATGGGAAATAAATTTTTAAAATAAACGTTTAAAATCGTTAGCGCCAAAATGTAATCTAAATACTATAAGAAATGTATTTAATCTATAAATAATAATTTCATTACTTTTATGAATTCTTTTGTTATATAAATTTATATTTAACGGTAAAAATAAGATTTATTTTATATTAGGCATTGTCATATAAAACAAAAAAAAAACATATTCATTGCTGATTATATTTTGAAATATTTAACGCTTTATTCTAATAAGCTTATTTAAACGGCAGCAATAAATTTAAACAAACAATGAATATGGTATTTTGTAGTATTTTATAATAATTAATAATAATAATAACACAAGGCAACAAATTTGAACCTTTTTCTTTTATAACATGAGTAAAATTAACTGTTTTAGGATAAACAAATTCTACTATTTACGAAAATGCCAGTAAAAAATTTGTAGCACCTTCAGATTTTTTTTTTATTAATCTTTATTTCATGACGTTTCAACAACATGATTTTTAGCGTCAATTATTGGTTATTAAATTTATTATAAAGCTTCAGACTTGAATGGAAACTTTTGTAAAACTTCAGCAGGCCTACGGAGACAATATTTTGTCAAGGACCCAGGTTTTTTGGTGGTTTAAGGCATTTTCAGAAGGAAGAGAGTTGATTGAAGATGAATTACCCAGCAAAAGGCCTTCATCTTAAAGAACCGATGAAAATGTCGACAGAATCCAGGATCAGATCGTTGATAGACAAAATGATCGGGGAAAAGTTGAATTTGACTCACACTACCGTTCATCAGATTTTGACCAGTGAATTGGGGATGAGAAAAATCTGTGTAAAATGGTTCCAATAAACCTTTCACAGGACCAGTAAAAACATTCCAGCAATTATACATCATTCAATACTTTTACTTTAATTTCTACTAATTACTTTTAAAATAATAATAATAGAGGAGAAAGTCCTAATATGGGCCCTGCATTTAATATGGGCCTCCAAAGAAAATCTACTAATATAACTAACACCATCTTTCGGCAATAGCTTAAAACATAGATACCTTTCGTTCAACAATTTTACAAATTTAGTGCAGTTGAGTTCTTATAATTGTAAAGAGGGGTGTTAACTTTTTAAAAAACATTTATGGTAACAGCACTCTCCAAATAAAGATTGATAAAGATATGATCACTGATAAAATCCCTATCAGTAAAGAGGTTCTTCAATGTGACACAATGGTCCGTATGAATAAAAATAAGCATAACCTTTTACTTGCAAATTATGAAGCAAATCCTCCCAACAATATGAATAGAAATGCAAGCAAAACCTTCTACTTATGAGTAAGAAGCAAATGCTTTTTTGTTTATCTTTTGCTCAAGACAGAAGTAAATGGTTATGAATAAAACAGACCTTTTACTTTAAACTATAAGAAAATGCTTCGAAAAACATGCATCTATATATTCATATACTCTCTTGTGAAAAAGTGTTGTAGTGAACTAATTGCCATGGTGGATATTGTGCATTTAAGAAATATGAAACATTATAGGCATCGTTCTTCATTACGTCGTACTGACATAAAAGTTAGTTTCGTTTTGCACAGGAGAACATGGAAAGTTTAGCTAATAATTTTTAGGTAACTTTTTTTTGTTGAGATATCTAGCTGATCTTGGATTTCAAAGAAGTATCGGTGAGGAACTTGGGGTGGAGCAATCCACAGTATCACTGACTGTCAGCAGTGTTGTTGATCAAATAATTGCACAAGCTGGCAACTGGATTAAATTTCTTACTTCCCAAAATTTATTAGTGGAGGTGAAAAAAATGTGGTAAAGAAAATACTGTTTTCCAACCGCAGTTGGTGTCATTGACTGTACACATACAGGGATAGAAAAACCGAAGATCCATGAAGATGAATATGTCAATCGTAAAAGAAAACTTATGCTAAATGTATAGGCAATTTGTGATGCCAGTTAAATGTTCACAAGTGTAGGTGTAAAGTGCCCTGAATCTGTACATAACTTTTCACCAATAAAAATAAACTGTAATGTCAAACATGGACCTCAGTACAGCACTAGTAAAGTTTTAATAGTGTTTATAGACTAATTTCAAGTTGACAGCAATAAAAAGGAAGTAGTACGATTTTGAAAAATAGTGATTTTCAGGTTTCAACCTAAACACATCCTCTTGACCTTTTACTCACCGGTAGAAGCATTGACTTGTAAGTAAAAGGTAATCATTATTCATATAAAAAGAAGCAAATGCTTTTACTCCGACCTTTTAATCGAAGCAAATGCTTTTACTTCTACCTTCTACTTATGAGTATTTACTTCAACTTTATTCATACGGCTGAATATGTATTTGTAACAATATTGTTTATATGTTATTTGCAAAGTTTGTGTCTTTAATTATTACAGTGTTAATAAGTTGTTCAAATTTTATATATATATTTATGTACCTGCCCGTTTTGGGTAATACTGTTGGGCAGCAGTAATAAATAAATAAATAAATAAAATAAATAATATGCAATATGAACGATGAATGCTCCGAAACATTTTAATATAAAGAAGTTATTGGTTTATAAGTTTGATATAATCAAGACAAATTCACTTATTTTATTTATATGAAATAAATAGTAATAAATCAGCATAAAGAAAAATTTGCACACTTTAGAAAATAACTATTAATTTAAAAGAATTGTAAAAACAGGATTTGGTTAAATTGGATTAAATAAAACAATAACACAAACAATTTATATTCAAAACTAAAGCTTCTTAAATTAATATTTATTGTAGTTATTACATATATCAAAATATTTATATGTCATAAACAATGTTCTCTCTAAGTTGCGCGGGTGCGCGGCCGTGCACTAATTTTTCTAAAGTTGCGTAGCCAATTCTGTATTTTGCGCACAATGGGCAAAATTTTTGACTTCAAACAGGGGGGTCCTGTCACAGGACCCCCCTACTTGTACACTTTTATATACGTTTTGAACATTTCTGCTCCCATATACTTATGAACCGCGCAGTCAGCGAAAAAATTAGAGGTAACACATTGGTGTCCTACTGCGCTGGGTTAACTCGTATTTACAGAATCGGTCTCAGGCTGTGGTTGTTCATGGATTTAAGTCTGACTTTTATATCTCAACTTCGGGTGTCCCTCAAGGTTCACACCTTGGTCCCCTTCTTTTTATAATATACATCAATGATATTGTAAACTGTTTTAAGCACTCGCAAATACTGCTATATGCTGACGACTTGAAGATCTATTCACAGATTACATCAATTACTGATTGTCTTCTCCTACAAAAGGATCTAGTCAGTTTACATGACTACTGTATTTCAAATAAACTATTTCTAAATTTTTCTAAATGCTTTCAGATAACTTTCACTAGAAACCATCAAACTTTTTCATTTTCCTATAGCATAAATTCAAACACACTTCTTAACGTCAGCCATATTAAAGATCTTGGTGTAACCATAGACTCAAAGCTAAAGTTTGACATTCATATAAATTCCATAGTTCAGAAAGCTTACAAGATGTTGGGGTTCATCATTAGAACATCTAAATTTTTTAAAAACTACAAATCTGTCATCAGTTTATATAATGCATATGTAAATTCGCATTTAAGTTACTGCTGCACCGTCTGGAATCCCCAATATAATGTTCATATATCCCGAATAGAACAGATTCAAAAAAGATTTATTTGTTATATTTCTAGGAAAGCACCAATTTCCAGCATGAATTACAGTACCGCATGTAAATACTTTAAGATGCTTACAGTAACTGATAAAAGATCTCTCTCTGACATTATTATATTTGCAAAAATTATTAATGGTATAGTTGATTCTCCATCTCTCCTGCAACTTATAAATATAAATGTCCCGAACCGGTATTTAAGAAACAAAAATTTAATACACTAGCCTTTTGCCAGAACCAACTCAAATTTTAATTCGCCTATTATTAGATTTTCATTTACTTATAATAACTTAGCTTCTATTCTTAATCTTGATATCTTTTTTCAAACTATAAACATCTTAAAAAAACAGATTAAAAACTATTATATTAACAAATATTAATAATACACCTATTTTATAAAAAAATGTGTATCAACTTTATATAACTTTTATATGTATATTGTATTTTTATTATTATTATTGTTATTATTATTATTATTTTTTTTTTAATATTCACCAATGTAATTATATTGTTTAACAATGTTGTCGTTGTAGTGTTGGGTTAGTCCTGTATACAACGCTACGAACATTAAATAAAAAAAAATAATAATAAAACATTGGTCATAAATATAACTTTAAAAAAATAGCCAAAATCACACATGACCTAAAAAATTAAATTTGCCAATGTGTATAAAAACCCTAAAAACTTTTGGATTTATACTAAGAAACAGTGGTAGTTTTAAGATATCTACAACTTAATTACTGTACTGTGCACTAGTTCGCCCTAAATTAGAGTACGCGAATACAATCTGGAGCCCAAAAACAATGTCCCACAAAAATCAAATAGAAAAAGTACAAGAGATTTGTAAGCAACCTGATCTTGAAATTAACCGGAACATAACCTTTTCGTATCTCTTATGCAAACCAGTTAAAGAACCTAGCTCTCAATAATAGCAAGAAATTTCAAACATTAGAATGGAGACGCGACATCCACACTTTGAATTTCGCGTTTAAATTATTTAACAATAAACTAGATGCCCCAGAACTTCTTCAAAATTTAAATATTCGAGTCCCTGACATAAGATTGAGAATTAAAAATTATCACTTTTTCAAAATTTCAGAATCTTTGTCACCACTGAACAAAATGCTCAGTCTAGCAAACAAGCAAATCTCTGATAGAGATGTTGATATCTTTTACAACATTTATAAAATGTTTGTTAGTATAAAAATAAATGAGACTAGTTATATTGTATCTTATTGTTTTATTCTTTATTTTATTCATTATTAGTATTTGGAATTAAATGGAATTATTTCTATATTATTATTATAATTGTATTTTTCCCCCAGTACTATCTAACTGGACTTGTGCACTACTGCACAAATCTGTATAGTTACAAAAAATACTTTTTTTTTTCGATGAGCACATATTTGTTTCTGTTTTTAGGAGGATATGTTTTTAGATGTTTTAGTATTTTTCCTATGCATAAGCATGCCAAATTTCAACTCTCTTGATTTAACCGTTTGGCTACAATTCTTACCCAACAGACAAACAGGTAGACAGACAAACACGAGTAAACTCTCATTTCTAGTTAACCGATTTTTACCAAAAGTTGATCAACTCGTGCCATTGATGTCAAAAGCTTAAATATGAAGTTTCATAAAAATTCTTGTAGCCGAATTTGCTCTGCACGTGTACATGCATCAACAGACCAACAGACAGACAGACAGACAGACAGACAGATCAACAGACAGACAGACAGATCAACAGACATCATGCTAAAAATAGTCAAAACTTTATGTAGGGACCTCAATTCGTGGAAATCCATGGAAATCTTGAAATGTCAAAATCGGTATGATCACATTACCTCCCTTATACGAGGTCTGTTCAAAAAGTATCGAGAATTTTGAATTTCCACGGGTTACGTATATTTTCGATTTTTTTGTGGCGTTATGTTGGTACTCATGTCTCTCACTTATGCCGACAAGTTCGACCATTTTGAATGTTCAGTTAATTTTTGACAGTTGCTTTGCTTGCACGTGTTTTGGCTCGTCTTCGATTTTTGCATATACCAAAAAATGGATCAAAGAATCTGTATCAAATTTTGAGTGAAAAACAAAATTAAGTGCGCGGACGCATTCCGAATGTTGGCATATGGTGAAGCTACGTTGGACCGAAGCAACGTTTATCGGTGGTACGAAATGTTCTCAGAGGGCCGAGAAGATGTGAACGACGAAGAGCGCGCCGGACGCCCGAGCACGCCAACAACAGACGAAAACATTGATGAAGTGAAGAAAATAGTATTGGCCAATCGTCGAATCACCGTTAGAGAATTTTCTGAGGACCTAAACATATTGATTGGCTCGTGCCATTCGATTTTTACCAATGATTTGGGTATGAGACGGGTCGCCCCTGCCCACACATCGTTGCTTGTGCGCGAATTTTTGGCCAAAAACAACACAAATAATGCCGCAGCCACCGTATTCCCCAGATCTGGCCCCCTGTGACTTTTTCTTGTTCCCGAAACTGAAGAGGCCTATGAAAGGACGACGCTACGCTACGAGTGAGGAGATAAAGACGGCATCGAAGGAGGAGCTGAACGAGATCACAAAAAATGATTTTTTCAAGTGCTTCGAGGATTGGGAAAAACGTTAGCACAAGTGAATAATATCTGGTGGGGATTACTTTGAAGGGGACAGAATAGATATTCAAGAATAAATAAATAAATTTTGAAAAAACACAAAATTCGCGATACTTTTTGAACAGACCTCGTATATGTTGGCGGTCGGTAAAAACGAAAGAAATTTCCGGTACACCTAATATTTATAACTACTCCCTAAACACGTACACACAACATTATTAATAAAAAACAGGGGTTGACATCTTAATGCGTCATTGAGTAACTTTTTTTTTTCTTTGTATGTCCCGGACCGCATTCAGTATAATTTTTTTTTTGCCTGCTATTCTTGCTTATGTAATTTCCATCTTAAGAACTTAAGTTGTTGTTTACACCGAATTAAATGTATATATGACGTCATAATTAGGCGTAATATGTAAGAAGCTTGAAATTAGTTGTTCACGCTGGATAAAAAAGTAACCATTGTATTTTCTTATTGGTGGGCCGGATAAAATCATTTGGCAGGTCGCATTCGTCCCACGGGCTGTCGATTTTCAACCTCTGTTCTAAACCTCCGTTCATAATCATTATTATAATATGGTCATTTTGCGAAAAGAAAAACCAATTTTCCATTTTAAATGCCTATGACTCAAATTTTGAATTACACACTGTCTATGAAAACCTATTGTTGAATTGGTAGTAAAGCCATAATGCCATCGGTGAAGAAGTTTTGTGGTTTTAAACCAGCTTAATTCCATTGAGAGAATTCTGCAGAGATCGGAATAGGTGACACTCAGAGGGTGTTATGCCTGGACTATATGGTGGATGCATAAAAATTCCCCAACCAAGCTCTCGCAATTTTTGACGGGTCATCAAAGAAGTGTGTGGTCTTGCGTTGTCATGATGAAAGACAACACCTTTCCTATTATTCAATTCGGGCCGTTCTCTTTCAATTACCTGGCGTAATCTCTCTAGTTGTCCACAGGAGAGTTGAGAATCAATCGTCTGACCAACTGGAAGTAGCTCATGTTGGACGATTCCCTTCCAGTCCCACCACACACACAGCATCACCTTGTTCGGCGTCAATCCTCGCTTCGCGAACGCTTGTGATGGCTGATCATCCCTTGTCTACGATCTTTTACGCTTCCGATTATCGTACGTGATCCATTTTTCATCACCGGTTATGACACGTTTCAGAAATGGCTCGATTTCATTGCGTTTCAGCAGCGCATCGTAGATGTTAATTCGGTCTATCATGTTTTTCGCGCTCAACTCATGAGGAACCCATATATCGAGTTTCTTTTTGTAGCCAGCTTTCCGTAAATGGTTCAAAACAGTTTTGTGGTCAATTCCTAGCTCCATACCAATATCGACACTGCTGATATTCCTATCGTGCTAAACTTTTTCAAGAATTTCATCAGCTTTTTCACTGATTGGACGACCAGAGCGTGAGTCATCTTTCACATTAAAATTACCAGAACGAAAGCGAGCGAACCATTTCCTCGATTTTGATAAAGTACTTTCACCGTACACAGCAAAAATTTTTTTTACAAGCCTGCGCAGCGTTCTTCCCTTTGTCGTAATAATATTGCAAAATGTAGCGCAATTATTCATTACTTTTCTCCATTTTCAAACGCAAACAACTTTCCAACCACTGCACAAATTTTGATGTTTAGACACTCAAAGTAACGCTGGAACTGTCACCTTTCCAACGAGCGCTTAGTGGTGTCGCTGCGATCTGTGTTTCCTGAGTTATTTGCAATTGGCGCCGTCTATCGGCAAAAACGCCACGAACTTTTTCCTAGACCCATATTTATACATTTTGCATGCGTTCAAACAATTTCTCGACACATTTTTTCCATTTTGAATTTAATATCTCAAGACATGGTTTTCGAAGGTTTCAGCAGTTTATTGAGGTGATGAAAATCGCTGTCAACGCATTTCTTGTTTGACATTGGGGACCAAATAAAAGTTGTTAGGGGATAATTCAGGTGAATACGGGCAATGATACATTAATTCGATGTTTTTCTACTTCAAATAATCAATTGTTTGACTTGCAATGTGAGAGCTTGATTTGTCTTGATGAAGAATGATTAATATATTACATAATTATTTTCACAAAAAACCATGCAAACCATTTGTGTATTTCTAAAAGTCTGTATGTTACACAAAATTTCTCTAGTGTACCATTAAATTTTTATGTTTTTTTGTGTTTTAAATAAAACTTTTGTGCAACACATTTAAAGTTTAAATTTAGAGAAATTAGATTTGAAATGTCTCTAGAGCTTGGACAATGCGGTTGCCTTGGAAAGCTTAACGGGAGACTTAGCTCGCTTCCATTACCAGATTAAGCTATGCATGTGGAAAATTTATTACCCCTTATATCTGTTGGTTTAAGTTAACTTAAATAAAGATAACACAGGATTAGAAAGCTGTTCTAAACTTTCAATTACGATATTGAATTAAAAACACGTGATAATCTCAAAGAAATTAATATAATTAAAGACATTTTTCAACTTATTAATTAATGATAACACTTTTGCGACATTTTATACCAGTGTTGATCAAGTTCATGATCAAATTTCCCGCTATACTGTATTTGTCCTGTGTAAATCCACTATTTTCTTATTTGACATATGTTTATTCAGTTCCATCTTTTCAATAAGGGCACATGGGGCATGAGCCCAGGGCCCACGGCTTGATGGGAGCATCAAAATGCCGAGGTCGTCGTTTACACGGAAAAAAGGAGCTCAATTTTTAATGCAATTTTACTAAGAATTGCCGTTAAAATTTCTAAATTTAAATGTAAATCGAAAACCAGATGAGATTTATGGTCACCAATTGTAGTGGAGAGTGCTAATTTTCACGGCTAAAAAGAATAAAAAATGAATTACGAACGACTACAGTCTGTTTCAAACGGTTAGGCGGAACTAAATGGAAATTTCGTTCTTTTAGGTTGTCACGAGAAGGGACCTTGCTTGGGTAATTTCATTTTTTACGTTGGAATGTCAAAATTTAAAATTCCAACAATGAAACCATGGAAACGAATGACATTAAATTATTTTTTTACATAATTCAATAAAAAAATAAATAAATAAATGGGAAATTTGTATTAAGAAAGACACAAAAAATCAAAATATAAAGAAAATGACATTTTAAAATGATATTAACCTTAACAAAAAAATGTTTATTGTAAGTATGATTTACAAAGCTTAAACCAAACGGCCGAAAAGCACGATTTAAACGATGAAAGTAACTAGACTGCAAAATCTAGTTCCGCCTAACCATTTGGAACAGACTTTATGTTACAAGAACGACTTACTAATTTGTCAGTCTTGTGCATGGAAAGTGATATCCTTCAAAAATTAGACTTTGAGGACATAATAGAAGATTTTGCACAACAAAAATCCCGGAAGAAACCATCATCATTAACGTAAGTCCAATTCTCAAAATAGTAATCACTTCACTTATATTTGATTTGTATAAAGCTAACCATAATAACCAATAAAGTCACTAAATAAAAGTACATACTGATGTTTTCATTCACATTTTTTTTTTTACTTTCTAAAAGGGCCAAACTCTGTGTACCCAAGGGCCCCTGCATAGCTTAAGACGGCCTTGGGTTTATTGATTTCTGTTTGAAAAATAAAAGAAATAAAATTTCAAATTGATTAAATAAATTGTAACTGATGATCGTGAGAAAAGTTTTACATGCATCTCGAGAATAGAGTGCATTAATCCCTCAAATGAAACATTACTTACATTCTCGGGATTAAACCATTACCTTTACTTTCTAGATACATAAATAACTACTATTTTACTAACAAAAAAATACTTACACAAAAAATAATTCGTAACAGTTCTCATTCTTTTGTGAGCCAACACAATCCATATAACAATCAGATTTCCTCCTGTAGCCACAATAACCATTCCAGCGTAGAGAATGCTCCAAATTAATTGCCTCCACCATGGTAAAATGAATTGATTTCCATCTATTAACTGCGTGGAGTTGTCACTACTGTTCCCCAACATAGAAGTTGAGTTTTCTAAATCAGTAGTGTTATATATGAAATTGGTTGGTATCTCGGTTACGTTCACCATTTTGAAAATTTGTTATAAGGTCACAAAATTTGGTGTGGAGTCTTGATTATTGGTTCAGGATGGTGTTGCAGCATCTGAAAAGAAAAAGTAAATTAAATAAATTAATAGATTCAGCTCTCGTTGAAACATATTAAAAATTATAACTCGAAATAAAACACTCGGGGCCGAGAGTTCCAGTTCCTATAAGTTAAACTCCCTAATAGTTATTAGACACATAATATATTTATGAAGCTAATAAATTTATTGGTGATTTCCAAGTTACAAAATCCTTCTAATAGTTTATTAGCAACATAATATTTTGTTTTTGGATTGGTATTTCTTATGAAGATAGTAACACGGTGCAAGAGGGATAGAGCTATACGTAAATTTGTAGAGCTAAAGTGAGATGAAATTTTGACACTGAATATTTTGACATTAAATATTTTGACAATAAATAGTTTGACTTTACATTCAATGACATTACGTATATTTTTTGTGTTACTGTTAAAATGACAATTAAACGGCGTTCAACAAATTTTATCACAGAAAAAGAGGACCATATAGATAGAAGAGAAGTTAATAAAAATAGCATTTTATAATACAAAAGTGACTGAAAATAAGAAGACAGCCATATTTTGCTTTATTTTACATTCCTTAAACAATATGAATTAAACTTATCAGCAATTTTCAGCCACACATCTTTATTATTCTGCCAATAATTGCGTCTGTCTTCTTATTTTCTATCATTTTTATATAAATAGTAATGCTTAAATTATTGTTTGTAATGCGTTGTAATCGTAATTGAAATAAATACATACATAAAAATAAAAGATTATGTTTTTAAAAAAATATATATTTATATATTGTTCTTTATATATCACATTTACAATAAAAGCCCAAAATATTCTAAACGGTTGTCCATAATTTATAAATTCATCCAAACAGATAATTTCGTCAAAATACAACTAAAATGTATATAAAACACTAAAATAACCATTATAGAAATGTTTAAAAACTACACATTCGTATATTCTTTTAAAATTATACTGTTTTCCAATTAAAATTGAAATATTAACACATTTTGCGGACTTGTTTTTGGTTATATGTCACTTTATTAAGCACTTCATGTTACCTATAAGTTATTAGACAAATAAGCCTATTTATTAGCAACCTAACAATTATTTCGGGGTGGAACTCTCGGAAAAAAAATTATGTTGCTAATAAACTTATTGGACAGTTTATTAGCAACTGGAACTCTCGGCCCTTAGAATATAAAATATTAGAATACTGGTATTGATTTTTTGGCTCAGTGTTATAATCCCAAGGAACAATACCACTATTAGATTTCTTCTTTTTTTTTTGTATTCAGCATTGTTCATTAAAATCTGGTTTATAATTTAATGAACTATGCACAAGTATATTAGCAAATTATGGCATGTTTTACCATAAAATGCATTAAATTGCATGTTATTAAAATCTATTTAAATTTTATTAAAACCGTCAAAGTCTGCTCTTGTAACCATGATGAGAAAATACCTATTAAAGACATGTACTGAGCATTTAATCTATCTGCATTAATTACAGAAGGGTGGTGGAAATATTTCATAATCAAGGGAGAGACTCCCTGTTCTCCCTGTACTCCCCCTTCTCCCCTAAATAACTTACACCCCCTCAAGTTATCCACGTTCGATATGTAATCACGCCTTAGAAATATTTTAAACCTCGTCTTTACACTCATTATATTAAGTTTATAGGGAAATTTGAGAGTAATAACCTGGAAAATAATTGGGGAATCGAATCAGGGTTTCCCAAAAAGGGGAACTGCGACATAACATAATAATTCACACATGTTTAATAGTTAGTAACAGCAGGCACCCGGGATGGTTTCTTGGGAGGGGTCTCAGCAGGCAACATTTTTTCTTATGTGGCTTATGGTGCGATTATGGTCATTTCAGTTAAATATTTAAGCTCTTTAAATGTGAAGGTCACAGGTTTTAGCGTGAAGTGCAATTACGGTCACCATTTAACGTTAAATAAATCCTTAAATTTTTCTTTAAGCTACAGCCAGATATATCTCTCCATAGCGCTAAATTTGAGGTTGTGTTTGACACTGGATCAGACTGTAACGTTTCCCGAAATTGTATTTAAAGTTATACATTTTTATTTACAAGAAAATGGAACTGATCTATGTTTTAGTTCATTTAATTGCCGGAGAAGATGACAACAGGTAATAA
Organism: Liopterus haemorrhoidalis; assembly: GCA_963971575.1. Classification (NCBI taxonomy): domain Eukaryota; kingdom Metazoa; phylum Arthropoda; class Insecta; order Coleoptera; family Dytiscidae; genus Liopterus; species Liopterus haemorrhoidalis. Next base: position 1,840,120 of record OZ020615.1, read on the forward strand.
AAGACACATTTATACACATTATAAATATTCAAAAATATGTAATATGTATTTTTAGGAACAATCTTCGCATAGAACGAAGATTTATAAAAGACACAGAAAATCCATTTGAAATGGCTAATGAGAGTATTAGAATTTTTTTTCGGCTGTCAAAAGAAATGATTTTCTACGAAATTTTGCAACCACTACATAATAGACAACCTACAAGGCAAGACGAACTTCCACTACATCTCAAAGTGTTAGAAACTATCAACTTTTTGGCAACTGGTTCTGCCCAAAAAGCTGTGGGGAAATCCATTTTTAATTGCATGAGCCAAAGTAGTTTAAGCAAAGCTATAAACCAAGTATGCAGGCTCATTACGAATCGCTTAAGCCATGTGTGTTATTTTGTATAAAAATTACCTATGAACATACATTTTTATCTTAAAATTATACTTTTACTATTTATTATTTTTGGGTAAATATTGTAAACATGGTATAATAAATCATGTACTTTGAATTCATTTTGTTATGTATTTTTTGTTTTTTCTTCAATAAATAAAGATTTTAATTTTTTGGTTATATCATGTTATATGTTCTGACAGCCAGCACTAAAAACACTAAAATAACATGTCTTTACTATTGCTTTCTCTCTTTATTCAATGCGCACAGACAGAGACAGACAATGCTCAGTTGAACGTTACTTAATTAGTCTCTAACAAGGTCACAATTCTGTAGCTGAAGTATTTAAATTTAGTTGACCATAATAGCAAAATTTTAAATAATTTAACAGTCGAAGTTAAATATTCTTTTAGCCTTAAATTCTGTAAGATTTACATGTTGGACCATAATCGCACCATTAGAAGCAATATAGTTGCTAATGTAATATATTACAAAGGACGTCCAAGAACTAGTCCTGATGCCGACCGGCCTAGCGTAGTGGTAACACATGTGCTCTGCGTTGCTAAGGTCTCGGGTTCAAATCCCGTTCAGGCATGGAATTTTTCACAAATAAAAATTGTCCTAGCTAATTGCCACAGCAGCATAGGCTACAAATTTTAATTGCAAAATAAAACATTTATTTTTATTTATGGGGTTTTTGGTTTTTGTCAATATAATGGTAAAAAAAATGTCCCCCACCCATATATATATACATAGACACACATTTACAACATCCCCAAACCCTATTATGTAAATCTTGACATTTCTTTCCAAATTGTTAACAAATGTAAATTCTTATTTTGTCGGAAATGTTTCGTTATTTGAAGAAAAATGAATGCGTCATTTTGTTGTATAATTCAAAAGATAAATGGCCTTTTGCTAATTAAAACTGTAACTAACTTTTATTCAAATTATCCTAAAAGTCATTTTCAGAAGTTCGCGAGCTTTCAAACAGTTTTAATGACAAGAAACAAACAACCAAAATAATACATAACAGAAATTCATATTGTATTAACCATGATTTTAACATAAAACTAGTTTAAAATCAGTTTAAAAAATCAGGTTTATATAAAAATGTCACAAACACTTCCACCAAAATTTGATTGGAGTTTTTTTATCTTTATAATTAATTCAATAAATAATAGAATGTTTTGTAGTTGACAGGGGTCGGTAGATTGACACACAAAGGAGAAAATATACATATGTAAACTCATACATATACATGCTCACGCATGTGTGTAGATCAACAAGCAAATGTACACTGCTAATCAAATTCTAATATCAAAATACTGGACGCTAAGTAAACAGGTTGTGTGCTATTTGATTAGGATTTACTTTTAGCCACATTATCACCAATGTAACACTAATCCTAGATGGATTGTGTCTTCTAGTATGATCTTCCGCCATTCATACCAGTGGCGGCTTTTTTAGGGTTTTGTAGGTATGACCAAAAAACCCTTATACCGTCATTTTGTCGTCTGTCTGTCTGTCTGTCTGTTCAGTAAAAATTGTAGCCAAACGGCTAAACCTAGAGAGTTGAAATTTGGCATGCTTATACAACTCTTTGACCCACACATAGGAAAAATACTAAGCCCCGGTTTTTCCACCTTCAGATAAAGTTCCAGGTAACTATCTGACAGATAAGGTTATTTGTAACTTCATCTGCTGAGTAAATGTCATCCCTTCTTTCTATACAAATGTATCTATCGGATAGTTATCTAACAGATAATGAGACTGACGTATTGGATTCACTGACTGGTATTGACATTTATTCAGCAGATGAAGTTACAAATAACCTTATCTGTTCGATAGTTACCTGGAACTTTATCTGAAGGTGGAAAGACCGGGCCTTAAACATCTAAAAAACATATCCCCCTAAAAATATAAACAAATATATGCTCATCGAAAAAAAAAATATATTGTTTTACAATTCTGTGTAGGGTATCAAATGAAAGCCCTTGGTACGTGGATTAACGATCAAAATTTTATTTTTGCAAAATAAATTATTTTGACGCGATTTTTGCCAAAATTGTGCAAAAAAAAATTTGTCCCACACCCTGTAGCCCAGATGGTTTAAACTAAAAATCTGAAAAAAATCTAAGTAATGTACATTGGTGTAAACCGGAATAGTACAACAGGAATTTTTGATCAAAATCGCATGAAAAATAACGCATTTTTAACTAAAATATGTAAAATATTTAATCCGCTATTTACATAGAAAACGAGTGAACGTCCGTAGTCCAGTGGTAACGTTCTCGCTTCGTAAGTTGCAAACTGTTCGATTCCCGTCAATTTTTATTTTTTCTGTTTTTTTTGCATTTTTATTTTGTTTAAATTATTTTGTCAAAATTCTAGTTACATTTTGGCAAATGTTGCATTCAATTTTTAAAAGCTTAAATTTAATATCCAGTGGGAAGTGTTGAATCCAAGTTTTATCACCTGTAACGATGTTGTATACGGATTTTGTAGTGCCTAGGTTGAATTTTTTAGCATTCTCTTACACCAATCAACACGAGCCTTTTGAACTTCGGTCAAATTATGCGGAATCCATCGGGAACAGATCTTTTTCACAGCTAAATGTTCATGCAAAATCGAATGTATTAAAATCTGCGATATGCCAAAAAAAGTCTCTATCTCACGGTAAGTCACACACCGATCTTCTTCAATCATTTTGCGCACAGCATCAATGTTTTTTTGAATCACAACAAATTTTGGTCGACCTTCACGAGGTTTATCACTGAGGGACGCACAGCCACGACAAAATTCTGAAAACCAATTGTAAATAGGCTTTTCTGATGGTGCTTCATTACCAAAAGTTGAACGAAACGAATCTATTCATTGTTGTTGAGCCTTTACTAAAATCGTAAAAAATCTTCCAACGAAAACCTTAACGAGTAATATTTTCCACAAACTTGTTTTTTTAACGCTCACTGTCAAAAAAATACTCGGTCAATTTATACGCTGCCACTGATTTCACAATTACAAATGTCAAATTTTACGAATATAGTAATAACAAATTTCAATATTGGCATCTAGTGGTCGTTTGTAAAAACATAAAAGGTAACCCTCATATATTTTTAAATATTAGGTTTAAATCCATATTGTCCATATGATTTGTTAAAGGAAAATATATTTTCTATGAAAAAAACTAACAAAAATACAGGGTATTTCATTTAAAAAATGCATAATTTTGAAATAACTCGCATGAATTTATGTGTGTAACATATGTGTATGTGTTTTTCTGTGGTGAGAATTTTTCATTCTTTTCAAAATTTGTTTTTCATTTTTCACTCTACGCATTCCAGAGAGACAGAAACAAATATTCGGAAATGTTTCATTTTTATGTCTGCTTCCACCAAATCAGACATAGATGCCTATTTATCTTTTTTCTCTCTTTCTATTATTATTCTTTTCTATTTTTCCACTTAATTAATTTCAGAATATTTGAAATATGCCATCTATTTACACAAAATATATATATAGTCTGAAACGTCTCCTACTATTCGGTGTAAAAGATGTTTTTTCCATACTAATTCTTTTATAAATTTGACCATTATTTTTTATTGTGAACCTTATTTTCTGCTTCTTTCCATATCAATCCCTTCTTAACTAGGATTTGTGACACTGTTTCATTCTATGTTTTATCTGATCTTCCTCTTAGTTTACTTCCTGAAGCCCTGAGATGTAAGAGGACGGTTAAAATATATTTTATTTTTGTTCTGGTAAATGAGAAGGTAATATTCAAAATGATTTTTCACAGTAATGCAATTTTGAAATAATAGCTAAAATCATTATAATCCTGTTAACAATAAGTTGAGTACCTAATTTTAAGGTTCCAAATATTATTAATAATAATAATAACAATAATACTTAAATATTTAAAGCTACTACAAAAAATACAAAAAATTTATGTGAAGTGTGAATTTTCACACATTTCAGGGTTTCGCAGGTATTTAGTAAGTGAATGATGATTATTTGGAATGCCAAAACAAATTTTATGTTAAAATATTTTTTTTTTGTTAATTTTAATTCGAATGCCTAATACCATTATGTAAGTTTCTAAATATGTGCAGTATTTTTTTTTATATAGCAAGGTTCAATAAAATTTTGAAAAAATTCCTCTTAGATAGATATATAATCTAAAAATATTAAGTGAAGGCGGAATGCTGAGTTTGTAGGACATATTTTGCTTTGTAGTATTCACTGTAAAATGAACAATATTTTAAAAATAATTTATCATCTCTTAATCTAAGAGCTTTAAAAACAAATTTTATGTTAAAATATTTTTATGTTAATTTTAATTCTAGTGCCTAATACCATTATTTAGGTTTCTTAATATGTGCAGTATTTTTTTTTATATAGCAAGGTTCATTAAGATTTTGAAAATTGCGCCTATGGCTTCATTGGTTGTTTCTAGTCATAGCTCCTCCCTTTGATTTCGTGTACATTCAAACAGAATTAAATTATAATTTCAACAATTCCCACTAGTTATTAAATTTACGCTTTTCAAAATTAAATGCAATATTTGCCAAAATATAACTAGAATTTTGAAAAAATAATTTAAACAAAATAAAAATGCAAAAAAAAAAATATTGTCTCTTCTCGTAGGATTCGAACTCATTTTCTTGGGCTGAACACTAGTACCGTAACCACTGCACCAAGATCCAAGTTACAGTTTAGTGTGTTATATAACTATAAGTTGTCAACATTATTAGCAAAAAAAAACAAAAAATGCTTTTTTTCCAAAAACATAATCTGATCAAAAATTCCTGTTGTACTATTCCGGTTCACACCAATGTACATTACTTAGATTTTTTCAGATTTTTAGTTTAAACCATCTGGGCTACAGGGTGTGGGACAAAAAAATTTTTGCACAACTTTGGCAAAAATCGCTTCAAAATAATTTATTTTGCAAAAATAAAAATTTGATCGTTAATCCACGTACCAAGGGCTTTCATTTGATACCCTATTTAGAATTTTTAAAAAATATTTTTTTTTTCGATGAGCACATATTTGTTTATATTTTTAGTGGGATATGCTTTTTAGATGTTTTAGTATTTTTCCTATGTGCGGGTCAAAGAGTTGTATAAGCATGCCAAATTTCAACTCTCTAGCTTTAGCCGTTTGGCTACAATTTTCACCGAACAGACAGACAGACAGACAGACAGACAGACGACAAAATGACGGTATAAGGTATTTGGTCATACCTACAAAACCCTAAAAAGATACATGCAAAATGTACAAAGTGTAGCTAATTAATCATGTGAAAAACATTGCACTGAAACATGGAATTACAATTTTAATGAGCAAAACTACAAAAAAAATGGATTATTTAAATGTGGATAAATTACGTTTTGAATGAACTTATTGGACCAATGATAGTTTAAATTATAATTTCTCAAACTTTTTTGCCTCGTAGACCACTTTTAATATAATATCTATGCTGACTTCAAATTTCTTATTAAGTAGATAGTAGAACGTAGTTTTCTACTGAGGAAATCGGTGTGTTGGTCCCATCGTAAGTGACGGCCCACGTGTAATCCAAGAAATTTCATGTAAGAAGGATTATCGATGTCGTGTTTGCTGGTGGTCAGCAGCAAGGACTGAGTTTTGTCTGAGTTAAGGGTCGGATTGTTACTATTGAACCATGACTTAGCACTGTATACCAGAGAAATATTATCAATTAAAAGTGAATCGTAATCATAATTACAAACCAGAGTTGTATCATCAGCATACAGAATAGATTTAGCATTTAAAGAAGAAGGGAAATCTTTTATATAGATTAAGAAGAGAAGAGGTCCAAGCACGGAGCCTTGTGGGACACCAAAGTGCAAAGGATGATATTCAGATCTGGAACTGCCTATTTGCGTAAATTGGCTACGATTAGATAAGCAAGATTTCAGCAAAGCCCAGCTGTTATCGTCAAAACCATAGTAAACTAATTTGTTGAGTAGAATCTCGTATGATAAGCAATCGAAGACCTTACTGAGATCGAGGAAGATACTGAAACAGAACTCACCAAATTCTAGAGCTTCCGTGGTGTGAGTTATAAAATCCAAACCAGCATCAGTGGTATTATTATTGCCCCTGAAGCCAAACTGACTATTTGAAAATAATTCCTTATCAATAAAATAATGTGTTATTTGATGGTGTAAAACTTTTTCTAAGATTTTAGAGAAGACCGGTAATATGGAGATAGGCCTATAGTTATTTAGGTCGTTAATGTCCCCTTTCTTAAAAAGTGGCAGAACTTTGGCTAGTTTTAGTTTATCAGGAAAAAAATTGGTAGCAAGACAAGAATTGATTACACTGGTCAACACATTTTTTGCTGACTTACATCTAAGACCTGTTTCTTTCTAATTTGGTGCTGCTGAACTCAAATATCACATCAGTTTTTGCGTATCACATCAGCTGTGGCCACCACAGGACCGACCACCATCATAAAGTACTTATATAAAATACATTCTAGCAGCAGAGTAAAAATAACATGGCCTAATATTTTCTAACAGATATTATTTATCATGACCATGGAAACGTTACATATAGGTATGAAATAATAGATATTTAGAAAAAATTTCGAAAAATGTTTCAATTTTTTTTCGTTTTATCAAAAAATGTCTCAAATAAAAGTTGTTAGTTATTACTTTTATAGCAACTTTTGTTAATAATTTTTTTCGAAATATTTTTCTGTTGCTAAATATTCGCCAAAATCTTAAAATCGACACGAGTAAACTCCCATTTCTAGTCAACCGATTTTTACCAAAAGTTGATCAACTCGTGCTATTGATGTCAAAAGCTTAAATATGCAGTTTCATAAAAATCCTATTAGCCGAATTTGCTATGCACGTGGACACAGACAGACAGACAGACAGACAGACAGACGGACGGACGGACAGACAGACCGACAGACATCATGCTAAAAATAGTGAAAATGTTATGTAGGGACCTCAATTCGTGGAGATCCATCGAAATCTCGAAATGTCAAAATCGGTATGATCACAATACCTCCCATATATATGTTGGCGGTCGGTAAAAAACGAACCATAATTATGAGTTGGGGGGGGGGTTACATTTCGCAAAATGTGCGGAGTATTGAATCGAAGAGGTAATTAAAGGGGGTGAAAAAGCATGTTAAAAACCACAAATTCTGAAGCCCTGAGGCGCTAGGGGCAAAAAACTAAAAAAAATCAATATTTTCAATAAAAACTGCAAAAAAATTTAACAAAAGAAGTTCACGAATATATTAGATTAACTCGATAGCATCAAAATTTGACATTTCATTCAGTATTACCAATCTCCAATAACTAAAATTCGGGTGTTGAAATGAACCTTCTTATAGCACTCAAATGAGTGTTGAAATGAACGTCTTATGAACTCAAAGTAGAAAAAAATTATTTGTCAGTGCATCTATTATGTTTTGAATGGTCTAATTAATGATGCAAGAATAAACTTGCTATGTTTATTTATTTAGTCGTATCTCAAAACTTGCCAAGCGCTCTTAAATCACAATGTATAAGTGTCTTAGTTCTGACGTATGCGAGTACCTTTGTAGTTACTTAACATTCTGTTTCAAGACATCAATAAAACAGATGTTGAAAGAAAATGGAGAAGGGCGTGATCAAGTTAGCGTAGATGTACAGTTGTTTCAAGTTATTTAGAATGTAATGAATTTGGATAATCCTGTTGGTTAACTTTTGCCACCCTTGCCAGTAGTCAGGTTTCATCAGGTAACATGTTCTCTGATTCTGCATTTGATGCATACTTTGAGAATTAGCTCTAGATCCCAGTTTAATTACAATTTTACATAGTAAATAATAAAATATCACTGAGATGAAATTATTTTTAACTTCTCTACACTAATTACAGCACAGAATAATTTAAAATTAAATGAATTTTTTATATTTGGTCATGGATGTATATCAAACAAACTAAAATACGGATATGAAATTAAAAAGAACTTGTATGATTAAAAGTAACAGCTTTTTATATTACTGGCTCTCTATGATATGACAGAGAACATTGTTATAATTATTAATTAACATTATCATCCATTATTTAGTTATTTTGAACTTCCTCTTAAATAAGAATAATTTGTCGGTAAAATGTTTTCATCTAATTCGTCTATCTGGCGTTAACATCAAGTCAGTGATATTATTGTGTATTATGTCTTGGTTTTGAGTTAGTTAAAATTTTTAGCGCACAGCAACAAAGGCTACTTGCGCTGTCTTGGTTTTGAGAGCCATGTATTTGTCTTTGACAGTGGTAACTAACGCAAGTTCTCCAGGTCTTTCACTTTTTCTACAGTCCTGTGATCCATTTTAGAGTTTTGTAGATATGACCACCAAAAAACCCTTATAACATCATTCATGTGTCAACGAGGTGTGTAAATTAAGTAACCGGACTGATTTATTTAAATTTTCTTATTCTAATAGAACTTTAATTCAATATTGTCTCTCTCAAAATAACTTCCTTGGGAAGCCACACAGCGCTGAAGACCGTTCTTCCAATCCTCATTGCAGTGCTGGAATTTGGATACTGGAATAGTTTTCAGCTGGTAGGTTACGGTCGTTTGAATATTTTCAAGTGTCCCAAAATGACGTCCCTTGAGGTGATTTTTCAATCTTGGGAAAAGGAAAATGTCACAAGGACTAAAGTCAGCTGAATAAGGAGACTGAGGAGCCACAGGAATGTTTTTACTGGCCAAAAACTCGTTTATTAAAATTGCTGTGTGACAAGATTTTTCTCATCCCAAATTCATTGGTCAAAATCTGATGAACGGTAGTGTGAGTTAAATTCAACTCTTCCACGATCTTTCTGACTGTAAAACGGCGATCTGAACGCACAAGATCCCGGATTCTGTCGACATTTTCATAGGTTCTTAAAGATGAAAGCCTTCCGCTTCGTGATTCATTTTCAATCAACTCTCTTCCTTCTGAAAATGCTTTAAACCAGCAGTTCTTATCCGGGGGGTTCCGACCCCCCAGAAGGGTCCCGAAAAGACCCTAAAGGGTCCCGAAATTAAAAGAAAATAGAATAAATAGAAATTCATCGTTGGTAATTTGATATACATCTCCCGTATTTGATAGTCAATGGTTTCTCAAAATTTTGCATATTATAAATCGGTCTAAGGCAAGGGTGTATATTGAGTCCACTACTCTTCACAATAGTTCTAGATACAGCCATTAAAAACGCCAGAAAAGAAGTAAAGTTAGTTAGTTAGTTAAAAAAATTTGGCGCACAGCAACAAAGGCTATTTGCGCCTAGAAAAGAAGTAAAGAAATACAACATAGGGCAATGGAAAATGAAGCAAATTAACATCTCAGAGCTATTCTACGCAGACGACAAGGTTCGCTAGCAATGAAGAAAATCTGCAAGGTAACCTAGACATCTTCAGCAAGTGGCTTAGCAGAATAAATATGAAGATCAGCTGCGAGAAAACAAAGAGTATGATCATCAGTGCAAAACCGGAAAAACATCATAAAACATTAAACGGAAAAACACTCCAACAGGTTGAGCAGTTTAAGTATCTGGGATCTGTTTTCTCTGCAGACGGAAAAATAGACAGGGAAATAACGGAACGAGTTGGGGCTGCTGGTAAGGTGTTTAATAGTATGAAGACCTCCTTCTTAGAGAAAAAGGAAATTCCTACAGAGGCCAGGTCTTCAAGAATGTAGCCATCTCAATACTAACATATGGATCAGAAGCACACAACTACAGAGAAACTTAAAAGCAGAATAAGAAGCAGCGAAATGAGATTTCTGCGGAAGAACAAAACTGGATCGTATAAAAAACACAGAGTATAGAGAAGAACTGGGAAAAAACCAGTAGAAGAAATGATAGAAGAAGGACAGTTGAGATGGTTTGGTCATACACAAAGGATGGATGAAGGTAGAGATACAAAAAAAGTTTATGGAGCCAGGGTATCTAACAGGAGACGAAGAGGAAGACCTAGAGGAATGTAATGATGAAATAAGAAGAGCTGTAGAGAGAAGAGGTACCCCTTGGTGTGAAGCAAGAAGTAGGACTCAAAATAGGAAGGAATGGAAAAAACTGTGGAGACGATCCTCCGTGAAAGAAGAAGACAAATACAAATAACCTTCAAACTCTCACAAAGTTCGACACCAGAGATGGTAAAAGGGCTCAACGATTAAGTAAGTAAGTAAAAATCATGTGGTATCAGCAACGTACAAATTTAAAGTTATGCCATACCTTCAATAAAAAAAAAGTTCTGCACTAGTTAACGTAGCTTGACCCCACCCTGTATATTATTATTTTCTAAGTTTGAAAAATGTTTATTGGAATTTATTGAACGAGCTGATATTAAAGGCTTCTTTGAAAGACAACCTGCGTGAAGATATGTATGTAGAATTATGAAATTTGAAATAACTTCTTGGGCGAACAAGACCTAAGACACGTCCAGTATGACGTCAGCGAGCGAATAACAATAAGAAGAATTTAATTTTTTCCAAGAAGTCATCCGTTTGAAATTTTTAAATATTGAAATTCCTTAATGAATTTAGTTCTTTTCCATTGAATTTTATTGATCAATGATCAGGACCGTAATAACAATAAAATTCTTATAGATGAGTGGTTCTCAACCAGGATGCCGCAGGTATATGAAATAAGACAGGCACGCCCACAACTGGGTAGTCCTCTAGTCCCGACACCCGCACAAGAATGGAAAATTAAATAATTATTTAATAAAAATTAATCAATTGAAAATAAATCAACTTTTTTACCGACCGCCAACATATATAAGGGAGGTATTGTGATCATACCGATTTTGACATTTCGAGATTTCGATGGATCTCCACGAATTGAGGTCCCTACATAACTGACTATTTTTGAACAATTTGACTATTTTTAGCATGATGTCTGTCTGTCTGTGTACACGTGCAGAGCAAATTCGGCTAAAAGGATTTTTATGAAATTTCATATTTAAGCTTCTGACATCAAGGCAGGAGTTGATCAACTTTTTGTAAAAATCGGTTAGTTAAAAATGGGAGTTTACTCGTGTCAATTTTAAGATTTTTGCGAATATTTCATAATAGAGAAATATTTCGAAACATTTTTTTTAACAAACTTGATCTAAAAGCAATAAATAACAACTTTTATTTGGAACATTTTTTGATAAAGCAGCATAAATTAAACAAGAACTTTGTGATGGCGGTCGGTCCTGTGGTGGCCACAGCTGATTTCTTTTAATAAAAGTTAAATGAATCAAAATTAAATTCATATATATGCCTACTCCTCTCCGTACAAAAACAATGATAAATTAGTATTATTTTACTAATAATTTTACAAAATGCCCCCCCTTCCAGACCAGTTTTATATGTGCGCACCTAATTTTTTTGGAAAATGTCGTATATCGAAAAAAGTAAGAGATATGTAATATAAAATGATCAAATTTTCATATATCTTTAACTTTATTATTTATTATTATTATTATTCATGTATTTGCCGGTGTCTAGGCCAAAACTACAAAAACAGATATTAAATATACATACATATACACAAAATAACAGTATCGTTCATAAGTAATACAATATAACAAAATAATAAATACATATAGACATAGAGTTATTTGCTACATGCATTTTGGGTTGCAGTAAAAAGTTGTAGGACAGTAATTTTTGGAAAAAACGTGTTAAAATAAATAAATTTAAAAAATAATTTCCTTTTCTTAATCAACATCTTAAGAGTTTTCTATATGGTACAATAGGATACTTTTCTCAGGTTGTTTACTTCTTTGTGTACCTTTCTTGTTTCATTACATCTCATTCTCTCCTCTATTTCGATATCTTTTTGTTCGAGATGTTCTCGTTTCTTTTTCCTTAGTAGCTTCCTGGTTTTCTTCGTTTCTAGTTTATATTCTTCTGTGGCACTTCTTGTGTTTCTTTGCAAGGCTTTTCTTCTGCACTCTGTCCGATTATTGGTTGCTTGTTTGCATTCTTCATCGAACAATTCATTCCTTTCTTGTTTGGCTATTCTCACTTTGTTTTCTGCGACTAAATAGTTACGAGACCCTGAAATATATGAAAATTCTTCACATTTTCAACAGTTAACTTCGTTGCTGATGCTAGGAAGCATGACCCAAATTTATCATTTGAAATATTGCAATGATATAGTGACAATATGTAAAGTCTGGATTTATATGTTTGCAATAATTTTATAGCATATAAATAAAAGTAGTGTTCGTTCAACTAACAGATTTATAGAGAATATGAATCTATGTGTTTATGTAATATAGCTCTATAAATCTTACAACAGCTATGCACACAAATAAAGAATTGGTTTAAAATATTGAACTGAAAACACAAAATCTATAAATATTACTAGTTCTAAAGTTACAACTATTTATTTGAATAACAAACGAAGAATTGGGAAAAAGATAGATCAAATTGATCATAAAATTATCCTCCATTACACTAATAAACAAAAATGAGATTATTTTTTGTGACATGGAGAAAACATAGTGTATCCCATTTAAATTTTAATTTAAAAGCCGAAAACGACCTCGGATTTTTTCTATCACCCATCATTTTTTGCTATGAGGTGTTTTAGGTTTCTAACGAAATATAGTGATAGATATATTATTATTAATTTTAACTTACTTCGTACTTAAATTCAAGCAATATGTGGCTGAACATTATCCTAGGCAAGATGAAACTGATCACCAACAATACCACGAAATCCACGCACAATAGGTTGAAGAATATTCTCCAAATATTGTTGAGCTGTTAAAAATCCATTGGGAAAAACGAGATCAATTCTACCGCCAATGATTATCCCACCCCATGCCATAACAGTACCACCTCTGTAAAGGTAGCCATACACGGTGAGGATTTCCTCAAGGAATTCCTTGAGGAATTCCTCTACCGAACCCTCGCCCACAAACGGGGAGGATTGGCCTCAAGGAAAAGGCGTTGAGGTCCACAACTTAGGCTTGTGCGTAGAATCAGCAGATGCTCTTGATTTCATCGATTCCCTCATTTTTTTATTCTCTTTTCGGAGAGCGCTTCTGATACTGTTTATTTGTTTAATTATGTCATTTTTTATAGCTTTTGCGTCCACTTCTTTTATTTTTTCCAATAATTTCGCGTAAACAGCCTCCTTTTTATTTCTATCATGGTATTCTTTAGAATTTACTTGCCACAAGCAAGGTTCATTTTCATACATTAGTATGAACTCCGATAAAAATTCTCTAGACAGGCCTAAATAAATTCGACACTCACTTTACAAATCCTCAAGGCCGACTGTCGACAGCACACACACGGTAGTAAGAGTCTGGCCTCAAGGCCGAAATATGTTTTTTGTTCGGGATTTTTGGCCTCAAGTACCGGCCGCAGCCATACACGGTGAGGATTTCCTCAAGACTTGGACTGTTCAGACCAGACCTTGAGGAAATCCTCAGTATGTATGGCTACCTTAACTGTGAACTTCCTGGACGTGCCTTAAACGTTCCAAACTATATAATTTTCAATCTGTTTCTTTAAATTTGTCGGTTTGTGTGTATATAATATTTTTGATAGTATTTTACCACAAAAAAAATCGCATTGATCACGTGAAATGGAGAACTTACTTTATCTGGTCTATGCGCCACCTAAGTGATTAAAACTGGTTACCGATACAAATGATATTTACGCCTTAACCGGGTTTTAAACTCGATACTTTTGTAATTTGAAGGTGTATATTAGTATTTATTATTTTACCTGATCATTAATATCTTTGGATTGATTTTTGTCGGGTTAAATAAATCTTAATCTTGATAAAAGACGAGAGTAATAGGCAGAGAGTTGATAAAAAATGGCAAAGAGCGGGCAAAGCAATTTGGAAAAAGGAGGAAGCAATTACAAAACGATAAGATAAGAATAATAATTAGAAAATAAGAAGAGGCAGGTAGAAAGTTATCATTATTTATTATTGTCTAGATTTATCTAAAATTGTATTTTGATAAATTCATTTCAAAAAAATACATCACAGAAAAAAAAATAATTAAGAAATGCCATGCAAAACTTGATGGCAAAAGCAAAAAAATATTATTTTTATGTTTGTAATTTAATTCCCATTTGTATTATAACATATATATAACTTCTCCAGATCTTTTGCTATTACTTTTTGATGTATATTTATTATTTTTTGTCAAAACTATATATAAACTTATATTTATTCAAATATTCATGTGAAACTAGTTTTGAAATAATTTTGATAAATTGGTAAAAACCTGCACAAGTTCGTAACTAGGGAATAAAGATCTTAAAGAACTTTCTGAAACTCTAAGTTGTCTAATTGGATCGTTATATATCAAAGTCGGACATGACTTATAAAGCATATTTGTTACAAAGCTCATCAAAGCTCAGTTCATACACTGCAGCTTTTACCCTCGAAAGCTTTCGGACAAATAAAAGGAAACACTTTAGATATGTTATTAAGTTCTGGACAATATGACGTTAGATAGAAAAAAATACTGGTAGCAGAATTATTAAATAATCTGAAGCAACTAAGAGCTACCACTGACGACTGTTTTTATTAGAAACCGGTTGCTGTCTTTTAGTCGCATTGAATAGAACACATTCGGCCCGATTCTGTTAAAAGTTACTACGTAAGTTGCTACCACAGAACAACTAAAGCTATGTTCACAATTCTAAAATTAATAGACTATAAGCTATGACTTGTGCACTGTTGATGGTCAAAAACAAGTTTGTTGGTAACGCAAGAGACCGTTCACAGCTCTAAATGCACTATGCCAGCGGTTCTTAAACTGTGGTCCGCGAAAGAATTTTGACATTAACTTTACATCCCCCAACTTTTCGCTTTTATTCAAATAACTCATTTAATAAAAATCCTACATGGTCCAGACTTTTTGTATTTGTTGTTATCTAGCTAGTTATTGACATAACTAAACAATAATTAGTAAAAATTTAATTATTTTTATTCAACTGCAAATTATTTACAGAAAACATATAATAAGATCTATTTTGACCAATATTTGACCAAGAAATGTTTGTATGAGTTTAATGTATTATAATTTGTAACTTTTTTAGTTGTTTTTACTACTATTTTTATTCGTTTTATGTTTTTTATTTTATAAGCTAATAAAAATGTTCATCTCTATAAATGCGCAAGACCATTTATTAAAATAACCAGAGATAAATTTTTACCAATATTTATTATAACGTAGTGCCTATGAGATTATTGAGCCAGAAATTAAGTCTCAAGAACGATGTAAAATGGGGTATAGGGATTAACGATCAAAATTATATTTTTGCATAATAAATTATTTTGAAGCGATTTTTGCCAAAATTGTGCAAAATTTTGTCCCACACCCTGTAGCCCAGATGGTTTAAACTAAAAATCTAAAAAAAAATCTAAGTAATGTACATTTGTGTGAACCGGAATAGTACAACAGGAAATTTTGATCAGGTTATGTTTTCGGAAAATATCGCATTTTTTGTTTTTTGCTTGACCACGTAAAATATTTAATAACTTATCTAACACAGTGAAACAGCATGCTTTGATAGTGTAATGGCTAGCATGCTCACGTTCTAATTTGCAAACTAAGGTTCGTCCGCTCTCGAGGCAATTTTATTTATTTTATTTTTTTTTTTGCATTTTTATTTTATTTAAATTATTTTTTCAAAATGCAAGTTACATTTGGGCAAATGTTGCATTTAGTTTTTAAAAGCGTAAATTTAATAAACAGTGGAAATTGTTGAAATTGAATACACGAAATCAGAGGGGCGAATGACTTAAAACAACCAATGGAAGCCATAGGCGCAATTTTAAAAATCTTAATGAACGTTGGTATATAAAAAAAAATACTGCACATATTTAGAAACCTAAATAATGGTATTAGGCATTTGAATTAAAATTAACAAAAAAATATTTTAACATAAAATTGGTTTTGGAATCCTAAATAATCATCATTCACTTACTAAATACCTGCGAAACCCGGAAACGTGTGAAAATTAACACTTCACATCAATTTTTTTGCTTTATCAATTGTTTTATCTCCCAATAAATATTTAAAATTTTCAGAAAATTTAACATTTTGATCTATCTCCAAATTAAAATTACTTAATTAAGTGTCTTACATTAATTATTTGTTAAAAAAATTAGTCGTACTCTAAAGTTAACATGATTTTACCATTTTATGTTAAAAAATCAGCTGTGGCTATCACAGGACCGACCACCATCGTAAAGTACGTATATAAAATACATTCTAGCAGCAGAGTAGAAATAACTTGGCCTAATATTTTCTAACAGATATATTATTTATCATGACTATGGAAACATTACTTATAAGTATGAAAAAATTTCGAAAAATTTTACAGAAATTATTCAAAATTTTTCGTTTTATCAAAAAATGCTTCAAATAAAAGCTATTAGTTATTACTTTTATAGCAACTTTTGTTCAATAATTTTTTTCGAAATATTTTTCTGTTGTGAAATATTTACAAAAATCTTAAAATCGACACGAGTAAACTCCCATTTTTAGTCAACCGATTTTTACCAAAAGTTGATCAACTCGTGCCATTGATGGCAGAAGCTTAAATATAAAGTTTAATAAAAATCCTTTCAGCCGAAATTGCTCTACACTTGTACATAGACGGACGGACAGACGGACAGACGGACAGACAGACAGACAGACGGACGGACAGACAGACCGACAGACATCATGCTAAAAATAGTCAAAATGTTATGTAGGGACCTTAATTCGTGGAGATCCATCGAAATCTCGAAATGTCAAAATCGGTATGATCACAATACCTCCCTTATATATGTTGACGGTCGGTAAAAATTATCTGAATGCGATGTAGTTAATGTAGTAGGTATACAAACAATATCCCTCCTAACATTAAAATCTCATTTTCTCGTATTACTGAAAAGTGAACTTGGCTTAAAAATAAAATTTTTGTGAAATTTGAAAAAAAAAAAGAATATTCTCTGTCCTATCCTTTTTTTGTGAAATTTTCTCACATTTTTCCTATTTTCAACGCCTTTCAATAACTTTTTTCTTGAGGGCAGGTTCGGAATTCAATACAATATCTCATCCACGTTTCAAAGAAGAAACATATATCATAAAAAAATATAATAATAAGAAAGTACCGATTCAAATTTCTGATCGAGCAAATTCTTTCTAAAAAGCATAGAAATAAATGCACGTATTATACAGAATAAATTGTAAGAAAATACATATTGCAACAGTGGAAAAACTCGGTCTACTCGATAAATTGGAATGAATCTGTGCAGAAAAGGGTCAGAAAATAAATAGACCTTTGAAATAATTCCTGTTTTGTGTTTACGGTAAATTATTTGCTTTTCTCCTGAATGGATAAAAATAAACACATACAAAATATAACAGCGAAATCAGACACCGTTACGTGGCTTGCCTCTTATATTTCGTGATTGCGCTAAACTGTGCTGCCATCTGTCTGCTGACGCTTCTATCGTAAAGTTTGACTTTTTGACGGCATACATACTCGGAACGTTTTGACGTACGAGCACTATTTGTGTTCTTTACAGTAACTTGAAAAAATTCTCGGCTAAAAATGAAATCGTGAACATTTTCGAGCGATTATTTTTTACTTTCGACGAGGATTAACCCAAGAACAGTGCATCGATGAACTTAATTCGACGTTTGGCGATGAAGCACCATCAAGGACTACTGTTTATCGATGGTTTGCCGACTTCAATCGTGGCCGTAGTTCGCTTAAAGACGAATTTCATGAAGGTCGTCCAAAATCTGTTGTTGTGCCAGGGAACATTGATGCTGTGCGTGAACTGATACTGCAAGATCGTCATGTGACTTATCGTGATATTGAGGTATCCTTGGGCATTAGTGAGACCAGTCATCCTCAGTCTAGAGACGAAGTCAATATTATTTAAAAATATCAGTGGCCACCACAGGACCGACCGCAATCATAAAGTACTTATATAAAATACATACTAGCAGCAGAGTAGAAATAACTTGGCCTAATATTTTCAAACAGAGATATTATTTATCATGACCATGGAAACGTTACATATAAGTATGAAAAAATT
Source organism: Liopterus haemorrhoidalis (assembly GCA_963971575.1). Classification (NCBI taxonomy): domain Eukaryota; kingdom Metazoa; phylum Arthropoda; class Insecta; order Coleoptera; family Dytiscidae; genus Liopterus; species Liopterus haemorrhoidalis. Next base: position 1,858,582 of record OZ020615.1, read on the forward strand.
GAGACAAAAAAAATTTTTAAATTGTACAAAAATTATTCGAAATTTTTCGTTTTATCAAAAAACGTCTCAAATAAAAGTTATTAATTATTGCTTTTATAGCAACTTTTGTTGAATAAATTTTTTCGAAATATTTTTCTGTTGTGAAATATTCGCAAAAATCTTAAAATCGACACGAGTAAACTCCTATTTTTAGTCAACCGATTTTTACCAAAAGTTGATCAACTCGTGCCATTGATAGCAGAAGCTTAAATATGAAGTTTCATAAAAATATTTTCAGCCGAATTTGCTCTGCACGTGTACACAGACAGACGGACGGACGGACAGACGGACCGACAGACAGACAGACAGACAGACAGACGGACAGACGGACAGACGGAGAGACAGACACACGGACAGACGGAGAGACAGACAGACGGACAGACAGACCGACAGACATCATGCTAAAAATAGTCAAAACGTTATGTAGGGACCTCAATTTGTGGAGATCCATCGAAATCTCGAAATGTCAAAATTGGTATGATCACAATACCTCCCTTATATATGTTGGCGGTCGGTAAAAATATATAACTTCGTAAAAGCAAATTACTTAAATTCTCCATAAAATCTACTTGAAGAATATTATAATAAAAGTCTAAATATGTAAATTATAACAAAATATACCTTATAAATTATATCTTTATATTTCGATGCATATACAATATTCTCCAATAATATTCTGTGCTCGAAAACAATGATATTATGAAATCCAATGTACGACACTGAACATCTTTCAATTTGGACTAAACACAATATATTAACATTGGAATAGGGATGATGTTCTAAACCAATCCGAAGCAAGGACAAACAGCTCCTATCTTCTTACAAACATTTTTCTAAGCTGACTTACACCATAGATCTGGTTTGTCCTTATAAAAGTGAACAGTATATATATATATATATATATATATATATATATATATATATTTAATTATGAGAGCAATTAACTAGGAAAATATTAGCAAGTTGGTTAGTAACTGGGTGAGTACCAACTCTAAAGTGCTTGTCTCTTAAGTGGCGACTTCTTTTCCCGCCAAGACAACAAAAAAAAAAAAACTATAATTTATATATCCTACATATTACGTGTTAGTTATTTCGATATATCGAAAATATCGATATTTTTACTTCGATATATATCGAATATCGATATCACACTTACGATGTATCGAATCGCGCATATATCGATATTGAAAAATAAATTCCCATCCCTAAGTTTAAGTTCAATTTGTTTGAATTGCGGATAATTAAATCTAACACTAGAAAAGTCAATAAAAAATACAAATATTTTTGTAGGCTCCTAAAAATGAAAACTAATTTCCTAGAAATTTTTTTTTGGCCGAGCTTTATATACAATATCTAAATCTACCTATTATATATCTATAATCCACCTATAATCTTTTTAATCTACTACATATAAATCCGCCTCCATCTACAATAAAACTCTCATATTTCTTACTATCGAGTTGAATGTTTAATTTATAATTTTCATTTTATATTGAATTTTTAGTATTTTCTGGTGTAAACAATGACTACTTAAGTTTTCAACGAGCGTGAAATGCCATGTGAATGTTGTTTAGCTTCCTACATATCAACTCAGGTCATGAATGTTTGTAAGTAGCTATTAAGTCTTAGCTATTAGACTGCACTTATTCACTAGACAATTGTTCTTGAATAGGATTTTAGAGTTGTTCTGAAGAGATACTTATTCTCCAAGTAACATAAAAAATACAAAAAATAGTCTGTGTAAATATTAAGGATTGTGTAAGAGAAATTCAACATTTTCAACAAATGAATATTAAACTACGAGGTGTGAAAATTAAGTAATGGGACTGATGTTTTAAAATTGTTTTATTCGAATAGAATTACAATTCAGTATTGTCTCCCTCAAAATAACTTCCTTGGGAAGTCACTCAGCTTTCTCATAGCAGTGCTGGAACTCGGATACTGGAATAGTTTTCATCTGATCGGTTAGGGACGTTTGAATGTTTTCGAGTGTCCCAAAATGATAATAATAATAATAATATAATAATAATTTTATTGGTCCAGAAGATTATATGCATACATAATATTGGACAAGTCATTATTTTTCATATTTCAATACATTTGATTATTATTATGGTCAAAACAGTTTAAGAGTACTTCCAAATAAAAAATACAGAGAATATTTTTAATATATACAAAATCTTGCATCAGTGCAGTTGTCATAGAAAACTTATCAACTGTTATTTTTTATTACTCATTCTAATTACATTACTAATAGAAATACCACTAGACGTTAGTATTTAATTAATTAATAAACCAAATAATAATTTATTAATTTCGTCCTTTAATAACAAATTACTGATAAAACAGTTTTTGTCAAATATAAAATAATAAATAAGTTTATAAATAAATTTTATAAAATAAAGGACGTCCCTTGAGATGATTTTTTAATCTTGGGAAGAGGAAAAAGTCATAAGGACTCAAGTCAGGCGAATAAGGAGGCTGAGGAGCCATAGAAATGTGGCCAAAAACTCGTTTATTGAAATTGCTGTGTGATAAGGCATTTTTCTCATCCACAATTAATTGGTGAAAATCTAATGAACGGTAATGTGAGTCAAATTAAACTCTTCCCCGATCATTCTGACTGTCAACCAACCTGAATTCATAAGATCTTGGATTTTTTCGACATTTTCATAGGTTCATGAAGGCCTTTCGATGACTGATTCATCTTCAATCAACTCTCTTCCTTCTGAAAATGCTTTAAACCACCAAAAAACATGTGTCCTTCACAAAACACTCTCTCCATAGGCCTGCTGAAGTTTTGCAAAAGTTTCCGCTGCAATGTTCCCAAGTTTGAAGCAAATCCTGATAGCACAACGTTGCTCGAAATGAATGTCACTCATTTTTAGAACGCATTAGAAAAAACTGTTTCACGAAAAAAATCGCTACGGACAACAAAATTACTCTAGCGAGTTTAAACTCGTATTGAAGCCGTTTCACATGTTCACCTGTCGCCCCTCCAAGTCGCTCGTCTCAAATTTTTCCAGATCAAACGCTATGTTACCAGTCCGGTTTATTGGGGAAATATCTGGATTCAATTTTACGGCTCTAGGGCTTTTATTGCTTAAAATTTTATAGAGAATTTAGTTTATTTCTTATACTTTTGCTCTAAAATAATTAGGAAAGCAAGTAATCGCAGAAATAATACTTAATAACAACGACCGAAGTTAAACCGTTATACTTTATTGAGTAAAATAGTTACCATTGTCATCTATAACACTCTGCCATTTATCAGGAAGAGAAAATATTCCCGGATTATAAAATTCCTGATTTTTTTAAGGAAAAAATTGTTCAAGGCTCATTTTAACATGGTTCATATCTCTAAGTGTCTTGTTTCTTAAAAAGTGTTCCAGGGACTGAAATAAGTGATAGTCGGAGGGTGAAATGTCTGGTGAGTAGGGTGGATGTGTTAGAACCTCCCAATCAAGCTCGGAAATTTATTCACGTGTCTTTTTTTGTTGAATGAGTTCAAGCATTGTCGCCTTGAAGAATAAATCCTCTTCTATTCAAAGTTTCTGGCCGATTTCTGATCAAATTCTGATTGAGTCGATCCAATTGTTCACAGTAGAGATCAAAATTAACACTTTGTCTCGGTTTTAACATCTCATAATAAATTATTCCTTTATAGGGTCTTCCAGATCGAAGTTCATCATCCAAGCATAAATTTTCTGATTTAAATTTTTTAAACTACTGTTGACATGTGCATACACTTAGTTTATCACCATAAACAGTGCAAATGTTTTATGTAGCAACTGTAGCAGATTTTTATGGTACTCATACAACATTAAACAGCATAAAAAATGTTTTGATAAAAATTCGTCCGTCATTTTAAAATGATAGGGTTTAAAATGAAACGAAAACAATAATAAGGTACTCAAGATTACAGAGTTCAATCAAAACGCAAAAGACGTCTGTTTAATTCAGCGAATAAGTCGTGACTAGTTCGCATATTGTACTAATAATAAAAACGAAAAACCTTACCGGTACATCTAATATATATATATATTTGGATATTTGGTTCTTGACGAGTATTATATGAAATAAAACGCAGGTTCTCTTTTATTCGTCAGTTTATTAAAATGTTCTTGTCGATTTATAAAATATGAAACGTTTCGTGCATGGGTAGTATGCACATCTTCAGTCAGTCAATCAGATAAAATAAAATCACCACGTAGTCAACTCGAAGTTAAAAAGTTTTTAAGAGTTGACTACGTGGTGATTTTATTTTATCTGATTGACTGACTGAAGATGTGCATATTACCCATGAACGAAACGTTTCATATTTTATAAATCGACAAGAACAATCGAAGTTAAAAACTTTTTAACTTCGAGTTGACTACGTGGTGATTTTATTTTATCTGATTGACTGACTGAAGATGTGCATACTACCCATGCACGAAACGTTTCATATTTTATAAATCGACAAGAACATTTTAATAAACTGACGAATAAAAGAGAACCTGCGTTTTATTTTATATATATATATATATATATATATATTGCGTAAATCTGTTAATTTTTGTGAATTTACGCAGTCAATTGAAGAATTTCCTAAAAACTAATTTAAGTTAAAATCTCTTCATGTGCAATCTTATTTGAGAGGATCCAAGTCATGGTAAAGAGCTTAGTAGTGCATGCCGAGTAGGGAGTTCCGGCTTTCTCTTCCCCTCCGGAGTACTCCGGACTCCGGATCGACAAGGAGAGGGGGGACAGAACTGTCGTTGGAATTCACATAACTCACTACCGCGTGACGTCACGAAGAAGCTTCGGGAAATTGAAAAGCTCTAACGGTCATATGAATGATTTTTAAGACTAAAATGCACGGAAGGGTTAAAACTCCCGAAAAAAACGATTAAATGGAAGTTATTGCCTTAGGGACATTTCAATTTTTCAATCCAAATTAATGGAAAATTGTGTGCCGCAATGTAAATCGTGAATCAGTAAGAATTCTTTTTAAACATTTCATAATTTACCTAAATCGAAAAAAATATCAATTGAAACGACGTTTGGAGGCAGAGAGAAAGTGGATCGTGGGTTTTTAAGGACCCAGTAACTAGAAATGGGCAAAAATCCAAGTCCATGCATGCTTATTTGCTTGTTGCATTTGATGGAAAGTGATTTTTTACGTCCTAGAAAAGACTAAAAAAATACATTTATCCCACCCAAAATTTGCCTAAATCATCAGTTGATATATTAACCCCTTAATGTCCAGCCCCGAGCTCAGTTCGGGCATACTATACTTGCAAAAATGACCAGACCCGAGTCCAGTTCGGGCAACGTGAATTTTCGTACGCAAAAACATTACGTACCCGAATTGAATTCGGGCATGTATAATAATTTAAAATTTAAGAAAAAAGTATTTATGTTAACTTGATTTATTATAAGTTAAATTTTGATTAGTTATTTATAATAAAATATAATAAATAAAGTCGTAATTTGTGAGAACTGATTTTTTACATTCTTCGAGAACAAATTATACTTATTGCAATTCAACAAGTGGATATAATAGTATATGGGGGGAGTTGATAGATTAGACCAGCAACCCCACGATTATCCGGTCAAAAGAAAACGAGGTAAAAAATATTATAAGAAAATAATTTTCCATCTGTTGAATATTTGTGTTTTTAACGCATTTGTCCTATATAATAAAAATCATGGAAAATTAGATCATTTAGATTAGGTCTAATTGAGAAATTGATTGAGGAATCCCATTCTTCAAATGTTAGGAAACCCGGCCGACCAAAAAAACCAAGATCTTTGAGATTTTCAGAAAGACATTACCCCGAATATATTCCCCCCACCGAAAAAAAAGATAATCCCACAAGATTGTGTGCAGTTTGCTGTAACCAAAGAGATGATAAAGGCAAAAAGAAGAGAAAGGAAACCCAAAGTTATTGCTCAGCCTGCAATGTTGGATTATGTGCTATACCATGCTTCAAAATATACCACACAGAATTGAATTTTTAGACAAATTTATATTTCTTATCAATACATTTCATATATAATAACTTAATTATATATAAATAATAAATTAGTTAAATTATTTAATAAAAAAAATATATATTTTTTTTACCACTTTTCTGAAAAAAAAAACAAATCGTTAAGGGGTTAAAAGACCCTTCTACTTTTTCAGGCAGAGATGTTAAATTTTACTAATATATTTACAATATTTTTGTTATTATTCTATTGACCGACAGTCAAAAATAATTAAAAATACAATGAAAAACTAAAAATTTCTTTAGAATAGTATATTATTATATATCTTGTAAATCATAAATTACCTTTAAATTAAAAAAAAGCTCGGAAAACAGGAAAAAATACCACTAGTGTTCATTTTCACCATGTAAACAAATACACGAGTAACAGTTTAATGTCACTTTCGAGTGTTCCAGCTTTGCCGCATATGGCGCTGCGATCTTAAAAAGTTTCCCCTATAGCGAACATGGGCCAATGTTTGTAAGTGAGGTTATGGTCGCAGCTTCGACCTAGCTTTCGATTTTTAAATTAGATTAAAAGTATCAAAAATTACTTTTTACTTTAAGTAAACTTAATAATTAAGCAAAAATTCGTAAATAAAAATATTATTTACACGGATAAATAATCGTGAATATTGAGTAATATACGAGCAATAAATGTTCTATTGTATATTATATATGGTAGTTATATTTAATGTACAATACTTCTAATTTTTAATCATAATTATGAATAACCGTACAATGGACCAAGAATTGTATATATAAATAAACATTATAAATCATTCATATTATAGAGCAAAGTCATTTAAATAAACATTTTAACACAAATATGATTGATTTCTAAAAATAATTTAAATATACAATGAAATACTTCCATAATTTTAACAATAATGAAATTTAAAAATAATGAATTTAGAGTATCTTTCGTAAACCGGTGTTCATTTTAAACTGTTCACCAATGCATCTCGAGAACTATAAGAGCTATGAGGTTGCTTAAATTTACTTAAATTTGACAGCTAATACTATTTTACAATAAAATATCAATGAGTGAAGCAGTTTTTATTCCGACCAGTGGTTCTCAAAGTACGTTGTGCAACTTTTTGATTTTAAATCTGAACACACATTTTATTTTTATTTATTCGATAGAATATTCTATTCTCATTTCAAGGATATAAACAAGTTATACCCTTTCATCACAAAAATAATATTTTTTTGAATAGTTGCGCACTAGGTTACCCACACCACACCACACTACACTCTACAATGTAAAATATTTCTTATTAATCTAATGAAGACTTGAATACGAAGCAAATGCAAAAAAAAAAAAACGCTGGGATATTTGGCACATTATTTAAATTTTGTTTAATAAAGTTAAATGGAAGCTCTTACTTCTCAAATAACGAATAAAAGTGATTATCAAAAAAACTGTTGATTTTGATGTGATAAATATACCTAGACATCCAGTATTATGTTGGCTTCTTACACGTATTAAATACCTGCAAAACCCTGAAATGTGTGAAAATTTACACTTCACTTCAATTTTTAACTATTAGTTATATTTTTTGCCTTAAATGACCAACTGCTTTACTCATACATACGCATGAACACGTTGGTATAAGAGACAACTTGTTAAACTGGATCTAATCTTTCCTAATAAATCGAACTTTTCACGTTGGTAATGCCGTTTCTTCGTCTAAAGATGTTTTGAGTGACGTACCTCAGGGTTCCGTATTGGGGCCCTTGCTAGTTATACTCTACACTGCAGATATTCCTGCCGCTTTTACATCCAGGTCTCTCATTTTTGCTGATGATATTAAACTTTTTGGAAAAATTCTCTAACATCTAGCAGAGATCTACAAGGCGTTTTGGACACTATTACTAATTGGTCTACAATGTGGCGTCTTCCTCTGAATCCGACTAAATGCACTGTTTTACACATTGGACCAAATAATCCAAACTAACCGTACTACATCAATAACACCAGGCTTACAGTGGTTTCAGAACAGAGTGATCTAGGAGTAATCATTTGAAATTTAAGCTGGTCCAAGCAGTGGGCCATGTAGTGAGAAAATCAAACACGGCTCTTTACATGCTAAGTAAAACATTTACTAATATCTCACCAAATTTGGTTGCCAAACTTATATGAGACCTCACCTGGAATACTCAGTCAGTGTCTGGTCCCCGTACTTTCAACGTGATATTCAAGCGATGGAATCTGTCCAACGATGTGCCAGCAGACTGCCACGTGCAATTCCCGGTCTTCAATATCCGGAACGGCTCCAACATCTCAAGCTATCTATTCTTTCCAAAAGAAGAACGAGAGGTGATCTCATCCAAACATGGAGAATTCTACACAACGACTTTTCCCTTAACTTGTGCTATATGTTCAAGTTAAGTAATAACACAACTTCGCGGACATACCCTAAAACTAAGTAGTGAAAAATTGTTTAGATTCCCAAATGTCAACAGTGTAAATTCTGATTTTTGATTATTATTTCTTAATCTGATTTTTTGTAAAATTTGCTAAATTTAACTATGTAGAACATGCTAACAGCGTACAACATTTATTTTTTCTTTTGCTATTTTTGAACATTTTTGTTCTCTTCTTATTTGAATTATGTAAAAATTGCTAATTTTTGTTATGCATAATTGCTGTATGTAATGTATATTATTGAATTTACAAGCTATTAAGCTTTAATTCTGCCATAACAATAATAAATCTCAAATTTTGGGTAACGGTCTTTGCCGCAAACAAAATTTTGACATTTGCGGCAAAAAAAGTAAAAAATAGACCACAAAAAGGCTCAGAGTCGATGAAATGTGAGCCTGCCTTCTTTTTTAAACTATCTAAATAAACAAATACTTACTTCTTATCTATCATCTATATTAATACAATTTAAGGCTATACCTTTGACACGTAGTTAGAGAAGAATCAGTGATTTCAAAACTATTGGTTAGCAAATTATATGCATCACTGCCTTCACTCTGACCCGGAAATCAAAAGAAGATTTTAAATCAAATATTTAAATAAAATTCGCATTGTTGAACCAATCAATTAAATTTTATTGTCCATTAGAGATTGAAAATCGATTCAAAAAGCAAAACAAATACATCAAAACATTGAGCAGATATTTTAGCTCAACAATATTTTATTCATTTTTATGACAACTTTAATAACTCTGACTAATTCTTATAAATAAAATATTTAATAAAATATGCTATAAAATAATATATTGTAGTCTAATATCTTATGTTTATTTTCCATGATCGACGAAGCAAATATTTGTATTTACTGCAAGAATAAATTCTCAGGAAAATTTGTAAACAATTTAAACTACAATCGGATTTAAAAAAAAAAAAGAAAATTAAGTCATCCAGTAATCAAAGACATGCGCGTCTGATAGATAGATAGATAATATATTTTTTATTATTTATTATTTTTATTTACATTATGTTAGTAACTAGTTTATAATAACTCAATAATAATTATGTAATTTTCGCCTTTCGGTTTAAAATCTGCTTCCCTTCTCTTTTTTACTGCTGTCTCTGACTCCTTTCAGTATTTTCTTCTCTTCCGTTTTTCACTTCTTTCATTCATTCGTTCCCTCTTTATTTTAACCCCAAAATTTCCTTTTTCGTCTCCGGTCTACTTTTTATTTCTCCACATTCTTCCAACAAATGTTCGATTGTCTCTCTGCCTTGTTAAAACTAGTTTTACATAGTACACCAGTAAAGAACCACTAATCTAACCTATATTTTATCCATATTTCAAAGTATTTATAAGTATTTTAAGTAATCAAATTGTTTTCTTGGATTTATTTCATGTTTAATTAAATTTATGTATATCTTTTTACCGTGTTGATAATTTAAAAATATTTTTGTTTTTCTTTATTAAATCTGAGGATTATAAAGAAAATTAATCTAAACAAGTCTGAGATTTTCATTGTGAAAAATACCCGTGAATATTGTCAGTGATGTATTAAGTAGCCAGCTTTGTAATAAGAAAAATTACAATTTAAGACAAGTCATAAATTTTACAAAATGTTAAAAAACATCATGGAAATGGATGTACAGCAAAACACAGCTAAAGTCTTAGGCATCTTAGGCAGGTATTACACAGAAAGAATAGTAAAGATATTATTTCGCAGAGGCCATTAAAAACTTAAGTAAAAACTAACTGTTTAAAGTAAAATTTATCTTTGCTCAATAGTTCTGCAAGCATAAAGGTGAATAGATCAACGTCCCAAATTTATTTAAAGACGTACGGGTTTTTTTTTTGCCTAGTCGAAATTGTCTGTGTACACGTGCAGAGCAAGTTCGGTTACAAGGATTTTTATGAAACTTAATATTTAATCTTTTGACATCAATGGCACGAGGTGATCAACTTTTGGTAAAAATCGGTTGACTAGAAATGGAAGTTTACTCGTGTCGATTTTTGCGAATATTTAACAACAAAAAAATATTTCAAAAAAATTTATTCAGCAAAAGTTGCTATAAAAGCAATGACTTTTAAAGAGAAATTTTTGTTTTATCTATTTTTATCGATCGCCAACATATATAAGTGAGGTATAGTGATCATACCGATTTTGACATTTCAAGATTTCGATGGATCTCCACGAATTGAGGTCTCTACATAACGTTTTGACTATTTTTAGCATGATGTCTGTCGGTCTATCTGTCCGTCCGTCTGTCCGTCCATCCGTCCTTCTGTCCGTCCATCTGTCCGTCCGTCCGTCTGTCCGTCCGTCTGTCCGTCTGTCTGTCTGTCTGTCTATGTACACGTGCAGAGTAAATTCGGCTTAAAGGATTTTTATGAAACTTCATATTTAAGCTTCTGCCATGTTACAAGTTGATCAACTTTTGGTAAAAATCGGTTGACTAAAAATGAGAGTTTACTCGTGTCGATTTTAATATTTTTGCGAATATTTCACAACAGAAGATATTTAGAAAAAATTTGTTGAAAAAAAGTTGCTATAAAAGCAATAACTAACAACTTTTATTTGAGACATTTTTTGATAAAACGAAAAAATGTTGTTAATGTGAAAAAATGAAATTTTTTCTTAGTCTCAATTTTTTATACTAATATGTAACGTTTCCATGGTCATGATAAATAATATCTCTGTTAGAAAATATTAGGCCAAGTTATTTCTACTCTGCTGCTAGAATGTATTTTATATAAGTACTTTGTTATGGCGGTCGGTCCTGTGGTGGCCACAGCTGATTTTTTTATACTTATATGTAACGTTTCCATGGTCATGATAAATAATATCTCTATTAGAAAATATTAGGCCAAGTTATTTCTACTCTGCTGCTAGAATATATTTTATACAAGTACTTTGTAATGGCGATCGGTCCTGTGGTGGCCACAGCTGATTTCTTAGGTTATGTAAAGTAAGATAGCTACTTGCGTTTATACTTCTGTCTCATTAAAATAGTGCACTAACTATAAGGTAAACAGTCGACAGTCAACAACGCATAGTCTATTAAATTTAGAGCTGTGAACGATCGCTTGCGTTACCATATGACAAACTAGTTAGTGACAATCAACAGTGAACAACTTATAGCGTATAGTCTATTAATTTTAGAGCTCTGAATGCAGCTTTACACTTATTAAATACCGTAAAACCCTGAAAGGTGTGAAAATTCACTCATCAATTTTTTTATTTGTTTATTTTTTTAGAAGTTGTTGATAGTAAGCAATTCTTGCTGCAATTAAATTGCGAATTACGTGGTACTGACGTAACTCAAGCTTCAGAGCAATTTCATTTGGTTCAGAAAAACTTTCCTCATCAACTTAAGTTATATGACATGTAGTTATATTGACTATCATATCATGTCAAACTTTCAGATCAACTGCATCACTGCCATGTACATATTTTGCAAACTATTCAAAATTTTACCTAAATATTAATATGTACTAACAAACTTACATTAACAACCACCTACTAATATCATATTATTAATTAAAGAAGAGGATAAGGGCAACAGCAATCAAAGAAAGAAACAGCTTCGTGGATAAAGTACAGGAATCAAAGAAATTAAAATGGAAATGGGCAGGACAAAATCCGAAAAGAAGGCAACAGATGGACCACAGAATCAACAAATTTGTTTCCAATGTTCAAAAAAAAATTGATGTGAAGTGTGAATTTTCACACATTGCAGGGTTTCGCAGGTATATAATAAGTGAAGGCGGCATGCTGAGTGTGTAGGACAACTTTTGCTTTGAAGTAACCACAGCAAAATGAACGATCTTTTTAAAATAATTTATCGTCTGTTAATCTCAGAGCTTTAAAAACAAATTTTATGTTAAAATATTTTTTTGTTAATTTTAGTTCGAATACCTAATATCATTATTTAGGTTTCTAAATAAGTGCAGTTTTTTTTTATATAACAAGGTTCATTAAGATTTTGAAAATTGGGCCTATGGCTTTCATTGGTTGTCTTAAATCATACGCACCGCACCTCTGGCTTCGTATAAATGACACAGAATGAAAATATAATTCCAATTGGTTATTAAATTTACGCTCTTGAAAATTAAATTCAAAATGTGCTAAAATATAACTAGAATTTTAACAAATTAATTTAAACATAATAAATATGAAAAAAAAAAATAAAAATAAAATTGACTCCACAAGCCAGGAACGAACCTGTGTAGTGAATAACGGATCCTGTGTGGTTGTCGAGCAACTGAGCCACTAGACCACCAAACGATTATCAACTTAGTGTGTTATAAGAGTATAACATGTATGCATCGTCAACCAAAAAACACAAAAAATGCGTTATTTTCCGAAAACATAATCTGATCAAAAATTCCTGTTGTACTATTCCGGTTCACACCATTATACATTACTTAGAATTTTTTCACATTTTTAGTTTAAACCATCTGGGCTACAGGGTGTGGGACAAAAATTTTTTTGCACAATTTTGGCAAAAATCGCCTCAAACTAATTTATTTTGCAAAAATTAAATTTTGTTCGTTAATCCACGTACTAAGGGCTTTCATTTGATACCCTACTCAGAATTTTAAAAAAATATTTTTGTTTTCGATGAGCACATATTTGTTTATATTTTTAGGGGGATATGTTTTTTAGATGTTTTAGTATTTTTCCTATGTGCGGGTCAAAAAGTTGTACAAGCGTGCCAATTTTCAACTCTCTAGGTTTAGCCGTTTGGCTACAATTTTTACCGAACAGACAGACAGACAGACAGACAGACAGACAGACAGACAGACAGACAGACAGACAGACAGACAGACGACAAAATGACGGTATAAGGGTTTTTTGGTCATACCTACAAAACCCTAAAAAGGCGCAGAGAAAGGCAGAGAACCAGATGGAAAAACGAATTCAAAAATCAATCAATGTATACGTACTCAGAACGTTTTGACGTACGAGCGCTATTTGTGTTGTTAACAATAACTTGAAAATATTCATCTCGGCAAAAGTGTAATTAATTCGTGAATTTTCGAGCGATTATTTTTTACAACTTTCGATTAACCCAAAAACAATGCATCGATGAACTTAATTCGACTTTTGGCGATGACGCACCATCAAGGACTACTGTTTATCGATGGTTCGCCGACTTCAATCGTGGCCGTAGTTCATTTAAGGACGAATTTCTTAAAGGTCGTCCAAAATCGGTTGTTGTTCCGGAAAACATTGATGCTGTGCATGAACTGATACTGCAAGATCGTAATTTTTTTAACGATCAGTTAAATATTTCCCTTTATTTAATACCCAACTCTCCCCTGCAGTGCATTTGATATTTTTTGAATTGGTTCATATATGCATAGGTGTATTTTAAATTCAAAATAACTCAAATATAAGTAAAAATATGTAATAAAGTTTGTTGAAGTTAATTTTGAAGAGCGTCGTAACTATATAATGTAGAAGTGAGTTATCAGATGAAATATACAAAGTTTTATCTTTAGAATAATTGAAATGACAACGTCGCATGGAACCTGCATTTTAGATGAGATTTGAAATCTGCCAACTTTTGATTTAATATTAAGATCATTTTGTAAAAATATTTTTTCAAGGAATTGTTTAAAAAAAAATTGAGGAAATAATTTCAAGTTCTGAGTAAAGAGAATTATTAATCGATTGTCCGGAAACAATTTGAACCTCTGAAGATAATAGCATGTTATTTAAGTGGTTCTTTAACTTTAGATTTAGGTCATAATTCAAGTTTTTAAACTTTAACTTCAAGTCTAAGTTTAGAAAATTTTTATATTTATTTAGTGTCAAACTTTTCTAACTTAGGAACACTTATCCAATGATATGTGATAAAGGAACTCTAAATGCTATATTTTATAGACTTTTATACCGAGTAAATTTTTGGTCAGTTGATGTGTTAATTTACATGAGGTTGCCGCAAGCATCTCTGCAAATCAGTCAGTACTTTCTGGTCAGAGATGTTATTGTAGGTTTTTTTCTTGATTTTGAAAGCAATAGAAGAAATCTTCCCCTATCCACCTCAAACATAAGACTCTAAAAGCCAATACAAAACCAAAACAAAAGAAACATGGATAACAACCAGGATACGAATCGGACACAATCTGTTAACACACAAACACCTTTTCCAACGAGACCCACCAAGCCCCAACAAACTGCCAGGCCTGCAACACCAGACTGACAGTAAGGCATGTTAATAATAATAATAATTTTATTTAGTGCTTATACAAGTTTTACACGTTTACACCAGTCAATATACATAATTTTCAGAAATACATATTTGAAATATAAATTATAAAATTAATACAATTGCCAGATGGGGTACTTAAAAAGAGAAGGAAAATTTTTAGTATTTGCTGTAATCAGTGCTGTAGTACTCATCAGTGCTATACAGACAGTTTCCAAGAAGGACCTCTCTTACTTTTTTCCTGAAGATCCTGTTATTAATATTTCTGACAGCAGAAGGCAAATAATTGAAGAAACATGCAGCCGAGTAAAGACAGTTTTTTGATTTCTCAAGTCTTATTTTAGGAAGACGAATATTGTCTTTTGAGCGAACATTATGAGAATGACTTGAAGAAACGGTGACAAACTGGGCTGCGTTTTCTTTAACATACACCAGGCAGATATATACAAATAAAGTCTGTTCCAAACGGTTAGGCGGAACTAGATTTGGCAATCTAGTTACTTTCATTGTTTAAATCATGCTTTTCGGCCGTTTTGTTTAAGCTTTGTAAATCATACTTACAATAAACATTTTTTAGTTAAGGTTAATATCATTTTAAAATGTCATTTTCTTTATATTATGATTTTTTGTGTCATTCTTAATACAAATTTTCCATTTATTTATTTTTTTGTCATTAAAATACGTAAAAAAAATGACATATGTCATTCGTTTCCATGGTTTCATTGTTGGAATTTTAAATTTTGACATTTCAACATGAAAAATGAAATAACCGAAGCAAGGTCCCTTCTCGTGATAACCTAAAAGAACGAAATTCCCATTTAGTTCCGCTTAACCGTTTGGAACAGACTATAGGCTGTACACTGACATAATTCTACATTTTTTAAAAAGTTCCCGGCAGTGGGTTCTGGAGGGGACATTATTCATAATTCTAAGGGATCTTTTTTGGATTATGAAAATGCGGGTGATCGATGAGCTTAGTCCCCAATACCGTAAGACAAACGAGACTAGAACGCGGCAAACTAAAAAATACGTAAAGTTTATAAAAAAACCTAAGTTTTGAGTTTTGAGACAAAAGCGTAGATAGTGTTTTTCAGAGATATGGTCAAATTGCTAATGTGGTGGTGCCAACTGACCGTCTATATATATTCATAGGAATTTAATAGGATCACAGTACTCAAAAGCTTCGTCGGTGTTGCGGTTTAGGGAAAAGATAATTTGCTGGGTCTTGCTGGCATTAAGAGTCAATTTGTTTATAGTAAACCAGTTTTTTACTTTCCCTAGGGCAGTTTCCAAAATGTCGAATAACTCTTTTGCTGATGTATGACTTTTTAATATTGTGGTATCGTTTGCATAAAGTATAACATCCGTGGAGTTATCGGATATATTCAGAAGGTCGTTAATAAAAACGATGAAGAAGAGAGGTCCTAATATCCGCCCTGACAAACTCCGTACTCAACATTTTTCGTTGATGATTCAGTGTTGTTAAACGAGACAAATTGTGCCCTGTTAGAAAAATAAGATTTAAGGAGCTCGTATGCAGTACCACGTATGCCATAACATTCAAGCTTGTTCAGCAGGATTTTGTGAGGGACGCAATCGAAAGCCTTAGAAAGGTCACAAATGTGGCCTGTGATTTCGTATGGTTTTCAAAGCTAGCAGTTACATAGTTAACGAGCTCCGTAATAGCCTTTATAAAATGCCTATAATGGCAATAACCAATAGTTATTATAAAATGCCAATACTATATGAAAAGAAGTTTGAACCAACTATCAGCAGACCCAGACGAAGTTCTATCAAACAAACCGAAACTCGCTTACAAAACAAGACAAGGTCATGTGATGGTGAAGGTTATGCCTATGGTGATTCTGTTATCGCTATGAGCAAGCTTCAACAGAAACCAATTTAACCGAGTTTATATTATAGGCGTAATAAATAAAATTATGAATAGACTTTATTTAAAAAAAAATGAAAATTATATTTTAGGTACCTATTACAAAATTGAGATAATGCCCTACAGTTGAAGGATTTTTAACTAAAACCTACATAACACAACAAAATTTTCCATTTTATTTTACTATTTTTTTTATTAAATATTAAAAATATTTCCGTTTATTTTTGACAGAACTTTTGATAGCAATGTGAACTATACCCAAGAGATGTTAAAAGGGTCAAGTGGTCAGGGCATGAAATATGACCCCTTAATGTCAATTTAATGTGGAGCTAACCAAATATTTCAACAGTCACAGAATAAAGTTTTGGTGTCTGGGAAAACACTCTAAAACTAGATCTAGAGATAATGTAATGAGTATAATGAAACATTAAAATAGTTAAAAAAGAGCAGAAAGAATATTCACATAAATTTGGTCTGCAGGAATATTTATGGCATCCATTTTCTGAAATTCAAAGGGTATATTGCTCATTGATTATCTTTCAAAAGACAAACGATAATTGGTTACTACTCTGCTAACCTTTCGGACCAAAAATTCGTAAAAAAAGATCAGTGGTGGAATTACGAGGAATAGAATTCTATTCTATCATTCCCAATAAAGAGATTCTATTTGTGCTTGCCAAGTTACAATTGTTTTTTTGTCAACTATAAAATAGAATTCCAAGGGAGGTATAGTGATCATACCGATTTTGAAATTTCAAGATTTCGATGGATCTCCACGAATTGAGGTCGCTACATAACGTTTTGACTATTTTTAGCATGATGTCTGTCGGTCTGTCTGTCCGTCCGTCTGTCTGTCTGTGTACACGTGCAGAGCAAATTCGGCTAAAAGGATTTTTATGAAACTTCATATTTAAGCTTCTGCCATCAATGGAACGAGTTGATCAAGTTTTGGTAAAAATCAGTTGACTAGAAATGGGAGTTTACTAGTGTCGATTTTAAAATTTTTGCGAATATTTAGCAACAGAAAAATATTTAGAAAAAAATTATTTAACAAAAGTTTCTATAAATAAAATAAATAATAACTTTTATTTGAGACAATTTTTAATAAAACGAAAACATTTTGAAAAATTTTTCTCAATTTTTTCATACTTATATGTAACGTTTTCATGGTCATGATAAATACTATCTCTGTTAGAAAATATTAGGCCAAGTTATTTCTACTCTGCTGCTAGAATGTATGTGATACAAGTACTTTATGATGGCGGTCGGTCCTGTGGTGGCCACAACTGATTTTTTAATTACGTATTCTGTAGTGGCCAGAGCAATTTTTTTGACCTATGCTTCTCCTTCTTCTTCTTCTACTTCTTCTTCCTCCTCTTCTTCTTCTCTGTGCACTGTCAGCCGGGTTAACTTTTGACGGTCCTCCATCTTGATCTGTTAATTGCCAGGTCTTTTCATGTGTCCTGTACACCAATACAGGGCACAATATTGTAATTAATGATTTAATTTCAAAATTTTGAAACATGTTAAAACGTATCTTCTTTGATTACGTATTCTGTGGTGGCCAAAACTAATTTGTTTTAATTATGAAAATAAATAATGTCTTAGTATTTTTCGAAAAATTATTATTAAGGCGGCGCACAACCCTATAGTTCCCTATAGTTTCTTATACAAAACTAATAATCGGAAATAAAATTAATAACAATCTACATATCAAAATTTGCAGCGAATTTTTATCTATCCAATAGGATATTTTAAAATTTAGAAAAAACTGTTATGTAATTGTAATTAAGCAATTTGCATTATAAGCGCCATCTTGTAAACCAATCAACGCATATTTGTGTACGATGCGGCAAATTGTAGCTAAAGCTTCATTCTACCAAAAGGCTTTTAGTTATTTTGTTCTATTGTGAAAACTACTTATAGTTATTGTACTTGGTAGTCTATATTTGCCGCCATCTTGATTCTGCTGCGGTTCTCAAAATAGTTGTAACGAGTAAAAATGATTCAATTTTTGTGAAGAATAGGTGTGCCAAGTGGCATTCCCTTATCATCAAGTATAATATTTTTCGACGAGGGTTCTAAACTATAAGTAATCAAGTCGAAAAAAATGTTGACGTATTATTTGAACATTTCTACACAAAACTATATAAATATAAAAGTTATTTGAAACCCATAAATAGATTTAAAAAATTACAGAACAATGTTGCTGATGTCAATTATTAAGATATTGAGCGATAATATTTTTATAATATTTCTACAATTAAAAATATCCTATTAGATAGATAAAAATTCGGTGCAAAATTTGATGTATAGATTGATACTGATTTTATTTCAGTGTATTAATTTTGTATAAGAAATTGGTAACTTTTAGGGGTTATAGGCAGCCTTAAGAGCCCCTTTATAACGCATGGTACAGGCCCCACGGTACCTTTGTCCGGCCATGGAGCAAAGATAGCATTAAAGGAAGATCTAAGAAGATAAATTTACAAAACAAAAAGCCATAAACCTGACGATAAGGTAGGAGAGTATAGTTTTTCCAAACAAACAAAGCCCCAAAACAAAAGTTGTTCTTGAATGAAACCTATGAGAAATAAAAACGAACACTAGGCCGATGTCCCATCCACGATCCTAATCAAGAAGTTCTTTTATGTTTGTTCTGAACTCTCTCTTTTAATTAATTCAGTGACAATTATTAAAATCAAAGTTTCTTTTTCCCTGTGTTGAATACAATTAATGAGTTTCTCTTACAAATAAAAGAAATGAGATAAAAATAAAATACACTTGTACTCACCATTATCAGAGAAGTGTAGAGTCATCAATTCTAACGTTTAACTACGCCGTAAATTCTGAAAATAAACCACTATGATAATTGTGCTAGCTAGGTACCTACACTTCTAACAATTACATTTTGATCATGGAAAAGATAATTATCACAGTCTAACTTAATTGCTACAGATAAACAACAAATTTAAACAAGCTTGAAAATAGAAGTAAAAAATTAAGTGTGAATTTTCAGGCTTTTCAGAGTTTTATACAAGAATGGGGAGTCGGAGTCGGGAATCGGAAAATGTTATCAACTTTGATTCAATTTTTATCAAGGATTGTAGGCCGTCATTTTAGGAGCAATAATAATGAGCTTCTAGTAGCCTTCTAGTAGCCAGGATTAAACCTGTGCAGAAGTACCAACTGAAAAACAGAGAAGTCATTTTTAACAGCTGGTTTATACGTATAAGGGCCGCTTTTACAAACCTCGAATAAGTAGCGGTATAACTATTTGAGGTATAAGTTTATTCCGATGTTTATTCCAACGTTCGCTTTTACAATGCTTTTTTAGGGTTTTGTAGGTATCACCAAAAAACCCTTATACCGTCATTTTGTCGTCTGTCTGTCTGTCTGTCTGTATGTCTGTTCGGTAAAAATTGTAGCCAAACGGCTAAACCTAGAGAGTTGAAATTTGGCATGCTTGTACAACTTTTTGACTCGCACATAGGAAAAATACTAAAACATCTAAAAAACATATCCCCCTAAAAATATAAACAAATATGTGCTCATCGAAAAAAAAAATTTTTTTTTTTAATTCTTAGTAGGGTATCAAATGAAAGCCCTTAGTACGTGGATTAACGATCAAAATTTTATTTTTGCAAAATAAATTATTTTGACGCGATATTTGCCAAAATTGTGCAAAAAAATTTTTGTCCCACACCCTGTAGCCCAGATGGTTAAAACTAAAAATCTGAAAAAATTCTAAGTAATGTACCTTTGTGTGAACCGGAATAGTACAACAGGAATTTTTGATCAGATTATGTTTTCGTAAAATAACGCATTTTTTGTGTTTTTAACTAAAATATGTTAACTATTTAATACGTTGTGTAGCATACCACATTAGTAGCTCTCGTGGCGTGGTTGGATTTGTCGTACGCTTAATAATATAAGTTAACTTGCAAACTAGGGTTCGAATCCTGTTGATTTTATTTTTTGTTTTTTTTTTGCATTTTTATTTTGTTTAAATTATTTTGTTAAAATTCTAGTTATATTTGGTAAATGTTGCATTTAATTTTTAAAAGCGTAAATTTAATAACCAGTGGAAAGTTGAAATTATAATTTAATTCTATGTTTGACGAAATCAAAAGGCGGGACTTATGATGGAAGCAACCAATGGAAGCCATAGGTGCAATTTTCAAAATCTTAATGAACTTTGCTGTATAAAAAAAAATACTGCATATATTTAGAAACTTAAATAATGGTATTAGGCATTCGAATTAAAATTCATAAAAAAATATTTTGACATAAAATTTGTTTTGGCATCCCAAATAATCATCGTTCAGTTACTAAATACCTGCAAAACCCAGAAATGTGTGAAAATTCACACTTCACATCAATTTTTAACAGGTGGTTTATACGTATAAAGGCCGCTTTTACAAACCTCGAATAAGTAGCGGTATAACTATTTGAGGTATAAGTTTATTCCGATGTTTATTCCAACGTTCGCTTTTACAATGCTTTTTTTATTCTCGGATAGTTATCCATGGTTTTATTGTAAATAAATAAAGTTGGTATTGTTTGACACATAAACTGACATATTAGAAATGTCATATTTAAAATTGACGTTACTATTAGCAACATCTTTGAACATATTTGGGGAAATATTGGAAGATTTCGAAATTTTCGACTCAGATAATTTTTTTTATTGTGGTATATCCTCCGCTTTAATGTCAGTCTCTTGTGTGCAAATATTCATAAAACCACCCTCTAATAAAATCGAGCTCAAATACCGCCCATATCTAAATTTTCATAAGGTCAACCTCTACTAGTTGAATTCTATTAGAATCTATACCAAATTCCGTCTCTTTTATGAGCTACTCGTGTGCGGTGCGGACTATGTACAACCGCATTGATTGTGGTTCATATTTATGTACTGAAATCTCTTGTGGACTGTCAAAATTGTAACAACAATTTTCTCAGGAGGAAAATTTCATTGGTTAATAACCGGAGTATTTTTACCGACCGCCAACACATATAAGGGAGATATTGTGATACCGATTTTGACATTTCGAGAACATTTGTATTTCGCACTCCTCCTATACGAAGTACTTTATCAGCATTTTATGAGCACTCCTTATTTTTGATAATATGTTACATTTTACTTTTGTTTTACCATCGTTGAATAAATTTATTCAACGAATAAAGTTGACAATATCGCATCGTTCTATTGACAGCAACGTTAATTTCTTCATTAATAGTTTAAAACCGATGCGATATTGTCAACTTTATTTGCTAAATAAATTTATTCAACGGTGGTGAAATGGCCATATGAGTATTTATTTTGCACCTAACCATTAATTTATTTTAATACTGGGTAAGTATAAGGTAAATATACATATGTTACATTTGAAATACTAGAGAGTGGGTATAATATAAGCACTTGTCCGTCAGAAATAAATCTTGCAACTAATGCGATTATTTTGTACTTTGGGCCGGCAATTGATACGCCAATGGGCCAGCTAACGGCCACGGGGACACTGGGGTACTGGCCCATTACTTTCAATGCCGGGGAGTAGGTGCTTCTACAGTACTGGCCCGTATAAAAATGTTTGCTGGGATATTTTCACCCTTGCAGTTATTATATTTGTTACATAAAAAACTGTACACCTAAATGGAGAAATTTATTCTTCCTTATTTTAAAATTCCCTACTTGAATCATATTTGTACGTAGGTACTCTTAGCGTCAATTTCTCGATTATCTTGTTAGAATATAATTTACGATCAAAAATTTTACGATTCATTTTTACGTTTAGATATAGATTTTCATAAAATTTTGTTATAAGAGTATTTGATTTTAGTAAACGAAAAATTTATTGGAAAATAAAATCTGTGTCAAGTACAATATAACAAGTAATTGAGAGATAAAATAAATTTGCAATTTTGAAAAGATAAAAGTAAGCATTGTTAAAAAGTTATGGTATTATATTTTAATGAAATAATTATTTATTTACAAACTTAAAGATCTAAACATATAGACCAAACAATTTATTACGAATAATGATATTTATTTATTAACGGTTGGTAAAGCCGCAGTACTCAACCGCTTTAACAAGGCGTAGGTACCACCAAAATTAATTTATTATTAATCGATAACTTTATTTTATTTTGAAGAAATTACTTAGTTGAATTGTTGAAACACTGGTCGGTAGATGACTTTGCTCTCTTCTTTTCAATAAAGTCTCTAGTTCTCGCCCATCTGGAGTAATGCAATCTTCCAACTCAATAATTTGCGAGAAAAACCTGGCAAGTTACAGATCTTCTGGATACAAGCCCTTGTTTCCTCAGTCGCCTTTGGACAGTTCGTGATGAAATTGTCAAATTTCTTGCTATTCGTGGATGATGTTCGCTAATGACGCTTTATAGCGTAATCAATAGAGTTTTTAGCTACATCTAAAACACCAGAGATATTCTTATACTACGGCTATCTTCATGTAATGGCGCAGTTCGTACAACGTCTTCCGGCCACATTTTAATTTTATTGCACAAAAATGAATGATTTGAACCAGGTTTTTTATGTAGAGGGCAATTCGCTAATTACGCTTTATAGCAAAATTAATAGCATTTTTAGCTACATCCAAAATACCAGCGATATTCCAATACTGTGGCCATCTACAATGACGCAGCTCGTACGTCTTCCGTACAACGACTTGTAGGAGTTTAGAAATCTCTAAGATGGATAACTAATGACAAATTTTGTATTAAAACTTACTTAATATGCGATATTATATAGTCTTCGTTCAAACGGGCATTTATTGTTACAGCCTGTTTAATTAACAACAAAAAATATTTGTTCATGCAGACATTGTATTACCTCCCATTACTTATAGTTTCTTAATAAAAAGGTTAAATAATTACCGACCGCCAACATAGATAAGGGAGGTATTGTGATCATACCGATTTTGACATTTCGAGATTTCGTTGGATCTCCACGAATTGAGGTCCCTACTATTTGACTATTTTTAGCATGATGTCTGTCGGTCTGTCTCTCCGTCCGTCTGTCTGTCTGTCCGTCTGTCTGTCCGTCTGTCCGTCTGTCTGTCCGTCTGTCCGTCTGTCTGTGTACACGTGCATAGCAAATTCGGCTGAAAGGATTTTTATGAAACTTCATATTTAAGCTTCTGCTATCAATGGCACGAGCTAATCAACTTTTGGTAAAAATCAGGTGAGTAAAAATGGGAGTTTACTCGTCTCGATTTTAAGATTTTTGTGAATATTGTGAACAGAAAAATATTTCGAAAAAATTTATTGAACAAGAGTTGCTATAAAATCAATAACTAATAACTTTTATTTGAGACGTTTTTTGATAAAACGAAAAATTTTGAATAATTTCTGTAAAATTTTTCGAAATTTTTTCCAAGTCTCATTTTTTTCATATTTATATGTAACGTTTCCGTGGTCATGATAAATAATGTCTCTGTTAGAAAATATTAGGTCAAGTTATTTCAACTCTGCTGCTAGAATGTAATTTATATAAGTACTTCATGATGGCGGTCGGTCCTGTGGTGGCCACAGCTGATGTTTTGTTATTTGCCTTTAAAATACATTAAGACAGTCCCATTTTTGTGTTGGCGAGTGTATATGAGATTGATGATGATGTATATGAATTATTTACAAATACAGTGATTTTCTTAATCACTTAGTTCAATATTATAATAAAATAATGATAAATCCACTATCTTGTTTTACTGAATCTTTATTATAGTACAATAAATATTTATAAAAATAAATATAAAATAAAAAAATATTTTCCAAATAAAATACTATAATCCAATACATTTATATAAAATTATCTATTGGCAAATGTCTAGAAAACTTTTAATTAAGAAATATATTTCCAGGAAAAGGAAAAAGCAGTAATATCTAATTGAATTTCTTTTACGATATAAAACATAAAAAATTGGCGAGTTATCACAGTAAAGTGATTATTGATAAATTTTTATGATCGATACGGATATAACAATGAATAACATTTTTGATAACATATAAGGCATAGAATCAGATTTGAAAAACAAAATAAACTTACGAGAACTATGGCCACATCGTCGTAAAATATATATATATAAATATAAAATTTATGTCTTTAA
The DNA here is from genome assembly GCA_963971575.1 of Liopterus haemorrhoidalis. Lineage (NCBI taxonomy): Eukaryota > Metazoa > Arthropoda > Insecta > Coleoptera > Dytiscidae > Liopterus > Liopterus haemorrhoidalis. The sequence continues at coordinate 1,883,295 of OZ020615.1, forward strand.
CTAGAATAATAATAAAAATAGACTTTATTCGAATCCAATGGATAATCTATCACAGCCTTTCTCAACCGGGGGTTCACGAGCTATGTCAAAACAGTCCGTGATCCATAAGCTCAATATTGAATTTTACTCACAAAAACCAAATGCAAAAAATTATTTAATTTATACTAGGCACTCGTAAATGTTTCTTGTATATGCCTACGAAACTCTAGACATTTTTATACGTTGTTTTAACCGCAGATTCTTAGAGAATAAATCTGCAAAATATTTTTCATATCGATCATAGGATATAGAAGTATCTAGAGTTTGTTGTTTATGCCTATGAAACTCTAGACATTTCTATATGTTATTTTATCCTCAGTTTCTTAGAGAATAAATCTGCAAAATATTGTTCATATCGGTAAAATCATATCGGAGTATCTACAGTTTGTTGTTTATGCCTACGAAATCCTACACATTTCTATATAATTATATTCGTAGGTTCTTAGGGAATAAATCTACAAAAAATCAAGAGACCTCAAGAGTCCCCAGTTAGCTAATCACGAGAACCTTAGGAGAAAATGACGTCACAATGTTACCCAGATCACATACACACACTTGCTAATTATAAATGCACAATTGTATTGTTGAAACCAGGAGTTGCCTTTCAATCAAACCACCCACGTGACAATATCAAAAGATCCATTACGTTACCGACCCCTTGACTTATGAAACCGCGACCCACCATAATTCTTTTACGTCTCAACTTTGTGTCACGGCCCAGATTTTGGGAATCACTACTCTAACAGATACTGATATTGTATGGTAAAATACAGAGATTTATAATTTGGTTTCACGATAGATTGCTTCTTGTGAAATTTCCATTTTAATGAAGTTTGCAATACAGTAATACTTCTTCAGTTTATTGTGAGAATACCATTGTTTGAAAACAACAGAAAAACAATCGGATTTATAATGACTGATCACAGATTTTTCTTAATAAAAAACACGTTTCAAAATTATAATGACATATTTGCTATTACATCCACGTAAACTATAATATAAATTTTTAGGATTTGAGAAAAATTGTTTCATTACATGTGTTTAATATATTTTTCACACGACCGGGTGTGCCGCACACAGAACGTTAAGTTGAGACAGATTAAGTGAGACGTTAAACCATGGGGTTCTTCCTGCAGGATTAACCGCAAGGAGGAAACCGCCATCACACGCTGTTGGTGGACCCATGGACACCTCCTTCGAGGTGAAGAGCCCCTATCTGTGAGACGTGTAACACAGATTTGTCTGTGTTACACTTTTAAACTGAGTGTATACAGTTCGAGGATGTCAAGGAGAGATTAGGCCTGTGCTATGACCTGTCAGTTGCTTTAGGTGACGATAGGGTACTCATGGACAGGCTGATACTCTTCCTGAGAGAATCGAACTTATTGTTTTATGTGTGAAGTCTTGCACCTTATTTTAATGTGTTTCTAGTTATTGACTGTGATATTCGATGGTAATTGGTCACTTTACAGCCTCTTACCATCACCCTGAGTCTGTTCAAATGTTCGAAGAGACTTTTTATATTATTTATTTGTGTTTGTCAGTGCAAGATTTCCTTTATTGAGTATGCGTATTTTTAATGATTTTATTTATTTATTGTCTAATATATTGTTTTTAATACATAGTCTAGTCATTTAGATGGGCTTCGTTAGGCGCAAATAGCCTTTGTTGCTGTGCGCCAAAAATTTTAACTAACTAACTAACTAACACGACCGGGTGTAAAACCGACTTAATGTACCTAGTTTTTGACATATAAAGTGTCACTTTATTCCCTAGGATTTTTTATGAACTCCCTCAATAAAGTGACAGCTGTAAAAAAAAAAAAATTCCACAATTAATTACACTGGTCAACAAAATTAAACTTTTTTTTTTCTCATCACAAACAAAAATATGCTTTTCTGAATGTATTTTTGGTGCTGAATCCAAATCTGGTTATAGTTTTGTTGTAGCACGTATAGTTTTTAAATTATTTACATTTTTGTATATTATGAAAATATACGTAATTATATGAAAATGGAGTGTTTAGTAAATCACAGTTTATGCAAACCATTTATTTGGGAAAAGTACACATACACATCTACGCTACATTAATACAAGGCAATGAACTGCAAACCACTAATTTACATGAAAGAGAGCTTTTAATATGATTGTTAAATAAGAGTATACCATTACAGGCTATTAAAATCGTTGAGAGTACGATTTTCGTTTAAACTTTTGGTGTGGAATTTCACGATACAACATCCAACAATGGTCAGCCATCATGCTTTCATTCCAAAATCCTTGGTAACGAACTTCCATAGCATTAATGTCTTGGTGAAAGCGTTCCCCTTGCTCGTCACTCACTGCGCCATGGTTTTGGGGAAAGAAATCTAGATGTGAATGCAGGAAGTGCATACGTTAATACGAAATGCACACGTTAATGTATGAAATACATAAGTCAAATCCAATAAAATGTTGGAAAAAGTAGTACTTTGCCTATATAGTATTGGTAAATCTGTGTATATACATATATGATTTCATCATAAAAACTATACGTGATACAAGAAATCTGATTGCTGTTTTGAAATCAGCATTGCAAATTGAATGCAGGTAACCCAAAATTATCTCTGATGAAATTTCTTTGTTGACCAGTGTTATTATTATCGACCGGCAACATATATAAGGGAGGTATTATGATCATACCGATTTTGAAATTTCGATATTTCGTTGGATCTCTGGACATAACATTTTGACTATTTTTAGCATGATGTCTGTCGGTCTGTCTGTCTGTCTGAAATGTATAAAATTAAAGTATGATATTTTGATATTCTTGTAAAGCTGATTTAATGTATTTTCAAGAAAAAAAAATTAAGGTATTAATTCCCTATGCTAGATAAAAATTTGAAACAATTTTCGCTGAAATCGGAAGTGATGCAGAATTCTTATTATAGTCCTTAAGTGGGCCTTTTTGTCTAGTTTAACTTTTCTTGTGAAGAATTTTTTGTATCTCTTAAAATAAAGAAGTTATTCGAGGTAAGGCGTTTCAAACAAACACCTGTATATATTAAATTTAAAACACTTATTCAATATTGGCACTTCCAACGTAACCGAAACCAATTCTATTTTTCATAATATAAACAAACTAACTCCGTAGCAATATAACAATAATCTAGGTCTATTGATTTCTGTTTTGAAAAAAAAATTGATATTTATTAAATTTATTTTAGTTTTTATATGTATATACGAGGTCTGTTCAAAAAGTATCGCGAATTTTGTGTTTTTTCAAAAATGATTTATTTATTCATGAATTTTGTCCCCTTCAAAGTAATCCCCACTAGATATTATACACTTGTGCCAACGTTTTTTCCAATCCTCGAAGCATTTGAAAAAATCATTTTTTGTGATCTTGTTCAGCTCCTCCTTCGATGCCGTCTTTATATCCTCACTCGTAGCGTAGCGTCGTCCTTTCATAGGCCTCTTCAGTTTCGGGAACAAGAAAAAGTCCCAGGGGGCAGATCTGGGGAATACGGTGGCTGCGGCATTATTAGTGTGTTGTTTTTGGCCAAAAATTCGCGCACAAGCAACGATGTGAATTTCGCGGCGACCCGTCTCATGCCCAAATCATTGGTAAAAATCGAATCGCACGAGCCAATCGATATGTTTAGGTCCGCAGCAACTTCTCTAACGGTGATTCGACGATTGGCCAATACTATTTTCTTCACTTCATCAATGTTTTCGTCTGTTGTTGACGTGCTCGGGCGTCCGGCACGCTCTTCGTCGTTCACATCTTCTCGGCCCTCTGAGAACATTTTGTACCACCGATAAATGTTGCTTCGGTTCAAGGTAGCTTCACCATATGCCACAGTCAACATTCGAAATGCGTCTGCGCACTTAATTTTGTTTTTTACACAAAATTTGATACAGATTCTTTGATCCATTTTTTGGTATAGGCAAAAATCAAAGACGAGCCAAAACACGTGCAAGCAAAGCAACTGTCAAAAATTAACTGAACATTCAAAATGGCCGAACTTGTCGGCATAAGTGAGAGACATGAGTACCAACATAACGCCACAAAAAAATCGAAAGTCGAATATACGTAACCCGCGGAAATTCAAAATTCGCGATACATTTTGAACATACCTCGTATGTTTATAACTTTGAAAATACAGAATAAAATAGATTTTTTTTAATGTTATGCAAAATATGTAAATAATAATTTACAAATACACAAAATGACGCATTAAAATATTTATTTAATATTGTTTATTATAAAACTAAATTTGATAATACAGTATTTACATTACGTTTTATGTTACATGAACATATTGGAAGGACATAAAAATATAAACGACATTTTACGTGAATATTTTTATTGGTTGTTAAATAAATATTAAACTAAACTATATTAATGTTAGAGGCCAACATTTATTTAAAAATTAATCAAATAAATACGTTAAATATGAACATTTGATACGCCTTCAATACGAGTTTGAACATGCTAGAATAATTTTGTAATCCGTAGCGACTTTTTTCGCGAAACAGTTTTTTCTAGTGCGTTCTAAAAATGAGTGACATTCATTTCGAGTAATGGTGTGCTATCAGGTTTTGCTTCAGACTTGGGCACAGTGCAACGGAAACTTTTGCAAAACTTCAGCAGGCCTACGGAGACAGTGTTTTGTAAGGACCCAGGTTTTTTGGTGGTTTAAATCATTTTCAGAAGGAAGAGAGTTGATTGGAGATGAATTAAGCAGCGGAAGGCCTTCATCTTCAAGAACCGATGAAAATATCGAGAAAATCTTGGATCTTGTGTGTTCAAATCATCGGTTGACAGTCAGAATGATCGGGGAAGAGTGAAATTTGACACTACCGTTCAATTTGACAATGCGCCTTGTCACACAGCAATTTCAATAAACGAGTTTTTGGCCAGTAAAAACATTCCTGTGGCTCCTCAGCCTCCTTATTCGCCTGACTTGAGTCTTGTGACTTTTTCCTCTTCCCAAGATTAAAAAATCACCTCAAAGGACGTCATTTTGGGACACTCGAAAACATTCAAACGTACGTAAACGACCAGCTGAAAACTATTCCAGTATCCGAGTTCCAGCACTGCTATGAGAATTGGAAGAATCGTCTCCAGCGTTGTGTTTTATCAAAGATTCAGGTTTTTTGGTAGTGTAAGGCTTTTTCAGAAGAAAGACAGTTGATTAAAGATGAGAAGAATGCGCCTTGTCACACAGAAATTTAAATAAACGAGTTTTTGGCCAGTAAAAACATTTCTGTGGCTCCTCAGCCTCTTTATTCGCCTGACTTGAGTCCTTGTGACTTTTTCTTCTTCCCAAGATTAAAAAAATCACCTCAAACGACCTCATTTTGGGACACTCGAAAACATTCAAACGTCCGTAAACGACCAGATGAAAACTATTCCAGTATCCGAGTTCCAACATTGCTATGAGAATTGGAAGAACCGTCTCCAGCGCTGTGTGGCTTCCCAAGGAAGTTATTAAGGGAGACAATATTAACTTGTAATTCTATTCGAATAAAAAAATAAAAATCAGTCCGGTTACTTAATTTACACACCTCGTATGTTTAGCTTAAAATCACCAGCCATAAAGCGTTTGGAAAAGACTCAGAGAACGATATACTGACTAAAATCACCAATTCCATCTAAAAGTTTTCGGTTTTTACCAAACAGTGTAATTTTGTAAAAATAAAAATTTGAATTGTTTTTCATTGTGCATGATGATGTAGAGGATTAAAAACGTAACAAATATAAAAACATCCCACAATTAGAGATTAAATAATATATTTCAATTAAGGTTATATTGTTCGAGTACCGGCTGATTTGTTTTGACATAAAAGAGATTTCACCCCCAGTATTATTGTTCGCTATTAAATTAAAATTGAGCTTTTGTTTTGAGCTTACCTTTTACTGAAAGCTACGAGCTTTTAATGGTAACTTTAATGAAATTTTAAACGTTGATAATATATAAATTGTTGAATGATGGCCTAAAGATTGATCTGACGTTTTAAGTGAAAATTACAATATTTTAAGATCATTTTCTTTTTTACGTTTTTTAAATTCCTTCTCAAGCTGTCTGTCTTGACTTGTCGCTAAGAATAACATGATGCAAGCTTGAAAGAATTCAACTTTTTGTGTTTAAACTAATTTTAATAAAATTTACGTCTATTATAAAAAAAAGAATAATAATGTCCACAGCATAAAGCAGATCTTTAAGCTACACCAGTGGATCCAAACTAGTGTTACGCGAATCCATAGGGTTCTTTAATATAGTCGGATTGCTGATAGGTGACTGTTCGTTGCTACAAGTATCGATATACAATACTATATGCTTTCTCTGTCTGTATCATTATAATTATTTGCATACCCATAGTAACGTATAGTGACGCAAGTTGACAACTAACCTTCCAAATTATTTTAATAAAAAACAAAACATTAGAAAGAAACGGCATAATTCGTAGATATCTTTACTAATTTGAGCACGAAAATAAATTCAGAGCAGTACTGAAACAAACAAAATTATTAATTTTAAGGTAATAATTATAAATAAGGAAAAACTTATACTCATACCTAAATTTTGGATTGTAATTTGTTGTTTAAATTAATTTTTTTTGTTTCCCCTAAGTACAAAGTAATAAAATATTAAGTAAAAATATATTTATTCATATAATATATTGCTACAAGTTGTATTTAAATGTTTATTTTTATTTTAAAAAAATTAGTCACTCTAAAGCTGCATTCAGAGCTCTGTAAATCAACACGTTGTACGCTATGGATAATTTTTAAACGAGGTCATTTGGTATGATCGGACATGCTCGTGCTTTGTCGTTGCTATACTACTGTTGAGCGATATAGTACGAGCTTGTCCGATCATACCAATTGCACTCGTTTAAAAACTATCCATAACGCACAGCGTGATAATTTACCGAGCTCTGAATGCAGCTTAATGCATGATATCGTCGTCATCTGAACTATCGCTGTCATTTCTTGTATTTATTATTATTGGATTAATATCATCAACAATCCTTTCCCTTTCCCACCATTCATTTATTAAATTTTAGATTTTTTTTTAACAGATTTTGCCAAGTTTCACAACTAATTTGATCACAGGCTACTTGCCACATTTTCAAAACTTCGTTATCACTATATTCGTTTTGACCAATATGTCTATCATAATAATTTTTTGTTATACCCCAAATTAGTTCAATGGGGTTAAACTGGCAGTGATAAGGAGGTAACCTTAGTACTTCATGACCATACGTTTGTGCCAATGTATCAATAAAATAAACTGGTTCAGATTTTAATTTCCTTCGTTCTCTCGTGATTTTGTTAGTGAGAAGTTCAGATTTATTACATTTTATAATTCTACGAATTGTTGATTCCGAAATCTTCAAGGCAGCTGCTACTCTTTGATGGATACAAGATAGAGAAATAAGTGGCCCATTGTTCTCTTTTTCGGAATTAAAATATCCCAGCAGATTTAAAATTAAAGTTTGTGAATTTAATAATTGGCCGCAAGCTCTACTAATTAATATTATTAACAGACACTGACAGCTAAGACAAATAACAAAAAACATTTTTAAAATCGCTGAAAAATGGTAACTAGATTATTATATGAATGCACTACTTGATACATACATGTAACAGTCACCTATCAGCAATCCGACTATAGTATCAGTTCAAGCAGCTTGGCATTTTTGATGCTATTTTTATTCTCAAAAACCATTTTTAAAGTAGTAGTCCAGGAAATACGTGGGTTTCGAAAGAAAGTTATGATAGAACTTTTGGAAATTTAGATCTTGCGGAGAAGTTTTCGAGGCCACATTTTATGACTAAAACTTAACTTCCAAAAAACGGTCGATCGGTCCTAAGATGGCCGAGCCTATGCTTTTTCCACGACTATAACTTTATAACTTATTTAATTTTTATTCAGTTCCCTTTAATACTAACATAAATTTGACAGTTGCTTTCAATATATATATTACGGTGCCTAGTAACGGTCATGTACGTGTCATACGGAATGTAATCAGTTGAAAGTTGACATAACTTGGTATTTTTTTGTTTTAATAAATTATTTTGGTCTAAATCAGATGAATTGTTGAACCAGAAATTTACTTTATCAACCAAGCCATTCACATGACAACATATAATTTTTTTATAAACGTTTTATTTTGAAAGCCTTGGGATATTTAAGAGAGACGGATGTAGAACAACGATTTGTCTTCATATATCCAGTGATGAATACGCGTTGAGTGACAATGTCAGCTCGCGTTAGTTCATGTAATATGATTAGGGGCTGCATCTTTGTCAATTTTGCACTATGCACTTTCGTCTTCAAAATTAAGTTAAGTGAATGAGGTTAAACAATGTGATTTAGAATGAAGTAAAGGGAAAAGAGAAGGGAATAACGCCCAAAAAAAATTATTTCATCTGTCCTTTGCAAAAACACAGTAATTGTTAACCACATTTGTCAGGAATAAGGAATTTTAAAAAAATATCAGCTTTTTCAAACTTAATATTTGAGGCCTATGAATTGCTAATAGTAGCTTGCATACCTTTGGCTTTCTTTTCATGGTTACTGTAACGGATTCGCTTGGAAAAATCATTGATCGGCAGCAAGAGACATTGGATTTTAACAGCGATATTTAGAATTGTATGAGTTTCCGCATTAACAAAACCACAGCATAAGACTACTGTTTTTTCAAGTGGCAATATAATTCGGAATAAAAATAACATCACTAGGAAAAAAACAAATGATGTGCTTTACAAAAACATTATTAATTGATTGATAGAAGAATCTTCGAATATAATTACATATAGAAATGTGTAGGATTTCGTTGGCATAAGCAGGAAACTCTAGATACTCCTATATGCTTTCACCGATATGAACAATATTTTGCAGCTTTATTCTCTAAGAAACTGCGAATAAAATAACATATAGAAATGTCCAGGGTTTCGTAGGCATAAACAAGAAACTCTAGACACTCCTTTATCCTTTGACTGATACAACAATATTTCGCAGATTTATTATTTAAGAATCTGTGGATAAAATAACATACAGAAATGTTTAGGCTTTCGTAGACATAAATAAGAACTCTTGACACTCCTATATTTTTTAATCGATATAAAAAATATTTTGCAGATTTATTCTCTAGAAATCTGCGGATAAAACAACGTATAGAAATGTCTAGAGTATCGTAGGCATAAACAATAAACTCTAGACACTTCTATATCCTTTGATCGATATGAAAAATATTTTACAGATTTATAATTTAAAAATCTGCGGATAAAATAACTTATAGAAATGTCTAGGATTTTGTAGGTATAAACAATAAACCGTAGGATACTCCTATATCCTTTGACCGATATGCACAGTATTTTGCAGATTTAGTCTCTGAGTATCTACAAACATACTTAGTACTACAATTACATACAGAAATATCTAGGATTTCGTAGGCATTAAAAAGAAACTAGACTATTTTATATCCTTTGACCGATATGAACAATATTTTGCAGATTTATTCTCTAAGAATCTACGAATATAATTACAAACATAAATGTCTAGGTTTTCGTAGGCATAAACAAGAGACTCTAGATACTTCTATATCCTTTGACCGCTATGAACAATATTTTGCAGATTTATTCTCTAAAAAACTACAGATAAAATTACATAAAGAAATGTTAAGGGTTTTGTAGTTATAAACGAGAAACTCTAGACACACCTATATATTTTAACCGATATGAACAATATTTTGCAGATTTATTCTCTAAAAATCTATAAATTTAATCACATACAGAAATGTCTAGGGTTTCGTAGGCATAAATTAACGTCTCAAATTATTTTTAGTTTTAACAATATAAATGTAATGTACTGAGTAAAATTAATCGTTTTCCCATCTTAAAAAGTTTATAAATAAATAATCTAACAATATAACTAACAAGTGTCAGTATGTAGTGCCGGTAACATTATGACGTCAATTTTTTCCTAAGGTTCTCGCGATTGGCTACCTGGGGACACCATGTCACTTAGACCGGGAGCTCATGACAGTTTTTGGTCTCCGATTTCATACAGCATGCCTTTTGGAGGAGAGAATATTTACCCTGTGTCAACAAAAAAGGGATGGTACTAAACCCCGGCACGCTTTCCGGTCATAGGGAAAATTGCATTTCCACTAAAACACAAAATTTTTGTGCTTTTCTCTGATTTAATATTGCTTGCTCTTTTGTCAAAAGAAAGTTATAACAAATTTAAAGTCTTTTAAATATATGCATGCGATTCGAAGGGTCCCAAAGGGCTCAAACGGTCATGTGATCTTGTAATAAAAAATATGATTTTCCGCGTTTTTACACAGCATGTACTATAATTAAAAGACTTTAAATTTGTTATAACTTTCTTTTGACAAAAGGGCAAGCAATATTAAATCAGAGAAAAACACAAAAATTTTGTGCAAGTGGAAATGCAATTTTCCCTATGACCGGAAAGCGTGCAGGGGTTTAGTACCATCCATTTTTTGTTGTCACAGGGTAAATATTCTCTCTTCCAAAAGGCATGCTGTATGAAATCGGAGACCAAAAATGTCATGAGCTCCCGGTCTAACTTGATTGGCTAACATGTGACATCCTCTCCCGTGATTGGCGAACTGGTGATACCCTGTTCCGTGATTCGCTGACCGGCGACGAAATTAAGATTAAAAAATAAAACCAAATACACATACAAACAATTGTAATTTTTATATTATAAATCCGTATTTGTTGACGGGTAATACCATAGTATATAATAAATGTATATGCCTGTTAAATTAAATACTATTATTTATAGTAAAATAGTAACGGATGGAAAAGCATAGTGTGCAATACGCGTAAAATGCATATTGTACACTCAGTTGGAGCCCACAATTCATTCAGCAAACTTCATTCCCGTGCGAAATATATGGCAATCCACACTAGTTGAGCAATATACTATTTTATTATATTGTTTTATATTTTCTTTATTTACTAAAGAACGTAATAATTTGAGTTAATATTAAATCCATTCAATGAAACCAGGACGGAAAAGAAATGTGTAAATAGAATAAAAGGTCACTTCATATGAACAAATAAAAATGGAACGACAATAGGTTATAAAAAAGACCATTGTGATAAAGAGATCAGGCGAAGTGTCTTGGAGAGTAAAAGGAAATTACTTCTGAAATATTTTATATTTCATGATATTTAGAAAATTCTCTATCTGGTATAACAAAAAAATATGCATCACATTAAGCATTCGGAGTTTTATTTTAACCTCTAAAAAAACCAATTCAAATCTAAAAAAGTATTGGAAATCCCTGATTATCAGCATTCTTTAAATTTAAATCTGTAGATTTCTCTTTTTAGATCGAAGAGCGGAGAATTATTGGTCACAAATAAAAAACGGATTATGTTTGAATAAACTGACAATCCATAGGGATTACTGTACGCAAATTTCTTATATTTCAGGTTTATAGATTTAGAAAAATTGTATTTCTCAAGAGAATATTAAAATATTAAAGAGAAATCATTCAAAAGAACATTTGTTCAAAAGGCCCGTCGGGAAATGCTAAATAAAAATTTCCACAAAATCCTAGCAACTTGGGAGAAGGTAAAAAATACAATAGAACTTGAATTCTATAAGAAGGGTTAAGTTTTGGACAATACGATTATTATAAAATTTAAAAAAACTCTTAAGGGAAACTTAAAGAATTTTATCCATGCAACAGACAATTCTAAGTCAAATTAGGCAACAAGTACAGCACAATTTTTTCTAATATTATCTGGTGTACCACAAGGAAGTGTTCTAGGTCCTGTAATATATGTGATAACATAGTGTGATAACAGTTATCAAGGAGCTTACCGTATACTTCAAAAATTTAGATCAAATAAAAAAATTGCATTGGACGTTACAACTAGACAAATAGACCCCCAACTACATAGTATTAGCAGAAAAAAAGTAGGACAAAATAAATATAAACACCGGAGAAAGAGCAACAAAATATGAAAAGAAAACAAAAACGATTAGTAACAAAATTCTCGAAAAATGTCAAAAAGAGAAAGTAACACCACACTGGGGGATTGAGAGAAGGAAATACTGCGAGACAAATGGATACGGCTTAGAACGGCCCGAATTGAATAATAGGAAAGGTGTTGTCTTTCATCATGACAACGCAAGACCACACACTTGACGCGATTGACGCCGAACAAGGTGATGCTGTGTGTGTTGTGGGACTGGAAGGGAATCGTCCACCATGAGCTACTTCCAGTTGGTAAAACAATTGATTCTCAACTCTACTGTGGCCAACTAGAGAGACTACGCCAGGCAATTGAAAGAGAACGGCCCGAATTGAATAATAGGAAAGGTGTTGTCTTTCATCATGACAACGCAAGACCACACACTTCTTTGATGACCCGTCAAAAATTGCGGGAACTTGGTTGGGAAATTTTGTTGCATCCACCGTATTGTTCAGACATAGCACCCTCTGACTATCACCTATTCCGATCTCTGCAGAATTCTCTCAATGGAATTAAGCTGGTTTTAAAAGAAGCCTGAGAAAACCACTTGATTCAGTTTTTCAACCAGAAACCACAGAAGTTCTTGACCGATGGCATCATGGCTCTACCCGAAAAATGGCGAAACGTTGTCGATAATAATGGAGCATATTTGGTTTAAATAAATTCATTTTCACACTATAACAAAACCAGTTGAATTTTACTAAAATAATGCACAATTTGTAAAGAAGCACTTATAATACAAAAAATTACTCAAATTTCAGCATACAAAATACATCATAAACCCAATGTTGTGGGTACCCTAAAATGGCTTTTGATGTTTTACGGTGACGTCAAGAAGCGATAAGGGCTTGCGTGACTTGTTATCTCTCTATTACCTCCTTAATTTTAACCACATTAGCCATAACTTAGATTTAAACTTTTAGTTTAAAAAGTTTTATTTTAAACTGAAATTTTAAAACACTGCTTTGGACGTGTAACTATTCAGTCGCTTCAGGCGTATTTTTTTGTGTTAAAACATTTTCCAATATTCAAAAATAGAAATAAATCTATCAAATATCATCCAGTAAAGTGATTTTATACTGATTCCTGTCAAAGAGAAGTGAGACCACTTTTCATCATGAATGGTAAAATTTTAAAATGATTTTTTCCAACTCATCGGTCTTTTGCAATGTTCAATTGGCCATATATCTACGTAAAAATCAATCCTACATTCAACGAAAACGTAAATCTCAACCATTTGTTCGTATTAAAAAGACAAATGAAGCAATCTTCATACCAGCCAGAAGCCATTAGTTCTTTTTTTTATTGCCATTTACAATAACAAGCCTTCGGAGGGTAATAATTAAATTAGTTTGAAAAAAGGATGTTTTGTCTAGGTTTTTACAATCTTTTTATCGACTGCTTATTAGTCTTCTTATCGATGATATACAGCAGCGGTTCTCAACCTGTGGAGCTCCAGGGGTTTGCCATAACATCCGCAAGAAATTATTTTATCTACGATCATCAAATACCAGGTCTACAAGTATTAAATGTGGATTTTTTTCAAACTTGCCGCGCAAACAGAATGTATAGTTCAAAGTTTCAACACATATGGCGTTTTGTTAAGTTATCATAAAGTGTAAAATGCGTATAGGTTATAATTTGAAAAGTGATCATATAGTTTTGTTTTACTGTGTTAAAAATGTCAAATTTTGTGCCAAATAAAGAGCATTCGCGGACAGTACTACTGTTTTGTTTTCATTTGAAAAAAAAACTGCTGCTGAATCATACCGACTGCTTCGAGAAGCTTATGGTGAATATGCTCCATCGCAAGATACGTGTGAACGATGGTTTCGGCGTTTCAAAAGTGGTGACTTTGATCTTACAGACAAAGAACATGGAAAACCTCCAAAAAAATATGAAGATACAAAATTGGAAACATTGCTACAGGAAGACGATAGTCAACCACAAAAACAACTAGCAGAGCAGTTAGGCGTTAGTCAACAAGCTGTTTCCAATCGCCTACGAGAGACGGGTAAGATCCAGAAAGTCGGCTGGGTTCCACATGCATTGAATGAGAGGCAGATGGAAAAACGCAAAAACACTTGTGAAATTTTGCTTGCACGATACAAAAGAAAGTCTTTTTTGCATCGTATCATTACTGACGATGAAAAATGGATATATTTTGAAAATCCCAAACGCAAAAAATCATGGGTGAATCCAGGCTCACCATACACATCAACTGCAAGACCGAATCGCTTTGGCAAAAAGACAATGCTCTGTACTTGGTGGGACCAAAAGGGTGTGGTCTATTATGAATTGTTAAAACCTCGTGAAACAGTTAATACCCAACGCTACCAACAACAACTGATCCAATTGAACCATTCGCTGCTCATAAAACGACCAGAATACGAAAGAAGACAGCACAAGGTAATCTTTCTTCACGATAACGCTGCATCACATAAGGCAAAAGCAGTTTGCAACAAATTGCAGGCAATCAAGTGGGAAGTGCTACCTCATGCCGCTTTCTCACCAGACTTGGCCCCTTCAGATTACCACTTGTTCGCATCGATGGGTCACGCACTCTCCGAGCAGCACTTTTGTTCATATGAAAATTTGAAAGAATGGCTAGATGAATGGTTTTCGGGGAAAGGGGAAGAGTTCTACTGGCGAGGTATTCACAAAGTGCCTGAAAGATGGGAAAAATATATAACTTCTAATGGAGCATACTTTGAATAAATAAACTTTTACTGTTCTTTTGAGTTTAATGTGTTTTATTTAAAAAAATCCGCATTTCATACTTGTAGACCTGGTATATGAACACCTGTTCATATACATACATACATACATACATACATACATACATATATATATATATATATATATATATATATATATATATATATATATATATATATATATATATATATATATATATATGTATATATATATTGATCCTTTGCAAAGTTGGTAACCCTAGTATAGTATTAATACCAAATACCTTTTATTCGTTGTGAAGATTTTCCACTTGTTTCCACTTCGTTT
This sequence comes from Liopterus haemorrhoidalis, assembly GCA_963971575.1. Classification (NCBI taxonomy): domain Eukaryota; kingdom Metazoa; phylum Arthropoda; class Insecta; order Coleoptera; family Dytiscidae; genus Liopterus; species Liopterus haemorrhoidalis. Next base: position 1,898,377 of record OZ020615.1, read on the forward strand.
AAAATAAACGTATGAATTTTATATGCAAGCTTATAAATTTTCTGAAAAACTTTTTTGCTTGCTATCTAATCAGTCATTTCATTTTGTTCCTTTTCTCTATATCTCTTTCATATCTTTTTCTCTTATAATCCCTATATATTTTATCTTTCAACATCTGTCTATATTTTTATAGAATTTAAATGAAACATTTTTAACGCATGACATGAAAAGGATAATAAATATTATTTTTTTGAAATAAGAACAGGAAACCTGGAGAGATCAGGTGGGGAATATTTGAGTAAATATTGGAAAAATGTACGAGAAAAACCGTATATTGTCCTTAAAACGGACGTGTGCACTAGGGTTACCTTTCATGTTTTTACAAACGACCACTAGATGGCAATATTGAAATGTGTCATTACTATATTCGTAAATTGACATTTGTTTCTGTGAAATCAGTGGCACCTTATAAATTGACCAAGTAATTTATTGATAGTGAGCGTTTAAATAAAACAAGTTTGTGAAAAAATGGATATTACTCGTGAAGGTTTCCGTTGGATGATTTTTTACGATTTTACTAAAGGCCTAACTCAACAGCAATGCATAGATTCGCTTCGTTTAACTTTTGGTAATGCAGCACCATCAGAAAAGACTGTTTACAATTGGTTTGAAGAATTTCGTCGTGGTCGTGCGTCCGTCAGTGATGAATCTCGTGGAGTTCGACCAAAATCGGTTGTGTTTCAAAAAAACATTGATGTTGTGCGCAAAATGATTGAAGAAGATCTGCATTTGACGTACCGTGAGATAGAGGCATCCTTTGGCATATCGCAAACTGCAATACATTCGATTTAGCATGAACATTTAGTTATGAAAAAGATCTGTTCCCCATGAATTCTGCATAATTTGGCCGAAGCTCAAAAAAGGCTCGTGTTGATTGGTGTAAAGGCATGCTAAAAAAATTCAACATAGGCACTGTTTGGTCTTCCAAAATGAACCGAAACCCACAAAAGTTGTTCGTTCACGAAGCACTTCAAAGAAAATGATCCCTTGCTTTTCAGTTGTACTGGACATGTTGCAACCATTCCTTTAGAGCTGAGTTTTCCAAAGGGTGTGCTGCGTCATATTAGCGTGTCGCAAAATTATCCAAATGTGCCGCGAATTCTTAAAAAAAAAACTAGCGTCGTGATTATTTTAACATCATTGTCCGAATACGTACAATACCATTAATAAGAATAAAGCACACGAAAGATCTTATTAGAACGAATTGAAATTGACATATTCTGAATACAGAGTCTGAATTCAAAATGTCTTGTTCTGTATCTATAGGTGTGCCGCGAAATTTTTCTTCTTTGGAAAATGTGCCACGAGAGTAAAATGATTGAGAAACACTGCTTTAGAGGATCGGAGAACAGTTAATGCTGAATGGTATACAACAATTTGTTTGCCAGAAGTCATCGACAAAATCAAGAAAAGCAACCAATAACGTCGCACCATTCCTCATCATGACAATGCAAGCTCCCACACAGCACGTCAACCAATTGATTATTTGAAGGGAAAAACATCGAATTAATGTCTCATTGCCCGTATTCACTCAATGTCAAACAAAAAGTGCGTGGATGGCGATTTTCATCTACGCAAGAAGCTGTTGAAGCCTTCGAAAACCATGTTTTTGAGATACCAACTTCAGAGTGGAAAAAATGTTTCGAGAATTGGTTTGAACGCATGCAAAAGTGTATAAATCTTAAAGGCGAATATTTTGAAAAGTAACAAAACATTTGCTCCAAAAAAAAAAAAAATTTTCTTTCTTAGTTTTTGTAAAAACTAAAGGTAGTCCTTGTAGATCTGTATTAGGCTTTTGGACACAGTCCACACATAAAACATAATTCGAAAAATTTAGACATGTTTTTTCTTGCGAGCGTGCACAGTGCTTTCAAAAACTCTCACACTTTTATCAGTATTTTATTTTAAAAATTGATGTGAAGTGTGAATTTCCACACATTTCTGGGTTTTGCAGGTATTTAGTAACTGAATGATGATTATTTGGGATGCCAAAACAAATTTAATGTCAAAATATTTTTTTATGAATTTTAATTCGAATGCTTAATACCATTATTTAAGTTTCTAAATATGTGCAGTATTTTTTTTATATAGCAAGGTTCATATAGATTTTGAAAATTGCGCCTATAGCTTCCATTGGTTGCTTAAATCTAAGCCCCGCCCTCTGATTTCGTCAAACATAGAATTAAATTATAATTTCAACACTACCCACTGGTTATTAAATTTACGCTTTTAAAAATTAAATTCAACATTTACCAAAATATAACTATAATTTTGACAAAATAATTTAAACAAAATAAAAATGCAAAAAAAAAACAGAAAAAAATAAAATTAACAGGATTCGAACCCTATTGCAAATTAAGTTACATTATTAGCGAACGTCAAAACCAACTACGCTACTAGAGCTACTGATCTGCTGTGTTACATAGCGAATTAAATATTTAACATATTTTAGTTAAAAACACAAATAATGCGTTATTTTCCGAAAATATAATCTGATCAAAAATTCCTGTTGTACTATTCCGGTTCACACCAATTCACAATTACTTAGAATTTTTTCAGATTTTTAGTTTAAACCATCTGGGCTACAGGGTGTGGACAAATTTTTTTTTGCACAATTTTGGCAAAAATCGCATCAAAATAATTTATTTTGCAAAAATAAAATTTTGATCGTTAATCCACGTACTAAGGGCTTTCATTTGATACCCTACTCAGAATTTAAAAACATATATATTTTTTTCGATGAGCACATATTTGTTTGTATTTTTAGGGGAATATGTTTTTTAGATGTTTTAGTATTTTTCCTATGTGCGGGTCAAAGAGTTGTATAAGCATGCCAAATTTCAACTCTCTAGGTTTAGCCGTTTGGCTACAATTTTTACCGAACAGACAGACAGACATACAGACAGACGACAAAATGACGGTATAAGGGTTTTTTGGTCATACCTACAAAACCCTAAAAATGAATCGTGGTAGTTTATTAGATAGGTCAACAGTATTATTAATTAAGTGTAACATTAGAAATTGTCTTGATAACTTGTTAAGACAAATATCTTCAAGTTATAGTGTAGTCTTGTTTATCAACTCTCCCGTTCCGTCTCTAATCCCCTGAGTAACCCTAGATCTAATCCCAAACATATACTATTCCAAATTACCCTAATGACTCTTTACGTAAACCTTAGACGTAATCATTATACGTAAAGTTACCGTAACTTATAATATTTTTGTGATGATTAGGTTTGTATAAGGTACTAATTAAAATTTTAAATTATTTTTTCATTTTAAGCAAATTTTATTTTAATGAATATTTAATAAGGATGCGGCAGGAAGGAATTTTACTAATGGACCGGTAAAAAATTGCTTGTTTCCGTGAAGAGCCTTCAAATTATTCTGGTTTATAATAGCGCTGTTCAACCACCGGACCGCGGGCTACCTGTGGACCTCAAAAGGATTTATGCGGCTCACGAAAAAAATATTTGTTAGAAAATTACAATATAAAGAAATAACTGTATTCTCTTTTAAGGCACCTACAGACGATGTGTCTATTAGTCAATGCTGGCAAACCCAACCGAATTACCTGGTTTACAGGTGTATATTACTTTCTTTTCCCCTACATTTGCCCCCCCAATTAAAATTGTGTATCATTATGCATGCGTTTATAACGTACATTCACTATGAGCTCTAGTGGGTATATGCTTTTAAGTTTTTACAAAACCTAAGAAAGAAATAAATTTTTTGGAACAAACTGTTTTTTTGATTTTCAAAATATTCGCCTTTAAGATTTATACACTTTTGCATGAGTTCAAACCAATCCTCGAAACGTTTTTTCCTCTCTGAAATTGATATCTCAAAAATATGGTTTTCGAAGGCCTTAAAAACTTCTTGAGGTGATGAAAATCACTGTCCACGCAGTTTTTGTTTGACATTGGGGAACAAAAATAGTCGTTAGGTGATAAATCAGGTGAATACGGACAATGAGACATTAATTCGAAGTTTTTCTTCTTCAAATAATCAATTGTTTGACGTACTGTGGGGAAATTGCATTGTCATGATGAAGAATGATGCGACGTTAAAGACCAAAACAGTGGATTGTTGCTTAGTTTCTATCTCCTTCCATCTTGCCTCCAGTTCTCTCGCCCATTTTCTCCCTTGCCTTCATAACTCGAATTTTTTTTTTTCATTTCTTTCTTCTTATTCCAGTGTCCCTTTCTTTCTTCCTATTCTCAATCCGGCTTCCCTCTCTGATCTCCTACCTTCTTGCTTTCAGTTCTCCCGCCCATCTTTCTCCCTTGTCTTCCTCACTCATCAGTTCTTTTATCTCTTCCTCCCAGACTATCATATCTCTCTACATCTCTTCGCTAAATGTTCCAATGTATCTTCTTCTTCCTTGCACATTCTGCAGAGCTTGTTCTACGAAATCTAACTTTAATTGATATTAGGCGACTTGCAATTTTTATAATTAACAGTTTACATATTATATTAAATCAAAATGATCGTCAGTTGCCGACATAACGGGGTAAATATCGTCAGTCACATCATTCATCCAGGGTGACCATTCGTCCCGCATTTTAACATTTGGTCCCGCATTAAGATCCGTCCCGCAAAAGTCCCGCATTTTAACATTTTGTCCCGCATTTTGGATTTGGCAGGTGAGGACCTTTTTTTTGCTCTTCACTTGGATTTTGGGAGGTGAGGACCTTTTTTTTGCTCTTCACTTGGATTTGGGAGATGAGGACCTTTCTTTTGCTCCGTCCCGCATTGCTTTCTTAAGAAAATGGTCACCCTAATTTATGGCCGGTTGCTAAAGTAAGAATAATCCCTAATTCAAATTAAAATCATCTGTTTTTGTATGTTTTAACGCTGCCTTCAGGACTATAAACGCCGTAAGACCTTGGGAATCTGTCCCAAAAAGCTCCTTCATAATTAAAATGTGTAGAGAGATAGTTTATTTGAAATTTAATCAAATAAAATTCTATTCTGTTGTAATAGAGAAATAGTTATTACTATACATAAAAGAGAAGTAGCAGTATATCTAGGAAATAGTTGAATCGCATTATTTTTATTTGTTTTTTAGTTTAGTAGAGCAGATTTTGCTATTGTTTATTGAATAAACTGAACTACAATATATTTAGAAAAATTGTGAAGTAATAAATAATCGTAAATGAAATATATAAAATATTATGTTACCTGTCAGTTTAAAATTCATATTTGCTACTCATTCTCGAGTGACATAAAAATATATCAACTACGAGCGTTGCGAAATATCTAGAGTAGACTTAATATGATGCAGCTATAATTTACAAGTTGACTGGCGTTGAATTCGTTGAAATTTTAAATTCTCCCGACGATTTTTAAGTTTCTATCATAACTAGTAATGTGCCGGATCACATAAAAACCAGATCCGTGGATACGGATTATTTGCGTCCTGATCAACGGATACAAATACGGATACGGATCTTGCATTGCAGTAGAAAGAAGAACGACCTTAAAGCGATATGAGGGTTGCTTCTTATATTTCGGGATTGCGCTAAATAGTGCTGTCATCTGGCAACTGACGCTTCTGTCGTAAAGTTTAACATTTTTGACAATATACGTATTCAATACATTTTGACGTACGAGCGCTATTTGTGTAATTTACAGTAACTTGAAAAAAATCATCTCGGTTAAAAATGGAATTAAATCGTAAACATTTTTGAGCGATTATTTTTTACAACTTTCGACGTGGATTAACCCAACAACAGTGCATCGATGAACTTAATACGATGAAGGCGATGAAGCACCATCAAGGACTACTGTTTATCGATGGTTTGCCGACTTCAATCGTGGCCGTAGTTCGCTTAAAGAAGAATTTCATGAAGGTCGTCCAAAATCGGTTGTTGTTCCAGAAAAAATTGATTATGTGCGTGAACTGATACTGCAAGATCGTCATGTCACTTATCGTGAGATTGAGGTATCCTTGGGCATTAGTGGGACTAGCATACATTCACTATTACATGAACATTTGGCTGTCAAAAAGATTAGTTCGCGTTGAATCCAATATAATTTGACAATCGCAGTGGAAAAAGCTTCAATCGGAGTGGAAAAAGTGCTTCGAAAATTAGTTCAAACGCATGCAAAAGTGTATCTTCATGGAAAATATTTTGAAAAACAATAAAGCCACTTTTGCTGATAAATAATTGTTTTTTAGTTTAAAAAAAAATAAATAAAAAAATACAAAAAGTTTTAATTTAACAAGGACGTGGCTGTCTTCACAGCTTGTATGGAACATGTAAATGTTGTTTGTAATCGTCCCTTACGATGAAGTTTTGCTTTATTAATCTGCGAAATCTTATAGGAATTCCATCCTTTTGCTAACATAGTTGCTTCTAGACAAGACTTCTTGCAATGTTAGAAAAACATTATCAAGGGTTTGTATGTTTAAGGTATTAAATGCATTTTGTACGCATTCAATCAGTTCGTCGATTGTATTCGGTGAAGCTGTATACCACAGGACCGACCGCCATCACAAAGTACATAAAACCGACACGAGTAAACTCCTATTTTTAGTCAACCGATTTTTACCAAAGTTTGATCAACTCGTGCCATTGAAGTCAAAAGCTTAAATATGAAGTTTCATAAAAATATCCTTTTAACCGAATTTGCTCTGCACGTGTACACGGACCGACAAACAGACCGACTGACAGATAGACAGACAGACAGACAGACAGACAGACAGACAGAAAGACAGACAGACCGACAGACATCATGCTAAAATAGACAAAACGTTATGTAGGGACCTCAATTCGTGAAGATCCATCGAAATCTCGAAATGTTAAAATCGGTATGATCACAATATCTCCCTTATATATGTTGGCAGTCGGTAAAAAGTATCAACATAATATTACTTTCGTCAATCCCACTTTTTTGAAGAAATGTATATTATATTTTTTTAAAATTTTTAAAACACATTAATCCACAATTCATAGTTTAAATTGCTGTATCCAAATTTACCTCTCAGGTTAAGCTTCTGTATCAAAATTTAGAACTGCTATGTTAACAATTCTTTTAACAAAAGAATAATCATCTAATTTCTCAAATTTCAAATGCTAATTAAATTAAGAGCTTTGAAGGGTTTTTTAGAACCAACGTTTTAACTAAAATTAAATTTAATACTTAAATATTTCAATAGAATCTGTGTATAAAAGCTACAACAAAGAAAATGTTGTACAAATATTTAATTCGTTTCAGATGTTATCAAATTAGGGAATATATTTGCAGATATAATTGTTTGTTCTGTACCTTAGATTGTTATTAACTTTTATATATTTTCAAAGAAGATATTATATTAAATACAATTTTATTATTTTGCTTAATTAATAAGCACTCAAAGTACAAATATAATAATGTAAATTATAAGGATTTGGAAAGAAAGATTTTGGTTGCAGCAAAATTTCTAAAAATATGTTACGTAATGTAATGCGAAACATAAAATAAAGAATAAGATTGTGTTTAAACAGTAATGGATATTTATTCGAACAATATTTGTAACCAAAATACTTGGTAATTTTTACTTTTGTTTTTATTATATGTAAGTTTTTAATCCTACTATTTTTATAAGTTTGTAACGTTGATATCTCCGTTATTAAAAAAATTTCAGTATGAACATGTTTAGTTTTTATAGACAAAGAAAACGTTATTCCAATGGCCTAACAATGTACAGGTATTCCATTTAAAAAAATTGATGTGAAGTGTGAATTTTCACACATTTCAGGGTTTTGCAGGTATTTAGTAAGTGAATGATGATTATTTGGGATGCCAAAACAAATTTTATATTAAAATATTTTTTTTGTTAATTTTAATTCGAACGCCTAATACCATTATTTAGGTTTCTAAATATGTGCAGTATTTTTTTTTTTTTTTTATATAGCAAGGTTCATTAAAAATTGCGTCTATGGCTTCCATTGGTTATTATAAGTTCCGCCCCTCTGATTTCGTATAAATTGAAACAGAATTAAATTATAATTTAAAAATTTCCACTGGTTATTAAATTGCAACATGTTGCAAATGCAACATTTGCCAAAATATAACTAGAATTTTCTAAAAATAATTTAAACAGTATAAAAATTAAAAAAAAAAAACAAAAAATAAATATTGTCTCTTCTCGCAGGGTTCGATCCCTTTCGGATCGAGGTACTTGGGTGAAGAGCCAGCGTCAAAACCACTACACCAGCATACACGTTCTAATGTGGCGTGTTACAAAGCTATAACTAGTGTACATTATTAGCCAAAAATCACAAAAAATGCGTTTTTTTCCAAAAACATAATCTGATCAAAAATTCCTCTTGTACTATTCCGGTTCACACTAATGTACATTACTTAGAATTTTTTCAGATTTTTAGTTTAAACAATCTGGGCTACAGGGTGTGGGACAAAAAAATTTTTGCACAATTTTGGCAAAAATCGCTTCATAATAATTTATTTTGCAAAAATAAAATTTGATCGTTAATCCACGTACCAAGGGTTTTGATACCCTACTCAGAATTATATATTTTTTTTTTGCGATGAGCATATATTTGTTTATATTTTTAGTGGGATATGTTTTTTAGATGTTTTAGTATTTTTCTTATGTGCGAGAGTTGTATAAGCATGCCAAATTTCAACTCTCTAGGTTTAACCGTTTAGCTACAATTTTTACCGAACAAACAGACAGACAGACAGACAGACAGACAGACAGACAGACAGACAGACGACAAAATGACGGTATAAGGGTTTTTTGGTCATACCTACAAAACCCTAAAAATGTTTATTTTCAAAATATCTGGTCAACGAAACATACAAAAATATTTTTGAGTCTGTCATAATATTTCCTACAAAAATAACTCGAACTTTGTCCATTCAACCGAATCTCTATCTATATTAGAGATGAGTCGTTCACGAACGAACCGGATCACTGAGCCGGATCAGTACACTGACCGAAGAGACACGGTTCACCAAATTGAATTGAACCGGAAATAATATAGATTCTATATTATTATCAAAGATAGCAATGGTGAGCCAGGTGCTGGGACTTTCTGTATAGATAGTTTTGATCACAAGCTAATAGATGGCACTAATATTCAATTTTGTCAAAAATGGAATACCATCGTCTTCCTTCTGACCCTTCAGATATTATGAACCAACGGTGTATTTCTTCACCATTCTTACAGCTTTGTCATTAAAATGGATGTATTTCTTCTTAATAATTAGTGTTCTTAAAGTTGTGAGTTGTTATCTCTGCATAAATTTTCCCAATCTTCAATTATCCAAGTATTCTCTTCTAAAATTCTATTAAATTCGTGTGTGGTGAATATGCTAAAGGTAGAGAACCACTGTTTTACAGGATTAAGTCCTAAACTGTTTCAAAGTTAGTACCTGACAACATAAATTATCATTAATCAAACTTAAAGTTTCCGCATTAATTATTATAAATTTTGTTGCCAAAACAAAATTTTATTATTGTTAAAGTTGTATTGAACGTATGAACTTAAATTTCCTTCATACGAATTGAATTTTAGCTAATATCTGTCAGTATATTTTATTAAATTTATTTTAAATTGAAGTAGATACGAGAGAGATAAACTGTTTTTCTTTCTTATTTTAAAGGATTACATTCCGTCGACTCAATAAGCATAAAATTCCTTCAGTAGTCTGATAAAAAAGCTCTTTCGGTTCCGGTTTAATTGAAACTATACTTTTTCAACAGTTTCGACAATTTTAAAACAGAATTAGGTTGGATTAACCCAGAAAGAATGCAGAATTAACATTATACATTCAGAAAAATGTTTAAAACTGGTTTTAGGAAGTTTATCAGAAAAAAAAATGGTTATGAACAAGAGGATTCGAGATAAAATCATGGCCAGGGAAATGGAATACTGGAAAAGATGTTGTAGGGTCACAAGAATAAACAGTGTTGTAAAAGATACATTTAAAAAAATATCTAGATACATATACAGATACCTAAGAAATTGTATGTAAATGCAGATACAGATACAGAATTATAAAAACTATCTAGATATGGATATATGTGAAAATATTTTGTATCTAGATACAGATAGATACTTTTGAAAAAATACTGAAAAATGAAAATACCATATTTTTACCAAACAAACAGTGCATGTTAATCATTATTATACAGGCTGTTCAAAAATGACCGTGACGTCACAAAAAGCCCACTAAATTCAAGGTAAAACACTATTCTACGGAATAAATTTATACTAAATAACTTATGTATTATGTTAGCCATGTGTGCTAACGTATGAGCGGCGTATCTATAAGACTAATGTTATTCTTATAGATACGCAACTATGATCTTGTTAAGAGGATGTTCCTTTTAATCAAATTTTAGCCTTAAATGAAATGGAATTCGTGTAATATCATTTTTGATCACTAATAAAAAATTACTGCTAAGAAATACGTGATTATTTTTTTCTAATTCCATAAAAATTTAATTTATAAACAAAATTTCAGTTGACATTCTGACGCTTACAAATTAAATTTATATGAACGTTTAATAGTTTATTCAATTTTATGTCTCTTAGGAAACACACCTACTTATCTTACTGATTTCAATTAGAAAATGAACTTAATATCCACACTAGCATGGCCGGCCCTTGAGTGAGGCGGACTAGAGCCAGGCCTCAAGTGAAAAAATGCCTCAAAAAAATTATCAAAGTGTATTTTCAATCACTGGTTACTTTCGAAGGGCCTTAATTTGTCTTGCCCAAGGCTTCACAAAACCACGGTCCACTCCCAAACCATCTGTGTGGATATAATTTTTCATGTGTTTTTAGTAAATTGCTCATCAAAATAGCAACAATAGTTATTTAAAAACTTAGTTTTCATTAATAATGACCCATTTTCCTTAAGTGTTGTACCTACTATTGTGGTACCTTAATACCTACTAGCTACGAAAAACTTTTTTTTGACATTCCATTTAAATTAGCCCCCCCCCCCCCCCGGTGCGCTATTGGTGTTGCCTCCTCCTGTACCGTCGTAACAATAATTTTATATATATATATATATATATATGTAAACAAATAAGGGATTTATTGTTTAAATAAAACTCAAGTTGTTCACAGACTATTTTATTCTAAGTATTCACTCTTACAACGTAAGAAAACATCTGATCTCTCTATCAAATTCTACGTGTGTTTTATAAAAACCAATTAGCGTAATGAGCCGTCATCATTATCGTTAATGAGTCGTCATCATTAGGATTGCATCTAGATAACATTTTATGGTGACGTAACAGGGCTTCGTGGAAGGCTAGATGCTAACATATATATATATATATAAGAGGAAATAAAAATTCTTGAATACTCGTCAAAAGTTTATTATTAAAATATTAAGAGACGTTTTGACTGGATTTACCAGTCAAAACGTCTCTTCCTCAGTCTAGAGTACGTTGTCAATATTTTACGAAAGTGAACTTTCGTAAAATTCTACATTTTTCGTCAAGAACAACAATCTAACTATATATATATATTATTTTGAAAATTTGTAGGCCAGTGTTATCAGAAATAGTATCGTAAATAGTATCATAAAATGAAACTTTATTAAAGACCTATGCTCCTCGTAAAATATGAATTGTTAATTTTGTGAAATTTATTATATCTTGCATGTCCTTTATTGCATAAGTTAATAATAATGAGGTGGGAAATTTTGCTTCCGTTAAAAATATTTAATTTTCTCGCTCGAAAAATATTCTCTCGCTCGGTTGAATTGAAATCCATGGATTTGCAACTCATCAGGGATTCACCAGCCTATTATCATCAACATTCGAGATATATTTTTTAGGAAAAATTTTATAAAAAAAAAAACGACGCAAAAAATGACAATTATGAATGTTTTGTTTAAAAACGGAAATAGTTATACGCTACCATTGTTTAATATATAAAAGTAATTAACAAACGTTACTAAAGAGGAAAAACAACTCCGGATGAAAAACAGTTAGCTACGAAGTACTAGGACATAGGTTCAAATCCCTTCGATACTATCAGCGACGGATTATAACATATTGATTTATTTTTGTAGTAAAATAATACGCAAAAAAAAACTTTTTAGTTCAACAATCCAGATAATTTCAAATATCAAAACAGAAGTGCAATTTAAAAGTTACGTTTTTAGGGTTTTATAGATATGGTCACCAAAAAAAACATTATATCGTCACTCTGTCCGTCTGTCTATCTGGTTGTCTGTCTCTCTGTCTCTGTACGGTAGAAATTATAGTCAAACTGAACCATGCTAGACATAAAAAATTGAAATTTGACATGCTTATACAATTCTTTGATCCGCATATAGGAAAAGAGTAAGAATAAATATTAAGAGTTCAAAGTAAAAACATCAAGAAATAAATATAAATAAACATGCATTTAATGCAAAAATAAATATTTTTTAAAATTTTGAATAGAGTATCAAATAAAATCTCTTAATGAGTGGATAAATAAGCAAATTTTATTTATGAAACATCAATATATTATGGGATATCGCCAAAAACATGTCAAAAAATATTTGTTCTCCACCCTATCTGCCAGAGGGGTTGATCTAAAAATCTGAAAAAAATCTCAATAATGTATATTGTTGGAAACCAGAATAGTTCAGGAATTTTGAGCACATTAGTTTTTCAAAAAATAACATTTATTTCACTGATTTTTTTTTGTGAGGTTTCAGAAGAAAGCTCTTAACATAGATAAAGGAACAAAAAGTAGTTTATTAGATTATTTTTTATTTTTACACATTTTTTTCCAAAACGGCACGAAAAAAATTACTATCCCGCATCCTTTACCTTAAAGGGGTTAAACCTGAAAAAATTCTAAGTTATCTACATTGATCTAAATCGGAAACGTAAGAGAGGAATTATTGATCAGATCTAATTTTTGGTAAATATTGCAGGTTTTGTGTTTTTAGAATTTTTTTTTAAAAACATGGTAAAATTATGGCTTGTAATATTATGGATTGTTTATGCTTATGGCTAAGGTAGTGTATTCTCTTTTAAATTAAAAATATATATATTTTTTTAGTGTTTAGAATTGAGATCATATGTGTAAGCTCCGCATACTGTTATATCTCTTGTTTTTAAGGTATGAAAAAGGACCAAATCATTTATTGTAGTGAAATACTTATAAACCAAATAACACATTGTTAATAGTGAGAAAGTTTCTGAAATTGTAAAATGTGAAGCCATTTATCAATATATTTCTTATTAATTTAATAAAGACACGAAGTAAATGCAGAAATTTAAATGTTATAAAGTAATATTTAATATTTATTATTTATTAAAAAAATAAATGGAAGCTCTTATTACTCAAACAAGGAACAAAAATAATCAGAAAAAAAATCTGTTGTTTTTAATGTGATTATAGAACAAATATTGTCTTAGACATCCTGCATTCTGTTGACTTTTTACACTTATTAAATACCTACAAAACCCTGAAAAGTATTCTACACTTCATATAAATTTTTTAGATTTAACATAGCATTAGATTTAATAAAGTATGCGATGCTAGACTTCATGTTCAATGATTGTTAGAGAAAAATTGTTTAATCTATTTTGATCTATTGTGCTACTTAGCTAATTTTCGTTCTTTTTTGTTTTGAAAATGACTTTCCTCCTTCACAGTTGGTAACCAAGAGACAAATAGTTGTAAAAGTCAATTTCTGCATTTGGGAAACAAGACTCCAAAGAATTGTTAGTTTTCCAAAAAATCTTTTTTCAGAGGTACCCTCTTTACCCTCCTTAGAGATTCGCTATTTTTCAGAGTGTGCAAGTGCAGCAAGTGATTGGAATCAAGTGGAGATACTGAGTTAGTAGAATTCAGTACAGCAACTGAGTGATTTAGTTAATAGAATACCTGGACTAGTCTGGACTACATGAGGATATATTTGAACAGTTAACTGTGGTAAAAGTGTAGTGTAGTGATGTTTATTATGTTATTGTTTTATTTTCTATGTTGTCTATTAATTAGTGTTAAGTTCAATATTTAAGTAGTTTAATAAAGATTTAAAATCACAACCTAATTCGTCCTATATTTTTTTGCAACCATGTAACAATATAAAAATAAATACCTGGTTATACAGGAATGATAACTGAAAGATGAAATTTTATTATTTAAGTTGAAAGTTTTAAGTAAAATTGTTCCACTTTAATCCCGTTTCTAAGTATTAAGTGTCTGGTTTATATATTTTATCCTATTACGATACTATTAATTTTTTGCTCTTTGCGCTATTTCAAGTTAAATATGACTTTTATCTGAGAGAGATATAAATAAAATTATAGTTATGTCACTGTAATAGTCTGGAAAATATTTTACAAAATCCCTTAAGGGCTATACTTACTGGAGATCTAGAAAAAAAGAATGAGCAGTTTAAATTTGTATTGGTAAAATACGAGCATATGGGTATATGTGAACAAATTTGTTAAAACTAGAAATTGAAGTAAAAAACTATACATAAAAAAATATAAAAAATTCATAACTACACTGTTTACTTAGAATACTGATGTAGGATATATTTCGAGAGCAAACTGGTCATCTTCAGAATACAATATCATGATCATCATTGACTTTTACAACCCTCATAGGGCTTTTGCCTCCTCAACGATTCGCCAGTCTACGCCAGTTTTTTCCTTCCTAGTTTCTGGAGGTCTTTGAATGCACTATCCATCCATCTGGTATGCGGTCTTCCCGTTAGCTTTTCTGTACTTGGCATACTCATACATATGGTAAAAAATCAGCTGTGGCCACCACAGGACCGACCGCCATCATAAAGTACTTATATAAATATATATTCTAGCTGCAGAGTAGAAATAACTTGACCTAATATTTTCTAACAGAGATATTATTTATCATGACCATGGAAACGTTACATATAAATATGAAAAAATTTCGAAAAATTTTACAGAAATTATTCGAAATTTTTCGTTTTATCAAAAAACGTCTCAAATAAAAGTTATTAGTTATTGCTTTTATATCAACTTTTGTTCAATACATTTTTTCGAGATATTTTTCTGTTGCGAAATATTCACAAAAATCTTAAAATCGACACGAGTAAACTCCCATTTTTAGTCAACCGATTTTTACCAAAAGTTGATCAACTCGTGCCATTGATGGCAGAAGCTTAAATATGAAGTTTCATAAAAATCCTTTCAGCCGAATTTGCTCTGCACGTGTACACATACAGACGGACAGACGGACAGACGGACAGACAGACGGACCGACGGACGGACAGACAGACAGACAGACGGACGGACAGACAGACCGACATACATCATGCTAAAAATAGTCAAAACGTTATGTAGGGACCTCAATTCGTTGAGATCCATCGAAATCTCGAAACATCAAAATTAGTATGATCACAATACCTCCCTTATATATGTTGGCGGTCGGTAAAAACCAAGAATGGGATTTATTAATTATTTCCTCATTGTTTGGTAAGTCATTATATAACTGAGATCGAGTAAGAATAGTTGTTTCTATAAATTAATAACAGGAGCAGCCCTAAAATAGAGCCTTGCGGCATACCACAGTTAACATAAAGCGTATCTAATATTTTGTCATTATTTTTTACGTATTGCACACGATTAACTAAATATGACATTATGAAAACACAACTGTCCTCTCTAGTCCCTAGATGGAAGTACGTAGGTTATTTTTTCAAATATTACCGAAATTTATGATATACCTTTAATTTCTTACTATATATATACAAAACCTGGTATTTCACATCAATTTTTTATATTGTCAAAAAAAATTATAATGTAATATTTTTTTTTATGTATTCTTCGTGTGAATTTATGGCTTTTTATTAAATTGAGACCGTTCTTTCATTGTTGTCTGCAGGTAAACTTATGAATTTGACGTTATTTGAAGGTGTCTTAGGTTGGCTGACCATTTACTAGTATCATCACGTATTTTCTAAAGATATTGGTAACATATATCACATTATATGAGCGATATTTTATTTCATATTTACTGTACTTTTTGTCAAAAGTTTATCCTATATCACCCGACACTATTTGTTTATTTATCCCTTTTCAAAAGAAATTGCAAAAAAATTTAACACTATTAAACTTTTCCATTGTTGGTTTCAAATAAATCTCAACAGGTGAAACAAAATATTAGACATAAATAACAGTAGTTAATGGTTTCCAAATTATGCCGCTCGTTAGCTAAATAATTATTTGGATTCAATATTTTGCTATCCGTTATTTACTCATATACTCAATAATACAACAAATATTAGGGGTACTCGAAAAAAAAAACATTATTTTAGGGTTCTTACATAATAATTTTTTTCTAGATATTTTTATTATGAATGGGGTAATTTTTAGGGTTTTGTAGGTATGACCAAAAAACCCTTATACCATTATTTTGTCGTCTGTCTGTCTGTCTGTTCGGTAAAAATTGTAGCCAAACGGCTAAACCTAGAGAGTTGAAATTTGGCATGCTTAAACAACTCCTTGACCCGCACATAAGAAAAATACTAAAACATTTAAAAAACATATCCCCCTAAAAATATAAAGAAATATGTGCTCATCGAAAAAAATATATATTTTTTTAAATTCGAGTACGATCAAAATTTTATTTTTGCAAAATAAATTATTTTGATGCGATTTTTGTGAAAATTGTGCAAAAAAAATTTGTCCCACACCTGTAGCCCAGATGGTTTAAACTAAAAATCTGAAAAAAATCTAATGTACATTGGTATGAACCGGAATAATACAACAGCAATTTTCGATCAGATTAAGTTTTCGGAAAATAACGCATTTTTTGTGTTTTTTGGTTGACGATGTACAAAAGTTATAGTTATGTAACACACTATACTAGCAAGCGTATCCTGGTCTAATGGTTAGCTTGATCGCTTGCTACGAAGCAAACTTGGGTTCGTTCCCGGGCAGAGCAGAAAATTTTATTTATTTTTTTTTTTCATTTTTATTTTGTTTAAATTATTTTGTCAAAATTCTAGTTATATTTTGGCAAATGTTGCATTTAATTTTTAAGAGTGTAAAATTAATAACCAGTTGGAATTTTTGGACTTATATTTTCATTCTATGTGTCATGCATACGAAACCAGAGGAGCGGAGCATATGACTTAAAAGAATCAATGGAAGCCATAGGCGCAAGTTTCAAAATCTTAATGTACCTTGCTATATAAAAAAAAAATGGTGCCCATATTTAGAAACCTAAATAATGGCATTAGGTATTCGGATTAAAATTAACAAAAAAATATTTTGACATAAAATTTGTTTTTAAAGCTCTTAGATTAACAGACGATAAATTATTTTAAAAATATTGTTCATTTTGCCGTGATTACTACAAAGCAAAATTTATCCTACACACTCAGCATGCCGCCTTCACTTATTATATACCTGCGAAACCCTGCAATGTGTGAAAATTCACACTTCACATCAATTTTTATACCTATCTAGTTGTATAGTAAATATTATTTCTAAACGCCAGCACACCTTAGTATCAGATACACAGCACGCCACTGTGTTATTGATATTTAGTTGTTGTACATACTCTTTACATAACAAAAAACTCGAGGTCACCCATATAATGATTGCATAATCCGCGAGTGGTTACTGATATGAACTCTCCGCATTCGCTAGCTAGTTGAAATGATTCTTAAGATTGATTTATGGGTTGTGACATTAAATTTCTTAATTTAAACTAACTAATTACGATTACTAGTTGAATATCAGGAAAAGAATAAAACAAGTTTATTTGATATGTATTTCGGCTTATGAGGCCATCTACAGAAATACAAAAGGTTTAAGAAATACATTCGTATAAATAGAAAAATTACAAAATGTTTAATATGTTTCTAATTTATACACTAGTTACTTACAATTTAATTATGAAAACAGCTAATCCAAAATTGTCCTCCAACTCTACATTGCAAGACTATTAAATGTTAAAATTAACTAAAGTAAAATACCGCCAGATGTATGTTATAACTTTATCCAGTATTTAAAAGTTTTATATTTGTTGTTTGAATTTTAGTTTTCCAAGAAATTATAAATTTCATACAGTACATGCCACATTACCGTTTTACAAACTCATTGATAAAACATTTCATTCTTTAAAATTATAAAAATTTGTTCCAATTGGCAATGAGCCAAATCCATATCAGACCTTGGTTCAGCTTCTAATACAGTAGCACAATATTCAAAATCAATGGATTATTAAGTCTACATTCGATTAAATTTTCATTAATATTCATGCAGCAGAAAGTTATTAATTTAAACAAAAAACTAATAACATGAGCGCTAGGTTACATGAACTATTACAAACAAATGGTTTTCATAAAATAAAATGGTTCAAATAATCGAAAATATATTTTAAGGTGTTTAATTAATGTTAACTCATGATTATAGTACACTAGTAGTATACTCGTTGCTTCGTTGCAGGAAAAAAAAACAAACGTAGCTGGTTTAGATCTGGCCCATTTCAGATTGGGTTCAAGTCTGGCTTTTTGCGAATCGTTTTAGGAAGGTGCAAGTATATATTTTAATTTTAATCTATACTTGATTCAGGGCCGTCTTAGGCCATGCAGGGTCCCTTGGGCACACAGTATTTGAGGCCCTTTTAGGATATCAAAAATAAATGTGAATAAAAACATCAGTATGTACTTTTATTTAGTGACTTTATTGGTTATTATAGTTAGCTTTATCATCATCATCAAGCCTTGTCCATCATCGGGTGATTTTGATAGGCTTCAAGTCGGTGATGTTGTTATAAAGTCTTTTATCTTGGTTATGAGAGCTCCATGCATTTATTTCTAGCAGGGTTGAGCGATGCCAGGTGTTCTTGGGTCGCCCTCTACGCCTACTGCCCTGAGGGTTGTATGCTAGTGCATATCGACACACTTCGCTTGGAGTCCTTCGAAGAGTGTGCCCTAACCAACCATACTTTCTTCTTTTTATTTGCAAATTAATGTCCATTTGACCAGTTCTTTCCCCCAATTCTACGTTTGATACTCTACGTGGCCAATAAATGCGAAGGATTCTTCGAATACATCGATTTACAAATACTCGCACTCTTCTCTTGATAGCTTCTGTTACGAACCAAGTCTCGCAGCCGTACAGAAAAACTGACGTCACGCATGCCCTGAATCTGGTAGTTTTCGTGGAAGTACTGTAGATCGCAGAATTCCAAACACGGGTAAGTTGAATGAAGGCGCCTCTTGCTTTGCGTATTCTGCTTTCCACATCTATATTCGCGCCACCGTCCACAGACACAACACTCCTCAAGTACTGGAAATCATTCACACGCTCGATTTGATGGTTACCGAGCAGTAAAGGTCTATCGGTTTCTGCATTTATTTTGACTTGGAGCTATTAATTTTCAATCCAACTTTTGCAGATTCAGTCGTGAAGTCATTCAGTTTTTGCTGCATGTGTTCATGCTTATGCGACAACTCACATTTCTCGTCTGCAAAATTCAGTGACTCCAGTCTGACTGTTGGTGTTAGCGGATTCCAAATGATTCCTCTGGGTTTGTTGGCTGTTGATCGTCTAGCCACGGCGACTAAAACTATCAAAAAAGAAGCGGTGACATCACACAACCTTGTCTAACACCTGTAATGGTTGGAAAGGGTTCTGACAAGCTACTATTGTGTAAAAGAAAGTCATACTCGCAGAGATTTTGATTGATTCGCGTGATAACAACTTTGCATTGATTTCTATTGATTAAAAAGATCATAAATATGTTAATGGTGTTTGAAATAACAAATCAGTTCAGCATAGATATGAAACAATACATTATAGCTGGATACTGAGAAACATGAAATGTACAAAAACTCGAGTCATAATATCTCAACAACCAGACGTGCTGGAAAAAAAACTGAAAGTAGATTTGAAATCAGCGCAAAAAATTGATTTAGGAAAACGTATTTTTATTTCTGCTTACAAAAAAATTTTTTTTTTGTTGACCGGTGTTATTAAATGCTTCTACAGCCTTCGATTAACTTCATTAACTGTTTATTTATTATTGTTTCCACAGTCTCCACGTCTTATCATCATATAGAATTCTATAGAACCTAATGTTAAATTTTAACTTTTCGTTATAATTGATGGTTCGTTTAGTGCAGTATTCACATAACCGAGCGCGTACTGATTACATAAAAAATAGCTTTAGATGGTTTCTTGTTTCATTTAAACATTCCAGAATTTCAACGTTCAAGAAATGCCTGACATTCTAAAATTGCTCTTGGAGAGATGCAGATAAATTGATAAATATAATAGAGTTAAAATTAAGACGGATTGAAGTGAAGAGGGCCTTGGAGGAAATTGAAGTGCGTAGCTTATCACACTCACGTACAGACGTCACGTACATACATATATATATGAACGTATCTCGGAAATATGTCGCATTGATTGAATTCGGATTCACTCTAGTAAATAAGTTAGTCTTTGGCAACTTAATTTACAGACGACATAAGTGTCACATACTTGTTAATTCTATTTGCGTAATTGTATACTGAATAATCACAGGTTAATTATGAATATCATTTACATATGTACCAGGATTTGGATTAGAATTAATCAATATCTAATCCAAATTCACGCTTCTCGTAATTTACGACTGTATATTCTGTTATATCGGACACATCATGTATCAAGAGAGATGGACTCGAGCTACTAAATATCATAATAATGAGAATCATAAAATAATAATAATAATAATAATAATAGTAAGACCTGACAAACCCCATAGTAATAAGAATAATAATAATAAAGTTGTAGAGAGATTTGAGGAATTCTGTACACAACATCTTACAGATCCTCAGGCATGCCCCTCTGTTACCCCGGAAGAAGTAACACGTGCTATTTCAAAAGCGCGCAATTTTGCTGCACCAGGAGTTGACGATATCGTTGTTTTTTGGTGGAAGTCATTTACCAGTGTACACGGCCATCTTGCACGAAAATTTACTTCTTTTATCCGTGGGGAAATACCAATACCATCTTGGTTATCAGAGGGGCAGTAGGGTACAGTATTAATCCCCAAAAAAGGTGATTTAACCAACCCGAAGAACTATAGACCTATTACTTGTCTCAATACGCTGTATAAGATCTTCATCAGCGTATTAAACGAGCGGGTACTGAGCTCCATTGCCTATGTTTAGTCAGACATCTACGAACATAGGGGATCGAAGAAGGCCAAGCAGGTTGCAAAGAACACCTGACAGACTGGTCAGTCTGTCATGACGCGGCGTATTTCAAACGCAACCTGCCCATGGTTACGAATGTTACGAGTCCACCCGGAGATAAAGAGATGCATTGGACAACTTATTTCCCTCTGGAAGACACAATTCATTGTTCCAAATGGATCAACCACAGTGTCGACAGGGTGGATACATGTCAAACGTGGCATTTTCCAGGGAGATTCCCTAAGCCCGCTTCTATTTTGCATTTCACTTCTTCCCCTATCGATCGAGCTCAGACGCGGCAGTGGCTATATGGCTACATGGCGGGTCCTCCGTCGAAGCGTAAGCACAAAATTACCCATCTTTTTACATGGATGATTTGAAGCTCTACGCCTCGAACGAGAGGAATCTGCAGACCGCCTTAGATACTGTTGCTGAGTACACTGCCGCGATAGGTATGCAATTCAGGTTGGAAAAATGCGCTGTTTTTCATATCTACAAAGGAAAAGGTTTAGACAACGGTGAAGACGTTCAATTGGTTGATGGGAGCATTATAAAACATCTTAATGCCGAAGCGTCTTACACATTTTTAGGCATCAGTAAGAGAGGTGTCCAAGATATCACTCGTATTAAGCAGGCCCTTCGCAGCAAGTATATGGCACGACTTAGGAAGATATGGATATCTTGTCTCTCTAGCAAGAACAAGATCGCTGCCACAAACATGCTTGCTGTCCCATTAATTTCCTACACTTTTGGTGTAATGAAATGGAATGTTGATTATCTTAAGGATCTCGACAGAAGAACCAGAAAGATCATGAACATCAACCGAAGTCTTCACCCAAAATCTTCTGTGCAGCGCATTTACCTCGTCTAAACGGGGGTCGGGGATTACTAATGCTTGCACGTTCGTCTCGTCTTGGTTACAGCTAACAGTATCCTCAGAAGTCAGGACCCACTATTAAAGTTCGTTAGTGAGCACGAATTTAGTGGCAAAGGGGCGTTTCTTTACCAGGCAGCGCGAAGAGCAGCAACGAGATTTAACCTGGTAGACTTGAGTCCCGCCAGGGAAAACGCTGGAGTACAACTCTCTCGGAAAGAGTATATCAAAGTTACCAGTTCGGTGAAACGAGGCGAGACAGACATGTTGACAAAAGAACACATGAGTAAAAGTATGCACTCTGTGTTCTGCAAACATTAAAAATCTAAAGTCGTCCACCGAACTCACGTTCTCGTTTCTTAAGTCTGCTGGTTTGAGATCGGAAACAGAAGATTTTGTGTTTGCGTGTCAGGATGGTGTTATAAATACTTTGGCGTACAGGGCCCGCATATTCCAAATAGCGGAGTCCACACTCTGTAGGTTAAACCACCACCATCCTGAAACGATTATGCACATTATCAGATCAATTCTGTAAAAATTTACCGTGTAGTAACGTTACTACAAGATAAAATGTTATAAAAAGTATAATGCCTTTCATTCATGATAGTAACTGACCTTGCTCATAGAGACAAATTTAGTTACAATTATCATAGTAACAGAGTTACAGAATTGGTCTGATTGTCTGCTTGTTCATCTCTTGCAGCATCGAGCTACGTGTCTCGACATAATGCTGCTCTCCGCATGCTCTACTATCATCTTAGACAAGCCCATGGTAATGAGAAAATACCGGTTATACCGTACGTTCCTTCTGACACAGAACTAACGATGAAATATTTCAAGTGGCGCATTGGTTGCAATTACTCCTTCGTCACGTTTGAGGTTACTGACAGCCACACTAAGCCATCGATATTTTTTTACCCTGAAGAACCAACTAAAAAAAATCAAAGTATATAAACTTTTAAATTTGTAATTCTTATCTCAGAAAATTATAATATTTTTCAGTATTTTCCTTGTGCACAGTTTTATCCTATTTTCCCTAATTTTAAAATTCCCAATTATTGTCTATTTGAGGACACTGATCAAAGTTGAGTTTTAATCGGATTACAATTCTAATCCTTGAGTAATCTATTTTGTCAAGGAATTATAAACTCGGTTTAGCTCTAGGTAATTATTTCTCATTGTTCTATCAGATTAATAACGGCGAACTTTCTATAATTTTATTTAGTTTTCATCAATTAAATCGTAATTAGTAGTTATCCTAGTGGTATTTCGGTGCATTTGACATAAATTATATACAGCCTGTTTTTATTAAGTCACAGCAATTAATTTATTTCTTAACCCTTCAGTAACCTTCGCATTAATATACGGAACACCATTACTCGCAACGGTCTGAGAGACCGTTGCATTATATTCGAGGACCACTAAAGAATTATTAAGAATAAAACGCATTATGATATGGAAGCATGAACATTAACAGCAGCTTCTAGTAAAAAACTACAGGCTTTTGAAATGTAGACATATCACCGGATCTTCAGAATTTCTTGGAAAGACCATGTCACCATTACGACTTCTCATTTCCCGCAATTTTCAAATAAATTTTCAATTTTTTTCAAGGGAATATATCAAATTTAATCCCGGAATTCGGGATTTCCCAAGGGTTTTAAAATTGCATGAATACAACTAATTAGTCCATAAGAATGTTGTGTAGTAGTAATAAAAAGTTGATCTTGCAGTGATAAAATTTTCCTACATTTATATTTACAATTTTGTAGCAAACAGTGTGCAATTATCATGTGTGTAGTACATTTTTTAAATTTTATGTCATTTGTAGTCTTTTATTTAGTATCTTCTTCATCCAGGTTTCATCCGGGTTTTCGTCTTTAAGTATTTGTATGGCTGATTTCGGGTTTCTCACTTCTTCCTTGCAGTCACGTGTTGGATGCTCTATTGTCTCTTCATTCCTCTCACATATTCTGCACTTTTTTTCTTCTTTTTCTCTCCAGTATTCGTTCCTTCTTTCTTCGTTTCCTACTCTGAATCTGGCTATTATTTTTTGGTTTTTGGACTGTTTTCTTAGATACAGAGGCATGTCTATTGTTTCTAAAAACCTTTATCTGGGGTTGTACTTTGATATCTGTATCTTCTCTCTTCGTTGTTGCAGTTCCATGTCCTTTTCCCTTCTCACCATTTCTTCTTTTAAGCTATCTCCCATTCGTCTTCGGTTCTCTACTTTTGTTGTTGAATAGCCTTTTCTTTCGTAGTACTTTGAGCGTTCTTGTTCCCAGTCATTCTTCTCTAGTTTATTTTCTTCTTTTCTTCTTATTTGCTCCCAACATGCAAAAACTAGTTCTTTCCAATTAGATCTTCTTATTTTCTCCTCGTAGATTATTGCTCTTCTGCCCGTTTCAACGCATAATTTATGCCTCTTCGTTTCCTCGTGTATTATGTAGAGCGGTGTTCTTTTGTCAATTGAATTTAGTTTTTTTATCGCTCTTGTAATTTAAAAAATAATTTTCCTTATTTAATAAAATACCCCCGTACTTGTAGAGGCTAAATATATCTTTGCTTAATAAATATTTAGATATTGAATTGTATTTTATGCCATAAACTCATATTAGAGAATGAAAGAAATATTTAAGTAGATAAAATAAGAAAAGAATTGCCACAGCCATTTTGGAATACGTGAAAACAGTCTATGTTTAATATTTCAAAAGCCCATGTTTCAAAAATTTTATTACACAAGTACGGTAGATAAATAAATATTTATTATTGTAGTTCAGTTTGATATTCTAGATGAAATACAGAAATGTAAATTTTTTTAAAACCAAGTAATCATTCCAAGTTATTACTTAAGTTGCGTTTAGAGCCCTTAAGTTAGTTTATGTTATAGACTATGACTTATGCTTTGTTGATTGTCACTACAAGTTTGTCATATGATAACGCGAGCAACCGTTAAGAGCTCTAAATTTAATGCGTTATACGATGTCGATTGAAGACACTTTTCCAAACTTTGCAGTTAGTGAATTATGACACAGACATATACACACATTGGCTATCTCAGTCTACATCGTAGAGAAAGTTTACATTGTATGCCTTTACATAACCGAACAAAATGTCATCACACCCATTACAAAAAATATCGCTCCAAATTACAAAGACGAACAGTAAATATGATCAATTTAGGTAATTAGGTTTAGTTAGTAAAAATCTAGAACATGAGGATTACGAAAACGATAATAGATAATAAACGAAGCCGCCGTAGTTGGTTTAAAGACAAATACGAGGTGTGTAAATTAAGTAACCGACCTGGCAACATATAATTTGATCTGGCAACATTTGGGACGCGGGACTTGGAGGGGTGGCAAGTAAACATGTCATACGCCTTCAGTATGAGTTTGAATTCGCTAGGGTAATTTTGTTGTCCGTAGCAAATTTTTTCGTGAAACTTTTTTTTCTAGTTTGTTTTAAATATGAGTACATTCATTTCGAGCAACGGTGTACTATCAGGTTTTGCTTCAGACTGGGCACAGTGCAACGGAAACTTTTGCAAAACTTCAGCAGGCCTACGGAGACAGTGTTTTGTCAATGACCCAGGTTTTTTTTTGGTGGTTCAAGGCATTTTCAGAAGGAAGAGAGTTGATTGAAGATGAATCACGCAGCGGAAGGCCTTCATCTTCAAGAACCGATGAAAATGTCGACAGAATCCGGGATGTTGTGCATTCAGATCGTCGGTTGACAGTCAGAATGATCGGGGAAGAATTGAATTTGACTCACACTACCGTTCATCAGATTTTGAGCAATTTCAATAAACGAGGTTTTGGCCAGTAAAAACATTCCTGTGGCTCCTCAGCCTTCTTATTCGCCTAACTTGAGTCCTTGTGACTTTTTCCTTTTCCCAAGAATGAAAAATCAACAGAGACTTTTGCAAAACTTCAACAGGTCTACTGAGACAGTATTCTGTCAAAGACCCAGTTTTTTTGGTAGTTTAAGGCATTGTCAGAAGGAAGAGAGTTGATTGAAGATGAATCACGCAGCGGAAGGCATTCAACTTCAAAAACCGATGAAAATGTCGACAGAATCCAGGATCTTGTACGTTCAGATCATCGGTTGACAGTCAGAATGATCGGGGAAGAGTTGAATTTGACTCACACTACCGTTCATCAGATTTTAACCAATGAATTGGGGATGAGAAAAATCTGCGCAAAAATGGTTCCAAAAAAACTTTCACAGGACCAGCAAAAACAATCCTGTGGCTCCTCAGCCTCCTTTCGAAAACATACAAAAGTCCGTAACCAACCAGCTGAAAGCTATTCCAGTATCCGGGTCCCAGCACTGTTATGAGGATTGGAGGAACCATGTCTAGCGCTGTGTAGCTTCCCAAGGAAGTTATTTTGAGGGAGACAATATTGAACTGTAATTCTATTCAAATTATTATTTATTATTATTTTTTTAATCACTCCGGTTACTTAATTTACACACCTCGTAGATGTCGCATTATTCGTACGCACTAATTTCCATAGCGTAAATGCTGCCTTATCTTACTATCTACTAAACTTTCCACAACGCTCAGTGAACAGTCAACTAATTTAAAGAAATCTGAACGCAGCTTTAGTTTCTGAAAATTATTACTTTTTCTTGTAACAAAATGTAAGCCCACCCCAAGAACAAAAATGCTTCTGAGTCATCTTAAGAAAAGAAATAGTTTTCTAAGCCTCCCACCAGAAATAGGTTCTTGATGCGCTCCTGTGAAATATCTTATAGTAACAACTTACTTTAAATGTTCATAATTTTATATTAAATATTAATATTCTATAAATAAAAACATATTAAATATTTTAATATTATTAAATTTTTGAAAGTTTTAAGCTTTAATAAAATTTTGATTTGTGGTAAATTCCATAACTTTGAAACAATCGATTTTTTTATGATTTCAAAATATTTATACTCGTAAGCAAAATATTTATATAACTTGATTCCATCCAGTCCCATGAGTGATTTCAAATCTAACTGACTGATAAATTAACAAATATGATGTGAGAGTCAATATTTTTTCAAAAAATGATACCACTCATTCGTTTAACGATGTAATTTGAACCGAGAAATGTCAAACAATTATACTTAAAATCACAATAAACGATGACCAAATTCACACTCACGTAATGCGGGTTGCAGGACATAAACACGAAAATGAGAAACTGAAAACCCCGAAAATTCATAAAGGGTTCGGTTTCAGTGTAATTTTTTTATTGAAGGTTGGATAGGAGTAGAGTTCTACAAAACAAAAAAATTGATGTGAAGTGTGAATTTTCACATATTTCAGGGTTTCGCAGGTATATAATAAGTGAAGGCGGCATGCTGAGTGTGTAGGACAAATTTTGATTTGTAGTAATCACGGCAAAATAAACAACATTTTTAAAATAACTTATCGTCTGTTAATCTAAGAGCTTTAAAAACAAATTTTATGTTAAAATATTATTTTGTTAATTTTAATTCGAATACCTAATACCATTATTTAGGTTTCTAAATATGTGCAGTATTTTTTTATATAGCAAGGTTCATTAAGATTTTGAAAATTACGCCTATGGTTTCCATTGCTTGTCATATGCTCCGCCCCTTTGGTTTCGTATACATGACACAGAATGAAAATAACATTCCAACTGGTTATTAAATTTACGATCTTACAAATTAAATGCAGCATTTGCCAAAATATAATTAGATTTTTGATAAAATAATTTAAACAAAATAAAAAATAAAATTGACTCCTCTGCCCGAGAGTGAACCTTAATTATTTGCGTAGCTAGCGAGCAAGCTAACCATTAGACCAGGATACGTCTTCCTATATAGTGTGTTACATAAGTATAATTTGTGTACGTCGTCAACCAAAAACACAAAAAATGCGTTGTTTTCCGAAAACATAATCTGATCAAAAATTCCCGTTTTACTATTCCGGTTCACGCCAATGTACAAACCTTAGAATTTTTCAGATTTTTAGAGTTTAAACCATCTACAGGGTGTGGGATAAATTTTTTTGCACAATTTTGGCAAAAATCGCATAAAAATAATGTATTTTGCAAGAATAAAATTTTGATCGTTAATTCACGTACTAAGGGCTTTCATTTAATACCCTACTAGGAATTTAAAAAATATATATATTTCTTTTTTTCGATAAGCACATATTTGTTTATATTTTTAGGGGGATATGTTTTTTTAGATGTTTGAGTATTTTTCCTATGTGCGATTTTGCTAGTTATGATGAAGGCATTTCCTACCTGTATGCAAAATTTCAACTCGGTAGTATATCTGGGAGTGGGTTAGAATTTGCGGACATACCCACAAATATTCAGTTTTATATATAAAGATTTCCAGCCAAGTTATTTTAAATTTTAATTTTCAAAAAGTGGACGTGACATGTTTGTATAGGGGCACAATTTTAATGTTTGCCATGGGCGCCATTTACCCTAGGTACGCCTCTGGTCTTACGGCCCCAGTTGTCTGGTTACCATCTTGCTAGCATGAGTGGGAAAGAAATATAATAAATAAGTTTATTGTTGATTATACTTTTTTATTATTATAATCACTTTTATACTATATTATTATAATAACATTACTTACAAAATATATGAAACCGGAAAATTTCTCATTTTTAAATAATTTAGTAAATTTATCAATACTACTCCTAATCTAATGATTTTTTATCGTTTTATAACATGATGGCCTATGCTCCATTTAATAATTCTAATAAAATCCTAATGGTTTGGGAAACAATAGCAATCTAACAATTTGCTAACGTTTTTTAAATTCTTAACGCTGAATTAAGAAAATCGTAAAAGCATTAGTTTATTTAAAATGTACGTTAACGATCTTCCCAAGATACTGGATGTCAGGCTCGTACCTAGGGCGCCCGCCACCAGCGCAGCAGTATGGAGGGCGCAAAATTTTTAGTTGCTGTTTTTTTTTTGCACATCAGTTGCAATATGGAGGTAAGGACCTTTTTAGGGTTTTGTAGGTATGACCAAAAACCCTTATACCATCATTTTGTCGTCTGTCTGTCTGTCTGAAGAATCTTAAGAATCATTGCAACCGGCTAGCGAATACGGGGAGTTCATATCTGAAACCACTCGCGGATTATGCAATCATTATATGGATGACCTCGAGGTTTTTGTTATGTAAAGAGTATGTACAACAACGAAATATCAATAACAAATTGGCAAGGTGTGCTGACGTTTAGAAATAATATTTACTATACAACTACATATGTAGAAAAACGTGGCATCCAATAATAAGAGAATTATAAATTAAGAACTGAATTTGATATAAAAATAGCCAAAATAATTATTTGTATTTTAATTCCGATCGTTTTTCATTTTTAAGGTTTTGTAGGTATGACCAAAAAACCGTCTGTCTGTCTGTCTGTTCGGTAAAAATTGTAGCCAAACGGCTAAACCTAGAGATTTGAAATTTGGCATGCTTATATTCTTTGACCCGCACATAAGAAAAATACTATTAAATATGCAGTGAGGGGATAGGAATTTTCGTTCAATAGTCGATTGATAGTCAAAAGAGCACCAAATTTTACTTAATCTAACCCTTAAAATACAACTTATTTTTAATCAAATGATCACAAAAATTTTCTTAAGCCAACCCTTGAAATACAATTTTTTAACTTATTATAATTCCCACCAAAATGTATTTAATCAAACCATTAAAATATTTTGTTCAAAAGAACACGCGATTTAATTTATGCCAACTTGTAAAATAATTATTTTTTATTTTAAACAAAAAAAGACTCTAGCTCTTATAGTTATGGCCCCAGTTGTGAACGGCCCGAATTGTCTTACGGCCCCAGTTGTCATGGAACCCTAGTTAGTAAATCAGTTGATTGTTGTCTGTTGCATTTTTGGAAACAATGCCTCTGTGGACATATGTATAAATCGAACTCACATACAATCACTCGGGGTAAATACGCGAATGATTGAACCTGTGGTGGCGGCGACCGGCCGGCCGCGTCATTAACTCCGCTAATGGACACCCCCCGCCCCCCATAATACCCAACCCTAACAATACATTCCACCCCCATACGGATATTGTGTGTTTTGTACTTGATATTTTTGTCCACCACGCATATATACTATAAACATTTACAATGCATTTTGTCCGATTAGTTTGCTAACATCGTATTCAGTAATGTTTGTTTTCAACTGTAGGTGGTTGGTATAACTGTGTTTATTAATTGCATTTTGTTTTTAATTTTAGATATAATTTGAACTGTTAAAAACTAAAATAAAAAAGACAATTTTATGACTAAATTATTTAACATCATTTGAATAAAGCCATTTTACATACAAATTTATGTTTACATTTTCAGATTATTAATTAAAATCGTAACTATTTAGTCTAGACAGAGATGTTTACATGTTTATGTAGGGGTGAAACATTAGTAGAATGTTAATAAAATTTTAATATTAATTGTTATGAAACTCGAGATTTTCTGAAATTAAATTACGCTAAATTGTGGACTAGTGCCATAAAATTTATACAACGTGTTTGAACGTACAAGGATTGAGAGTATCGTTAGAATTTTTAGGGTTTTGTAGGTATGACTACCAAAAAACCCTTATAATGGCACTCATGTGTCTGTTTGTAACCAAAAGGATGAACATGGAAAGTTGAAATTTGGCATGCTTGTACAGTTCTTTGATCCACATATAGGAAAAATATAGATAATACAAACAAATCGCGAGAGAATTATAAACAAATATGTATTTAATGAAAATATAAAAACCTCTTAATGCCTGGACAAACAAGCAAATTTATATTTTTGAAAAATCATTTTTTATGGGGTTTTTGCCAAAAAAATATCAAAAATATTTGTTTCCCGCCCTATTTCCCAGGGGGATTAATCTAAAAATCTGAATTAAATTTCAAAAATGTACAATGATAAAAACCGGAACAGTTTCCGGATTCTTTTATCAGATTAATGTCTCGAACAATATCGTTTTATTTATTTTTTTTGTGCCGTTAAATAAAATAATTATTGTTTTAAGTGTGGTATCAAAAGTAAGCTCTTAAAACTTGGATTAAGGAACAGAAAGTAAAAATTTACTTAAAAAATACAGTCCCGTAACCATTTCACCAAAAATCTGAAAAAAATGAAGTAATGTATATTGACTTTCATATGGTGTTTTTGAAAATTTTTGAATTTTGTGTGTTTTTAACAAAAATAATTATTTCTTTGTACCGACCGCCAACATATATAAGGGAGGTATTGTGATCATACCGATTTTGACATTTCGATATTTCGATGGATCTCCACGAATTGAGGTCCCTACTTAACGTTTTGATTATTTTTAGCATGGTGTCTGTCGGTCTGTCTGTCCGTCTGTCTGTCTGTATTTCACTACTAGTGAAATACTTATAAATATATATTATTTAAATTTATTGTATGGTATCAAAAAAAAGATCTTAGTACAAGAAACAAAAAATGGTTTTTTAAAATGTTTTACACAATTTTTGCAATAGGAGTGCGAAAAAAAATCAGTCCCACACTCAACAACCCAGTGGTTAATCTAAATATCTTGAAAATTTCAGAGTAATGCACATTAAAGTGAACTGGAATAGTACAACAGGAATTTTTTATCTGATAATTATTTCCAAATTTTTTGCATCATTTATCTGACTGACTGGAGAACTGTTTGTTTCTCACTATTTGTTTCTAAAATTTCGTCCACTATTTGTTTCTAAAATTTCGTCCACTTTTTGAAAACTGGCACTACATATAATTTAAATAATATAAAATTTAGAAAACTTGCACATACATTGACAGCTAATTTTTAAATGCGCGAATATTCTATGTCCACAAAACGCAAGGCTGTAATTGGTTGATAGATATAGAATATAAACGCTCAAAATTTAAGCCATATAAGAGAGATAGAATAAAAAGAAATATAGTTTTACAAAGTACTGGAGTAGAAAATGGACATGGTACGATGTAGTTAGTTGATTAGTTAGTTAAAATTTTTGGCGCACAGCAACAAAGGCTATTTGCGCCTAACGCAGCCTATCTAATTGACTAGACTATATATTAAAAACAATATATTAGACAATAAATAAATAAATAAATAAATAAATAAATAAAATCATTAAAAATACGCATACTCAATAAAAGAAATCTTGCACTGACAAACACAAATAAATAATATAAAAAGTCTGTTCGAAAATTTGAACAGACTCAGGGTGATGGTAAGAGGCTGTAAAGGGGCCAATTACCATCGAATATCACAGTCAATAACTAGAGACACATTAAAATAAGGTGCAAGACTTCACACATAAAACAATAAGTTCGCAGGAAGAACCCCATGGTTTAACGTCTCCCTTAATCTGTCGTAACTTAACGTTCTGTGTGCGGCTCAACTCATGTTGCCACATGTCTAAAACCAAATGTTTCAGATGACTGTTTTCGTCATCTGGAAATATGAAACTCACATCAATCATAGGTCTGTGAGAGGCGGCTTTTGCAGCTGCATCTGCCGCATCGTTGCCTTTAATACCAAAATGTCCCGGTATCCAAAACAACTCTACCCTCACATTCTGAGCATTCAGATTGTAGAGTAGCAACCGGATCTTTAGTACAAGAGGATGCACTGGATTTGGATCTTGGATACTGTTCAGAGCGCTCAGCGAGTCCGTCAAGATAACACTTGACCGACTTTGCTCTGACGAAACAAAACACAGGGCCTTGAAAATAGCGTACAGCTTAGCAATGTACACACTCGTTATGGAGTGCAGACGGTACTGAAACTGCTGACGTGGGTTCATGACAACGAACGCACACCCAACCCTGGTTCCGGATTTTGATCCGTCAGTAAAAATGACAGTATCATCGAACCTAGGGACCAGTGTTCTTTGTAACTCATGTTGGTATTCGATAGGCAACGTAGTATCTTTATCAAACCTAGTTACGATGTAGTTTATGTAAATTTTGTCTCATAGAATAATGTGGCACTCATAACTCAATTTATTGCAAAAGTGGACATAGAATAGAATGGAACTCAGCCAGCGATATTATATTAAGTCAAATACAACCTTAGATATGTTTGGTATTATGGTGAGTGTCTTAGCTTAGCTTGGCTTGATATCTTTCGAACCGCACATATTCAAAATACCCCAATTCTAGGAATACTAAATTAATATGCATATCACCTAAACTTAGAATAGTTGAAATTTCTGAGATCCTCTCTGCAATCGAACTCGTCCTTTAGATATGAGTGTATCCCAAATATTCACAATACTATCTTTAAGGATCGTTTGTGAGTGGTATCACAAGGACAGTTACTCCAAATAATTAACTTGAATTGATAGGAGGGTTGTACTGGTCTCCACATCGATCCGTCACGACTCTCTTGGATATTCACCTAATCAGTAGTGTGCAGAAAGGACATGGGAAATTACAAAGGATTCACGATTATTAGGACATTAGTTCTTGGTAAGTTTACTCAAGTATATTCAAGTAGCCAACTTATGAGGACACTTCAAAATAATTGATTTTAGTTGTTTAAACACGAGTGGGATCAAATACTTCAAACTTATAAAAAAAATACCAAGTTTAATCTCTCTCATCTTAGGTACTGACAGATGGCTTTACACACACAAAATCTTTATCTTGTAGCGGAAAGTTAGGTAATGCCGATCACCTAAGGATTTACTTTTGTAACAATAGAGTAGAGGGAAAAGTTAGTTTTACCTTGGTGAATCTATATTAATAAAATTGCAGGCTATATCTATTTTTTTTAAACTTCTTAATTTTAAATTCTTCTTTTTTTTAAATCTCTTAGCTAGTAAGTCATATTATTATATTTATGAATTTATAAATAATGTTTTGTAAAACCTATTTGTTTTTAGGGTTTTGTAGGTATGACCACCAATAAACCCTTATAACGTCACTCATGTGTCTGTCTGTCTGTTTCTCTTATATGCCTACGAAACCCTAAACATTTCTGTATGAAATTTTATCCGCAGTTTCTTAGAAAATAAATCTGCAAAATATTTTTCATGTCGATCATAGGATATAGGAGTGTCTAGAGTTTCTTCTTTATAACTACGAAACTCTAGACCAGGGGTACTCAACCTTTTCATACCTACCGCCCACTTTAGCATCTCTATTGGTAGAAAAATTTTCATACCGCCCACCTGTTGTATAATAATAATAATTTACCAAATACTTTCGCAAAATTTAGCTGCAAAAATCTTTATAAAACAACTTACTGCATCATTTAGTTTCACGAAAAGTGAACTAAACTTATGCGCGGGCGATAAAAATTGTATATTTTGAGAAATTTAACTATAAACAGTAAAGAATTTTATGAAAACTTAAAGAAAATGTTTTTCAATAATGCTATGAAATTTTTTTAAGTAATACTTTAAAAAATTTCCATTTTAATGTTTTTAAAACGTCAATTAAATTTAAAAAAAAACAAAAAGTAGCCAGTATTTGACAAAACCCCTACCGCCCACCAAAAAATACCTTCCACATTCCGCCCACTAGTGGGCGGTAGGGACCAGGTTGAGTACCACTGCTCTAGACATTTCTATATATAATTATATTCGTAGATTCTTAGAGAATAATTCTGCAAAATGTTGTTCATATCGGTTAAAGGATATAGGCGTGTCTAGAGTTTCTCTTTAATGCCTATGAAACCCTAAACTTTTCTATATGTAAATTTATCTGCAGTTTCTTAGAGAATAAATCTGCAAAATATTTTTCATATCGATTATAGGATATATGTCTAGAGTTTCTTGTTTATGCCTACGAAACCCTAGACATTTCTGTAAATAATTATATTCGTAGATTCTTAGAAAATAAATCTGCAAAATATTGTTCATATCAGTCAAAGAATGTAGAAGTGTCTAGAGTTTCTTGTTTGTGCCTACGAAATCCCAGACATTTCTATACGTTATTTTATCCGCAGATTCTTAGGAAATAAATCTGTTAAATATTTTTCATATCGTTCATAGGATATAGGAGTGTCTAGAGTTTCTTGTTTATGCCTACGAAACCCTAGACATTTCTGTAAATAATTATATTTGTAGATTCTTAGAAAATAAATCTGCAAAATATTTTTCATATGGAGCATAGGATATAGGAGTGTCTAGAATTTTTTATTTATGCCTACGAAAACCTAAACATTTCTATACGTTATTTTATCCGCAGATTCTTAGAAAATAAATCTTCAAAATATTTTTCATATCGATCATAGGATGTCTAGAGTTTCTTGTTTATGCCTACGAAACCCTAGAAATTTCTATATGTTATTTTATTCGCAGTTTCTTAGAGAATAAATCTGCAAAATATTGTTCATATCGGTAAAATCATATAGAAGTATCTATAGTTTCTGGTTTCGCCTACGAAATCCTACACATTTCTATATGTAATTATATTTGTAGATTCTTAGAGAATAAATCTGCAAAATACCTGTCAATCAAGAGACCTCAAGAGTCCCCAGTTAGCCAATCACGAGAACCTTAGGTAAAAATGACGTCACAATGTTACCCAGATCACATACACATACTAGCTAATTATACCGGGTGAATTATTTAAGAAGCAACATACATGTTTCACATATAATGTTAATGAAGTGAGTTATTTCAAAAGCAACATAGCCATAAAACCAATACTTATCGTATCCATAGAAAAGACAAAATATTATTTTTTTAAATATATTTTGGACTTAGCTACTAAGGACATTATTATTTTTGTTTGTATGTAAGTATAAACAAACTAATAAAAATTCATTTATTGTTTCTAATTTACTAATTTTTAGCCGTCTAGGAACTTTATCATGTCAAATAACTATTATATCTAATCACCATTGCATAATCTGTTGCCATGGATATGAGCTTGTTTTCATAATTTGCTATGTTGCAAATGAAATAACTCACTTCATTAACATTATATGTGAAACATGTATGTTGCTCCTTAAATAATTCACCTGGTATATGTACGATTACCTTTCTCTTGACTTTTCACACTAGATCTTTAAGATCGGATGTTAAAGTGAATGTATCTTTAAACGCTAATGTGAAACCGTATGGCCTCGTCTAAATACAAGCGATGTTTAAGATAGAGATCTGCGTCTTAAACTTCGTCCGCATTGCCAACTTAATTTCTATTATAAAAAAATACTCCTTGAATTTGTGCTGTCAACATTTTATATTATCATAAACAAGAATGCTGTATTATATCGACGTTATAAGAAGTTTATACTTATTGTTATAATAAAATTATTTATTTTAATAATGTGTTTAATAAAATACAGAGCTACAATAATTGAGATAAAATGTATCGACTTACATGTTAATACAGGTGTAATATATTCTTTATTGTAGTGTCTTTATTGTAGAATGAAATGAAATATCCTTATTTGTTTATAATAATTCAAAATGTGCGTCTGCGCAGACAGTTCAAAACTGGTAATTTCATGACGGTAACTTAAGGACAAAATTACTGTAGCTGATGACAGCACCAGAGATTTAAACATCAAGTGTGAAAGCATACCGATCTTAAACATCAGTGAACTTAAAGTTCACCGGTCTTAAAGATCTAGTGTGAAAAGGGTATAACACTATTTTCTTTGCCGCTTCCTCTATCTCCTCGTCAGCCTCGCTGCTTACTTCATCTTCATACATTATTATTTAACAAACGTACAAATACC
Source organism: Liopterus haemorrhoidalis (assembly GCA_963971575.1). Lineage (NCBI taxonomy): Eukaryota > Metazoa > Arthropoda > Insecta > Coleoptera > Dytiscidae > Liopterus > Liopterus haemorrhoidalis. Next base: position 1,935,163 of record OZ020615.1, read on the forward strand.
CATGTATTTTTAAATAATTATTTTGACTTGAATTATTATTATATATGTACGATACTTTTGTTACTAGGTTAATCCTGCTTAGAATGATGATATTCCTGAACAAACTGATGTTTTACTACTATTAACATTTTTAAACTTACTACTATTGTATTTTCTCTATTTTCATTTTGGCTTTATGTGTTTTAGAAGTAGTAGTTTAGTAAAATGGCCACTATAAACGTTTGTGGTCACATAGAACTGTTTTATTAACGTAGGTTCGATTCATGGACATTTTTATGGGGTCTTTACAGCAATGTTTAACTCCTTTCTTTGAATTTTAAAACAGTTGGCTTTTGCTGGTTTCACTAGAATTTAAAAGTACTATGTAAGCACAATGTCCAACCTATAGTTTTTATACTCATTTAAAAAGTTGAAAAATGGACACTAATTACTAGATTTCGTGTAATTATGTTGAGTAAAAATCCTTTCTGTGTAATGTTTTTTAACCCTCTATTATTCCTTGCAGTGTTTGGATATTTTAGGATGAAAAGTTCTGGTATACAGAATGTCCTAAATACCTTGTTAAGCATGAGGATCTCAAGAACAGTAATAGATACGAGGTCGGTTAAACTAAGCCAAAGTTCCCGCATTTAGGTACCATTTTAAGGATGTCTTTGTTCCCCAAAAAAATATATAGGTTACTAGATATGAACGGAAATGTAAATATTCTGGTTTTTTATTTGTGCTCATAAATTCCAAAATTAAATTATTAAGTGATTTTCGTGTGCACTTTCTTTCTTGAGTTGAAATTTGGCATGCTTATACAACTCTTTGACCCGCACATAGAAAAAATACTTAAACATCAAAAAAAAATAATTGATATTCTGAGTAGGGTATCAAACGAAAGCCCTTAGTACGTGGATTAACGATCAAAATTTTATTTTTGTAAAATAAATTATTTAGATGCGATTTTTCCCAAAATTGTGCAAAAAAAATTTGTCCCACACCCTGTAGCCCAGATGGTTTTAACTAAAAATCTGAAAAAATTTTAAGTAATGTACATTTGTGTGAACCGGAATAGTACAACAGGAATTTTTGATCAGATTATGTTTTCGGAAAATAACGCATTTTTTGTGTTTTTAATTAAAATATGTAAAATATTTAATTCGCCATGTAACACAGTAAACGAGTAAACGTCGGTAGGCTAATGGCTAGCGTTCTTGCTTCCTAAGTTGCAAACTACGGTTCGCTTCCTGTAAATTTTATTTTTTCTGTTTTTTTTTTGCTTTTTTATTTTGTTTAAATTATTTTGTCAAAATTCTAGTTACTTATATTTTGGCAAATGTTGCATTTAATTTTTAAAAGCGTATATTTTATAATACGCGTATTTTATAAAGCGTATATTTTATAATACAGGGTGTGGGACAATTTTTTTTTGCACAATTTTAGCAAAAATCGAGTCAAAATAATTTAATTTGCAAAAATTAAATTTGGATCGTTAATCCACGTACTAAGGGCTTTCATTTGATACCCTACTCAGAATTTAAAAAAAAATATTTTTTTTTTTTTTTTTCGATAAGTAGATATTTGTTAATATTTTTAGGGCGATATGTTTTTTAAATGTTTTAGTATATTTCCTATGTGCAGGTCAAAGAGTTGTATAAGCATGTTAAATTTCAACTCTCTAGGTTTAGCCGTTTGGCTAAAAATTTTACCGAACAGACAGACAGACAGACAGACAGACAGACAGACTGACAGACAGACAGACAGACAGACAGACAGACAGCCAGACAGCCAGACAGACAGACAGACAGACAGACAGACAGACAGACAGACAAGCAGGCAGGCAGGCAGGCAGGCAGGCAGACAGGCAGGCAGGCAGACAGACAGGCAGGCAGGCAGACAGACAGACAGACAGACAGACAGACAGACAGACAGACGACAAAATGACGGTATAAGGGTTTTTTGGTCATACCTACAAAACCCTAATGAACAGCCAGTATATAGGACATATGGTTACAGAGCCGCAGTAAGGAAAATTTGCGCTAGGGGCGCCAGCGTTTTGGCGCCCTTGGCAAATAAATGTAATCTAGAAAATCCAAATGAAGAGCAAAAAAAAAGGTCCTCACCTCCCAAAATCCAAGTGAAGAGTAAAAACAAAAGTCCTCACTTTCGCAATGTGGCGTCCTTTAGTCAAACTCATCAGCGCCCCCCCCCCTTTCTGCGGCTCTGTATGGTTAGTATGGAACGACTTTGTTTGGAAACGTCTGGTTTTAATTTTACACCTACAATCCTAAAACTATTTTAGTTCAACATGGAGTTATTTCATTAGTTATATCGTACTTTTTTTCAAAGCTATATTTTTTTTGAAATCCCACAAACGAAATGACAAAAAATGAAAATCAAAGACCTGATCGCTAATCACACAAGAGGTAGACAACAAAAGTTCCGATAAAGTATCAAGAAAATAAAAGCGAGAACACAAAAAATGTACAAAAGTTACGCCTATAGTCCCTGGGTAGTTCTTAACAAGAGATTTACCGACTTAACATTGTTTCACCTCTTAAGAACTCAACATATTGCCAACTAGGAAAGACAATGGACATTAACTGTTCTGTTTTTCAACTGACGTGTCTTGAATTAATGGCGTGTCACGTGTTGCGAGGATAGCTCAGGTGTATCGCGAAATTTTAGTTTAGAAGGTTATGAAAACGTTTTATCTCATACCAGCCTAAGACCACATGAGTTCGCCCGTATCCAGTGGTGTGTTAGCGCCGGTTTATAAACCCATTATTCAATTAAATTAAATTAAATTATAATTAAGTATTATATTTGAAATTATTTTGAAATGGTACCTCCTTCGAGGTGAAGAGTCCCCTATCTGTGAGACGTGTAACACAGATTTGTCTGTGTTACACTTTTTAACACGATCGCGGACAGTACGGCTATAGCCGTCGAATAATTTTTTTTGTTCAGGTCATGACGGTCTAAACCGTCCTACTTTTTTATTCAAATATACAAATGACGGCTGGGGCAGGTTTTAATTCCATTTAAGTATATGAAAACTAGTATAAACTGTCTTATCAGGAACATACCAAACACAGTAAATGTCCTATTATAAACAAAAATCTAAAAAAGTAACATTTTGGGTAAATCTCATTGTACAAAACTGTCCGCGAACGTGTTAACTGAGTGTAAACAGTTCGAGGATGTCAGGGAGAGGTTCGGCCTGGGCTATGATCTGTCACTTGCTTTAGGTTGTCATCACCTACTCGGGTACTCATGGACAGGCTGATGCTCTTCCTGAGAGAATCGAACTTTAGTTATTAATTAGTCATTAAGATGGGCTGCGTTAGGCGCAAATAGCCTTTGTTGATGTGCGCCAAAAATTTTAACTAACTAACTATTTTGAAATGGTCTAGTACGAGCCTTTAAGTTTTTACAAAAACTAAGAAAGAAAAAATATTTTTTGAAACAAACTGTTTTATTGCTTTTCAAAATATTCAATCCAATTCTCGAAACATTTTTTCCACTCTGAAGTTGGTATCTCAAATACATGTTTGTCAAAGTCTTCAACAGCTTCTTGAGGTGATGAAAATCGCTGTCCACGGATTTTTTAGTTTGACATTGGGAAACAAAAAAAGTCGTTAGACGATAAATCAGGTGAATATGGACAATGAGGCATTAATTCGATGTTTTTCTTCTTCAAATAATTAATTGTTTGACGTGCTGTGTGGGAGCTCTTGCATTGTCATGCGGAGTTTTTGGTTGGTTTTCCTGATTTTGTCGATGACTTCTGGAAAACAAATTGTTGTATATCATTCAGCATTAACTGTTCTCCGATCCTCTAAAGGTTGCGACATGTCCAGTACAACCGAAGAAACAAGCGATCTAGTAAGTGCTTTGTGAACTTTTGTGGGTTTCGATTAATCTTGGAAGACCCAAACCGTAAGATTGTTGCTTAGTTTTCGGTTCATATGAATAAATCCAAGTTTCTTCATCTGTAACGATGTTGTATACGGATTTTGCAGTACCTTGGTTGATTTTTTTAATCATTCCCTTACACCAATACACGATACTTTTTTTGAGCTTCGGTCAAATTATACCGAATCCATAGGGAACAGATTTTTTTCACAGCTAAATGTTCATGCAAAATCGAATGTATTGCTGTCTGCGATATGCCAAAGGATGCTTCTATCTCAGGATAAGTCACATGCCGATCTTCTTCAATCAGTTTGATCACAGCATTGATGTTTTTTTGAATCACAACAGATTTTGGTCGACCTTCACGAAATTCATCACTGATGGACGCACGATCACGACGAAATTCTGCAAATCAATTGTAAACTCTCACTGTCAACGATCTATTCGGTCAATTTATAAGCTGCCACTGATTTCACAATAACAAATTTAAAATTTTATGAATATAGAAATGACACATTTCAATATTGCCATCTAGTGGTTTGTTTTTCTTGATTGATTCTCTTTTATGCGCTCTGTCAACATCGCACACTTTTTAAATAACTTACCAATACCTTCAGAACATAAGACGCACCCCAATTAAGTCATTTTACACAAAAATATGGTCTATGGTCCGAAAAAATACGGTTTGTATTTCCCAAAGGAAATACGTATGGACATATCCTTCAAAAAATATTCTTTTAATCTGTTTTATTAATTGAACCATATTCATGGCAGTAGGGCGATGGTGGGGTGTGGTGTGGTTCGATTGGCGATGCCCCAGAGGGTAAAGCGCTGACCGAGCGTTGTGAAGTCCCCGGGAGTCCGTTTTGTACATATGACTAACCCATTGACATACCACAGATAATCATTCAACTACCTGCACAGATGGCCAACCATAAATATTAGATCCTGCAAAATCGAAATCAGCTGGGATTGCAAATAATTCAACGGGTTGCAAATACAGAAAACAAATAAAATTACAAATGAACTTCAGTATAAAAGTTTTTATGGTGAATTACGTTTTGAAATTTCATGAAAATTTCTAAAAAATTGTAGAAAAGTGAAATACATGAAGCTATGACTAACAGAAATCGAGAATGTTTGGAAGGACAAATCATTACGGAAACAATGATGTTAGGAGAGCAGTCGTAAACTATATCAGGCCCTATGCAAGTGAGTACTTCATTAAAGTCCATTCTACATTATACTTTTTTCAATACTATCCAACTCTGACGTCATTTCAAATTTGGATACTACAGAATATAGTGGGGGGAAAAAATAAGAGACAGTGATAAATTTTATATCTTCCATCTCTTATTACTTTTCATTGCCAACTTAATAATTTTAAGGATCAGATGGCAGAAAACAATTTGGTTATAGTAAACCAATTTATAAATATTGTTTAATTGTGCTAAGTTTATATTTAATTATATGATCTAAATAAACATCTTATCAACTTAATAAACTACTAAAAGTTAAGTTGTAAACAAAAACTAAAAATTTGGTGTTGGTACGACTGAAAAGTACAGAACTGTCAATCAAAAATTTGACCGGGGGTAGTTTTGGATCACGTCTCAAATAAAAGTTATGAATTATTGCTTTTATAGCAACTTTTGCTCAATAAATTTTCTCTAAATACTTTTCTGTTGTGAAATATTCACAAAAATCTTAAAATCGACACGAGTAAACTCCCATTTTTAGTAAACCGATTTTTACGAAAAGTTGATCAACTCGTACCATTGATGGCAAAAGCTTAAATATAAAGTTTCATAAAAATCCTTTTAACCGAATTTGCTCTGCACGTGTACACAGACAGACGGACAGACGGACAGACGGACAGACGGACAGACGGACAGACGGACAGACGGACAGACGGACAGACGGACAGACGGACAGACGGACAGACGGACAGACGGACAGACGGACAGACGGACAGACGGACAGACGGACAGACGGACAGACGGACAGACAGACGGACAGACAGACGGACAGACAGACGGACAGACAGACGGACAGACAGACGGACAGACAGATGGACAGACGGACGGACAGACAGACGGACGGACGGACAGACAGACCGACAGACTTCATGCTAAAAATAGTCAAAACGTTATGTAGGGACCTCAATTCGTAAAGATCCATCGAAATCTCGAAATGTCAGACGGACAGACAGACGGACAGAAGGATAGACAGACATACGGACAGACAGACCGACAGACATCATGCTAAAAATAGTCAAAACGTTATGAAGGGACATCAGTTCATGGAGATCCACCAAAATCTCGAAATGTCAAAATCGGTATGATCACATTACCTCCCTTATATATGTTGGCGGTCGGTAAAAATATGTTTATGGGAAGAAAACAAATATTTTTTGTAAAGTGCATTTTTTCTTTTTCTGTCGTTCGTGTTGTTTACAAAAATTATATCATTTTTACCCGTAGCACCTAGAGTTGCTGCTCCTGCCCTCTATGTGTATCCGAATCAAATTATTCCTCAAACCATCCTCAAGTTATTTACAATAGTTAGACATTTTCCAACTCTCGAGATGACGTTTGTAGAGAATAGTGAATTTTCTGTCCTCAGGATTATGGTGGTTTTATTAGCAGCAAGAAGATTTATAGTCCAGTGGACATTTACGGTTTTAGGAAGATAACTAAACTCAATATATGTGTCCGTAAATATCGGGTTTTTGTTTTGTATTTAGTGGATACTTATGTCGGATCTGAGGTCACATATAAATTTATACTAACCGAAAAAAAAAAGTTAATAAAATATTTAGCTTTATTACTCCCATGATGCAATTTACAAGATATATTTGGGGCGGGTTATTTAAAATTTCATACTTGATAAATAACACTTTCCTCTGAAATTTGTTTGCCTGATATATTGATCCGAGTTCCAAATTTATGGACAAGTTAAAACATAACGCAAGGCCACAAATGGACGAAGAATGGTTTTACAAAAAAATGTATGTGAAGTGTGAATTAGCACACATTTCAGGATTTCGTAAATATACAATTAGCAAGTGTCTGTATGTGGTGTCGGTAACATTGTGACGTCAATTTTTCCCAAGGTTCTCTTGATTGGCAGACAATCCTATATCCTTTGACCGATATGAACAATGTTTTGCAGAGTTAATCTCTAAGAATCTACGAATATAATTGCATTCATAAATGTCTAGGGTTTCGTAGGCATTAACAAAAGACTCCTATATCTTTTGACCGATATTAACAATATTTTGCAGATTTTTTCTCTAAGAATCTGCGGACAAAATAACATACAGAAATGTCTAGAGTTTCGTAGGCATAAATGAGAAACTCTAGACACTCCTATATTCTTTGATCGATATGAAAAAAAAAATTGCAGATTTATTCTCTAAGAATCTGCGGATAAAATAACGTATAGAAATGTCTAGAGTTTCGTAGGCATAAACAAGAATCTCTAGACACTCCTATATTCTTTGATCGATATGAAAAAAAAAATTGCAGATTTATTCTCTAAGAATCTGCGGATAAAATAACGTATAGAAATGTCTAGAGTTTCGTAGGCATAAATAAGAAACTCTAGACACTCCTATATTCTTTGATCGATATGAAAAAAAAAATTGCAGATTTATTCTCTAAGAATCTGCGGATAAAATAACGTATAGAAATGTCTAGAGTTTCGTAGGCATAAATAAGAAACTCTAGACACTCCTATATTCTTTGATCGATATGAAAAAAAAAATTGCAGATTTATTCTCTAAGAATCTGCGGATAAAATAACGTATAGAAATGTCTAGAGTTTCGTAGGCATAAACAAGAAACTCTAGACATTTCTATATCATTTGAAAGATATGAAAAATATTTTACAGAAAAATCTGCCGACAAACTTATAGATACTCCTATATCCTTTCACCGATATAAACAGTATTTTGCAGATTTATTCTCTAAGTATCTACGAATATAATTACATACAAACGTTAACTGGGGTATACTAATTTTAGGATCTTGTTTGATTTTTCGCAAAGTAAATCTTTCATCCACAGTTGATAACATTTTTTTTCTGCCTCTGCCCGTTTTGTTTTTGATAGTACATTCATATTTAAATTTATTTATTATTTTTTGTATTGTGGAATATCTTCGGTTTACTATATCACCTATTTCACGCATTGTATGACCCCGGGCGGATAATTTAACTATTAGTTTTCGTGTAGATTCGTCAGTCTGTTTACGTTTATTTTCCATTATAAGAGAAACAAAATCACTGTACTTGAATGTGGCGTAATGCAAAGTAAACTAATGAAAAAAACATCTGTTGCAAGATAAAACCTATGCAATATAGTTTCAGGAAAAGAGAGGTCTTAAATCAAACGAAATTAACTAGTACGCTCAATTTTGTGTCTGTAAAAAATTATTTTTTTTAGTTTTCCTTAACAAATTTTTCACAAATAATAATATACTTTATACTATTTGTAATAATTTTGGATCTGCAAGGTATATTTTATAAATAAAAAATAATTAGTTTTAAAAAAATCTGTTTTATAATCACGTTTTATTAAAAAGTATCTTTGTCAAATTCTTGTATGATCAATTTTGTGAGTAACTGTATTTTCGAAAAGCAACATGACTCACTATGTAAAGAAAGGAGTATTAAAAGAAAAATTGCAGAAAGGACGCTAAAGAACCAAGTTAATACAGTCAAAAATATTTATTTTTTTTTTGTTAAAAACCCGTAATTGTTGACGGGTTAAACAACCTAGCGTTATAATATTGAAATTAAAAAATATGTACTCACTTTAGGTTTAGAACTAAGTCTTCTTTAAAAACTTCTGCACACTGTTTTAACACAAAACACTAAATTAACACTATTTTAATACTAACTTTTAATTATTTACACTATTTTTAAACACTATTTCGTTAATTTTTATTTTAAAAACATTCAAGTATTTTTAACTTGTTTAAACCAAAAATTTCGTTTATCAGTCGGATTATAGGATTAACATGTGACCTTAGGAAAAAATGACGTCACAATGTTACCCAGATTTTATATTGATAATTGCTAATTATAATGGGTGTTTTTTTTAGAGGTATAGAACTTTAAATTGCAATAAAACAACGATGGATTATTCGATTGACATGAATTTTTTTTTATTCGAAAGATAATCTTGTGGCATTACATTTTAAATATGATTTCTGGCATATGACCGCCACGGCTGGCTCGGATGTAGTCCAATCTGGACGTCCAATTTTCGATGACTTTTTCCAACATTTGTGGCCGTATATCGGCAATAACACGGCGAATGTTGTCTTCCAAATGGTCAAGCGTTTGTGGCTTATCCGCATAGACCAATGACTTTACATAGCCCCACAGAAAGTAGTCCAGCGGTGTTAAATCACAAGATCTTGGAGGCCAATTCACAGGTCCAAAACGTGAAATTAGGCGGTCACCAAACGTGTCTTTCAATAAATCGATTGTGGCACGAGCTGTGTGACATGTTGCGCCGTCTTGTTGGTATGATTTAATGTAATGCCACAAGATTATCTTTCGAATAAAAAAAAATTCATGTCAATCGAATAATCCATCGTTGTTTTATTGCAATTTAAAGTTCTATACCTCTAAAAAAAACACCCGTTATATGTACGATAATAATTTTAAAACTATTTAAATTTGGAAATTGTTATTCTGTTCAAATAGTTTTTATTTAATTTTTTACGGTTTCAAAGGATTGTTAAAATGTGAATAATCAGGTAATTAATAATGTAATATGTTAAAGGACTTATTGTCCTTGTAATAAAAGGAAACCTACATAATATTCCATTACGTTTTTTAAATAAATATTTTAATTTCAAAGTCCTTTGAAGTTCCTAATTAATTTTTATCAATATTTTAGTATCTTAAAAGAGAATCTGTTAAAATTTAATTAATTAGTTTTATTTACTGATTTATAAAAATTTTCTGTATTTAATCAATTAGTGCTTTTTTTACCGACCGCCAATATATATACCAGGTGAATTATTTAAGGAGCAACATACATGTTTCACATATTATGTTAATAAAGTGAGTTATTTCATTTGTAACATAGCAAATTATGAAAGCAAGCTCATATCCATGGCAACAGATATGCAGTGTTGATTAGATATAATAGTTATTTGACAAGTTCCTAGACGGTTAAAAAATAGTAAATTAAAAACAATAAATGAATTTTTATTAGTTTGTTTATATTTACATACAAACAAAAATAATAAGGTCCTTAGTAGCTAAGTCCAAAAAATATTTAAAAAAATAATATTTTGTCTTTTTATGGATACGATAAGCATTTGTTTTATGGCTATGTTGCTTTTGAAATAACTCACTTCATTAACATTATATGTGAAACATGTATGTTGCTCCTTAAATAATTCACCCGGTATAAGGGAAGTATTGTGATCATACCGTTTTTGACATTTCGAGATTACGATGGATCTCCACGAATTGAGGTCCCTACATAACGTTTTGTCTATTTTTAACATGAAGTCTGTCGCTCTGTCTGTCCGTCTGCCTCTCTGTCTGTTTGTCTGTCTCTCTGTGTGTCGGTCCATGTACACGTGCAAAGCAAATTCGGCTAGAAATTTATTTGACAAAAGTTGCTATAAAAGCAATAACTAACAACTTTTATTTGAGACATTTTTTGAAAAATTTATCTATGTTTTCATACTTGTGTGCAGGGCAGCCGAGAGGACTTCTAGGGCCCCGAGGAGAAACTTTCTTTGCGGGCCCCGGGTAATGATCAATTCTATATCCGGGAATTTTTATTATAATGCAGGTGAAAATACAACTGATGACCTAAAAACAAAAGGTCCTCACTTCCAAAAATACAAGTGATGAGCAAAATAAAAAGGTCCTCACTTCCAAAATACAAGTGAGTAACGGCCACGCGCCGACTCTAGGGCCCCAAACACCCGGAGAATTTTCCCCGGTAACCCCCCCCCCCACTCTTGTCGGGCCTGCTTATATGTAACGTTTCCATGGTCATGATAAATAATATCTCTGTTAGAAAATATTAGGCCAAGTTATTTCTACTCTGCTGCTAGAATGTAATTTATATAAGTACTTTATGATGGCGGTCGGTCCTATGGTGGACACAGCTGATTTTTTTAAATTTTGCGCTAGCTACACTCTTTAGTAGTAGTTTTTCGCTATCTATCTTCTATATCTTCTCTAGATATACCTATATAAAAGACAACGTCTGTCTGTCTGTCTGCCTGTCTGTCCGTCCGTCCATCCGTCCGTCCATCTGTCTCCGTTTTTCTGCCAAAGTTTTTTTAATATGTTTTACGGTTTACGAAAAATTGTATTAAACGACTTGAAAGTAAAGTATTTTTCGCTAATAAAATGATGATAGTAAAATTGTGACAATGTCAGCATAATATTTTTTTTAAATTCCACGGTTTTCTAGACGCATTTTTTTTTTATCACACTGACTTTTGTTTCAATACTGTGACGATAGGTTCTATACTGGCCACAGCTGATTTTTTTGGTTCAGTTTTGGGCATTTATAAAAGTTGAACCCAAAAATTCCTCCTTGTAGTACCCCCTAATTTTTAGTTATATCGAAGATTTGGATTCATTTTAACTTCGTAGTGAGAGGATGCGTTAGTACTTTAAATAGTTGTAATGACTATTTTAAATATATTTTTTCCATAATATAATTGGTAACATTTTAATTTTTAACGTACCTTAATCGAATAGTTAAACAAAGAAGATAATTTAAAGAATTCTTAAATTAAACATCCTGCTAAAATCACAAATTCTCTGATGAAATAAGATGAAGCAAATGGAGAAAATGTAGACAAAGCATAACAGAATGACAAAGAGAAACAGTACTTAAGAGAAAGTGAGAGGGAAAATTACTTAACCTATTCCATCACAGCATAATGTAGAACAAGAAAATGAATTTTTAAAAATTTACTTCATAAAAATGTATTACTTATTTAAAATGTTTACAGAATTATCATATTTACTTTGGAATGCAAAATTGTGGAAATAAAGTTTAGAAACCGCGAGGAAACACAATTATTTAATTTTTTACATAAATTTTACGTCAAGTTTTTACTATTAAAACTTTTAAATTATTCATGTAGAATGCATTTAATTAAACTTAGTATTGTATCTGTGAAGAATGGCTTTTCACATCCACAAAAATTATAATACATATTTCCCACTTCTTACGAGCGTAACGCCTTTATAAGAACACTTCGTGAAGCCTCGAAGACGGCAGGAAATACAAGGTGTTTTGCTAACTGTTTATGCATTGTTAAACCCATGGGTGCCGCAAAAAAAATTTCAAGGGAGCGCAATATATGAAGGAATATGTTTGAAAATATTTAGCAGTTTATTAAATAGACATTTTCTACTCACCTATCAGAAAGCTATAGACAATCCTATATCCTTTGACCGATATGAACAATGTTTTGCAGATTTATTCTCTAATAATCTACGAATATAATTACATACATAATTGTGTAGGGTTTCGTAGGAATAAACAAAAGACTCCTATACCTTTTGACCGATATGAACAATATTTTCTCTAAGAATCTGCGAACAAAATAACATACAGAAATGTCTAGAGTTTCGTAGGCATAAATGAGAAACTCTAGACACTCCTATATTCTTTGATCGATATGAAAAAAATTTGCAGATTTATTCTCTAAGAATCTGAGGATAAAATAACGTATAGAAATGTCTAGAGTTTCGTAGGCATAAACAAGAAACTCTAGACATTTCTATATCATTTGAATGATATGAAAAATATTTTGCAGATTTATTATTTAAAAATCTGCCGATAAACTTATAGGTATGTCTAAAAATTCGTAGGCATAAACAAGAAACCCTAGGATACTCCTATATCCTTTCACTGGTATGAACAGTATTTTGCAGATTTATTCTCTAAGTATCTACGAATACAATTACATACAGAAATGTCTAGGGTTTTGTAGGCATTAACAAGAAACTCTAAATAATCTTATATCCTTTGACCCATATGAACAAAATTTTGCAGATTTATTTTCTAAGAATCTAAAAACATACATAATTGTCTAGTGGTTCGTAAGCATAAACATGAGACTCCTATATCCTTTGACCGATAGGAACAATATTTTGCAGAATTATTCTCTAAAAATCTACGAATATATGGAAATATATAGTTTCGTAGGCATTAAAAAGAAACATTAGACACTGTTATATCCTTTGACCGATATGAACAATATTTTGCACATTTATTCTTAAATCAAACGAAATTAACTAGTACGCTCAATTTTGTGTCTCTAAAAAATTATTTTTTTAGTTTTCCTTAATAAATTTTTAATAAATAATACTATACTTTACACTATTTGTAATAATTTTGGATCTGCAAGGTATATTTTAATATCGTGTTCTGTTGCCATAGCAAAGTGGAAAATTGGTGTTTGCTGAGGAGTGTTTTGTATCCAAGGCAACCCAATCGAAAAATACTTTCCGCTCTAGCGCAGAAAGTATTTTCCGATTGGTCAATATAAATTAAATAATACTACAAATTTAAGTTTAATTTTTGTAATTAATTGTTATTTGACAATAATTTAAAGAATTAAAATTAATTCCTCCTTCGAACAAATAGTTGGCTGTTACACAATATACTATTATACAGTGAATATATTTTTTAATGCAACATGTACTTTGTCATTACCATGGATAAAGTTTTTGACAGCAATATAAATCGTGTTCATTTTCATTTGCAACATAGACAATTAGTGTGTATACTTTTGCTCATTGCTGATTTAAAAATTAATCAACATGTATACAGATGAAGAAAAAATAATGATGGTAACTTGGTATAACTCCCAAATTAAGAGAAGTTTCTGCTGTATTTAGTGCAATTTATCCAGATCGGCCAATACCAAATCCCTCTACAATTTCAAGACTAGTTAATAAATTACATCGCGAAGGATGTCTTAAGTCAAAACATAATAAAAAAATAACACCATCCCACGTGCTTACAGAAGAGAAGAAGTTGGAAATATTATTACAAGTGGAAGAAAACAATCAAAATACTTTAAGATCAATTGCACAAACTGTTGGTTTTAACTTCTTAAAAAAAGAAAAGTTTCGATCATACAAATTTAAAAATCATCAAGAATTGTTAGAAAAGGCCACAGCAGTACGTATGGATTTTTGTTTTGAAATGTTTGAAAAAATTAATTCCGACCCAACAATACTTCAAAGAATTTTATTTACTGACGAAGCAACATTTACTCTAAATGGTGAAGTGCACAGACAAAATTTTAGGTACTGGAGTCGAGATAATTTACATTTGTTTCATTCCTCCCGAACTCAAAGGCCATAAAAATTAAATGTTTGAGCAGGGATAATAGGAACCAATATTATAGGGCATTTTTTTATTGACGGTAACCTTAATGCCACAAAATATCTATCATGAAGCTGATTAATAAATTCACGTACAATATTCCAGTATCTCTGAGCAGTAACAGTTTCGTGGAAAAATATGGGTCCGATAATACGCCTTCGAGACACAGCAATCCAAACACCAATTTTTAACGGGTAAAGGGGAGTTTTACGAAAAGCATGAGAATTTTGAGCACTCCATAACCTAATATTTTGTGAATTTATATACCCCAAAATGGTGAACCAGGTCAGAAAAAAACATTAAATTTAACAAATCATCATTATTAATTAAATTTTGTTGGAACCAGTGACAATACGCAATTCGCCTGTAGAGATCTGCTGGCAGCAACTCATGTAAAGCAAGAATTTTGTTAACAGCTTTAAATCTTTTTGACAATAGTATAGCAAGTTTCTAATAAACCAGTATCTTGCGAGAGTGTACGTAGTGACGTAGTGGGTTGCTCGTTCATACGTTGACGAATATCAACTGTATTTTGAGTACGAACTCTTGGCCTTCCAGTTCTAACTCTTATGAGTAATGCTCCCTGTATCTCGGAATAAATCAACACATCTTCTAAGTGCGCTGTAAAAATCTCTTTCAAGGAAAGCAGTATCTGGAAATTGCAGCCGAAATTCCTCTAAATATGACACCGCACTTTAAATCCATCCACCGTTCTCTCGAACACCATTTCGAAAAAATTATTCAATCGTAAATTTTTTGTGTTCTATCGCAAAAACCATTATTATTGTAGCTTAATTGAATTTTCAATATCAACTTATGACAACAACAACAGTGATGACAATTAATTCTAGAGCTTCTGTTGATGGAGCAGAATTATGCATACCCTTACTACTCTTTAGTATGTTTTGCTCATCTGCTATTTAGCGGTTTAATTTTTTTTACTAGTTGTTAAATACTTTGGATATTAGCCCTGCTTAAATATGTACACATTTTAATATTTCATAGATAAAATATTAAAATGTATATATATTACTAACAAAATCCAAGGCATCCAAGCTTTGATTTTAGTAAATTCACGGTTCTAGTATAAATTTCATAAGTTCAGTTTAACGTTTCTGTGTAAAATCGTAACTCACTGCATATTCATAAAACTAATTTCCATTTCTGTGTCAATATCATTCATTTCTATTCGTTGTACATTTAAAAGTTTAAGAAAAACTCATTTAAGGCGTATATAATTCGTTGTCCTGGTTGATTCTTTCCACGTCTCTCATTACTCTTTTAAAGTTCATGAGTTTTTTAGAGGATTTCATTGCATCATTCATCCTGCTCAAGTATTCCTATCACTTTTACACTTTTAAACTAATTACAACACTGTATTATTAAGTTTTATATTTGACTTTATGTTTTAATTGGCTTAAACTGAAAACCACGTAAAAAGTTAAGGGGTTCTTGAGATTTTAAAGTGTGAATTAAGGGCTTAAAATGATGCTACTGTACCGTGTAAGGAGATTAAAGGTTTTCAATGCCTAAGGCTGTTTTCATATTACGCGTTTCGGTAATAAAGAATGCGATTTGATCAGCTGACTGGTAGATGTTCAACAAAAACACTTGACTAGGAAGTAAGACATGAGACCGGTTCCGTCTTTTCCATAAGGGCACATTAGGCACAAGCCGAGGGCCCCCGGCTTGATGGGGGCCTCAAAATGCCGAGGTCGTCGTTTACACGAAAAAAAGAGGAACACAATTTTTAGTGCAATTTTACTACAATTTTACTACTTTTATTAAAAAACTTTACAAATGAATCGACGGACTTGAGTATCTCAGCCTTCGTAATCTGCGCAACATTGTAACGTAAAATTTTCCTAAGTTTCTCGTGATTGGCTAAATAAGGATACCGTGTCTCTTGACTGACAGGTATTTGGCATATTTATTCTCTAAGAATCTACGAATATAATTACATATAGAAATGTCTAGGATTTCGTAGGCAAAAAAAGAAACTCTAGACACTCCTATATCCTATGATCGATATGAAAAATATTTTGCAGATTTATTTTCTAAGATTCTGTGGATAAAATATCATATAGAAATGTCTAGGGCTTCGTAGGCATAAAAAATAAACTCTAGATACTCCTATATCCTATGATCAATATGAAAAATATTTTGCAGATTTATTTTCTAAGAACCTGCGGATAAAATAACATATAGAAATGTCTAGGGTTTCGTAGGCATAAACAAGAAACTCTAGACACTCCTATATTATTTGACTGATATCAACAATATTTTGCAGATTTTTTCTCTAATGATCTACGAATATAATTACTTTGAGAAATGTCTAGGGTTTCGTAGACATAAATAAGAAACTCTAGACACTCCTATATCCTTTGATCGACATGAAAAATATTTTGCAGATTTATTATTAGAAATCTGCGAATTAAATAACCTATAGAAATGTCTAGGGTTTCGTAGGCATAAACAAGAAACCCTAGGATACACCTATATCCCTTGACCGAAATGAACAGTATTCTTGTTTATGATAATACAAAATGTTGACAGCACAAATTCAAAGAGTATTTTTTTATAATAGAAATTATGTTGGCAATGCGGACGATGTTTAAGACGCAAATCTCTGTCTTAAACATCGCTTGTATTTAGACGAGGTCATACGTTTTCACATTAGCGTTTGAAGACATATTTACTTTAACATCCGATCTTAAAGTTCTAGTGTGAAAAGGGTATGAGAGATAAGGTATAAGCCAGGGACGGTACTACCACTTCGGCAGTTTAAAACTGATCTGGTATTAACCAATCGTATGGCTGTCTTTTTGAAAGCTAAATCTAATATCTGCCTTTTTGGGAAAGACTATAGTAACTAACAGCTCTCCCTGCTGTGAAATGTTCCAGGCTACTTGTTTAGAAGTCAAATTAATACATTATACCTTTGGACACTGTATCAAAACCCCTGTTCTATAGCAAACCCTCTTAATCTAAAGTTTTTTATTACACCTGAACTTAGTATCCACCTCTCAATCTCCCTGTTTTGTCTTTGGATATTGATGATCATGTGAAAATCAAATATTTTTTATTCATTTTCCTGTCCTCAATTCATCCATTTTCGTTGTTTTAATTCAACCTCGTCTGTCACGTAATTTTAGAAATGATAAGAGTAGGATATAAAAGGCTTTTGTACCAATCACCTTTCGTGTTTCATTTGGCATTTTTTTATTGTTTTATGGATCAAAGGACGATATGAAAGCAACGGGTAAACCACCAAAGGCCATAGCGTACACAGCAAACGATTAAATATCAAAAAACATGAATAAATGAAACTCAATCTTTTCCATTTGGTTATTTAAATTTTACCAAAGTTTGAACAGCAATAAAATATAAAAGGATTCATAAATATTATTTCTGGTCAATTTTTTTTATTTCATTCATAAATAAATCTCTTCTCTTTTCTCTTGGCTGTCTGTCAATATGCTACCTTAAAGCTAGAACGGCTGAACTGATTTTAAAAAAGGTTTTCGTTAACGTACTGAATATTTGTCTTGAAAAGTTATATATAATTACTGTGTAACACCAAATTGTGAGAAATTAAGAAGCATTTTGGAATAGTCAGCTAACCTGTAAAATATACACCGAAAGTATATTGTGAATTATGAATCATTTTCATGGTAGTGTCAAAGGCGCGACAGGGGTGAGAGGCGTGGTGTTATATTTACAAGTTCGAATTTCATGGTGGGGTTGGAGGCGTGATAAGTGCGCGTTTTCGTTTTTGACAACATTTGTATCTAACCCAAATCTAACCTAAAAGTTTATACAAGTATTTGGATTAAACGGTTATTCAACTTCATTAAATATGTCGTCAAATCGAAGGAGACGTCTAGCTCTTTTTTATGCAAATTTAGACTTATTGCGATATGAAGAAAAGCGATGGTGGGTACGTCTCATATATACATAGAAACAGAAGGCAACAGGGAGATTATTTTAACTTGTTGCAAAAAATGAGACACAAAAAAACACAGACAGTTACTTCAATTATAAGAAAAGAATTTACTACACAGTCTTTTTTACTTGACATCACAGTTTAGAATGAAGATTCTGTTGGCCCCTGCTTGGGGGTGTATTATTAGTATACCCACTGCAGGACATTTCTGCAGACCAGATATTTGCAACGAATCCATCATAATAAACTTTATGACAGCCGACAACATTGTAAAAGTCGCTATTTTGCTAGATCAATTTACGTTTTTTTAATTATTTTTTTTAGGAAATTAATATAAGTGTCTCGCTAAAGATCTCACCATTCCGAAAAAATATATCTGTTTCTATGGTTTCGACGGTGCGGCCAGCGTTAGAGTTGAAATTTCTGAACTTCCGACACCGCGCTTGTAACACCGCGCCTACGACACCATGGTATGGGTTTTTTTCAAAATAGAGCGATCCTATTGGTTGAATATCTTGTTCCACGCTTCCAACACCAGAATGAAAATGATACATTATTTACTGTGCAACATGCAGATTTCACATTCAATGTAAAAGAAAGTGAGTTATTTCAACAGAAACAGCCATAAAATAAATGTTCTCGTATTCATAGAAAAGACAAAATATTATTATACTAGTTGTCAAATTCATTAAATTTATAATGTACACTACGAAAGAAAAACTTCTGCTTTATAACTGGTATATTGGGGGATATAGTTTTAGAAAAGCTTGTGCGGTATTTAGCGTAAAGTATCCAGACAGACAATACCAAATTGACGTCAAATTTTATGTATTTTTCACCTTGCGGTGTTAAAATTTTCATACATTTACATTTACAATCTAGTAGCAAACAGCATTATTATGTATAGTACATTTTTTAAATTTTATGTTATTTACAGTCTTTTATTTAGTATCTTCTTCATCCAGGTTTCATCCGGGTTTTCGTCATTGAGTATTTGTATGGCTGATTTCGGGTTTCTCACTTCTTCCGTGCAGTCACGTGTTAGATGCTCTATTGTCTCTTCATTTCTCTCACATATTCTGCACTTCTTTTCTTCTTTTTCTCTCCAGTATTCGTTCCTTCTTTCTTCGTTTCCTACTCTGAATCTGGCTATTATTTTTTGGTTTTTGGACTGTTTTGTTAGATACAGAGGCATGTCTATTGTTTCTAAAAACCTGTATCTGGGGTTGTACTTTGATATCTGTATCTTCTCTCTTCGTAGTTGCAGTTCCATGTCCTTTTCCCTTCTCACAATTTCTTCTTTTAAGCTATCTCCCATTCGTCTTCGGTTCTCTACTTCTGTTGTTGAATAGCTTTTTCTTTCGTAGTACTTTGAGCGTTCTTGTTCCCAGTCATTCTTCTCTAGTTTATTTTCTTATTTTCTTCTTATCTGCTCCCAGCATGCAAAAACCAGTTCTTTCCAATCTTCTTATTTTCTTCTCGTAGATTATTGCTCTTCTGCCCGTTTCAACGCATAGTTTATACCTCTTCGTTTCCTCGTGTATTATGTAGAACGGTGTTCTTTTGTCGATTGAAAGCGTCCATCGTAGATATTTGTTGTGGATTTTCTCTATCTCTTCTTGCTCTTTCCATCATCATATCTCAGTTCCATAGTACAATATGGGGGCCACGAATTTGTCGAAAAGGAACATTCTTAGTCTAAAGTTGTTTTTGAATTTTCTAAATTTTAAATACAGTATTAAGAATGGTAAAAAAAAAATCTCCGGGCTGTTTACAATCAGAACATAACAGAAGAAAAAGAAATCCTGTGGTATTAACAGAAAATTGTAAAATGAATTTGAAATTAATAACACTACATCAACCAGAAGACTGTCCAAGGCAAATGGTATTAGCCAATAATCAGTTAGGCGGATTCTATAAAGTGAAAAATTTCGATATTAAAAATCGAAATCACCAAGAACTACTTCCCAATGATCCAGAAAAACGAATATTAATTTGTGAAAAACATTTCGAAACAATAAATCAAAATCCAGAATTTTTAAATAGAATGTCAATTCACAGGTCCATTACGCAAAATTATGCGTTCATCGAATGTTTCCTTCAATAAATCAAATGAGGCGCGCGCTGTGTGGCATGTTGCGCCGTGTTGTTGAAACCACAGTTCTTCCACATTAATTCCATTCAATTGAGGAACGAAAAAGTCAGTAATCATGGCTCTATAGCGGTCTTCATTGACTGTAACGTTCTGGCCGGCATCATTTTTGTAGAAATATGGACCAATGATTCTACCTGTCTATAAAACACACAAAAAAGTGACTTTTTGTGGATGTAACGGCGTCTCAATAATGGCTTATGGACTTTCTTCACTCCAAATGCGGCAATTTTGCTTGTTGACGTAGTTAGTCAACCAAAAATAAACCTCATCGCTGTATACAATTTTGTGGTGAAAATGAGGATCAAGAGAAATCTTGTTTTCAGCCCAGTCATGTTCAACTCTTGCACGAGCTGGATCTTGTGAACTCGTTAACCAAGATCTTTTCGCAAAATCTTCCATAAAGTAGATGGACACAGCTCCAATTGCTATGAACGATGTCGAATCAACTCATTCGGATCCTACTAAATACTACGCTCCACTGCAGCAACAGCTTTTTCTGTGCGCATGCTACGACGTCTCTGCGGAGGCGTATTACCAATTATAGTATGTGTGGTGCGAAAACGATCCATGGTTATTCGAATTACTTGCTCTGATTATGTCGACCGTAAAATAGACGTAGCGCACGTTAAGTTTCGCGAACTGAACCACGATTTTCGAAATAAATTTGCGCAATTTGCAAGCGTTGTTCTGGCGTAAGTCTATTCTTGGTGAAATGGCTAACCAAACTGAGCACAAATCAACTTTCAGCTATTAAAATGGCTGTTTTTGGAAACAGTGTTGCCACTTTGAAAAACAAACCTCTAAAAATACACTTTATTAATCTTTAACGACGCCTCACATACTACTGAATAATATAGAGAAGTTTTCCTGCCAGATAAATTGTGTTTATGCATTATACAAAAAAATGTGTTTATGCACTTGTCTGTAGTTTTATGTTTGAGTAAGAATCAATTCATCATCGCTTAGAATCCCCGCTAGTAATCTCACGCGCAGCCTTTACTCCCTGTTACAAAATAAATGTTGAACTGTATATAAACTAAAATGTGTAAAAATTCACAAATAACATTTGTTCCACCATATTTTCTTATTCCATCCTTCACTGAATGATAATTGTGTTTCTTTAATTTAAGTTGAAGTTTGTTTGCCTCTGGGGATGTCAGATTTAAGGAAAAAGCTGTTCTGAACCAGTACGTGATATCCTACCAAGCTGGATCATGTGTTATAAATCACAAGAAATTACATTGTTCCCTGCGGTTATTATTGAACATACTAAAACCATATTTCTCCACATATAAACGTTATAAATGGCAAAGTAAATTAAGAACTTATAAATAGAACAATAGAAGGAGAGAACGTGAGAAGTAAAATCAAATGTTAACAGCTAAACCATAAATTACACAAAATAAAATATTACTTGAAACATTTTTTGATGCGAACACACACATATCACATTTTCTTGAAAATGAAAAGATATATTTAAAAATGTTTCAAATAAAATTTGTGTCAAATTAAATTTTCTATATTTTCTTTTATCAAAAACTTAATTACTATTATTAATTTTTAAGTTTTTGTAGGTAAAATTTTGTGGTAAAATGAAGAGACTACTAACATCTCAGGACTTACCAGTCGAAATAAAGCTTCCATTAGTGAAATGGTACATCTTTCCAGTAGTGTTGTGTGGTGTAAAGGTCTGGACTTTAACTAACGAGAGAAGTAGGAAAATAGATGCATTCGAAATGTGAATCTACAGAAAAATATTGCGCATTTCGTAGTCCAGCAGAAGGAAGAAGTACTCACCAAGATGGGAACAAAAATTAATGTTCCAACTTAAAAAGAGGAAGTTGGAATATCTGGGCGTCTATTTTAATTGATGTTGTTACATCAATATTTCTGCCACACACCATTATTTTGGTTTTGGGTATATTCAGTCTCATAAAGAATTCATCATTTAGGGTTGACATTACTTTCAAAGCAGACAGTTCTACTGCGCTATTTGTCAGCATAGCGATATCGTCAGCATATCTCAACTTGTCGATGTTATTTACATGTATTTTGATGCCTACGTTTATTTTTTCTCTGGCAGAATTTATGGCTTCCTGAATCTAGGTGTTAAACATTTTATTGGTGATAAAGGAAAGCCCTGTCTCACACCTTTCCTTCTTACGTGTGGGACAAAAACTTTTTTGCACAATTTTGGCAAAAATCGCCTTAAAATAATTTATTTTGCAAAAATTAAATTTTGATCGTTAATCCACGTACTAAGGGCTTTTATTTGATACCCTACTCAGAATTTTAAAAAAATATTTTTATTTTCTTGGAAATTATTTTGCAATGGTCCAATATTAATGCAGACACCTTTATTTTGGACGTTTGCCATTGCTGATAGTACTAGAAGTGATCATCACTTCTCGTGATCGCTGAAGACGGAAACAGATTGTTGAGCAGTTTCCGAAACGTCCGAATTTTTTATATTACTCTTGAAGTATTATATCTTTTTGATACTAATACTCATTATATTGTACTATTCTAGCCTAGTACTATCAGCAATGGCAAACGTCCAAAATAAAGGTGTCTGCATTTTTTTTTTCGATGAGCACATATTTGTTTATATTTTTAGGGGGATATGTTTTTTAGATGTTTTACTATTTTTCCTATGTGCGGGTCAAAAAGTTGTACAAGCATGCCAATATTCAACTCTCTAGGTTTAGCCGTTTGGCTACAATTTTTACCGAACAGACAGACAGACAGACAGACAGACAGACAGACAGACAGACATACAGACAGACAGACAGACAGACAGACAGACAGACAGACAGACAGACAGACAGACAGACAGGACAGACAGACAGACAGACAGACAGACAGACAGACAGACGACAAAATGACGGTATAAGGGTTTTTTGGTCATACCTACAAAACCCTAAAAAGGTTCTTACCTCTCAAAATTTAAGTGATGAGCAAAAAAAAAGGTCCTCACCTCCCAAAATCCAAGTGACGAGCAAAAAAAAAGGTCCTCACCTTCGCAATGGCGCCCCTTAGCAAGCCCGTCAGCGCCCTTTTCCTTAGTGCGCTAGAGGCCGTCGCCTCCTCCGCCCCCCCCCCTTTCTGCGGCTCTGCTTTCCTGAATCCGAATTGATATTCCGATAATAATGCATCTAGTTTTGGCTCAATTCTTTTATGCAAAATATTTATAAGAATTTTTGATGCGTGTGAAATCATCCCTGCTTCATCACTATTATTTTATATACGTAAGCATTCTCTGGGTTTCTTTCGTTTATTAAATACTTACAAAACCCTAAAATGTGTGAAAATTGACACCACATAATTTTTTATATTCTCGTTAAATATTGGGGGCTGTAACCTGCATGCCTGTAACCAAAGTTTTGCGGTTAAAACAGTTATTTACCTAAAGATATAGTTCAAAGTGGCAACAGAACAAATAACTTAAGTTTTGTGTGAGCAAATTTGTGGGGTACTTTGTCGATGGATGTTCCCTTAAATTTCCATTCTATGTTGTGGCCAACACGCATAAACATTATGTGAAATTCCCTTTATTGCTGTGTGAATACAAGTGTATCCACACCAAACACCCTTTCAATTATTAAATATTCTCTCTCAATGTTTTGATCTGTTCATTATTATTCGATTCAATGGTTTTGATAAGGGGAAAATTTCGTTGTTACACATTATTTTAGGTAATTTATAGACCTTGAAATCATGAGGTGACTATAAAATATACGTAGAGACCATGAACTAAAATATTTAATACAATGTACGACATTAAAATGGATACATTTAACAAATACGCAAAAGAGAGAAACAAATATTTTTAGAATTTTCTAGACATAAATAAGAAATCCTTATACGAGAGTTGCCTTTTATATGTCTGGATTTTAAATCAAAAATAATTATTTATCTACAAAAGAGGCTTTATTGTTTTTCAAAATATTTTCCATGAAGATCAATACACTTTTGCATGCGTTTAAACTAATTTTCGAAGCACTTTTTTCACTCCGATTGAAGTATTTTTCCACTCTGATTGTCAAATAATGTGGGATCCAGTACGAAGAAATCTTATAGCAGCCAAATGTTCATGCAATAGTGAATTTATGTTGGTCTTGCTAATGCCCAAGGATACCTCAATCTCACGATAAGTCACATGACGATCTTGCAGAATCAGTTCACGCACAGCATCAATGTTTTCCGGAATAAACTGATTTTGGATGACCTTTACTGATTTTGGATGTATTCGTCCTTAAGCGAACTACGCCACGATTGTCGGTAAAAGTCGGCAAACCATCGATAAACAATAGTCCTTGATGGGGCTTCATCGCCAAAAGTCGGATTAAGTTCATCGATGTACTGTTGTTGGGTTAATCCACGTCGAAAGTTGTAAAAAATAATCACACGAAAATTTTCACCATTTAATTTTTAGCCGAGATGAATTTTTTCAAGTTACTGCAAACAACACATATAGCGCTCGTACGTCAAAACGTTCTGAGTGCGTATACCGTCAAAAACGCTTATTTCTTTTAGCAACTTAGTTAAAATATTGGCAGACAACAACAATGGCAAATGCGCTTCACGCAACCCATCTTTGTATCTTTATAATATTATTTAAAAGTCAGAATAAATAAAACAATAAATAATAAACTTAGGACCGGTCTTTCTTTCGGATAAACCTCTAGGTAACTATATGACAGATAATTTTAATTCCATCTGCTCAAATGTCAATACCAATCAGTGAATTCAATACGTCAGTCTCATTATCCGTTAGATAACTCTCCGATAGATAAATTTGTATTGAAAGACGGGATGACATTTATGCAGCACAGAAAGTATCACATAACCTTATCTAGAGGTTTATCCGAAAGTGGAAAGACTGGGCCTTAATAAAATAATATTTTTTCTTTATTCATCTTCTTTGTTCTTTCAATTGCACCATCCTTCCCCTTTATACATTTCTCGTTGCGTCATTGGTTAGGTTAGAAGTGTTTTGCGTCCCTGTTTAGTTGGCATGTTTTTGTTTGTAGGAACCCCGCGAAACATCAAACTATCACTCAATCAGGACGAAAATTATCCGTATCTGTAACTGTATCCGCGAATCTGGCTTTAATATGATCCGCCACATCACAATTTCATACCCTTACTTTGTTTCTAGGTATCTTTGAGTACTGTATGGACAAACATGTTTTGGTGTAACGGCATTTTCGTGTCGTTATCTTACCAATGTCATGAATTGACATATCCAAGTCGTAAATAGCGAGCGATTACAAATATTCCACACATCCGGATATCGGATATTTCCAGCCTGATTATACACATATGTATGTATGTATGTTGAACAGTAATACTATTTAATGCTAATGAAATATCGACCACTCCTTCTCTCAGAAGCGTTTACTAATTTAATTAACCTGCAGAACAATATAGTTCGTCGGATACAAATTGATAAACCCGAGTTTGCCGCGTCACTTCTCGCCAGCCTTCATGTCAGGATGTCACGTCATGTTAGGACATAGCTTTATTGACGAATAATCACCAACGAATATTACAAAATCATCCCTTCATCACGAAAATATTCGAGAAATAAATAATTATATAGTACGAGAGTTGCCTCTTATATTTCGGGATTGCCCTAAACTAGTACTGTCATCTGGCAACTGACGCTTCTATTGTAAAGTTTGACATTTTTGAAGGTATATTTACTCAGAACGTTTTGACGTACGAGCGCTATTTGTGTTGTTTACAGTAACTTGAAAAAATTCATCTCGGCTAAAAATAGAATTCAATCGTGAACATTTTCGAGCGATTATTTTTTACTTTCAACGTGGATTAACCCAACAATAGTGCATCGATGAACTTCTGGTGATGAAGCACGACTTCAATCGTGGCCGTAGTTCGCTTAAGGACGAATTTCGTGAAGGTCGTCCAAAATCGGAGTGTTGTTCCGGAAAAAATTGATGCTGTGCGTGAACGGATACTACAGGATCGTCATGTGAGTTATCGTAAGATTGAGGTATCCTTGGCATTAGTGGGACCAGCATACATACACTATTGCATTAACATTTGGCCGAAGTGGATTAACCGAACCACACTGCATCGATGAACTTAATTCGACTTTTGGCGATGAAGTACCATCAAGGACTACTGTTTGTCGATGGTTTGCCGACTTCAATCGTGGCCCTAGTTCGCTTAAGGACGAATTTCGTTAATTTCGTCCAAAATCGGTTATTGTTCCGGAAAACATTGATGCTGTGCGTGAACTGGTACTGCAAGATCGTCATGTGACTTATCGTGAAATTGAGGTATCCTTGGGCATTAGCGGGATATACATTCACTATTGCATGAACATTTGGCCGTCAAAAATATTGCGTTTGATCCCACATAATTTGACAATTGCAGTGGATAAAACCTCAATCGGAGTGGAAAAAGTGCTTCGAAAATTAGTTCAAACGCATGCAAATGTGTATTAATCTTCATGGAGAATATTTAGAAAAGCAATAAAGCCACTTTTGTTGATAAATAATTGTTTTTGATCTCAAATCCCGAAACATAAAAGGCAATCTTCGTATATATCCAATTTCTGTTATCGTTTTTTCGGACAGCGTCATTGAAACTAGAATAGTTATTTAGCTAATACGCAACTCCCACACTGATTGTATCTATAAATAAAATTAACAGTACATAAAACATGTTGTTAAATAGGTTTAAGTAAATTATTTAGAGTATTATTATCTATTTAATTCCACAATTATTCAATAACAAGCCACAGTATAAAATAGTGTAATTTGTCTAAACAGTGATGTTGTACAAGAACGTTGTATATGCAGCCAACTCCGAACTGGTCACATTTGCATCCAAACTGTTGCAAAGAACAAACAGTAAATGTTTAATGAATATTGCGAAAACCCTTTGTGAGTTTTCATCGATGAGTTTTCATCGATAATGTTTCCATTAAATAGTAAACAGTTCCGCAATAACCTAAATGGAGCTTTCAATTTTTTGAACACACGGAAATAACCTTATAAGAACATTTATAATTACGAAGGGTGTTAGGGACTTTTTTTTACCAAAATGTCACTTTTTTTCAACATAGTCTTCTTTCAGGTCGAAATATTTTACCCAATGATCGTCCAAATTCTGTAAGCCTCCTAAAAACTACGATTTATCGAACAACGATAATTTTACGATAATTAGGGTTTTGTTGACCAAAAAACCCTTATACCGTCATTTTGTCGTCTGTCTGTCTGTCTGATTGTCTGTGTGTCTGTCTGTCTGTCTGTTCGGTAAACATTGTAGCCAAATGGCTAAACCTAGAGAGTTGAAATTTAGCATGCTTATACAACTCATTGACCCGCACATAGGAGAAATACTTAAACATCTAAAAAACATATCCCCTAAAAATATTTAAAAAAATATGTGCTCATCGAAAAAAAAAAAAAAAATTCTTAGTACGGTATCAGATGAAAGCCCTTAGTACGTGGATTAACGATCAAATTTTATTTTTGCAAAATAAATTATTTTGATGTAATTTTCGCAAAAAATGTGCAAAAAAATGGCCTACACCCTGTAGCCCAGTTGGTTTAAACTAAAAATCTGAAAAAATTCAAAGTAATGTACATTGATGTGAACCGTAATAGTACAACAGGAATTTTTGATCAGATTATGTTTTCGGAAAATAACGCATTTTTTGTGTTTTTTAGTTGATATGGACAAAAGTTATAATTAAGTAACACACTATACTACAAGGCGTATCCTGGTCTAATGGTTGGCTTTCTCGCTTGCTACCCAGCAAACTAGGGTTCGCTCCCGAGCAGAGGATACAATTTTAGTTTTTGTTCTTTTTTCCATTTTTATTTTGTTTAAATTATTTTGTCAAAATTCTAGTTATATTTTGACAAATGTTGCATTTAATTTTTAAGAGCGTAAATTTAATAACCAGTTGTAATTATATTTTCATTCTATGGGTCATGTATACGAAACCACAGGGGCGAGCATATGACTTAAAACAACCAATGGAAGCCATAGGCGCAATTTTCAAAATCTTAATGAACATTGCTATATAAAAAAACTGCACATATTTAGAAACCTAAATAATGGTATTAGTTATTCGAATTAAAATTAACAAAAAAATATGTTATCATAAAATTTGTTTTTAAAGCTCTTAGATTAACAGACGATAAATTATTTTTAAAATATCGTACATTTTGCCGTGATTACTACAAAGCAAAATTTGTCCTACACACTCAGCATGCCGCCTTCACTTATTATATACCTGCGAAACGTTGCAATGTGTGAAAATTCACACTTCACGTACATTTTTTTCAACATAGTCTTCTTTCAGCTCGAAACATTTGACCCAATGATCGTTCAACTTCTGTAAGCCTTCCAAAAACTACGATTTATCGAACAACGATAATTTTAGTATGATGATTTTGGAAAAAGAAAATTAAAATCATTTTGCAATTCATTTATGACAAATTTTAGTGTTTTCATTCATTTTATTATCTTCATAAATGAATCTTAATAATAACTTTAATAATTTATGTTTCCGATCAATAATCACTCTCTTTGTAATAGAATTTAAATTAACATTTCGGGAAAATATTTTTTTATTGAAAAGAAAATTCTATTGTTTCCTCTCAAGGAAGTTCGATATCACATTTAATTTCAGAATTTATGTAAAGTTATAGCGAAGTTACTTTCAGGGAAATTTAATATTATAATTTCATCAAAATGGTAATAGAAATTGAGACAAGATATAGATAACACAGCAAAATAATCTAAATTACTTACGAAATAAATTGGAAATACAGATTTTACATTTAAGTTTTAAAATCACAATATAATCCACACAAAATAAGTGGTAAAACGAAATTTCGTTCTGATTTTGTATAATTATGAGGGCTGCGCATTGAAATTTTGGCCTAGCAATAAAAGATTTGTTTTTACCGACCGCCAACATATATAAGGGAGGTATTGTGATCATACCGATTTTGACGTTTCGAGATTTCGATGGATCTCCACGAATTGAGGTCCCTACATAACGTTTTGACTATTTTTAGCTTGATGTCTGTCGGTCTGTCTGTCCGTTAGACATCTAATAAATAGTCATTTCATTAAAATATAATACCATAACTTCTTCACAATTCTTTCGTCTTTTATGTTTTCAAAATTGCAAATTTATTTTATCTCTGTCTGTCTGTCTGTCTGTCCGTCTGTGTACACGTGCAGAGCAAATTAGGCTAAAAGGATTTTTATGAAACTGCATATTTAAGCTTTTGACATCAATGGCACAAATTGATCAACTTTTGGTAAAAATCAGTTGACTAAAGATGAGAGTTTACTCGTGTCGATTTTAAAATTTTTGTGAATATTTAACAACACAAAAATATTTCGAAAAAATTTGTGACAAAAGTTGCTATAAAAGCAATAACTAACAACTTTTATTTGAGACATTTTTAGATAAAACGAAAAAATGTTTCGAAATTTTTTCATTCTTAGTATCTATTACCGACCGTCAACAGTCCCATTAAACTCCCATTTTTAGTCAACCGATTTTTACCAAAATTTGATCAACTCGTGCCATAAATGGCAGAAGCTTAAATATGAAGTTTCATAAAAATCCTTTCAGCCGAATTTGCTCTGTACGTGTACACATACAGACTGACAGACGGACAGACAAACGGACGAACAGACAGACCGACAAACATCATGCTAAAAATAGTCAAAACGTTATGTAGGGTCCTCAATTCGTGGAGGTCCATCGAAATCTCGAAATATCAAAATCGGTATGATCACAATACTTCCCTTATACCGGGTGAATTATTTAAGGAGCAACGTACATGTTTCACATATAATGTTAATGAAGTGAGTTATTTCAAAAGCAACATAGCCATAAAACAAATGCTTATCGTATCCACAGAAAAGACAAAATATTATTTTTGTAAATATTTTTTGGACTTAGCTACTAAGGACATTATTATTTTTGTTTGTATGTAAATATAAACAAACTAATAAAAATTCATTTATTGTTTTTAATTTACTATTTTGCCGGTCACCGTGGCGTAGTGGTTAGTGTAGCGATACACTGATTTCTAGGCTATGGGAGCTCGGGTTCGAATCCCGGTTATGGCTTCAATATTTGTGTTGTCCAAAAATTGTGTTGGTCGAAAATTAAAAAAGGCATCTACTGGATAATGGCCATAATAGCTAAGTCTATAAATAAAAAAAAAAAAAAAAAAACTATTTTTTATTTACTATTTTTTAGCGGTTGGTAAAAAATGTGCTATGTTCAGGTTTTGCTATTTTACAAATCATACAAAACTAATCGAATTTAAACATCTTTATGCAACGAAATATTTAACAGAATATCTTGTAATTTCTTAAGATTACTTATGAGAAGGGATCAAAATTTGAAAAATATCTTTCTTTTGTAATTGCTTTAAAAAGTGATCTAATGGTATTTTGGATCTCAGGATTCCAATATTTCCAGAGTTCTCTATCTCATTTATTTTTTAAGTTATGAAAATACGAAAACTGAATTTTTTAAATTTTTTCTTAAAACTTTGTGTTGTTGTTAAACTAGTAAAATGTTAATTAAATTCTGTCTTGTAAGTTCTATACTGCCCTAACTTAACAAGGCATGTTTCATGTGGTCATTGTACAAACTCTGTAATTCTCTCAAGACTACTTGCTATTCTATAACTTTCAGCAACTTTCAAAAATGTTAAAATACCTTGTAATAGAATACCTGCAATCATTTTACAACCCTACATACCATTAATTTTGTTTGATGTACCTTGATATACCTATAAATTGTTAAAACAGCTTTTAACATATTTTCCAAAGTAAACATCGGAGACTGACATTACATTTTTAAAGATTGACTTTCTGCGTAACCAAGAATGTTGGTAAATAATTTTTAGCTTAAAAGTATTTTTAATAGCAATAATAAAAAATATGAAAATATCTCAAGTATCACAAAGAAATCCTTAAGTCTTGTTTATAATAGATACATAGCTCAACCATAGCATTAAAATAGCATTACTCTTTTTGCTCTGAAAATTTAGTTTCATAGGCATTTATATCGCATGTATAAAATGACAAATATGCACAGTATATTACATATATTGTACTGTACAGTACACAAATGCAATAAATGGTTTAGTATGCAGTTTGCATCTAGTTAGAAGTTCGCAGTTATTATTATATTATTATATTATTTATTTTACATCGGCATTTTTTCTGCAACGAGGCTAATCGCCGATGCCAGGGGGCGAGCTCCTACACCTGGATGAGGGGTGAATGATTGTAAAAATGAGAGTAATGTTAAACATATTATTCTCGCCCGAATAATATCACCAACGAAGCAGGCTTGAACCACCGGCCGTCCAGTCCCGCCTGTTTCTAACAGTCTAAAACCGAACGACTTAATGCGCTCGGCCACTCCGTTGGCTAAGTTCGCAGTTAGATATCAATAGACTCGGTAAATAATATCGGACGGAGCTCATTTCATGCTCGACCGTTGTACGGGTAACTTCATAAAGTACAACATAAAAAGCACGGTTGGAGCGTGCTATAATTCTATTTTCTAGTGCGTTTTCTGTCCCACAGGCTTAGAGGACTAAGCAAACAAGCGCTCAATTTTTGCACTTAACTGACAAAAAAATTAACAAAAAAATAAAAATCTCTCGTAAAAATAGATAATTTTCTTTCTAATTTTTTTCTAAATTGTTCAAAAAAATTTCAAAACATTTTCTTTTTACCGACCGCCAACATATATAAGGGAGGTATTGTGATCATACCGATTTTGACATTTCGAGATTTCGATGGATCTCCACGAATTGAGGTACCTACGTTTTGACTATTTAGCATGCTATTAGCATGATGTCTGTCGGTCTGTCTGTCTGTCTGTCTGTCCGCCCGTCTGTCTATTTGTGTACACGTGCAGAGCAAATTCAATTAAAAGGATTTTTATGAAACTTCATATTTAAGCTTCTGCCATCAATGGCACGAGTTCATCTTTTGGTAAAAATCGGTTGACTAAAAATGGGAGTTTACTCGTGTCGATTTTAAGATTTTTTTAAAAACATACCTTTTGAAATCAAATTTAGTTTGTTTTCGATAGTCATTTTGAAAATTTACAAATTTTAAAAGAGTTTATTTAATATAGGCACATTTGTATTGGTATCCCTGAATAAAACGATGTTTTAGATTTGTCATTTAATAATACGTCTGTTGTGTTTTGAAACTGACTTGTGTTCAAATATTTAACTTATAGTAATTTCTAAAAACCTTTTTTATTTAGTTTGTTGTTAATTTAGCAGTTTTGTGTTTAATTATATATTTTCTTATTGATTTTCTTATTTGATTTTGTGTGTACTGCATAGTTTTTAGGTTATATTCAACTTATTTTTATTTTCTTTTCTTTGATCATATTTTTGGATCACATCAGTCCTTTGTAGGACTATTTTGCCTGTTAAAATAGTTTATTTGTTTCAGTTCTGTTCTTATTTTTATAGTTTCATTTTATTTCGATACAAGTGACAGCGTACAAATATTACTTTCGTTAAATAGATGAATGTAAATGTACTAAACCTGACGTCACATTTTTTTGTGACGTTTCAAGTGATGCAACCAGGGGCGGACTGGCCATGTGGAAAATGTGGAAAATTCCACAAAGGCCGTATACAAATTAGGCCGTTTTCTAACTATGTACATAATATACCGTTATGTCGTAATATATATATATATATATATATTTCAAACAGTTTCAAACCTTCAAACAAAAAATCAAAAGTTTCCCTAATAGTTTTAGGTCATTATGGACCAAACATTAATTTTTTCTAGACAAAACAAGGTGTGAGAATTCCAAAAATTCAAACCTCAAGTCTCTATTTCTTACCTTTTTTGAGATATGAATTTTTAAAATTACAAAAAAATCAAAATTTTCAATAGTTTTAGGTCATTACGGACCAAACATTTTTTCTAGACAAAACAAAGTGTGAGAATTCCAAAAATTCAAACCTCAAGTCTCTATTTTTTACCTTTTATGAGATATAAATTTTTTTAAATTCCCAAAAAAAAATCAAAATTTTCCCTAATAGATTTAGGTCCTAACGGACCAAACATTAATTTTTTCTAGACATAACAAGGTGTAAGAATTCCAAAAATTCAAACCTCAAGTCTTTACCTCTTACCATTTTTGAGATATGAATTTTTGAAATTTACAAAATAAAATCAAAATTTTACCAATTAGTTTTAGGTCATTAAGGACCAAATATTACAGAAAAAACATCGTAAAACTAAATTTTTTAAAGATTTAAATCTTAGGTTTCTATTTCTTACCATTTTTGAGATATTGTTTGATTTAATACCCAAATTTCCAAAAATAACTACACTTTCACGAGACCAATATATTCAATGTTAAAATACGTACAAAAAATAACTTTGAAGAATTTATTTTATATAGGGTATAATCATTACGGACCAAACATTTTTTCTAGACAAAACAAGGTGTGAGAATTCCAAAAATTCAAACCTCAAGTCTCTATTTCTTACCTTTTTCGAGATATGAATTTTTAAAATTACAAAAAAATCAAAATTTTCAATAGTTTTAGGTCATTACGGACCAAACATTAATTTTTTCTAAACAAAACAAGGTGTGAGAATTCCAAAAATTCAAACCTCAAGTCTCTATTTCTTACCTTTTTTGAGATATGAATTTTTAAAATTACAAAAAAATCAAAATTTTCAATAGTTTTAGGTCATTACGGACCAAACATTTTTTCTAGACAAAACAAGGTGTGAGAATTCCAAAAATTCAAACCTCAAGTCTCTATTTCTTACCTTTTATGAGATATGAATTTTTTAAAATTCCATAAAAAAATCAAAATTTTCCCTAATAGATTTAGGTCATAACGGACCAAACATTAATTTTTTCTAGACAAAACAAGGTGTGAGAATTCCAAAAATTCAAACCTCAAATCTCTATGTCTTACCTTTTTTGAGATATGAATTTTTAAAATTATAAAAAAATCAAAATTTTCAATAGTTTTAGGTCATTACGGACCAAACATTAATTTTTTCTAAACAAAACAAGGTGTGAGAATTCTAAAAATTCAAACCTCAAGTCTCTATTTCTTACCTTTTTTGAGATATGAATTTTTAAAATTACAAAAAAATCAAAATTTTCAATATTTTTAGGTCATTACGGACCAAACATTTTTTCTAGACAAAACAAGGTGTGAGAATTCCAAAAATTCAAACCTCAAGTCTCTATTTCTTACCTTTTATGAGATATGAATTTTTTAAAATTCCAAAAAAAAATCAAAATTTTTCCTAATAGATTTAGGTCATAACGGACCAAACATTAATTTTTTCTAGACAAAACAAGGTGTGAGAATTCCAAAAATTCAAACCTCAAATCTCTATGTCTTACCTTTTTTGAGATATGAATTTTTAAAATTTCAAAAAAATCTAAATTTTCTTTAGTTTTAGGTCATTACGGACCAAACATTAATTTTTTCTAGACAAAACAAGGTGTAAGAATTCCAAAAATTCAAACCTCAAGTCTTTACCTCTTACCATTTTTGAGATATGAATTTTTGAAATTTACAAAATAAAATCAAAATTTTACCAATTAGTTTTAGGTCATTACGGACCAAATATTACAGAAAAAACATCGTAAAACTAAATTTTTTAAAGATTTAAATCTTAGGTTTCTATTTCTTACCATTTTTGAGATATTGTTTGATTTAATACCCAAATTTCCAAAAATAACTACACTTTCACGAGACCCAATATATTCAATGTTAAAATACGTACAAAAAATAACTTTGAAGAATTTACAAGAAAGACATTTTAATGTTATCTCGATGTTTTGTTAACCACAAATGAATTAGTATGGGATTAAAAAAATAATTAATCCTCTTAAATAAGTTGATAAGGAAATTTTATTTTTATATCATTAGCAGGAATTACGTAAACATTTATGCGACGAAACATGTTTATCTGAAAAATTATATAAACTGTGAATTTTCATAGTTTACAGGATTTCGTAGGCAGGGCTGATATTAAAAATATTTGAGAAGATAACATGATTTATCACAGTAATACACTTTTGAAACTATTGTAGAAAACATTACAAACCAATTTGCAACAAGTTTGGAACCTTATTTTACAACCTACTTATTTTTAAGGCCCCAAACAATTAATTCAAATATGTTATTAAAATTTTAAAGCACTAAATTACGAAAAATCGATATTTAAATTTTACAAAAATCACGTTTTGCATGAACTAAGTAGACAAAGAATGGTTTAAATTGACAAAATAAGGATTAAATTTGATTTGAATGTTTATTATAATGTTTATATGTTTCTGTTTGTTAATATGGATCTTACTAGCATTAGATAAATAAATAAACTATTATTATTATTGTTATTATTATTAACAAACATATGTTAACATTATTTTATTTATTATTTTTTTAATATTATTATGTATTTATCATTTTTTTAAATATGGAAATGCTAACTTTAATTTTCCAAACAATCATATCTCAAAAACGGTAAGAGATAGAGACCTGCGGTTTGAATTTTTGAAATCCTCAGACTTTAAATAGTTTAGAAAAAAATTGAAGATTTAGTGGCTAGCACACAACTTTATTAATAGGCCATCAAATAAAATTGTCGAAAAGGTAATTCGAATGGCTAATACCATTATTTAGGTTTCTAAATATGTGCAGTATTTTTTCTTTTTTTTATATATATCAAGGTTCCTTAATATTTTGAAAATTGCATAACCCCGCCCAGCCTGTCTCAATTTTTTATACTTACATGTAACGTTTCCATGGTCATGATAAATAATATCTCTGTTAGAAAATATTAGGCCAAGTTATTTCTACTCTGCTGCTAGAATGTATTTTATACAAGTACTTTATGATGGCGGTCGGTCCTGTGGTGGCCACAGCAGATTTTTAGGGTTTTGTAAGTATGACCAAAAAACCCTTATACCGTCATTTTGTCGTCTGTCTGTCTGTCTGTCTGTCTGTCTGTCTGTCTGTCTGTCTGTTCGGTAAAAATTGTAGCCAAACGGCTAAACCTAGAGAGTTGAAATTTGGCATGATTATACAACTCTTTGACCCGCACATAGGAAAAATACTAAAACATCTAAAAAACATACCCCCCTAAAAATATAAACAAATATGTGCTCATCGAAAACAATTTTTTTTTTTTAAATTCTGAGTAGTGTATCAAATGAAAGCCCTTAGTACGTGGATTAACGATCAAATTTTTATTTTTGCAAAATAAATTATTTTGAGGCTATTTTTGCCAAAATTGTGCAAAAAAAATTTTTGTCCCACACCCTGTAGCCCAGATGGTTTAAACTAAAAATCTAAAAAAATTCTAAGTAATGTATATTGGTGTGAACCGAAATAGTACAACAGGAATTTTTGATCAGATTATGTTTTCGGAAAATAACGCATTTTTTGTGGTTTTTGGTTCACAAAGTACAAACGTTATACCAATGTAAGACACTCACATGCAAGGCGTACGATAGCTTAATGGGTTAGAGCACTGGTGTCGTAAGCTGGAAAACGAAGGGTTTCGAGTTAGAGTACGGAGCGAATTTTATTTTTTCTGTTTTTTTTTGCATTTTTATTATGTTGAAATTATTTTGTCAAAATTTTAGTTATATTTTGACAAATGTTGTATTTAATTTTTAAGAGCGTAAATTTAATAACCAGTCTTATTATATGGTTAACAGACGATAAATTATTTTAAAAATATCGTTCATTTTGCCGTGATTACTACAAAGTAAAATTTGTCCTACACACTCAGCATACCGCCTTCACTTATTATATACCTGCGAAATCCTGAAATGTGTGAATATTCACACTTCACATCAATTTTTTATGTTGTATATTGACAATACATTTATAATATTGTCATTGTATTGATTCACATGGATACGCCAAAGTCTGTTTACACCACAACAGTCACCAAAGTAACCAGATCTAGTTTCGTATTACAAATTGAGACGGATTATAACTTATTTTAAATTTTCCGCTATACTGTATTTGTCCAGTGTAAATCGTACTCGGTTCGCAGCGCTATCTACTTTTTTTTAATTTGAATTAGACCATAGATCTGGTTATTTTGGTGATTTTGATAGTGTATTACTGACTTTTAGAAACTGGTTATATTGTAAAAAAGGCTTTACAGTTTCGGGTTATGTTTGCATTATTTTAGGTTAGTATTACATTTACAATATATTTTTTATTAATGGGCTGGTAACATTTTTTCCACACAAAAATTTTAGGGCCAGTCCGCCCCTGGATGCAACTGCACTGTTTCCTATACTGCAGTCATTGATCAGAAATTCACGGCGAGCCACTGGTTGCGGGATGAAAATAAAAACTCTTTTCTCTTTTAAAAACAATTTTCGTTAATGAAAATACAAAATATATTTATTTTGAAAATTCGTTTTTCGTCTCATTTCCTGTTAACGCAAATGTTATTCCTGTTCTCATAGGCCCTAAGCACTGTACTTAAAGTGCCTAATGTATAAGGTAACCCTGAAAAAACTCTTGTTCATAGTTATTTTGTTGATGGTGTCTCCGCGTAGTATTCATACATAAACTAAATAATAAATCCAACTCATTTATATTTTATTTGTCATCTGTTGAATATTTAAAGCGTGAACGCAATAGAAGAGAATAAGAATGTGCGGCCTCAGGGTTTTTCACGTTTACGGTAATAAGCAGAATTGAGGCTGGTTGAAGCGAGAACGCTGTTCTGTTAACGTGAATCGTGTCCACGACTTGATTACACTAATTATTTTGGTGAACCTACCACGCATCCAAATTAACCGACCTCTATACCGGAATTCACGCAAATAAATTATAGAACGCCACACCATTCTTGCCGAATTAATTTCGTACCACTGCAACCGGAATAGAACTACTAATGCAACGAATACTGAAAGCTTTCATGGATAAACTAATGCAGGGGAGTTGACAACAACACCGGGACCCGGAAAAATAATACTCCCTCCGTCCGAAAATACGAAAATAAGTTTTTACAAAATCTAAGAAAGAAAAATTTCGAAAGAAAACTGTTTTACTGATTTTTGAAATATTCGCCTTTAAGATTTATACATTTTTGCATGCGTTCAAACCAATTTTCGAAACATTCTACTCTGAAGTTGGTATCTCAAAAACATGATTTTCGAAGATTCCTACAGCTTCTTGAGATGATGCAAATCCCTGTCCGCGCAAAAGTCGTTAGGGGATAAATCAGGCGAATACGGGCAATGAGACATTAATTCGATGTTTTTCTCCTTCAAATAATCAATTGTTTGACGTATTGTGTGGGATCTTGCGTAGGGTGACCATTTTCTTAAGAATGCAATGCGGGACAGAGCAAAAAAAAGGTCCTCATCTCCCAAATCCAAGTGAAGAGCAAAAACAAAAAAGGTCCTCACCTCCCAAATCCAAGTGAAGAGCAAAAAAAAAGGTCCTCACCTCCAAAATGTTAAAATGTGGGACAAAATGTTAAAATGCGGGACGCATCTTAATGCGGGACAAAATGTTAAAATACGGGACAGTCCCGCAAAATGGGGGACGAATGGTCACCCTAATCTTGCGTTGTAATGATGAGGAATAATGCGACGTTTTTCGTTGTTTTTCTTGATTTTGTCGATGACTTCTGGCAAAGAAATCATGCTGTGTTCGAGCTTGCATTGTCATGATGAAGAAAGATGCGACGTTTTTGGTTGTTTTTCCTGATTTGTCGATGACTTCTGGCAAACAAATTGTTGTATACCATTCAGTATTAACTGTTCTCCAATCCTCTAAAGGAATTGTTGCGACATGTCCAGTACAACCAAAGAAACAAAATTTTCTTGAAAGTGCTTCGTGAACGAAAAACTTTTGTGGGTTTCGGTTCATCTTGACCAAAACAGTAGATTATTGCTTAGTTTCCGGCTCATATGAATAAATCCAAGTTTTGTCACCTGTAATGATGTTGTATACGGAGTTTGCAGTGCCTAGGTTGATTTTTTTTAGCATTCCCTTACACCAATCAACACGAGCCTTTTAAGCTTCGGTCAAATTATGCGGAATCCATCGGAAACAGATCTTTTTCACAGCTAAATGTTCATGTAAAATCGAATGTATTGAAGTCTACGATATGCCAAAGAAAGCCTCTATCTCACAGAAATCACATGCCGATCTTCTTCAATCATTTTGCGGACAGCATTGATGTTGTTTTTGAATCACAACCGATTATGGTCGACCTTCACGAGATTCATCACTGATGGACGCACGACCATGACGAAATTCTGCAAACCAATTGTAAACAGTCTTTTCTGATGGTGCTTCATTACCAAAAGTTGAACGAAGCGAATCTATGCATTGTTGTTGAGTTAGGCCTTTACTAAAATCGTAAAAAATCATCCAACGAAAACTTTCACGAGTAATATCCATTTTTTCACAAACTTGTTTTATTTAAACGCTCATTGCTAACAAACTACTCTCACTGATTTCACAATAACAAAAAATAAAATTTTACGAATATAGTAATGACACATTTCAATATTGCCATCTAGTGGTCGTTTGTAAAAACATAAATGGTAACCCTCGTAACACACTTAAATTTTTAATAGAAAACAAACAATAGTGTCAAATATGTATCAGTCTTAATCACTTTCACTAGAATAAACCTATTGTTGTTGCATCAGCTAGATCGAGGGGAACACCTGCTGTTTAGTAAACTTGTGGAGGAATCCCAGAGTGCAGATGTAGGTACGTTCGTTTGTTCATTGTCTAAAGCATAATTTTTTTGTACGCGAGTATAATACGCACTACCATTTTTGCACTACTAAAATGTACAAAAAACTCATTGCAAGATATGAGTCAATCTAAATGGTGTATAAAAATAATTAATACATTTCTATTAACAATAAACACTGTTTTTAAAACCATTTTTCGATTGTCGACATCTTTAAAGTATAATTTTAATGCAATATTTTTTATATTTTTTTATTTTTCCATCCATAGATGTTATGTCTAAAAGTTTATGTTATTGCAAAACTGGAGAAATCGAAATTACAGCGAGTGTTGCAAATAAAGAAATACATTTTATACATTTAGTCGCAGTTGGCAATAAAGATAATTGAAATACCGACCCAGCTAAATAAATATTTTTATTGTAACGAGATACAAATGGAAACATACTATTATCTACCATTTAATAATAATTAATTTATTGCATTTGACAAATTCAATTTTCATTGAATATCATTCACATAAATGTTTCAACTTTAGTCAAAGTTTGTCAGTGGAATACGATGGCCAGACTTCCCAATTTGGCCTGAGTTCCGGTTAAGACACTCTTTGTGTCCCAGTCTCAAATTATCAGGAAAAAAAAAATTGATGTGAAGTGTGCATTTTCACACATTTCAGGGATTTGCAGGTATTTGGTAATTGAATGATGATTATTTGGGATGCGAAAACAAATTTTATATTAAAATATTTTTTTTGTTAATTTTAATACGAACGCCTAATACCATTATTTAAGTTTCTAAATATGTGCAGTATTTTTTTTTTGATATAGCAAGGTTCATTAAGATTTTTAAAAATTGCACCTATGGCTTCTTAGATTTTATAAGTTCCGCCCCTCTGATTTCGTGTACATTGAAACAGAATTAAATTATAATTTAAACAATTTCCACTGGTTATTAAATTTACGAATTTTGAAAAGTAATTTAAACAATATAAAAATTAAAAAAAAAAAAACTAATATTGTCTCTTCTCGCAGGGTTCGATCCCTTTCGGATCGAGTTACTTGGGTGAAAAACCAGCGTCAAAAACCACTACACCAGCATACACGTTCCAGTGT
Source organism: Liopterus haemorrhoidalis (assembly GCA_963971575.1). Lineage (NCBI taxonomy): Eukaryota > Metazoa > Arthropoda > Insecta > Coleoptera > Dytiscidae > Liopterus > Liopterus haemorrhoidalis. The sequence continues at coordinate 1,976,479 of OZ020615.1, forward strand.
AGCGTGTTACAAAGCTATAACTTGTGTACATTATTAGCCAAAAATCACAAAAAATGCGTTTTTTTCCAAAAGCCATAATCTGATCAAAAATTCCTGTTGTACTATTCCGGTCAGTGGCGGACTAAGCCTTCGCCGGGCCCAAGACATTTTTGATTTACGGGTCAACCTACGTTTTTTTAAAAAAAGGTCCTTACCTTCCAAAACCAAGTGAAGAGCAAAAAAAAAGGACTTCACCTCCCAAATCCAAGTGGGATTTCACCTACCAAATCCAAGTGAAGAGCAAAAAAAAAAAATGGACTTCACCTCCCAAATCCAAGTGAAGAGCAAAAAAAAAAGGATTTCACCTACCAAATCCAAGTGAAGAGCAAAAAAAAAGGACTTCACCTCCCAAATCCAAGTGGGATTTCACCTACCAAATCCAAGTGAAGAGCAAAAAAAAGGACTTCACCTCCCAAATCCAAGTGAAGAGCAAAAAAAAAGGATTTCACCTACCAAATCCAAGTGAAGAGCAAAAAAAAATGGACTTCACCTCCCAAATCCAAGTGAAGAGCAAAAAAAAAAAATGGACTTCACCTCCCAAATCCAAGTGAAGAGCAAAAAAAAAAGGATTTCACCTACCAAATCCAAGTGAAGAGCAAAAAAAAAAGGATTTCACCTACCAAATCCAAGTGAAGAGCAAAAAAAAGGACTTCACCTCCCAAATCCAAGTGAAGAGCAAAAAAAAAGGATTTCACCTACCAAATCCAAGTGAAGAGCAAAAAAAAATGGACTTCACCTCCCAAATCCAAGTGAAGAGCAAAAAAAAAAAGGACTTTAACTCCCAAATCCGGGCCCTTGAAAATTACGGGCCCTAGACAAATGTCTTTTTTGTCTAAGAGGATAATCCGGCCCTGATTCCGGTTGACACCAATGTACATTACTTAGAATTTTTTCAGATTTTTAGTTTAAACCATCTAGGCTACAGGTGTGGGACAAATTTTTTTTGCACTTTTGCAAAAATCGCTTCAAAATAATTTATTTTGCAAAAATAAAAATTTTCATTTGATACCCTACTCAAAATTATAAAAAAAATTTGTTTATATTTTTAGGGGGATATGTTTTTTAGATGTTTTTTTTATGTGCAAATCAATGAGTTGTATAAGCATGCTAAATTTCAACTCTCTAGGTTTAGCCGTTTGGTTACAATTTTTACCGAACAGACAGACAGACGACAAAATGACGGTATAAGGGTTTTTTGGTCATACCTACAAAACCCTAAAAATTTATACATAAAGTTGTGGAAGAGAAAGTAAATGTATTAAATGTGAAGTAAGTAAATAAGATTGACAAAAGTAGACTATGTTTAGAAGTGGACAAAAATTGAAGGCTGAAAGATGCAGAAGAAGGAAGATACTGGAACGAAGATCAATCTTCCTTTACCGGTCAAATTAAATCTCTGATCCACCTCTGTATGTATCTCTTATTCTTCAATCATATTCAGCTTACAGTATTTTTTTTTATATATAAAAAAATATTATCTTGGCATTCTAATTTTCCACATAAAGGTTTTCATAAAAAATCGTGTTGATAAGTATCAGCGTCCTAAGCTAGTTTTTCCTTCTTATCTCCTTTATTTTCCTTCCACGTTTTTCCTTTTTCCTCGATCCATTTATGATGTTCACATTGCATTGACTTTATCTGTTACTGCATCTCCCATAACCGTTCTCTCGTCACACCCTGGTTAATATTGTAATGTTTACTCCCGAGTGACCATATGTGATATTTTTATGGTTTCGTGTGTTATCTTTTTAATCAAGTTAAAGTAACATACTGTTATATGAAACATTTTTGTTTGAATTATTAAATACTTTTTTGGGGTTATTTTTAAATGTGTAGACTAATTAGTGATTAATGTTTTAGCACACAGCTGTTACACAAAAAAAATAATTAAAGAGATATTTTGGTATCTCTTAAAGTGCCTAAAGTGTCAAATATCTCTCAATTATGTAGTAAACATGTGTTCACAGCTCTAAAATTAATAGATTACACGCTATGACTTGTTGATTGTCACTAACAAGTTTGTCACAGGGTAACGTAAGCGACCGTTCATAGCTCTAAGTTTAATAGACTATGCGTTGTCGACTGTAGTTTTCCAAACTTGGACACAAAAAATTCATAAAGTATCATTCACAGCTCATGTTTTAATAGATAGTACGTAATTCATAGTGCATAATGTTAATGGATAATGTTAGTGGCTAGTCACAACACTTTGGTACCATTCATAACTCATATTTTTATAGATAAATCGATCTAGCTGCCATCTACACGCAATAAAAATTAATCAAACAATTTATATTAAAAATATCTTGTTATTAAATATATGTATTGTTTTTTTTTTATTAATCTACTTCTAAAAAGAACCAAAATAATATTTATTAATTTAATTATTAAATAAAATAACTATAATGTTTCTGAAGCTACTCATTCTAACCTAACTTTTTGATTTCACAAAAAAAAAAAATAACTTTTGTTTCCACCCTGTTTCCCAGAAGTGTTGGTCTAAAAATCTGAAATAAATCTCAATAATGTACATTGATGGAAACCAAAATAGTTCAAAAGGAATTTTTGTCAGATTAATTTTTTATTGTGTAAAAAATACATATTTTATTTTAAAAGTTCATGTAGTATTTTAAGGAAAAGCTCTTTGTACATAGAATAACAAACGGTACATTATTTTCAAAATATTGTTCATTTTGACCTAACTGCAAAAAAAAAAAAAATTTTCCACACATATAGCTGCTTTAACTTGGGTACTAGATACCTGAAAAACACTAAAATATGTGAAAATTCACACTTCACATTAATTTTTTATTAGATTCAACACATTTATTAATTAGTACATCATAAACTGCAGCCACAAGTCTTTTTATAATTTCCTGTATAATATATTCGTCTATTTTGAAATGTATCATTGTATACCTGCGAAACCCTGAAATATGTAAAAATTCTCACTTCACATCTATTTTTCAATATTAGTTACTAATTTTTACTAATAATTATGTCACAAGCTGCATTCACAAGTCTTATTCGAATTTCAAGTATAATATATCCCTTCATATTGCCAGTTGTCAGTGTTTTAATGTTAATGTTAATGTCAGAAGTTTGGGATATACAAACTTCTAACATTAGGCGTTAAATATTTTCTTACGCTTATCCACTAAATTGGAGCTATGAATGCTTATATGGATTTGTGTAGAACTAACATTCTTATGCGTTAACATTAACACTATGAATTACGTACTATCTATTAAAACATGAGCTGTGAATGATACTTTTGTGTAAAAGTTCATTCTCAGTTTAGTTAAAATTTTAGAGTTAAAATTTTAAACTTAACTATTTTTAACCAAATCACCGTTTAAATCTTCATTGTAGATCTGTGTAGATCATATCTGTCGGATAGGAAATAATTTACTCATCTTGATAACAATAAATCTAAAACTCTTCCTTTACATTTTGGTGTTACGCAAGGTTCTATACTTGGTCCGTTACTATTTTTAATATATGTTAACGATCTACCCCTTTTTGTGACTTCTAAAACAGTTCTCTGTGCAGACGACACAAAATTACTAACGAGAAATTCCAATCTAAGTGCTTTCCATTCCAGGAATAGATCCTTAACAGTCGAAGCAAATTATTGGTTTAACATCAATAAATTGTGCTTAAACACGAACAAATCCCAGTTCCTGCTGTTTACTACTTTTGAACATAATTTTGAAAACCCTTGTTACGTAAAGTTTATTGGAATCCAGGTAGATCCTCATTTACGTTGGGACCAACACACTAAATTTCTTAGTCGAAAGCTTAGGTCCACCTGATAAGGAGATTGAAATACTAAGTATGTAAGGAAGTCGTCTTGAAAGTCTATTTTTCGTTATTCCAATCCCACATAAATTATGGGATACTTATATGGGGACATTCTCCGTCCGCTGACAGAATTTTTAGCTTTCAACGTAAAGCTGTCAGAATTATCGCCGGCGCTGCCTTACGTCTCAAAATAATGACCTTACCAGCATTATTCATTTATAATTGCCTCTTACTAATACATAAGAATTTGAGCAATTTCACTACTCTTGGAGACTCGCATAAGTACAATGCTCAAAAAAACATATCCGTTCTCAGTACCTTCGCTTGAACAAATCCAGAAATTGCTCAAATTATTATTGTATTGCCCGAGGAGATTAAACAACTATCATGCAGAGGATTTTCAAATAAAGTTAACCCTTTACCGCATAGTGTGCCATATGTGGCACATTCCGATTTTTATTTTTTATTTTACTTTTAAAACTGAATCAGAACGTTACTTCATGAATGTTCATATATGCCACTTACACAGCAATGGATCTTACAGTATCTCAAGTAATGAGCTGCAATAGATTTGAGGATATCAAGCGAAATTTGCACTCAACGATAACTCGAATTTAACGAGAATTTATTGAGAAAAGACAACTAGAAGATACGACCTTTTCTTTCAAAAATTCGAGAGCGAATGCTTTTAATCCCTAATGAAGAACACCTAGCAATTGACGAGAAAATAATACGGAGTCATTTTCTTTTGTAACATAATGTAGAATCATAATGTTTCATGTATGGCACAAACCCTTTTTTTTTTCATAAAAATAATAATTAATATTTTAAATATATTTTTTTAATTAATTTTTCTATCAATAAGAACCAATTCCTAATGCTCATGAATTATTTCAGCCAAAAATAAAAATTCATGCAGTAAAGGGTTAAGGATATTTTGTTGAAAAATTTCATTTATGATTTAAATAATTTTGAAAACTTTGAATTTTGTATGTGAAATACTATGCACCTAATAATGACTGAGTGAAAAACAATAGATGTATATGTAATTTGGTCAATAAATTACTATTATTATTATTATTATTATTATCATTTATTTAGATAGTGTTATTTTTATGAAATATTACTTTTTCAGTGTTGAAATTAACACTACTTTAACACTATTTATTTTATAATACTATAATTTAACCGGTTGTAAATATAAGGGGGTTCAAAGTACACTAAATTTAACCAAAATAGAAGTTTAAATAATAAACACGAAACGCGAAAGACTTCATGGTGCCCTAAAAGTTCATTTTTTAGTGTAACATGAAGTCCCTTTAACACTACTTTAATAAGAATGTGGGAATCAGTGCAATATTGTCAAATTTCCCCTATTTAGGTAGGCAGGTAGACAGACAGTTAGACAGACAGACAACAGACAAACAGACAGACACACAGACACATGAATAACGGCATAAACAGGGCTCGAAATGTACTAAAGCAAACAGGAAGGGTGATCCGGAGCGTGAAATTATGGAAAATGTCGTTCCAGTTCATGAAATTATTGAACATATTGAAATTTTGTATAATTTAGTCGTACAATAATTTTGTAGTTCCATTTCGGTTTGTGAACATTTTCATTTCGAGCCCTGGGTATAAGAGTTTCTATTATTTTTCTATTGTTTTGTTATTACTATTTCTTATGTACGATACTCTAAAAAGTTTTTATTCCCAGTCAAAACTTTTTTCTGGGACGTATTAAAGTTCACTGACTTTTTATAAAATATATAATCAATCTTAATATTAAAAAACACCTTAAATTTATTCCTCATAAGCTGTAAATCCATTAGACATCAATATTAAAATCAATTTATCTCAATTCTGTAAACAAATTTTTCAGGTAAGTCTAAGATGGTATCATACTACAATGTTTACTTCAATGAAAGCAGCTGTCAAAACGATTTATCAAAATGTAATATTACAGTGATACGCTACATACATGATAAATCTTATATAATAGGATAGAATGCGTATAACAGTAGTTCTAAAACTGGTACATCATCAGTTAAATATAAATTTTTGAGCAGCAAATATACATTTAAGTCTTATTCCCACAAATCAGTAATTGCGATGGCGAAACTGTTTGAATTACGATTCGAATTAATCCAACATGTACCGTACTCACCAGACAAAACTCAAAAAATTTATGTGAAATGTGAATTTTCACACATTTCTGGGTTTTGCAGGTATTTAGTAACTGAACGATGATTATTTGGGATGCCAAAACAAATTTTATGTCAAAATATTTTTTTATGAATTTTAATTCGAATGCCTAATACCATTATTTAAGTTTCTAAATATGTGCAGTATTTTTTTTTTTATATAGCAAGGTTCATTAAGATTTTGAAAATTGCGCCTATGGCTTCCATTGGTTTCTTAAATCATAAGCCCCGCCCTCTGATACCTTCAAACATAGAATTAAATTATAATTTCAACACTTCCCACTGGTTATTAAATTTACGCTTTTAAAAATTAAATACAACATTTACCAAAATATAACTAGAATTATGACAAAATAATTTAGACAAAATAAAAATGCAAAAAAAAACTGAAAAAATAAAAATTGACGGGATTCGAACACAGTTTCTTTTAGTAGTTTCAACTCACTAAGCGTCAACGCTACCACTGTGCTATACAGGATCACTCGTTTACTATGTTAAATAGCGGATTAAATATATTACATATTTTACTTAAAAACACAAAAAATGCGTTATTTTTCGAAAACATAATCTAATCAAAAATTCCTGTTGTACTATTCCGGTTCACACCAATGTACATTACTGAGAATTTTTTCAGATTTTTAGTTTAAACCATCTGGGCTACATGGTGTGGGACAAATTTTTTTTTGCACAATTTTGGCAAAAATCACCTCAAAATAATTTATTTTGCAAAAATAAAATTTTGATCGTTAATCCACGTACTAAGGGCTTTCTATTGATACCCTACTCAGAATTTAAAAAAAAAAAATTTTTTTTCGATGAGCACATATTTGTTTATATTTTTAGATGGATATGTTTTTTAGATGTTTCAGTATTTTTTCTATGTGCGGGTCAAAGAGTTGTATAAGCATGCCAAATTTCAACTCTCTAGGTTTAGCCGTTTGGCTACAATTTCTACCGAACAGACAGACAGACAGACAGACAGACAGACAGACGACAAAATGACGGTATAAGGGTTTTTTGGTCATACCTACAAAACCCTAAAAATGGTTGGCTGTAAAGAAAATTTTATCAAATACTGTCGTCGATAGATGTCATGGATATTTCTCATGTTTCAAACCCTGAAGATGGTAGTTTTCGTAATAAGATCGGTTATGGCTACTTTAAATAATTCAATTGAAAAATGTTGAGAAACAATGTTGGGAATAATGTAGCTTAATCTATTTTAATCTAAAACATGTTGAGAGGCTCTGTTTAATACCCTGATGCTGTAGACTGCGTACGGAATAAGTTGGAAACGCGTAAGCCGTTAGTTTAAGAAGCCGGGAATGATGAATATGAAACATAAAGGAAACGATTAAGAGAAATGGGGATTATAATGTATTTGTTTGTATTTAAACACTGATATTTAAGCACAAAATATTTTACTCATTCACGATGTCCAAAAATAAATAACCTAATCAAAGATAAAAATTATCAACATTTTTTATAAATTTATGAAGGACTATCTCGTGAATCGTAATTTATAGGAACATTTATAAACCACAAAATTATATCTTTCTTACGGAAGAAAAAACAATTTTACGTTTTAAAATATTTTTTAGAAAGGCAGATTTCAATTGAAGTTGGAGATTTAATATCATGGCACAGATAGTTTTCATTTTGATATCTACTGTTGACTGACAGCAATATAAAATGCGTTTCTTTTAAAATAGAAAATACTGCATAGATTGTAAAGATGCATGTTTCTAGAGGAAAAAATCAAGAAGAAAAAATCAGCAAAAATACATTCTAGCAGCAGAGTAGAAATAACTTGACCTAATATTTTCTAACAGAGATATTATTTATCATAACCATGGAAACGTTACATATAAGTACAAAAAAATAGATACATGAATATTTCGAAAAAAAAATTTTTTTTTTTTCGTTTTATCAAATAATGTCTCAAAAAAGTTGTTAGTTATTGCTTTTATAGCAACTTCTGTTAAATAATTTTTATCGAAATATTTTTCTGTTGTTAAATATTCGCAAAAATCTTAAAATTGACACGAGTAAACTCCCATTTCTAGTCAACCGATTTTTATTAAAAGTTGATCAACTCGTGCCATTGATGTCAAAAGCTTAAATATGAAGTTTCATAAAAATCCTTTAAGCCGAATTTGCTCTGCACGGACGGACAGACAGACAGACAGACGGACGGACAGACAGACAGACGGACAGACGGACAGAAGGACAGACGGACAGACATACCGACAGACATCATGCTAAAAATAGTCAAAACGTTATGTAGGGACCTCAATTCGTGGAGATCCATCGAAATCTCGAAATGTCAAAATCGGTATGTTCACAATACCTCCCTTTTATATATTGGCGGTCGGTAAAAATTAAATTATACCCTACTCCAAACGTTTAGGCGGAACTAAATGGGAATTTCGTTCTTTTAGGTTGTCACGAGAAGAGACTTTGCTTGGGTTACTTCATTTTTCACGTTGGAATGTCAAAATTTAAAATTCCAACAATGAAACCATAGAAACCATGTTGTCAAAAATTAAATATTTTTTTACATACACTATTGCAATGGCAAAAAATAAATAAATGGGAAATTTGTAATAAGAATGACACAAAAAATTTAACTGTGAAGAAAATGACATTTTAATATGATATTAACCTTAACCAAAAAATGTTTATTGTAAGTAAGATTTACAAAGCTTAAACTAAACGGCCAAAAAGCACGATTCAAACGATGAAAGTAACTAGATTACAAAATCTAGTTCGGAGATTTTCAAATCTAGTTACTTTACCGATAGATTGAACCTTTTAATCATTTTGCTTAGGAAGAATATTGAATATTGCCAATTTTTCGTTCTTGTTGTATAGAACATACCATATTATTTTTGAAGATCGGCATAGAACAATTATCCCGTATAACTATAATCACGTTGTTAAGCTACAAAAGAACTAGGGTTCATGTTTACAACCTCGTTGTAAACAGTCAACGGTCAGTGGCGCATACATACGTTTAAATACTAACTATAAATAAGTATACTGATTTTTGTTAATCCTTTAAGTAAGATGCGTAATGTGAAAAACTAATCCCTACGACTATGGGTTGACACGCCTAGTTATATCACTTCTATTGTAATTTTATAAGTTCCCTATCTTTTATTATTTTATTGCGATCTTCAAAACTAATTTGGTATGGACTTTACAATGTTGTTCCCGTTTCTATTTTGTAAAAAGTCATTATTTTGTTTTCGTTATCGGTGTTTTATTGTCCTTGATAAAAATTAAATTAAGGAGTCGGGTGTCGATAGACTTTTCGACTCCCGACTCCTCCAAAAAGATTCGACTCCTCGATTCCCGACTCCCAACTCTGATTCCGATTCCTCATCCCTGTAAATATCTACAAAATCCTGAAAAAATCTGAAAATTCACTCTTGAGAACAATTTTTTTGTATTTTTACCGAAGTTTAGTGGGTTTATTCATTAACATGATTTTTTTAAACATCTTTAGTGAGAATTTTCAACTATGCTCTGGTTATTATCAAGATCGGACGTGTTTATGAAAAAAACACGTTTAAGATAGAGTTGAGCTTCCATGTGTTATATGTATCTACGTGTTCTGAATGCCTGTAACCGAGGACGGTAACAAACAGATGACTACTTTTCCCATTTATCATCTCGGAACAATTGTTTTTATTTTATTAATCTCTGATAATTAATCTTTTTAATTTATTTTGACATAAACCTATGGAGATATTTTCCAGACTATCGCTATTAGTCGCAGGATAACAAATGATTTTACATTAATATATGAGAACTAGATCTAGATAGTTTTTGAAGATTTGAAGACATGATGAAGGTTCACAATAAAGCCCTGGTTCCTAAATAGTACCATGATTTCTTAGACAACTTTTTCTTAGTTTTCTTGGACGATTTGAACGCACAAGATCCTGGATTCTGTTAACATTTTGATCGGTTCTTGAAGATGAAGGCCTTCCGCTGCGTGATTCATCTTCAATCAACTCTCTTCCTTCTGAAAATGCCTTAAACCACCAAAAAACCTGGGTCCTTGACAAAACAATGTCTCCGTAGGCCTGCTGAAGTTTTGCAAAAGTTTCCGTTGCACTGTGCCCAAGCCCGAAGCAAAACCTGATAGCACACCGTTGCTCGAAATGAATGTTACTCATTTTTAGAACGCACTAGAAAAAATTATTTCACGAAAAAAATTGCTACGGACAACAAAATTACTCCAGCGACTTCAAACTCGTACTAAAGACGTATCACATGTTCACCTGTCGCCCCTCCAAGTCCCGCATCCCAAATGTTGCCAGTGCGGTTACTTAATTTACACATCGTAGTTACTTAATAAAATATTCTATGAAATAAAACACAATGTTTTCATTTAACAGAGCTAGTAACTAGCGCAAGTACTAAGCGCTTTACTCTACTATCTTATTTTCAGGATAGTAGGTGTTCATACGCAATTGACATACATATCTTATTTTCTGGATAGTAAGTGTCAAAACACATTTGACATCTTCACTGTGATTTTGTAGTGAAATTATCTTTTTGCAAAAAATAGTTTATGAATGTGGATATACATCGTCGCCGGCGTGATGCCATTAAAAAACTGGTATTTTGAATTACATCATTTCTTGTGGAGGAAATAATTGATTGTCTTATTGAAGTAATCGGTACAGAATATAAGCCTAAACGAAAATGGGTTAGAAATGGATTGATAAAAGAACTACCCATGGCGTATCAGTCTTTCTATTTCGTGAATTAGCCGTGGAAGATCAAAAACAGTACAGACTGTGTTTAAGAATGATACCAGATGATTTATTAAATTTAATTAGTCCATTAATACAACGAACTGATACACTAATAAGGGATGCGTTTCCAGCAAAAATAAAATTGGAATTAACGCTTTATTTCCTAGCCACAGGAAATAGTTATTGTAGTCTACAACATCTTTTTCGTGTATCAAAGGCAGTTATTTCAGAGATGATTTCAAAAACCATCAATTAATAAATCAATGTTACGCAATTTATGTAAATAAATTCTAACTTACCTGATATGGTTTTTTTACTATTTGTTATGACAGGTTACCGCTTGCCGCCAATTTAAAATGAATCAATTTTGCGTAATAGGGGAAAAGACAGTAGCTAGTAAATACATCGACGAGCTACCTGCTATCCTAGCCCAATTACTAGAAGCTAGTACTCTACTAGTCACATTGTCAACTGTTTACACAGGGATAGTAACTAGTTTCTAGTTACTTGTACTAGTTACTAGCTCTTTTACTCTACCAATGTAAACCCGGCATAAGGGAGATTCATAAAGTTAAACTGTCTAGTTTATATATTCAACTAAAGAAAAGCCTTCTGTATATCCGGATTGTCAATCAGTCTAATCAAGATTAAACGTATCTTTTATCTGACGTAGTTTTCACCGGTTGTCTTAAATCTTTTCCTTAGTTTGTAGTAAAATGAAAAGAAAACATTGTGTAGTTTTTATTTATTTCTTGAGTAATCTTGTGTATCTCGTCATTTGCTGCAGCTCGTGTGTAAAGTGATCTAGGTTCAAGTTCCAAAGGTCGGCTGCCATTTAAGATACGTTGTTGTTTAATGCTTTGTAGATCGCTTTGTGGAACGACATGCCACCTTAATACGCCCCTGTATCACACTTACACAAAACACGGCTAATAAATGCAAGACACCCACGTCACATTTAATCCAACGGCTTACAAATCAAATATATGGTACGCGACAATTGAGCGATGGTCACTTGGGTAGAGATGCCAATAAACATTAATTAATCGATTAATTGACCATTTGATTAATTGAAATGTTAGAATCAATTAAATTGGTAGAAAATAACCGATTAATCGATTATGAAATAAAAAAACATATACACTTGCCGACAAAATCAATCAATCATTCAAATTATTTACCACAAAGTATACCTACATATTAATTTTACAAGCATTTTTTCTTAATTTTAATATTAGTGTAGCTATGCAAATGGTAAGCTAATATGCTAAGCTTGTCAGTAATACAAGCTTGTATTAGATCATTTAGATCATCTTGCAGATCCCTTTTTCCTGTTTTGTCGATAGTAACTCTTCCATCTGTTTATATATTAGAAGCCGTAATGTTTGTTAAAAATAATCCGCACCTTTTCGCTACCAATTCTAACTTTCATTCTTATAATACCCGCAGTAAAAACTCAATTGTTTGTCCCTCTCATAGCTCTGCACTGTACAGTAAAAGTCCTCACTACATGGCTTTAACATTATTTTACTGTGTACCACCTGCATTAAAGTCTATAACGTCCAGTAGAGCATTTAAATTTAAATTTAGAAATTTTCTGCAATCAAACTGTTTTTATAGCATACAGGAATATTTACACCATAAGGGCTAATATTAAATTATGTAATCTCCTAACTGTACTATTTGTTAAATTTATTTGTATTGTTTAACTCATGTGGTTTCAATTTATATTATATGTGTCATCTTGACTAAACCACAACATTTCTGTAATGTGTTATTGGTTGAATAAATTTATTATGGGGTTTGTCAGGTCTTGACAAGCGTCCACTAATCTCAAACTTCAGCAACCTTTTGAGCCGCGTCCTACTAGAGACTAGTGAAGCTAAATTTATTATTATTATTATTATTATTATTATTATTATTATTATTATTATTATTATTATATCAGCTATTTTTATTTTTATTATTATAACACTGGTCAACACAATTTTTGCTGACTTACATCTAAGACTTGTTTCTTACTAATTTGGTGCTGCTGAACTCAAATATCACATCAGTTTTTGCGTATCACATCAGATTTTTGCTCTACAACAAATACATATTTTCGGCCAAATAATGCTTCTATCGTTTAATTTTAGACGTTGATACTGTAATTGGTACCAATTTGGCGAACATTAAGGACTAAATAATTAAAAAATATTCTTAAAATTTTATTTATAGTGAAAGAAAGAAAATGAGAACAATTTTAATTACATTTTAATGCATTGGAGTGTTAAAATAAAAATACAAAATAATTAAAGGATTAAATGGTCGTTTGTAAGATCTTCTGGAGTGCACCATTCCCGATAAGTCTCTTTTAATATTCCAACAATAGTCAGCCATCTTGCGAGTATCCCACCTTCCTTGATAACGTCTCTCCATCTCTTTAAATCCTGATGGAAACGTTTACCATGTTCATCACTAACATCTCCAAGATTAACAGGAAATTTGTCAAGATGACTGTTTAAAAAATGAAGTTTCACTCTCGTGTTGCACCCCAGATGATGATAATTTTCAATCAAATTTTTAACGTCCTCCGCATAGTTTTCGGTTTTTTTGTTCCCAAGAAAATTTTAGATGAGCGCCACGAAAGACTGCCATGCATTCTTCTCCATATCATCCATATGTACAGTGATATGTGGATCATTCACTAATTTTCTAATTTGTGGTACGTCAAAAATGCCAGCTTTTAGCTTCTCATTACTGAGACTTTGAAATGTTTCAGATATATATTTAAAACAGTCACCATCTTTGTTCAACGCTTTAACAAACTGCTTCATTAGACCCAGTTTAATATGAAGAGGGGAGAAAATGATTTTTGTTCGCTCCAACAAAGGTTCGTGTATTATGTTTGGGTCTCCAACATTTAAATCTATTCTCACCGGCCAATTTTCTGAGTCCAATGCTTATCTCTCGCTCTGCTGTCCCACAAACACAAAAAACTTTGGGATATTTTGTGAATCCACCTACGTTGGCCAAGTAAAAAGTTTACCATTTTAAGATCTAAGTTGTAAAAAGGTCTATAACAAGTATTTGCATGTAAGGCGTTCCTACGAAATATATTGGACAACAAAAACGAAGATGAAATTAAAGTAGACGTATATCAGAACGTGAAAAGGTGAAAAAAAAAAATACGATAGAACAAAAATTTGACGTGATAGGCAGAAACTGTTAACATTTTTGAAATCAGCACCCCGAAATTAGTTAAAAACAAGTATCAGATCTAAGTCAGCAAAAACTTATTGACCAATGTTATTAGCCTAAACTATCAATTAAACAATCAAAAAAATTAAGCGAGACGAAATGACCATAAAAAATGGAACGCTTCCTCCCGGACTATTATTTAGGGACCTCAATTCGTAGAGATCCATCGAAATCTCGAAATGTCAAAATCAGTATGGTCACAATACGTCCCTTACATATGTTGGCGATCAGTAAAAACACTGTATCATTTCTTCACTTCTTTTATTAATTGCTAGATATACATTTCGACAGCTATGTTGTCATCTTCAGTAGTACAGTGAGTAGTACATCAGTAGTAGTACATCTTCACGTTAACATACCTTAAAAAAAAAACTTCAGCAGCTTATTGTGCAGAAATGAGTAACGGTTGAGTTTAATAAGCTCCAGATGGGCGAGAACGAGTGTTCTGAAGGCCTAGTAATCTAGGGACTTTATTGAAAAGAAGAAAGCAAAGTCATCTACCGATCAGTGTCAACAATATGACTAAGTAATTTCTTGAAAATAAAATAAAGTTTTCGATTAATAATAAATTAATCTATTAATTATTAATTAATCGATACCAAATCATTCGATTAATTGCTGCCATCATTTAAAAGTTATATGAAATGTAAAAATTACCCAAGCGTTGCACAAATTATATCCCTCATTTTATGAACGCAACCCGCGAAGCAATAAACTTAAGTTGGTTGCCTGTATTTAGTTGAACGGAGGAGATTAGTATAATCAGCGAATAGCGATTTGTAATGCAAGCGATACTACGTGTTATTTGAAGAGATTATACTAATCTGTACTGTTCACCCTCATTAATGAATTTGATTTGCTTCCACAAAACTGAAATACTACACATTTGGATAAAAGAGACATAAATAATACTATTAAAAGGTGAAGATGTATAATGAAACAGCATAATCAAACATAGATTTCTTCACCTGTTTTAAGAGTTAAGAGAAAAAAGAGCTTAAGAAGTACACGCTTAGAGTGCACTAAATTTAGAGCTGTGAACGGTCGCTTGTGTTACCATAATATGATAAATTAATTAGTGACAATCTACAGGGGATAACTTATAAGACACAGTGCAATCCAACAAATCGTTCTTAGACAATTTGTTAAAGAAGGGACAACAACAGGCGACGAAGACGTTCAAAAATGAAATGGAAAACAACTTAAAACTACCGGGAATTTCCAATTGGAGGACAGAGTTTGAAACAAAATACTCCGGATTTTTTTAAGAAAGTCAAACTCACCAAATTCAGTAGTATCACAGATGATGTTTCAGAAAGATCACAATTTTAGAACAAAAACTTTCCTGCAAAACTCTACTTTTTTAATTAAAATGTGTGAACTTTTTGTGTTAAAATTGTTTGAAATAATAAAGAAGTAATTTAGTCTATTGCCCCTTTAGGAAATATTACTAGCACGTCTATGCACACGGGAATAATTTTTCTTCAAACGAGGATATCAAGGAACACATAAATTTATACTAATTAAACACAAAAAAGAAAAAAAGAAATATTTTTAGACATCATATTTTAATAACTAAACTTTATAGATATAAATAAAAATAATGCGCTTTGAATTTAGTAAATTTCAAATTCAATATTTTTTTTAATAATAATAATAATAAACTTTATTGTAAACGAAGTTTCAGCCAGGACTGGTCTTCCAGCTTAACCTTTTTCATCATATTAATACAATAATACATTATATATAAAATTACATTCTTATAATTTATACAAATTAGCACAAGAAATTTAGCGAAATTTAATAGACGTGCGGGCGAAAATATATGACCTGGGAGAAAAAAAAGTAAATTAGCGAAACCAGGATTAGAGTGATTTATTTCAAAACTGCCAACAACCCGTTGCCAACAACGTTGGCAAACTGATATCGAATAAAAATCAATATAAGCAGGAATCAATTATTCAAATTTTCATGATTCTGCGTATATTAACAAAACAAAAACGTTTCTTTATTATACCTAGGAAATCCTAAAAAGCCGATTAATGCGTTTCGTTTAAAAATTAATATCGGGCCGGGAATGGCCCGTGGGCCATATGCTGGACCTCAATGGTATAGCTGTTTCTGATTATACCTAGGAAATCCTAAAAAGCCGCTCAATGCGTATCGTTTAAAAATAAGTATCGGACCAGACACGGCCCGCGGGCATAACGTTAATTGACACAACATTCTTTAATTAAGCCAAGGTATATACTGACTGGAGAGCTAAGAGCTATATTCTCGCTAAGGCTAAACACATAGTGAAGCAGAGAGCAAAGCAGCGATGAAAGCGGAGAGCAAAGCGGCGAAATTAAATAAATGAATTCCTGTTAACACGCGCATAGTGGAGCGTACTGCAGCGACGTTATATCGTTGTTATAGTCAAGCAAAGCGACGCGTTCAAACAATTTTGATTTCCCTGCTTTTATCGTTGCTAAAATAGTTGTTTAAAATGGATATTGAGGCATTTACAAGTAGTTCTCATTTATAAGAGGTATTTATAGTAGGTTCCGATTGAAATTTGTCCATTTTTTACCAATTTATGTTGAATTTTTTCCAAAATATAATCAAACGTTGAAATACTCATGCGAAAATAAGAATGAAACTTTTCTGGATGTTCGCGGAGTTGCATATAGAAATGATGAAATGTATATGTCTACTTTTATTTATTCTGTTAACATTGCACCTTCTAGTGTGTTTATTTTTATTTTTTAGTAAATACCAAATTTTCAGGGAAGAGTTTTCTGTTAGTAAAAAATCCATTATAACTTTCTGCTCGATTTTAAACGCGTCATTATGTGTAGACACTCTTTTATAAGCGCGACATTCGTTCTGTTTTACTCTCCGCTTTCATAGCTGTTTTACTCTCTGCTTCACTATGTGCTTAGCCTAAGTGAGCTGCTGTCGGAGAACGTCGCTGTGACTGGTGGGAAGCGACCGACCACAGACCTCAAGCCCCGCCAACACCTAGGAACTTAGCGTTACGAGGATACACAGAAATTAAGGCTTTTATATATATAATGACTTTTAAAAAGATTAAGAACACTGCCTTATAGCCTATGTTCGAATCCTGGTTTTACTGTATCATCGTACCAAATTTCGTAAAAATATGTCCAGCCGTTTTTGCTTGAATCTCGGATAGACAGACAAAAAATGTTTTTTGCGGATATTGCTCTATAATCGTCTGAAACGTGTAGAAACCAAATATGAGACCGAAAAAATAAATAAACAGATATAACTTCCAATTTTATTAATACAGATTACTTGTGTAAAATATATTTGAGATTATATTATTGACTTTAGGTTCTTTGTAGAAGTAACGGGTGTTTTTTTTAGAGGTATAGAACTTTAAATTGCAATAAAACAACGATGGATTATTCGATTGACATGAATTTTTTTTTATTCGAAAGATAATCTTGTGGCATTACATTAAATCATACCAACAAGACGGCGCAACATGTCACACAGCTCGTGCCACAATCGATTTATTGAAAGACACGTTTGGTGACCGCCTAATTTCACGTTTTGGACCTGTGAATTGGCCTCCAAGATCTTGTGATTTAACACCGCTGGACTACTTTCTGTGGAACTATGTAAAGTCATTGGTCTATGCGGATAAGCCACAAACGCTTGACCATTTGGAAGACAACATTCGCCGTGTTATTGCCGATATACGGCCACAAATGTTGGAAAAAGTCATCGAAAATTGGACGTCCAGATTGGACTACATCCGAGCCAGCCGTGGCGGTCATATGCCAGAAATCATATTTAAAATGTAATGCCACAAGATTATCTTTCGAATAAAAAAAAATTCATGTCAATCGAATAATCCATCGTTGTTTTATTGCAATTTAAAGTTCTATACCTCTAAAAAAAACACCCATTATATAATTTGTTTGGTTGCATCTGCAGTTGTTTTTATTTTGTAAAACTTCATATACATACATCTAATATGTTTACAGTGCATTTCCAGCAGTTTCCCACAAAAGCAATGATAAATGCAGTCGCTGTTCTTGACAATAATTTAGTCATTTCTATCGCTCTTACCTTGGTCTTGCTCTTAGATCCAAGTCTGCCGCAGACACTGCAACTGCAGGATTACCCTCTTCCTTATGCTGCATTTTGAATATGCTGGATTTGGAAGATATATACATAAATAATATTACTAGCATACTTGCGGGCTTTCAACTGCTTTACTACAGAATAGTTCCTGTTTATTTTGTGTAAATATTGAGAAATGTTATATACCTGACTCAGAGACGGATAATGCTAGAGCGGGGCCTGTAGAATTTGTGTAAAGGGGCTCTAAAATTAAAATAACACAAAAAAATATGGGGAGTGTAAATTTTCATACATTTCAGGGTTTTGCAGGTATTTAATAAATGTAAGAAGCCAACAGAATGCTGGATATATACGGCAATATTTCCTCTATTGTGTAATCACATCAAAATCAACAGTTTTTTGATAATCACTTTTCTTCGTTATTTGACAAAAATACCAGCGTTTTTTACCGACCGCCAACATATAAAAGGGAGGTATTGTGATCATACCAATTAAGACGTTTCGAGATTTCGATGGATCTCCACGAATTGAGGTCTCTACATAACGTTTTGACTATTTTTAGCATGATGTCTGTCCGTCTGCCTGTCTCTCTGTCTGTCCGTCTGTCTGTCCATCTGTCTGTCCGTCTGTCTGTCCGTCTGTCTGTCCGTCTGTCTGTCCGTCTGTCTGTCCGTCTGTCTGTCCGTCTGTCTGTCCGTCTGACTGTCCGTCTGTCTGTCTGTCCGTCTGTCCGTCTGTCCGTCTGTCCGTCTGTCCGTCTGTCCGTCTGTCTGTGTACACGTGCAGAGCAAATTCGGCTGAAAGGATTTTTATGAAACTTCATATTTAAGCTTCTGCCATCAATGGCACGAGTTGATCAACTTTTGGTAAAAATCGGTTGACTAAAAATGACTTAAAAATGGTCGATTTTAAGATTTTTAGAATTATTTTAAGATTATTAACAGAAAAATATTATGAAAAAATTTATTGAACAAAAGTTGCTATAAAAGCAATAATTAATAACTTTTATTTGAGACGTTTTTTGATAAAACGAAAAATTTTGAATAATTTTTGTAAAATTTTTCGAAATTTTTTCCAAATCTCAATTTTTTCATACTTATATGTAACGTTTCCATGGTCGTGATAAATAATATCTCTGTTAGAAAATATTAGGCCAAGTTATTTCTACTCTGCTGCTAGAATGTATTTTATACAAGTACTTTATAATTTCGCCACAGCTGATTTTGTTTTTCTGCATTTGCTTCGTATTCATGTCTTCACTTCATTAATAAGAAATATATTGATAAATGGCTTCATTTTTTCCTGTGTTATTTGATACAAATGATTTATTCCTCTTTGATACTTTGAAAACAAATATTAATGTAATTCAAAATATTGGTTAATTCACAGCGTATAAAAGTATAATAAAATAAATGAACACTTTTGAACTCGTAACTAAACTGAAGTGTTGAGTGTAGTGTGGTGAGGTGTGTAACTCAGTTCGCAACTATTTAAGAAAATATTATTTTTTTTATATTTTTAATTAAAAAAAAAAGACACACACTATCTTAGCTATAAATACAAAAAATCCATAACATAATCAGTCATAATTTAGCAGAGAATTAAAAAATAATTATTTTTGTCAAAAACACAAAAACTGCCATATTTTTCATAAGCACAATCCGATGAAAAATTCTTCTCATACGTTTCCGGCTCAGATCAATGTACATTACCAACATTTTTTTTTTTTCAAATTTTTTGTTTAACTCTTTTTGGAACAAGAACTTTTTTTGCAAATTTTTGGCTAAAATAGTGTTAAAAGAAATGAATTTGAATAAAACTAACTATCGTTTCTTAATCTACGTCATAATATCTTTCTTTTGATACCACACAATATATTTTTAAATAAAATGTTTTTTCAACGACAAAAAAAAACAAATTTTTTCGAAATCTTATATGAAAATTCCTGTTGAACTATTCCGGTTCCAATCAATGTTCATTACGGAGATTTTCTCGGATTTTTAGATCAACCCCTCTGAGAGGTAGGCTGGGAGACAAAAGATTTTGACACATTTTTGGCAAAAAAATATTTTTCAAAAAATGGAGCCATTTATCAATATATTTCTTATTAATCTATGAAGACTTGAATAGGAAGCAAATGCAGAAAAAACGATTTTTGGCAAATTATTTAAATTTTGTTGAAAAAAAATTAAATAGAAGCTCTTAGTACTCAAAAAATGAGTAAAAATGATTATCAAAATATTCTCAGATACCCAGCATTCTGTTGGCTTCTTGCACTTATTAAATTCCTACAAAACCCTGAAATGTGTGAAAATTCACATTTTACATCAATTTTTTACCGACCGCCAACATATATAAGAGTGGTATTGTGAGCATACCGATTTTGACATTTCTATGGATCTCCACGAATTGAGGTCCCTACATAACGTTTTGACTACTTTTAGCATGATGTCTGTTGGTCTGTCTGTCTGTCTCTGTCTGTCGGTCTGTGTACACGTGCAGAGCAAATTCGGCTGAAAGGATTTTTATGATTATGAGCTTCATATTTAAGCTTCTGACATCAATGGCACGAGTTGATCAATTTTTAGTAAAAATCGGTTGACTAGAAATGGGAGTTTACTCGTGTCGGTTTTAAGATTTTTGCGAATATTTCACAACCAAGAAATATTTCGAAAAAATTTATTTAACAAAAGTTGCTATAAAAGCAATATCTAACAATTTTTATTTGAGACATTTTTTTGTATGTATACAGGTACGTTTCCATGGTTATCGTAAATTAAAAATTTACGAAATTATCAACGTAATATAATACGTTATTGTCTTTTACAATAATAACTACTCTGCTGGTAGAATGTATTGTATACAAGTACTTTGTGATGGCGGTCGGTCCTGTGGT
The DNA here is from genome assembly GCA_963971575.1 of Liopterus haemorrhoidalis. Classification (NCBI taxonomy): domain Eukaryota; kingdom Metazoa; phylum Arthropoda; class Insecta; order Coleoptera; family Dytiscidae; genus Liopterus; species Liopterus haemorrhoidalis. The sequence continues at coordinate 1,997,535 of OZ020615.1, forward strand.
GGCCACAGCTGATTTTTTTTTTAGCTTAATAAGATTTTTTTTTTAAATGAATTGTGAGTAGAAGTCATGTGCCAGCCACATATTTTTTATTGGTTTAATATATTGTTTATTCATTTATTTTTTCAACTTTTTACTAGGTAATAAATTTTTATAATCTCAAAAAATAATCCGTCTGGTCTATAATCCATAAAATTTAAAAAACGTGAAATGTTCATTATGGTCTTTTAATCTAGATATAGTCTTTTAATGTAGATATATGCTAACTTACTTATGAATATTAAAAAAGGGCTCGATTAAAAAATCTTTCACTCGGTCCATTACATATTACCTCAAATATAAATATTGACTTAAATTTACCAAACATGAATTTTGCATAATAAATACGTAGAAAAAAATTATGCTGTATAAACAATTTTTCATGATGGAAATGAAAGGTAAATAATGTAAGAAGAGAAGAGTAAAAGTGTTTGATGAAGCAGACACATACATATATGTAGTTGATATAAGGACTTTGTATAATTTTCAAAGCCTACCTAAATTGACACACAAATTGAAATGAATAAATTGGATTTTAGAATTCATAAGCAAATTGAATTAATCGTTTAAGGTTTTTTTGTCTTTACCACTAATCTCGTTATGGATTGTTAAGAATTTACATTTTAAAATCGAAAATTTAAAATAGGATAAAACATTGCAATCATGAAGACAAAAATTGTGTAAATTTTCAAACATTTCAGGGTTTTATAGTTATTTCGAAAGTGGAGAGAGCAATGGAAGCCTAGAAAGATAGAGTTAGTTAACATTTTTGACGCACAGCAACAAAGGCTATTTGCGCCTAACGCAGCCCATCTAAATGACTACACTACATATCAAAAACAATAAATAAATAAATAAAATCATTAAATAAAGGAAATCTTGCGCGGACAAATAGAAATAATAATATAAAAAATCTGTTCGAAAAAATGAACAGATGCAGAGTGATGGTAGAGGCTGTAAAGGGACCAATTACCATCGAGTAACGCAGGTTAATAATAAAACACATTAAAATAAGGTGCAAGACTTCATAAATAAAACAGTAAGTTCGATTCTCTCAGGAAGAGTATCGATTGTGATCATAACGATTTTGACATTTCGAGATTTCGATGGATCTCCATGAATTGAGGTCCCTAACATAACGTTTTGACTATTTTTATCATTATGTCTGTCGGTCTGTCTGTCTGTCTGTCTGTCTGTCTGTCTGTCTGTCTATCGGTCAGTCCGTCTGTCTGTGTACACGTGCAGAGCACATTCGGCTGAAAGGATTTTTATAAAACTTCATAGTTTCTGATATCAATGACACGAGTTGATCAACTTTTGGTAAAAATCGGTTAACTAGAAATGGGAGTTTACTCGTGTCGATTTTAAGATTTTTGCAAATATTTCACAACAGAAATTATATTTCGAAAAAATTTATTTAACAAAAGTTGCTAAAAAAGAAATAAATTACAACTTTTATTTGAGATATTTTTTGATAAAACGAAAAATTTTTGAAAAACTTTTCGAATTTTTTTCCAAGCATCTATTTTTTCATACTTATATGTAACGTTTCCATGGTCATGATAAATAATATCTCTGTTAGACAATATTGGGCCAAGTTATTTCTGATCTGCGACTAGAATGTATTTTATACAAGTACTTTGTGATGGCGGTCGGTCCTGTGGGGGCCACAGCTGATTTTTTTTTTTTTTATTGGCCCCTGTGTGAAATAGGCAGGGGACATTTTTGGCGAAAATGTCATAAAAAATGATCTTTCAAAAATATAAATGTGTTGTTTTATCCACGCATTAAGAAGTTTCATTTGACACCCCACATCAAATTTTTAAAAAAATATATTATTTTTTATATTGAATACATATATTTTAATATTTTTTCCGCGATGTGTTTTTAAATTCTCAATAGTTTTCATATTAGTTTTTTTTTAATAAACAAAATAGATTTCCTTCGTAAGTAAACTTATCTAAGTGATATGAATTTCAAATAGGGTATAAAATTAAAGGTCGAATTGAAGTGGTGTGATATCTTTGCGAAATCCTGAACAAAGCGCAAAGCCAAAAAACACCGTTGAAAGAGTAATGAAACTCAATTGAGGTGAATGAATGAAGACTCGGGAATATTTAAAGAGAGGAAGGTAAACGATGTGAAATGCATGGTATGAATAAATAAAGAAGCAATGATTTAGAAACGCACAAAGAATATTCAATGTTTTCATTCTGCCAGATTTTTAACAACGATTTTTACAGACAAAATATCACAATAATTTAGAAGTTCGTTTTGGATAGGGTGAAGTAGAATATCATAATTTTAAGGTTTTGTAGGTATGACCTCCAAAAGGCCCTTATAACGTTACTCATGTATCCGTCTGTCTGTCTGAACGGTAGATAGTCTAGCCAAACCACTGAACATAGAAAGTTGAAATTTGGCATACTTATACAGCTCTTTGACCCACATACAGGAAAAATACTGAGAGTTCAAAAAAGCACATCACGAGATAAATGTTAACAAATATGTATTTAATGAAACTATATATATATATATATATATATATATATATATATATATATATATATATATTATAGAAATAAAAATTCTTGAATACTCGTCAAAAGTTTATTTATAAAATATCAAGAGACGTTTCGACTGGTAAATCCAGTCATCTTCAGTCTATTGTTGATATTTGATAAATAAACTTTCGACGAGTATTCAAGAATTTTTATTTCCTTATTATATATATATAGTTAGATTGTTAGATTGTTAGATTGTTATATATATATATATATATATATATATATATATATATATATATATACAGTACCTAGACAAAATATTATAACCACTTATGATTTTTTTAAAATTAATTGTTTTACACAAAACCAACAATATATTAATACACCAATTTTATTTTTATTTTTTATTTTATTATTTCAAATTATTTCAGTACATTCATAAAATGTTTTTTAATATTTTGTGTTGCCCATTTGCTTTTATTACTGCCGCAATTCTTCGAGGCATACTCTCAATACATGCCCTAATACAATTTTCTATTTCTGGAGAGCCATGCCATACTTTTTTAATATTATCTATTAAAAATTGTTTATTAGTATTATTTAAATCATAAACAAGTCTTTTCAGGAGGTTCCAAACATTTTCGATAGAATTGATATCCGGCAAATTACCTGGCCAGGGCCAAATCGGTACTTTTTGTTTTTGCAAATCAGTCTCAGAATAAAAATACAGAAATACAGAGTTGAAGATGTTTAAAATAGGTTATCTTTTAATAAATACACGATATTTTAAAGAAATACATAAAGTAGCATATGATTATATGTCGGCATTTTTAATAAACAGTTGTTTTTGTAAGTGGTTATATTATTTTGTCTAGGTACTGTATATATATATATATATATATATATATATATATATATATATATATCTATTTGGTTTTTCACAAAAATTATGTTAAAAACTTTTCTTCTGCAGTCTATTTCGCAAAAGAGTTGACCTAAAATTGTTTCTTATAATTTTTTTATTTTAAAAGGTTTTGTATCAAAATTATATTTAAAAAAATACTATCCCGCACCTTTTAAGGCAAAGGGGTTAGACTAAAAATCTGAACAAATCATAAGTTTTTGGAAAATTTTTGGTCAGATTTCGATTCTGGAAAATATTGCAGTTTTTGTGTTTTTGAAAAAGAAAACATTTTTAATTCATGGCTAAATTAATGGCTAATAATGTATTTTTTGTATTTATGGCTAAGGTAGTGTGTGTATTTTTTTGAAATTAAATTAAATTAAATATGCCTTCTCCCCGTCCTCGTTATTTTTATTTTTTATTGTTATTATTTTAAATTTCTGCTCCCTGCAATATTTTTTAGTATTTTTGCCCCCATTCCTATGATATTTTGCTAAATTTTTAAACCCTCCCCATTCCAAGTGATTTTCTGATTTTTTTATATAGGCGCATATCAAACTATAGTATTATTAATTTATTAATAACATATATTTGATATTGTTTAAGTGGTTATTTTTTGCTTACCAAAATATATATATATATATATATATATATATATCATGGTACGTATATATCATAATAGAATTAAAAACTCACCAGTAGATAGAAGCAATCATGGTACACAGTGGTAGATGGTTGCTTCTATCTACTGGTGAGTTTTTAATTCTATTATCAATATATTTACAAAACTACTATCACATCTACGTAAACTTTGATTATAATGTTAAAATCCTATGTAATTCTATGTATATAATTATTTTAGGCTGAAGATGCGTTAACTAATAAAACGCGAAACGTACCATAATACTTGTTTTTTAATTTTCCTAACTAATACTGACGATTAAAGAAGAACATTTTATATCTGTATATTACTCGTCAAGAATTTACATCTATATATTATATATATATATATATTAAAATGTCTGTTTTAATAATAAATATACTGCAAATTTTCAATGTCAAATTACTGTCAAAGTCAAACAATATCCGTAAAAACGTTTACGATTACATACGTCATGTAATTATTAACACGGCAACGCGGTACATTCAAACGCTTATCAATCATTAATGAACGCTTGTGTTTATTTATTTATTTATTTATTTCTTTATTTATTTATTTATTTATTTATTTATTTATTTATTTCTTTATTTATTTATTTATTTATTTATTTATTTATTTATTTATTTATTTATTTATTTATTTATTTATTTATTTATTTATTATTGGCTCCCATATTTTTCCCTCCCATATCATTTTCATAATTTCTCTTTTATCATTTTCATTATTTTAATAAATTTTATGCCTCAATTTGTAAACTGTTTTGAATATGATTCCCGTTGCAAATTTTATACAAATATATACATGGTGTTACTAAAATATTTACCCTGTCCAAACAAAGATTTATTCGCGTCAGTAACCTAAAAGGGCTTTAGAGTCGGTAAAGTTGACCAACATAACCGAGATTAAACCGCAAATCATTCGCATATATATATGTCAGAATGTCAAATTCACGCACCACATTTATACAAATTTAAGGCTGGTTTCATGACCCCTGGAAGGGAATATTTAGATTAAGAAAAATAACGAAAAGAAAGATCTAGTACAGAAATTGTAGAGGTAATTTCACCCAACTCTGTTTGATACTATCGGTAGTAGGACTAAATGGAATTTTAAACTCGCACCAAATCTTCCTATGTTAACTGACAGTTAATTTCATATCCATGTACACCAGCATTAATGAAGGTTTGAAACCTTTGAATACATTTTTTAATTAAATTTCCTATATTTGTTGTTAATTGACAACTTTCATGTTATAAATATGTTTGTAAATAGTTTGTAACTAATTTTAGTGGAAGTAAAACATTAATAAAACATTTATATTTGTTGGACGTTATCAAAGTTACCGTAATACTGTTAAGGGATGAAAACTCTTGGAGTACGTGATTTCTCCACCGCACTAGAGGACGCCATGTGCAATAGTTTTCAACTAGAGGTCAGAACAGTATATTTGTACAAAGGAAGATTATTACTCAACTACATTGTTGACATTAAAACAAATATTTGATAAAGAATATTATTACAAAGTTACAAAATTAAAATTGTTTCAAAATCAATAATAAAAAAATATATTATTTACATCCTATGGCAGTGACAGCGAAACTTGTTCTCTAGACGGGTCAATATTATTTCGATGATACCCAATTGCACTTATCCTCCAAGCCAGAGATAATAGTTGAAGCAGTTAAAAGCGTGAAGCAAGATATAGTTTCTCTTCTACATTATTGTAATATCCACTGCTAAAAAATCAGCAGTTATGATCTTTGGGAATAAATCGACCTCTAATAATAGTTTGGATCACGGCGAAGTGAGAATTGAACTAAACAACAATATTCTACCATTAGTGCATGACCATAAGTATCTAGGCATTTGTCTAGATACACAGTTGATTCTGGATAAATTTCTAACTGCGTACTCCAGAACTGTTCTACGTTCAGTTTTTCAAATTCCATTTCAATACGTGCATTAGCTCATATTGCGAGAAGATCGTCTTTTAATAAAACGTTGTCCACTAATTTAGGTCAAACAAAAATGGATTGAATATCCATCTATTAATTTTGCCTATATTTTCCGTGTAAAAGTATCCATCAGTTGATTCACTCAATTGGTGAAAGTGTAATTTTATTTCGGGTATAATTGTGGTTTTTTCATTTTCCAAAACAATTCAGAAAAGTAAAATTTGCTAAATTCCCATTTTCAGCTCGACGTCTCCAAAATTATAATTGTTCATTAAACGAGGCTAATGCTTGGTGCTGTTATTATGTTCTTACCAAATACTTGCATTGATGTACTTAATTCATTCTGGTGGTTAAATATATCTGCTAAGTAGGCTAGACGAAGTATTGCGTTTCTATTTCTAAAAGTTTCCACTAAATCACTATTTTGGTTAATAAGAAACTGTATAATTTCTTCGCGCAATTCAAAAACCCTGGTCTGGTTTCAGTTCATAGGAATGGGGAAGAAGACAATTAGGCATGTTTCGCATAAGCGGTTAGGCAGTAATTTTCATTAAAAATTTAGAAACTTCTCACGCACCTCTAGAAATACTCTCTCGCACGCCCGGTTAAGAACCACTGCTATAAGGTATTGCAAAATTTTTATTATAGACGGTTATTTTGGAGTTCAAACTGTTTATTAAAAAACTTAAAATTTCTTCCTTATTGACTTAACAGAAAAATATATACAACAAAAATTGTTTATATTAATAAAATAAATCTTTTTTGTTGAATACCTTTTTCAATGGGGAATACACTAAAACTAAAATCTTCATGTATCTTTCTTATTATTAACTTAACAGCAAAATCATGTATGACCAAAATAGTTTATAAGTAATAAGAAACAAAAAAAAAACGATATTTTTCGAAAAACTAATCTAATCAAAAATATTCTGGTTCCCATCATTGTACATGGAGATTTTTTTCAGATTTATAGATCAACCCCTCTAGAAAATTGAGACAAGAATTTTTTACATATTTTTGGTGAAACCCCATTAAAAAAATATTTATTTAAATAAAAATGTGCTTGTTTATCCTCTCATTAAGAGGTTTCATTTGATACCCCTCTCAAAATTATTAAAAAATATTAATTTTTTCATTCATTATATATTTACTTATCGCGAAAATTCGAAAATATCGAGATTTCGACTGATAACCACGTTTCATGGTCCAGGGAATCTAAAAAACCTATTATCAAAGTGCCGTCCGTATGTATGTGTGACTAAAAAATGATTCTAATATTATAAGATCCGAAACCGGAAACGGAAGTTATTAAACTATAAAATTCAAAAAAATATCATTTTCGACAACTTTATCTCAAAAACTATATGATATAGGCACCATAAGATCTCGGGAAATTTTACAATATCTCTAGGGAAACGAAGAACTGAAATTTAAATACTTTCCGAGATTCCCGGGCGGGAATTCCCGGGAATGACCCCCTAATTGCAGTTATATAGTGCGTTCGAAGGTGAGTTTGCAGTATAGCTCTTATGGAAAATGGGAGCGGTGTTGGCAAATGTTGTAAAAGTGTCAAATGTGTGAATTTTAATAATATGAAAAACTCGTATGATTTACAAAAATCAACTCTTATAAAACTCAAAATAACAGTCAACAAAAATAAATGGCCATTTGTAGAATACTGCGTCTTCACAGATCAGCGCGTTTTAGAGCTGGCAACGTCCACAAGCAAGAAAAGGATAATGTCATTGTGTAAACCCATTAGAGAGTATGAAAAAGAACTACTCCATATGCCCTGTACTGCAAACTCACCTTTGAACGCACTATAGCAATCAATCAATCTTCAGAGATAGTTTTGAACCAGTGATGGGCGCGTAGAATACATGATGTAGACTAATGTAGATTTTACGCGTAAACATGTCAAGTAGAATATGCCTTTGTTTACGTGTCGAATGTAGAATGTAAACTGTACATGCGCAGTACGTTTAAATGTAATATTTGAAATAATAAAATGGTAATAGTTTAAATAGTTTACTTTAATTTTTATATTTATTTCAATTTTATGTAGTTCTAATTACATATATTGTTTCCAAAAATGTTATCTCACAAATCGTATGTTGTTATGGACAATATAAATTACTTGATTTCTGTCTGTATGATCTACTAAAGTAAAATTAAAATTAAAAGTTAGTAGTTGTTTTAATCAGGAAGCTGTCAAAAATCTTAAATTTGAGTTCTTTACTGCCTCTTCTGCTTAAAACTGGCGGTATTTTATTTTTTTACACGTTACATAACCTCATTTTTCATTATTCTACGCTAGATTCTACGTGTCTACACAGTCTACACTTCTCTACGCTGTCTACGGTAAATTTACACGTAGACGTAAAAAATTCAAGTTTACGCGTAGACGCCCATCTCTGTTTTGAACAATCTTAAAGAAAATTTTGTCTGTTCGATGTTACTTTAAATTTTATATCAATTCTTGATACATCACCCTCAACTTTTCCTGAAATTCCTATGGGATAAAGTTGAAGTTTTTTTGTCCCAAGTGTTAAATTTGCTTAAATGTGAGTTTGTGACTTTACGGAAAGTAGCAAAGTGTTTCGTTTAAAACATTTAATCGTTCAAATAACATCAAACTTTCATTAAAATTTAAATCAAGCAAAATGAATTTCATTATCCCAAACATTTAATTAACAATCTAAATCCAGTAAACTTATGAAATCATCTGATACTAACTCGCCATCTTAAACGTGGAAATATCAGTGCGTTGTAAACAACAAAGCCTTAGATTCCTGAGGGAATCAAGGGAAAATGCGTGTAGATAAGCGGGAATGCTTAAATTTCAAAGAACACATGTGCCCCTGAAACTGGTTTAAGAAACTTGAATGGGAATTCAAAATGAACTTTTAAACATTCAATGCATTTAAGAGTGAGGATAATACAGGAAGAATAGACGAGAAAGGACAAAACACAAAGAATAGGACACTACCTTTTATTCAAAAAGTATTCATAATTTTTTTGTTACTTCGGTGATATTCTATAATACAGGAAACGATAAAAAATAATAATAAAAATGTATTACATTGTAATAATAATGATAATAAAATAAAACAATACCTATTCAGAGTGGTTTTAAAATATAGTACCTAGACAAAATATTATAACCACTTAGAAAAACAACTATTTATTAAAAATGCCGACATATAATCATATGCTACTTTATTTATTTCTTTAACATATCGTGTATTTATTAAAAGATAAGCTATTTTAAACATCTTCAACTCTGTATTTTTATTCTGAGACTGATTTGCATGAACAAAAAGTACCGATTTTGTCCTGGCCAGGTAATTCGCCGGATATCAATTCTATCGAAAATGTTTGGAACCTCCTGAAAAGATTTATTTATGATTTAAATAATACTAATAAACAAGTTTTAATAGATAATATTAAAAAAGTATGGTATGTCTCTCAGAAATTGAGAGTATTCCTCGAAGAATTGCGTCAGTAATAAAAGAAAAGGGGAGCAACACAAAATATTAAAAACATTTTATAAATGTACTAAAATATTTTGAAATAATAAAATACAAAATAAAAATAAAATTGTTGTATTACTATTTTGTTGATTTTGTGTAAAACAATGAATTTTTAAAAAATCGTAAGTGGTTATAATATTTTGTCTAGGTACTGTAAGTTCAAAAGTAAATTTGAAAGTAAAAGGCTTAGGGGAGAGTTGGGAAAATGTATTACAAATTACAAAATCTGTCTGTCTGTCTGTCTGTCTGTCTGTCTGTCTGTCTGTCTGTCTGTCTGTCTGTCTGTCTGTCTGTCTGTCTGTCTGTCTGTCTGTCTGTCTGTCTGTCTGTCTGTCTGTCTGTCTGTCTGTCTGTCTGTCTGTCTGTCTGTCTGTCTGTCTGTCTGTCTGTCTGTCTGTCTGTCTGTCTGTCTGTCTGTCTGTCTGTCTGTCTGTCTGTCTGTCTGTCTGTCTGTCTGTCTGTCTGTCTGTCTGTCTGTCTGTCTGTCTGTCTGTCTGTCTGTCTGTCTGTCTGTCTGTCTGTCTGTCTGTCTGTCTGTCTGTCTGTCTGTCTGTCTGTCTGTCTGTCTGTCTGTCTGTCTGTCTGTCTGTCTGTTCGGTAAAAATTGTAGCCAAACGGCTAAACCTAGAGAGTTGAAAATTGGCTTGCTTGTACAACTTTTTGACCCGCACATAGGAAAAATACTAAAACATCTAAAAAACATATCCCCCTAAAAATATAAACAAATATGTGCTCATCGAAAAAAAAATATTTTTTTAAAATTCTGAGTAGGGTATCAAATGAAAGCCCTTAGTACGTGGATTAACGTTCAAAATTTAATTTTTGCAAAATAAATTATTTCGAGGCGATTTTTGCCTAAATTGTGCAAAAAAATTTTTGTCCCACACCCTGTAGCCCAGATGGTTTAAACTAAAAATGTGAAAAAATTCTAAGTAATGTATAATGGTGTGAACCGGAATAGTACAACAGGAATTTTTGATCAGATTATGTTTTCGGAAAATAACGCATTTTTTGTGTTTTTTGGTTGACGATGCATACATGTTATACTCTTATAACACACTAAGTTGATAAGCGTTTGGTGGTCTAGTGGCTCAGTTGCTCGACAACCACACAGGATCGTTATTCACTACACAGGTTCGTTCCTGGCTTGTGGAGTCAATTTTATTTTTTGTTTTTTTTTTTTCATATTTATTATGTTTAAATTAATTTGTTAAAATTATAGTTATATTTTAACATAAAATTTGTTTTTAAAGCTCTGAGATTAACAGACGATAAATTATTTTAAAAAGATCGTTCATTTTGCTGTGGTTACTACAAAGTAAAATTTGTCCTACACACTCAGCATGCCGCCTTCACTTATTATATACCTGCGAAACCCTGCAATGTGTGAAAATTCACACTTCACATTTTTCTACTAAATTCACACCGCAAATTTTTTAGGAAACTGCAATTAAAGCAAAAGCCGCCGCTGTAACGAGTAAGTCAATTGGTCAGTTCAATTTTTTTCCGATTATAGTTAATCTGACGTAATGCCAAGAATAAATATTTTAAACTGTTCATTTTTCATTTATGTTTATCCAATATTTTTTTGATGTCAATTGAGCATACTGGATCAATATGAATGATATATATTAGTTGTCTGTAAACATGTGTCAGAAACATGATCGCAGCGAAAATGTAACGATATTATTGCCCGTATCGAATTTCTAGTTTGAGGCGAGATTAAATTATTAGGCCCCAGATGCCCTGAATTCGCTCTAATTATACCGCTGACAATATCTCGCACAATAAACGTACGGCCTTAATGACAAAACTGCATAACAATAAAACTTATTAAATCCGATACTCGTGTACAAATCAGTTAATTGAAACGCGAAATAAAATCATATTGTTGAAATATGTTAGATACTTTCTACTTCATTCCAACAATGTTAATCCACCAGACCCCGCAATCGGTCTGTGATTCCGACTTAAAGTCATAGACTTCTAATAGGATAATACAAATTACACTACAAACTTGATAAACAGATTTTTATTTCAAGTTGTTAGTTTTGTATCAGAAACTTGTAAGAACTGTGGTGTTTACCCTCCCCTTAGCTGATCTGTTCATATTTTGTGAGATTTTTCCACTGGCCAGCCACAAATTCTTATAAAAAAGTTTTAATTCTGATTTACTTTTATTCCTAAGAAAATACTTCTAAATTTGGTAATTGTCGTATAATCCTGTAGTGTATGTATAATCGTGGGTAGACACAAGCAAAGGATGAATGGATACTCTCCATACATCATGGAGAGGAGTTATGGAAGCGTAGGTTTAATGGAGAGATGCGACTGACGCAAGCCATAATAAAGGAGATCAATGGAATTGAATGGAATTTGCACCAAATGCCGTCAATTTCTGTATAATACATTATTGATTTTTGACATTAAGAATCAGTGGCGGACGCAAAAGGAAGACAGGGAAGGATAACGGATGTTAACCCTCCCCCCAATTAGCATCAGTACTATAACAATAGAAACCCATATTCTTTTTTTGCATTCTACAAATAAACCAAGGTGGACTTTTATTTCAAAATTAGTTATAAAGTAGATTATATAATAATATAATACTAAAAGAGTTCTTCCCGTTCTTCACATGGGTTTGAAACGTTTATGTAATTTTTTAATAATATAATTTGTGAAAATTGTGAATTAAAAAATTGATGTGTAATGTGAATTTTGACACATTTCAGGATTTCGCAGGTATATTATAAGTGAAGGCGGCATGCTGATTGTGTAGGACAAATTTTGCTTTGTAGTAATCATGGCAGTAGCAATCAAAACATAAGACAGGAGGACAAAATAGTAGAAATAACATCAGAAGAACTGGAAAAAGCCATTACCAAAGCTAAAGTAGGAAAAGCGCCCGGAAACGATAAGATAACTTTGGACATGATAAAAGCAGCTCCGGAAGAAGCAAGAGTAAAGATGTTAAACATCATGAATAGGGTACTAAAGAACGGTGAGGCCCCGGAGGACTGGAAAATAGGGATAATTACACCGATACTGAAAAAAGGAGATCCGAGAGAGTGCAGTAATTATCGAGGAATCACGCTCTTACAAGTACAGTAGCTAAGATATTCGCTAGAATACTAGAAGAAAGACTAAGAAGTAAATTAGAAGGAACTCTGGAAGATAACCAATACGGATTCAGGCCTAACAGAGGAGTGTTGGACCCGATATTCATGTTGCGCCAGATCAGCGAAAAGGCGCTTAGAGAAGACAGGGAGTTACATGTATACTTCGTAGACCTAGAGAAAGCATACGACAGGATAAAGCGAGATGATGTATGGAGTGTACTCAGATCTAGAGGAGTAGAGGATTATCTTGTAGCAGGAGTGCAAAGCCTATATGACGGAACTAAATGCTATGTACAAACCAACAACTGCCGGTCTAGTTTCTTTGAAACAAAAATCGGTCTAAGGCAAGGATGTATATTGAGCCCACTTCTGTTTACAATAGTACTCGATACAGCTATTAAGAACACTAGAAAAGAAATACAAAAATATTCTGTAGGGTATTGGAAAATGAACAAGGTTACCATCTCAGAGCTGTGCTATGCAGACGACAAGGTCCTAATTGCCAATAATGAGGAAAGTCTACAAGGTAACCTTGATATTTATAATTACTGTCTAGGCATGATCAACATGAAAATAAGCTGCGAAAAAACCAAAAGTATGGTCATAAGTACAAGACCGGTGAAACAGCTCATTAAATTAGAAGGAAAACCCATAGAACAGGTCGAGCATTTCAAATATCTCGGATCCGTTTTCTCAGCAGATGGAAAAATAGACCGAGAAATAACGGAACGAGTTGGATCTGCTGGCAGGCTATTTAATAGCATTAAGAACTGTTTCTTGGCAAAACGGGAAATTCCGACTGAAGCAAAAGTCCAGATATTCAAGAAAGTGGCCATACCAGTGCTGACATATGGGTCAGAGGCTTAGACAACAACAGAGAAGCTAAGAAGCAGAATAAGAAGTAGTGAAATGAGGTTCCTACGAAAGATCAAGGGAAAGACAAAATTGGACAGAATAAGGAACACAGAATATAGAGAAGAACTGAGAACCAAACCAGTAGAAGAAGTAATAGAAGAAGGGTAACTTAGGTGGTACGGTCATATTCAAAGGATGGAAGATAGTAGAGACACGAAGAAAGTTTACGAGGCCAAAGTAACTAAAGGAAGACGCCGAGGAAGACCGAGAAAGGAGTGGAGTGACGAAATCAAAAGTGCTATAGAGAGAAGAGACATCACCTGGAATGGAGCAAAAAGTAAGACGAAGAATAGGAGTGAATGGAAAAAGCTGTGGCGCCGTTCTCCCACGAAAGAAGAGAACAAGTACAAGTAACAATCAAACTCTACACATAAAGCCCGACACCAGTGATGGTAAAAGGGCTCAACGATTAAGTAAGTAAGTAAGTAATCATGGCAAAATGAACGATATTTTTAAAATAATTTATCGTCTGTTAATCTAAGAGCTTTAAAAACAAATTTTATGTTAAAATATGTTTTTGTTAATTTTAATTCGAATACCTAATAACATTATTTAGGTTTCTAAATATGTGCAGTATTTTTTTATATAACAAGGTTCATTAAGATTTTGAAAATTGCGCCTATGGCTTCCATTGGTTATTTTAAGTCATATAGTCTGCCCCTCTGGTTTCGTATACATGACATATAAAATGAAAATATAATTTCAACAATTCCAAGTGGTTATTAAATTTACGCTCTTAAAAATTAAATGCAACATTTGCCAAAATATAACTAGAATTTTGACAAAATAAAAATGGAAAATAGAAACAAAAAAAAAAGAATTGTCTCCTCTGCCCAGAAGCGAACCTTAGTTCACTGAGTAGCAAACGAGCAGCCATTAGACCAGGATACGCCTTATAGTATAGTGTGTTACATAACTATAACTTCTGTACATCAACCAAAAAACACAAAAAATGCGTTATTTTCCGAAAACATACTCTGATCAAAAATTCCTGGTGTACTATTCTGGTTCACACCAATGTACATGACTTTTTTTCAGATTTTTAGTTTAAACCATCTGGGCTACAGGGTGTGGGACAAATTTTTTTTTGCACAATTTTGGCAAAAATCGAATCAAAATAATTTATTTTACAAAAATAATTTTTTTATCGTTAATCCACGTACTACGTAATCAACAGGCTTTCATTTGATACCCTACTCTGAATTTAAAAAAAAAAAATTTTTGACAAAGTAGATGTTTTAGTATTTTTCCTATGTGCGGGTCAAAGGGTTGTATAAGCATGCCAAATTTCAACTCTCTTGGTTTAGCCGTTTGACTACAATTTTTACCGAACAGGCAGACAGACAGACGATAAAATGATGGTATAAGGGTTTTTTGGTCACCCTATAATTTTCCAACAAAAAAAAAAAAAAAACAGAACGGTAAAATATTAATCCAATGTCAAATAATAAGCTGTTAAAGTTGGCAATATTATTAACTACAAATTTTATCCTTGACGACCTGATAATAAAAATTGTTTCTAATAAAAAGACAAATACGTTTTGATGAATGCCTTTTTTCAATTAGATAAGTATTTGAACCTGACCAATAGTCTATAGGGATTTGCAGCTAAGCACCCTACCATCTGGTGAGCGTTTCATGAACTTGTGTACATCAGATAACATTTCGTTTTGTGTATTGGTTTTGTATGAAGTTTGTTTTTAAAGTTTTATTATAATCATTGAAAAATGTATAATACATATTGTTGTGTGCCTATGTGCAATTCATTGAAAAGAAGAAACCCGGAAATATCGTTTCATTTGTTTCCACTAATATCAGACACCGTACGGTTCGAAACAAAATTGGGAAAGCAAGAGGTTAGGAATCGACGCGATGTTTAGATAAACAAT
Source organism: Liopterus haemorrhoidalis (assembly GCA_963971575.1). Classification (NCBI taxonomy): domain Eukaryota; kingdom Metazoa; phylum Arthropoda; class Insecta; order Coleoptera; family Dytiscidae; genus Liopterus; species Liopterus haemorrhoidalis. The sequence goes on from OZ020615.1 coordinate 2,013,054, forward strand.
TTAAAAATTGGAAAAAAAGTGAGCCCTTATATCAAAGTTTACTCATTACATTTTAATGATAGTGACTACAAAAAATATTTTCAATTTTGTATTTATTATCGCATATCTTGAAAATTCCTGTTATTGTGTGTGGGTTTGTAATGCACAAGTTTGTAGACATAATGCATAAATCTTTATGAACTCTCTGTTTTTTTCAGTGACTCCACACAATATTATATGCCCAGCATTGTAGATTTCTACCCCTTGGTAAACAACACGGGAATTATTATTTCCCCCAATATAGTTAAAATAATCGACAATGGAAAACCGCCATAACTTAAAACCAGATCACAAAATGTAGTATTTTAGATGTTTACAAGTAATGTCACTTCACAAAATCAGAAAATCCCAAACAATTATTTATTTTTTGTTGTTGTTTGATATACTTTTCGCTATTATTTACTAGTAAATGTCAAGTGGTATCTGATTTAGAATGGTTTCAAAAAAATCCGCGTGGCGCTACGATCTTAAAATTTTTCCCCTATAGTTACCAAGGCGAAAGAAAGAAAGAAAAAAATAGAAATAAAAAAGTATTTGATCCCTCCATAAATTGTCAATGCTACATTGTTGATTGCTGCACATGTCCAAAGAAAGTAGCTAGAATTTCTCACGTTTTTCTAAAGCCATGTCACAAAAACTATTGTTTAAAACTTTATCAAAGTATGCATTGTTAAAATTTCTTTACCAAACAGAAGATGCTGGAAAACTGCAAACGCATTGAAACAATGATTCATAACTGCTTGCATTTGCAACTTATGTTGTACAAGATTTCAAGTTAATAATTTAACCAAGATAATAGGCACGTGGAAACTTACGTTTTATACAACACAAAACATGGTTACAGAAATTAGATATTTAAGTTTTAAGGACATTGTTTAATTGCGTTATTCAATGTACTTCGCACCAAATTTATGGTAGCGATAATAGAACTAACACTTCGTCTATCTTCAACTTAACGCCGCGTATAACCACCAGAGATTACAAGTTTCTTATACAAAATTAACAATCTGAAATAGAATTAGCAACAATCTATACATTAAATTTTGCAACGAATGTTTACCTATCTAATAGGATATTTCTAATTGTAGAAAACATATTTGTCATATTTATTGCGATTTCTCTAAACTCTCAAAATAGGCCTCTATTTCATTCATAGGCCTCATTCGACCCAAATCTCTTACCACTGTGCCATGTCTTCAAGTTTAAAAATAAATAATAGTCGCAAGTGGCCAATCTGACGAATATGGTGGGTGAGGAACCAATTCGCAGCGCAATTCATGAATTTACCTGAGTTATCACGCAGTTGCTTTTGTTTAATTCGAACTGATTTCCTAAAAAGCATTTGTATATATTTTTTTATTCACCTATATTAATTTTTCATTTATTAACATCTTTTTGTTCAATTTGTTCTAATAATAATTAACTTAAAATACACAGACTTGCCATGATTAATTCTAAAAATTTATGTGAAGTTTGAATTTTCACACATTTCAGGGTTTCGCAGGTATTTAGTAAGTGAATGATGATTATTTGGAATGCCAAAACAAATTTTATGTTACAATATTTTTTTGTTAATTTTAATTCGAGTGCCTAATACCACTATTTAGGTTTCTAAATATATGCAGTATTTTTTTATATAGCAAGGTTTGAAAATTGCGCCTATGGCTTCCATTGGTTGATATAAGTCATAAACTCCGCCCCTCTGATTTCGTATACATTGAAACATAGAATTAAATTATAATTTCAACAATTGCCACTGGTTATTAAATTTACGCTTTTAAAAATTAAATGCAACATTTGCCAAAATATAACTAGAGTTTTGAAAAAATAATTTAAACAAAATAAAAAGGTAAAAAAAAACAGAAATAATAAAATTGTCTCCAGATCGGAAGCGAACCTTGGTTTGCAACTTACCAAGCGAGGAGGCTTGGTAATGATAACACCATTAAAGCGTACTGGTTTACTGTGTTACATAACGTATTAAATATTGACATAGTCTACCAAACACTACAAAAAAATGCGTTATTTTCCGAAAACATAATCTGATCAAAAATTCCTGTTGTACTATTCCGGTTCACGCCAATGTACAATGAATTTTTTCAGATTTTTAGTTTAAACCATCTGGGCTACAGGATGTGGGACAATTTTTTTTTGCACAATTTTGGCAAATATCGCGTCAAAATAATTTATTTTGCAAAAATAAAATTTTAATCGTTAATCCACGTACTAAGGGCTTTCATTTGATACCCTACTCAGAATTTTAAAAAAAATATTAATTTTTTCGATGAGCACATTTTTGTTGATATTTTTAGGCGGATATGTTTTAATATTTTTCATATGTGCGGGTCAATGAGTTGTATAAGCATGCCAAAATTCAACTCGCTAGTTTTAGCCGTTTGGCTACAATTTTTACCAAACAGACAGACAGACAGATAGACAGACGAAAAATGACGATATAAGGGTTTTTTGGTCATACCTACAAAACCCTAAAAAGTTTTCCGTTTGTATCCAATTTTCTGGATCCCGCCGTATTAACAGGATATTTTTGGCTCAGAGCCAAAATTTGTTGTTGGTATGGCCACACGTTCAATTACATGACAAATGTGTCCTTTGAAAACATGCTTGGGGGGGGGGATCCCTTTAAGTGCGCTTTTTATTGACCGTATATTTTCACAAGCACATCCTCGAGGTTAATGTCCTAGTTTCTTAAGTTACCAATATTTTAATATAAGATTTTCCTGTTATAATAATCTATTGATATTGCATCCATGCATTCTGAAATCCAATTTCCAGAAGACCAGGTAATTCAAAGTGGTATTTTCAGGTGATGATATCCATTCTTGCGCTGGCTGAATGTGAACCACGGAATTATGGTGGACAATACCCCTCACCCCTCAAACATTCCACCTTAGAAGCATCTTGTGTTATAACAAAAATTTTACATTCCTGTATGTTGAAATGGACAATGGGTTTTTAAATTAAAAATATTTTTGTTCTAAAAAATTGTTAGAAAAAGAATTTTCCCTGTTGTTTTATGAAATTTAAATACTGATTTGATCATAAAATATCTGAAATAGTACAATATTTATATACAATATGATTGAAATAAAGGGGTTTATACGTTTAGAATGCATAAATAGTAATAAAATTACGTGAAAGATTAAATTCGCTACCATATCTTTTATAGTAGTAAATTACCCAAGTTTAAGAATATAATAATATAGTTTCATAGTTAGCACGTTAGTTTTAATATAACGCACTGTATCCAGTTTCACTTCTGAGTAAAATCAAATTTAACGAACGCTAAGCTAAGGATGCCGGTATAAATTCACAAACACATTCGCACTAACAACTACTGTTGCCCTTTCCAGTTATTTTTAGGGTTTTGTAGGTATGACCACCAAAAAACCCTTATAACGTCACTCATGTGTCTGTCTGTCTGTACAGGTAGAAATTGTAGACAAACGGCTGAAGATAGAAAGTTGAAATTTGGCATACTTGTACAACTTTTTTATCCACATATAGGAAAACTATAGAGAGTTCAAAAAAATACAGAGCGGGATAAATATAAACAAATATGTATTTAATGGAAAAATAAATTTATTAAAAAGGCTGAAATAGACAAAATTATTAGAAGCCAGTGGGGAAGGGAGACCGTTTCAATACTACTTTTTTCTATAAGCAATATGAAATAGATAAGACACTTAAAGGACAGTATAACAAATTGTTTAAAACATATATTGACAACAATACTGTATTTTTAATGGAAATCGGATTTTCCTAGCTGGGATCATTTGAACCCAACAGTGTTTAGTGCTGGGATAATTTGAACCCAACCGTTTTGAATTTTGAAGACATATAAAAAAATAATAAAACTGAATATGAGTTATCATTTATTATAGAAAAAACAAAATAAGAAATAAATTTATGTATGAGATTTGGTGAAACAAGTTATACAATATGGGATGTTGCAAGCCTTGCAAATATGTTTTGTTCGTCTTTCCCTCCTCTCCCTCTTACAGCCATCACAGCGGCTCATTTTATCAGTTTTTACTAAGACAGTGCATGAATCACGTACTACAACCTACAAAAACTGAACGGGATAATTAAAACCCATTAACAATGCATTTTGAGAGTTCAATGTTGATTTGAAAATTCTTGGGATTAATTAATCCCTTTAGTACTGAAACGGTTAAAAGAAGATTTAGTTAAATCCGCATAAATACATCAAATTATGTCCTATACAATTTTTTGTCCAAGGCTTGGTTTACTAGTTAGGAATTATTTAAATTTTTAAAGTTTAATAACTTCCGTTTCCGGTTTCTGATTTTAATAAAAAAACAATAGGATTCTTCCCAATTATTAGGATAATTTTTTAGCACCAGAACGAACTCTTTAAGTTAAACCGTTTTTGAGTTATCGTGTATACACACAGACACACACACACACACACAGACACACACACACACAGCCACACACAGACACACACAGACACACACATACGGATGGCACTCCGAAAATAGTTTTTTTGGATTCCATGGACCATGAAACGTGGTCATCCGTCAAAATCTCGACATCGAAAATTTTCGCGATTACAATACTTGCCCCTTATATATTAAGGTCGGGCAAGTAAAAAGTAAAACAGTCCAACATAGCAGAACACATGATCACTAATAATCATATCCTTTCCATAAATGACTTTAAAATTTTACACATTCATAATAAAAATTATAAACTGAACCTTTTAGAATACCGAGAAATTTATAAAAATATCAACTCTGGAATTCCCTTAATGAATGAGCAGATTGAATTTTAAACTTTACCCGTAATACATCGGTAAAGAATAAAATTTCCCTTATCTGCTAATATGGTTTACACTTGTATTCCCTACCATTAATATTTGTTCCCACTGAATGTATCTGTTAAAAATTAGTTTAGTTTGTAATTTGAATTCCTGTAGATGGCGTCACTGCCGAAATACGTATAGAGTACATTAAACTTATATTTGTGAAACTTACCGAGTGCTTTATTTATTTATTAATTTTATATTAAATATATGATAACAATGACAAAATAAAATGAACAACCCTGTATAGGTTTACAAAAGAGATTTACAGCCATTATCTGCGAATGAGTCAACCAAAATTTCATTTTAATGTCAATAAAATTAATAAAACTCAAAATTTTTGTTATATTTTTACAAAAAGAATTTAATTTTATATCTATGAAAAATTCTATATTGAATTCGGCCTTCATAAAGATATATTGTAAATTTTTTAATATCAAATTTTATGAAAGGCGAAAAAAAGTTTGCTAGATTACATAAAATTTTACTTTTAAAATTAGAAATACATTTAATCAAATTAAATTTAACAGGGTTGTGTAAAGTTTAATTGTAAATCGAAATTATATCCTTGCCCAAACTTACCTATTTATCCAGTTTTATCCAAAATTCCTGAAACAAAATTTAATATTAATGTATTTTTAGTTTTTGCAAAAATGAGTTAGTTTATACGATACATATATTCAAATATATTCAGTAAATTCCAGGATGACCTGTTGTCTATGTGTATATTTACATAAATTTACACAAACTAACATATTTACAAGACTATATATAAACCATTGTGGTCTGGTGGTAAAAGCGCTTTCACATCAGGAAGTAGGCTTGCGGCTTCAAGTAAATAACATAACTACAAATTTCAGAATAAATGTTTAGAAAATGAAACACCGTTCTACGAGGTGTGTAAATTAAGTAACTGAACTGGTTTTTTAATTTTTTTATTCGAATAGAATTACAGTTCAATATTGTCTCCCTCAAAATAACTTTCAAGAGAAGCCACACAGCGCTGGAGACGGTTCTTCCAATCCTCATAGCAGTTCTGGAACTCGGATACTGGAATAGGTTTCAGCTGGTCGATTACGGACGTTTGAATGTTTTCGAGTGTCCCAAAATGACGTCCCTTGAGGTGATGTTTCATTCTTTGGAAGAGGAAAAAGTCACAAGGACTCAAGTCAGGCGAATAAGGAAGCTGAGGAGCCACATGAATCTTTTTACTGGCCAAAAACACGTTTATTGAAATTGCTGTGTGACAAGACGTATTGACAAGGAAATTCATTGATGAAAATCTGATGAACGGTAGTGTGAGTCAAATTCAATTCTTCCTCGATTATTCTGACTACGAACCGACGATCTGAACGCACAAGATCTCGGATTCTGTCGATATTTTCATCGGTTCTTGAAGATGAAGGCCTTCCGCTGCGTGTTTCATCTTCAAACAAATCTCTTCCTTCTGAAAATGCCTTAAACCACCAAAAAACCTGGGTCTTTCACAAAACACTTTCTCCGTAGGAAAAGTTTTGCAAAAGTTTTTGTTGCACTATGTCCAAGTCTGAAGCAAAACCTGATAGCACACCATTGCTCGAAATGAATGTCACTCATTTTTAGAACGCACTAGAAAAAACTGTGAAAAAAATCGCTACGGACAACAAATTGACTCTAGCGATTTACGATTTTATCGATTTTTTGCCATTTTCAAGGGTTTTGAAATACTGCCCATACAAAACTTAATAATTTGTTTATTAAAGCCCTTTTTTTAGACTAAACAATGTAGTAGAATTTTAAAAATTCAAAACGTATATTTCTATCCCTAACCATTTTTTAGTTAGGATTAACCAAAATTTTCAAAAAAATTAAAAAAAAAAAATTTCAAAAAATATGTTTCAAAATATAGTTACAAGCTAATTAGGGCCTTACGATTTCAAAAACTTAAACCGCAGGTCTTTATCGCATTTTGTTTTTGAGATACATCCATGACAAAATTTCTATAATTCACTCCATATTAAAATGTCATAATTTTAAAATTCGAAAACGAATAAGGCCTCAATTTTTTTCTAGACTAAATAAACCACGAGAAATCCAAATATACTAACCGCAGGTCTCTATCCTTAACCGTTTTTGAGTTGTGCTTTTTTTAATTCACAATTTTCACAAATAATTTAAATTATGCCAAAAAAATGTTCGTAATCTCAAAATGCGTAAAATGATTAAAGCCCTAAATTTTTTCTAGAATAAATAATCTACCTGGAATCCAAATATTTTAACCGCAGATCTCTATCCTTAACCGTTTTTGAGTTGTCCTTTTTTTAATTCACAATTTTCACAAATAATGTAAATTATGACATTTAAAATAAATGTTCGTAAACTCAAAACGCGCTAAACGATTAAAGCCCCAAATTTTTTCTAGACTAAATAAACTACGGATAATCCCAAAATTTTAACCGCAGGTCGCTATCTCTAACCGTTTTTGAGAGACAGACAGACAAAAATTGATTTTTTGTGGATATTTTCTTATATTCGTCTAAAACATGTAGAAACAAAAATGAGACTGAAAAAAAATAAAATAAAAACAGATATAGCCTCCAATTTTATTAGTATAAATTTAAGGCTATTAAATAATTCTTAAAATAGATATTTGGCATTCCAGCAACCAATTTACTAGACCAATTTCCGTGCTAACAAATAGCTTAGTTATCCTAATATATCGCATTCTCTGGTTGTTGTTAAATATATAGGTTCTTGCGAGATGGTAGCACATAACACACCCAGGCACACAGACATACAGACATACATACATGTATTCACACACATATAGACACACGTGCGGACAGCCTTAATTAATGAGCTGGGAAATGAACAGTGAGTGGTCTGTCAGAACACCACTCCATAAATTCATGATAGCCCTGTGAGAGATACCGATGAAAGTAGACAAATAACAGATGTTTAAAAAATATGGTTAAATTACAGGAAACGGACGATTAAAAAAAGCACGTCATGAAGTTTATGAAGCAGCATAATAAATATTTGGGAAGGAAATTGAACATTAGTCGATCAGAGCAAAACCCAAAAGATATATCAAATTTAAAATATTTTAATAGAATTTAATAACAACAAATGTACCGAGGAAAAAAAATGTTTTTGAACAAACTGTTAAATATGACACAACAAAGTTCTGTAAATTTTTTAAATATATTTGTGGGTTTCATATAACTTTTATATTTATACAGTTTTGTGTAGAAATATTCTAATAATGCGTCAACATTTTTTTCGACGTGATTGTATATAGTTTAGAGCCTTCGTCGAAAAATTCTATACTAAATGATAATGGAATGTCACTTGGTACGTTCTTTACGAAAATTAAATTAGCCGACTGGCGTAGCATAGTAGTAACACATCTGCTCTGCGTTGTCTCGGGTTCGAATCCCGTTCAGGCATAGAATTTTTCAAAAATAAGATTGTCCTGGCTAATTGCCAAAGCAGCAAAGGCTATTAAAATTTGTTTTATTGCTTTTCAAAATATTCACCTTTAAGATTTATACACTTTTGCATGTGTTCATTTTATTTTATTTTAATTATATATTTTAAAGTCTATAGTTTTAATTTTATATTTCTTATGTATTATTTATTTATATATTTCACGTTATACTTACTCAGATTCTACATTCTACATTATACATTATACTCTCATTTATGCTGTTATATATTATATAATTATTATAGTTACACTACATTCTATTGTCATACACTTATATTAATTATCCTATTATAGCTCCGATGAAGAATAAATCTTATTCGAAACTTGTCAGCTGATTTGATTAGTTTTCATTGCTGTCCGCAACCCGTACAACCTCCTCTTCCATTAGTATCTACGGACACGACTACTCCACATTACAAATTAATGGTGTTTAGAAGTAATGTAACAGGGGAGGGAGTAGATTTTTTACTATAAATATCAATATAAATTCACTTTACTTTGTCGATCACATTCCAGCTAAAATCATAAATCGGCTAAGGTCAGAAATCCCTCGGACATACATTCAACTTGGCAAATTTTCATTCAGTATGTAATTTTCAGTTTTCTTATTTTGATTCTGTTTTTATTTCTAAGTCTTTTGATTTTATTCAATTTTTATTTATTGTATTTCCTAGAACGACTGCGGAGCCTCTGAGAAGTGCACGCGGAGCACCTAGGGCTATGCGGAGCACAGGTTGGGAACCAATGCTCTATCGAATGAGTCAAAATAAAATGTTTGTTCCTATTTAAAATAAGAAAGTTACACAACGTACTTTGAGAACCACTGGCCGAAAATAAAATTGCTTTACTCATTGTTATTTTCCTGTAAAATAGTATTTAGCAGTGGTGAGCAATTTAAAATGAACACCCTGTATAGTCGGATCAATTTGATTTTTTTAAATTTATTTTGATGTTACAGTGTGACCCCGGTGTGTCCGTGTGTTTAAATTTTTGATTTCATTTTAACATTTTTAATTTTTAAGAACTTAGGATTTCCAACAATTTAAGTGACAATCTAAATTCTGATCATCTTTCGTACGTATTATTAAATTATTTAATTCAATTTTTGATATAATTTAAATGAGTGTAGGTAGTTTTAATGAGTATTTTCGAGGATGGATTTCATATGTTATAATAGACTGGTCCACAGGGACCTTAACGCGAGGCTGAGAGGTATTTTATTCTGGACGATGGACGAAAATCGTTAAGTCCGGTTTGGGAGCGCTTAACCTCTAACCCGGAAGATGGAATGAAAATATATGACCTTATACCAGTTACACTCAACAATACATATAAAAAATGGTTAACACTGTAAAAGGAAAGATAAATAAATATCATAAAAAAAGGAGATGGAATTTGTCGATTTGGGATCAAGTAGATAGATATATTATAATGACCAAAAAAGACAAAACTAAAATAATTGCAAGTGCAAGAGCACCTCCTTGCACCCAAATCTATGGGAAATTTTAAGTTATTTGTGCCTATGTTGTTCTATTTTAATTGTTCTCAAACATCCTTAAAGTTATCAAGGACTCAGTAACAATCTTAGCAAACCATAACACTTAGAACAATTGCAAGTTCTTAACTCTACATTAAGTCGTGTTACGCCTTAAATGAAGTTATCAGGGCTCGCATGTAAACTGTTCTAACTTGTGAATGAATACAATATTTAAGGTTGAAGACGTTAGTTCGTGCAGCTTGTTAACTTTCACCAATCAACGCTTCATGTTTGAACATGTTCGTTAGACTTAATGTATGCTCACACTAAAATATCAAAGTATGGATATTAACAAGTTTAAATTACTCTATACTTTATGATATTATGGTGCTTTGAAGATGGAGCATATGGTAATAGGCGTGGAATCATTATTTTTAAGATATTGTAAGAAGAGACGAGCTTGACGAGCTTGACGAGCTTGAGATGGACTATCTATAAATACTGGCAGATTAAGTCATCCAGAGGCCTGAAGCACTAACAATTTTGAGGCCCCCAGGCCAATTTTCAGGGAAACTTGACGACATAAAATAATTCTTTATAATTAATAAATAATCCAGTTCTTTTATACAAGTCAATTTTTCGATATCGTGTGTAAAAGTTGACCGAAAGCTGAGGATGCAAATGTAACAGTTATATTTTTTATACAAATCGACAAAGTCTATAGCCCTGTCCAACAAGTTCAAGTTCAAGTTCAAGTTCAAAATTCCTTTATTTATAACTTTAGGTACATGCAGATCTTCTGCTTATCAATCCAAGTACTACAAGTACGCGCGGAGTTGTTATAGCAGTTATTTAAATACATAAATTATACAAAGGATTTTACACAGTGCGAGTTACAAGTATAAAGTATATTAAGAAAGGTATAAAGAAATGACAGATATTACAATGTTACATGACTTAAATATGTGAATAAAAATTCTACAGGATATGTTAGACCTTATAGAAATATATTATTATAATACAATTATTTACATAGTATACATAATATAGATAAATTTTGCACATGCAGGTCTGTTTATGTATTGCACATAATAATTTCTTTCAGTTTTCTTGTAAATTGCTTAATCGGTAAATCAAAATCAATTTGCGTTGTTTTATCATTGACTAACATAGGAGATTGGTAGCAGCATTGGTTTCTGCTAGTTTCTTTAAGTAATTTAGGTAAAAATAGTTGTAAATTATCATTCGACCTTGTATTAATACTTTTACAAGTTCTAATTTGGAAGACTGAAAAAAATCTTTTAACAAAACATAACAATGAATATTGATATAACTGATCCACATTCATGACCTTTAGTTGAGCAAAGGCAGGGCCCGAACTGTCATATTTTTTCAGACCGCATACGGTGCGAATTGACATTTTCTGGCAAATTACAACATTTTTTAAAATAGTTTTATATGTCCCACCCCAGTGCATTATACCATATTTTAATGTTGCTTCGTACCATGATATGTATATTGTTTTTAGATCTTGCGGCGATATATATGCTTTTAGATAATAAAGTTTGTGATTTATAAATTTTAGCTTTTTTATTAAATTGTTTATATGGATGTTCCATTTTAGTGCATAGTCTACAGTCACTCCTAGATATTTAATATTCTTAACAAATTCAATAGCTACACAGCTACATTTATAAATACAACGGTGCTGATGGCAGTAAATCTTGAATTTTTTCACATTCTGCTCAAAGGTGGTAGATTTATAGGAAAAGTAAATACATTTGGTTTTTGTGTTGTTAATAATTAGTCTATTTTTTATCAACCAATCAGACAGAATTTGCATGTCGCTGTTCAAGTGATAGTTTACAGTGGCACAGTTATTAGCTGAACAGACAAGAGAGGTATCGTCAGCAAAAGCAAATATTGATGAATAGAATGGCAAGGTAAGTAAATCGTTAATAAAAATTACGAAAAGCAATGGTCCCAATACCCCTCCTTGTGGAATTCCTAGTTGCACGCCTCTTTCAGTGCTTGTTGACTTGCCTACTTTAACTATTTGCTTCCTAGCAACAAGATAAGATCGTCTGAGTAATTTAAATTTTTCAAAGATGCAGAATGTAAAACACTAAAATTGGAAACTATTTCATTCATTCCAAAGAAGCGAAATGTCAACTGATTTATGATGATGTCCAATACACGATAAAATACATTCAATCGAAACTTTCGGATTCTTGCAGGTTCATCTTCGCAAATTTCTTCGAAATGGCATTTCATCTTCCTTTGGCAAGTTTTAGAAAACTCGGGAGTTACGACCCATTTTTTTGCTACGCTATGGGCTTACGTTTTTAAGTCCTCAAATTCATAACAATTATTTTTCTCTCAAAACCGATATCTAAACGCTTCGATGCTTGTGGCAGATCTGTGATTTTAGACTGAAGTGCTTTAGAGACTACGTCGAGTTTGTGTAAAAATTTACAGTGGAAAAAGGGGGGGGGGCAGACGCATTGATTTGAAAATGGAATAAAACGCAGACTGTTACAAAATGACCAGATTTTTTTATTTTTTCCTGATTCATTAACATGGGTAATTTAAGTTTACATGGTTTTGAACAAAGCATCGGCCAAATGGCGTCCCCTACACTCCACACACTGAGCAAGCCTTTTTCTGAAGTTTTCGTGCACTCTGTGAAGCATTACCACAAGAATTTCGACGATTTGGGCTCGAATGTTGTTTTTGAAGGCTTCCAGGGTCCTGGGACGATCGTTGTAAACTAATAATTTTAGGTATCCCCATAGGAAAAAATCACAAGGGGCCAAATTAGGAGAGCGAGCTAGCCAGTTCAAATCGCCTCTTAGAGAGATGAATGCCCAAGCTCTTTTGCACCCTTGTGGGGTGCAAATGGACTTTTAAAGCAAACATAGCATCGTATCGTCCTGCCCATCTTGTTGGATTATTTTTTTTAACGACACAGGGATTGAAGACTCATCTTGTGCACCAGAAATAAAACTTGATAGGATATTCCACCTTTTGATGCTATGTCCAAAAAAATATAAACTTGTTGACCGGTTTACACCTTCGGGCCCCTCAGGCCGGTGACCTTTAGCATTTTGCCAGTCCTACCACCTTATTGTAACACCACTGGATAAATCGGAAAAAGATCCCAGAACCCTTGTTAAAAATTTTGGTCGCTTTGTTGCCTCTGGTTCTGAGAACGTATCATCTATTCTCTTTTCGTCATTTTTCCATTTCTTCAGCTCAAAGTGCTGTTATCTAATTTTTGTAAGATATCTTTCTTTTTATTGGCAGCGCCCAAGCATTGAACTCAGTATTTCCATGCGCTTTGTATAGGTATGTCCTGCAAAATTGTAATTCAATACTCCTTTTAAAGCTAATGCGATATTAAACAAACTTTTATTGCACAGATATCGAATGATCGGATATTGCAATGTTATTACGTTGAAAGGATTCCATAGTGACATAAATTGACAAATGCATAAAGGCACAAACAACTCAACCGTTCAATGTTCTATCTCCAAGGAAAATTATTAAATAGTTCAACCAACAGGTGCGAAATCCATTTATTTCAAATTACAATACAACTTGACTTACAGGAAATAATTTATCTGTAATTTAAAATAGATATACCAGTGACGGCTCTTGTTGTAGAAATGTGGGGTTTGCAACTTTTGTAGGTAAAATAAAAAGCGAATCATGGATATATGGAGGGAAAGAGTGGTGAAAAAGCTGGAAGAAATAATCCGAGGAATGTGGAAAGGAAAAGGATACCCGAAGGACTGCAGAGAAAGATTAATAGTACCGATTTATAAAAAAGAAGCGCAGGGAGATATAAGGAGGTCGGAACTATAGGGGTACCAAGCTACTTGAAGGGAGAAAGAGGAAGGTCAGGAGGGAGAGTTAGGAGGATTGCGAGGCTCAGGTGCGGGAATGAAGAGAGAGGAAATAGATACTGGAGGACACAGGAGGATAAGATGTGCAGGATGTGCGGGGAGAAGACTTAACCCAGCACGCCGAAAGGCCTATGGGTAATAAAGAAAGAATATATTTATTTGGGGAGTTATGGGGAGAGCTACTTATAAACCAAGTATCTCACTTATTATTGACAACAAAATTATATACGAGGGATGTTTCCTAAATTCTGGGAATTGTGCTATAATTAAATTATGCAGAACTTATAGGCAATGTTATTGGTGCCAGACAAGTCTTGACATGTTTATGCAACTATCTAGTGCAATATTGTTCGGTCTGATTTAGGTCTTCGACTGATATAGACGCGTTTTCATAGCACTGTTTTTGTAACCATGGAAGACGCAGCAAAATCTCAAAGTGCAATAATTTTCTTCTTGCGGAAAGAAGGTGTGAAAACATCATAAATTATTCAGCGCCTGCAAGGAGTATTTGGTGAGTCTGCAGAATCCAAAAATACTGTTTATCGGTGGATCGATCGTTTTAAAACCGGTAGAACATCACTAGAAGACGATCCACGCAGTGGGCGCCCAAGCACGTCGGTAAATGAAAGAAACATTACTGCCATCGAAGACCTACTGAAAGAGGACAGGCGAATGACTATTCGTCAGATTAGTGTGCGCTTAGGGATAGGTACACGACAAGTTCATGACATCTTGCGTGATTGTTTGGGCGTTAGCAAGATTTCGCCGCGCTGGGTGCCAAGGCTGTTGGGACCAGAACAGAAATTCAATAGGAGACACCGCAAAGTTCTATGAGGACGGCTTAAAAAAATTAGTTTATCGTTGGGATAAATGTATTCAGTTAAATGGAGATTATTTTGAAAAACTACATTGTAATATTGACGAAAATTAACAAAATAATAAAAATTATAGCTAAATTCCCAGAACTTTTGAAACATCCCTCGTACAAAAGAGTTTATAGAATAAAGAATCGATTATTTTGTGTTCTACTTGACACTGAAGTATCTCACTTATCATTTACGTTAAAGCAAAAACGTACATTACAAAAACCGTACATGGTACGGGTACTCCAGCTAGTAGCTAATATATAAGTGTGAGAGAGGTTGAAAAACAATACAAATGACATTATCCAAAACGGGAGCGTATAATCAAAATATTTTCAACAAATCTCGTAATGAGATCCCTTTTGCTAAAAGTATTTTTTGCTATATCTTTACATGCCCTTAAGGTAAAAGCTGCATTAGATTAGATTAGGGTACACAATATAAATCTACTTTGTTTGCTGTTTCATCAAATAATGCCGAATATACAGAAATAAGAAACGACAAATAAAACCTTTTTGTTATTTGCTTACGTGATTTCAACTCGCAAGAAAAAAATTTAAAGATTATTTTAATCTAAAAGACAAAATTTATAAACCAATGTTTATAAATAAATAATACTAACATCTTTGAAGTTTTCTGGGAGATTATTTATTTGTTTTATTATTTTTAGTCGCCAAAGAAAATGTGTGAAAAGCTTAAAGTTATTGCTTTAATAGATTTTGAAATTTTATAGAACGCATTTTAGAATTCTAAAAGCTTTCATGCTATCATATTTTGTTAAAATTAAACACACACTTTATCATTTAGTTACAAATGTGTTGATCGTCTATTGTCGCCATCATCCAAGTTAGTCATCGTTAATTCTACACGTACGTTGGATGGGTGTACCGTTCTACTGTGTAAATACTGTGTACCAGTGGCGTCTTAAATGTGCCTACAGACAGCGTGGCAAGTCACGGCCAATGTTTACATTTGTCTAACTCCGCGGATCATGTGTAGGGGCAACAAGTCACAAGTCACAGCCAACGTATGCTGGGCTTGGCGCTGGCCAACGTTCGCTTCCGAGGCGTTATTCTTAGGTGTGTTCGTTTGTGTTGCCCAACCTACACTGAACTACACCACAGCTATGCTATGGCGTTTTTTGTGTTCCGCCACCTGTACGTAAAGTGTTCGTTTGTATTTATGAACTTGTTCAGGACAGGCAAAGTCTACACTTGCTCGGGAGTGAGTGTAGCTTCAGGCAACCTGTAAAAAGGAGGCAAACATAATCTAACTTGGTTAGAATCTGTAGTCGGTCTAGCGGAAATTTTTATTTTACATCTATCTATCTATCATATATCGATCATGAATCGAGTAATATGAACAGAAGGAAAATACTTTTCCTACAATGCTGGTAATGCGCAATAAAAAGAAAAATGTTTAAAAACATATGGTAATAATTCCCTAAAAACATATGGGTCTATTCTGTAAAAAAATGTTTACAGTACTGTATCACTATAGCGCTGTAGTGAGCTTAGCACTGTAAAGTGCCAAGTTACGGCAGCTCTGTAAATATTCAGCAGTAGCTATTCTGTAACACATTCTGTAATTTCGGTCGATTTAAACTTTGCTTACATTGTAGCTAACTTCACTATGTTTATTTCTAACCTCAAAATTTGAGGTATTGATCAATGTCATCGATCGGTAATTGTATATCAAATTTGTATATACACATATACTCATGTTTTTTACGTTTGTAATTTTTATTAATTATTGTTATAATTTGTTTATAAAAATAAAAGTTTCTCTTTGCATCTTATGTATCTTTATTCCAATATAAACATATTTTTTACATCAAATTATACAATGGACTGCTGAACATATAAAATACTAATCTGCTTTCCCAAATTCATATCTTGATTAGCTGTTAAAAAAAGTTTTAAATTAGTTTTTGAAAATTTTAAAAACTTTTCAAATATTTTACCATTTAGTACAGGATCTTCATTATTTTCAGGTTCAGGATCTTCATTATTTTCAGGTTCAGGATCTTCATTATTTACAGGTTCAAGGTCATCATCATCAATCTCAGCATAGTTAGGTATTCTTGCTTTTTTTGCTATATTATGCAAAACTTACCCTTCTTTCACTCCACGGTTTTCTTCCCTCGTAGTGGGGAACTTTATATGAATTGGCATTAGATATGTTGTTATCAGATAACAATTTTCTATTATCGATCTACTAAACATAGGCTGGCTCAAAGAAGTGAAATTGTGAGCCCCTGTAGTAGCCTGATAGGATCCATTACTTAAAAAATACAGTGTTTCTAAAACCTGTATATAAAAATATATAAATGAAAACATGTATGCATAAAAAAAAAGTTTATGTGTGGTTGTAACGTGATATTTTAAGCATAATTACGTGTTAGGATCCTCTTGTAGTAATTGCATTAGAAATAGGGCGAAATTTGGATCATTAATTTTTTATTTAGGTGACACGAACAATACAAACATATACAACTTGACTTCTATACAGTACTGTAACTGACTTACGGCCAGAAAAATATCGGCGTAACGTTACAGCGATATTTTACATCGGTGTAGAGTTTACAGAGCAACGCGTGTCAATACAGAATAGCACTTTCCTTACAGCGCTGTATTTTACAAAGTTATAGCGCTTACAGCGGTAGAAAACTCATACAGAATAGACCCAATAAATGCTTAAAACTCTGTAACTATCGATCATGCAAAAGTATGGTTTGCACCGACCTGTTCAGAAAATCTTTCCGCAGATTTATCGTTTATGGTAAAATAGGCCTGTTTTTACGAATTTAAGGGTCCCTGAATTTTTTGAAAATAATTAAAATCATGCAAAATGATTAAACTTTAATGATTATAATTCTTTAAAAATGTAAATGCTTAAAACTCTATAATTATTTATCCTACAAAAATCTGATTTGCACCAACAAGTTTAGAAAATCTTTCTGTATGCTGAAACCTCTTTTTTATGCCTTAACACTCACTAAAAGCTAACAAAATAAATTGTTGATACACTCTAAAAAAACTAGTGTTAAAGGTACTTCATGGTACATTAAAGAATGATCTTTTAGTGTATCATGAACTCCCTCGCTTTTTGTGTTAATTATTTACACTTCTTTTTTGATTAAATTCAGTGTAAAGTTTACACTCACATACTAGTTAAATTATAGTGTTAGAAAATAAATAGTGTTAAAGTAGTGTTAATTTCAACACTGAAAAAGTAATATTTCATAAAAATAACACTATCTGAATAAATTAATATTTTGAAGATTTCACGAACAATGATACGTTGAATTGTTCTGTATGGAACACTAGTTAATTCCGCAGTTCTAAGTATAGTCATTACCTTCCGAAACTAACTTTTTATAAACGTTCAGTATCAGAACTTTGCAATCTTCTGACAAATGACATTTTTTTTAGTAGCCTGGTCCACATTTTCGGATTCTACGTCAACGTCCATATTATTCCACTCCAAATCACTTTGCACAGATTCACTATTTTCACAACAGAAATTAGGAATTTCTTCAAAATCAAATGGTCTCCAAAGAGCCGTGTTTTTAATGTATGCACGCTATGAACGTTGAAAATTAACAAATAAACAAATATAACAACCCCTAAAATTTAGAAACAATAGGATTATAAATTAGGAAAATATTATTAATGTTTTTTAAACTGTTATAGTTCAATTATACATCTATTCTATTTAAATTTAAAATTCCCTTAATACCTCTCTTATTCTTTTTACAGCATTAAATCTCAGGATTACTGCCATAAACCCATTGCTATATTGTTAAGCTGCTTAACCAGACCGGCCATGTCATTTTGGAAATACTATACTTGAAGCAATAAATTATAATTTGAATTTGTTGTATACATTTATCTTTAGCCCCCCTCTAATATTTTAGGAGGGGCAATTTTACCCCGGGCTCCTCAATGGCTAAGGCCGCCCCTGGCAATGTATTGGATAATATGTATATCCATTTGAAATGGCATTAAATCTAAATCTAATTATATAGAAAATTAAAACCAACGTATATCTGCCTAGTGCTATGTGGTTAATTTGTATTATGTATTTGTAATTTGTCCTATAAATTTCGTTATAAACTGTAATTATATATCGTGTTTATTTAATAAAGGCTGTTGCACGTGGCGCACTGCTAACGGACTGCATTAATTCGTATTAAATGGGACAATAATTTACTTCGCTACTAAAGGGAGCTTCTAATCAGCGACATGTCTTGTATTACGTAAACTTGGAAATTATGTCATTCTGTGAGGAAGCTAATATTAATTATAATAATAATAATAGAATCAAATTTACATTTAGCCTTTAAATTTAATAAAAGATATTTTTTCAGTGAACTAATCATTTATTCGCGAATCATTTGAAAACGTTCGTTAGAGTGGAAAAACGAGCAGGAAAAATGGGCTTAAAAATAAAGGAAGATAAAACAAAATAGTTAGTTAGTAAAAAAAAAAAATTGGCGCACAGCAACAAAGGCTATTTGCGCCATAAAATAAAATACATGTTTATGACGAAATGTCAAGAAAGAGATAGGGTAGATCTAATATCTAGGGGTCACCATAACTAATGATAATACTACTATTACTGTTACTATTTGCTCCAACTGCCAGTTAAAAACACTACATAAATACCACAACAAATACCAGACAAAGTAAGGCATTTATTTCACAAAGTAGATAAATATACATTCATCACTTATCACTTAAAAATGTTCTTTTGTACGACTTTCTAGCATGGAGTTTACCAGAACAGTCTTTCTGAAGACTCCAACAGTAGTAGGCCATCATGTGGCTATCTTATCTTCCTTGATATCTATCTTCCATAGTTTTATGTCCTGATGGAATCTTTCCCCCGGTTCTTCACTAAAATCACCTAGGTTTTTTAGTAAGTGGTCATAATACAACCGAGAATATTAAAGTTGAAAAGCATATTTTCCACTAATTCTCTGCCTTATGATTTCCAAGAAAATATTGACTACTTGAATAAATGAACACCAAGAATTAGATTCAATCTCGTCCATTGATGCGGTTGGATTGGATTGTGGATCTTCAGTAGGTTGCCTTATCTGAGGATGAAATATTCTGGTTTTCAGTTTTTCAGAGTTAATCCCAGGAAATGTACGTGTCAAGTAGCCTATACAAAGTCCATCTCAATTTAATGCCTTCAAAAATTGCTACATAAGCCCAAACTTGATATGCAAGGGTGGAAATATAACTTTCTCTCTCACAACCAAAGGTTCGTTGACAACGTTTTGTTTTTATTATGACATTTCTTAATGGAAATCACCCAATTTCTGTTAACCCAGTGCTGATCCTTAGCTCTGCTGCCCCAAAGACATAAAAAACAAGGATATTTTGTATATCCATTTTGCTGCCGGAGGAAGTTTACCGTTTTTTAGATAAAAAACTAAAATCAATTAGTCTGTATCTCGAAAACTAGAGCTGCTACGAAAAAAAGTATTTTTGGAATCAGCATATCAAAAATATCCAAAATCAGTTCTTACTTTTCAAGCACCAAGATAAAAAAAAATGTTTCTTGGGCAGAGTTTTTAATAATTATTTATTCCTGTGTGATATTCGGTTTTACTGTTATTAATAGCTCTTTGTAACCTACTTTTAAAATACTTCTGGTTCTATTAAATACAAGGTGTCTCAAAAGAAATTTTATATTTAGTGGATCGATTAAAAAAAAAGTAAAGCGTATATAGAAAAAATGTTTATTAATTATTAAAATACACTTTTTGGGTATTTATTTCTTAAAAATAATATCGTCTAAATGTAGACCCTCGCGTTCTCGGCACTCATTTAATCGAACAGTAAAATTACTTATGACGTCTCGGCAGGTGGACTCAGGGATGGCTGCCATTTCGTGACGGATATTTTCTTTCAAATGCGCCAGTGTAGTCGGTTTATTGGCGTAAACTTTAGATTTAAAATAACCCCATAGGAAAAAGACCATAGGGGTTAAATCTGGACTGCGTGGAGGCCAATTTATGTCACCTCTCCGGGAGATCAATTTGCCTGAGAAAATTTCACGAACACGTGGCAGAGACATATTGGACGTGTGTGAAGTTGCTCCGTCCTGTTGGAACCATGTTCTTTGGTTATAGCCAGGAAAGTTTTGCAGTTCAGGTACCAAGAATTTGTCTAACATCTCCACATAACGCTCTGAATTCACTGTAACTGCACGCCCCCTTTC
Organism: Liopterus haemorrhoidalis; assembly: GCA_963971575.1. NCBI lineage: Eukaryota > Metazoa > Arthropoda > Insecta > Coleoptera > Dytiscidae > Liopterus > Liopterus haemorrhoidalis. The sequence continues at coordinate 2,033,893 of OZ020615.1, forward strand.
GTCTTCAAAAAAGTAAGAGCCGATAATTCCTCGCGCCGACATCGCAGCCCATACGGTCACTTTAGGCGAATGTAGGGGTTTCTGATGTTTGCGTTTCGGATTCGTTGCACTCCAGTAGCGGCAGTTCTGCTTATTTACGTGACCATTAAGATGAAAATGAGCTTCATCCGAAAACAAAATGTTGGTAAACGTTGAAAATCGCTCAATCACCTGATTTACGAAATTACGTCTCTGACTGGCATCTTGGGGCTTTAATTCTTGCACCAATTGAATTTTGTAGGGGTGCAGCTTTAGGTCTTTGTACATAATGCGATGTAATGATGATCTATGCACATTTAAAGCACTTGCGCGCTTCCGAATTGAAAGGTTCGGGTCGTCACGAACAGACTGATTAACATTCTCCACGTTTTCTACCGTTCTTGATGACCTAGGTCGCCCGGATTTTGATTTATCCAGCGTTGTACCAGTCTATTCAAACTTTTTAACCCAATGTCGAATGAGAGGAATGCTTGGCGCATCATTTAAGTGGCGAAAACCTCGAATACTGCAGAATTTTCTACGCGCTACAGTCGCCGAATCACCATTTTTGTAAAACTCTCGCACGCATAACGCGCGGTCTGCTCCCGAGAAACGCTCCATAGCGACTAAATTCCCAAGAGCCAGGCTACCGATTGACATAACCCCCACGCCCCTCGGATACGTTGCGTTCACGCAGTAAGCTAAATAAATATAAAATTTCTTTTGAGACACCTTGTATTTGGTTTTACTGTTATTAATAGCTCTTTGTAACCTACTTGTAAAATACTTCTGGTTCTATTAAATATAAGACATTTTGGTTGTCCTTTGAATTTGTGAATGTTATTATTGTGTGGATTAGCAGAGATGTTATTTGTAATTGGTGTGCCATAAGCAGGATATATGTCCACACATAACATAATCCTAAAACTTTTCTATTATCTGCTAGTGCAAATGGGTTCTTTACATAAGAAAGAGGCTGTGAAATTCAAGTCTGCGGGCCACGGAAATGAAATTCCTCTCAACCATAAAGGGAGTTCTGCAATCGAGGCACAAGAAATGAAGACATTACATTCGAATAAAACATCTTAGAACACAAGACGAACTGCTGCAATATAATTACTGAATACGTGTCTTTGCATCCGCTAGATTTAACCGCGACACGAATAGGACAAACATAAAACTACTTAAAATATAAAATACTTCTTGTTGCTTTTATTCACCCAACAACATTAAGGACGACTCATTTTTAAAATTACGTACTTATAATCAACAAACTGTTATGTGAGGGCTACATTTTAACCCTTTACCGCATAGTGTGCCATCTATGGCACATTGCGATTTTTATTTTTTATTTTACTTTTAAAACTGAATCAGAACGTTACTTCATGAATGTTCATATATGCCACATACACAGCAATGGATCCTGCAGTATCTCAAGTAATGGGCTGCAATAGATTTGAGGATATCAAGCGCAAGTTGCACTTCAACGATAACTCTAAATTTATTGAGAAAGGACAACTAGAAGATACGACCTTTTCTTTCAAAAATTCGAGGGCGACTGCTATAATCCCTAATGAAGAACACCTAGCAATTGACGAGCAAATAATACGGAGTCATTTTATTTTATAACATAATGTAGAATCATAATGTTCCGTGTATGGCACAAACCCTAAATTATTTTTTAAATTATTATTTTTTCATAAAAATAATAATTAGTATCTGGTGGCCAATAGCCTGAGAAGCTGAGGCAACCATTAATTAGTTAAATAAAAAAAATAATAATAATAATAATTAATATTTTAAATATATTTTTTTAATTATTTTTTCTATCAATAAGAACCAATTCCTAATGCTCATGAATTATTTCAGCCAAAAATAAAAATTCACGCAGTAAAGGGTTAAGTTTTTACAAAAACTAAGAAAAAAAAAATTTTTTTTTTGAACAAACTGTTTTATTACTTTTCAAAATATTCGCCTTTAAGATTTATACACTTTTGCATGCGTTCAAACAAATTCTTGAAACCTTTTTTACAATCTGAAGTTGGTATCTCAAAAACAAGGTTTTCGAAGGCTTCAACAGCTTCTTGACTTGATGAAAATCGCTGTCCACGCATTTTTTGTTTGACATTGGGGAACAAAAAAAAATCGTTCGGGGATAAATCAGGTGAATACGGGCAATGAGAAACTTGTTTTGTTTAAACCAGGGTTTCAAACCGTTATTTTTTTCGTTTCGGTTTTCTTTCCGGTTCAATTAAAAAAATGTATATCAATTCAGTTCCGGCAAAAATAACGGTTTTTTTCGTTTTTAGGTTCAGTTCCGAGTGATAAATTTTTAAATGCTTTTATTTGTATTAGAAATTTATTTTTTACTATAATTTAGAAGAACATTTTATTCCTTATTTTGTGATAATTATACCAATGTATCTGCCAGGGGGGGTCTGGATGCCCCCCCTCCCGAAATAATAGAAGCGCAATTCTTTTTCTTACTTCTGTTAAAAAAATTATGAATTACGATTTTTTTCTGCTCATCAGTTTAAAAAATAATCTTAAATAAAATGTATTTTATATTCACTCACATAAACATTATCTAAACCGAAATAAACCGATATTTTTTTTTCGGTTCAGTTCCGGTTTTCGTTCCAACAAAAATAACGGTTTTTTTCGGTTTTCGGTTCAGCTCCGGTTCGAAGCCCTGGTTTATTTATTTTATTTTGATCAATTTATAAGCTGTCACTGATTTCACTATAAGAAATATCAAATTTTAAGAATATAGTAATGACAAATTTTAATATTGACATCTAGTGGTCGTTTGTAAAAACATAAAAGGTAACCCTCGTATAAGCTCTTAGAACTTTAATTACGAGATGTTAATTGCTTTTCAGAAATAGTAATGCGTGATAATTCACTCTTTATATTTATTTTGGTTTAAAATACTGGTTTTTCTTCAGTCCAAGGAGAGGCAAGTGCCCCGTTCTCCCCAGCGAGTACCCATGATATTAGCTGAATTGCGTAATCAAAGATTAGTCTTTATTTGACGTTTTTAAGGGTAGTTTTAACTGATTGGCAAGTGAGACATTGTTTGTCTATAAATCTTTTTACTTCCTCTGTCTCCTAGTCTTTTTACACTACTTTTTTATAGTTAAGAACAAATAAAAGCTAGAAATATCTCTGAAATGGATCCAATAAGCGATCTAGCAGACATCTAGCAAACAGTGAATAGAGAACACGTACGCTTTTGTTAAAGTCTCGATGTCGAATGAATTTAACTGAAAATCCGGGTCACGTGACTACTTTTACAGTAACTAATACACTTTACAGTTATATATAAAATAAACAATTTTCAAAAAAAAAAAAAAACTAAATACTACACCTGTGGGGAGCTACGATATATAAATAAGAAATGTCACGGTTGGCTGATTTATTTATTTACTCTGTACATCCCTCACATTATGGGTTCCAAGACTTGCGAGCGGATCAAGTCTGGACCCCCCCTATTAGTCCGCTAGCTGGTTGCTTGATTCTTGGAAGGATTTAAAGGTTATTCAATTAAACTCAACATTTTAACTAGCCTACTTTAATTACGGTTACGGTTTAAATATTTACACTAATTACAATAGACTTACAATTACGTCGATACAGCTAAATCCAAATGAGACACACATTCGCACACACTAGACACACTTTACTCCAAACACTAATTTAACCACTACATGTTTCTAAATATTGTCTCTCCACTTTTTAGCTGGTCACTACACTAACGTTCATACGGAATTACATTGTTACTTTATTTCGACTCGCCCAAACACTCTAAATGTCTCTAACCCATGTCTCTTAAAAACCAACTCTAAAACATGGTCTTAACCATACGACGGGTCAAAATCTTCTACTGTTAACATCTTAACTTTATGATGGTTTAACATTAACTCTCCTTAAAACATGACTGCCCTCGAATGCTTACTTCGCCCAACTGTTAAATGTCATTTAACACCTCTTGATTGTCGGTCTTGTACTATCTTAAAATTCATAATTTATTGGTGATAACTCAGATAAATATCCCATTAGAAAATAGCCGAATCATATATTCTAATGAAATGATTATAATGAATTTATTTATGAAATTTTATTTATGAAATAATACCAAAATTACTTCCCATACACACCCAATATTTGGTTGTGTCCAAATTAACAATGAATATAGAAGTTTAACAGTTACAGCAGTAGTTTCCAAACTTTTTCGGTTCCCGGCGCCCGTAATGTATCAGAATTTGTCCGCGGTGCCTCAAAACATTGGTCTAACTAACGCGGTTGCAGGAATATTAGAACCTTGGAGAGCTTTGTTCGTACAAAATTGTATGGTCCCTCTCAATATTCAAGCTAGATTTACTCCTTGTATTGTGATTATGATAATCACTATTTATTAGGTTGGAGGAAAAGTTTTGTCGTATTTTAAATAAGCAACTGATTTTGCTTGTAAATAAAAGACACGTGTGGCTTATGAGACAAGGGGATATTTTTATTATATCTTTTATTATCAATAGGGGATACGCATAAAATTTATATTTCCTTAAAACTACATTTTTTTGATATGTTAATGTTAGTTATGTCACCTAACAAAACAAAAATCACATTTTAATTAATATTATAGCCAAATTATTTAATTAAAATATTGTAAATTTGAAATAAGCCGACCACGGCGCGATGGTTGCCGAGTAAATACGACTGAGTATGACGTCAAACGACTGGGGTTTGACGTCACAGATACAGCTACAACATAATCTTTACGTGTGTATATTGTATTGTTCGAGAGTTTTGTATTTGTTTTTAGACATTTTTTCACACATTTATTATTAAAATGGTATATAAAGATTTTGTTAGGGCTCATAATGATAATTTACCCAACATTGATGCATTTATGCACACAACATAAAGTTTACTTTTTTCTGAAATATCAGTTTTATTTCGCCTCATAGCTTTCAGCCACAAATTTTGCATTTTCTGTTGTTTTTCGCCATCAGGTAATGATATAAATTGTTTTTTTCGATTTCTATTTGAACTATTTGTGCACATCGGTACTAAACAATATTTTCGACTATGTTTCGAAGTACGGCCTGGATCTTCCATATTTTATATACTTTAATATAAAATTTAATTTGGTAAACATGTATAAATTGTTTTTATTTTTTATAGAATTAAACTTTATTTTAATTAAAATCACTCTAACTTTACATAGCCTATAAAAGTTATACAAGCAAATAAGTTCACAACAGACTATGTAGGCTGCACGCTGTACACTGGGTAGGCTATACGCAGTACACTGGGTAGGCTAGTAGTGTACTGCGTCACTTAGAAGGGGTATGACGTCACACGTCGTTTTCGCGCGCTACATGCATTTATGATTTTATTAAGCCTTCAAAATAAAAATTAAAAAATGCAAAACTGTTTTTTATGTTTATATGCAACAAGAGGAATATAATAAAAATTAAAATAAAATCATGCCTATCCCCTATTGTTGAATATAAAAAGAATTGTTTCAAGAATTCATCAGTATCTTACCATATTTAGAGTGAGCATGATGCCAGTGAACAACGTGCATTTTCGACATTCTATGTTGTATGAGTTCGAAAGAAGAAGCAACGCGTCGGTTGCATGTGAAAACTTATGTGCAGTATTTGGAATAGATGTTGTAAATGTTCGTACTTGCCAAATATGGTTTACAATATTTCGTTCCAGAGATCTGAGCCTAAAAGAAGATACTCGATCTGGAAGACCATCCAAGATCGATAATAATGTTTTGCGGTCCATGTTGGAGTAAAATCCACATCTAACAACTAGAGAAATAGTAAAAGAGTTCGGCATCCATCATACAACTGCTGGTGACCACATTGAGGCCCGGTCTTTCCACCTTCAGATAAAGTTCCAGGTAACTATCTGACAGATAAGGTTATTTTTAACTTCATCTGCTGAATAAATGTCAATACCAGTCAGTGAATCCAATACGTCAGTCTCATTATCTGTTAGATAACTATCCGATAGATACATTTGTATAGAAAGAAGGGATGACATTTACTCAGCAGATGAAGTTACAAATAACCTTATCTGTCAGATAGTTACCTGGAACTTTATCTGAAGGTGGAAAAACCGGGCCTTAATCTCTTAATTTTGTCTTAAAGCAAAGCATTTGGGTCCCCCATGAATTGACCCAAAAGAATTTATCAGATGGTGTAAGAATATGCTCATCACATCTCATTAGACACAATGAGGAGCCATTTCTGGACAGGCTGATTACTGGAGATGAAAAGTGGACTCTTTACGAGAATATTAAGAGACGAAAAGCTTACTGCAAACCTGGAACATCGTCAGCAACTCTTGCAAAACCAAAGATTCATAAAAAAAAGTAATGCTCTGTCTCTGGTGGGATAGAAAAGGTCCAGTCTATTACGAGCTGCTAAAACAGGCACGTCCCTACTCTCCGTTCTTATCGGCTTTCTTTGAAGGAGACATCATTACTTCTGGCATTGCCAAATGGCCTTGCCAACTGGCAAACAGCGGCATAGTGTGGACACCGGTTAATATATCTGGGCACTGTTTTCAAAGCGAAGGATCCAAATGAGTGACAGACGATATCAGTAGATTAGGGCATGTTATAAGGATAAAAAAGGGCTGAATCGTAAATATTTACTGAAACATTTTATTATTATATTTTTGATTTAAATTGTAGTTATGAATGTGTGATGGTGTGTATTTTGTGGTGAAATATTCAGCGATTAAATTGATATTATAATCTAATTTTTCGTTAAATAATTGATGATATTGATAAGTTTATTAGGCATGCTGTTTGTTAGCACTAAATTACTGCATTACAATAGATTACCATCAGTAGAATAGTCACGGAATCGGATCATTATTATTCACAATCTCAAACAGAAACGATCATGGTACATTAATCTGCGTGATTTCACTATCATTAAATCACCCAATACAATAACTGGAAATCTCTAAACTTTATTTCATTTATTTAGACAGTACCGCTCATGATTTATTTTATTCTTTATATATATACACTGTGTGTTCAATGAAACGCGGAACATAGCAGTTTGACGTGGGAAACATATCCCCCTTTAAAAAAAAAAACAAATATATGCTCATCGAAAAAAAATTTTTTTTTTTATAATTCTGTGTAGGGTATCAAATGAAAGCCCTTGGTACGTGGATTAACGATCAAAGTTTTATTTTTGCAAAATAAATTATTTTGACGCGATTTTTGCCAAAATTGTGCAAAAAAAATTTTGTTCCACACCCTGTAGCCCAGATGGTTTAAACTAAAAATCTGAAAAAATTCTCAGTAATGTACATTGGTGTGAACCGGAATAGTACAACAGGAATTTTTGATCAGATTATGTTTTCGGAAAATAACGCATTTTTTGTGTTTTTAAGTAAAATATGTAATATATTTAATCCGCTATTTAACATAGTAAACGAGTGTATAGCACAGTGGTAGCGTTCTCGCTTAGTGAGTTGAAACTACTGTAAGAAACTGTGTTCGAATCCCGTCAATATTTATTTTTTCAGTTTTTTTTTTGCATTTTTATTTTGTTTAAATTATTTTGTCAAAATTCTAGTTATATTTTGGTAAATGTTGCATTTAATTTTTAAAAGCGTAAATTTAATAACCAGTGGGAAGTTTTGAAATTATAATTTAATTATATATTTGAAGGTATCAGAGGGCGAGGCTTATGATTTAAGCAACCAATGGAAGCCATAGGCGCAATTTTCAAAATCTTAATGAACCTTGCTATATAAAAAAAATACTGCACATATTTAGAAACTTAAATAATGGTTTAGGCATTCGAATTAAAATTCATAAAAATATATTTTGACATAAAATTTGTTTTGGCATCCCAAATAATCATCACACAGTTAATAAATACTTGCGAAACCCTGAAATGTGTGAAAATTCACACTTCACATAATTTTTTTGCATATGCTACAGTTTCACAATTTTTATGGCTATTGGATAAAATTCTAATCTACTGACAGTGCCTCAGGAAAGAGAGAACGAATTTCCTTTCAATATCTTTAGATTTAAATTAATGTTATCTTTAAATTTATAATACTATCCATGCATATTGTGTTAGCTACACAAAAGAATTTTAAAAATAGTTTTATCGAAGATCAGGTAAATTTTTTAACTTTTTACTAGGTATTATATCGGGGTAATTAAATTTCTGTTTATTCAGTGAAGAAATAAAAGGATATATAACAAGTCATATCGTTAAAATGTACAATTAATTAAATATAAAGTTTATGTAACGTAACGCAGAGGTAAAAAGACAAAGTTGAATGCAAATGTTCGGATATCTTATGTCTTATGTTTATTCTAATAGATTATTTAATCCAAATGTTAATTATCTCTGAACTATAGCGAATTTAAACGAGGGGTGTGAACAACGCGACGTAATGCAGCGTACAAATATTGCATGGAATGCTAAAGAACAGCGAACTGGGTATGAATAAAGGGTAAATGAAAACAAGAGAGCAAATTCGCCTTTCGGTCAATGTCGGTATGTCCTTGAAACGAGTTAGCAACACTTGCCCGGCACGCCATTTACCCGACAAGATAAACACAGTAGAGATGTGCCGTTCGCAAACGATTCGTTCAAAAAGAACGAATCGTTGCAGTGAATTGACACGAATCTTCAGTACGCGAACTCACGAACCAATGCTAGCGAGTGTGACTCAATATGGAAAGGAACGAGGGTCGGGCTGAGCTCAGGCTGGTGGCAAATTCATCTCGTACGTTTCCGGTTCATAGCAATACACATTGCTTAGAATTTTTTTAGATTTTTAATTTAACCCCTTAGGGTTAAAAGGTGCGGGACACTGAGTTTTTAGTACTTTTTTGGAAAAAATCATATTAAAATAAAGAGCTTTCTTTTGATACCACTCAATAAATTTTAAAAAAATATTTTTTTTGAGGACAGAGAAATCAACATTTTACGAAAAACCAATTTGATCAAAATTTCCATATATTTATAAATTGGTTACTAGAATTGGTTCTATAACCAAACTATTGTCTGTCACTTGAACCTAAAAATTTTTAAGTTGGCAGTGAAGAGTATCACAAAGTAATAAAAGATGGAAATTATCGCTGTCTCTTATTTTTTCCCCCACTATATTCTGTAGTATCAAAATTTGAATTGAAGTCAGAGTTGGATAGTATTGAAAAAAGTATAATGTAGAAAGGACTTTTTGATTTTTTGGTGGTCATACCTACAAAACCCTAAAAAAAAAACTGTTGATTTTGATGAGATTATAGAACAAATATTTCTAGAAATTCAGTATTATGTTGGTTACTTACACTTATTAAATACCTAAAAAAACCGTAAACGTGTGAAAATTCACACTTCACATCAATTTTTTTAATTAGTGTGTGCATATGTATAGAGGGCAAGTGTCGTGTTGGGCAAATAACCTTCGAATAAACAGCAATCGGGTAAATGTTTTTCGGGCTTATGACCCGCACCTTCTTAAAGCTAATAAAGTTCAATACGTTCAATCACGGCACTATTGCGTGACTTTGTTTAATGATGTAGACACGACATTATAGAACCGCCACAACGTCACCATTAGACTTCCAGAATGCAAAATTTGCCTGACAATTCACTTCGTTGAAATGTATTCATTTTTGTCCATTCATTAAGTTAGCACGCAATTTAAGTAAAATTCTCTATTACTTCTAATTTTTCGTGAAACAAACACCCTTAGAGAAAGTAATAAAGTATTGTATTTCTTAACTTTCCATCATAAAATTTCATTACTACTGTTTGGAAATGCGAGCTTTTCCATGAATATTCATCAACCTATATTTAACTCTGAATAAGAGTAAATTTGGTTGCTAGATTCATTTCAAAAATGTTTTTATTTATTCAGGATAAGATTTAATATAGGTTACAAAGGGTTGGATTTCATATGGTCCCTTTCACTAAAACCCTAGAGCTAGATTTAAAGGTAGGATTTAGGAAATTAGGGGTTAGGACAAGGTACTAAATTTCTAAATTACAACGAATATTAAAAGAATATTACCTGGACAGGTGTTACGCTATTATATTTTTTATTAAATTAAAAGATATAAAATGTTTTAAAAGATATAAATTTCTCTTTAGCACTGACAGATGGTTTTGGTACAACTCGTACAATTATCAGATCAATCCAGGTACATTCCAAAACTTCGTTTTAGAACTTTTTGCTTCGTGAACTATTATTATCTGTTATGCGTCCTCATACAACTGTTCTTTTTAGTTCTTTTTAGGGTTTTGTAGATATGACCACCAAAAAACCCTCATAACGTCACTCATATATCTGTCTGTCTGTACGGTAGAAATTGTAGCCAAACGGCTGAACATAGAAAGTTGAAATTTGGCATACTTGTACAACTTTTTGACCCACATATAGGAGAACTATAGAGTTCAAAAAAATACAGCGCGGGATAAATATAAATAAATATGTATTAATGGAAAAATAAATACTTTTTTAAAATTTTGAGTGGGGTATCAAATGAAACCTCTTAAGGCGTGGATGCACAAACAAATTTTTAAACGAGAAACTCCAGACACGCCTATATCCTTTAACTGATATGAACAATATTTTGCAGATTTATTCTCTACAGTGTTTCTCAACCTTTTCTGGCATGGGACCTCCCAAAATAACTTAGATATTGTCTGCGGCCCCCTATATATATATATATATAGGCTTACCATAATTATGAATCTCTAAACCGGGACAAGAACGGGAGCTAGGGCAAAGGAAAAAATTTAACCACAAAAAATTGTTTATTATTAAGTCTTACAGAAGAAATATGCAGATGGTCTACTGCAGCAGAAAGTTAATTATTTTATTTATTGTACCAGTACAACAAATATTTTTAAGAGCAGGTTCTAAATTGTTGTTGCTATACCAATATAATTCAATATTCATTTAGTCAGTAATCGGGATTTATGAAAATGATTTAAAAAATAGTTTTGTTTCTCTAGTTATAGCCGATAGTGTAAGTGTTTCTATATTGTCTATAGAAGCACATTCTACATAACAATGACTTACATTATAAAATTAACAAAAATTTCTACAAATACCTTTCCAGTCGCTCCAATTTTGGTCCAAACTATACCACACTAAAAGTCCACACTATAACACACTATTTCAAGTATTGTCTGCACTTTTATCACTTAAAAATAACTAAAAACGTCAGAAAAAAATGAAGACGCCACTTGTAAAAATCACTTATCACTACATATCAAGATGGCTAATCCTGATAAAGCTCATTAAGGAATATAGTCATTAACAATTAATACATAAGGAACAGAATTGCTTAAAATAATTCTTTATGAGAATAAACACATATATTAATATTTTATCAATAGTATACAGGTGGTTGAAATTGAACTACCGGGCCCAATACACTATTTTTTATTATTGAAGATGAAGTATAACGTTAAATTTGGGAGTTACTTGGTACTACATGATCTAAAATAGTTTATATTTTGTTACTTTGTATCTTTATATAAATAGTTATACATTTTAATTGAGGATTTATTAAAATTTCAGAGCTATAACGTTGGAGACACGGCCTATATGGTAAAATGGGGGGACAGAGGTGATAATAGGATGACTTTTGGGCTATCAATGATAATTCTGAGATCTCAAAAAGGGATGAAAATTACTATTGGAAGTATAATGGAGTTATCTCTCGAGAATTTTATGCAGGTTAATTTTTTTATTTACGGGTTCATTTGGAGGGCTAATGCTTTCCATTTTGAACACTTTCGCATCCTTACTCTTTAGCTAACAGTAGCTCGGAGCATAAAAAAAAATATTGCAAGCTCAAGTCGTACTTCCTTGAAAGTACTTGAAGTACCTCCAACGCGAACCGTTTTAATTAGTTTAAATTAGTTGTCAAAATAAGTATAATATATTTTATTTAAGTTTAAAAGGTATATTTTTAATGAATATAAATGTCATATATTTATGAATATATCTTGCAACATTGAGCGTTTTTCTATTATAATTTCATGTTTCGATTTTATATGATTTCGCGCCCCCCCGACGAAGCTTTCACGGCCCCCCGGTTGAGAAACGCTGTATTAGCGTACACGCACACAAATTGTACCTCGTACTCACCTGAACAATTTTACGCGCACAGCGTTCGTGCGCTCACAAATGCTCTAGTGAGTAAGCGTTTATGTTTTGAGTGGTCTATTTAATGAAGCAAGAATAAACTTGCTAAAATATGTTTATTTATACAACCATATCTCATAACTTTCCTAGTGCACTACGTAAAAATCTCGAAATGCCGAAATTGTTATTATTTCAATACCTTCCTCATTATCCTTTTTAGTTTAAAAAAATTGATGTGAATGTGAATTTTCACACATTTCAGGGTTTCGCAGGTATTTATTAACTGTGTGATGATTATTTGGGATGCCAAAACAAATTTTATGTCAAAATATTTTTTTATGAATTTTAATTCGAATGCCTAATACCATTATTTAAGTTTCTAAATATGCGCAGTATTTTTTTTATATAGCAAGGTTCATTAAGATTTTGAAAATTGCGCCTATGGCTTCCATTGGTTGCTTAAATCATAAGCCTCGCCCTCTGATACCTTCAAATATAGAATTAAATTATAATTTCAACACTTCCCACTGGTTATTAAATTTACGCTTTTAAAAATTAAATGCAACATTTACCAAAATATAACTAGAATTTTGACAAAATAATTTAAACAAAATAAAAATGCAAAAAAAAAACTGAAAAAATAAAAATTGACGGGATTCGAACACAGTTTCTTACAGTAGTTTCAACTCACTAAGCGAGAACGCTACCACTGTGCTATACAGGATCACTCGTTTACTATATTAAATAGCGGATTAAATATATTACATATTTTACTTAAAAACACAAAAAATACGTTATTTTCCGAAAACATAATCTGATCAAAAATTCCTGTTGTACTATTCCGGTTCACATCAATGTACATTAATGAGAATTTTTTCAGATTTTTAATTTAAACCATCTGGGCTACAGGGTGTGGGACAAATTTTTTTTTGCTCAATTTTGGCAAAAATCTCCTCAAAATAATTTATTTTGCAAAAATAAAATTTTGATCATTAATCCACGTACCAAGGGCTTTCATTTGATACCCTACACAGAATTGTAAAAAAATATATTTTTTTTTCGATGAGTTTATATTTGTTTATATTTTTAGGGGGATATGTTTTTAGATGTTTTAGTATTTTTCCTATGTGCGGGTCAAAGAGTTGTATAAGCATGCCAAATTTCAACTCTCTAGGTTTAGCCGTTTGGCTACAATTTTTACCGAACAGACAGACAGACAGACAGACAGACAGACAGACAGACAGACAGACAGACGACAAAATGACGGTATAAAGGTTTTTTGGTCATATCTACAAAACCCTAAAAATGATCTGACCTTGAGCTCTATTATCGATAATCTCAACAAACCTCTCAACTAAATATTGGTAATCTGATAAGCCATTTTGTCTGAAATTGGTCATTTGATCTTCTTAATTCTTATAATTATCATGTGTTGCCATCTCGCCTTCGCTTGACCTGATAAAGATAATAAAAACAAAATGTGTCCGAAACTGTGATTCCTAAAATAATACTAAATAGTTATTTTTATGACGAAACAAAATGATATTTCTCATTACTGATACCATAAAACTATCATAATAAATTGTATGGTCATAAAAATTTTAATTTTCGTTCCAAATAACATTGGGATTCCGTAATGAATTTTCATTTTTATGTTAGCAAACATGTCCATACATTGTTAGAAGTTTTAAAGCAAAGTTTCAAGCAGAAAAAGTTAGAAACAAGCTTTTGAAAACTACACTCTAAAACACTCATTTACCAACAGAGACATCTATCATAAACCATAAACCAAAGTTTGGTTTAAAATATAATGATGAAGATAAAAAAAAATTGTGCAAAACACAGGATGATTTTTGTGGTACTGAAAGTATTTTAATGTTTTCATTTTATCCATAGTCCGTTTACATTTGGGTTGTCTTTTATCTAAAACTTATCCTATTACTGTGATCTATTAAGAGTGCGCACAACCGTATACAAAGGGAGGTCAAAAATTTCCCTAAATTAAAGGGGTATAGGAGGGTTTTTGCAAAACTGTGTAGATAGTTCAATTGTATGACTCATCTTTAGCAACTGTACCAAGTTTCAACTTGATTGCTTCATTAGGCTATGATATATTGTCGAATAAACAAGTAAAAACATGTAGAGCAACCCAACTATGGACAAAATTGAGTTTCGTTCTGTTAATTTCCTCACAAAACAAGGAAAAACACCTCAAACCATTTTGAAAGAGATGTCAACGGTTTATGAGGACTATTGCCCTGGAAAATCTATGGTTTACAAATGGCATAGCCTTCTTAAACAAGGCATAGAATCGATTGAAGACGATCCTCACTCAGGGCGACTTATTGAGACCATAAATTATTTGAAAAACTTGTATTGGAAGATGCTCGTTTGAAGAAAATGTAATTTGCAGAAATGGTTGGAGTATCATCTACAACTAGTTTGAATCAGCATGAGCATCTAGGGATGTCAAAAGCCAGTGCAAGATGGTTGCCGAAAATGCTCACGCCACTTCAGAAACGACAGCGCGTCGAATGTTCTGGGTTCTTAAATCTCTGCAGAGAAAACAAAAATAAAGTTTTGAACCGGATTGTTATTGGAGGTGAAATTTGGGTTCATTTTGAGCTTGAGTCGAAGCAAGAGTCAACGCAGTGGATTAAAAAGGGCACAACACCCCCCCAAAAAGTTCTGGACTTCACTTCTGTTCTGGACTTCAGTTCTGGACTTCTGGGGTCCAGGGCAGAAACTTTCTTTGCGGGCCCCGGGTAATGATCAATTCTATATCCGGGATTTTTTTATTATAATACAGGTGAAAATGCAACTAATGACCTAAAAAAAAAGTCCCCACATACAAAAAACAAGTGCAGAGCACAAAAAAAAGGTCCTCACTTCCAAATATACAAGTGATGAGCAAACAAAAAAGGTCGTCACTTCCAAAATACAAGTGAGTGACGGCCACGCGCCGACTCCGGAGCCCCAAACACCCGGGGGCCCTGGGAAATTTCCTCGGCTACTCCCTCCCTTCTTGTCGGGCCTGGTCAGCAGGAAAAATCATGGCTACTGTTTTTTTGGGATACGGAAGGTATCCTGCTGACTGACCATAAAAATAAGAGTGTGACAGATAAAAGAAGCTGTGGAGGAGAAAAGGAGAGGAAAATGGACCAAAAGAGTGCTACTTTTGCAAGACAACGCACCCGAGCACAAGAGCAATGTTGCTGTGACTTTCAAACTTTAAACCACCGTCCCGAATTTAAAAGTTATTTGAAAAAAAATTATATTTAAAAAATTGTTAAAAAAACATCATTGTATAATATCTGTTATTAAGTTATTGAACGATAACATTTATCCAAGAATTTTTTCTAGAATTAGAAATAGCCTATCAGATAGATAAACCAGTGGCGAAGGGAGACCTCCGCTAGACTTGCCCTCCCATAAATAATAATAATAATAAAAAAAATATATATATATTTTTTTAATTAAAAAAAATATTTAGGTAAATCTTCAAAAATACATCAAATTATGTCCTATACAATTTTTTGTCTAAGGCTTGGTTTACTAGTTACGATTTTTTTTTTAATTTTAAAGTTTAATAACTTCCGTTTCCGGTTTCGGATTTTAATAAAAAACAATAGGGTTCTTTCCAATTATTAGGAGAATTTTTTAGTACTAGAACGAACTCTTTAAGTTAAATCGTTTTTGAGTTATCGTGTATACACACAGACACAGACACACAGACACACAGATACACACACAGACACACACACATACGGACGGCTCTTCGAACATAGGTTTTTTGGATTCCCTGGACCATGAAACGTGGTCATCCGTCAAAATCTCGACATCGAAATTTTTCGCGATTACAATACTTGCCCCTTATATATCAAGGCCGGGCAAGTAAAAATCGGTGCAGCATTTGATGTATAGAATATTACTAATTTTATTTCAGATTGTTAGTTTTGTAGACAAAACTCTCACTCGCAACACCAGGGGGTGCGTGTACCACTGGTTAAGAACTATTAGTTTAAAGCAATTAACTTAGTCGTAAGCAATCCGTCATTAGTATAGTTATTGATTTTTTCTTTTCTAATTTAACTTAAATTTTCCCATAAACAATTGTTTAGTGTTCTGTTGTGAAAAAAAGCGTTACAATAGCAGCAATAAATTGTTGAGAGTCGAATTGAGTTGGTTCTGTTATCGACTTGGCCCCAAGTTAATGATTTAAATCAACAATTCTCAGTGGTACCATATAAAGAGATTGGAAACATAACCTATTTTCCGAGATATTTCACTGCTGATTGAGATCTTGTGAAGACATTAAAAATTCCTATCTTGTACAAGTAGGTCGACGAACAAAATTGCAGTTAATTTCATAAAACTGCCAACAGAATCAGGATGAGTTCGTTAAGATTTTCAGTTTTATATATCAAGTTTAGTCATTTAAAAAAAGGTAGATTTTTTCAGGGTAGATGTGGGTAGTACATGACTTTGATTCACTCACATAATCACACCATCCTGCTCTCTTAAAAATCAGGTTTTCCCAGGTGTATAGAAATATATAGTATACTTTCTATCAGCAGATACGTCCATATAAGACTGTTGAAATTTTAAGGCTTACGGTACTCGGGAGACTTTTTACCAAGGTGACAGTTTAGTCACTGTCACCGCCTTGTCACCGACGCTGTTATATTGTTCCAGGGTGGAAGATAAAGACGGTAGTTTCTATGACAATTTATTTGGTTTCTTACTTTACATCATAAATATATCAAGTTAACTGGTGTGAACAGTTCCGTTTTTTCCATAAGAGCACATGGGGCACGAGCCCAGGGCCGCCGGCTTGATGGGGGCCTCAAAATTCCTAGGTCGTCGTTTACACGGAAAAAATAGGAGCTCAATTTTTAGTGCAATTTTACTACAATTTTACTACTTTTATTAAAAACCTTGCAAATGAATCGGCGGATTTGAGTATCTCAGCCTTACGTACTCTAATAAAAGCAGATAAATTAGAAGAAATTTTCCCGAATGTGGAAGTTGCTACAAGGATATTTCTTAATGGTCACCAATTGCAGTGGAGGGCGATCATTTTCACGGCTATAAAGAATAAAAAATGAAGTACGAACGACTATGTTACAAGAACGACTTACTAATTTGTCAATATGTGCATAGAAAGTGATATCCCTCAAAAATTAGACTCTGAGGACATATTAGAAGATTTTGCACAACAGAAATCCCAGGAGAAACCATCATCATTAACGTAAGTCCAATTCTCAAAATAGTAATCACTTCACTTATTTTTGATTGTATAAAGCTAACCATAATAACCAATAAAGTCACTAAATAAAAGTACATACTGATGTTTGCATTCACATTTTTTTTTTACTTTCTAAAAGAGCCCCAAACTCTGTGTACCCAAGGGCCCCAGCATGGCATAAGATGACCCTGGGTGTTAACAACTTTGAGGGCTTGATGAGTTCCTTGGAACTGGTCGACATTATAACAAAAATTCAACACTTAAGTATAAGTAATAAGTTCAAATTGTACTGCAATATTTAGTACAATAATTTAGCCACTAGTTAGCGTATTTGACATATTCTCAATACTTAGTGAGGGACTATCATCGTTCTACATTATTTTCTGCGAAAATTTTATCATTTTTTAATTTGTATAAACCAATTTTAGGATGGGGAGTCTCAAAAATATATTTGAAGCGCCCTCTCATATATATATTTTTTTATATGTTAATTTTCTGTCGGTTTTTTTGAATTTATTCAAAAACGATTCTGCGAATATAATTACATACATAAATGTCTAGGGTTTCGTAGGGATAAACAAGAGACTCCTATATATTTTGACCGATATGAACAATATTTTGCAGATTTATTCTCTAAGAATCTACGAATACAATTATATACAGAAATGTCTAGGATTTCGTAGGCATAAATTAACGTCTCAAATTATATTTAGTTTTAACAATATAAATGTAATAAACTGAGTAAAAATGAATGGTTTTCACATCTTAAAAAGTTTATGAATAAATAATCTAACTATATAATTAGCAAGTGTCTGTATTTAGTGTCAGTAACATTGTGACGTCAATATTTCCCGTGATTGGCTAAGTGATAGGTTCTCGTGATTGGCTAACTGGGGACACCCTGTCTCTTGTTTGGCTGACTGGTGACATCCTCTTCCGTGATTGACTAACTGGTGATATCCTGTCCCGTGATTCGCTGACCGGCGACGAAATTTAGATACATTAAAAAATAAAACCAAATACACATACTAACAATTGAAATTTTAATATTATAAATCCTTCATTGTCGATGGGTAATATCCTAGTTATAAGATAATTTAACAATTAAGTACCAAATAAATAAATATAACATACATGCATTGTTGTATATAGTTCGGGATCCATCGCATAAAAAAGAGCCTTAGATAAACAATAAACTTAAATATTCAATAGCCATTACACAACTGTGACTGTTATACCATGAATTCAAAAAGTAATTGCATAAGGGTTGGCTATGGAAATATGAAATAATGTCTACTGCAAGCTGTAGAATTAATTAACTGTCATCACTGTTTTTTTTTATGGCCTTTGCTGTTTTGGCAATTAGCCAGGACAGTTCTTATTTTTTGAAAAATTCCATTCATGAACGGGATTCGAACCCGAGACTTTAGCAACGCAAAGCAGATGTGTTACCACTACGCTACGCCAGTCGGCTGTCATCACTGTTGTTTTATGTCATAAGTTTATATTTAGACCGGGAGCTCATGACATTTTTGGACTCCGATTTCATACAGCATGCCTTTTGGTGGAGAGAATATTTACCCTGTGACAACAAAAAAGGGATGGTACTAAACCCCTGCACGCTTTCCGGTCATAGGGAAAATTGCATTTCCACTTGCACAAAATTTTTGTGTTTTTCTCTGACTTAATATTGCTTGCCCTTTTGTCAAAAGAAAGTTATAACAAATTTAAAGTCTTTTAATTATAGGCATGCTGTATGAAAACGCGGAAAATCATATTTTTTTATTACAAGATCACATGACCGTTTGAGCCCTTTTGGACCTTCCGAATCGCATGCATATATTTAAAAGACTTTAAATTTGTTATAACTTTCTTTTGACAAAATAGCAAGCAATATTAAATTAGAGAAAAAGCACAAAAATTTTGTGTTTAAGTGGAAATGCAATTTTCCCTATGACCGGAAAGCGTGCAGGGGTTTAGTACTATCCCTTTTTTGTTGTCACAGGGTAAATATTCTCTCCTCCAAAAGGCATGCTGTATGAAATCGGAAACCAAAAACTGTCATGAGCTCCCGGTCTAATTGTTATATAAAGATTGCAGTAGACATTATTTTATTTTTTCAGAGCCAACCCTTATGGAAGTACTTTTTAAACTCATGGTAGTATACAAGCACCTAAGATACTTGTTGACATTTTTTTTATTGCAAAATGAAATGTAGGTGTCTGTTTTAACAGCGTTATTTCACTGATGATTACAGAAAAATATATTTCTTTTATAGAGTGTTGTGTGTGCGTCTTTCTTGGGTTCTAAGATGACTATAGAGACCTATTTTGGCCATAAATCTGTCACAGATAGGGCATGTTAGATGGCAGTGCTATTGTTATCTGATTTTCTCTTTTTCCTCGCAATAGTTTATGTCTTCCTACATGAATAATACTTCCCGCGTAGTTTTCCGCCATATATTTCGATTCTTTACCGCCTCTCACTTATGGTAGCTTAAATTACATAAAATATATTGAGTTATTATTAATTAATAATATAACTTGTTGAAAAACAATTTTTAATTTAATTTTTAAAAGTTTTATTATGATAACTTATTTGGTATCTCTGTTTTTAATCTTGTAACTCGAATTTTTTAAAGAAAAACAGAATGTTGAAAGAACGTAAAAAAATCTTTGCTCAAGATAAATAATTAAAATGTAGTAAAAGTTTTCTTGTCTTCAGTTATGGTAGTGTATTCCTTTTGGGAGACATCCCGAATTTCTTCTTATTGAAACTGACAACGGTCTCTTCCCTAGGGACTACAACTTAGTTGAGAAAATTCCTGTATTTGTTCCAAGTTACTCTACCAACAATTTTAAGTAAACAGACTTTGATTGTAATATTAATCTGGAATCTATTCATACGAGTATATCAATCAACAACTTGCAGACGTAACGTTGTTCGGGAGAAAAACAATTTATCAAAAATATTTTAATTCAAAAAATAATTCATTGATGCAAAATTAAAAAAATATGCTCGGTAGGCCCCTACATGGCCTCTTCAGTGTTTGTGAAAATAGGATGGCTATAGATACGCTACTGAATCCAAGATAAGTATTTTTTATTCATCTTTTGAAGCAAATTTACACAAGTTTCCTTCGTTAGGAAGTTACATATTCTTTTTTTATATTTATTTAAATTAATTGTATATTTTCAAAAGTTCTTCATAGAAAATTCAGTTTTATTGTAGTTTCACAATTATTTATAATTGGCTGTTACCTAACAGGTAGCAATTTACAGCAGAAAATATTAATAATTAACAATAAAATTCTCCTTTGAGATGCAGCACATGACAAGAGGGTCGTCTACGGCAGTGTTTCTCAACCTTTTCTGGCATGGGACCCCCCAAAATAACTTAAATATTGTCTGCGGCCCCTCTATATATATATAGGCTTACCATAATTATGAAACTCTAAACCGGGACAAGAACGGGAGCTAGGGCAAAGGAAAAAATTTAACCACAAAAAAATGTTTTATTATCAAGTCTTACAAAAGAAATATGCAGATGGTCTACTGCAGCAGAAAGTTAATTATTTTATTTATTGTACCAGTACAACAAATACTTTTAAGAGCAGGTTCTAACTTATAAATTGTTGTTGCTATACCAATATAATTCAATATTCATTTAGTCAATAATCGGGATTTATGAAAATGATTTAAAAACTAGTTTTGTTTCTCTAGTTATAGCCGATAGTGTATGCATGTATGTGTTTCTATATTGTCCATAGAAGCACATTCTACATAACAATGACTTACATTATAAAATTAACAAAAATTTCTACAAATCCCTTTCCAGTCGCTCCAATTTTGGTCTGCATGAAGTCCAAACACTAGTCCACACTATAACACACTATTTCAAATATTTTCTGCACTTTTATCACTTAAAAATAACTAGAAACGTCAGAAAAAAATGAAGACGCCACTTGCAAAAATCACGTATCACTACATATCAAGATGGCTAATCATGATAAAGCTCATTAGGGAATATAGTCATTAACAATTAATAAATAAGGAACAGAATTGCTTAAAATAATTCTTTATGAGAATAAACACATATATTAATATTTTATCAATAGTATACAGGTGGTTGAAATTGAACTACCGGGCCCAATACACTATTTTTTTTTTTTTATTATTGAAGATGAGGTATAACGTTAAATTTGCCGACCAGCGTAGCGTAGTGGTAACTCATATGCTCTGCGTTGCGAAGGTCTCGGGTTCGAATCCCGTTCAGGCATGGAAATTTTCTCAAAATAAAAATTGTCCTGGTTAATTGCCACAGCAGCAAAAGCCATTAAAATAAAAAAAAAAAAAAAAACGTTAAATTTGGTAGTTACTTGGTACTACATGATCTATAATATAGTATTATGCTTTGATTTTATATGACTTCGCGGCCCCCCGGTTGAGAAACGCTGGTCTACGGCAGTGTATCCCAAACTGTGGTTCGCGGACCACAGTAGGTCTCTATCTGTACCTGTTTTTGAATTCTCGGGATGTGTTTTTTTGAATTCTTAGTATTTTTCCTATATGTGGGTTAAATAGTTGTATAACCCAGTACTGCAAAAACTGAAACTTGCTGTTTCCATCTAAACAACAAATTGGCTCATATGCTGATGTGACTCTTGCTATTGATGTGACTCTTGACGGAATAATCCTGCCTTTCAACCCAACACCAAAATATCTGGGAGTGAGCCTTGACCGGACACTCTCTTTCAACAAACATCTAAGCAAGGTTGCTGCGAAACTCAGATCCAGAAACATTATTCTCCAAAAACCAGCTGGTTCATCGTGGGGAGCAAACACGTCAACACTTCGAATAACAGCGCTTAGCCTGGTGTACTCAACAGCAGAATATTGTGCCCCAGTATGGATAAATAGCCCTCATGCAAGAAAAGTGGACATAGCACTGAATGAAACGATGCGAATAATAACTGGAACCATTAGGTCAACACCTACCTACTGGCTTCCAGTTCTCGCTCATATTCAGCCACCATATACGCCGCCTGTCAGCCCTCTTGCGAGTGTATGGGAAAATTAATGAAAATGCAGAACTTCCTATACATGTGGACCTGGCCAGTACAGACTTCCACATACTTAAATCCCGCCACCCATCACTTATTACAAGGATTACTACGGCAACTGGTTACAACGCAAAAGAAACCTGGCAGCAAAAATGGGTGGAGCAGGTCCCAGCTGAGTTCTACTCCTTATTTAACCACGAAGAACCTCCGAATGGATTTGACCTTCCCAGAAAAACAAGGGTATCTTTGAGTTAGAACGGGCCACGGTAGAAGCGGTGACTCTTTGTTCAGATTGGAAATGCGGGAGACTCCAAACTGGGACTGCGGTGCAGAACGTCAGTCGATGAGACACATCGTCTTTGAATGCCCTAACAGAGCCTTCCAAGGGACAGCAGAAGATTTTGTATTGGTGACAGAAAGTGCTTTGAACTGGTTGTCAAATACAGACATATCACTGTAATCATTTTTCAATTTGTTTTTAATTTTTTCTTTTATATTGTGAAACATTATATTTCACTACTTGTATTTGTGCCATTTTATAGGAACCGTGTGATCATAATTTCTTGTCAGTTACATAACAGTAAACAATGAGCTTAAAAATATCAAAACTGTATTCTATCTCATATCTAAAAATTCCAATTTAACAAAGAACCAATCAGTAACGATATTGTATTGATAACTTCATGTTGTTCGTTAACTCATTGGCGTGTAGAGAAAAAGTAGTGTTCATTTCATAATTAATTGGTTTTTATTATTATTATTTTTTTTTTTCGTTATATTGTTGTTGTTGATATTATTGTTATTAAGATTGTAATTGGAAGACGATTGTTGATAGAGGTTAGCTCTTAGAGGTAAGTGAAATATTGAACATACATAACCCAATATAAAAATCGAATCTACGTCTATGTGTGCATGTCCTTGGAAATAAATTTGATAACAAAATATTTCTGTCAACTATTGCATAACTGACAAGAAATTATGACCGCTCTGTATTATGTGACTTGTTTATATTATGTATATTTCGATCAACTATTCAAAGACCAAGCTTCTTACAAATCACACAGAAGACCCAGTTGAAATCGAAGGAACCTACATCGAATATAAAAAGAATTTATATACCTCGGACAGGCCGTAATATTTCAAAGAGAAAATAAGGAAGTTGAAAGGAGGATAAAAGCGGCATGGAATAAGTTCTGGGCACTCAAAAATATTTTGAAAGGTCCACTATCAGACGAAGTGAAGAAAAAAACATTTGATATGTGTATTATTCCAACGCTGACATACGGTTGCCAAACATGGGCTATTTCAAAATTGCAAGAAAGAAAAATACGGACATGTCAACTGAAAATGGAAAGATCCATGCTAGGCCTAACACTAAAAGATCGCGTAAGAAACACAATCATCAGACAAAAGACAGGTGTTTTCGATGTCTTACTTACCATGAAATCTTTGAAATGGAGCTGGGCTGAACACTTAATGAGATCAGATCCCAATAGGTGGTCACGAAAAATAACGGATTGGACACCACGATATAATAAACGAAGAAGAGGTCGCCAACATATAAGATGGAAAGATGAAATTGTTGGATATGCCGGTCCATTGTGGACGAGGACAGCACAGAATAGAGAAGAATGGAAGGTCTTAGGGGAGGCCTTTGCTCAGAAATGGGCTTTAAATTGATTTAGCTAAGTCAGTCAATTAAATTTTATGTAATTTATTTATTTATTTATTCATGTAAACTTAGCTATTTTATCTTATTTTATTTTATTTTATTTTGTTTAATTATATTTTATATTCTTATTTAATATTTCATATTTTTATTTTATTTATTTTTTATTCTATTTATTTTTATTTAAATAAATTGTTCCATATTATATTGTACTCTATTTGTCATAAATATCAGCATAATGTATCTCAATGTTTTAGATAAAATAAAGGCTATTATTATTATGCAGCCATACACTAAATAAAATAAATAGTTGTATAATCATGCCAAATGTTTAACTTTCTATGTTAAGCCGTTTAGCTACAATTTTTACCGTACAGCTACAGTCTTTTTCCGGTGGAAATATTTATTTCCGGAACATATTTTCCGGGTACTAGATATTCGAGATAGCCAATCCAGATTTATAAAATCAAAGAGATGTAATACCTTATTCGTTACTAATGCTTTTTCCACATATTCTTTGCGGTTTTCCTCATATGTGTATTTAAGAAATTGATTTTTATTTCTTCAAAAAAAGAAAATATTTAAAATTATCATATTGCGATATTCTCATAATTCTACTCTTGTAAACTTTTATAAGTTTGAGATGGTTTTTGACAAATATAAATAAAGAACATTTATATTTTTTGCGACTGTCACACAGAAAAAAAAAATTTATCAAAGAAAAATAGGTTTTGTTTCTTTATTTCAGAATGGCCCTGTTAATAAATTATGTAAATATGACAGTTCTTGTTTGGAATATCATTTGTAATGCCCTAAATTTTACATAAAAAAATGCTTTACTAAACAAATAATTGGTCCACGGCAGTGTACATTATTAACACCTTAAAATCTCAAATCGAAAATATGCGGACCAAGAAACCTAGTTTTTAATACCACCAATATCCTTTCGTTATCGCCAGGAAGCTGAAATGTTTTCAAATATTTTTTTTATCCTAATCGTTACGGAAAGTTCTTGGTGAAAATTTTCTATAACATCGAAGGACAGCATATTTACCCTGATTGTAAAACGTTTAGCCACACTCTCTGAGTTACGGACGCATTTTAGAAAACAAAGTTATGACCTTAGGGTTGAGAAATTTTATATTCGGTCCATCACAAATAACTCCAAACTCAATAAATTTCGATTTCACTTTACAAAAAAAAGATCGGGAAATATTTTTTAAACGCACGATAAAATCTATTGTTCATAATATTTTATGAATCTAATATTTTATTTCAAAGGATTTTTTAAGTGAATAACAGCGTTGTATTAATATAGTTTTGTTAATAAGTTTGACCACAATTTTAGTAAAATATGGATACGTCATATATCAATTTCAATCCAGTGTTTGAAACAGTAGTTTTGGAGAAAATATTGTGTTATTGTGAAACTCGGTATTTTAGAAAAATGTAAATAAATACGAGGAGGTACATAACAAAACCAGCTTTATCACAGTCATCAAAACTTGAAAACAATGATTTTTTTGGTAAATCTACTGTTTATGGTAATACGATTAAGATTAAATAAGTCACTCACATCGAAAATTTAATAGTTTGTGAGATAATTCACTTTTTTGTTTGGAAAAAGTTGTATTTGCTGAGACTTGTCTGGGATAAAGTAGGTTTTGTTGAGATTTGACTGGATAGTGCACCAAATCGTCTCCAATCTCATTTCTTAAGAACAATATAACAAAAGAAAAATAAACTATTTGATGCAAAGATCATAAAATTTTATTAAAGACTAAAAAAAAAATTCAAAAAATTTTCAATTAATTGTTAGGGCAGTTATGTACGTGTTATAACTTGTTATTGTCAACTTGTATTTATCTACATGTGTTTGTAATAGGGATGGGAAAAAAAACATCGATGTATCGAAAACATCGATGTTTGTTTTAAAAACATCGATGTTTTTACCATCGATGGTCAGCTGGCGATAGTATCGATAAAACATCGATGTCTACTACCGATGTCGATGTTTAAACTTTGAAATTCAGAAACTACCGCTCTAGGCGCTGGAATCTTAAAAATTTAATTTTTATTAAAATTATTACAAAAAATATAAGCGCCATCTATTGTGATATAACAATACTAATAGTGTTAGTTTTTATTCTTCTTAGCAGTTAGCAGAATACGAAAAAATAAGAAGAAACTTCTAATTTTTGCAAACAATGCGAACGACCAACGACGCCAACACACTTTTTCTTTTTGAGTCTTGTTGACACTTTCCCAGTTGTTATTCCTTCAATCCCTGGATTTTTGTAAGTTGTCATTAGCTATTTTTTTATATAATGAAGTTGGCTTTTCCTGAACAAAATGATCAAACGCTTGAATTAATCGGTAAAAGTAACTAGAATTGAAAATCTAGTTCCGCCTAAACCAAAGGAACAGACTTTATTTCAATTAAAAAAGTATAAAAATAATTGTGTATGACAGTGTTATTTTTATGTTAAATAATATAAAATTAACATTAAGATTACTATATTAGTATTGTAATAAAATCCGATATTTCATTTTAGAAATGTAAAAATAGTAAGGTCTGTTCCTTTGGTTTAGGCGGAACTAGATTTTCAATTCTAGTTACTTTTACCGATTGATTGAAGCTTTTGATCATTTTGTTCAGGAAAAGTCAACTTCAATATATAAAAAAATATCTAATGACAAATTACAAAAATGAAAATTGCGGTTAGTTCAGCCTAATCGTTTGGAATAGACTGTAGGTACGAATTAGGATTATTATATTGGGTATAATAATATTAATGTGAAATTAATTACTATTAAAAAGGAATATTTCTATTTCAAAATCTAATAAATGCTTTTTGTGTATTATGTGTTACCTTTTTCGTATTTTATCTTTACATTATTAAATAAAATCTATATAATATAAATAAATAGCCTTTTTTAATATTAATAAAACATCGAAGTTTCCGATACATCGATGTTTTTCCTTCGATGTTTTTTCAACATCGATAGTAAGGCGCCGATGTTAACATCGAGGTTAAACATCGATGTTTTGCCTTCGATGTACCCTAATTTGTAACCTGCGCAAATAGAAAAAATAATGGAGTGATGTGATAGGCTGAAATGGAAAGAGTTGATTTTACACCTCGCTTGTGGATAAATTGGTTCTGTTTTGTCTTGCACAATTCGATGTGATATTATAAAGGGATATCGTTGATTTTGTTCATATTTTTTCTGTTTTCTGAATAGCTTTTAAGGTAAGAAATGATATCTCGAATTTGAAAAAAATGTGATAAAGACGGTTTTGCATTGTGCCTTCTCGTACATTGTTTATTTATGCATATAAATATAGTTCGTATTTATCCTCAATTAAAGCAATTATTTCACCGAAATTTCATTAAATTAAATGTGTAGAATAATTATTTCTGTAGCGAGGGCTGATATTAATAGGCTTTTCATTAATGGCGAGGAGTGTTACTCGCACTTCCAAACATCAGAATATCATCTCGAGCGTGTTTCAACCGGTTTCCTCCAAACATTATAAACACAGCTACCTTTGATCTATGCAATATCTCATCTATGATTTAAGAATATTATCAACTTATTAGCCAAGAAGAACATATTTAAAATCTTAATTTCAATCACGAGAACTTTACGAGAATTATTTTTAGGTGCTGTACAACGTAGATTATAAGAAATTTATGACCGTTTGCATCAGTTAATTTTAATCGAAGTTTCATTTTTACGTGCATTGCAACCTATATTTTATGTATGGTTTAACTAGAGTAACCATATGTCCCAGTTTTCCGGGATTTATCCCGGTTGCAAGGAAGCCGCCCCGGTGTCCCGAAATATATCTTCGGGACGCTCAAATGTCCCGGCTTCTTTATTTCACTCACTGGCTTAGTCAGTATTTACAAGTTGTCCATATAGTTGGGGAACTTCTCTGAGCACCACTAGATAGCAATAGAGAAATGTGTCATTACTATATTCGTAAAACTTGACATTTGTTATTGTGAAATCAGTGACAGCTTATAAATTGACTAAGTGATTTGTTGACAGTGAGCGTATAAAAAAAAGTTTGTGAAAAAATGGTTATTACACGTGAAGGTTTTCGTTGGATGATTTTTTACGATTTTAGTAAAGGCCTAACTCAACAACAATGTATAAATTCACTTCGTTCAACTTTTGGTAATGAAGCAACATCAGAAAAGACTGTTTACAATTGGTTAGCAGAACTTCGTCATAGTCGTGCGACCGTCAGTGATGAATCTCGTGAATGTCGACCAAAATCGGTTGTGAAAAAAAAAAACATCGATGCTGTGCGCAAATTCATTGAAGAAGATCCGTATGTGACTTACCGTGAGATAGAGGCATCCTTTGGCATATCGCAGACTGCAATACATTTTGCATGAACATTTAGCTGTGAAAAAGATCTGTTCCTCATGGATTCCACATAATTCAAGCTCAAAAAAAGCTCGTGTTAATTGGTGTAAAAGAATGCTTAAAAATTCAACCTAGGCACTGCAAAATCCGTATACAACATCGTTACAGGTGACGAAACTTGGATTTATTCATATGAACCGGAAACTAAGCAACAATCCACTGTTTGAGTCTTCTTAGATGAACCGAAACCCACAAAAGTTGTTCGTTCACGAAGCACTTCCAAGAAAATTATTGCATGTTTCTTCGGTTGTACTGGACATGTCGCAACTAGTCCATTAGAGGTTCGGCGAATAGTTAATGCTGAATGGTATACAACAATTTGTTTGCCAGAAGTCATCGACAAATTCAAAAAAAATAAAATAAATCAGCTGTGGCCACCACAGGACCGACCGCCATCACAAAGTACTTGTTTAATTTATGCTGATTTATCAAAAAATGTCTCAAATAAAAGTTGTTAGTTTTTTGCAGTTTTGCAGTTAGTTTTATAGCAACTTTTTTTAAATATTTTTTTTCGAAATATTTCTCTGTTGTGAAATATTTGCAAATATCTTAAAATCGACACGAGTAAACTCCCATTTCTAGCTAACCGATTTTTACCAAAAGTTGATCAACTCGTGCCATTGTTGTCAAAAGTTTAAATATGAAGTTTCATAAAAATCCTTTTAGCCGAATTCGCTCTGCACGTGTACACAGACCGACAGATAGACCGACAGACAGAAAGACAGACAGACATACAGACAGACAGACAGACTGACAGACTGACAGACTGACAGACAGACGGACAGACAGACAGACATACAGCATCTTGCTAAAAATAGTCAAAACGTTATGTAGGGACCTCAATTCGTGGAGATCCGAGAAAAATGTCAATATCGGTACGATCACAATACCTCCCTTATATATGTTGGCGGTCGCAAACAACCAAAAACGTCGGATCATTCTTCATCAAGACAATGCAAGCTCCCACACAGCACGTGAAACAATTGATTATTTGAAGGAAAAAAACATCGAATTAATGTCTCATTAATTATCCGCATTCACCTGATTTATCTCTTTTAACGACTTTTGATTATCTTTTGATTAACGACTTTTTTTGGTTCCCCAATGTCAAACAAAAAATACATGGACAGAGATTTTCATCACCTCAAGAAGCTGTCTCATCACCTGAAACCTTCGAAACCATGTTTTTGAGATACCAACTTCAGAGTGGAAAAAATGTTTCGAGAATTGATTTGAACGCATGCAAAAGTGTATAAATCTTAAAGGCGAATATTTTGAAAAGCAGTAAAACAGTTTGTTCCAAAAAAATTTAACTTACTTAGTTTTTGTAAAAACTCAAAAGATATCCCTCGTACGATATATTGGTAATGTATTTTATCGACTCACAAACACTTTAATTTGACACCACACACTGTTTTATTTAAAAATAGCACGTATCTATTAAACGGTTGGTTTGCGGACCAATATTGATAAAACCACCTTTTTTTAACACCCTGTATAAGTAATGAGTTTTTCTTTTTGATTTTTTAGTTTAGTTAACATAAAATCTCATCGTTTTTAGTTGCGTAAAAGCAAAATCTCTGAGTTATGACAATTTCTCGAGTCCAGTTAATTAAATAACTTCTCAGTACAAGTGTACTGTAAGAAAATTATGGTAGTTTCAGTCGAGTGCCCAGAAACAGGCATCCGAAATAATTAAACGCTAAACAAATTTGGGTCAAGTTAATGCCATTTGGGAAACCGCTTTTTATTTATGACCTAATGATGTCAGGATTTGTCCTTAGGGATTATTTATACCCGTATTTCTACATAATATGACTAAAAACCATCATTACGCGAATTAAGAACGAAAAAATAATAATATTCATAAAAGGAATCACCTATTCAGAAAAAAAACGTAATCTTTTACACGTGCCTTTTTTATATTTAGATATTTTTTCGTGTTTTAATACATAAAAAAAAATGATTGATTTCTCTCATTAAAGAGCTACTCTAGTATTTTGTTACAGTCTATTAACTACATACTTTTTATTGATTTTATATTTAAAAAATAATGATACATTAAAATTAATGTCCAAAAGTATAATGATTGGCATTTTCAATACCTGTACTACACCAGAGTTTCTCAAACTATGATTTTTGGACACCAAAAAATACTGAAGGATGCTTAATTGATGACTAAAGCCTCGTTAATAACAGTTCCATAACTTAATGCATAATATGTCCATAAATATGGTACAAAAACTGATATGAAGCTTTTAGGGTTTTGTAGGTACAAAGGTTGCCGTTTATATTTCGGGATTTGATCAAAAACAATTATTTATCAACAAAAGTGGCTTTACTGTTTTTCAAAATATTCTCCATGAAGATCAATACACTTAATAATAATGATAATAATAATAATATTTATTTATAAAATATATATACTCGTACAAATATAGAGTGCGGTACAATATATTTATATACAAGGTGTCTCAAAAGAAATTTTATATTTAGTGGATCGATTAAAAATAAAGTAAGCCGTATATAGAAAAAATGTTTATTAATTATTAAAATACACTTTTTGGGGATTTATTTCTTAAAAATAATATCGTCTAAATGTGGACCCTCGCGTTCTCGGCACTCATTTAATCGAACAGTAAAATTACTTATGACGTCTCGGCAGGTGGACTCAGGGATGGCTGCCATTTCGTGACGGATATTTTCTTTCAAATGCGCCAGTGAAGTCGGTTTATTGGCGTAAACTTTAGATTTAAGATAACCCCATAGAAAAAAGTCCATAGGGGTTAAATCTGGACTGCGTGGAGGCCAATTTATGTCACCTCTCCGGGAGATCAATTTGCCTGAGAAAATTTCACGAACACGTGGCAGAGACATATTGGACGTGTGTGAAGTTGCTCCGTCCTGTTGGAACCATGTTCTTTGGTTATAGCCAGGAAAGTTTTGCAGTTCAGGTACCAAGAAGTTGTCTAACATCTCCACATAACGCTCTGAATTCACTGTAACTGCACGCCCCCTTTCGTCTTCAAAAAAGTAAGTGCCGATAATTCGTCGCGCCGACATCGCAGCCCATACGGTCACTTTAGGCGAATGTAGGGGTTTCTGATGTTTGCGTTTCGGATTCGTTGCACTCCAGTAGCGGCAGTTCTGCTTATTTACGTGGCCATTAAGATGAAAATGAGCTTCATCCGAAAACAAAATGTTGGTAAACGTTGAAAATCGCTCAATCACCTGATTTACAAAATTAAGCCTCTGACTGGCATCTTGGGGCTTTAATTCTTGCACCAATTGAATTTTGTAGGGGTGCAGCTTTAGGTCTTTGTGCATAATGCGATGTAATGATGATCTATGCACATTTAAAGCAATTGCGCGCTTCCGAATTGAAAGGTTCGGGTCGTCACGAACAGACTGATTAACATTCTCCACGTTTTCTACCGTTCTTGATGACCTAGGTCGCCCGGATTTTGATTTATCCAGCGTTGTACCAGTCTCTTCAAACTTTTTAACCCAATGTCGAATGAGAGGAATGCTTGGCGCATCATTTAAGTGGCGAAAACCTCGAATACTGCAGAATTTTCTACGCGCTACAGTCGCCGAATCACCGTTTTTGTAAAACTCTCGCATGCATAACGCGCGGTCTGCTCCCGAGAAACGCTCCATAGCGACTCAATTCCCAAGAGCCAGGCTACCGATTGACATAACCCCCGCGCCCCTCGGATACGTCGCGTTCACGCAGTAAGCTAAATAAATATAAAATTTCTTTTGAGACACCTTGTACATAATGCAAAAAAAAAAAAAAAAACAATAAAAACAAATCATCGTCACGGAAGATACAAAGTATCTTTTGGTGACTTAGTTTAATATGCATGGCGTTAATACAACATAGTAAAATAGTTAATCAGGAATATATAATAAATAAATAAATACATACCAGGGATGCTTCCAAAGTTCTGGGAATTTAGCTATAATTTTTATTATTTTGTTAATTTTCGTCAATATTACAATGTAGTTTTTCAACATAATCTTTATTTAACTGAATACATTTATCCCAACGATAAACTAATTTTTTTAAGCCATCCTCAAAGAACTTTCCTATTGAGTTTTTGTTCTGGTCCCAACAGTCTAGGCACCCAGCGTGGCGAAACCTTGCTAACGCGCAAACAATCATGCAAGATGTCATGAACTTGTCATGTACCTATCCCTAGGCGCACACTAATTTGACGATTAGTCATTCCCATGTCCTCTTTCAGTAGGTCTTCGACGGCAGTGTTTCTTTCATTTACCAACGTGCTTGGGCGCCCACTGCGTGGATCGTCTTCTAGTGATGTTCTACCGGTTTTAAAACGATCGATCCACCGATAAATAGTACTTTTGGATTCTGCAGACTCACCAAATACTCCTTGCAGACGCTGAATAATTTCTGATGTTTTCACACCTTCTTTCTACAAAAAGAAAATTATTGTTCTTTGAGATTTTGCTGCGTCTTCCATGGTTACAAAAACAGTGCTATGAAAACGCGTCTATATCAGTCGAACACCTAAATCAGACTGAACAATATTGCGCTAGATAGTTGCATAAACATGTCAAGACTTGTCTGGCACCAATAACATTGCCTATAAGTTCTGCGTTATTTAATTATAGCACAATTCCCAGAATTTAGGAAACATCCCTCGTACATATATATATATATATATATATATATATATATATATATATATATATATATATATATATATATATATATATATAAATTAATTTGTGAGATGAAAGTAAAATATTTAAAATAAAAATAATCCATTAGTTTATTTCGAATGAGTTAATTCCTTTGCACCAAATCTTATATGCACCATTGGCTTTACTGGATGATTACGCACATAGCGACATTCATCCCTCGAGCAAGAGTAACTGCAGTATTGATCTAATTTAAAAAAAAAAATAAATTTAACAAGAAAGATTTGTTTTCTTACTATAGTCAATTTTTGTTGTATATATTTTTCTGTTGAAAAAAAATAATAAGGGAGATATTTTAAGATTTTTAATAAACAGTTTTGACCCTGAAACACCCCCTAGAATAAAAATATTGAAATGCTTTGTAGCCTATGTTCGAATCCTGGTTTTGCTTTATTATTATACCAAATTACGTGAAAATATATCTAGCGGTTTAAAAAAAAACAAAAAAAAATCAAAAACAAAATATTTTCCAATTTTTCTGACGAGAAAGTACATTGTTAAAGTTGGAAAAGCTCTTTTGATGACTTCTAAAATTATATAAAAATCATTAAAAATAAAAAACAAAAAAAAAATATTTTTTATAATTTTTGAGGTGAAAGTAAAATGTTAAAAACTCATTAAAAGTTCGGTGGAGGTCACTGGATATTTATGTATGTATATGTATTTCGAATAAATGATAATTTATTGTTAATAAAATATTTAAAATAAAAATATAAAAATAATCCGTTAGTTCATTTCTTATCAGTTAATCCCTTTATTCAAGTAAACACGTCTGGTCATTAGTGATTTGCATTTTATTTTACACGTACGCAGTTCACAAAAATGTATTATTTTGTGTGTAAAATAGTGCCTTTCTGCTATATTTTTCCCAAAAAAAAACAGGTAAAAATTTCAAAAATAATTGTACTTTCATTAGCTGTGTTACAAATTTGAAAATACATATTTATAGCTATTTAAAAATGTTAAAATTTGTATTTGAAGGTCGATGTGGTCACCTTGGAGGTAGCAGCTTAAGATGCATATGTGAGCGGTGTTTGGCTGATGGAATGTTGGAGCTAGTAGCCTGAGATGCTGATGGCAGTTCAATGGAAATCAGAAATTTTGGATTTATAGGTATGTTAAATGGTAAGATAAAAAATTAATTATTACATTTTTTTGCTGTTTATATTTTTTGTATGCAATTAAGGCTATTAGTGCCTAGTGCTGTATAAAAACTATGACATAGTAAGTATAATTTTTACTGAAGATGTTGATCAAATGGTAAGAGAAAAAAAATGTTTTTAAAAGTGTTTGTCATACTGTCTTCTATTTTTTTTTCTTCTTTTTTTGGGAATTAATGCTATCAGTGCCTAATATTGTATGAAAACTATGGTATAAGTATAATTTTTACTACAGATGTTGGATTAATGGTACGAAAATTGATTTGGATACTTGTATATTACACTTTTTAATCAATT
Organism: Liopterus haemorrhoidalis; assembly: GCA_963971575.1. Taxonomy (NCBI): domain Eukaryota; kingdom Metazoa; phylum Arthropoda; class Insecta; order Coleoptera; family Dytiscidae; genus Liopterus; species Liopterus haemorrhoidalis. The sequence continues at coordinate 2,068,692 of OZ020615.1, forward strand.
ACAAAATCATTCATTTTAAACCAGGCAATTTTTTATGAAGAAACTTTAGTAAACCGGCGCCTATATCAATATTTCTTTTTACGTGTGCACTAACCAGCATTAAGAAACGCCGACAACAGGTTCTTATTAGCACCGAAAACAATCTTTTTACGTATTTGTACCCTTACAAATCTATTGTTACAGTAGTGTTTTGCATTTTATTTTACACGTACGCAGTTCACAAAAATGTATTATTTTGTGTGTAAAATAGTGTCTTTCTGCTATATTTTTCCAAAAAAAAATAGGTAAAAATTTCAAAAATAATTGTACCTTTATTAGCTGTGTTACAAATTTGAAATTACATATTTATAGCTATTTAAAAATGTTAAAATTTGTATTTGAAGGTCGATGTGGTCACCTTGGAGGTAGCAGCTTAAGATGCACATGTAAGCGGTGTTTGGCTGATGGAATGTTGGAGCTAGTAGCCTGAGATGCTGATGGCAGTTCAATGGAAATTTGGAGCTGCATCTCTCAGGAATTTGGATTTATAGGTATGTTAAATGGTAAGATAAAAAATTAATTATTGCATTTTTTTGCTGTTTTTATTTTTTGTATGCAATTAAGGCTATTAGTGCCTAGTGCTGTATAAAAACTATGACATAGTAAGTATAATTTTTACTGAATATGTTGATCAAATGGTAAAAGAAAAAAAAGTTTTTAAAAATGTTTGTCATGCTATCTTCTATTTTTTTTTTTTTGGGAATTAAGACTATTAGTGCCTAATATTGTATGAAAACTATGGTATAAGTATAATTTTTACTACAGATGTTGGATTAATGGTACGAAAATTGATTTGGATACTTGTATATTACACCTTTCAACAATTACATAAACATTCATTTTAAACCAGGTAATTTTTTATGAAGAAACTTAAGTAAACCGGCGCTTATATCAATATTTATTTCTACGTGTGCACTAACCAGCATTAAGAAGCGCCGACAACAGGTTCTTATTAGCGCCGAAAACAATATTTTTACGTATTTGTACCCTTACAAATCTATTGTTACTCTTGTTACTTTTGTTAAATCTGCTGATTTCCTTAGTTTATTTTTTCCTACCGAGGGTGTTGTAGAAACGCACGTGTTCAGATATACAGTGAATTTATTTTTTAATGCAACATAGAAAAAATTATATTTACTAGCAAAATTAAAATATTTTATTGAAAATACAAATAGAAAAATAATAATAAATAAATAACTAATAAAAACTTATAATAAATGTTCAAAAGTTTCTCCGTTTACTTGCATACAAAATGTTAAGCGATCATTAAAATGATTCAAAGCATTCAGCAATTGCTCTTGAGGTATATTGTTGGATGCTTGAACAATTTTGTCTTGCAGTTTAGCAACATCCCTAAATTCTCCATTATATACTTTGGCCTTTAAATATTCCCAATAAAAAAAATCATTGGGTGCCAAATCTGGAGATCTCGCTGGCCAATTCATCGACCCTCCTCTTCCAATCCAGCTATTTGGGAAAGTTCTATGTAAATATTCTTTAACTATTCTAGAATAATGGACTTGTGCGCCATCATGTTGAAACCATACGTGTCCATTAATATTCAGGTTTCGCAACGCAGGTAATATTTGGTTTTGCAAAAGGGCTAGATATTTAGCGGCATTAAGGTTACCGTCAATAAAAAAAGGCCCTACAATATTGGTTCCTATTATCCCTGCCCAAACATTTAATTTTTGCGGCCTCTGAGTTCGGGAGGAATTAAACAAATGTAAATTTTCTCGACTCCAGTACCTAAAATTTTGTCTGTGCACTTCACCATTTAGAGTAAACGTCGCTTCGTCAGTAAATAAAATTCTTTGAAGCATTGTTGGGTCGGAATTAATTTTTTCAAACATTTCAAAACAAAAATCCATACGTTCTGCTGCATCCCTTTCTAACAATTCTTGATGATTTTGAAATTTGTATGATCGAAACTTATCTTTTTTTAAGAAGTTAAAAACAGATTCGATACTGACACCAACGGTTTGTGCAATTGCCCAGCAAACCTTTTTATACGGGCCAGTACTGGTAAAGCACATACTCCCCGGCATTGAAAGTAATGGGCCAGTACCCCGGTGTCCCCGTGGCCGTTACTGGCCCATTGATGTATTAGTTGCCGGCCCAGCAACGGTAAAGTGCAAAATAATCGCATTAGTTGCAAGATTTATTTTTGATGGTTTTAAGTAAAAAGTATGAGTGAAGAAGAGTGCTTATAAAATGCTGGTAAAGTACTTCGTATAGGCGGAATGCGAAATACAAATGTGAAGTACATTATTAATACTGGCGTTGCACTTACTTTTGGTGCCAGTAATTTACCAGCATAAAAGCAGTTAGCCGGCATTCGGCCGTTAGTTGAATGTTTGCTGGGTGATCTTAAAGTATTTTAATTGTTTTCTTCCACTTGTCGAAAAAAATGGAGCCATTTATCAATATATTCCATATTTATTTAATGAAGACTTAGTTACGAAGCAAACGCAAAAAAAATCGCTGAGATTTTTCAATTTAAATTTTATTATGATGAAATTTGCTCAAATATTTAAATTAAGATATAAATTAAATGAAAGCCTAGTAGTTCAATAAAACATCATTGATGGACGCCAAACATTGTCATAAATCAATGTATAATGGAGTCGATAAATATTTAGTTTTCAGTCCAAAATAAAAACTGTTTCGAAATCAAGACAACACACGAGAAAATCTAAAGAACTTGTTAAATCCCTATGCACCAGTAAAGAGATTTAGTGGATTTAGTTTCAAAGTTTCGTCTATAAGCTTTGTTATTGATTGTTTTATAAATTTTGTAGTAAATTGTTTAAATTTAATTTAAGTTTGAAATTTCGTAGAAATTTATATAGTTAATATTGTGAATTTTATTCTTTAATTTATGTGATCTTATAAGTACATTCGGTACATATTGCTCAATTAATAATATAACAGAGAGTGGAGAAACCGCGTGAAAGCACCAAAGCTCAAGGTGACACAGCTTTTAGCTTTCATAGCTAAGTGCCTTAGATAATGGATGTCCAGTATATACTAAAAAGAATTTTATTCAATTTCAGGTGTGTACATCAAGAAAAGTGCATTTACATACTGCTTAATCCATTTTAAATTTTTAAATACAGAATGTTCTTTTTGAATGTTTGTATCCCTGGATTAAAAGCAAGATATTTACACAGCTAATGCAATTTTAGATGAATGGGAACTCTTTACAACACAAATTAAATATTAAATGTTCTGTAGGTAAAACATGATTATAAACCAATGGTTCTTAACTGGTGTTTCGCAGTACATTAGTGTTCCGTGTAATTTTACCGGTGGGTCCAGATTAGCGAGCCAGTCTTGTAATGTACCGCGTAATGTAATAATAATAATATTTATTTATTGATCACAATACAATACAATTCAATCTTTTACAGTCAGTCAAGAAAAATCAAGCAAATAGTGTAGATTTACACAAAAAGAGTTACACAAATATACAATTATTACTTAAATCAGATAAAAAAAAAATTAATGATAATTATGAAAATTTAAATCAAAATATTCGGACACAGAGTAAAATGGATTTTGAATTAATACATCCTTCACAAACGCTTCAAATTTATTTTGGGATAAAAGTCTTACTGACTCTGGCAATTTATTAAAAAATCAGCTGTGGCCACCACAAGACCGACCGCCATCGTAAAGTACTTATATAAAATACATTCTAGCAGCAGAGTAGAAATAACTTGGCCTAATATTTTCTAACAGAGATATTATTTGTCATGACTATGGAAACGTTACATATAAGTATGAAAAAATTGAGACATAAAATTTCGAAAAAATTTACAGAAATTATTCAAAATTTTTCGTTTTATCAAAAAACGTCATAAATAAAAGTTATTAGTTATTGCTTTTATAACAACTTTTGTTCAATAATATTTTTCGAAATATTTTTCTGTTGTGAAATATTCACAAAAATATTAAAATCGACACGAGTAAACTCCCATTTTTAGTCAACCGATTGTTACCAAAAGTTGATCAACTTGTGCCATTGATGGCAGAAGCTTAAATATGAAGTTTCATAAAAATACTTTCAGGCGAATTTGCTCTGCACGTGTACACAGACAGACAGACGGACGGACGGACACACAGACAGACAGACAGACAGATAGAGAGACAGACAGAGAGACAGACAGAGAGACAGACAGACAGACAGAAGGACGGACAGACAGACCGACAGACATCATGCTAAAAATAGTCAAAACGTTATGTAGGGACCTCAATTTGTGGACATCCATCGAAATCTCGAAATGTCAAAATCGGTATGATCACAATACCTCCCTTATATATGTTGACGGTCGGTAAAAAATTAATAGCGTAGTAGGTAGTGCTATTTCTGGACTTTGATAGGCGGCTGAATTTAGGATATATATCATTCTTGTATCTAGTATTATGATTATGAATATCATTAAACGATTTAAAGTCGTTTTTATTTTTGTAAAAAAAAATAAACAGGCAAAAATGTAGAGTGATGGCAGAGTCATAATTTGCAAAGATAAATTTTTTTTTTGACAGTCTGCTCTGTAAGAAATGCCGTCAATGATTCTCACAGCGCATCTTTGAAATGCAAAAATTCTATCAGCAGAGGACGAGTGTCCCCATGCTAAGAGGGCATAAGAAATATGTGATTGAAAAAGTGAGTAATAAGCTACTAAGAGCACATCTTTAGTTACTATGTCCACAAGATTTCTCAGTAAGAAAATTGTTCTACATAGCTTACCACTCACATAATTAACATGGTGTTTCAAATTTAATGCATTGTCAACATATACCCCTAAAAATTTAATAAAGCCTGGACTCTCAAATGAATACTTTCTTAAAGAAATAATCATACTTTCACATTTGTTTGTGTTTAGAGACAACATGTTTGCCGCAAACCAATTGCATCGTTTAAATGTAAATCACTATTACTAATTAAATCGCTAAATGATGTGGATCTTGAAATGATTGTAGAATCATCGGCAAATAAAACTGTTTTAGTTTTTAAAAATGTTGGAAAGTCATTAATGTATATTAGAAATAGAAGCGGACCGAGGATCGAACCCTGTGGTACTCCACATTCCAACGGCAATATATCTGATTGATTGTTATTAACAGCAACATATTGATTTCTGTTTGCTAAGTAAGATTGTATTAGTTGCTGACTATTCTCTTTGAAACCATATTTTTTAATTTTGCTAATCTATATTTTGTCAAATAATAGGAAAGTCTATGGTAGTTATTTGTAATGTATACAAAATATTTAAAATAATTTTCAAAAATGGGCCTTTTATTAAAAAATCCTTGGGGTCAACTTAGGCCCTCAATCCGACCCTGCCAATAATTTACCAATAGCAACAGTTCTATTGAAATTACATATTTGAAAAATAACTCAACAGTTTGTATTGATAAAATAATATAATGTGACACATTTGGAATATGTTAATAATATTTTGTTAAAAATTTGTTAGTTAAATTGATAATAATTTGATTGTATTATGAATGTTTACATGAGTATATATTGCCTGCAACTATCGTCGATCTAGTAATATTATTAACATTAATATCCCTTAGCTATATTCTGTTTGAGTTAAAAATCGATTAAAACATATTGTACAGGAATACAAGTAATATTGTACAAGTTTATAAGCAAATGAAAACTATTTCATCAAAATATTTATATGGAATAATTTAAGAGAATATCTCTTATTAGTATATAAGATACGTGGAAACATCTGTTACTTAACAGAGCAATATGGGGGGTTTGTTGAGAGCCCAGCATGCATCAGATACAATTATAGTGTTAGTCGAAAATGGTAGCATGAGTTTGAAACACCTTTTGTTCTTTACAAACGTTTTGCAGACAACATACAACATACCCTTAATACCAAAATTTCACACTAGATGGCACACCAATGTCCATAATGTAACTTCTTTTTACCGACCGCCAACATATATAAGGGAGGTATTGTGATCATACCAATTTTGACGTTTCGAGATTTCGATGGATCTCCACGAATTGAGGTCCCTACATAACGTTTTGACTATTTTTAGCATGATGTCTGTCGGTCTGTCTGTACGTCTGTCTGTCTGTCTGTCCGTCTGTCTGTCCGTCTGTGTACACGTGTAGAGCAAATTCGGCTGAAAGGATTTTTATGAAACTTCATATTTAAGCTTCTGCCATCAATGGCACGAGTTAATCAAGTTTTGGTAAACTCGGTCGACTAAAAATGGGAGTTTACTCGTGTCGATTTTAAGATTTTTGTGAATATTTCACAACAGATAAATATTTCGAAAAAAATTATTCAACAAAAGTTGCTATAAAAGCAATAACTAATAACTTTTATTTGAGACGTTTTTTGATAAAATGAAAAATAAACAATAATTTTTGTAAAATTTTTCATACTTATATGTAACGTTTCCATGGTCATGATAAATAATATCTCTGTTAGAAAATATTAGGCCAGGTTATTTCTACTCTGCTGCTAAATAAACACATTATTTTATATAAGAACTTTATGATGGCGGTCGGTCCTGTGGTGGCCACAGCTGATTTTTTCTTTTGTTATTATTTTAATAATTATATTATTGAGCCATATTTTTACCGACTGTAATTGTCTATTTTTAGCATGATGTCTGTCTGTCTGTCTATCTGTCTGTCTGTCTGTCTGTGTGACTGTCTGTCGGTCCATGTACACGTGCAGAGCAAATTCAGCGAAAAGGTTTTTTTATGAAACTTCATATTTAAGCTTTTGATATCAATGGCACGATTTGATCAACTTTTGGTAAAATCGGTTTTAAGATTTTTGCGAATATTTCACAACAGAGAAATAATTCGAAAAAATTTATTTAACAAAAGTTGCTATAAAAGCAATAACTAACAACTTTTATTTGAGACATTTTTTTGATAAAACAGCATAAATTAAACAAGTACTTTGTGATGGCGGTTGGCCCTGTGGTGGCCACAGCTGATTTTTTAGACTAGGATACTTAATTATGGACTGCTATTTTTTTTTTCTTTTTTTTGCCGCAAATGTCAAAATTATAGACCGTAACTTAAAAGTGAACATATATTTATGATCTTATAATTGTATAATATAAGTATACCAATTTTCCAACAAAATTCAAAATTTTTCTACCATAAAATTTTTTAAATTTGATCAAATAATTTTTTTATTTTAGCCAAAATATAGTTTTAAGCTAATTATGGGGCGGGGATTATGAAAACAATATTTGCTTTCATGCAATATTTGCTTATACCGACATTTTGTCGTCTGTCTGTCTGTTCGGAAAAATTGTAGCCAAAAGGCTAAACCTAGAGAGTTGAAATTTGGCATGCTTATGCAACTCTAAGACCTGAACATAGGAAAAATACTAAAATATCTCAAAATCATATCCCTCTAAAAATATAACCATATATGTGCTCATCGAAAAAAAATATTTTTAAAATTCTGAGTAAGGTATCAACTGAAACCCCTAGTAGGTGGATTAACGATCAAAATTTTATTTTTGCAAAATAAATTATTTTGAAGCGATTTATGCCAAAATTGTGCAAAAAAAATGTCCCACACCCTGTGGCCCAGAGGATTTAAAGTAAAAATTGGAAAAAAAAATTAAGTAATATACATTGGTGTGAACCGGAATGGCACAACAGGAATTTTGGATCAAATTATGTATTCGGAAAATAACGCATTTTTGTGTTTTATGGTTGACGATGCACAAAAGTTATAGTTATGTAATATACTGTACTAGAAGGCGTTTCCTGGTCTAATGGTGAGCTTGCTTGCTACGCAGCGTACTAGGATTCGCTTCCAGGCAGAGGAGACAATTTAATTTTTTTTCCATTTTTATTTTGTTTAAATTATTTTGTCAAAATTCTAGTTATATTTTTGCAAATGTTGCATTTAAATTTTAAAAGCGTAAATTTAATAACCAAATGAAATTGTTGGAATTATATTTTCATTCTATGTTTCATGTATACGAAACTAGAGGAGCGGAGCATATGACTTAAAACAACCAATGGAAGCTATAGGCGCAATTTTCAAATACTTAATGAACCTTGCTATTTAAAAAAATACTGCACATATTTAGAAACCTAAATAATGGTAATAGGTATTCGAATTAAAATTAACAATGAAATATTTTAACATAAAATTTGTTTTTAAAGCTCTTAAATTAACAGACGATAAATTATTTTAAAAATATCGTTCATTTTACCGTGATTACTACAAAGCAAAATTTGTCCTACACACTCAGCATGCCGCCTTAACTTATTATATACCTGCGAAACCAAGCAATGTGTGAAAATTCACACTTCACATCAATTTTTAGTTAGGATTTATCAATATTTTCAAAAAATTAAAAATTACCGGAACCCCAGGGTACCGCAGAACACAGGTTGATTACCACTGATTTAGATTCAACGATGTCTCAAACACCCGTTATTTTTATTATCTTTTATTCATTCTGAATTTTTAACCTTTTTCTATTGTCACAAAAACCGTGATTCATAGAACTTAACTAACCCTTTTTAATTCAGAATCACACGTTAATAAAAAAAACGGTTGGCGAATCTTTTAGCACATTTGTCACAACGAGAACATTTGCATTTTTATGCAAAAAATTACCATATATAAATAAATAAAAAATTTCATTTAAATTTATAGAAAATCGATTTCAATTATATGTAAACCATGTGATCGAACATAAACATAAATAATTAATATGTAATTTTTTATAATTACTTTAATAATTACTTTTTACTAATACTTTTTTTTATTTAATATTCATAACGAAAAGTTTTAATGATAATTAAAACAGGGATATTTTTCCGGGTGTTATTGAGTTTTTCTTTTGGTGAAATTCTCTGTAAAATGTCCTAACAAAAAATAAGGAAAGTTGGAACTGGGAACGATTAGGACTACGCTAGTTTATGGCCAATAAAAGGAGAATGGATAAAGGATAATAGGCAAAAACAGGATAACGCATTATAAAACCTATTCAGATTTTTTGCTATGAAGGTGTAAACACTGAAATTTCTATACAGGCACAAATATACACACTTTCGGTCAGGCGTTATCGATAATACAATCTAAATCACAAAAAAATTATGTGAAACCAGCTTCCAACATTAAAAAAATAGAGTGACAACTTAAGAAAATTATTATTCCATTTGGTTCCGTATAAGTACAGGAATATCCAATACTTTTAATTTTTGTTTTCGCCGACCAGCGTAACGTAGGTGTAACACATGTGCTCTGCGTTGCTAAGGTTTCGGGTTCAAATCCCGTTTAGGCATGGAATTTTTCAAAAATATGAATTGTCCTGGCTACAGAGCTGGGCAATAGATAAATACTTTTGTAATTAATTACTTTGTCCCACAAAGTAATTTGTAATTGAATTACTTTGTAAAAAAAAGTAATTATATTCAATAACTTTTCAAATTTTGAAAAATAATTGATAAAGTAATTGTTTTTGGTAATTTAATTACTTCAAGTATTTGAAATTACTTCAAGTAATTTAAATACTTCAAATTTAAAAGATTCTTTTAAGGAGACAGAATTATTGTACCAAGATGAATACGTAAAAGTTTTACAAACGATTGCAAAAACACTTGATTTTTTACAAAGAAAAAAATACTATTTATGGATTTTTATTACCCAGTATTATATCTTTAAAAGTAAAACTTAGAAACATTATAGAAAATGATGAACAATCTAGAACTATAAATATAATTGGAAAATTTGTTTTAAATAGTTTGGTTGGAAGGTTTTCATATCTTTTTACTGACCGCCAACATATATAAGGGAGGTATTGTGATCATACCGATTTTGACATTTCGATGGATCTCCACGAATTGAGGTCCCTACATAACGTTTTGACTATTTTTAGCATGATGTCTGTCGGTCTGTTGGTCTGTCCGTCCGTCTGTCTGTCTGCCGGTCTGTCCGTCTGTGTACACGTGCAGAGCAAATTCGGCTGAAAGGATTTTTATGAAACTTTATATTTTATATTTAAGCGTTGTTGATCAACTTTTGGTAAAAATCGGTTGACTAAAAATGGGAGTTTACTCGTGTCGATTTTAAGATTTTTGTGAATATTTCACAACAGAAAAATATTTCGAAAAAATTTATTGAACCAAAGTTGCTATAAAAGCAATAATTAATAACTCTTATTTGAGACGTTTTTTGATAAAACGAAAAATTTCGAATAATTTTTGTAAAATTTTTCGAAATTTTTTCCAAGTCTAAATTTTTTGATATTTATATGTAACGTTTCCATGGTCATGATAAATAATATCTCTGTTAGAAAATATTAGGCCAAGTTATTTCTACTCTGCTGCTAGAATGTATTTTATATAAGTACTTTATGATGGAGGTCGGTCCTGTGGTGGTCCTAAGGATACTATAATACAGTGGCGCACCCAGGAATTGTTGTAGGGGGGGACACAAAATTATTTAAATTATGAAAATATAAAGTGATGACCAAAGAAAAGGTCCTCACTTCTAAAATACAAGTGACGACCTAAAAAAAAGGTCTTCATCTCTATTTTTAAATTGTTTTAGTGTGTTTTTATTTTTATTTCCTTCCTTCCTAGGGGGGGGGGCTCCCTGGGCGAGCCACTGCTATAATAGCAGCAGCTGTCTGATCCAAAATAAAATTACGCTGGCTAAATGTTTGAGCAATTGGTGGTATTATTATAAAAAGGAATAAAAATATAAATTAATAAGTATGTATTAATTGTATTTGTTTTTCCTTGTTAATTTTTTTTTTTTAATTTTTCAAATTTTTTTTTAAGTATCTATTTTTCCATACTTATATGTAACGTTTCCATGGTCATGATAAATAATATCTTTGTTAGAAAATATTAGGCCAAGTTATATCTACTCTGCTGCGAGAATGTATTTTATGCAAGTACTTTGTGATGGCGGTCGGTCCTGTGGTGGCCACAGCTGACTTTTTTTAACTTTCACCATAAACAGGCATTTTACGCACTAAAACAAGAGAAATATAGTACAGTTTTGTTAACAGAAAAGAAAAGTATAAAAATATGTTTTTTAATAGTTCAGTAGTTTAACTTTTCATCAACAGACGACACAAGTAAATGTTGGCATTAGCAAGTTTTATAAAATGTTGTTTGCATGGCGGTACAGTAAAATCTCTGACATCATGGCTAAATTTTATATTCACCATCTATATATCTCATTCCTACACACATACAAATATACATATATATACATACAGACCCACGTACATACATGTCTATTTTGTGTCGTTCCGTCTCTGAATCTCTGGATAGTTGTGAACGGGGGTTTTATGAGCTTGTATATATTGCATGTCGACGAAATAAAAATAGCAAACTAAAACCAGAGCTGAGGACAAAAGAATATTAAGCTGCAACTGATTAAAAATTGAAACGTTCTGTTAGATTTTTTAAAATTAGTACGATGATAATTGGAAAACGAAGGTTGGATATTTGCAATTTTGTAGATGAATTAAGTTCTAGTTAAAAATTGTTTCAAAAAAACAAGATGAAAAGAGTTTAATTAAATCAGGTGTTTTACATTGAAAAAGTTTTAATGAAAAAAAGATAAAGTGATTCTTTGGAAGTTTAAAAATCAGTAGACTCCATTCGACTCAATAGAAAAAATTGATGTGAAGTGTGAATTTTCACACATTTAAGGGTTTCGCAAGTATTTAGTAACTTAATGATGATTATTTAGGATGCCAAAACAAATTTTATGTCAAAACATTTTTTTATGAATTTTAATTCGAATGCCTAATACCATTATGTAAGTTTCTAAATATGTGCAGTATATATATATATATATATATATATATATATATATATATATATATATATATATATATATATATATATATATATATGTATATGTATTTTCCGAAAACTTAATCTGATCAAAATTTCCTGTTGTAGGTACTATTCCGGTTCACACAAATGTACATTACTTAGAATTTTTTCAGATTTTTTTTTTTGCCATAACATTACTAGCCAGAATTTAAATATGGAAAAAAAATAGTCATGAACACAAAAACAATATTTTCCGAAAACGCAAAAATTTATTCAAAAATTTCTTTCGTACGTTTCTGGTTCAGATCAATGAACATGACAGATTTTTAATTTGACCCCTTTGAATTTAAGGGTGCAAACCAGTAATTTTTGGAAAAAAAAATGTTAAAATATTGGAATTTATATTTTAAATTTATATTTAAATTGATATTTTTCGAAAAACTTATCTGATAAAAAATTCCTGTTGATCTATTCCGGTTCCCATCAATATATTATTAAGATGTTTTTAGATCAACCTCTCTGGGAAATATAGTGTGGGAAAATAGTTTTTTGACATATTTTTTGCGAAAATCTCATAAAAAAATGATTTGGTTGTTTATCCACGCATTAAGAGGTTTCATTTGATGCCACACTCAAAATTTTAAAAACAATATTAATTTTTTCATTAAATATTATACATATTTGTTTATATCTAACACATATCACATATGTTTTTTTTTTTTTAACTCTATAGTTTTCCTATATGTGGGGCAAAGGGTTGTACAACCGTGCCAAATTTTAATTTTCTATGTACAGCGGTTTGGCTACAATTTAAACCGTACAGACAGACAGACACAAGAGTGACGTTATAAAAGTTTTTTTTATGGTTATACCGGCAAAACCCTAAAAGCAATTTTTCTTACATCAGCATATACTTGTTTAATAATTTATTTAATTATTTTTATTATAAATTTTTTTAAATTCGTTTATTTTAAACCAAGATTAAACCCATTCTCTGGGTATTATATGATGACGTAAATTAAAATTTATGATGCTAATTTTTATGTTAGATGTGCACTTAAGATATTTTATTGTACATAACAATTAATTTAAAAGCAAGTACTGTCAACTGAAGTTTTTTAAAACAAAACAATATGGATCATTTTCAGGAAAAGAGTTATGTTGGAAGAAAATGAGTCACACAACAGACGTGAAAATTTGTCGCTGTTAATTTGAAGAAAATGCGTTAAATAAAATAGAAAACATGGATTTCGTGGAATCCCCGCGTACAAATGCCAATATAACTTTGAAACTATTGAATGAATTTTATTAAAACAAAGCTTGAAACCTGACAAGGGGTCTTTTCTGCTTTTCGACAATAGTTTCTACGGTATCCTGCCGATTTTCAACACCTAGTGCACTTTTAACAGTGTGGTGTCGCTCTTAAGAGGAGACCTACGAACGTAACCTCATTGAAAAGTGATTGTTTTTTGACATTTGTACTTGTTTACATATGTTTAAATATATTTGTAGGTTAGTGTGATTTAAAATGAATTTTACATATGGAAATACACACCTGTTGAGAAACACTGGCCTATAGCTTGACTTTAAAATCTGTATGCAGCTTTCTAAGCTCGGAAAAAGTTTAAAATTAATTATTACTTTCATTCTATATAATTATTTGGAATTTATTGAAAGATGAGTAACTAGCGCATATGTACTTAAATGTTTATACAAAGTGTCTCAAAAGAAATTTTATATTTAGTGGATCGATTAAAAAAAAAGTAAGCCGTATATAGAAAAAATGTTTATTAATTATTAAAATACACTTTTTGGGGATTTATTTCTTAAAAATAATATCGTCTAAATGTAGACCCTCGCGTTCTCGGCACTCATTTAATCGAACAGTAAAATTACTTATGAAGTCTCGGCAGATGGACTCAGGGATGGCTGCCATTTCGTGACGGATATTTTCTTTCAAATGCGCCAGTGAAGTCGGTTTATTGGCGTAAACTTTAGATTTAAGATAGCCCCATAGGAAAAAGTCCATAGGGGTTAAATCTGGACTGCGTGGAGGCCAATTTTTGTCACCTCTCCGGGAGATCAATTTGCCTGAGAAAATTTCACGAACACGTGGCAGAGACATATTGGACGTGTGTGAAGTTGCTCCGTCCTGTTGGAACCATGTTCTTTGGTTATAGCCAGGAAAGTTTTGCAGTTCAGGTACCAAGAAGATGTCTAACATCTCCACATAACGCTCTGAATTCACTGTAACTGCACGCCCCCTTTCGTCTTCAAAAAAGTAAGGGCCGATAATTCCTCGCGCCGACATCGCAGCCCATACGGTCACTTTAGGCGAATGTAGGGGTTTCTGATGTTTGCGTTTCGGATTCGTTGCACTCCAGTAGCGGCAGTTCTGCTTATTTACGTGGCCATTAAGATGAAAAAGAGCTTCATCCGAAAACAAAATGTTGGTAAACGTTGAAAATCGCTCAATCACCTGATTTACGAAATTAAGCCTCTGACTGGCATCTTGGGGCTTTAATTCTTGCACCAATTGAATTTTGTAAGGGTGCAGCTTTAGGTCTTTGTGCATAATGCGATGTAATGATGATCTATGCACATTTAAAGCACTTGCGCGCTGCCGAATTGAAAGGTTCGGGTCGTCACGAACAGACTGATTAACATTCTCCACGTTTTCTACCGTTCTTGATGACCTAGGTCGCCCGGATTTTGATTTATCCAGCGTTGTACCAGTCTCTTCAAACTTTTTAACCCAATGTCGAATGAGAGGAATGCTTGGTGCATCATTTAAGTGGCGAAAACCTCGAATACTGCAGAAGTTTCTACGCGCTACAGTCGCCGAATCACCATTTTTGTAAAACTCTCGCACGCATAACGCGCGGTCTGCTCCCGAGAAACGCTCCATAGCGACTACATTCCCAAGAGCCAGGCTACCGATTGACATAACCCCCGCGCCCCTCGGATACGTTGCGTTCACGCAGTAAGCTAAATAAATATAAAATTTCTTTCGAGACACCTTGTATTAACTCAAATTAATTGTGGAATATTTATGAATGAACTGTGACATATTTTGTTGAGTCCTTGAGCATCTCGTAAATCTTTATAATATCATGTTTTTTGTTTATAAATCCACTTCCAATGCTGAAATTCTATACATCACAATACCCACTTCAGGTCTAATTATATACATAGTACAATCATATTTCCAACTGAAAAACTGACTAGAGGATAGCGTGGGCTATAAATATAAGACTTGTTCCAAGAAATTGGATACAAATCGAAAAAAATGTTATCAACTTAACGAAAAAATTCATTATTCAAAGAAATTCTTGCTTTGTATCAAACCCCCAAAAACGTTATCAGATTTGTTTTACGTGATACAAGGTGTTCAGAATGTAATGAAAATACTCACTGGGTTATTAAATACCGAAGTCAATATTAAAAAAAAATCTCAACTTACGGAAAAACATTTATTTAAACAAAATATGCGGAATCCATCGGAAACAGATCTTTTTCACAGCTAAATGTTCATGTATTGTAGTCTGCGATTTGCCAAAGGATGCCTCTACCTCCTTTACACCAATCAACACTAGCCTTTTTTTGAGCTTCGGTCAAATTATGCTGAATCCATCGGGAACAGATCTTTTTCACAGCTAAATTTTCATGCAAAATCGATGTATTGCAGTCTGCGATTTTCCAAAGGATGCCTCTACCTCCTTTACACCAATCAACACTAGCCTTTTTTTGAGCTTCGGTCAAATTATGCTGAATCCATCGGGAACAGATCTTTTTCACAGCTAAATTTTCATGCAAAATCGATGTATTGCAGTCTGCGATTTGCCAAAGGATGCGTCTATCTCACGGTAAGTCACATGCCGATCTTCTTCAATCATTTTGCGCACAGCATCGATATTTTTTTGAATCACAACCGATTTTGATCGACCTTCACGAGATTCATCACTGACGGACGCAAGACCATGACGAAATTCTGCAAACCAATTGTAAACAGTCTTTTCTCTTTTCTGATGGTGCTTCATTAGCAAAAGTTGATCAAAGCGAATCTATGCAATGTTGTTGAGCTAGGTCTTTACTAAAATCGTAAAAAATCATCCAACAAAAACCTTCACGAGGTAATCCAGTTATTTTTTTCCTGTAACTCAAAACATATTCCCACGCCTTCCTCCTAGTGTTTCTGATTTCTCGACATTAGACTTATTTTCTCGAGAATTCTCGAGAAATCTCGAGAAAAATAATTATATAATAGAATATACATCTTTTTTAGGGTTTTGTAGGTATGACCAAAAAACCCTTATGCCGTCATTTTGTCGTCTGTCTGTCTGTCTGTCTGTCTGTCTGTTCGGTAAAAATTGTAGCCAAACGGCTAAACCTAGAGAGTTAAAATTTGGCATGCTTATACAACTCTTTGACCCGCATATAGGAAAAATACTAAAACATCTAAAAAACATATCCCTCTAAAAATATAAACAAATATGTGCTCATCGAAAAAAAAAATACTTTTTTTAAATTCTGAGTAAGGTTTCAAATGAAAGCCCTTAGTACGTGGATTAACGATCAAAATTTTACTTTTGCAAAATAAATTATTTTGATGCGATTTTTGCCAAAATTGTGCAAAAAAATTTTTGTCCCACACCCTGTAGCCCAGATGGTTTAAACTAAAAATCTGAAAAAATTCTAAGTAATGTACATTGGTGTGAACCGGAATAGTACAACAGGAATTTTTGATCAGATTATGTTTTCGGAAAATAACGCATTTTTTGTGTTTTTAACTAAAATATGTTAACTATTTAATACGTTGTGTAACATACCAGATCAGTAGCTCTCATGGCGTGGTTGGATTTGTCGTACCCTTAATAATATAACTTAACTTGCAAACTAGGGTTCGAATCCTGTTGATTTTATTTTTTGTTTTTTTTTTTTGCATTTTTAAATTATTTTGTTAAAATTCTAGTTATATTTGGTAAATGTTGCAATTAATTTTTAAAAGCGTAAATTTAATAGTGTTGAAATAAAAGTGTTGAAATTATAATTTAATTCTATGTTTGACGAAATCAAAGGGCGGGACTTATGATGTAAGCAACCAATGGAAGCCATAGGTGCAATTTTCAAAATCTTAATGAACTTTGCTATATAAAAAAAATACTGCATATATTTAGAAACTTAAATAATGATATTAGGCATTCGAATTAAAATTCATAAAAAAATATTTTGACATAAAATTTGTTTTGGCATCCCAAATAATCATCGTTCAGTTACTAAATACCTGCAAAACCCAGAAATGTGTGAAAATTCACACTTCACATCAATTTTTTAATGTTGAAAATATTGTAGAGGATAAAAACATGTTAAAATTATAATCACCTTTAAAGTACTAAAGTAAAGGCGTCGAGCAAATTTTACATTTCTCGAGAAATGAAAAATGAGAATTAAAACTTTTTCTCGAGAAGAATCACTACTTCCTCCTGTCCATAAACATATCTTTTTCCAATTTAGGCTTAATATTAACTTTCCCTCTATTTTTCTCAGAAAGAGTAAAAAGATCAAGATGGCTATCATTGTCCTTTTTTGAATGACAACAAAAAACCTATAATTTGTTCTGTTTTTATCATTTTTCACAATTTCTATCCACATTGTAACATTCAATTGTATCCACATCGTATCCACATTGTAACAAAAATTCAACACTAAAATACACGTAATAATCACAAACAGTACTGCTATACTTAGTACAATAATAGGGGATAGGCATGATTTTTTAATTTTTTTTATTATATTCCTCTTGTTGCATATAAACATAAAAAACAGTTTTTAATTTTTTTTTTTTTTTAATTTGAAGGCTTAAAAAAATCATAAATGTATGTAGCACGCGAAAACGACGTGTGACGTCATACCCCTTCTGACTGACACATGACACTACTAGCTTACCCAGCGTACATAGTCTGTTGTGAACTTATTTGTTTGTATAACTTTTATAGGTTATGTAAAGTTAGAGTGATTTTAATTAAAATAAAGTTTAATTCTATAAAAACAATTTATACATGTTTACCGAATTAAATTTTATATTAAAATATATAAAATATGGAAGATCCAGGCCCCAGTACTTCGAAACATTATCGAAAATATTGTTCAGTACCGATGTGCACAATTAGTTCAACTAGAAATCCAAAAAAACAATTTATATCATTACCTGATGGCGAAAAACAACAGAAAAGGCAAAATTTGTGGCTGAAAGCTATGAGGCGAAATAAAACCGATATTTCAGAAAAAAGTAAACTTTATGTTGTGTGCATAAATGCATCAATGTTGGGTAAATTATCACTCTGAGCCCTAACAAAATCTTTATCTGCCATTTTAATAATAAATGCGTGAAAAATTGTTTAAAAACAAATACAAAACTCTCGAACAATACAATATACACACGTGTAAAGATTATGTTGTAGCTGTATGTGTGACGTGAAACCCCTATCGTTTGACGTCATACTCAGTCGTTTTTACTCGGCAACCTTCGCGGCGTGGTCGGCTTATTTCAAATTTACAATATTTTAATTAAAAAATTTGGCTATAATATTAATTAAAATGTGATTTTTGTTTTGTTAGGTGACATAACTAACATTAACATATCAAAATAATGTAGTTTTAAGGAAATACAAATTTTATGCGTATCCCCTATTTGGCTATCAGTTAGCGTATCTCTTCTCAATACTACATTAATTTTACACCTGATATGTCTGAACTATATTCGCAATGTAATAATTATCGTACGAGATTCAAAATGAGAAATTGTATCGTGTACTACAGTCTTTAGAATTCTCTGGTTTTACTTAAATGTATCTGTCAAAATTTTCTGTTTATACTAATAAATTACTTGTACCCTTGTCTTCATTTGTCATCCTTGTACCTGTGACGACACTGGTGCCAGAATGACAAAAACTTTGCATAAATCCACATTGATACAAATATTGTTTGTACTCGAAAACAAACTGAAACAGAACAGTAACTTCACTGCACAACAAGATGTTTCAAATTTGTGTAAAATATTGGATTTTTACTCTTGCATTGTTTCGAGATATATCGAATAAGAAACGTAAAATACACATGAAAATTTCACGAAGAAAATATGGAATTCAAGAGAAAATATTTTAATCCAGTAAATAGTTTTGTTTATTTGTCCACCAAATTTAGACCCGCTTAATTAATCTTAATAGAAATAACTACAAGAATGTAAAAATTTTGTCACACATTGACACAAACCTAGTATTAAATAGGAAATAAGAGATTATTAACGTGGGACAAACGATGATGAAATAAAAAGTCAGAATGGATATGGGAATAAAGAACATCTGTCACTGAAAAATTTAGCAAAATTTGAAGACTTGATTCTTTAATATACAAAGTGTCGCAGCCAAGTAGCTCACCATTGCTGTCTTTCTTATGGGTATATTCTGTAAAAACATGTTTACAGTACTGTATCACTATAGCGCTATAGTGAGCTTAGCACTGTAAAGTGCCAAGTTACGGCGGCTCTGTAAATATTGAGCATTAGTTATTCTGTAACACATTCTGTAATTTCGGTCGATTTAAACTTTGCTTACATTGTAGCTAACTTCACTATGTTTATTTCTAACCTCAAAATTTGAGGTATTGATCAATATCATCGATCGGTAAGTGTATATCATATTTGTATATACACATATACTCATGTTTTTTACGTTTGTAATTTTTATTAATTATTTTTATAATTTGTTTATAAAAATAAAAGTTTCTCTTTGCATAGGGTGACCATTTTCTTAAGAAGGCAATGCGGGACGGAGCAAAAAAAGGTCCTCATCTCCCAAATCCAAGTGAAGAGCAAAAAAAAGGTCCTCATCTCCCAAAATCTAAGTGAAGAGCAAAAAAAAGGTCCTCACCTTCAAAATGTTAAAATGCGGGACAAAATGTTAAAATGCGGGACAGTCCCGCAAAATGGGGGACGAATGGTCACCCTATCTTTGCATCTTATGTATCTTTATTCCATATAAACATATTTTTTTTACATCAAATTATACAATGGACTGCTGAACATATAAAATACTAATATGCTTTCCCAAATTCATATCTTGATTAGCTGTTAAAAAAAGTTTTAAATCAGTTTTTGAACATTTTAAATACTTTTCAAATATTTTACCATTTGGTACAGTATATTCAATATTTTCAGGTTCAGGATCTTCATTATTTTCAGGTTCAGAATCTTCATTATTTACAGGTTCAAGCTCATCATCATCAATCTCAGCATAGATAGGTATTCTTGCTTTTGTTGCTATAATACGCAAAACTTACCCTTCTTTCACTCCACGTTTTTCTTCCCTCATAGTGGGGGAACTTTATATGAATTGGCATTAGATGTGTTGTTATCAGATAACAAATTTCTATTATCAATCTACTAACCATAGGCTGGCTTATAGAACTGAAATTGTGAGCCCCTGTTGTAGCCTGATAGGATCCATTACTTAAAAAATACAGTGTTTCTAAAACCTGTATATAAAAATATATAAATGAAAACATGTATGCATGAAAAAAAGGACCTTATATAATCTTAATTCATTGATTGTGTTTATTAGTAAGTTTTTATGCAATCTAAATAACTTCATAAAATGATTTTCAGGGATAGAAAATGGAATTTCTCTATTCCTTAACAATCTTTTTTGACTCGTACATAATTTCTAAAAAAAAAGTTTATGTGCATTATTAGTTGCATTAGAAATAGGGCGAAATTTGGATCATTAATTTTTTTTTTAGGTGATACGAACAATACAAACATGACTTCTATACAGTACTGTAACTGACTTACGGCCAGAAAAATATCGCCGTATCTTTACAGCGATATTTTACATCGGTATAGAGTTTACAGAGCAACGCGTGTCAATACAGAATAGCACTTTCCTTACAGCGCTGTATTTTACAAGGTTATAGCGCTTACAGCGGTAGAAAACTCATACAGAATAGACCCATTAATATTATAGACTCGTGTCGGTTTTAAGATTTTTGCGAATATTTCACAACAGAGAAATATTTCGATAAAATTTATTTAACAAAAGTTGCAATAAAAGCAATAACTAACAACTATTATTTGAGACATTTTTTGATAAAGCAGCATAAATTAAACAAGTACTTTGTGATGGTAGTCGGTCCTGTAGTGGCCAAACCTGATTTTTTAATATTTCAAAGCATTAAAGAAAATTAAATAAGACGTACGCCCTTTGGTTTTTTAAAAATATGTACATTTAAAACGAGATGGAGTACTTGTGTGAGTGAATCCAACCGAGGTACAAAGACCTAGAAAATAAATAAATTTCAATATGTAGAACATTTTATTCCATGAATATTATAAATGTTAAAACTAAAATTTCTGTAAATCCCATATTACAAAGTAAATATAGTTCCTTTTGACATAGTGGATTCTAATTTCAATATAAATAAAATTTAATAAAACCACTTTTTACTCACATTCGTATAAAGTACTCTAATCCAAGGAAAGCATAGAGATCGTATTTCAAAGAGGCATTACAAATAACAGAAATGCAAGTAGGAAAGAGTGAAACCAACAAAGGAGACCGCCCTAGGAGAGTAAAAGCAAAAATAAAAGATTGAGAACAAGATTACAAGAACCAATCAAGTAAATACTCTCCAAAACAAATCGAACTTAAACAAGTTTAGTTTTGAACAGTAAATGTCCGAGCTAATTAGACACATTTGAGACCTGGAGACCCTAAATTAAAGGATTTATTGTACAGTATGATGTTGGCAATATTTTCGAAATAGTTATTTACATTGCTAGATGCGTAAGTGAATTTATTTTTCACTTCTCTGAACGTCCAAAATAACGGTGTCCGCATTAATATTGGACGTGATAACCATTTCAATTATCTGGCGGACGCCAGAAAAAAGACGCACCTAGAACGGACGAAGTGAGATATGTCTCTATGCCCTATTATAATAATAATAATAATAATAATACATCTTTATTCATGAAATGTAGTACATTTATCATAGCGTCACATAAATTAACTCAATCCTAAGATGAAGGAAACAAAGATATTAACACAGAAATATATTATCCCTATTTGTGAACTGGACGAAAAATCTATTGAATACACTTTCCATTTTGGGCTATTTTATACATATATTTATATTTAAATCCTTCTCAAACTCTTCTATATTATAGTATGCCTTTTTTATTAGGATATTTTTTAATGTTGATTTAAATTTTGTACTGGTTAGGCTTTTAATTTCCTCAGGCAACTTGTTAAATAATTTTATTCCAACTATATTTAGTAAAAGGCACCTTGATATCATGTTTCTTTCTAGTATTGTATCCATGAGTGTCACTATAAGTATGAAAATTTGTGATGTTTTCTTTAATGTGCGTCAGTAAATTTAAAATATAGAGCGATGGGAGTGTCAATATCTCATGATGTATGAAAAGCTCCCTGCACGAGGTACTCCACTTAACTTTGCTTAATATTCGAATAGATCGTTTCTGCAACCGAAACAATCTTAATGAATCTACAGAGTTGCCCCACAGAATAATGCCATATGCTAAGGTGGACTGTACATATGAGAAGTAGATTATTTTACAGGTCAAGTAGCTTGTAACCTTGATCAATTGTAAAAGAGCAAAATTGAATTTATTTATTTTCCCAGCTACTGACTCAATATGAGCCTTCCAATTAATTTTGGAATCTAGTTGGAACCCCAAAAATCTTGCTTCCGTGCTATAATCAGCTGTTATATTTATTCTCGGATTGAATGAGAAGAGTATATTAATTGTTTTACTGGCATTCAAACTTAGTTTATTAGCACGGAACCAATCTTGGGCGTCTCTAATATTATTCTCCAAGCATCTACCTGCTTCCGAGATACTCCTCCCTCGGTTAATGAAAGTTGTGTCGTCAGTGAATATCACAGTTTTAGAATTAATATGCAAAGGCAAGTCATTTATGTAAAATAGAAATAAGATAGGCCCCAAAATAGAACCTTGGGGTACGCCCGAATTAATAACAATGCTATTTGATTGAATATTGTTAAATAATACTATTTGTTTGCGATCTTTAACATAGCTCATTAACAGTTGAAGTACATTACCTCTTAGACCGTAGTGGGCTAGTTTTTCTTCTAATACAGGATGATAAACGCAATCAAAGGACAGATCACATAGCGAAGCAGTTACAAATTCTCCTTCCTCGAGAGATCTAATGACTTCATTAATGAGATCCACTGCAGCCTTTGTTGTAGATAAACTGGGTCGAAAACCAAATTGGGACGGGGAAAAGATATTGTGGCGATTAGCAAACTTCAAAATTCGGTTATAGAGGACTTTTTTGACAATCTTTGAGATGATAGGCGTAAGGCTTATAGGTCTGAAATTTGACGGCTTATTAGCATCTCAAGGATGATTCAAGGATGTGGTTAGTTATATTTACTAAAGGCTCCGTTATATGGTCTATTGATAATTTAATTAGGTTGGTAGTTAACCCGTAATGATCGGTACTTTTAGAGTTTTTGAGAATCTCTATTATTCCCTTTATTTCCCTAGTATCTGTGGGTTCAAGAAATAGACTATTGCTCACAGGTTCTGATTTGGTTTTTAACAAGTCCAAGGCAGTTACGTTTATATTATCTAACTGGTTCCAACAATTTTCGGCAGCATGAGCAAAAAAGTTATTAAAATCATCGGCAGTTAGTTTTGTTGATGTGGTATTTGTAGTTGACGTCCTACCCGTCTCATGTTTTATAATATTTCACATTGTTTTCGACTTTTTATCAGAAGCTGTAATAAGGTTGCTATAGTATAATTTTTTAGCTTCTTTCAAATTCTTATTATACTTTTTTTTTATAGTTTATGTATAGTACACGAAAATTATTGTTACCACGGAAGTTTATGTTTACTATTATTATTGTACTAATACTATAAAGGAGTATCTCACTCTTACAATACCCGGTATAAAAACTCAAAGTAAATTGAAATGTTAATTACTTCTCGTGATCGCTGAAGACGGAAACAGATCGTTGAGCAGTTTCCGAAACGTTCGAAAATATTTAAATTTCTCATGAAGTATTATATCTTTTTGATACTAATATTCATTATTTTGTACTATTCTAGCCTATCAGAAATGGCAAAACGTCCAAAATAACGGTGTCCGCGTTTAAGAGATGCCTTGGAAAAACGAATACAGACTCGGATATGGATCCAGATATCCGGTGCATCACTAGTATCCGGAATCAAATTTACTTTTCAATAAATCTTAATTCGGATTTCGCTCTCAGAGATCTACTGTTGATGCTATTTTATCATATATAAATAAAGTTACAGAAAGTCTTGAAGCTAGTTAATTTTGTCTTTCAAAATTTTTAGACCTATGTAAAGCTTTTGACTGTGTCTCGCATAGCATACTAATAGAAAAATTAAAAGTATATAACTTTGATCCATGCAGTTGTTCTCTTATCACATCATATCTGAACAATCGGAAACAATTTGTTATTTTTAATAATAAATCTTCGAAGTCGCTGAATGTTGAACGAGGTATTCCACAAGGATCCATTTTAAGGCCACTTCTATTTCTAATCTATGTAAACGATTTCTCCAATTGCATTGAAAATGATTGTATTTTATATGCAGATGATACCACCATAATCTCCCACTCACTATCATTAAATTTAATAAATGAAAATATTATAATCAATGAAAAAGTAAATGACTGGTTTCTTTCGAACGAATTATCTCTCAATAATTCGAAAACTCAAAACCTTTTAATTAGTTGTAACCATAATTTTTCAAATCCTTCTTCTGTTGCTTTTCTGGGTGTTTATGTTGACCATGCACTTAAGTGGGATCAGCACGTAGAGATTCTTGCCAAAAAAATCTGCAAAACTATATTTCTTTTTCGCAATCTGGTCAATACTGTCTCAAAAGAAATAATGTTAGTATCATATTATGCCCTATTTCAGTCACATATTTCTAATGCTCTTCTAGCTTGGGGACATTCTGCTTCAGGTAATAGAATTTTTTCCCTTCAACGACGTGCTATTCGAATTTTAGCAAAAATTAACTGCAGAGCTGACTGTAAGAATGCATTTAAAGAACTGGAAATAATGACATTACCTTCCTTCTATATTTATCAGTGTGTATTGTATGTCTATAAAATAGAAATATATGGCCATCTGGTGACAGAATGCACTCCTATGGTACTAGAAATAAAGACCATATATATCCAAACTTTTTACGTTTAACTAAATCACGCAATGCCTCTAATTATTACAGCATAACATTTTTCAATATTCTGCCAGAGGAATATAAAGTCCTGCGTTTTCTGAATTTGAAGAAAACTGTAAAAGAATTTTGAATTAGAAACTCATTTTACTCGACTGACGAATTTTTGAATGTTAAATTTTAAATTTATTTATGTCCATTTACGAGGGGCAATCAAATATAAACGAGCCTTTTATTTTAACAATTTTTTTTACAAGAAATATTTATGCATTTCTACAAATTATTTTTCCACATAGTCTCCTCCTTTTAGGATGCATTTTTCCCAACGTTTGGGCAGTTTCTTTATCCCGTTTTCGTAGAATGAAATTAGGCAGGTATCTAACCAGTTGTGCACAAACGTTTTCACTTGATCATTGTTCTCAAATCGCTCGCCTCCAAGTGCTCCTTTGAGGGGCCCAAAGATGTGATAATCGCATAGTCATAAGTCTGGACTATAAAGTGGATGTTCAAGTATTTGTATATCCACCAGTTTATGTTGCGTTAGATCTGCTATGTGGAACCTGGCATTGTTGTGAAGGATCATCACTCAGCAGCTTTGGAACCCAACGTGATGAGATTTTTTGAAGCCCAAGTGCTTTCGGAAGATTGATTGGACACTTCCATAGCTGAAACCAAGTTCCTCCGAAATTTCTAGCACTGTTAATCGTCGATCCCGTTCCATTAACTCACAAGCACGAGCAATGTTTTCATAAGTCACAATGGTGCGAGGCCGGCGAGGATGACTTTGATTTTCAACTAGTTCACGGCATTGCTGGAACTCGTTGGACCAAACTTTCACCCTTGGCCATGAAATGGTATCTTGCCCGAACTGGAACTGTGGTGAATTTCGGCTGGTTTCACGTTTTCACGGGTTAGAAACATTATAATAATGTGTTGCGCAACAGAGACTGGCACACTCTTCACATTCCTCGCAAGGGCTACTAAATATGACATTAAATAAACCGATTGGGCTGGTTTTCTCTCTCTACGAATCCCTACCTGAGGACCCCAACCGCTAGAGCACACATTGTTGATTTTCCCGCTGCTCAGCCGAGAAAAGCTCGTTTATATTTGATTGACCCTCGTATTAACACCATATATTATTGTACTACCCTAATAATTACTGCCATTTATTTTGTTCCATATTAACATGTATTTGGACTAAAACAATGTTTTATTTTGTATTATGGTCAGTAAAATTATTATTATTATTATTATTATCCATATAGATCCGCCCTGACTATTTAAAATATGTTTTTTCATCTATATACTTTATTTTTCTGTTTTGAAATTCTTAATACATCTGTCAATTGAAAACTGGACCGTTTTTATTTGGTTTGAAGCTTTGAAAAAAAACTTCACGTACTGTGTATTTTATGGATACGACTGTTGAAGATTTACGTCTATCATTTATAGCAAACGTGAGAAATATTCCAAATTTTCAACCATTCTTATGCAAAATCAACGATATGGGAAAATATATATGTTTAGCACAGATATAACTCTAGCCATATTTTAAGCTGGGTCCAGATTAAAGAGCCGATCCTGTAATATACCGCGTATTTAATCTTAGAAAATGAATCGTTAATAAGGATTCACCTTCTAAGATTCTAAAGGGAGTATTTCTACTTCTATTGTTATTAGTTTATTATTTTTTCTTACTTTTTCTTTCAAAAAACTTTTTACTCGTGAAAAGTTTAAAAATAAAAACACAAATAACTTGAAGTTAAAGTGTGTTAAAACTTTTCTCAAAAGATGTGATTTTTACTTCAATGTACAAATTGTATTTTATTGTGTTTTTAGTAGCAAATATTTATAAAATATATCAATCGAACATAAAGCCATAACTTAAAATTACATTATTGATGTCATTTTTACAAACCGCCAACATATATAAGGGAGGTATTGTGATCATACCGATTTTGACATTTCGAGATTTCGTAGGATCTCCACGAACTGAGGTCCCTACATAACTGACTATTTTTAGCATGAGGCCTGGCGGTCTGTCTGCCTGTCTGTTTATCTGTCTGTCTGTCTGTCTGTCTGTCTGTCTGTCTGTCTGTCTGTCTGTCTGTCTGTCTGTCTGTCTGTCTGTCTGTCTGTCTGTCTGTCTGTCTGTCTGTCTGTCTGTCTGTCTGTCTGTCTGTCTGTCTGTCTGTCTGTCTGTCTGTCTGTCTGTCTGTCTGTCTGTCTGTCTGTCTGTCTGTCTGTCTGTCTGTCTGTCTGTCTGTCTGTCTGTCTGTCTGTCTGTCTGTGTACACGTGCAAATTCGGCTAAAAGGATTTCTATGAAACTTCATATTTAATCTTTTGACATCAGCGGCACTAGTTGATCAACTTTTGATAAAAATCGGTTGACTAGAAATGGGAGTTTACTCGTGTCGATTTTAAGATTTTTGCCAATATTTAACAACAGAAAAATATTTAGAAAAACTTATTTAACAAAAGTTGCTATAAAAGTAATAACTACAGTCTGTTCCAAACGGTTAAGCGAAACTAGATTTTGCAATCTAGTTACTTTCATCGTTTAAATCGTGCCTTTCGGCCGTTTTGTTTAAGCTTTGTAAATCATACTTACAATAAACATTTTTTGGTTAAGGTTAATATCATTTTAAAATGTAATTTTCTTTATATTTTGATTTTTTGTGTCATTCTTAATACAAATTTCCCATTTATTTATTTTTTTGTCATTAAAATATCTAAAAAAAATATTTAATTTTGACATATGTAATTCTTTTCCATGGTTTCATTGTTGGAATTTTAAATTTTGACATACCAACGTGAAAAATGAAATAACCCAAGCAAGGTCCCTTCTCGTGACAACCTAAAAGAACTAAATTTCCATTTAGTTCCGCTTAACCGTTTGGAACAGACTGTAACAACTTTTTTTTGAGACATTTGTGGCATACAAAAGTTCTAAGCAAGTGCGAATTTTCAAATATTTGAAATCAAAAGCTGAAATTGAAATTGTTTTATTACTTATGTTTAAGAATACATTAAATATTAATTCAACTTGGCACCTTAAACATTTTTAAGTAATTTTCGATGGCAGTCAACCTGTTAAGGTATATTATTATGTTTACTTCAACTAAATAAAATTTTAAAGAAAAGAATAATTTTTGATTACTTAGACGAAAAAATTCTTCCGTGTAATGAGAGCATCATTAAATAAAAAATATAATACCTTAAATTATTTTATAATACAACCCTTCCCAACCCGTTAAAGTTCAGAGCCCTTTCCTAATTAATGAAGTAAAATAAAACTTAATTAATTTATGTAAAAAATGACGTGTCAATAAAGATTAAAATCTTGTGTCAGTTTTTGCAGGTAAGTCTGCGTTGAGCATGAGACCATTATTGATAGAATGAAATACTGCGACCAATAAAAACATCCTCAAAGAATTCCGAATCTTTTTGATCTTCCGAAATCTTTGTAGTTTGTTTTCTTCAATAACGAATTGGGAAACCATAAAATTTTAAGCAGAATGTTCAGAAAAAGACAGATTCTGTAAAAATGTGTTATGTTGGCAGGTATTATTGCAATTTGAAGAATACTTAAAATTGATGTCTATGGGTATCAAAAGGACAAATGTCTCTAGTGTCCTTTATTAAAGAAATATAAAAAATCATGGAAAACTAGTGAAATTAGGCATTATTCAAATTATTTCTAAAAGTTTTTTAAGTGTATTTTTAGTATTACGTTAACACTTGCTTCAGCAAAACAAACTGTAACCGGAACAAAAATATGAAATGTTTATTTTCTTAAAATGTGTTTGCAAATAAAACTTCACTAGTAATAGAAACAATAGGTTAACATGTTTAAAAATATATAAACTAGAATGTAGTAATTGGTGTCAAAAGATCTTTATAAAATGGGACAAATAGAAACAAAACTGAACATCTACCAATGTTTAGCTTAGTTGAACTGGTCAAAAGATTTTTGGATACTTATAAAAAGGGGCCATATTCATACGTAATTGCTATACCAGGGTCGGCAACCTTTCGGTGACAAAGAGCCAAATCTATATTGAAAACAAATCAACATAGAAAAATATATGCTATATTTATGAAAAAAAACGTAAAAATTTGTTTTAAAATAATCAAGTATTACTATAAAATAATATTTACTTATACATTTAGTTTGTGATACCTATTGCACATGCCAGTATAAGATAATATAGTGTTCGATAAGACTTCAATATTTGGTGAATATTCAGTAATCTTTAACTTAAGGCAGCACTCTAGTTTCAGGTCAGTACGATTACTTCTTAACTGACTCTTTATTAATTTCATATGTGAAAAGACTTGCTCACAGTAATATTTGGATCCTAAAATTGTCAGTAGTCCAAAAGCATATTTTTTTAAATGATTGAACTATTTTGACAGACCTTTCCAAGCTTCGAAAACAACTTTACCTACATTTTGAAGATTGTGAATTGCCGACCGGCGTAGCGTAGTGGTAACACATGTGCTCTGCGTTGCGAAGGTCTCGGGTTCGAATCCCGTTCAGGCATGGAAATTTTCTCAAATAAAAATTGTCCTGGCTAATTGCCACAGCAGCAAAGGCCATTAAATTAAAAAAAAAAATTAAAAAAGATTGTGAATTTCGGTCCACTTATGCTGGGAAGATAAAATGCACTTTTCTCTTTCTAAACTTTCCAGTTCAGAATTAAATTTTATATTCCATAAATATTTGGATTTCAAATCCAATAATTGAAGTTCAAATTGTGCCTGATCAATCAATGGGAATGGTGATAAATGTAATTGTTGCATATCTGCTTCATTTGGTTTTGTCAAAAAAGCTAGTGTAGCTTTATATTTTCTAAACTCTTTAAATCTTTCTCCAAAATCTTCTTGCACGTTAACAATAGTTTGTGCAAAAAAAAAATTGCATTAATAACGTTGTTATTGTCCTTATGTTTTTGTAAATTAATAAAATGTAAAAATGTTTCTGCACGTAAATCATTCACAAATACAGATAACTTTTTTTCGAAACAAATAACTTCTTCTAAAAGGGAATATGCAGTAACTCGGGGAACTACCGGGCGAGAATTGCACCGTAAAACATCCTGAACAATACAGAACCAGGCAGAAAGTTGCAAATTTAAAAATTAATTATATTAAAATAAAAACCAGCCAATTTTCAAAGGGCCACAAAATTTTCTAAAAGAGCTGCATGCGGCTCCGGAGCCACAGGTTGCCGACCCCTGTGCTATACGAATATAATAAACCTATATATAATTTAATGATACAGAACAGTGGTTTTCAACCTTCTCACAAGTGCGGAACCAGTTTAAATGCTATTTCTTTGGAACCCTAAGGGAGAAAGCCATGATAGGCTGTCTTTTTTTAATTTTAAGATCAAAGGTTTTAAAATAATAATTTAGATGTATACTATTTAGTCTTGATCAAAATTTATATATTATAGCTGACTATATTTCTATATTTATTAAATGTAGGTATACTATACTATTTAACTTTTTAAATAATGTAATACCTACCTAATATAATATTTAATGCAAATTACAAATAAAAATCATTTGTGACCACCACAAGACCGACCGCTATTACAAATTACTTATTTAATTTATGCTGCTTTATCAAAAAATTTCTGAAACAAAAGTTGTTAGTTATTGCTTTTATAGCAACTGAAAGTCCGTTAGCAAATCCACTAGCATTTTCTGGTATAGGACCTTTACCACCAACAAGACTAAAACCAATGAGATATAGAAGTATTTGGGGATCAACCATAGTCAACCACAGTCAGCCCAATAACTTTTGTTCAATAATTTTTTTCGAAATATTTCTCTGTTGTGAAATGTTCGCAAAAATCTTAAAACCGACATGAGTAAACTCCCGTTTCTAGTTGACCGATTTTTACCAAAAGTTGATCAACTCGTGCCATTGATGTCAAAAGCTTAAATAAGAAGTTTCATAAAAATCCTTTTAGCCGAATTTGCTCTACACGTGTACACGAACCGACAAACAGACCGACAGACAGACAGACAGACAGATAAACAGACAGACCGACAGACAGACAGACAGACCAACAGATATCATGCTAAAAATAATTAAAACGTTATGTAGGGAAATCTCAATTCGTGGAGATCCATCGAAATCTCGAAATTTCAAAATCGGTATGATCACAAATACCTCCCTTTTATATGTTGGCGGTATAAACATTAAATCAAAGTAATATAGTAATTTATAAACATAAAATCCAATAATACAGTACAAAGTACATTTTAAATGGTAGATGATATAAGAAATAAATAATAATCACTACTCAACAAATTTAAACTTTTTGTCGAGTAAAATTAGCTATTTTGGAATAAATATGACCAACTGATGACGAAAGTGCTGATTAAAAATTTGTAGCATCCTCAGATTTAAAGTTATTCTATTTTCAAAATTTACCAAAATTTTTCTGTTTAAGTACTTTGTATAAAAAGTATTTTGTTTAAGTACTTTTTGGTGACGGTCAGTTCCGTGTTGTCCACAGCTGTTTTTTTTTTTTTTGTAAATATTTATACTTTTGTTTTTGTACGTGTATAATTCATTTAGCCATAAAATAAACTGTCTTATAAGCACTTAGAGTTGTGACATATTTGCCCATTTTCTTTCTTATTTGTCTAAAGTGCCTACTTTTACGACTCGTGCTTTTTCCACTGCTTAAAAAAAATGTGTCGCGGAGAAAGCAAAGGAAATCTCTCAAAGTGAAAGTGTACATCATAGAATTACGACGCAAACACACGCAAGGAAAATAAAGAGAAAGAAAAAATAAATTAAACGAAAAAATCTAGCTGACCGAAATATAAATTTAGTTGTATGGAATATAATTTAGACTTAAAGGAAAATTTGGATTAAATAAACATACTCTAGTCCCTTGATATAAGATGCTCTATGTACTTACCAAATAGAAATTCTAAGACCCTTTCAGCATAGTTCAATAGTTCAAATGTAACTTCATAACTATCCCTTTATACATTTTAAGAAAATTTAGGGATAAAATTGAAGAGGGTTTCCCTATTTTCCGATAAAGACCTTTGGGATTTGAACACATTTATAGATTATAGATCTTAAAATATGCAAATAGTGATGGATGATAGCTTAAAATAAATTTAAAAGAAAAGTTTTTAGAAGCAGAAATAAATTAAAATTTATAATATTATTAAGAATACGGGTTGTTGCAAATTTTAAACTTAATAGAACCTACTTGTTATCTTTTAGAATTAATTTGTAACATAAATAGTTACATTACGCGCGTCAATCCTTTATTTAGAGCAGTGGTATTCAACCTGTGTTCCGCGGAACCCTGGGGTTTCGTGAATCTTTTTCAGGGATTCCGCAGCTTTAATTAAATGGCTTTATTCTGCTTTTTTTTTAAATAACTCTTTGCTGTGTGGCGTTTGTAGAAACATAAAAGGTAACCCTCGTAATAAGGGAGATACACTACCGACAGAAAGTTTGAGGTACTGA
Source organism: Liopterus haemorrhoidalis (assembly GCA_963971575.1). NCBI lineage: Eukaryota > Metazoa > Arthropoda > Insecta > Coleoptera > Dytiscidae > Liopterus > Liopterus haemorrhoidalis. The sequence continues at coordinate 2,101,342 of OZ020615.1, forward strand.
ATTTTTAGAAATAGCTAAATAAATAAACCTTTTCAAGTCAAATTTGTACTTTAATTATTATGGTTACATGAATTAAACATTTTTTATCAACAATTTCAAATTAAAAATACATTTTGCTTAAATTTTTGCTTCATCAAAATAACCTCCTCGATTCTTTATTACGGCTGCACAGATCTTCGGCATACGATTGATTAATCTACGCAGTGTTTCGGGTTGTATTGCGTTCCATTTTACTTGCAACATGTGCCAAAGGTTTGCTATAGAAGATGGCTGCTGTTTTCGTACATTTCTGTCAAGTTCTTCCCATAGTAACTCGATCGGGTTAAGATCTGGTGACTGTAGTGGCCATTCCATTATTTTTAGAACTTGAAGACCTTCAAGTTCTTTTAAATAGTTTTTACAGATTTTGCTGGTAAGTTTTGGATCATTATCATGCATAAAAACATACTGATTGGAAAATAATCTGTCACCAGATGGTAGTACTTGATGCTCTAAAATGTCTTTATAAATTTCTTTTGTCATTATTTCCTCGATTCTATGTAAAATTCCAACGTTTTCTCCACCAAAACATCCCCAAACAGTGACAGATCCACCCTCATGTTTTACTGTTAGTACCAGACATTCTTCAGAATACCTTTCTCCCGCATATCTTCGAACGAAAACACGGCGTTTTGAACCGAAAAGTTCAAATTTTGACTCATCTGTCCAAAGGACGTTCTTCCATTGTTCGATTGACCAATTTTTATGTTTTCTAGCCCAGTTTAACCTTTTTGTCTTATTAACTGGTCTTAATAAGGGTTAACGAGCGGCTACTCGCCCATGTAAGCCGAATTGCTTCAGTCGATCTTTGACAGTGGAAGTGCTAATCTTAACATCATTGAACTGATTGTACACAGATTTGATTTTTTCGGCGGTGTACCTTCTATTTGATACGGAAATCTTTTTTATTTCTCTATCCTGTAATTTACTAGTTTTTCTAGGTATCCCAGAGCGTTTTTTACTTGCATGGGCACCATTTTCTTCGTATCGTTGCAATGTCCTTTGCACACAACATCTTGAAATTTTCATTTTTTTTGCAATTTGGACTTGCGAATAACCATCTTCGTGATAAACGAGAACTCTTTCTCTTTCAGCAGTGCTTAATTCTACTCGTTTACCCATTTTTAATTGTAAAATAAAATTTCACTTTTTTTAAATAAATTATTCTATTTAATAAAAAAAAAAATTAGCTAAAATAAAAGATTTTTTTAAAACTAAATTAATTATAACCGAAGTAAAACACACTAATGGTACAGTTTTTTGTTTTCTAATTGAATACTCAAGTATAAATGTACAAATGTATATTTTATAAATAAGCAAGTTAATGCCTATTGTTGATTGAAATATGCTGGACTGGTCTAAACTTGTTACTGATATACTAGAATCATAAATTAAAACATAATGACACTCACTGAAGTCAAGAAAATAAACAATTTGAATATATTTATATCTTGAAAGTATAAATTCATAACCTGCCTTAAACTTTCTGTTGGTAGTGTATATTCAGTTTTTTAATAAACAGTTTTAACTCCGAAACAACTCCTTCTTCAAATAAAATATTTATTTTCTTATTATAAACTATTTTTATCATATATGATTTTGCCTCATAGCCTATGTTCGTATTCAGATTTTACTCTACCATCATACCAAATAACATGAAATTATGTCCAGCCGTTTTTATGTGAATCTCGGACAGGTAGGAGAACACAAAAAAGCCACAGACACAGACAGATAGACAGACAGACACATGAGTGATGATATAGGTTTTTTAGTCAACGTACAAAGCCCTAAAAATTGTTAAAGTCGAGTAATCTTTTTCTCTGGTAGTTGTGATCTTATATTGATTTTTTACTCTCAGTATTGTTTTTAGTTTTAACAATAAACATAAAAACAAAGAGAGTTTTTTTCTCAATGACGTAAAGTCTGTTTGTGTGGTATACAGTACGTATATATATAGGTTTGACCACATCAGCTTGAAGTAGAATTATTTGAATTTCCCCCGTGGGTTTATTGGAAGACTTGTTTTACGAACTCGACCACCTGAAACTATTCATGTTTACAGAACCTTGAGGAAAATATTGCTCTTGAGGAAAAAATAAAATGTTTCGGAAAACGATTCCTTTTTCATCAGGGTTCTAAATTGTACTTTTACGAGATACTAGCTCTTTTACTAAAAGCTTACTTGAAAGAACAATTTTTGTATCAATCGCACAAAGGGATCAGATACACACAAGAGTGCTTTGTTTGGGTACTGCTGTCACAAAATAATAATAATAATCTTTATTAATAAAATTTGAGGTTATAACTGTTCTTTTTTCGGCCCCATGTTTCGTTTCTACACGTTTCAATTGATAAGATTTGTGGCGCTAATGGCCCTAGCAGCTGAAGCACCACAAAATAAACAATAAAATAAAAAAAATTTTAAAAATGATAATATCTGCAAAATAATCAATTTTTGTCTGTTTGTACGAGGTGTGTAAATTAAGTACCCGGACTGGCAACATAACATTTGATCTGGAAACATTTGGGACGCAGGATTTGGAAGGGCGGCAGGTGAACATGTGGTACGCCTTCAGTACGAGTTTGAATTCGCTAGAGTAATTTTGTTGTCCGTAGCGATTTTTTTCGCGTAACAGTTTTTTCTAGTGCGTTCTAAAAATAAGTGACTTTCATTTCGAGCAACGTCAGGTTTTGCTTCAGACTTGGGCACAGTGAACTGAAACTTTTGCAAAACTTCAGCAGGCCTACGGAGACAGTGTTTTGTCAAGGACCCAGTTTTTTTGGTGGTTTAAGGCATTTTCAGAAGGAAGACAGTTGATTGAAGATGGATTGTCACACAGCAATTTTAATAAACGAGTTTTTGGCCAGTAAAAACATTTCTGTGGCTCCTGAGCCTCCTTATTCACCTGACTTGAGGCCTTGTGACTTTTTCCTCTTCCCAAGATTGAAAAATCACCTCAAGGGACGTCAATTTGGGACACTCGAAAACATTCAAACGTCCGTAACCAACCGGATGAAAGCTATTCCCGTATCCAAGTTCCAGCACTGCTATGAGGGTTGGAAGAACCGTCTCCAGCGATGTGTGGCTTCCCAAGAAAGTTATTTTGATGGAGACAATATTGAATTGTAATTCTATTCGAATTAATTTTTTCGTATGTCTGTCTGTCTGACTGACTGTCTGCCTGTCTGCCTGCCTGCCTGTCTGTCTGTCTGTCTATCTGTCTGTCTGTCTCATAATTTGGATACAGTAAAACCAGGATTCGAACCTATGCATTATTAAAAATAAAAAGTTATTTAAATTTCAATCGCATTGTCGCTTTCAACATTTTTATTATGTAAGGATATTAAACGAATAGGTACATGTTTGAGTTCAGAAAAAAAAAAACACATTATGGAATAAGTATAAAAAAATTGTATAATCTTATTTGAAAAAAATATAACTTTGTACTCTAATTTGAGAACCACTGGCTTAAAAAAATATTTTCTTCTTTTAGCAGATGTCCCTCTTAGTCTCCTACAACTTTGTTTTATAGTATTTTTTGTAACTATAATGTTAAAGCTAATATTGGCGGTGGTCGGTTTCGTTCTTACACCTGTATAACAAATATTGTTTATAATAAGAAAACAAATATTTTTGTTAAATACAGTTTTTCAATTAGTTGTATATTTGGGGAGTTACGGGGGGTGGGGTACAAACAAAAAATAAGAAATCCATCCTAAAAAGGTAGAGTGCCTTGTATTTTACTTATTTTATATAAGGGTGCCTTCATCTAATAAAAAAGTTGAGAACCAATCCATTAATGTAATCTAGAAAACTTGTAATATCAGAGTTTTTTAATTATTGTTTTTGACGCTACTTTACAGGATATTTGTTTTTGACATACATAATTGAAATTTAATAGTTTGTTAACTTTTTTTTCATTTTGTATATTCTCGCAATTAATTTAACAAAGTGTTTGTCAATAGTCACATTATTAAATTTGTAAACTGAATGACAAATGACAGTAAAAACCCTTCATGTTTTTTTTTTTTTAATCAATAAAAAATACATATATCATACATTTCATAATAAATCTTAATACTTTAAAACTTGCTTACTTGATGCAATTATTAGATTATGTTTTTTATAGAACATTGAATTATTCATTTAAATATAAGGTTATTAGGGCGACCTCACAGGCGTCGACTATGTGGGGGCGATTACCCCCGCACAGTATAAAATTAGCGGGGGCGAAAATATCTTTTCGTCTTCATTTATCTTTTCTGAAATTTTTTTCATATACATATACTAGGAGTACTTGTTTTCAATATCAAGAAATAAGAAATATAATTTAATATACTCGTTTATAGTTCGTTTGACATGTTTTATCTTGCAGGTATAACAGTTATTTAGAGATGCAAGGGCTACCTTTAAGTTTTTACAAAAACTAAGAAAGAAAAAACATTTTTTTGAACAAACTGTTTTATTGCTTTTCAAAATATATGCCTTTAGGATTTATACATTTTTACATGCGTTCAAACCAATTCTCGAAACATTTTTTTCTTTCTGAAGTTGGTATCTCAAAAACATGGTTTTCGAAAGCTTCAACAGCTTCTTGAGGTGATGAAATTGCTATCCACGCATTATTGTTGACATTGGGGAACAAAAAAATATTCGTTAGGGGATAAATCAGGTAAATACGAGCAATGAGATATTAATTCGATGTTTTTCTCCTTCAAATAATCAGTGCTGTGTGGAAGCTTGCATTGTCATGATGAAGAATGATTGGACGTTTTTGGTTATTTTTCCTGATTTTGTCGATGACTTCTGGCAAACAAATTGTCGTATACCATTCAACATTAACTGTTCTCCAACTGTTCTCCGATTCTCTAAACGGATGGTTGCGACATGTCCAGTACAACTGAAGAAACAAACGATCAATTTCTTGGAAGAGCTTCGTCAACGAACAACTTTTGTGGGTTTCGGTTCTTCTTGGAAGACCTAAACAATGGATTGTTGCTTAGTTTCCGGTTCATATGAATAAATCCAAGTTTCGTCACCTATAACGATGTTATATACGGATTTTGCAGTGCCTATGTTGCATTTTTTAGCATTCCCTTACACCAATCAACATGACCCTTTTTTTGAGCTTGGGTCAAATTATGCGGAATCCATCGGGAACAGCTAAATGTTCATGCAAAATCGAATGTATTGCAGCCCGCGATATGCCAAAGGATGCCTCTATCTCATGGTAAGTCACATGCCGATCTTCTTAAATCATTTTGCGCACAGCATCGATGTTTTTTTTGCGATGTTTGACGCACAACCACGACGAAATTCTGCAAACCAATTGTAAACAGTCTTTTCTGGTGGTGCTTCATTACCAAAAGTTGAACGAAGCGAATTTATGCATTGTTGTTGAGTTAGGCCTTTACTAAAATCGTAAAAAATTATCCAACGAAAACCTTCACAAGTTATATCCATTTTACGAATAAAGTATTGACACATTTCAATATTGCCATCTAGTGGTCGTTTGTAAAAACATAAAAGGTAACCCTCGTTTGAAAATACGTATTTTTTTATTAGAGGGCCGCATGAAATCACTTAAATCCCACCTCTGTTTTAGATTTTTCCCCGATCAAAATTTAAAGTTGGCGCCTATGGGCGACCTCGAATCTACGTAAGTATTATTATTTGTTTTACCCCCACGTGTGAGAAAATTATAATTTTAATACTGTTAATATACTTTACTAACGCAATATTCAAATTGCATAATGGACTACTACCACATTCCACCCTTATCTTATTTTACATATTCATAATTATTTTATTTCTCTGAATAATTAGAAGAAAATATAGTACTCATGACACAACATCAAAGTACAACTTTCCTTAGTCAAAAAAGTCAATGCAAGCTCGCATCTAGTGGAACTCACGGTCTTGAGCCCCCCCCCCTTGTTAGAATACATTAAAATTTGATATTTTCCGTTGCTACACTACTGTACCTACAAGGCACTGCTGTACCTTAAAGAGTATAAGTGCCGCCATGTTATGACGTCATGAATGGTACCAACTTATGACAGTAAAATTTCCCTAACATAATTACAAATTAAAACATTAGGAGCCAATTCTCTGAATTTCCGAGTTGTTACTTTAAAGTTTATTTTAAAACCACTAAAGATCTAATTTTTAAATGATTTACTTGAAGGTTTCGTTTTAAAATAGATCAAATTATATTTTAAATGCCTTCTTTAGTTGAAATTGATCTTTAAAGTAAAATGATGTTAGTGGTTTTTTCTTTTATCCTTAAACTTTTTTATTTTTATTGGTTTCCTTCAGCTCAAATTCAATATAATAAAACTAAAAGTCTTTATTACATGTAAGTAATATAGAAAATGTTATTAAAAAATTTAAATTAAATATCATGTCACAGGGTTGACGTAGAATATTGCTGAAAACAAAATCTATTTTTTTTAGAGCTTTGGAGCTATAATTAAAAATCTCTTATACCCACGCATATGTCTGTCTGTCTGCCTATCTGTTCGATAGAAATTGTGGCCAAACAACTTAACATAGAAAGATAAAATTTGGTATGTTTGTACAACTCTTCGACCAGCGGCAGCCAGTGGTGTACCTAGGGGGGGGGGGGGCACCCGCACCGGGCGGCACTTATTTTGGGGCGGCATTTTTATATTTAGTTATAGTTGTAGTTTACTATTCAATATCCACGAATTATGAATTACTATATGATTTCGTCAATGTAATGTAAAAAATATTATCTCTAAAAATTTTGCTCTCTAAAAATGAAGAATTTTAATGTCATATAAATGACTTTATTTGCATTAATAAAGAACAGTTCCATATGGAAAGAAAAAGGATCCAGGTTTTTATGACTGTACCTGCACTACAAGAAGAGACAAAACGTTGGAAAAACGGGGGGGGAGGCCCTCTTGATCTACTAAAATTTATTCAACAGTATAGATTGGAAAATTCTGTACTCAACATTGTAATTTTGCTAAGAATTTTTTTAATAATTGCTTTCAGTGTAAAGGAGCTTCTCCAAATTGAAGTTTATAAAAAATTATCTTCGTTCCACAATGAGTGATTTAAGACTACAAAATCTTGCAATATTGTCCACAGAACAACAAATTACAAATAATATAAATTTTGAGAGCATTATACACGATTTTTCTACTATGAAAGTTAAAAGAGTAAACATATAAATATGTTAACATACATGTGTACAATTTGTTTGTTTATCCAAAAGAAATGAAATTATTTATTTATAAATGAAAAAATATTTAATAGTAATTTTTTTTGTAAATTAGGTATATTTTTTGTCTCATAGGTGGCGAACCTGCGGCCTCCGTAAGTTTCTTGTGGCCTTTAAAAAATTATCTTGTATTTTTATAAAAGTTGCATTTATAGGTCCCATTCAAATTAACGGTGAATAGAGAATTTGTAGGAACAAAGATATCCTAGAACTGTACTTAAGGCAGAGTATCACACAAAAACTGAGAAACGATTACAGAGGATAGGACACATGATGGGGATAAGGGAGGACCGAATAGTTAGGAGGATTTTTGAGAGAAGATTGAAACCCCATCGACCAATAGGAAGAACTCGCAAGAGATGGAGACAACTAACCGGAAATCTAACAATATTGGTATACAGGACACATAGGAAGTCCTGACAATGAACAGATCAAGATGGAGGACTTATGTGAGTGAAGCCAAAAATCAAAACGACTGACATTGCCCAAAGAAGACGAAAAAAGTATTGACTTTCATGTTAATCAAACGTTGTTTATATTCCAGATGATCCATCGTATTACATCGTTTTCTCTAAATGGAATATCTATAAATGGAATATTGAAATACAGAATATTAAATTTTTTGTTTTAAATTGTATGATTTAATTATTCATTGCAATTACGGTCTATTACGCATGTTTATATAGGAGAATATAATTCTCTCAGCAAGATACACATGTGTTATTCATAAGCTCGAGTAATATCACATGTGATTTACCGTTGATTCAACTGGTCTGTTACTCGCTATTTTACCCAATGGAATTCATTTAAAATTCAAACAAAAATCCACCGTCAAACTAGTCATAGTGAGGTAGAATGGTCGAGTAAAGCTGAGTAAAAGTCGAGTACAGTACAGGGTAGTGAAAGTCAGCACCATAGCTAAGTCACGATGCGGTGGAGGGGGTGATTTTGTGGTCCAAGAATTTATTAAACAAAAATTGATGTGAAGTGTGAATTTTCACACATTTCAGGGTTTTGCAGGTATTTAGTAAGTGAATGATGATTATTTGGGGTGCCAAAACAAATTTTATATTAAAATTTTTGTTTTGTTAAGTTTAATTCGAACGCCTTATACCATTACTTAGGTTTCTAAATATGTGCGGTATTTTTTTTTTTATACAGCAAGGTTCTTTAAGATTTTGAAAATTGCGCCCATGGCTTTCATTGGTTGTTATAAGCTCTGCCCCTGGTTTTTTTTCCACTGGTTATTAAATTTACGCTTTTAAAAATTAAATGCAATATTGACCAAAATATAACTAGAATTTTGAAAAAATAATTTAAACATAAATGCAAAAAAAGCAAAAAAAATATTGTCTCTTCTCGTGGGGATAGAACTGACTTAGTTGGGTGAAAAAGACAGCGCAAGTACCACTACACTCCTGTAAGCCTTTCTACACTAATTGATCTGACAAAAATTCACTAATTATATAGTGAAAGGCTTACTCCTGTAAGCCTTTCGTTTGAGCGTGTTACAAAGCTATAACTTGTGTACATTATTAGCCAAAAAACACAAAAAATGCGTTTTTTTCCAAAAACATAATCTGATCAAAAATTCCTTTTGTACTATTCCGGTTCACACCAATGTACATTACTTAGAATTTTTTCAGATTTTTAGTTTAAACCATCTGAGCTACAGGGTGTGGGACAAAAAATTTTTTGCACAATTTTGGCCAAAATCGCTTCAAAATAATTTATTTTGCAAAAATAAAAATTTGATCGTTAATCCACGTACCAAGGGCTTTCATTTGATACCCTACTCAGAATTATAAAAAAATATTTTTATTTTCGATGAGCACATATTTGTTTATATTTTTAGGGGGATATGTTTTTTAGATGTTTTAGTATTTTTCCTATGTGCGGGTCAAAGAGTTGTATAAGCATGCCAAATTTCAACTCTCTAGGTTTAGCCGTTTGGCTACAATTTTTACCGAACAGACAGACAGACAGACAGACAGAGAGACAGACAGACAGACGACAAAATGACGGTATAAGGGTTTTTTGGTCATACCTACAAAACCCTATAAAGGTAAGTGACACACATTTAGGGCTTTGTAGGTATGTTCACCAAAAAACCTAAAATGTCACTCATTTATCTGTCTGTCTATCTGTACGGTAGAAATTGTAACCAAACGGCTTAATATAGAAAGTTAAAATTTGGCATGCTTATATAATTCCTTGACCCACATGTAGGAAAAATACTGATTGTTCAAAAAAACACAACCCCAGAAAAATATAAACAAATATGTAATTAAAAAAAAATAAATATTTTAAAAAAATTTTGAGTAGCAAATAAAACCTCTTAACACGTGGATAGACAAACAAAATTTTTATTTGAAAAACCATTTTGTTTAATGGATTTTTCACCAAAAATATGTAAAAAAAAACTTTTGTCCCCCACCCTATCTTCCTGAAAAAAATCTCCACAATATACATTGATGGAATAGTTCAACCGGAATTTTTGATCAGATTAGTGTTTCGAAAAATATCGATTGATCTGTGTCGTTAGAAAAAAAAAATATATATATATATATATAATTTACTGTGTGGTATGAAAACAAAGCTCCTAATACGTAGATTGAGGAACGAAAAGTAGTTTTTTAAAACGTTTCTATTAACACAATTTTAGCCAAAAATATGCCAAAAAAGTTTTTGTCCTGCCCCTATTATCCCAATGGGGTTAAACTAAAAATCTAAAAAATTTATAAGTAATGTACATTGATCTGAACAGGAAACATGCAAGAGGAATTTTTAATCAGATTTCGGTTTTGGAAAATATTGCAGTTTTTGTGTTACACAAAATTGGGAAAAAAAAGTGTAACAGAAGTATATTTTGCCGCGGAAGCCAAGCACTTCTATTGCACGTGATCTACGTCAGTAGTATCACTGCGGCAATGTGATTTAATAGCCACCGAGTGTTCGAAGACGTGCATCACTTTATAACCAAAATTGTTATATAGTTAAATCTAAATCAACATACATATTTATCAATTTCTGTAATTTGTGATTGGGTTAGTAATAAAATGAACTTAAATCTTTATAGTGAACGTATATTTAATATGAACCCGCTGTAGAAGCCATTTATCAATATATTTCTTATTAATTTAATGAAAACTTAGTTACGAAGTAAATACAAAAAACAAACATTTTGAAAATTGCTAGAATTTTTTAATTTATATTTTCTTGACGTAATATTCGCCAATTATTTAAATTTAGTTTAAACAAATTAAATAGAAACTCTTAGTACTCAAATATCGAATAAAAAATAATCAAAAATCTGTTGATTTTGATATAATTATAATTAAAAATTGTCTTAGACATCCAGCATTCTGTTGATTTATTAAATACCTACAAAACCCTGAAATGTGTGAAAATTCACACTTCACATCAATATTTTTAATATAGACCTCCACTTAACAGCAAATACAAGAAAACTTGGACGATGCAAATACCCAAGTACCTCAAAATCCAAAGTAATGGATTAGAAAAGATGTTAATAGCTAGATTTAGGTGCGGAAATGAGGAAAGAGAAAATGAGTACTGGAGAACGGATGAACAAAGAATGTGCAGGATGTGTGGAGAAGAAAGAGAGACCTTGAAGCATATAATGAAAAATTGTGGAGGAATGAAATTTAAAGAAGGAACAAAAGAAGGCGCGTTGTGTGAATCAGGGCAAGGATGGAAATGGATGGAGGACGTCTTAGAGAGAAGAGAAGATTTGAGACAAATATTCAATAACAATTAGAATACGAATTTGAAATAAATTAAATGTATATAAATAATATTTAGATTTTAACCAAAAGGTATAAATAAAATAATTAACAACATACATTTTGGTGCCTGCGAGTTTTTAACTGTCTCTAGGTAATTTTTGGGCACAAATTCCAAAATAACCGTCAGATTTGGTCTATCAGATCTAGTTTTTGAGATACGCTATATTGGCCTCTTTTACAATAAAATATCTTATTTCTTAACTTGTGTATTTTTCACGTTATTACTGTTACTATTTGCTCCAACTGTCAGTTACAAACACAAAAGAGACAAAGTAAGGTATTTATTTCACAAAGTAGATAAATATACATTCATCACTTATCACTTAAATATGTTCTTTTGTACGACTTTCTAGCATGGAGTTTATTAGAACAGTCTTTCTGAAGACTCCAACAGTAGTAGGCCATCATGTGGCTATTTTATCTTCTTTGATATCTATCTTCAATAGTTTTATGCCCTGATGGAATCTTTCCCCCAGTTCTTCACTAAAATCACCTAGGTTTTCTCGTAAGATGTCATAATACAACCGAGAATATTAAAGTTGGGAAGCATATTTTCCACTAATTCTCTGCCTTATGATTTCCAAGAAAATTTTGTACTACTTGAATAAATGAACACCAAGAATTAGATTCAATCTCGTTCATTGATGCGGTTGGATTGGATTGTGGATCTTCAGTAGGTTGCCTTACCTGAGGACCATCAAATATTCTGGTTAATCCCAGGAAATTTACATGTCAAGTAGCCTACACAAAGTCCATCTCGATTTAAAGCCTTCAAAAATTGCTACATAAGCCGAAACTTGATATGCAAGTGTGGAAATATAATTTTCTCTCTCGCAACCAAAGATTCGCTGACAACGTTTTGTTTTTCTTGAATTATGACATTTCTTAATGGAAATCACCCAATTTCTGTTAACCCAGTGCTGATCCTTAGCTCTGCTGTCCCAAAGACATAAAAAACAAGGATATTTTGTATATCCACTTTGCTGTCCAAGGAGGAAGTTTACCGTTTTTAGATAATAAACTAAAATCAATTAGTCTGTATCGCAAAAACTAGAGCTGCTACGAAAAAGAGTCAGGTATTTTTGGAATCAGCACATCAAAAATAGCCAACATCAGTTTTTACTTTTCCTGCACCAAGATAAAAAAAATATTTTGTTGGGCAGTGTTATCTATCTATAGACCGCCACGTGATCTTCGGAAGGAGCGAGAGTTTTTGATAAAAATAATTTTTATCTAAAAATTTTAATATGTTGATAAACACTGGTTTCACGAACCTATATTGTTCAAAAGAATACAATTTTGACCCATTAAAGAGTTGATTATTTTAAAATTGCCTATTGAACCAAATATCTTTTTTATCTGACGATTCAAAAAACATATGTACATGACATGTCTGTCTATCTTTAATCATAAATTATTTTGAAATTGATGTGAAAAGGCCGTAAAAACAGTGACAAATATATCTAGTATTATCAAAAAAAGATATAGTGTGAATTTATATGAAATAAAAACCCTTATAACTTCTATCTGTTACCACTGTCATTGAATTTTTACTGCAGAGATAAACCTTAGTATTTTTGTAAAAAGCCGACATAAATTCGATATGTTACCTACCTACATGACATATTTGAGAAAATACATCGTTTCTTTTATATGTACTTCAATATTCAGATTTTTAAATTGGTCTAAAACAAAAAATAAACATTTCTGTTTGTCTCAAATCATATGTCAGTATATTTTTTCTATTTGTGACATTGTTCAATAATATTGCTCACGAATGATATTGAAAGACGTACTGATAACTATGTTACAAATAAGACTATAAAGAATGTATCAAGATATAGGGAACACCATTTTTCTCGAAAACGCGAACAGCAAGAAAATAATTTTGTTGACCAAAGTTTACCCAAAGAGTTGAATGGTGGTATTGAAATTTTGCGGAACAAACAGGAAGTACAGGACAAATTAAATTTTTTAAACGGGAATGTATATCATATTGGCTATATTTGGATAGAGCTTTTGAAAAGAAACAAATTTTCTCCACGACCACTATAGAATTTACCAATTCTAAAACCAATTTTGACTACAGAAAGTTAATATTTTAACACAAGAGTTGGAATGTTATTCTAAAGCACTTATCTTCTTATGCATTTTGCATGTATTTCATTCCATCACTTGTTATGGAATAACCATTCCATACTTGTTGTCTTTTGTTTTTGTAGGGTTACATTAAGATATATGCAACGTTTACATTAAATAAATGCAATATAACTTCCTAACCTAAAATAGTGGCCGATGTGAACAAATTAAATTAAAATTAAACAAATAATAAATAAAAAAAATTGTTTAATTAATTGATTAATTTGTTATGTAATATAAATTATTTGTTAAGATAAAATGTTTGTTAAAATTATTATTTGTTAATTATTTTTTTCTTTCTGGTGGTCGTGGAGAAAGTAGGGTCTGTGACTCGGTTGGAATGAGAAAATTCGTTGCTCGTGGTTCCTCACGCATCGAATTTTCTCATTTCAACATTGTTACAGAATATACTATTACTTAAACATTTTTTTAATATCTTTTTTGGTTTACGGAAAATTGTATATACTTTTATGTTTTTACAAACGACCACTAGATGGCAATATTGAAATGTGTCATTATTATATTAGTAAAGTTTGACATTTGTTATTGTGAAATCCAAGCACACAATTTTTGAGATGAACTTACTAAGTGTGTAAACTAAGTAAATGCACTGATTTTTTATTTATTTATTTTTTTTTATTCGAATAAAATAGCAATTCAATATCGTCTCCTTCATAATAACTTCCTTGGGAAGCCACACAGCGCTGGAGACGGTTCTTCCAATCCTCATAGCAGTGCTGGAACTCGGATACTGAAATATCTTTCAGCTGGTCGGTTACAGACGTTTGAATGTTTTCGAGTGTCCCAAAATGACTTCCCTTGAGGTGATTTTTCAATCTTGGGAAGAGAAAAAAGTCACAAGGACTCAAGTCAGGTGAATAAGGATGCTGAGGAGCCACAGGAATGTTTTTACTGGCCCAAAACTAGTTTATTGAAATTGCTGTGTGACAATTTATTGGTCAAAATCTAATAAACGGTATTGTGAGTCAAATTCAACTCTTCCTCATTTTGACTGTCAACCGACGATCTGAACGCACAAGATCCCGGATTCTGTCGATATTTTCATCGGTTTTTGAAGATGAAGGCCTTCTGCTGCGTGATTCATCTTCAATCAACTCTCTTCCTTCTGAAAATGCCTTAAACCACCAAAAAACCTGGGTCCTTGACAAAAAACTGTCCCCGTAGGCCTGCTGAAGTTTTGTAAAAGTTTCCGTTGCACTGTGCCCAAGTTTAAGTAAAACTTGATAGCACACCGTTGCTCGAAATGAATGTCACTCATTTTTATAACGCACTGGAAAAAACTGTTACACGAAAAAAATCGCTACGGACAACAAAATTACTCTAGCGAGTTCAAATTCGTACTGAAGGCGTTTGACATGTTCATCTACCGCCCCACCAAGTACCACGTCCCAAATATTGCCAGATCAAACGCTATGTTGCCACCTGACAGGGAATTTTTTATGTCTAGAGGGAAAAAGGGAAATATCGCCAAAAAAAGGGAATTTTCCACATCTGATAGATTGATAGATGTCCCGCTTTTGTGTAGATGATTTGTATTGGAGGAGATGAAGACCTTTTTTTTGCTCTTCACTTGGATTTTGGGAGGTGAGGACCTTTTTTTTTGCTCGTCACTTGAATTTTGGGAGGTGAGGACCTTTTTTTGCTCGTCACTTGGATTTTGGGAGGTGAGGACCTTTTTTTTGCTCTTCACTTGGATTTTGGGAAGTGAGGACCTTTTTTTTGCTCGTCACTTGGATTTTGGGAAGTGAGGACCTTTTTTTGCTCGTCACTTGGATTTTGGGAGGTGAGGACCTTTTTTTTACTCTTCACTTGGATTTTGGGAAGTGAGGACCTTTTTTTTTTGCTCGTCACTTGGATTTTGGGAAGTGAGGACCTTTTTTTGCTCGTCACTTGGATTTTGGGAAGTGAGGACCTTTTTTTGCTCGTCACTTGGATTTTGGGAGGTGAGGACCTTTTTTTGCTCGTCACTTGGATTTTGGGAGGTGAGGACCTTTTTTTTGCTCTTCACTTGGATTTTGGGAAGTGAGGACCTTTTTTTTACTCTTCACTTGGATTTTGGGAAGTGAGGACCTTTTTTTTTGCTCGTCACTTGGATTTTGGGAAGTGAGGACCTTTTTTTTTGCTCGTCACTTGGATTTTGGGAAGTGAGTACCTTTTTTTTGCTCGTCACTTGGATTTTGGGAAGTGAGGACCTTTTGTTTGCTCGTCACTTGGATTTTGGGAGGTGAGGACCTTTTTTTTTTGCTCGTCACTTGGATTTTGGGAAGTGTGGACCTTTTTTTGCTCATCTCTTAAATTTTGTGAGGTGAGAAGCTTTTTGTAGCACCTGTTTCACATTCCATTGTAAAACAACTGTTCATTTTAGGCAAGGGAATTTTCTTGACAAAAAGGGAATTTTTTCACCACTCAAAGGGAAGTTTTCTTTCAGGCAGGCGCCATCACTGGATAAACATATTAATTCAGTGGTTAACTGCGAGTTGAAGGTATGTCATCGACGTCGATATGGCAAAACGAAAAGCATTAATATAAATTTTTGGTTAACTGGTTGCCAGTCCGGTTACTTAATTTACAGACCTCGTATGTTTGACATAGGAGGAAATGCTGTGGTCTTGAACATGAATGATGCCCCAATTTCAGTTACAAAGGGCTTAAACTATCCGTAAATAAAGCAAGTTTATCTGAAATTACAAATTGTACTATCCTTACCGTACCATAAAGATAAACCCTTACATAAAGATAAATTCCGTACAAACATTCAGATGTTGTTAAAAATGAATTTATGAATAATATTATCATGAATAGTTTTACTGGAACAAGGAGACACTTTAGCCAGTTAATAAGATTTTATCTCTTCAAAGAGTTACACTAGTTTGTTTTATTATCCATATTTGGTCACTTAAAACCAATAAAAAAAGTTTGACTCTTGAAAGTTGGCAGCAGTGGCCTAGACAGGTAGAGGTTATACCCTTTTCACACTGGAACTTTAAGACAAGTGAAC
Organism: Liopterus haemorrhoidalis; assembly: GCA_963971575.1. NCBI lineage: Eukaryota > Metazoa > Arthropoda > Insecta > Coleoptera > Dytiscidae > Liopterus > Liopterus haemorrhoidalis. The sequence continues at coordinate 2,117,601 of OZ020615.1, forward strand.
TTAAACTTCAACGATGTTTAACATCGGTATGCTTTCACACTTGATGTTTAAATCTCCGGTGCTGTCATCAGCTACAGTAATTTTGTCCTTAAGTTACCGTCATGAAATTACTAGTTTTGAACTGTCTGCGCAGACGCACATTTTAAATTATTATAAACAAATATGGATATTTCATTTCATTCTACAATAGAGACACTACAATAAAGAATATATTACACCTGTATTAACATGTAAGTCGATACATTTTATCTCAATTATTGTAGCTCTGTATTTTATTAAACACATTATTAAAATAAATAATTTTATTATAACAATAAGTATAAACTTCTTATAACGTCGATATAATACAGTATTCTTGTTTATGATAATATAAAATGTTGACAGCACAAATTCAAAGAGTATTTTTTTATAATAGAAATTATGTTGGCAATGCGGACGATGTTTAAGACGCAGATCTCTGTCTTAAACATCGCTTGTATTTAGACGAGGCCATACGGTTTCACATTAGCGTTTAAAGACACATTCACTTTAACATCCGATCTTAAAGTTCTAGTGTGAAAAGGGTATTTGAGGAGTTAAGCTGCATTCATAGCTCGTAAATTAACAGACTACAGACTATAGCTTGTGCTCTGTTTATTGTCACTACAAGTTTGTCATATGGCAACGCGATGAACCATTCAGACTAGAGATGGGAATTTCGGCTTAGTTTCAGGAACCGGATCAGTGGAGGTCGTTCAGTTTGTTAAGCTGGGTCATTGATCCGGCTCAGTGATCCGGTTCATTGATCCGGCTCAGTGATCAGACTCATTGATCCGACTTAGTGATCCGGCTCAGTGATCCGGCTAAGTAAACGTGTCCTAAAGAAACAGTTCGGTCAGTTGTCAGTTCTCCCACCGTTCAACACGGTTGTTGGTTTGCAATATGTAGGTAAAACTTCGCTCAACCGGCTCTTGCATTATATGAACATTATATTTTTCTGCGTACGCCACTGCCATATACAATTATATAACAAATAAATTTGATAATAATTATTGTCTCAAGGACGCCGAAGTTTGTCTAAAATTTTAAAATACTTCTGTTTATGTTCAATTTTATTTTGATTATAAACATTAACCAGATTTCAAACAAATTTGAAGCGATGAAAATTTTTGATAAATGCCTTGATATATTATGACATTAAACTGTTTATTTTTTTAAATATGTTGTAAAAATGATAGATAGTATAATTAATAATATTTTAGATTCAAAATAAAAATTAATTGCTAAATCAAATGGGTCAATTACAATGACAAATTTGCAATTCAAAACCAAAACAAAAAAAATTAGTTGTGGCCACAACAGGACCGTCCGCCATCATAAAGTACTTGTATAAAATAGGAGTACATTCTAGCAGCAGAGTAGAAATAACTTGGCCTAATATTTTCTAACAGAGATATTATTTATCATGACCATGTTAACGTTACATGTAAGTAGGGATGGGAAAAAAACATCGTTGTATCAAAAACATCGATGTTTGTTTTAAAAACATCGATGTTTTTACCATCGATGGTCAGCTGGCGATAGTATCGATAAAACATCGATGCCTACTACCGATGTTTAAACTTTGAAATTCAGAAACTACCGCTTGAGACGCTGGAATCTTAAAAAATCAATTTTTATTAAAATTAGTACACAAAACATAAGCGCCATCTATTGTGATATAACAATACTAATAGTGTTAGTTTTTATTGTTCTTAGCAGTTAGCAGAATACGAAAAAATAAGAAGAAACTTCTAATTTTTGCAAACAATGCGACCAACGCCGACAACACACTTTTTCTTTTTGAGTCTTGTTGACACTTTCCCAGTTGTTATTCCTCCAATCCCTGGATTTTTGTAAGTTGTCATTAGCTATTTTTTATATATTGAAGTTGGCTTTTCCTGAACAAAATGATCAAAAGCTTCAATTAATCGGTAAAAGTAACTAGAATTGAAAATCTAGTTCCGCCTAAACCAAAGGAACAGACTTTATTTCAACTTAAAAAAGTATAAAAATAATTGTGTATGACAGTGTTATTTTTTAAATAATATAAAATTAACATTAAGATTACTATATTAGTATTGTAATAAAATCCAATATTTCATTTTAGAAATGTAAAAATAGTAAGGTCTGTTCCTTTGGTTTAGGCGGAACTAGATTTTCAATTCTAGTTACTTTTATCGATTGATTGAAGCTTTTGATCATTTTGTTCAAGAAAAGTCAACTTCAATATATAAAAAAATATCTAATGACAAATTACAAAAATGAAAATTGCGGTTAGTTCCGCCTAATCGTTTGGAACAGACTGTAGGTACAAGTTAGGATTATTATATTGGGTATAATAATATTAATGTGAAATTAATTACTATTAAAAAGGAATATTTCTATTTCAAAATCTAATAAATGCTTTTTGTGTATTATATGTTACTTTTTTCGTATTTTATCTTTACATTATTAAATAAAACCTATATAATATAAATAAATAGCTTTTTTTAATATTAATAAAACATCGATGTTTCCGATACATCGATGTTTTTCCTTCGATGTTTTTTCAACATCGATAGTAAGGCGCCGATGTTAACATCGATGTTAAACATCGATATTTTGCCTTCGATGTACAACCCTACATGTAAGTATGAAAAAATTGAGACAAAAATTTCGACACGAGTAAACTCCCATTTCTAGTCAACCGATTTTAACCAAATGTTGATCAACTCGTGCCGTTGATGTCAAAAGCTTAAATATGCAGTTTCATAAAAATCCTTTTAGCCGAATTTGCTCTGCACGTGTACACATACAGACGGATGGACGGACTGACGGACGGACAGACTGACGGACAGACGGACGGACAGACGGACGGACAGATAGACCGATAGAGATCATGCTAAAAATAGTCAAAAAAATTTCTATTTGTAAATATACTCTTTTCTAACATAAATAAAATGTACATCTTTTTCAACATTATATTTATAGTGTATGGATATAGCGACCTACGGTTATAACGACCGAATTTCATTGGTCCATTCAACGTCGTTATAAACGATGTCCACTGTATATGTTTCTGTTACACTCCCATGGATCATGGGGCCCTACAGATTTGGGCAGATTGAACAACTAATGGCCCAAATCTTTGCAAAAGATAAAAAAATCACTGGAAAAAAATTTAGTATAATCTAATAATAAGTATAAGTCTAATATATGGTGTAAAATATTCCTGGAAAAACCTGTCACTTAACAAAACAATAATAATTCAGGTCAAATGTCAACCGACAGTGTCTAGAGAAAACACTTTTTACGGCTAAAATAACACTGTTTTTTATAAGTTAGTTTACGTAAGTGGGACTATTATAAAAATATTACACTTTTTACAACACTACGTACGACATAATAATGCTTTTAATTATTTCTTCTTTTTAACTTAAAATTTATACCGCAAAAAATTACTAGTAGGTAGTACATTATTTTATTCTTTAAATGAGAAACAGATAATTACACTGAATAAAACACGATGGGAATAAGACAAGATGAGATAAAGACTGAAAAGAAAATAAGTAATAATGAAAAGTAAAGTACTGATAATACGTAAGGACAGAGAAGTAAATTAATAATTGTCTGTATGTCTGTCTGTCCGAGATTCACGCAAAAACGACTGAACATATTTTCACGTAATTAGGTATAGAGTAGAACCAGGTTTCAAACATAGGCTATAACAGCGTTTCTCAACCGAAAACGTACCACGGACCAGTAAAATATTAAATTTTCCAACGTGGACCACAAAAAATAAATGTACTATTAAACAAATTTATTGGATATGTAGACTACATCTATATAATATTTCAGTAATAAAAAATCACTGAAAAATAAACAAAAATCCCTTTTGCAAAACCAAATATTACCTGCGTTGCGAAACCTGAATATTAATGGACAAGTATGGTTTCAACATGATGGCGCACAAGTCCATTATTCTAGAATAGTTAAATAATATTTACATAGAACTTTCCCAAATAGATGGATTGGAAGAGGAGGGTCGATGGACTGGCCAGCGAGATTTCCGGATTTGGCACCCAATGATTTTTTTTTGGGATATTTAAAGGCCAAAGTATATAATGGAGAACTTAGGGATGTTGCTGAACTGCAAGACAAAATTGTTCAAGCATCCAACAATATACCTCAAGAGCAATTGCTGAATGTTTTGAATCATTTTTATGATGGCTTAACATTTTGTATGCAAGTAAACGGAGAAACTTTTGAACATTTATTATAAGTTTTTATTAGTTATTTATTTTTTATTTTTTATTTGTATTTTCAATAAAATATTTTGATTTTGCTAGTAAATATGGTTTTTTTTCTATGTTGCAAATGAAAATAAACACGATATATATTGCTGTCAAAAACTGTATCCATGGTAATGACATAGTATACGTTGCATTAAAAAATAAATTCACTGTATGAATTTTTTGCTGTGTATTGCGAGTGGAGTAGCCATGAAAAGATATTTGGAAATGCGACAGATTTCAGTAATAGTATTTTGAAAATCATATTATTTATTAGTCATTAATAAAAATATCAGATATCATTAAATAATTATGCTTTCAGATTTTGAATATTAATTACTAATATAATGTGCATGTTAAATTATTCATATTAAAATTATATTATGATAAATTTTTATAATATGCCACATTTTCGGTAATTTGAGTTTAATATATATATATAATTAAAAGGAAAATATAAACTTTTTGATAACCTTTTTATGATAAATACTTATGACATGCAGAACCATAAACAAATTTTATTCCAAAAACTGAATTTTTATAGACTTTTGTCAACAAGATGCCTGGATGACAAATAAAATTAATTTCCCCACAACGTACTTAAAGACGGGGTCGTAAAGAAGCCTTTCCGCCCATATCACTTTACACAGCATACCTTCCATTAATTTTGTAGGAAACTACACCATTAAACAAGTCAGAAAAGCTGTAAGGAAGATGTGTGTCATTACATGATAAACCAAAATGACTTGATTCGTTAAGGCCTCAAATTATTTCTAAATTCATACACAACTAGAATTTCTACAAGGTGTCTCAAAAGAAATTTTATATTTAGTGGATCGATTAAAAAAAAAGTAAGCCGTATATAGAAAAAATGTTTATTAATTATTAAAATACACTTTTTGGGGATTTATTTCTTAAAAATAATATCGTCTAAATGTAGACCCTCGCGTTCTCGGCACTCATTTAATCGAACAGTAAAATTACTTATGACGTCTCGGCAGGTGGACTCAGGGATGGCTGCCATTTCGTGACGGATATTTTCTTTCAAATGCGCCAGTCAAGTCGGTTTATTGGCGTAAACTTTGGATTTAAGATAACCCCATAGGAAAAAGTCCATAGGGGTTAAATCCGGACTGCGTGGAGGCCAATTTATGTCACCTCTCCGGGAGATCAATTTGCCTGAGAAAATTTCACGAACACGTGGCAGAGACATATTGGACGTGTGTGAAGTTGCTCCGTCCTGTTGGAACCATGTTCTTTGGTTATAGCCAGGAAAGTTTTGCAGTTCAGGTACCAAGAAGTTGTCTAACATCTCCACATAACGCTCATAAGGTTCGGGTCGTCACGAACAGACTGATTAACATTCTCCACGTTTTCTACCGTTCTTGATGACCTAGGTCGCCCGGATTTTGATTTATCCAGCGTTGTACCAGTCTCTTCAAACTTTTTAACCCAATGTCGAATGAGAGGAATGCTTGGCGCATCATTTAAGTGGCGAAAACCTCGAATACTGCAGAATTTTATGCGCGCTACAGTCGCCGAATCACCGTTTTTGTAAAACTCTCGCACGCATAACGCGCGGTCTGCTCCCGAGAAACGCTCCATAGCGACTAAATTCCCAAGAGTCAGGCTACCGATTGACATAACCCCCGCGCCCCTCGGATACGTTGCGTTCACGCAGTAAGCTAAATAAATATAAAATTTCTTTTGAGACACCTTGTACTTGCTTCACATAAGTACCTAAAAATCATAATTTCATGGTCTACCAGCGTTCCTAATAGGGCTTCTTATTTCCCGCAAGTTTCAAATCCCGGGATTCCGGGATCAAATTTGATCTATTCCCGGGGTTTTTAAAATTGCATGAATACAGATAACACTAGTCAACAAATTTAAACTTTTTTTTGCTGACTTAGATCTGATACTTGTTTTTAACTAATTTTGGGGTGCTGATTTCAGTTTCAGTTTGCAGTTTCTGCCTATCACGTCGGTCTGTCTGTCCGTGTGTCCGTCTGTCTGTCTGTCTGTCCGTCTATCTGTGTACACGTGCAGAGCAAATTCAACTAAAAGGATTTTTATAAAACTTCATATTTAAGCTTTTGACATCAATGGCACAAAGTGATCAACTTTTGATAAAAATCGGTTGACTAAAAATGGGAGTTTACTCGTGTCGATTTTAAGATTTTTGCGATTATTTAACAACAGAAAAATATTTCGATTTCGTCGGTACCTACCGATGCAAGCGTACCGGTTGTTAAAATATTGATATCACTGGCGCACCCAGGGAGGGGGCCCGGGGGCCCAGTCCCCCCCTATGAATGGAGGAAATAAAAATAAAAACACACACACTAGAAAATTTTAAAAATAGAGATGAGGACCTTTTTTTTAAGTCGTCACTTGTATTTTAGAAGTGAGGGAGGACCTTTTTTTAGGTCATCACTTTATATTTTCATAATTTAAATAATTTTATTTTCCGCCCCCCCCCCCCAACAGAAATTCCTGGGTGCGCCTTTGATTGATATACTTCCTTTTCAGTTGTTAAAATGAATAATAGAATAAACGGTAAAAAAAATAGTTTAGTTTATTTAGTTCTTATTTTGGCCAAAGTCCACATCAACAATTTCTAAAAATTAACAACTAATATGGAAATTATTAGGAATATATTTTTTGCCCATCAATTTTTTAAACGTTTTAATTGTTTTTAAAAATGTCTAATAGGCCTTGAATTTAATTTTGAGAAATGTTAAATGGACAATTTTATGCCAATTTAAAAATAAATAAATTCCATGATTATCTAGACCAGTGGTTCCCAACCTTTTTTGTAGTGAGCACCCCTTTGAATGTGAAAATAAGCTCCCGCACCCCTATAAAAAATGTGTTCAGATTTTTTCAGTTGAGCCATATATGTCAAGTTGATCAAAAAAAAAGTGAAGAGCCAAAAAAAAAGGAAATCGCATGAATATTTCTTTAAAATTGATCAAATTAATTGATGCAGCATTCAGTGGTTCTTAAACTTAATAAAATTAGAAAGAAGATATACTTTTTATTTTAAAAAATTTATTTTAAAAAATGAAAAAATATTTTTTTATTATTATTTATTACAAAAAAATAATACAGGGAAAAAGTATATTAATGATTCTTATTCTGCCCAAAAAAATCTAGATTATTTAAAATTTAAATAAACTAGATTTTTTATATAAATTTTATAAATTTCTATAAATCGTGTCACACCCCTCAAAATACTTTCCCGCACCCCCGGTTGAGAACCACTAATCTAGACGCTCATTTTCTCGATCATACTGTATTTTAAATATCAGCTCCACTTAGCGCAATTTATTTTAATGTCTGGTTTGTATGTAGGCGTTGTTTTAAATCCAGTAACTGATAATTTCATAATTTATTGTTCAAAAATTATAAATATGACATTTAATATTTTCTATAAAACATATTATTTTTTTATTTGTAATTAATCATAAACTGTTTAAAACTTACCAAGAAGTATCCAGAATTTTCTAAAAAATAATTTAATAAACACTTATAGTTTTTTTCACAACTTCCCACACTTTTCGATATATTTTCGTAATTGTGCGCGGTTTTCAGAGTCGATCTGTGATATTACCACGGAGAATGTAGACGCGCAACTGACGTTGGCGACGTCCAGCGTCGCGATGCTACCCCTCCAATACCCCCACCACTTCTTCAGATGTTGAGGAGTTTATATAAACTATTAATATGAAAATAGTGAACATTTTAGGAAACTATCGTAAAATTTTGGACATAACCTTGTGGTTGGTTGATTTATAACTTTGTAAAAAAATTTAATAGCCTCCATATATGGAAAAAATTGTATATTTTTGTACCAAGTACTTTCCAATTATTATGAACTGGAATATAACAAGCAAAACTTTTGTTTATTGGAAAAAAATAATATGCTACAACATATATGTTTGAAGACTAGTTATCTACGTCAGACACGCACATAAAAAATTGTCCATGGGGGGTACATTTCGAAAAAATGTCCGTAAAATAATACAAATTTATTATTGTTTTTTACGTAGAGGAATAAGCTTATATATTAATTTAATTTTGGTTGCAGTTTATTAAGGGGGGGGTATGGTCAGAGCAGCACATTTTATACCCATTTTCAAGATTTTTTTTTAGAAAACTGTTAATAGTAATTTGATTGGGATAGTACCTACAGTAAAGAACAACCTTTGAAGAGTATCCAAAAAAAATTTTATTGAAAAATATCGAAAATTAAGCTCGTGACATGAATTTGAAATTTTCGTTCAGGACAAAGAGTTGATTTGCGGTGAGACACATAACTAATGACTGGATCATCTAAAACAAAAAAACCAAAAATATTTCGTTAGTTTATGAGTTTTTTGAGGTATCACTCTCGAGATATTTTTTTTTTCTTGCTTTTTATTTTTTTTATGGAATTTTTTACAACTGAAAACAGAAATTTCGAAAAAAAAATTTCCGTTTTTTTCGTTTTTTTGACTTCAAACTTATACCAAAAATTAAATAATCTAGATATTTGAAAAAACTCGACAGCGTTAGCTCAAGAAACTCATAAACTAACGAAATATTTTTGGTTTTTTTGTTTTAGATGATCCAGTCATTAGTTATGTGTCTCACCGCAAATCAACTCTTTGTCCTGAACGAAAATTTCAAATTCATGTCACGAGCTTAATTTTCGATATTTTTCAATAAAATTTTTTTTTGGATACTCTTCAAAGGTTGTTCTTTACTGTAGGTATTATCCCAATCAAGTTACTATTAACAGTTATCTAAAAAAAAATCTTGAAAATGGGTATAAAATGTGCTGCTCTGACCATACCCCCCCCTTAATAAAAAAGATTTTTATTTTAAATTTTTCGATTTTTCCATTACTTTGAGGGGGTCCGGACTCGTGGACCACCCCCTTGTGGGGCCTGATCTACGTGTATATAGATAAAAATTAATGTGAACTGTGAATTTTCACACATTTCAGAGTTTTGTAGGTATTTAATAAGTTGACGAAGCCAACAGAATACTGGATGTCTAGGACAATATTTCTTATATAATCATTTTTATTCGTTATTAGAGTCAGTCTAAGAGCTTTCATTTATTTTTTTAAACTAAATTCAAATAAAATTTCATAACAAAATTAAAATTTAAAAATTCCAGTGATTTTAAAATTAATATGAAATACTCGTATATAGATAAATGGTTTTATTTATTTAATGTCTAGGACAATATTTGTTGTATAATCATATCAAAAACAACAGTTTTTTGATAATCATTTTTATTTGATATTTCAGTACTAAAAAGCTTTCATATATTTTTTTTAAGCTAAATTTAAATAATTCGTCAGAATAAAATTGAAATTAAAAAATCCTACCGATTTTTTCGGCATTGGCTTCATTTCTAAGTATTAAATTATAGACCGGGAGCTCATGACATTTTTGGTCTCCGATATCATACAGCATGCCTTTTGGAGGAGAGAATATTTACCCTGTGACAACAAAAAAGGGATGGTACTAAACCCCTGCACGCTTTCCGGTCATAGGGAAAATTGCATTTCCACTTTGCAATTGCACAAAATTTTTGTGTTTTTCTCTGATTTAATATTGCTTGCCCTTTTGTCAAAAAAAAGTTATAACAAATTTAAAGTCTTTTAATTATAGGCATGCTGTATGAAAACGCGGAAAATCATATTTTTTTATTACAAGATCACATGACCGTTTAAGCCCTTTGGGACCCTCCGAATCGCATGCATATATTTAAGAGACTTTAAATTTGTTATAACTTTCTTTTGACAAAAGGGCAAGCAATATTAAATCAGAGAAAAGCACAAAAATTGTGTGTTTAAGTGGAAAGGCAATTTTCCCTATGGCCGGAAAGCGTGCAGGGGTTTAGTACCATCCCTTTTTTGTTGTCACAGGGTAAATATTCTCTCCTCCAAAAGGCATGCTGTATGAAATCGGAGACCAAAAACTGTCATGAGCTCCCGGTCTATTAATAAGAAATATATTGATAAATGGTTTCATTTTTGCAAATTCAAAAAACGTATTTCTCCCTATTAAGAGTGGTGGCGCTAGCTCTTAAAATCTAAGGGGAGGGGCCAGGAAATATTTGAAATAATTTTTTTATCGTGTTTACACATGAAAATGCAAGTAATGACCTAAAACAAAAGGTCGTCACTTCTAAAATATATTTTCCCCCAAGCAATTCTGGGGAGCCAACTGGGGGCCAGAGCATTTAGAGGAGGGCCCCCTGGACCGCCCGATAGCACCGCCACTGTCTATTAATAATGTGTTGTCGATTTTTAGGTATTTCACTACTATAAATAATTTATTCCTTTTTGCTACCTTAAAAACAAAAACCTAAAATAATTCAAACAATAGATTGAATCATGACATATAAAGATAGGGGGAGCTTGAACACATGAACTTGATTCTAAGATGTTAAAATTTTTTGAATACATATATTTTTTATTTCAGAATAAGGCATAAAAAATCCATTACGTTATTAGTCATAATTTAGTAATGAATTAAAAAAATTATTAATTTTGTCAAACACACAAAAACTACAATATTTTCCAAAAACGCAAACTGATCAAAAATTCTTCTTGTACGTTTCCAGTTCACATCAGTGTACATTACTTATAATTTTTTCAAATTTTTAATTTAACCGCTTTGGGTTGGAGGGTGCGGGTAAGTAATAGGGGATAGGCATGATTTTTTAATTTTTTTTTATTTTATTCCTCTTGTTGCATATAAACATAAAAAACAGTTTTTAATTTTTTTTTTTTTTAATTTGAAGGCTTAAAAAAATCATAAATGTATGTAGCGCGCGAAAACGACGTTGTCACGTCATACCCCTTCTAACTGACGCATGACACTACTAGCATACCAGCGTACTTAGTCTGTTATGAACTTATTTGTTTGTATAACTTTTAGAGGTTATGTAAAGTTAGAGTGATTTTAATTAAAATAAAGTTTAATTCTATAAAAACAATTTATACATGTTTACCGAATTAAATTTTATATTAAAATATATAACTTATATTGGCAGTATTTCAATTATGCCTCTAACGTTTTGTAACTTCATGTAAACGATGTAGTAAAATTCTGACATCTAAATTACATAAATATTATATTATTACAAAAATTACATGAATATAAAATAAAAATTACTTACAGGTCTGCTTTGACACCAGGTATTTCTTCAGCACTGTAGCATTCATTATTTTTCATATATTCCATGAGCATAAATGCATCAATGTTGGGTAAATTATCACTCTGAGCCCTAACAAAATCTTTATCTGCCATTTTAATAATAAATGCGTGAAAAATTGTTTAAAAACAAATACAAAACTCTCGAACAATACAATATACACACGTGTAAAGATTATGTTGTAGCTGTATCTGTGACGTGAAACCCCTATCGTTTGACGTCATACTCAGTCGTTCAAATTTACAATATTTTAATTCAAAAATTTGGCTATAACATTAATTAAAATGTGATTTTTGTTTTGTTAGGTGACATAACTAACATTAACATATCAAAATAATGTAGTTTTAAGGAAATACAAATTTTATGCGTATCCCCTATTATCGAAAAAAAAAAAAACGTTAAAAAAATAACTTTATTAAAAAAAGTTTATTAATAAAATAATTTACAAGCCTCGCCTTTGGCTCGGGAAAACTTCATCCTCGTGAAATATAGTTCCCATTATATGCTTGTCAAATAAAATACTATTTTTCAAGAACACAACAAAATCGTTTTTTGAAACACTAATCTAATCAAAAATATGTATTGAACTTTTCTGGTTTCCATCAATGTACATTATTGAGTTTTTTCAGATTTTTAGATCAATCCGTCTGGGAAATAAGGTTATATTTTAAGTTACAACCCCAAAACATCCTCCTAGAATAAAAATTTTGAGATGCTGTATAGCCTATATTCGAATCCTGGTTTTACTTTATCATAATACCAAATTACGTAAAAATACGAGGTGTGTAAATTAATTAACCGGACTGGCAACATAGCGTTTGATCTGGCAATATTTGGGACTTGGGACTTGGAGGGGCGGCAGGTGAACATGTGATACGCCTTCAATACGAGTTTGAACTCGCTAGAGTAATTTTGTTGTCCGTAGCGATTTTTTTCGTGAAACATTTTTTTCTAGTGCGTTCTAAAAATGAGTGACTTTCATTTCGAGCAACGGTGTGCTATCAGGTTTTGCTTCAGACTTGGGCACAGTGCAACGGAAACTTTTGCAAAACTTCAGTAGGCCTATGGAGACAGTGTTTTGTCAAGGACCCAGGTTTTTTGGTGATTTAAGACATTTTCAGAAGGAAGAAATTTGATTGAAGATGAATCACGCAGCGGAAGAACTTCATCTTCAAGAACCGATAAAAATGTTGACAAAATCCGGGATTCTGTGCGTTCAGATCGTCGGTTGACAGTCAGAAATCAGAATGATCGGGGAAGGGTTGAGTTTGACTCACACTACCTCATCAGATTTTGACCAATGGAGATGAGAAAAATCTGCGCAAAAATGGTTCCAAAATACCTTTCACAGAAATTTCAATAAACGAATTTTTGGCCAGAAACATTCCTGTGGCTCCTCAGCCTTCTTATTCGCCTGATTTGAGTCCTTGTGACTTTTTCCTCTCCTCAAGATTGAAAAATCACCTCAAGGGACGTCATGACGTCATTTTGGGACACTCGAAAACATTCAAACGTCCGTAACCGACCAGCTGAAAGCTATTCCAGTATCCGACTTCCATCACTGCTATAAGGATTGTAAGAACCGTCTCCTGCGCTGTGTGGCTTCCCAAGGAAGTTATTTTGTGGGAGACAATATTGCATTGTAATTCTATTCGAATAAAAAAGTTATTCCGGTTACTTAAATTTACACACCTCGTATGACCAAACGTTTTTGCGTGAATCTCGGACAGACAGACAAAAATTTATTTGTGGTTATCGTCTTATAATCATTTGAAACGTGTAAAAACCAAATATGAGGTCGAAAAACCAAATAAAACAGATATAGTCTCCAATTTTATTAATTTAAATGACAAAATAATTTATTTCTTTTTGAACATAGTCGTCGAAACACGAACCCTTGGGGGTTCGCAGACCCCAGTTGTAAACCACTGTTCTACGTCCAAAAAAATCCTTCCTAAGGGAACATGATGGGTAGGTAGAACATTTTAACAAGAATATTTGAAATGAATGAATATAATTTTATTTCCATTCCACAAGTACATTTACTCATTGTTCATAATTCAAAAAATCGTTAGATAATACACACACATATCTTACAAATCACATAAGGATGATTTAAAAAATTTGTAAATCTACACGTATGGCACAGCTAGAACATACAAACTCTTACTATATTTACATAGCTAGTAACAAAAATTATAATATACCATTAAAAACTATAATATACAGGAAGTACTCATAAATAATATTACTTATAAATAAATGAAAAAAACACATGGCAGTAAATTCAGTACAAATACACACAGAAATATCTTGCTTGCTGCGTACAATCACAAAAACAACAACCCTCCAATCTACTCAGAAATTTATCTGGTAAATAATTAAACAGATAATTAAACAAACAGCGAAAAATCATGTAATATTGGTAATTTTACTTATTGAAACTCACGTACACTCTAAAAAAACTGATCAGGGTTTTGTAGGTTTTTAATAAGTGTATGAAGCCAAAAGAATACTAGATGTCTAGGACAGTATTTGTTCTATAATCACATCAATACCAACAGTTTTTTGATAACCACTTTTCTTCGTTATTTGACAAAAATCCCAGCTTTTTTGCATTTGCTTCGTATTCAAGACTTTATTAGATTAATAAGAAATATATTGACAAATGGCTTAATATTTTTCAATTTCAGAAACGTATTTCGCACTAAACAATGTGTTATTTGTTTTATAAGTATTTTATTACTACAAATGATTTATTCCTCTTTGATACTTTAAAAACAAATATCTAATGTAATTCAATAAATAGGTTAATTCTGAGAGTATAAAATAGTATAATAAAGTAACTAAACACTCCTAAACTCCTAACTGAACTGAAGTGTTGAGTGTAGTATGGTGTGAAAAATTTATTTTTTTATATTTATAATTTCAAAAAAATACACGCACTATCTTAGCTATAAATACAAAAAAATCCATAACATTACTAGCCATAATTTAGCTATGAATTAAAAAATAATTGATTTTATCAAAAACACAAAAACTGCCATATTTTTCAAAAACACAATTTGATCAAAAATTCCTCTCGTACGTTTCCAGCTCAAATCAATGTTCATTACCTACATTTTTTTCAGATTTTTGTTTAACCCTTTTAGGTAAAAGGGTGCGGGATAAGAACCAAAATTGTTGGACAGTTTCTAAAGAGGCTTTAAGGAGTTTAGAACAGAACAATCTTACTTCGAGTTGTTCGATGTTATGTATAGGTTACGTCAAGAACTTGAAGTGCGAAAAAAAGACTCCTTTTTTTGAGAAAAAACTGTTACAGAACTCAACAAAATGCTGCCAGCAGAATCTAGAAAAATTGCACAAGATTTTATTCATTTATTTACCCAAACTCTTAAATATTTAGAATCAAATTTTGGTTTTTTCAATTTAAATTACTTACATGCAATAAGGCCATTTTCTTTAAAAACAACAAATTTAAAATATAAAATCTGCCGCAAAGAGAAAATTACAGACGCTTTACAGATGGATAGCCTCTATGATGTATTCATAGATGCAAAGGACATTATCGAAAAACAGCCGTCTTACAAAAATAAGCCTGTAGACAAAATGTGGACTGATATTTTTGAAGCTAATGAGTTGGAAGTTAATTCCTACAGTTATAAGAACCTTTTGCTACTAGTTGACAAAATTCTCAGTATCCCATGCTCAAACGTATTTGTTGAGAGGATTTTCAGTTTGATGTCTTCTCACTGGACTGATACCAGAAACCGTCGCAATACTGAATTAATAAAGGCCGAACTGCAAGTAAAAGTTAATTTTAAAATGGACTACATTGAGTTTTACAATTTGAGTAAAAATTATTTATCAGAAGCGGCAAGTAGTTCGGAAAAATATTACTGGAAAAGACAATGAAACGTATTTCATTCATTTATAATATGTAATTTCATTAATATGTAAAAAAAAAAAAATGTTAAATTTTTTTTTTTTTTTGATTTGATTTATTTTTAATTTACAATCTACTTCATTGCGAGTATTAAGTAAATGAGATGAAAGTAGTCGGCATGTAAGGGAGACATCCAGTGACGTTTCTCCTTATATATCACTGTCTTCAGTGTTGCGGTAGGTCGTTTGGCCAAAGTCTCTTAACCTTCTGTTGTCGAGGTCATTTAATAAATTACCCACAAGTTCATTTTCATGTCCAATGAGTCGGTCATGGTATTTGTTGGCAACTTTATGAATTTCTTCCGTGATGAAAGGGATTTTGAGGTCTTCATGGATCATTCTATTTGAGACGTACCAAGGTGCATTCACTAAAGCTCGAAGCGTTTTTGATTGGAATCGCTGTATTATTTTTAATCTGGTCGGCTTGGCACATCCCCATAATTGAAGTCCATACGACCATATGGGTTTGAGTATGGTCTTATAAAGCAAAATTTTATTTGAAACTGATAATTTTGATTTCCTACCCAGAAGCCAGTACATTTGGCGAAATTTTAGGTCTAACTGCTTACGTTTGGCTTGTATGTGTTTACTCCAGGTCAATCGTTGGTCCAAATGCAATCCAAGGTATTTCACTTCAGTTTTTATGGGAACTGGAATGTCGTTGATTGTTACTTGTGGGCAAGTACTGAGTCTGGTTGTAAACGTGACTTGGACAGATTTAGACTGGTTTACTTTGGTTCTCCATTTATTGTACCAATCGTTTATCAGGTTTAAATGTCTTTGAAGATTTGCAGAAGCTTCGTTAGGATCATCGTTTGTTGATAGTAGAGCAACGTCATCAGCAAATGCAGCTATCATAGTGTCGTCTGTCTCAGGTATATCTGCAGTATACAGTAGGTAAAGGAATGGCCCAAGTACACTACCTTGGGGAACACCAGATGTTATGGGAAAATGTTAAATTAACTAAATTTTTCTCCTTTTTTTTGTGCCGGGTTGGTTCTTCAAAAAGTTGGTCACCCTAAGAGTGAGGGAACACTTACGCTCACCTCGATTATTTCTAACTATTTATATATCTTTAATCTGATCATTTTGTTCAACAATAGAAATAGTAATACCTGGGAGTAGACGGACTTTTTATTTCTATGTTATCATGACATTTGATTGACTCGATTGACAATGGTCAATTTTTGCAACAAGCAAAATATTACTATATTATTAAATCCACTTACTGTTCATAATTAAAAAAAAAAGAAATATTTGTTACACAAATATTCTAATCTAGTGACAATGCTAAAATTACCATCACATTATTATAAGTTCACTTCACATGCACTTTCAATACAACTGCGAGGAAAATCTGTTTGTCTATACACAAAAAAGTAACTTGTTTTTTAAAAAGAAAACGAACGATGGGATCAAAACCGAATTGAATGATGTTTATGGGGACTCTGCACCTTCGATATCAACAATTGGACAGCTGACAATTGGACGATAAATATTGGACAGCTGAATTTAAACATGAAAGAGCACCGTAAACATCGTAAGAGCATTTTTGATGATGAGCGTCCAAGCCGTCCAAAAGAGATCACCACGCCAGAAATGGTCGATAAAATCCATGGAATGATAATCGACGATCGACGAGTGACTAAGCACAAGATAGCTGAGGCTGCGGGCATCTTAACCGAACGGCTCAACATTTTGCATGAATATTTTGTGCAAACTTTGCGCTTTTATGGTACTTTTCAACCGCCCCTTATACATTATTTGAATAAATAGCGGTACAAAACAACAAGTACAATTTTGAGTGTTTTTGATGTAATATTTAGACTAAAATTTCGTGGAAATTCGTAGTCCAAAGCCCATTTTTGTTCTGATTTTTATACACGTTGTATTTAAGAATATGCATCCGCTTCTCATAATTTTGTCACCAATCTTTCTTTTTTGTGTATACCAAACATAGTAATCCTTTCAATACTGAGACCTGGTGTTTTCCACTAATTCTAGGTCTCTATCTCTTCACTTCCGTATGGTTCTACTGCCTCGTATGCTATTGTAAAACCTTTTAAAGCAATTGAATCATCAGATCTAAATCGTATTAATACAGCCTCGTTGATTGATATTATATCCGATGGTTTCTGGAACAAAAATAAATTTAATTGATATCT
This sequence comes from Liopterus haemorrhoidalis, assembly GCA_963971575.1. Classification (NCBI taxonomy): domain Eukaryota; kingdom Metazoa; phylum Arthropoda; class Insecta; order Coleoptera; family Dytiscidae; genus Liopterus; species Liopterus haemorrhoidalis. Next base: position 2,135,224 of record OZ020615.1, read on the forward strand.
GATACTTCGGAAAGTTGTAAAATTGGGTTGGGTTAAAGAAAAGTTTGTTTATAGAGACGCAAAAGAAAATTTGATATAGGATTATTTAATAAATTAAAACAAAATTTGTCCTACGCTTTATAACTTAATATATAAACAGAAGCCCTATATATAATCCAGAAATGTATTAATAATACCAGTTTTCAAACAAATACCGACTAAAAAAATGACGTTAAGTGTGAATTTTCACACATTTCAGGGTTTTGTAGGTATTTAGTCAGTGAATGATGATTATTAGAAGGCCAAACGATAAATGCCTGTCACTACATAACACAATTATAAGTGTTGGTTTTTAATCCTTTAAATCATAAGGCACGACATGATAGATTAAGGAACGGTAATTGATATTTGAAATACATTTCATTTTGACTAAATTTTGCCAAGTATTAAGATTTTCACATGGATATATTTTGTTATGGGTAGAGAAGAGGTACGTAAATTTATTTTGCAAATATCGGCTAGGAAAATAAATAAATAAGTGGCCGGTTGCAGGGATTCATTCCTAGTAGAGAATCTGTTAGTTTTTCATATAGTCGCAATATAAACAATGTCTCTGTAGGCGTTATGCTCTTCCGTGACAAAAGATCGCCCGCAGTGTTGCCAGGTCTGGATTTGAATGATATTTTTGCAATTATACAAACAAAAAAATGGGTTAAAATATATATAATGGTATTATTAGAGATAAATGATACACGATAGAAAAAATCTAACTGCAACCTTCTTGTCGTGCCTATTGATTTAAAGGATTTAAAACCAACACTTGTAATTGTGTTCTGTAATGAGAGTCATTCTTCGTTTGACTTTCTAATAATCATCATTCATTGACCAAATACCTACAAAACCCTGAAATGTGTGAAAATTCACACTTCACGTCAATTTTTGAGATATGATTTTTGAACTTAGAGTACGTTCAAGTTAACTTCATCAGAGGCGGATACTACCAGGCCCCTTGCGCAGAAACCAAATTTCGTCCATTACGTTTTCAACAGTTAGCTTAACACATTTCAGTGGCGTCACTTACTTTGATTTGTGTTTGACTACGCGTATTGTGCTATGTTTTTTGTTTATATCCGTTATTATTATTTATTTCTCGTACATTTCAAGGTATACCGTGTACTAATATGAGTAAAAATGTATTTGAAATACATGATTTTGTGTGTTTGGTTTCCATAACAATTGTTTAAAACCCTAATGTACGTTTATGTGGTCAGCTGTTTTCTCGCGCAGAATTGATGACGTAATTTATGATACCCTGTGATGAAGTTAAGATGAACGAGCTCTACCATTGCACCGAATTTTTAAAACAATATGTTCAAAACACTCTCAAAATGAAAGGGCCTTATCGAAGTCCATTCCAATTTTTTTCTACACTAAATAAATCATAACGATTCCAAAAATTACAACCACAGGTTTCTATCTCTAACCATTTATGAGAAATAATTTTTTGAACTTACCAATGAACCGCATTTTCTTCCATAACTAGGTCCACTATCCAATCCACTAAAAATTTCTACGTAATCATAACCACAATTCTTCTCGTCTTCAATTTCAAATGTAACAAACATGATATGGACATTATGACCTGGAGGAGCTTCAATTGTCCAGTCACAATCGGCGTGATTGTCGTAACTAGCACTCCCAAACCTGGCGTGGGAATAAAAGTGCTTCCTCTCGTAAGTAGCCTGGAGATGACCTCCACAAGCTGTAGCATGGGAAGCTAAGAAGCCTTTTCGTTGGACAGAAGCATCAGATTTGAAAACCATAAACATCTGATTACCTAAAGAAAGACAAAACAAAATTAAATACGTGAAAAACTGTTGGATTCACTTAGTGATTCTTCTCGAGAATTTCTCGAGAAAAAGTTTTAATTCTCATTTTTCATTTCTCGACAAATGTAAAATTTGCTCGACGCCTTTACTTTAGTACTTTAAAGGTGATTATAATTTTAACATGTTTTTATCCTCTACAATATTTTCAACATTAAAACCAGTGGCGAAGGGACACCTCCGCTAGACTTGCCCTCCCATAAAAAAAATAATAAAAAAAATACATTAAAAAAAAAAATAATAAATTTAAAAGAAGATTTAGGTAAATCTTCAAAAATACATCAAATTATGTCCTATACAAATGTTTGGTTTGTCCAAGATTTGGTTTACTAGTTACGAATTTTTTAAAATTTTAAAGTTTAATAACTTCCGTTTCCGGTTTCGGATTTTAATAAAAAACAATAGGGTTCTTCGCAGTTATTAGGAGAATTTTTTAGTACCAGAACGAACTCTTTAAGTTAAACCGTTTTTGAGTTATCGTGTATACACACAGACACACACACAGACACACACACAGATACACACACACACAGACACACATACATACGGACGGCACTTCGAAAATAGGTTTTTTGGATTCCCTGGACCATGACACGTGGTCATCAGATTACAATACTTGCCCCTTATATATTAAGGTCGGGCAAGTAAAAAGATTTATATTCTAAAAATTATATAATTATTTTTCTCGATATTTCTCGAGAAGTCTAATGTCGAGAAATGAGAAACAAACAGAAAGGGACATCATTTTGGGACACTCGAAAACATTCAAACGTCCGTAATCGACGAGCTGAAAGCTATTTCAGTATCCGAGTTCCTGCACTGCTATGAGGATTGGAAGAACCGTATCCAGCACTGTGTGGCTTCCCAAGGAAGTTATTTTGAAGGAGACAATATTGAATTGTAATTCTATTCGAATAAAAATCAGTCCGGTTACTTAATTTACACAAATTTTTTAACTAATTAGCTAATTTACTAAAAAAAAATTATGTACATAAAACGTTTATTATACACGACGTGCAATATGATCTGCTTTATATATTTACAGTTCAATACATAATGCATTATTTGATGGTTGTATATAAAATAAATTTTACCTGTAGCTACAATTGGGTGAGGCGCTTTCGACCCACAAAAACGACCCAGTGTATGTGAATCTGGTGAGTCACCATCATAAATAACAATATGATCATAGGAACACTCCTGATGTGGTTCCATTTCAAACATCAAAAAAATAAGCTTTATCCTGTGTCCTGGCGTTGTTGTGAAGTGCCATACGCAGTCCTTCCTCGCAGGATAATAATCAGGATAGTTAGGAGACTTTATCTGACCAATTGGGGAGGTTATTTCATATTTACATCCACCTTCTTTGCAATCTCTTTGGTTCTCGTGGAGAGTGAAACCATTGTGGCAGGAGCATGTGTAAGACCCAAGGGTATTATGGCATTCATGTTGGCAACCACCATTGTTAACAGCGCACTCATCCATATCTAAAAAAAGGATATAATTAACATCAGTACACAAAATTTTGCTTGCATATTAAGGCAATGCGAGTGCAACCCGGCGAGGCGCAAAAGTAAAATTATAGTGCGCCGAATTGATGAAAATTATAATAATACAGTGGCAGCTCTTGACTTTTTGGGACTCAGAGCTACAAATTATAATACAAGGATAGGTTTAGGTGTTTAATCACGACGTTTTTTTTTCATATAAAACTCTATTGAATTGCCTCTTATAATTATAATTTTAGCTTTTTGTACTTTCCGAAATATTTAAATTTGGTGTGTGTCGCCCCAATGTTTTAATACCCATTTTTTCTTCTAACGTTCGTCTGTTAAATAGAATTTCCAATAATGATTTGACAGTATTCATTTTTTAAACCTATTGTTTTATAATCTAAAATACGAAACTTATTTTTTAAGCTAAGATACTTACATAAATTTAAAAGAAAAAGTTAGAAAATACTAATTATTAATACCTACCTAAACAATAAATTTTTAGAGATAATATAGGTATAGCGATTTCGTTACGACTTAAATAAATACATTCAATAATTTCATAGTACTGCGATCACTGTTATTGTGACGCTAACAGCATTCTAGCTCCGATCCCCACCAGTTTATTACTACTACCTACGCACCGCTGCCCCTTTATAAGCCTACATTTGCACTATCCTTGACGCTAGGATATAAGCAGCGCGACGTAGACTTATTCAAAGGAAACTTGTAAATATTTATGAAACAATAGCATTTAATGTTCAAAATATATTTTAAAAAACATGTTCACACCAAATAACTTATATAAGTTATATTGGTCAACCGATGAGTAATTTCGTGCTAAAATTCTGCTTATAAAAACTTTCAATCTATTTATAAATGTATTTGCAATCTAAAATCTTGCGTGCTTTTCATTTTTACGACCTAACAAAAATAGCAAAATTAACATAACAGCACATGATTGTGGAAACTAATATTGAAATATTTAATTAATAGAACAATTTCAAGTACGGATTTCTGTGATATAACAAAACATGTGTTACAAAAAAAGATAACAGTTAATAATTTTTATCTCCTTCTGTCCCAAATTTAGGTATAGAATACTCTTATACTGGATCATTTTTATTTTATTTTTATATACAGTGGATATCATTTATAACGACATCTGATACAATGACATATCGGTTTTTGCGACGAAATTTCCAACTCCCGGCCAGAAACATATCTTTTAATACATGAGATTTATCGCATATAACCAGTGATGGCATCCTACCGGTTCGCAACGGTTCGCGTGAACCGTTTCTTAAAATTATTGAAAACTTGGGAACCGGTTGTTAGAATTATTAAAAAACAAAATGAATTACTCTGGCTTCAGTTTTGAATCGTGCGCCGTGCCCTGCAGTGTTGCAAATGTAATATTTATTTTATAGATTATTAATAATACGCTCTTAAAATTTTTTCCTTATATTTAATAAATGGAAGTAAGTGATTTGTTTTCACTCTTAAAAATACAGAATAGGTTCATAGATTTCACATAACTTTATAGAACCGCTTCCTGAAAATTTAGGATGCCATCACTGCATATAACGACTTCGGATATTACGACGAAATTAATGTAACTACGAAAATGGCTTGAAATTTGGGTCAAATTATCTTTTATAACGACGTATCACCACTGCCTAACGCGAAAACGCTGGGAAAGTACCGAATTGGCTAAGGGAATTACCGAGTTATGACAAGGCAAGGCGAAACGCGATAGGTAAACATATTCATTCAGTGGTTAACTACGAGTTGAAGGTACGTCATCGATGTCGATATGGTGAAACGAAAAGTATTAATGTAAACTTTTCAAATATTGATAAAGAACTCGAAACGGAGGAGGATATGACGGAAGATGAAATTTTAGCTAACAACGACGAAGTGGAAATGGAAGAAACAACCGAGTTCCAAAGATCTACTATAAGGGATTCATTTTCAGCAGTTGAAACAATTCCTGCATAACGTTTTGACTATTTTTGGCATGATGTCGGTCGGTACGTTTGTCTGTCTGTCTGTCTGTCTATCTGTCGGTCCGTGTACACATGCAGAGCAAATTCGGCTAAAAAGATTTTTATTTCGGTTTTTGCGAATATTTCACAACAGAGAAATATTTCGAAAAAATGTATCTAACTATCCACTGTATTTATTTTTAACATTATTTAACATTCTGTCATAAGTCCATAATTTGAGTCAGGAGTAGTAATTAATAGCTGCTTTCCTTTTACAAGTTAAAATGCTTGGCTAAGCTAAGAAGTTAGTCAAATTTCTTAGCAAGGGAAAGGGGGGAGGAAAAAAATTAGTTTATCTTAGCCAGTGTCTTATAAATGGAACGCTCTTACAACTTAGATTAACTTAGCTTAGCTTAGATTTCTTAAGTAAAGTGGTAAAAGGAAAGAGCCTAATATATGTGACTAACCTGTAAAAAACACAGCTGCAAATCCACTTTTCTGCACGCTATTATCACTGGTGAAAACAATTCTTAAAGCGTTTCCTTCCGATGTTATCAATCCAGGCATTTTGCTTCCACAGTAAGCGCCAATTTTGTTCAATCTGTCTTCTCCTAATTTACTGTGAACTTCAACTCTATCGTACTCGCATTGTTGCTGATGCATATTGTTGCCTTCAAGATCAAAATGGGTGAAGTTTAAAGTGATTCGATATTGAGGCATTGCTATAATTTCCCAGACGCAGTTCTTGCTAGCTGGATACATTTCTGGGAAAGATGGTGACGTTATTGTACCATTTGGAGTATCGAAAATTCCACCACAAGCATCTAAAAAATAAAATATTATTATACATTGAACATGAAACAAAATATCCTTTACACGTAATATAAACAAAATAACCCACGATTACCATATTGATAATATAGTGCTGCTTAGAGATAGTAAAGTGAAAAACTTAAGTGTACTATTTACAGTGGGTGGCCAAATTATTAAGGACAGTGCAGATTTTCTGTAGTTTTCAAATGAATTTAGTGAGAAAATAAGTGGCTTTGGGTCTCGTATTTATTTTTATTCATTGGAGTGCTTTATTTAGAATATAAAACGACATAATTGTTATTCATAATCATTTATTTTTGTATAAAAAGATCAATAAAACGCCTTCAATATTATTGATCAATAATATTGATAGTGTGCTGGGGAAAACAATCAAAGCATCAACAAAAGAAACTCAAGAACAATAGAAGAGAGCCAGACAATATATAAAGCAAAATAATAAGTTTTTACCAACCTTCGCAATTTTTGCCATCCGAATGTAACTCATAACCTATCCTGCAGGCGCATTCATATCCTCCAAGTGTATTTATGCAGTCCTGTGCGCATCCATGGTCAATCAATGCGCATTCATCATACTCCTTCATGAATGTTGCCGAAAATCCCATTTTTTGCACACTCCCATCCGAGACGAATTTCACCAAAAGATGATTGCTTGTTGATCTAATATCTGGGGGTACTTTATACCCACAAAACACCCCTATCAAAGGAGATTCCAGGGTAAGACCATCTCGAATTTCTACAGAATCATAGACGCAATTGTCGTGATTTTCTACTTCAAATGATTGGAATTTTAGGGCCACTTGGTAGTCTTTAGGGACTGAAAGTCTCCAGATACATTCTTTGTTAGGTTGGTAGTCTTCTGGATAGTTTGGTGATTCAAGATGGCCTCCAGCATGGTCTATTTCTAAATCACCACCGCAGACAGCTAAAAAATTAAATTAAATTAGTTTTTTATAAGACTTACGGTACAGACTTTTAGGAAAGCCAACACAGGGATAGGATAATGTCTTTGGAGCATTGCTAGAATAACTAAAATGTGTTCAAAAACAAATTACATAAGGGTTGGCTGAGGAAAAATAAAATATACTGCAAGCTTTAACTGTCAATTAATTAACTGTCATCAATGTTGTTGTCATTACAAAGGCTGTGCCTAAACGTTAGTCAATTGTAATATAAAGCTTGCAGTACACATTATTTTATTTTACCACAGCCAACCCTTATGTAATTTCTTTTTAAACTCATGGTATAATGATGTTAAGGGAGCCTCAATGTAACGAAATCCGCAAATTCAAGCCCCATTTAGAGATTATAAATAAAGTTATTCAGGTGGCTCAATCAGTGATTCCTTCAAGTGGATGTAAGAAATTTATAAATTTTCGAAGGTGATGGTTTTTCAGTGGAAGTTTTAGAAAAACTTAACAATGATTCCAAAGACAATGAAGAAGTTCCTATCGAAAAAGTGTTAGCAAAGATTTAAAAAAGTGCTTAAATGGCATTGAATATATTTTGAATTTTTTCAGTGAAAATACTGATTTAGGAAGAAATGTTATTGTTAAACTATCAGTAATAAATGCAATAAATTCGTAAAGGCAATTATTCAATGAAAAAAAAAAAAAAAATGATATGAAGTGTGAATTTTCACACATTGCAGGATTTCGTAGGTATATAATAACTGAAGGCTGAGTGTGTAGGACAAATTTTGCTTTGTAGTAATCCCGGCAAAATGAACGATATTTTGAAAATAATTTATCGTCTGTTAATCTAAGAGCTTTAAAAAATGTTAAAATATTTTTTTGTTAATTTTAATTCGAATACCTAATGCCATTATTTAGGTTTCTATATATGTGCAGTATTTTTTTTTTATATACTAAGGTTCATTAAGATTTTGAAAATTGCGCCTATGGCTTCCATTGGTTGATTTAAGTCATGTGCTCCGCCCCTCTGGTTTCGTATACATGACACATAGAATGAAAATATAATTCTACCAATTCCAACTGGTTATTAAATTTACGCTTTTAAAAATTAAATGCAACGTTTGCCAAAATATAACTAGAATTTTGACAAAATAAAAATGGAAAGAAAACAAAAAATAAAATTGTCTCTGCCCGGAAGCGAACCCTAGTATGCTGGGTAGCAAGCGAACAAGCTAACCATTAGACCAGGATACGCCTTCTAATATAGTGTGTTACATAACTATAACTTTTGTGCATCGTCAACAAAAAAACACAAAAAATGCGTTATTTTCCGAAAACATAATCTCATCAAAAATTCATGTTGTACTATTCCGGTTCACACTAATGTATATTACTTAGATTTTTTTCAGATTTTTAGTTTAAACCATATGAGCTACAGGGTGTGGGACAAAAAAATTTTGCACAATTTTGGCAAAAATTGCCTCAAAATAATTTATTTTGCAAAAATAAAATTTTGGACGGACGGACGGAAAGACAGACAGACAGACAGACAGACAGACAGACAGACAGACAGACAGACAGACAGACAGACAGACAGACAGACAGACAGACAGACAGACAGACAGACAGACAGACAGACAGACAGACAGACAGACAGACAGACAGACAGACAGACAGACAGACAGACAGACAGACAGACAGACAGACAGACAGACAGACAGACAGACAGACAGACAGACAGACAGACAGACAGACAGACAGACAGACAGACAGACAGACAGACAGACAGACAGACAGACAGACAGACAGACAGACAGACAGACAGACAGACAGACAGACAGACAGACAGACAGACAGACAGACAGACAGACAGACGTGACACGTGCTCAGTAACAAATTAATTTCGTTGAACATATCCTCTTCGTTAATTGAGGTATGACATTGCGAGGTCAAGAATTTATTGGGCAATCTTCGTACTATGAAATAATATGAAAATTGTACTCAGCGGATATTGAACCCAGGTCTCTAAACCTTTGAAATGGAACGAAACACCGTTTACGCCATGTCGGTAGTATTAAATATTTATAATTTTTTAAATTGAGATAATACTAATTAAAATCAAGATAAAACTTTACCTTCATATGAAGCAGTGAAACCTCGATGACCTCTTGGACTTGTTGTAACATAAGTGACCAACATCCTACTTCCTGCTGACACTATCAAGTCTGTGATCTTTCCTGAACCACAAAATCTTCCAAGAAGTGGACTTTTATGCCAGTATCCATCTCTAATCTCTAAATAATCGTGTCTACATTCTGGTGTTTTTGCAATATCTAAATCAGTTATATTTAAAACTATTCTTTCGCCATGAGTTGCTGTGATTCTCCATTCACATTTTTCTCCATCTTCTGGAGGTGAAATACTGGCATAAGATGGAGAAGAAAAAGAAGCTGAATTGGCTTGGAAAGTTCTTCCACATTCTAAAATATAAATTAAAAATGAAAACCAGGAACTGAGGAAGAAAATATAACGTTTCCGTTCCCTACGTTTTCGCCTATTATATTCTTTTAAAACCGATTTTACCACAAAATATTATTAATAAATATAACATGAAATAGTGTTTATAATACTTATTATTTATTAACTAATATGTAATTGAAATTTCTGTTAAAATCAAGGTCTATCAACTGGTAAAAAGATAATAATGAAATTTTAACAGTATAGTCCGAGTACATATTTACATCCAAAGGTTTAAAAGAAGCCAAATGATACGCACATTAAGTTCTACCTGTGGTCGTATATAAGTTGTTACAAAAGATAAATATAATTAATCTAGGTTTCTTAAGATAACAACAAAAAAACAAAGGGCCATGTTCATAATCTTTTACTAAATATTGCGATTAAGCGTTACTTGTTAAAATAAGCAAGTACGATACTATCGTTAGTAGTGTTCATAATCACAATACTAAGATATTTTAACTAATATCGATGTAAATTTGACAACGTTGCTGTTGGCATTAGAAAGATATAGACATATGCACTGTTCAACATGTTAAAAGAGATGGAAGGCGTGTTACTAGCTTGTATTATCGGTTATTTTACAATTCGCATTACAAATAACCTGTGAAAAAATATAATAAATTATCTTATTGTCATACATTTTGGAAATAAATTTACTTGTACATTTAATAAATGGAAATCTTTACGACATACATATGCATCACGATAAGGTCCACCTGGGTTTTTGATTTTTATGTGCGTCCCATCAATAGCACCAACTATATTAGGCATTTGAGCAATGTCATAAAATTTTCGTTTTACAGTTTCTAGTTCTGCAGGAAATAATATAAATTGTGGTCGTTTTCTGGCTAGGGCAAAACTAACACGTTTTATAATTCGCGAGACAGTTGGTCTGCTGACTCCATGTAAATCAGCTACAATAAGCATTGTTATGTTAAAAGAATTCTAAATAAAAACATAATGGTAACTAATTATTCATGTTATTAACTACTTACCTATATCTTGTTGATATGAACCTTTCGCAAAATAACGTAAAGCAATAAATATTTGGAGTTCAGTAGAAATACTTCCACCTTTTGAAGATACCGGTTTTATATTGTCATGTAAGATTTCAATGTTTGAACTCTGTCTTTTGAAAATCTATAATTTTTTTTTTTAAATCTTCTTCACTTAATATTTCCAATACATTTTTTCTTTTACTATAAAATTTTCTTGGCAATTGTGCCCGTAATTCACGAATTTCACGAACATCACGCAAATCTCTCATATACATGATTAAAGTCAATCAGTATTATGAACACAATTGCTATTTTAATGTATTTAATACAGCCTCTCCGCACTTCTAAATCTGTACTACTAAATTACAATTTACTAAGCACTACTAAGCACTACTAACAATAATTCTGTATTATGAACACCCATTTTTAGTAACGCTTAGTATACTTGTCTTAGTAGTGCTACTAAGATTTAGTAAAACATTATGAACATGGCCCAAATTGTTTATTACTGGCAATTTTGACAGTTTTTGTTTAACAATATCATTGAATTTCATTTCATTTTATTCCGCTCTCTTTGATGAACACTAATTTTTTTAATTAATACTTACTTGGGCATTTATATAATAAATTTGTCTGTGCTATATCTCCTTCGCTTAGTCTGACACGCTGTCCAATTTCTGGTCTTTTCTTTCCAGGGCCAACATTAGGTTGGATTGTATCCAAATAAGTTCCTTTGGAGAAGGTGTTTCTAGCGTAGTGCATTATGGAATCATAGTCGTACTGAAGACCCAACGAGTTTACTTCTTCTTCTGTTAGTTTGTTGAAGTTGTATTCTTGCCCTAAAAATAAAAAATTAATGAGAACTGTCGTGGACCATTTATTGTTTACACAATACAGAACTACGCAAAAAAATCCACATTAAAATTCTCATTAGCGAAACTAATTAAGAGGATTAATTTCTTTACTTAATCCTTTATTAGATAATTTTGGTTGACTACGTCACTAATCTTTCCAAATATATCTCGTTCACAAGCATTTATGAAACGTTCTTAGTAAACGTTGTAAGGAACAACACATGTTGACCAGTGCATTTTTTGTATAAAATACCCTTAATTAATAACTACCTTAAGCGCTAGTAACCATATATGCTGTGTGTACACATTTTTACCAGTTTTATAAAAAGTAAAATTTGAAAAAGTGCAATAGTGATGAAACAAGTTGAGTGTCTATTGAAGGGTTAAGAAGGGCAACCTATACTGAGTCGACATCTCTTGGGAGCTAATAGCCAAAGATGCTGCACACCATTTAATCAAAATTCAAAAAAATTCTGTGGATTTTAAATTTTTTGTAAGTATTGTACAGGTAAATTTTATGTTTTTTCGATTGAATATTTTTAATAGCTCTAAGTATGTATGTTCCTTGGGCGCTAATAGCCGAAAATGCTACACACCATTTTCTTAAATTTACAAAAATTCTGTGGATTTAAATTTTTTTGTAAGTATTGTGAATTTTTGGAATGTTTTTACGTCTCAATATTTTTAACAGCTCTAAGTAAGTTTGTATGTTCTTTGGGCGCTAATAGCCTAAACTGCTGTACACCATTATTTCAAATTTCAAAAAATTCTGTGGATTTTAAGATTTTTGTAAATATTGTGCAGGAAAATGGTTTTGAAAATGTTTTTCGATTCTATATTTTTAATAGGTTTAAGTTTTATGTTCTTTGGATGCTAATAGCCAAAGATGCAGCACACTATTTTTACAAATTTCAAAAAATTACGTTGATTTTAATTTTTTTGTAAGTATTGTGTAAGTAAATTTTTGGAATGTTTTTACGTTTCAATATTTATAACAGCTGTAAGTATGTATGTTCTTCGGGCACTAATAGCCTAAAGCGCTGTGCACCCTTTTTTCAAATTTAAAAAATTCTGTGAATTTTAAGTGTTTTGTAAGTATTGTGAAGGTAAATTTTTGGAATGTTTTTTCCATTCAATATTTTTAATAGCTCTAAGTAAGTTTGTATGTTCTTTGGGAGCTACTAGCCAAAGATGCAGCATACCATATTTTCAAAATTTAAAAAAATCTGGATTCAAAATATTGTTCTACACCATTTTTCCAGTTACAGAAAAATGAATGCGATCTTTTTACGCCAAGATTTGTTAGTATATAATAAGTGATTTTTTTTTGCACATTTTTCTGTCGAGAAGTTTCTCAAAAAAAATGGATTTTTTGATATTTTTTTTTTAATCTGTACCTCAGATTTTATTATATACTTCATTCAAAAAAATTTTAAAATATTTCGAAAATTTTTCTTTATTTTTTTGGAATATTTTTCGATTCAATATTTTTAACACAATAGTGAATCTATACGTCTTTTGGGCGCTAATAGCCTAAGCTGCTGTACACCATTTTTACCAGTTACTGAAAAATATGTGATTTTTTTACGCCAGATTTTGTAAGTATATTATTAAGTGATTTTTTTTGGCACATTTTTTGTCAAGAAATTTCTCAAAAAATGGATTTTTTGATATTTTTTTGAATCTGTACCTCAGATTTTATATTGTTTTTTTTTTTTAATTTTTATGGCCATTGCTGCTTTGGCAATTAGCCAGGACAATCATTTTTTGAAAAATTCCATGCCTGAACGGGATTCGAACCCGAGACCTTTCCAACGCAGAACATATGTGTTAGGAGAGATCATACCACTACGCTACGCCAGGCGGCTTTTTTGTAATTGACTCAAAAAAATTTAAAATAATTTTTCAAAAATATATATTTCTATATTTTTGTGGAATATTTTTCAATTCAATATTTTTAATACAATTCAGTAAATCTATACGTCATTCGGGCGCTAATAGCCTAAATTGCTGTATATTTTGCTTAGTATGACATGCTCCCTAAGAGCCTAAAAAGAGAGATCTATGGATGCTGGGCAACACCTTAAAAAACACAAAATATCCACGATTGCATATTGCCAGGGTTGGGGATGCAAATGTGTGTATTCAGCTCCATTGATCTTTAGCATAAAGTGCTCCCTAGGAATTTATAATGAAGGATCTGTGGGTGCTTTTCAACACCTTAAAAAACACAAAATATCCACGATTACATATTGCTTAGTATAAAGTGCTGCCTAGGAACCTAAAATCAGGGATCTGTGGATGCTTGGCCACACGATTGCATATTGCCAGGGTTGGGGATGCAATCGCTTGTATTCAGTTCCATTGATCCTTATTATAAAGCAGGGCTTCGAACCGGAACTGAACCGTAAACCGAAAACCGAAAAAAAACGTTATTTTTGTCGGAACGAAAACCGGAGCTGAACCGTAAAAATATCGGTTTATTTAGGTTCAGATAATGTTTATGTGAGTGAATGTAAAATACATTTTATTTAAGATTATTTTTTAAACTAATTAGCAGAAATCGTAATTCGTAATATTTTTAACTGATAAGTAAAAAAAAATGCGCTTCTATTTTTTTCCGGGGGGGGGGGGGATGAACGCCTAGAACCCCCCCTGGCAGCTACCTTGGTATGATTATCACAAAATAAGGAATAAAGTGTTCTTCTGAATTATAGTAGAAAATAAATTTCTAATACAAATAAAAGCATTTAAAAATTTATCACTCGGAACTGAACCGAAAACCGAAAAACCGTTATTTTTGCCGGAACGAAAACCGGAACCGAACTGATATATAATTTTTTAATTGAACCGGAACGAAAACCGAAACGAAAAAAATAACGGTTCGAAGCCCTGATATTAGATATTCGAATTACAATTAACAAAAAAATATTTTAACATAAAATTTGTTTTTAAAGCTCTGAGATTAACAGACGATAAATTATTTTAAAAAGATCGTTCATTTTGCCTTGATTACTACAACGCAAAATTTGTCCTACACACTCAGCATGCCGCCTTCACTTATTATATACCTGTAAAACCCTGCAATGTGTGAAAATTCACACTTCACATCAATTTTTCTTTTTTAACAAATCAAATTTTTGTCAAAATGGTGAACTGTTATTCATTAGGGTGACAAATCGTAGGTAAGCTAAAAGCAAATATCAGTTTGCAGCAGAATTCTAATCTTTATACTGATTTTACATTTATGTAATTCTGATGTTCTCTCAATAATTTCCTAATATTTTAACGCGCTTTAAATTTCGTCTCGTTTGAAACGAACGGTGCAGTAATTTGGAAGTAGTATGTTCTCGCTGATGTAATAGACGTTGATGTGTGTATATTCATGCGTACTTATCAGAGAATTACAGCGACTTAATCCGTTAATGGAAGGAGCTGGCACGGGCGACCCAATGACCTGATGACATGGCAACACATTAGCATATAGGTGTTCACAATCGAACAACATCTATGTACACAATTAATTTGTTACATGCACTGCACTATATGACATCAATTGCGATATTACACACATTATTAATTAATTGTCCGCAATTATAGTACATTATTCCAACAACTCCTGCAGGACTCGATTCAGACTGAGATCATAGCAAAACACAATTATAATGGTGTTGTTTTGAACACAACTTGTTTATTTTAACATCGCTGTAAACTTCCAAGGTCGCATGTTATTAAAATCCTGTCTGTTGAAATTCTTCTCTAAAATTAGAACGTAATTTTTTTTTCGGTTCTTGACCATTTTCAAGAGATTTGGGTTATTGCCCACAAAAAATTTAATAATTGGTTTATTAAAGTCCAAATTTTTTTTTTAGACCAAGCAATATTGGAGAATTTTAAAAATTCAAATCGCAGATTTCTTTCCCTAACCATATTTTAGGATTTTGTAGGTATGACCAGAAAACCCTTATACCGTCATTTTGTCGTCTGTCTGTCTGTCTATTCGGTAAAAATTGTAGCCAAACGGCTAAACCTAGAGAGTTGAAATTTGGCATGCTTATTCAAATCTTTGACCCGCATTTAGAAAAAATACTAAAACATCTAAAAAACATAACCCCCTAAAAATATAAACAAATATGTGCTAATCGAAAAAAAAATATATTTTTTTTTAAGTCTGAGTTGGGTATCTAATGAAAGCCCTTAGTACGTGAATTAACGATCAAAATTTAGTTTTTGCAAAATATATTATTTTGAGGGGGTTTTTGCCAAAATTGTGAAAAAAGAAATTGTCCCACTCCCTTTAGTCCAGATGGTTTAAACGAAAAATATAAAAAAATTCTAAGTAATGTATATTGGTGTGAACCGGAATAGAACAACAGGAATTTTAATCAGATTATGTTTTCGGAAAATAACGCATTTTTTGTGTTTTTTGGTTGACGATGTACAAAAGTTATAGTTATGTAACACACTATACTAGAAGGCGTATCCTGGTCTAATGGTTAGGTTGCTCGCTTGCTACGCATTAAATTAGGGTTCGTTCCTGAACAAAGGAGACAATTTTTTCTTTTTTTTCCATTTTTATTATGTTGAAATTATTTTGTCAAAATTCTAGTTATATTTAGGTAAATGATGCATATAATTTTTAAAAGCGTAAATTTAATAACCAGTTGGAATTGTTGGAATTATATTTTCATTCTATGTGTCATGTATACGAAACCAGAGGTGCGGACAGGGCCGGATTTACCATTAAGCTTTTTTAAGGTTTTATAGCAACTTTTGTTACATACATTTTTTCGAAATATTTTTCTGTTAAATATTCGCAAAAATCTTATTAAAATAAAAATCGACACGAGTAAACTCCCATTTCTAGTAAATCGATTTTTACCAAAAGTTGACCAACTCGTGCCATTGATGTCAAAAGCTTAAATATGAAGTTTCATAAAAATTCTTCTAGCCGAATTTGTTCTGCACATGTACACAGACAGACGGACGGACAGACGGACAGACAGACGGACGGACAGACGGACAGACAGACGGACGGACAGACGGACAGACAAACCGACAGACCCCATGCTAAAAATGGTCGAATCGTTATGTAGGGATCTCAATTCGTGGAGATCCATCAAAATCTCGCAAAGCAAAACTTGTCCTACACACTCAGCATGCCGCCTTCACTTATTATATACCTCCGAAACCCTGAAATGTGTGAAAATTCAGACTTCACATCAATTTTAGTTAAATTATAGTATTAGAAAATAAATATTGTTAAAGTAGTGTTAATTTTAACACTGAAAAGGTAATATTTTATAAAAATAACACCATGGTGATTTAGTTAAAAATAGTGAACTTTTTATTTATTTTTTTTTTTTAAATGAAAATTTTAACACAAACATTTTAATAAAACCAAGAATGTACTTTTACACTTTTGAATTTTTTGTTGTGTAAGCAACCGTCTTACTAAAGAGACACGACAATTCTAAAAAAAAAAATGTAATATATCGTTCAGATAAAAATTTGTGTTGCTCTGGCTTTGTTTTGTTACCACTGAAAACATGGTACACTTCTGCAAATCACTAACTGAAAAATCCCTTGAAATCTCTTGTTCATTTACATAATGTTATGGCGTTGTTTTGAAGGAATATCTCCACTTTACATATACTTAAAAATAAATAACGTATAAAATTGTATGTCTAAGAATTTCGTTGTTTCAATCTCAAACGTAATTCAGTTTAAGATATTACAAACCGGTGTACGATGTGATTTAATCTGCCGACTCATTTATCCAGTACGCGTTCGCGAAAATATAATTTAACACATGAATTTTACAGCAGCAATAGTGAGAAAACACCAGCAAAAATGACTGTTTTCATTTACCTTTTCATGTACAAGAAAATCTTTTACGAAATTCAAGAGATGGCAGTCTTCAAAAATTTATATCATGTGTGAATTTTCACATATTTCAGAATTTTGTAGGTATCAAATATGTCACTGAACAGAATTCACAACAAAATGGCATATTCACATTAAAATCATCTTTTAAAATCTCTTTATCATAATCTCTTCTTGAATATAAATGTTTCTTCGTTTTAAACAATATGCTTACATACATTTTGATGTATTAATAATAAGTCAAATATTTCAAGATTTTACTTTTGGATGTCCCCCCTTAACTCCCCAAATATTCATCTAATTGAAAAAATGCATTTAACAGAAGAGATTTATTTTCTAATTATAAAGAATTTGTATCATATACATTTTTGCTGTTAACACTAAGGAATATATTTTAAAAGATTAATTTTAGGGTGTCCTTCCGTAATTCCTTAAATATTAATCTAATTGAAAAATGTATAGAATAGAAAATATTTATTTACTCATTATAAATAATTTTTGTCATATACATTTTTACTATTAAGTCAACAATAAGGGAGATATTTCAAAAGTTTAGTTTAGGACAGGGGTCGGCAGACCTTGGATCGCGAGCCTCTTGCGGCTCTTTAAGGACATTCGTGTAGCTTTTTAAATTAAGTTGATAAGGAATAAAATTTAGAAAATATTCAAAAAGACATGTATTAAAACGAAATTATGGCTCTTTAAAATGTTTCCAGATGCCGTAAAGGGTGAATTTGGCTGTGTGGCTTCTAAAGTTTGCCGACCCCTGGTTTAAGGTATCCCCCCGTAACCCCAAATATTCATATAATTAAAAATGTTCATACAAAAAATACGATTTGTCTTCTTATTATAAACAATTTTTGTTATATAAATTTTTTTGTTAAGTCAATAATAAGGGATGGATATTTTTAATTTTTTAGTAAATAGTAGTAACCCCAAAACACCCTCTTAGAATACAAATTTTGAGATATCATATAAACTTTGTTTAAAACCTAGTTCTATTGTATCATCATATAAAATTTTGTTAAAATATGTCCAGCCGTTTTTGCGTGAAGCTCGGACAAACCGACAGATAAACAGACATACAGACAGACAGATAGGAAGATAGGCAGGCAGACAAGCAGGCAGGTATGCCGACAGACAGACAGACAGATAGACAGACAAACAGATAGGCAGACTGATAGACAGATAGATATACAGACAGACAGGCAGGCAGGCAGGCAGGCAGACAGACAGGTGACAGACAGGCAAAATGATATTTTGAGGATGTCATTTGTTATATATTTGTCTGTTTAGTCCATAATAAGAGTTATTTTAATTTTTTTTAACCCTGAAACACCCCCTAGAATAAAATTTTTGAAATGCTTTAAAGCTTATGTTCGATTCTTGGTTTTAATCTTTTATCATACCAAATTACGTGAAAATATGCCCAGCCGTTTTTGTGTGAATCTCGGACAAACAGACAAACAAAAATTGTTTTTTTTTTGCTGATATCATCTTATAATCATCTGAAACGTGTAGAAACCAATTATGAGGCGGTAAAAATAAAAAAATCAAATAATTTGTTTTGTATGGGAAACTTTAAATCTGTAATGTTCCACTGCCTTTAAAATGTTCAGATCAATATAAAATTGTACCACCAATGTAAAAATATGTGAATAATATTAATCGAGTTGTATTCTAGTTTTTAAATTTGATTATTTTGTAATTTTAAATGTAGGTCATACATACCACTCATAATGTTATCTTTGACAATGATGACATGCCGGTCTCTATCTGGTCTTGTGTGTTCGTGCCAAAATCCAACCACATGTCCTAGTTCATGGACGACAATACCGAATTTGTCACAATTCTTTCCGATACTGATTGCTTGAGGGCCATTACCTCGTTTCCCCACGAAGGAACAGCAACTAAAAATGAAATATGTTGACACAGGTATTTACTCTCTTCATATTAAATCTCTAAGCTTCAGGATATATTGGATAAAAAAAAATATATCAAGGATTTATAATAGGTAACCAAATAAAAGCTTGTGATTTGTCATAGGTAATCTTTTGCGCCAACTTTTTTTTATTTATGAATATATTGTTTTTTTTTTTTTTTGTTATTATTGGCTTTTATATTTTATAAAAAGTGTGTACACTAATTTTCAAAATTTTTCTTCTTCCAAATTTCGAAAAAATGTCTGAGATATACAGGGTGTTTGTTTGAACGCCACACCTCAAATAACTCCTTTATTTTAGGAGATACAAAAAATTCTTCAGAAAAAAAGTTAAAATAGACAAAAGGGCCCACTTAACGATTATTCGCGACTCCAATAACGTGAGACATCTGGTGGCGGCTTGGTAAATTAAACAGAAGCGTATATTTGTATAAATAACACAGCCCAACAGACATTTTGGTGCCTGCGAGTTTTTAACTGTCTCTATGTAATTTTTGGGCACAGAATAGCCGTCAAATTTGGTCTACCAGATCTAGTTTTTGAGATATGCTATATTGGCCTCTTTGACAATAAAATATCTTATTTCTTAACTTGTGTATTTTTCACGTTATTACTGTTACTATTTGCTCCAACTGCCAGTTACAAACACAAAAGAGACAAAGAAAGGTATTTATTTCACAAAGTAGATAAATATATATTAATCACTTAACACTTAAAAATGTTCTTTTGTACGACTTTCTAGCATGGAGTTTACCAAAACAGTATTTCTGAAGACTCCAGTAGTAGGCCATCATGTGGCTATCTTATCTTCCTTGATATCTATCTTCCATAGTTTTATGTCCTGATGGAATCTTTCCCCCGATTCTTCACTAAAATCACCTAGGTTTTCTGGAAAGTGGTCATAATACAACCGAGAATATTAAAGTTGGAAAGCATATTTTCCACTAATTCTCTGCCTTATGATTTCCAAGAAAATTTTGTACTACTTGAATAAATGAACACCAAGAATTAGATTCAATCTCGTTCATTGATGCGGTTGGATTGGATTGTAGATCTTCAGTAGGTTGTCTTATCTGAGGACCATCAAATATTCTGGCTTTCAGTTTTCAGAGTTAATCCCAGGAAATTTACGTGTCAAGTAGTCCTTAAGTGGACTTTTTTACTAGTTTAACTTTTCTTCTGAAGAATTTTTTGTATCTCTTAAAATAAAGGACTTATTCGAGATAAGGCGTTTCAAGCAAAACACTCGTATATGTCCCAAAAAAAAACGGATTCAACTTGAGAGGTGCATTTGCGTTTAGAATAATACATAGATAAGCTTTATACGAGTAGGACACTGATTCCCACGTAGATACTACGTATTAATCCCTCTGGAATTTATTGAAAACCCTAATGGGACACGTATGTCCCATTAGCGCGAAAGGGTTAAATTAATCTGTTCGCTATGTGCAAGTTGACGGGTAAGTAATATTGTTGTCAATCATATTCCCGCCACCGGTAATGTTCCTGAATTCTAGCTACGCCACTCCCTGCGTGGTTACTACAAGATTGAGAACCACTGATCTAGTTTACCTTTTATAAAACGCAAAACCACATATATCTATTTGAATATCTAATATTTTAACAATATCGTAATAATTCTGTTAACAAACTTTTGGGAAACAAAGCTCTATTTTTTTTTAGAAATTTAGTTTAGATATGGTATGATTTATTTGTAAGATAGTAATATGATTCATTTCTAAATGTAGCAAAAAACTTACCCGCACGGCCTTTCTGTGAACACAATAAAATTTGGATGTTCAATAGGAGATCTCTCAACAAATTTAACGCAAGTGAAATTCTCCCAATGCCTCATAGCTTGTTTGAATAGGGCCTTGTGAGCTCCACTAAAGTTACCGTCTATTTCATAAGGGATAACACCGTAATCCCAAACCCTTTCTTTGCGAGCAGTAGCAGCTCGCGTTACTCTTCTATGAACCTCTTCATGACGAGAGAGATATGTTGTTGATTTTGTGCTTGAAGGCTTAAAGTCAAAATTTGGTTCGAATTCATGAACTGGTAACTCTGTCACACCTATTGGTGCTTCTGTAGATGTTCTACTGAAAATAATTAAATAAATAAATAAATAAATAAATAATACAGTAACAGTATACAATAACGTTCAGATAGAAAGTTTTGAGGCACTTGACTTACTTCCAATAGAGGACTGATTGTGAATAAAAGAAGGTTTTTAGACGTAGAACGTAGAACGCAGATTTTGTACGCCGAAAAGTTTCCACAATTAGTTTATCTATTATACAGGGTGTTATATTTTAGTGGACCCAGCAAATATCTAGCTTATTTATTAAGTTAGTAATTTATTTCATATAACATGATTTATACAGCAACATGTAAGCTACTTGATGACGGATGTACATTCATGATACCACTTCCGGTTTATTAGTAATTCATATCAATTTTGAAATTTCAAACGGAACAATTTGAAAAGTACATCAAATTTGCTTTACAATCATGTAAAATAATCCATATGTTACATCATTAAAAAGTAAAATGGCGGGCATTTTTTATACACCTAGGGCCGAGAGTTCCAGTTCCTAATAAACTCCCTAATAGTTATTTGACACATAATATATTTATGAAGCTAATAAATTTATTGGTGATTTCCAAGTTACAAAATCCTTCTAATAGTTTATTAGCAACATAATTTTTTGTTTTTGCATTGGTATTTCTTATGAAGATAGTAACACGGTGCAAGAGGGATAGAGCTATACGTAAATTTGTAGAGCTAAAGTGAGATGAAATTTTGACACTGAATATTTTGACATTAAATATTTTGACAATAAATAGTTTGACTTGACATTCAATGACATTACGTATATTTTTTGTGTTACTGTTAAAATGACAATTCAACGGCGTTCAACAATATAGATAGAAGAGAAGTTAATAAAAATAGCATTTTATAATACAAAAGTGACTGAAAATAAGAAGACAGCCATATTTTGCTTTATTTTACATTCCTTAAACAATATGAATTAAACATCAGCAATTTTCAGCCACACATCTTTATTATTCTGCCAATAATTGCGTCTGTCTTCTTATTCTCTATCATTTTTATATAAATAGTAATGCTTAAAGTATTGTTTGTAGTGTGTTGTAATCGTAATTGAAATAAATACATATGTAAAAATAAAAGACAATGTTTATTTAAAAATATATATTTATATAGTGTTCTTTATATATCACATTTACAATAAATGCCCAAAATATTCTAAAAACGGTTGTCCATAATTTATAAATTCACCCAAACAGATCGTCGATTTCGCCAAAATACAACTTAAATGTATATAAAACACTAAAATCACCATTATATAAATGTTTAAAAACTACACATTCGTATATTCTTTTAAAATTATACGGTTTTTAATTAAAATTGAAATATTAACACATTTTGCGAACTTGTTTTTGGTTATATGTCACTTTATTAAGCACTTCATGTTGCCTATAAGTTATTAGACAAATAAGCCTGTTTATTAGCAACCTAATAACTATTTAGGGGTGGAACTCTTGGAAAAAAAATTATGTTGCTAATAAACTTATTGGACAGTTTATTAGCAACTGGAACTCTCGGCCCCTAGTCGTAAAAAGAATAGTGAGCCATGACTAAAAATTAACTAAAACAATTGTAAACCTGTATTTACAATTGTTACTGGGTATTTACTCAGTAATAATTGTTCTAACCTTTATTATTAGCAAGTTTCATTGTAGTACCTTATTAATTTATTATAAAATTTAAGTCGGTGGCCTGCTCGTTCTCCCGATATGATCCCACTTGATTTTTTTTTTATGGGGTTAGATGACAGATTTTGTTTATAAAGAACCAGTAAACACATTAAACGAACTGAAGAATAAAATTGAAGCGGCAATTAAATCTTTATCTGCCGGTCGCTATGGCGTAGTGGTCAGCTCATTTGACTGCTAACCATGGGGGCTCGGGTTCGAATCCCGGTGATGGCATGGATGTTTGTATTTATTATAAAATTTCTAATGTATCCATAATAAAAATAAAGATATCCTGGTTAATGGCCATCGTAGCTAAGACCAAAAAAAAAAATCTTTATCTGCAGACCAAATAGAAAGGGCTACTTATTCTGTTTTAAAACAAATTTTCTGTTTCAAATTTTATTTTGAATATTCGTTGTAAAATCACAATAAAAATTATCGTTTAATAATAAAAGTTACAATTGTTTTAGTAAATTGTTTTAGTTAATTTTTAGTCATGGCTCACTATTCTTTTTTCGACTAGGTGTATAAAAAAGTGCCCGCCATTTTACTTTTTAATAATGTAATATATGGATTATTTTACATGATTGTAAAGCAAATTTGATGTATTTTTCAAATTTATAAAAAAATGTAGTATGTTCCATTTGAAATATCAAATTTGATATGAATTACTAATAAACCGGAAGTGGTATCATGAATGTACATCCGTTATCAAGTAGCTTACATGTTGCTGTATAAATCATGTTATTTGAAATAAATTACGAACTTAATAAATAAGCGAGATATTTGCTGGGTCCACTAAAATATAACACTCTTTATTATAAACAATATTCATTATTAAACAATAATCGAACCATGGTAATTATTTATTTCCCTTATTTCAATACGGTGAACCCAACAAATGTTGACAGGTTCTAGCTATCTATATACGACATATTTAGTATGTTTTGTCATGTTCTATCATTCTTTCCTATTGGCTGGACTTAAAAACGTAGACGTGAATATAAAAATATGAATATTCTACATGAACGTTTTTACGTCTATGTCCATCTACGTCTGATTGGAAACCGTAGCATGCATTTTCCTATTACTTATATTTTCACGTAGACGTAGAATCCTACGTCTATTACTAATCTAAATAATAATTTCAATTTATTCCTTCTTTTAATCTTTTTATTCAATGTGCCACATTAAATCTGAACGCAACTAGCATTATTTTAAAATGTGTAATATTTGAATAAATACCTGTTTCTTCCTTTGTTATTTTTCCGTCTATGTCTCTTCCTCCCTCTCCTATTTTTATTCCCCTTCTTCTCTCCATTCCTATGTCTTACTTTACCAACAGTTGTTGTCTCTACAATTTCTCCAATTTCTCCAATTTCAAAAATCTCTCTACTATTACTTTGAGTTTTAAGTAGTCTTTCTTGTGCCTCTTGTTTTTTAAACTCCTCATAACTCTTTCTCTTAATATTTTCCTCGATGGAGTCATTATCAATAGGGTCATTAGTCTTAGCAAACGGTGAAGGCTGCTTTGTTTTCTTACGTATATAAGCTGTTAGACCTTCTTCTTCAATTTGTAAACCTTCTAAAAGTTCTTGTTTTGTCTTCTCTACCTCGTCTTGTTTGTGTGTTTTGTCTTGATTGAGTTCACTCTCATAATTGATGTTTGGTAAAGCGATGTCACCCATAAAACCACCTGCAATCATTATTTTTGTTAATTAACAACATGACAACAAACTAATTATACAAAACAAGAGGAATACAATGTTACAAAATAAAGAAAAAATCAATAAAAAAAATGTAAGTGTGTATTATCACATATTTCTATAGTAGGTAATTATCTTAGTAGGTATTTAGAGATATTTTTTGGAA
The DNA here is from genome assembly GCA_963971575.1 of Liopterus haemorrhoidalis. NCBI lineage: Eukaryota > Metazoa > Arthropoda > Insecta > Coleoptera > Dytiscidae > Liopterus > Liopterus haemorrhoidalis. The sequence continues at coordinate 2,160,167 of OZ020615.1, forward strand.
GTTTTTGACTGTAACTGCGTCAGAATCATGTTTTAATAATAATAATAATAATTGTTTATTGACTAAATTACAATAATTATGTTTTAAGTCAGTCAGTACAATTGTAAATGTAATATTCAATAAAGGTACAGGAAACAATAATGCAAACAATATGTAGATACATTTATAATATGAAACATTTAGGTTGGTAGTAATTGTATACTTAATGAATTAAATAAAATAGAGATTTAGATAAAATTATTCAAAATAGCATCAACTACAAACTGGTACAATCAGCGGCGAATTAAGCGGTGGGCGGACTGGGCGGCCGCCCAGGACCCTCGAAGCCTACCGAAGTCTATACAGGGTGTTTGTTTGAAACGGGGCACCCCGAAAATCTCCTTTATTTGTAAAGATACAAAAAATCTTCAGAATAAAAGTTAAACTAGACAAAAAGGCCCATCTAAAGGTTACTATAAGAATTCTAAGGCACTTCCGGTTTCACCGGAAATGATGTCAACTTTTGATCTAGCATAGGGAATCGATAATTTTATATTTTTTTCCTAAAAGTACATTAAATTAGCTTTACAATGACACCAAAAAGTCATATTTTTATGTTAACCATTTCAAAATGGCGACCATTTATTTACAAAATAATAATCAACATAAGTTTTACAAAGTTGAACGTAGCAAGCTTTGAAAACAATAAAAAAAGAAACAAAATATCTCTAAAATAAACTGTTATAACTAGTTATTATATGAAATAACTTAAATTTTAATTTTTCAATTAAATGTTTTATAAATAACAAGAGTTTAATAGTTTATTTTGCTTATTTTTGTTTGAAAAAAAAAAATTGTTGTAAAAAGTAATAGTTTTTTTTTTTCTAAATAGTCAAATAGTTTATTTTAGAGATATTTTGTGATATTTAGGGATATAAATATGGGGCTTGAAATTTTAAAATTCCATTACACTATTTAGGCTAAGAAAAAAATTGGGCTTAAATAAACATATTATTAAGTTTTGTAGGGGCAGTAATCCAAAATCCTTAAAAATGACCAAAAATCGAAAAAATCGTAAAGGGTAGACCTTAAAAAAATCGTGATTTTGAAGTAAAAAATTTTTGTCTCCAATTTTAATGAAAATTGGTACAAATATGCATTTTTGGTCAGAGATCAAGAAAATTTGGTCCATTTTGAAGTTTGGGCAAAAGTTTTGGAATTATAGGCAAAAAAACTGACCTAAATCAGCTCTAACTCAAAAACTAGGAAAGCATTTTTTTAAATATTTTTTCATAATCCTCACCCCAAAATTAGCCTAAAACAATATTTTGGCTAAAATCGGAGTCAAAAAAATTTGGACCAAAATTTTGAATTTTTTTTTTTTTATTCGAATTTTTTTTTATTTTTCGGTTTATTTTTTTTGTTCGAAAATTGGTATACTTATATATTTTTAGCTTTAGATCACAAATATATGGTCATTAGTGGGACCAGCATGCATTCACTATTGCCGTTCAAATTTGGCCGTGAGAAAGATTTGTTCGCGTTGGATCCCATATAATTCGACAATCGCAGTTGAAAAATCCTCAATCGGAGTGGAAAAAGTGCTTCGAAAATTGATTCAAACGCATGCAAAAGAGTATCGATCTTCATGGAGAATATTTTGAAAAACAATAAAGCCACTTTTGTTGATAAATAATTATTTTTGATCTGAAAACCGGAATATAAAAGACAACCCTTGTAACGCTGAACGTTATAAAATTCCCATCTTATAGTCGGATTGCTGATAGGTGACTGTTACATGTATGTATCAAGTAATGCATTCATATAATAATCTAGTTACCATTTTTTAGTAATTTTAAAAATGTGTTTTGTTATTTGTTTTAACTGTCAGTGTCTGGTAATAAATATTAATTAAATTATGGCTTGCGGCCAATTATTAAATTCACAAACTTTAATTTTAAATCTACTGGAATAAACAAATTATAATCCAAAATTTACGTATGAGTATAAATTTTTCCTTATTTATAATTATAACCTTAAAATTAATAATTTTGTTTGTTTGAGTACTGCTGTAAATTTATTTTCGCGCTCTAATTAGTAAAGATCTACGAATCATGCTGTTTCTTTCTAATGCTTTGTTTTTTATTAACATAATTTTGAAGGTTAGTTGTTAACTTGGGTTTAATATACGTTACTATAGGTATGCAAATAATTATAATGATATAGACAGAGAAAGCATATAGTATTGAATATCGATACTTGTAGCAACGATCAGTCACTTATCAGCAATCCGACTATAATAATAATTTTCTTTCCCGAAAGAAAATCTCAATTATACTACTATTTGCAGCACCTCAGTCAGATGTTTCCACTAGCCGCCACTGATTTCTATTATACAGACAGATGTGTGTACCGGTATAATTTTCTGAATTTAATAAATTTCTTGATTATACCTACGTTAAAATTGATATTTAACTATTCAGTTTTGATAAGCGTTTAATTTAATTCATGAAATAGCCTTTATTTTGCTGATTGAGTAAATTATAAAATTGCAACACTTCCATTGTTTTGGTAATTTCCTGAAAACTTATAAATCAACATATGACAAACATAAACATGGACATCAAAGTGATTTTTGTCATTATCATTCTTTTAATTAACATTTAATTAATATGATAAATTATTTTTAAAATGCAATAAACACAACAAAAATTTGATCGCATATGCTGTCCAAGGACGCAAATGTCAAATATACTTTCATTAATCATATCACAAGAAATTAATGATTAGTAGAACATCTCTAAATATTAAACAAAACACCAATTTTCCGTGTTTTATTAGTAATGGGTGTTTTTTTTAGAGGTATAGAACTTTAAATTGCAATAAAACAACAATGGATTATTCGATTGACATGAATTTTTTTTTATTCGAAAGATAATCTTGTGGCATTACATTTTAAATATGATTTCTGGCATATGACCGCCACGGCTGGCTCGGATGTAGTCCAATCTGGACGTCCAATTTTCGATGACTTTTTCCAACATTTGTGGCCGTATATCGGCAATAACACGGCGAATGTTGTCTTCCAAATGGTCAAGCGTTTGTGGCTTATCCGCATAGACCAATGACTTTACATAGCCCCACAGAAAGTAGTCCAGCGGTGTTAAATCACAAGATCTTGGAGGCCAATTCACAGGTCCAAAACGTGAAATTAGGCGGTCACCAAACGTGTCTTTCAATAAATCGATTGTGGCACGAGCTGTGTGACATGTTGCGCCGTCTTGTTGGAACCACAGCTCCTGGACATCATGGCTGTTCAATTCAGGAATGAAAAAGTTAGTAATCATGGCTCTATACCGATCACCATTGACTGTAACGTTCTGGCCATCATCGTTTTTGAAGAAGTACGGACCAATGATTCCACCAGCCCATAAAGCGCACCAAACAGTCAGTTTTTCTGGATGTAACGGTGTTTTGACATACACTTGAGGATTAGCTTCACTCCAAATGCGGCAGTTTTGTTTGTTGACGTAGCCATTCAACCAGAAGTGCGCTTCATTGCTAAACAAAATTCGCTTATGAAAATCGGGAACAACGGCAATCTCGTTTTGGGCCCATTCGACGAATCTACGCCTTGCTTGATGATCGTTTGGCTTCAATTCTTGCACGAGTTGGATTTTGTAAGCACGCAAACCAAGATCCTTCCGCAAAATCTTCCATAAAGTGGATGGACACAGATCCAATTCCTGTGCTCGATGGCGGATGGACTCATTCGGGTCTTCCTCAATGCTACGCTCTACAGTACCAATAGCTTCTTCTGTACGCACCGTACGGCGTCTCTGGGGATGCGAGTTATCAATAAGAGTAAACGTGGTGCGAAAACGTTCCATGGTTAATCGAATTAACTGCTCTGATGGACGATTTTGTCGACGATAAAATGGACGTAGTGCGCGATACGTATTCCACACAGAACCATTATTTTCGAAATAAAATTGCACTATTTGCAAGCGTTGTTCAGGCGTGAGTCTATTCATGATGAATTGCCAAACCAAACTGAGAATAAATCACTTGACAGCTGTTAAATCGGTCGCCATCTTGAACAGTAATGCCAACTTAAAGTTCTATACCTCTAAAAAAAACACCCGTTATTTAAATACATTAGAAAATCACCGACCACGCATTTTTTTTTTTTTTTTTGACACTGGGGAATTAAAAAAATCGTTAGGGGATAAATCAGGTGAATACGGGCAATGAGACATTAATTCGATGATTTTCTCCTTCAAATAATCAATTGTTTAACGTGCTGTGTGGGAGTTTGCATTGTCATGATGAAAAATGATACGACGTTTTTGATTGTTTTTCCTGATTTTGTCGATGACTTCTGCTGGCAAACAAATTGTTGTATACTATTCAACATTAACTGTTCTCCGATCCTCTAGAGCAGTGGTCCCCAACCGGGGGTGCCGGCACCCCCAGCGGTGCGGGAAAGCATTTTGAGGGGTGCGAGACGATTTATAGAAATTTATAAAATTTATATAAAAAATCTAGTTTATTTAAATTTTAAATAGTCTAGATTTTTTTAACACTCGAATCTTCATTTTGACGTGTGATGTCTTTCTAATTTTATTAAGGTTAAGAACCGTTGAATGCTACATCAATTAATTTGATCAATTTTAAAGAAATATTCATGCGATTTCCTTTCTTTTGCTCTTCACTTTTTATTTTGATCAATTTGACATATAAATATGACTCAACTGAAAAAATCTGAACACATTTTTTATAATGGGGGTGCGGGAGCTTATTTTCACATTCAAAGGGGTGCTCACCACAAAAAAAGGTTGGGAACCACTGCTCTAAAGGAATGGTTGCGACATGTACAGTACAACCAAAAACACAAACGATCTTTTTCTTGGAAGTACTTCGTGAACGAACAACTTTTGTGGGTTTCGGTTCATCCATGAAGACCCAAACAGTGGATTGTTGCTTAGTTTCATATGAACAAATCCAAGTTTCGTCACCTGTAAAGATGTATACGGATTTTGCAGTGCCTAGAATTTTTTTAGCATTCCTTACACCAATCAACACGAGCCTTTTTTGAGCTTCGGTCAAATTATGCGGAATCCATCGGGAACAGATCTTTTTCACAGCTAAATGTTGATGCAAAACCGGATGTATTGCAGTCTGCGATATGCCAAAGGATGCCTCTATCTCTCGGAAAACACATGCCGATTTTCTTCAATCATTATGCGCACAGCATCGATGTTTTTTTGAATCAAAACCGATTTTGGTCGACCTTCACGGGATTCATCACTAACGGACGCACGACCTCGACGAAATTCTGCAAACCAATTTTAAACAATCTTTTCTGATGGTGCTTCATTACCAAAAATTGAACGAAGCGAATCTATGCATTGTTGTTGAGTTAGGCATTTACTAAAATCGTAAAAAATCATCCAACGAAAACCTTCACTAGTAATATCCATTTTTTCACAAAATTGTTTTTTTTTTTTTAAACGTTCACTGTCAACTACTCGGTCAAGTTATAAGTTGCCACTGATTTCAGAATAACAAATTTTACGAATATAATAATGACACATTTCAATATTGCCATCTAGTGGTTGTTTGTAAAAACATAAAAGGTAACCCTCGTATAACTGGGTCATATTTTTGCCCTAAATCTAAATATCATTATTACGCCTCTGTGTGAATTTTTATTTACCCAATTTATAAGTCCTAAAACATGTTTATCCATCAAATTGAAAATTTATTTTCGTTATCTATGTCCATGTATCAAAAAATGTAAACAAAAAATTGAAATCTTTCAAAGAAAAACTAATTTAATTTTGGTGGTTTTACAAACAAAACTGTGCGAATTATTGTGCTGTAAAATGTCAACAGGGACTATATATGACAGTTGTATCGCGGAGAGTGAGTGAGAGAGAATGAGAGAGAGTGAGAGAGGGAGTGGGAGTGAAAGAGGAGAGAGTATGATGTATCATAATGTCCGTATTACACTACATATCATCAATGTTTGTTGGTCTTATCGTGAATCAGGAAAATTACGGCCGCAAAATGTGATGCTTCGTAATCCAAAAACCGCAGACAACAGACAAAACAACATCAATAAAATCATGTTTTAAATTCAGTAGCGTCACAGATATATTTCTCAGTTGGAACACAAATACGATGATTTGATTTTTTTTAAATTCACAATCTACTTCATTGCGAGTATTAAATAATTTAGTTGAAAGTAGTTGGCATGTAAGGGAGACATCCAGTGACGTTACTTCTTATATATCACTGTCTTCAGTGTTGCGGTAGGTCGTTTGGCCAAAGTCTCTTTAACCTTCTGTTGTCGAGGTCATTTACTAAATTACCCACAAGTTCATTTTCAAGTCCAATGAGTCGATCATGGGATTTGTTGGCAACTGTATGAATTTCTTCAGTGCTGAAAGAGATTTTGAGTTCTTCATGGATCATACTACGAAGGATGTTTCCTAAATTCTAGGAATCGTACTATAATTAAATTACGCAGAACTTATAGGCAATGTTATTGGTGCCAGACAAGACTTGACATGTTTATGCAACTATCTAGTGCAATATTGTTCAGTCTGATGTTTGACTGATATAGACGCGTTTTCATAGCACTGTTTTTGTAACCATGGAAGATGCAGCAAAATATCAAAGAGCAATAATTTTCTTTTTGTGGAAAGAAGGTGTGAAAACATCAGAAATTATTCAGCGTCTGCAAGGAGTATTTGGTGAGTCTGCAGAATCCAAAAGTACTGTTTATCGGTGGATCGATCGTTTTAAAACCGGTAGAACATCACTAGACGATCCACGCAGTGGGCGCCCAAGCACGTCGGTAAATGAAAGAAACATTACTGCCGTCGAAGACCTACTGAAAGAAGACAGGCGAATGACTATTCGTCATATTAGTGTGCGTCTAGGGATAGGTACACGACAAATTCATGACATCTTGCATGATTGTTTGGGCGTTGGCAAGGTTTCGCTGCGCTGGGTGCCAAGGCTGTTGGAATAGGTGGATTGAGGAGACACCGAAAAAGTTCTTTGAGGACGGCTTAAAAAAATTAGTTTATTGTTAGGATAAATGTATTCAGTTAAATGGATATTATATTGAAAAACTACATTGTAATATTGACGAAAATTAACAAAATAATAAAAATTATAGCTAAATTCTCAGAACTTTGGAAACAGCCCTCGTATTTGAGACGTAGCAAGGTGCATTCACTAAAGTTCGAAGCGCTTTTGATTGGAATCGCTGTATTATTTTTAATCTGGTCGGCTTGGCATGTCAAAATAATCTGTCGGCTTGAAAATATTAAATATCTTTCTTATTTTTTAGTAAAAATGGGTAGGTCTAAACATCGCACACAGGAGAAACATCAGTTGATTTTACAAATGTTGATTTATGGTAAAACTTCTAAATTTATTCAGAATGTGCTCCGCTAAAATGGTATCTAATGCCAAAAAATGGACTCTAGAACCTGTAAGTCGGGGTCGGATATCTAAAAAGCCGACAACAGATAGAAAAATGGTAAGGTATGCAAAGTTAAACCCTTTTTTTACTTCTACACAAATAAAAAACAAATTAGACCTGCCAATTTCTGCATCAACTGTAAGAAAACGCCTTATAAAAGCAAATCTGAAAGCCAGAAGACCAAGAAAAACTCCGCTGTTAAACAAGAGACAACGGGGAAATAGAATTCAATTTGCCAAAAAACACCAACTTTGGCGGGGTTAAAAAGATGCAATATTCTTTGGTCTGATGAAACAAAAATTGTTTTATTTAACCCTTTACTGCATGAATTTTTATTTTTGGCTGAAATAATTCATGGGCATTAGGAATTGGTTCTTATTGATAGAAAAATTAATTTAAAAAATATATTTAAAATATTAATTATAATTTTTATGAAAATAGGGTTTGTGCCATACATGGAATATTATGATTCTACATTATGTTACAAAAGAAAATGATTCCGTATTATTTGCTCGTCAATTGCTAGATGTTCTTCATTAGGGATTAAAAGCAGTCGCTCTCGAATTTTTTAAAGAAAAGATCGTATCTTCTAGTTGTCCTTTCTCAATAAATTTTCGTTAGATTCGAGTTATCGTTGAAGTGCAAATTTCGCTTGATATCCTCAAATCTATTGCAGCCCATTACTTGAGATACTGCAGGATCCATTGCTGTGTATGTGGCATATATGAACATTCATGAAGTAACGTTCTGATTCAGTTTTAAAAGTAAAATAAAAAATAAAAATCGGAATGTGCTATAGGTATATGGCACACTGTGCGGTAAAGGGTTAATCCTGGTATCTACCAAAAGCAAGTACAGGCCTTCATGCACGAGGTACAATCCTAAGTACACTACAAAGACAATAAAATATGGCGGTTTTAGTGTTATGGCATGGGGATATTTTTCTTGAAACGGAATGGGTCCCATTTTCTGGATTAAAGATATAATGGAAACGAATGTTTATGTCAGTATCTTGCAGTATGTCAGGCTTCCCTTTGAAGAGAAAGAAATGCCTTTAAAATTTATGCAATATAATGACCTAAAGCACGCCTCGCTCAAAGCAAAAAATAGGTTTAATGAAAATAGGGTTACTATTATGGATTGGCCAGCTCAATCTTTGGACTTAAATACAATACTGAACTTGTGGGCTGATTTTAAAAATTAAAATATCTTCTTCAAAGCCTGCTTACGAAGAAGAATTATGAAGAGAAATTGAAACAACTTGGAAATCTGTTCCCTTCGAGAAATGCCGGTAGCTATTTTGGTTCTATGCCGAGAAGAAGTGTAGAAGTAATACGAAAAAAATGTCACGGAACCAAATATTACAGAAATAATAAACAATATTTAATATTAAAATGAGTTTTATTTATTTTATGAAGTGTACTGCTATATTTATGAACAGCGTAATGAGCATATTTTTACAAATACTATATATTTTTTTAATGAATCGAGAAAAATACTTTCTTTTTATCAAAATTATAAAGTTGTTCTTAAAATATAATCAGTAAAATTTTGACTTTGTTATTACTTAAACCACGCAAGAAACTGTGGGAAATGCTAGAAAATAGGGGAATTAGTAGCAAAATAATTAGAATTATACAGAAAGTATATGAAAATAATCGTGCCATAATTTATAACAGTCAAAAGTCGAGTATTTTTAAAACGGAAGAAGGATTAAGACAGGGTGGAGGATTAAGTCCAACACTTTTTATAACATTTATGGATGAAATTATAAAAAAGTCTAAAAATGAAACAACAAAGTTCAAGGTTGGATATAGGAATATGCAAATAACTGAAATATCGGAAGGAGTGTTTGCTGACGACGTTGTTATAATAGCAAAAGGACGAAACGAATTACAGGAAAATTTAAATGTATGGAATAGAATATTAAAAGAATACGGTATGACAATGAATAAAAATAAAACGAATGTTATGGTATTAGGAACAGATGAAATCATAAATATAAAAATAGACGACATTAATATTGAACAAGTTAAGAATTTCAAATACCTAGGAATAGAGATAAGAGAGGATGGAAAACAAGAAATGGAGATAAATACAAGAATAGAGAAGACAACAAAACTTTACTTTGACATAAAGAATACACTCATCAATAGGAAAGAAATAACAAGAACCACAAAAATAAACATATTTAAAACTATATACAGACTGGTACTGACTTTTGGCTGTGAGACCTGGACGCTTTCAAAAAGAGAAAAGAGTCAAATACAAGCTTTGGAGATGAAGTATTTAAGAAGAGTAAAGGGTGTGACTAAGATGGATAAAATCAGAAATACAGATATAAGAAAAGAACTCAAGATAGAACTGATAGAACAATTTATAGAAAACAGACAACTGGCCTAGTGGGGACACATGCAAAGACTGCAAGACACAAGACAAGTGAAGCAGATCTGGGAGACCAGAACGTACAGAAATCAAAGAATAGGAAGACCAAGAAATACATGGGACAGAACAGTAAAAGGGATACTAGAGAAAAGAGGAAAAACGATTATAGAAGCTAAAAGAATGACAAGAAACAAAAAATTGATGTGAAGTGTGAATTTTCACACATTTCAGGGTTTTGCAGGTATTTAGTAAGTGAATGATGATTATTTTGGATGCGAAAACAAATTTTATATTAAAATTTTTTTTTGTTAATTTTAATTCGAACGCCTAATACCATTATTTAGGTTTCTAAATATGTGCAGTATTTTTTTTTTTATATAGCAAGGTTCGTTAAGAATTTTAAAAATTGCGCCTATGGCTTCCATTGGTTGTTATAAGATCCGCCCCTCTGATTTCGTGTACATTGAAACAGAATTAAATTATAATTTCAACAATTTCCACTGGCTATTAAATTTACGCTTTTAAAAATTAAATGCAACATTTGCCAAAATATAACTAGAATTTGGAAAAAATACTTTAAACAATATAAAAATTAAAAAAAAAAAACAAAAAATAATATAGTCTCTTCTCACAGGATTCGATCCCTTTCGGATCGGGTTACTTGGTTGATAATCAGCGTCTAATACCACTAGACCAGCACACATGTTACAGTGTGGCGTGTTACAAAGCTAGAACTTGTGTACATTATTAGCCAAAAATCACAAAAAATGCGTTTTTTTCCAAAAACCTAATCTGATCAAAAATTCCTGTTGAACTATTCCGGTTCACACCAATGTACATTACTTAGAATTTTTTCAGATTTTTAGTTTAAACCATCTGGGCTACAGGGTGTGGGACAAAAAAAATTTTGCACAATTTTGGCAAAAATAGCTTCAAAATAATTTATTTTGCAATAATAAAAATTTGATCGTTAATCCACGTACCAAGGGCTTTCATTTGATACCCTACTCCGAATTATAAAAAAATATTTTTTTTTTTTCGATGAGCACATATTTGTTTATATTTTTAGGGGGATATGTTTTTTAGATGTTTTAGTATTTTTCCTATGTGCGGGTCAAAGAGTTGTATAAGCATGCCAAATTTCAACTCTCTAGGTTTAGCCGTTTGGCTACAATTTTTACCGAACAGACAGACAGACAGACAGACAGACGACAAAATGACGGTATAAGGGTTTTTTGGTCATACCTACAAAACCCTAAAAAGAATGGGCAAAATTCGTACATGAACCCGTACTGCCATAATATAGAAAAGAAGGAGAAAAGAAAGAAATACAGTCTACACCATACTATGGTAGAAGACTTTTAGATTTATATATATATACAGTTACGGTCAAAATAATAAATACACCTAATACACCAACCTTATTATTTGTAGTTGGAACACTAAATAAATTTATATTTTTATTCTAACTGGCATAACCAATAAAGCACTTTATGATCTATTAAAACCATAATATTTATCAAGAAATATTATATGGTGATAGAAATATTTTGATATTTGTGAAAACACTACCAGAAACGGTTGGTCAAAATAATAAATACAATCGAGAAAATTTAGTCAAATATAAAATTGATTATTCATTTTACTGTTACTAATTACATAATACTATTTTTTATAATCTTAGTAATCAATAGCATGCCTTTTATTTGCCAAAACGGCCCGACATCGTTTGGGTATCGACTCAATAAGCCGTTGACAGCTCTCTACAGGAATGCTTTACCAAGCTTCTTGAACAGCAGTCCATAATGCATTTTTGTTCCTTGGTTTTTCCTGCTCAACCCCATCCTTTACTAGTTTCCAAAGATTTTCTGTTGGATTTAAATCGGGTAATTGAGCAGGCCAAGGTAAAATTTGAAAATTGTTTTTCTGGAACCATGTTTTTGTTGCACGAGCAGTGTGTTTAGAGTCGTTATCTTGCTGGTAGATCCATATTAGTGTCATATTCCATTCCGCATAGAGCAGCATAATAGTTTCCAAAATTAGGATGTAAATTTCTTTCGTCATTATCTCATCTATGCGAAATAAGGGACCTATACCATACCAAGAAAAACAACTCCTTACTAAAATCTTACCTCCTCCATGTTAAACGGTTTTTTTTCGCGTAATTAGGGTTAAACGCCGGGTTTGGAGGACGCCTAACAAATTTTTTCCCATCATTTCCAAACAACATAAATTTACTTTCGTCACTAAACGAAATATTTCTCCATTTTTTAATACCTTCTGCACCATACCAGTAAATGTGTTCTTGAGCATATTCCTTACGGGCTTGTAAGTGTCTTGGTTTTAATAATGGTACTTTTCTAGGCGAACATGATCTTAAGTTATGCTCTACCAACCTCCTTCTAATGGTTCGTGCAGAAATATTCGGTTGTAGTTCGGTTAGTAAATTAGTTGATGACATGAAATGATTTTTTTTCACTTCCTTTACCAAGCGTCTATCTTCGTTCTTTAAAGTTTTGTGTGGTCTACCCCGGGTTTCTTCTTTAAATGAGTGACTGATGACATTTTGTACCATTCCCAAAGAGCAACCCATAATATTAGCAAATCTTCTAAAAGAATTGCCATCATTTTTAATTTTTTAATTAAGTTGCTCATTTCACTACCACAATGCTTATTCTTACCCATCTTTGCAATAGTTTGAACAAAACTAAATAATTTTTTTTGTAAAACATATACTTATAAATACATTATGCACTTGTATGAACCTGTCTTAACTCCGTTGTCAAATTATTTTTATGAGTTTTAGGAAATGTATTTATTATTTTGACCAACCATGTCAGGCAATGTTTTCACAAAAATCAAAATATTTCTATGACCAAATAATATTTCTTGATAAATATTATGGATTTAATAGCTCATAAAGGGCTTTATTGGTTATGTCAGTTAAAATAAAATTATGAATTTATTTAGTGTTCGAACTACAAATAATAAGGTTACTATATGAGGTGTATTTATTATTTTAACCGTAACTGTATATATATATATATATATATATACACTTACACCAAGTTTTTTTTTTTTGTATTTATACTAATATTTTTCTGATACTGCTATTTTTACGCATATGTATTACTGTAAAAATACTGATATTTTTCATCATATTTTGTAACATGTTGTTTTAAAATGTTGAACATTCACATTTTGAGAAATTCTGGTTGGTGTAACATATAAATTGATGTCATTTTGTCCGGATTTATTTTATTACAACTGTAAAATTACATTGATATAGTCCATCATGCTTGAAAATATTTCAACGTTGTCTTAAAAAACTTGTCATATGCACCAGAGACGAAGATAAATGTATTCTTGATGCAATAAAAAGTGAATCGTCGAGCATAATGCATAAGAGTCGTTGCAGATTGTATGTGGTAGATGTTATATGGACATAATTAGCATTAGTGCATGTGCCAGCTATAAAAGAGGGTTGATACTGATCGGTAGATCGCTGCGTTGGTCAGTCGATGCGAATGACAGTTGTAACGATTCCAATAATCAGACATGTATTCGCATGGATGAACGAACGCTTGTTATATGTATAACTGCACCGGTTTTCCCACTGAATTACGATTCATTTCGGCTGGTTTAACACTATTTGATGGTCTTCAATACAACAGCCAGACGACCTGTCACGTTTTATTGTTATTTGTTATTGATAATTTTAGATATTAAATTGATACAGGGATTTTACGCGTTTTATAGGATTGTCCTTTTATGCTTTTGTAGATGAAATGCATTTTAACAGCTTTATTCGTTGCATATTCATTCACATAAAATAAACAGAAAACTACATTGGAAACAATCTTTATAGTTGCAAGGACTATTCATTTTCAATTAGAGCTTTTAAAGGTTTTGTACGTATGATCCTAAAAACCCTTGTCTGTCTGTACGATTTTTATCCTTCACAATTTTCATTATGGCAAAATTGCTGGACCTACAAAGTTATAATTTGGAATGCTTGTACACCTCCATATAATAAAAAGGATATTTCTATTTAATTATTTTTTATTGTACGTATGACTTACATAGCTTAACCAAAATGGTCAAAAGCTCGAATCAAACTATAAACGTTACTAGATTGCAAAATCTAGTTCCACCTAAAAATTTGGAATAGCCTATAGATCCGCGTTTCTCAACTGGGAAGTTGCGCCCCCCTGGGTGGTCATGAAAGCTTCGTCGGAGGGCCGCAAAGTCAACCAAGATAGAGGCAAGAAAATATAATAGAAATGCGCTCAATTTTGCAAGATATAAATTATATGTACATTCATAAATATGTTACATTTATATCATTAATACCTACAGTCTGGCCAACTTAAGCTGGCTGGTTTCGCAGTAGCGAAAAAAATAGTAGAGTCATCGTTAATATTCGTGTAGCAATCGTTTTATTATGCTCCGAGCTACAAATAACTTAAGAATAAGAATGTGAAAGTCACAATCAAAATGGAAAGCAACTTGAATATTTGCTAATAAAAATAGCCATTATCTGGAATACAATTTTTCATTAACCGTAAAAAAAATTAAGTAAAAGTTGTTTCTTATCAAAAGCTTTATCCAAAGATACCCAACACATTCCTATTTAAAAAGAGTTGTCTTGGTTATCCTGTACTTCCGATTTATTCCGGAAAATTTCAATACTACCATTCTATACTTCAGGTAAAACTTTGCACCCAACTTCACACATCGTCTTATCGAGAAAAATCGTGTGTTCTCTATGGGAGACGCAGACAATATTTACGTAATCTCGGGGGTCCTATGCCAGAAAAGGTTGACAAACACTGCTATAGATTAAGGAACAAAAAGTAGTTTTTTAGAATATTTTTATTTTAACACGATGTTTTCCAAAAATGTACTAAAAAGGTTATTCTCCCGCATCCTTTAACGCAAAGGGGTTAAACTAAAAATCTGAAAAAAATCTAAGTAATCTACATTGATCTAAAACACGAACGTACGTGAGGAATCTGATTTCTTCAAGAAAATATTGCAGTTTTTGTTTATCGACAAAATTAATTGTTTTTTTTAATTCATGGCTAAATTATGGGACTTTCGCCAAAAAAAATCTAAAAATTTTTGTCCTCCACCCTTTTTTTCCAGAGGGGTTGATCTAAAAATGTGAATAAATTCTCAATAATATACATTGATGGGAACCAAAATAGTTTAATAGAAATTTTGAATCGGATACGTTTTCCGAAAAATACGGAATTTTTGCCTTGTTGAAAAAATTAACTCATTTCACCCGAGTTTTGTATGAAAAAAATATATAAAATTAATATTTAATAAACTGACATTTCCAATATGGTTTTAATAAAATTGATAGGCTAATAACAATTTAAAGTTGATTGCCTAGTATTCTTTATTTATTAAAAGCAAAGAAATAAATTATTTCAAAAAATAAATAGCAAGTGAAATCGCTGTCAATAAAGTTAGTGAAAAATGAGATTCTTTCAAATATCGAGAACGCAACACAAGTCGATATATCTACGTTAATACCAGATAAATCCAAAATAGTAAAACTAGCTATAGGCTATTCCAAACGTTTAGGCGGAACTAGATTTTGAAATGTAATTTTTATCTATTAATTTAGACTTTTGTTCATTTTGTTTAAGCTTTGTAAATCATTCTCACATTGCAAATTCTAGATTTAATTTATTGTCATTATAAAATATCCTTTTCATTTTTAATTTTTTCATTCTTTATAAAAATTTCCCATTTTTTTTTTGTCTTCAAAATAAGTAAAAATGTAGTAAAATTTAATAAATGTCATTCGTTTCCGTGTTCTCACTGTTGGAAATTTAAATTTTCACATACCAAACATGAAACAAAAAATAACCCAAGCAAGGTCCCTTCTCGTCACAACCTAAAAGAACGAAATTCCCATCTAGTTCCGCCTAAACGTTTGAAATAATCTTTACAATAAATTTGAAAAATGGTGTAACGGGAAAAAAGTAGGTACTATGTCTGAAAATGTGGTGTTTGCAGAAATTTCAAACCGTCTACATCAGCGGTTCTTAAACTGGGGTTCGCGAAACAATTTTGACATTAACTTTACATCCCCCAACTTTTCGCTTTTATTCAAATGACTCATTTAATAAAATCCTTAATTTAAAACGCGTTTAAAAAAAACAAGTTTGTGAAAAAATTGATATTACTCGTGAAGGTTTTCGTTGGATAATTTTTTACGATTTTAGTAAAGACCTAACTCAACAACAATGCATAGATTCGCTTCGTTCAACTTTTGGTAATGAAGCACCATCAGAAAACTTGTTGTGGTTTGCAGAATTTCGTCGTGGTCGTGCGTCCGTCAGTGATGAATTTCGTGAAGGTCGACCAATATCGGTTGTTTTGGTTGGTGTGGGGCAGCGGTTCTTAAACTGTGGTCCGCGGACCCCTGGGGTCCGCGAAACAATTTTGACATTTACTTTACTTTACATCCCACAACTTTTCGCTTTTATTCAAATAACTCATTTAATAAAAATCCTACATGGTCAGGACTTTTTGTATTTGTTGTTATCTAACTAGTTATTGACATAACTAAACAATAATTAGGAAAAATTTAATTATTTTTATTCAACTGCAAATTATTTACAGAAAACTTATTATAATAAGATCTATTTTGACCAATATTTGACCAAGAAATGTTTGTATGAGTTAAACGTATTATAATTTGTAACTTTTTTAATTCTTTTTACTATTATTTTTATTCATTTTATGTTTTTTATTCTATATGCTAATAAAAATGTTGATCTATAAATGCACAAGACCATTTATTAAAAAAACCAGCGATACATTTTTACCAATTTTTATTATAACCTAGTGCCTATGAGATTATTGAGCCAGAAATTAAGTTTCAAGAACGACGTAAAATGCCTAGGGTTGGGATGCCTAGAGTCTGCAAAAAAAAGTTGTTCAAGAGGGGGTCCTCGGACTACATAAGTTTAAGAAACCCTGGTCTACATTATGCAGTAATTATCCCATGTTTTGGAAGATAATTTATGTAAAAAAACATAATAATTACTAAATATTCGAATGCAGTTGCAGTCTTAAAAAGAAAATATTTTTAATATTGTCCGACTACCGTTTTTGAGACTATTTGGCATAGCTAAATCTTTCACTCTCTTTCTCTTCTTTCAATAATGTAAATCAATATGATCAGCAATTGAAATCAGTAATGTAGATATTACATAAAAATTAGAACTTTAAAAAATATTTGTATTTTCCCAGACACACTGTCTAAATAAATATCTCAAGGTCCCCCCTCCATGTGAGTTCATGATACCAACTACGTCCCATGATTTTTGTACCTCTTTTTTTATGTCTCAATTTTGTAAGCGATCTAGATTGAGCTAGTAATTATTAGACAAATGTTGTTTACAAAAATAATTCTACAAATAAAGTGATAAAACGTTTTTTATCGTAGTTCATAATCGCATTATTTGAAAATTCTGTTGACATTTTGTCAAAATGCCATCTTGTAATAGCGTTTAAGACAAAAGCTTTTAGCTTCGATTTTTAATTAATGATTCAATAATTTCACGATTTTGTTAAGAGGGGAAAACACGAAATTAATTATAGAAATGTAATTAATTGTTTCTTTGAACGCAAGAAAATTGCAGAAAAATAAAAAAAAAATTAGTTCATGACCTTAAGAGATTTATAAACTTTTTATTAAACAAAAACATTTATTTCTTCACCCATCACGCACACATTTTGTCAAATTCTGAACTCACAATTGTGTACTTTTGACTTAATATGAGGGCTGCCTTTTATGTTTTTACAAACGACCACTAGATGGAAATGTATCATTATTATATTCATAAAATTGGCATTTGTTATTGTGAAATCAGTGGCAGCTTACAAACTGACCGAATAGTTTGCTGACAATGAGCGTTTAAAAAAAACAAGTTTGTGAAAAAATTGATATTACTCGTAAAGGTTTTTGTTGGATGATTTTTTACGATTTTAGTAAAGGCCTAACTCAACAACAATGCATAGATTCGCTTCGTTCAACTTTTGGTAATGAAGCACCATCAGAAAAGACTATTTACAATTGGTTTACAATTGGTGTGGTCGTGTGTCTGTCAGTGATGAATCTCGTGAAGGTCGACCAAAATCGATTGTGATTCAAAAAAACATCAATGCTGTGCGCAAAATGATTGAAGAAGATCGGCATGTGACTTACCGTGAGATAGAGGCATCCTTTGGCATATCGAAGACTGCAATACATTCGATTTTGCATGAACATTTAACTGTGAAAAAGATCTGTTCCCGATGGATTCCGCATAAATGACCAAAGCTCAAAAAGTTACAATTGGTTTGCAGAATTTCATCGTGTTCGTGCGTCCGTCAGTGATGAGTCTCGTGAAAGTCGACCAAAATCGGTTGTGTTAGTTAGTGTAAGGCAGCGGTTCTTAAACTGTGGTCCGCGTAGCCATAACCGGGGGTCCGCGAAACAATTTTGACATTAACTTTACATCCCCAACTTTTCGCTTTTATTCAAATAACTCATTTAATAAAAATCCTACATAGTCAAAACTTTTTGTATTTGTTGTTATCTAACTAGTTATTGACATAACTAAACAGTAATTAGTAAAAATTTAATTATTTTTATTCAACTGCAAATTACTTACGGAAAACATATTATAATAAGATCTATTTTGACCAATATTTGTCCAAGAAATTTGTATGAGTTTAACGTATTGTAATTTGTAACTTTTTTTATTCTTTTTACTACTATTTTTATTAATTTTATATTTTTTATTGTATATGCTAATAAAAATGTGCCTCTATAAATGCACAAGCCCATATATTAAAATAACCAGCGATACATTTTACCAATATTTATGACAACGTAGTGCTTATGAGATTATTGAGCCAGAAATTAAGTCTCAAGAACAACGTAAAATGCCTAGGGTTGGGATGGGGTCCGCAAAAAAAAAATGTTGTTCAAGAGGGCATCCTCGGACTACATAAGTTTAAGAACCCCTGGTGTAAGGGAATGCTAAGCATTAATAGTGTATTTGGCTTT
This sequence comes from Liopterus haemorrhoidalis, assembly GCA_963971575.1. NCBI lineage: Eukaryota > Metazoa > Arthropoda > Insecta > Coleoptera > Dytiscidae > Liopterus > Liopterus haemorrhoidalis. Next base: position 2,179,111 of record OZ020615.1, read on the forward strand.
AGTGTTACTACGCTGCAGACAATATCAAATTGGTTCGCCAAATTTCGTACAGGTAACTTAAAAACAAACCTGACTAATCGATCACAGCAGAAATATACTGCAACCAACTGGACGAAATGATGCAAAAACTTAAAGAAAAACAGCCTGGATTGGTCAACAGATTGACTCCTATCTTATTGCATGATAACGCTAGACCACACACTGTACTAGGGATGGGAATTTATTTTTGAATATCGATATATGCGCGATTCGATACATCGTAAGTGTGATATCGATATTCGATATATATCGAAGTAAAAATATCGATATTTTCGATATATCGAAATAACTAACACGTAACATGTAAGATATATAAATTACATATTTTTTGGTTGGCTTGGCGGGAAAAGAAGTCGCCAATTGACAGACAATCACTTTACAGTTGGTACTCACCCAGATACCAACCAACTTTCTAATATTATCCTTGTTAACAGCTCTCTTAATTAAATATATATATGCTGTTCACTTTTGTAAGGACAAACCAGATTTTTTGGTTACTTTCATAGTGTATTACGGTCTTTAAATATCAATTAAAAATATTCCTTACACTGTAAAACCGACTTTAGATTTATTGATTATGATCATTATTAAGAAAGTGACATTTTTTATCATTTTTTAATACCAACATGACAATTTCAAAGGTGCAAATTATTGAAATCAAAATTTCGTCTTACAGGATATTCCAAACGATTAGGCGGAACTAAATGGAAATTTCGTTATTTTACGCTGTCACGAAAAGGGACCTTGCTTGGGTTATTTCATATTTCAGGTTTGGTATGTGAAAAATTAAAATTCCAACAGTGAAACCATGGAAACGAATGACATATGTCAAATATTTTAATACATTTTTCCATATTTTGAAGACAAAAAAAATTATAAATGGGATATTTTTATTAAGAATGACAAAAAACTAAAATTTAATGAAAAGGACATTTTATAATGACAATCAATTTCATCTAGAATTTGCAATGTGAGCATGATTTTCAAAGCCTAAACAAAATGACCAAAAGTCTGAATTAATTGATAAAAATTAATAGATTTCAAAAATTAGTTCCGCCTAACCGTTTGGAATAGCCTATAGTTTGTTTCTACAAAAGTGAACAGCATATATTTAAATGTAAAAAATATACAAGAATACCGATATTTTGTGCGAATATCGATATGTTGCGCGATATATCGCATTTCAAATATCGATATTTTTATATCGATATATTTTTCTAAAGTATCGATATTTTCGATATATCGATATATCGTTCCCATCCCTACTCTGTACAAATGATTGTGGCAAAACTACAGGAATTGGAGTTGGAACTTCTTCATCATCCTCCATACTCAGCCGAACTAGCCCCCTCTGTCTACCACTTCTTCCGCAGTTTGGACAACTTTTTAATAGGAAAACAGTTTAATTCCGACAATGCTGTAAAACTGGCCTTCCAGGAATTCATTGACTCTCGTCCGCCAGGCTTTTATACCTCCGGCCTGAACAACCTGCCGCTTAAATGTCAAAAGTATATAGACAATATGGGTGCATACTTTGATGAATAAAAGAATTCCTTATATTTGTAAGTTATCAAATAACTTTGCCTTTTTGTCTACAAATTTCATCCTTGACGAACTAATAAATTATCATTAATAAAAATATGCGTATGATATCCGCAACAAATTCAACGGATACGGATAAGCGTTTTCTTGCGGATACGGATATTAGGTACATCTCTTTTCAGAATCAGACTTCTGGCCTTAGTTTACTGACCTCTGTATTAAATTATAACAATTTTGCGTGTCTTAATTTGGACCGACGAAGAATACAAAGAAAACTTTCAAGTACAAGACATGACATTAAATAACAATCTTATATCTTGTTTTATGTTTTTATAAATAGTAAAAAAGTTACAAAGTCAACAACACGAAGCAATTTATATAATTTGTTGGCGATGTTATTGTCTTTTTTTGTGCAATTTTTGTGTCTCCGCCAATGCATTGAACCTTTGCTAATCCAAAAAAACCTGCAGGCATGCATCATACAAAATATCCTCAGGCGAATAAATTCCTTTTAATGGAAATGATTTATTTTAATGGAACCTTGAAATTATCAAATAAGAGCAAAAATTTAATGAGATCAAAAAAAATTCACCAAGATTTTATAATTATTTACAAACCCACAGCCTGTAAGAAATTTGTACAATACAAGGTGTCTCAAAAGAAATTTTATATTTATTTAGCTTACTGCGTGAACGCAACGTATCCGAGGGGCGCGGGGGTTATGTCAATCGGTAGCCTGGCTCTTGGGAATTCAGCCGCTATGCAGCGTTTCTCGGGAGCAGACCGCGCGTTATGCGTGCGAGAGTTTTACAAAAACGGTGATTCGGCGACTGTAGTGCGTAGAAAATTCTGAAGTATTCGAGGTTTTCGCCACTTAAATGATGCGCCAAGCATTCCTCTCATTCGACATTGGGTTAAAAAGTTTGAAGAGACTGGTACAACGCTGGATAAATCAAAAACCGGGCGACTTAGGTCATCTAGAACGGTAGAAAACGTGGAGAATGTTAATCAGTCTGTTCGTGACGACCCGAACCATTCAATTCGGAAGCGCGCAAGTGCTCTAAATGTGCATAAATCATCATTACATCGCATTATGCACAAAGACCTAAAGCTGCACCCCTACAAAATTCAATTGGTGCAAGAATTAAAGCCCCAAGATGCCAGTCAGAGGCTTAATTCTCAGGCAAATTGATCTCCCGGAGAGGTGACATAAATTGGTCTCCACGCAGTCCAGATTTAACCCCTATGGACTTTTTCCTATGGGGTTATCTTAAATCTAAAGTTTACGCCAATAAACCGACTTCACTGGCGCATTTGAAAGAAAATATCCGTCACGAAATGGCAGCCATCCTTGAGTCCACCTGCCGAGACGTCATAAGTAATTTTACTGTTCGATTAAATGAGTGCCGAGAACGCGAGGGTCTACATTTAGACGATATTATTTTTAAGAAATAAATCCCCAAAAAGTGTATTTTAATAATTAATAAACATTTTTTCTATATACGGCTTACTTTTTTTCTAATCGATCCACTAAATATAAAATTTCTTTTGAGACACCTTGTATCGGGAAAAAATCATCATTGGAATTTCACCCGTTTTACATTCTGTAGGTAAGTGTTTAACCACCGAGCTACAGCAGTTCTTTATGTAAAATATGATATTTTTACTGAACAGTTTTCAAAAGACATCTTCACGCTTCCATAAACATTTATTTTTTGCATTTCTGAGGAAAGATATCCTTGCATAAAAGGACATTATTGTGCACCAGTTTGTAAAAAATTGATACCTACGTTTAAAAATATATTTATAGTATCGGGATAACTTCATTTTTGTTACAAAATTCACTGTTGCGGATTTAGGAATTTCAATACAGAAACAGATTATCTTTTTTTGCACCAGTTTCTTCACAAAATAATATTTCCGCAGTCCCAAAATTGTTACTCTTAGTGTCATAATTTTGTCCGAAATTAATCTCATTCGTAAAAAATTGGAATATTAACAAAATCTTAATTAAAACGAAAACTTATCTATATATTGGGTTGTTATATAAGTCCGTTCGTTTTCTTTTTACTTGCCCGACCTTAATATATAAGGGGCAAGTATTGTAATCGCGAAAATTTTCGATGTCGAGATTTTGACTGATAACCACGTTTCATGGTCCAGGGAATCCAAAAAACCTATTTTCGAAGTGCCGTCCGTATGTGTGTGTGTCCTGTGTGTGTTTCTGTGTGTGTGTCTGTGTGTGTGTCTGTGTGTGTTTCTATGTGTGTTTCTATGTGTGTGCCTGTGTGTGTGTGTGTGTGTCTGTGTGTGTGTGTCTGTGTGTATATACGATAACTCAAGAACGGTTCAACTTAGAGAATTCGTTCTAGTACTAAAAAATTCTCCTATTAAATGGGAAGAACCCTATTGTTTTTTATGAAGATCGGTTGACTAGAAATGGGAGTTTACTCGTGTCGATTTTAAGATTTTTGCAAATATTTAGCAACAGAACAATATTTCTAAAAAAATTATTGAACAAAAGTTACTATAAATGCAATAACTAATAACTTTTATTTGAGACGTATTTTAATAAAACGAAAAATTTTGAAATTTTTTTGTAAAATTATTTAAAATTTTTCATACTCAATTTTTTCATACTTATATGTAACGTTTCCATGGTTATGATAATTAATTCGTAACTAGTAAACCAAGCCTTGGACAAAAATTTGTATAGATCATATAGACCGGGAGCTCATGATAGTTTTTGGTCTCCGATTTCATACAGCATGCCTTTTGGAGGAGAGAATATTTACCCTATGACAACAAAAAAGGGATGGTATTAAACCTCTGCACGCTTTCCGGTCATAGAGAAAATTGCATTTCCACTTAAACACAAAATTTTTGTGCTTTTCTCTGATTTAATATTGCTTGCCCTTTTGTCAAAACAAAGTTATAACAAATTTAAAGTCTTTTAAATATATGCATGCGATTCGGAGGGTCCCAAAGGGATCAAACGGTCATGTGATCTTGTAATAAAAAAATATGATTTTCCGCGTTTTCATACAGCATGCCTATAATAAAAAGACTTTAAATTTGTTATAACTTTCTTTTAACAAAAGGGCAAGCAATATTAAATCAGAGAAAAACACAAACATTTTGTGCAAGTGGAAATGCAATTTTCCCTATGACCGGAAAGCGTGCAGGGGTTTAGTACCATCCCTTTTTTGTTGTCACAGGGTAAATATTCTCTCCTCCAAAAGGCATGCTGTATGAAATCGGAGACCAAAAATGTCATGAGCTCCCGGTCTAATAATTTGATGTATTTTTGAAGATTTATCTAAATATTTAAAAAAAATAAAATAAATTATTATTTTTTTTTTATTTGAGGGCAAGTCTAACGGACGTTTCCTTTCGCCACTGGTTTACCTTTTATTCAATAAAATATATATTCTAAGAAAAACTTTTATTATCAAATGTACTGTCCATTATTTTCTATCACTTTGGACAAATGCTCAGGCAATTTCATAATGCCATCTCTCCAGAAGTTTCCGTCTTTGCTCTCGAAAAATCTGTAGAGGTGAATTTTGATATCGTCCAAAGATGCGAAATTTGTTCCATTAAGGGAATTTTGTAGAGAGCGGAACAAATGGTAGTCGGAGCATATGATCCAGATATCACACCATCCGACTACTATTTGTTCTGCTTTTACTTCAAACTATCAACCTTAAAATTCTGTTAAACTGACAGATATATTAATAAAGTGTTATCAAAGTATAAATAAATGATATTAATTTATGCATTAATACATAAAATTATATCATATGATTTCAGATGCAATCTATTTTTAAATTTAATATTTACAGGCATGTGTCATATTTATAGTCTACTAGTTGCAGTACCCTTACTTCGTACGTAAATGATAAGTGAGATATTTCAATTTCAGTAGAACACAAAATAATCGTTTCTTTATTATCTATCGCTGTATATTATATTCAAACTGTCTTTCATCGAACCCTGGGGTTCCATACAAGGTCCTCAAGGGTTCTACGAGCTTTTTCTTAAACTTAATACAAATTAACTTTTTTCTCCACGCGTAGTTTACAGGTGAAGACCTTTTTTTTGTTCATCATTTGGATTTTGGAGGTGAGGACCTTTTTTTTGTTTGCTCATCACTTGGATTTTGGAGGTGAGGACCCTTTTTTTTTCTCATCACTTATATTTTGAAGGTGTGAGCAAAATGTAATAAAATATACTGTATTTCCATTTTTTTTTTTCAATCTTAGGGTTTACCTCAACTGAAATCACCCTGCATAGGTACCAACCTTATGTTTTTTTTTTTTTTTTGGGTTCCACAGAATATTGTTAGACTGTAAAGGGTTCCACGACTCGAAAAAGTTTGAAGACCACTGTTCTAAATCATACTTTCGTATATATTTTGGATGTTAAGTAAATAATAAGTCTGATGAGCTTCATTTATAGGTAGCGCTCCCCATTGTTCCTCAAATGTATATTTTATTAAAAGGTGCATTGAACAGAGAGGAATAGTTTATTTTTTTATATTAATTTTAGTTGTTGAATAAATGATAAATGAGATATTTCAGCCTTATAAATTACAGTCTTTATGCAAAATACTTTTCAAAACTGCGTTTTATATAAAACTTTTTTCGTTTTATCAAAAAAAATCTCATATAAAAGTTATTAGTTATTGCTTTTATAGCAAATTTTATTAAATAATTTTTTTCGAAATATTTTTCTGTTATGTAATATTCGCAAAAATCTTAAAATCGACACGGATAAACTCCCATTTCTAGTCAACAGATTTTTACCAAAAGTTGATCAAGTCGTGCCATTGATGTCAAAAGCTTAAATATGAAGTTTCATAAAAATCCATTTAGCCGAGTTTGCTCTGCACGTGTACACATACAGACGTACGAACAGACAGACAGACAGACATACATACAGACAGACAGACAGACACACACAGACATACAGACATACAGACCGACAGACATCATGCTAAAAATAGTCAAAACGTTATGTACGGACCTCAATTCGTGGAGATCCATCGAAATCTTGAAATGTCAAAATCGGTATGATCACAATACCTACCTCCCTTATATATGTTGGCGATCGGTAAAAATATAATTTTTATCCCTATTATAAACAAATTTTTGTTATATACATTTTTTGTGTAAAGTCAATAATAAGGGAGAATTTCAAAAGATTAGCTTCAGCCCCACCCCCCGTAACTCCCTAAATATTCAACTAAATAAACAAATGTAAAGAAAGAAAAGATTTATTTTCTTATTATAAATTATTTATGTCATATATGATTTTGAGTCAATAATAAGGAAGATGTAGGTAGATTTTAGTTTTAGGGTGATCCCTCATAACTTCCCAATATTCATCGAATTGAAAAAATGTATTGAACAAACAAATTTTGTTTTCGTGCTATAAACATTTCTGTTGCATATATTTGGCTGTTAAGTCGATAATAAGGGAGATATTTATGGACAGAATCTCACAGAATGAATCTTAATAAAACAAGATTGATTTCACGTTCTATCAAAATTAAACACTCCAAATATTTGGTCCCATCTCTATTTACAAACTCAAGCAATATTTTTCCAGCCCTAACTGAAACAGTAACACCTCTACCAGAACAGATAATCATATATTTACCAGCTGACAAAAACAAAAGCATCAATTTTTTCCGTTTCTCGTTTGAGAGAAGTAATGCACATTTCAGAGGAACTGTGACGTATTTACGGTCATGCCGGGGTCAAAGATGGGTCACCGACAATACTGATAACAGTAGATCAAGGGCGGACATCCACTACATCATAATTCACAAGCATATCTGAGCTTATGAAAAGTTACTTTAAGGAAATAAAATACTGAATGGGTACAAGGAGAAAACAGAATAACAAAAAATAACTCTACAACCATAAACATATGGTAATAAATATGGAAAATAAATGAAAACCATATTAAACAAAACAGTTTGTATGATGTTGACACTAGCATTATGGATAATGAGGCACATGGTTCATATTTTTTGTGATTTAGTTTTACGAGGTGTGTAAATTAAGTAACCGGACTGGCAACATAGCGTTTGATCTGGCAAAATTTGGAACGCGGGACTTGGAGGAGCGGCAGGTCAACATTCGATACGCCTTCAGTACGAATTTGAACTCGCTAGAGCACTGTTTCCCAAAGTGGGTTCCGTAGAACCCTGGGGTTCCACGAAATAATTTTGGGGCTCCGCGAGACAAGTTGTGATATAATATTAAAATAAGATTAGCTGCAATATTTTCTTAGAAACGTATTAATCTATTAATGTAAGGCGTTACTCGTACATTTCTAATAAATCTGTCAAATACAGTCAAATTGGTAATGAAAAGTTCTTTGAATTTACAGCACTGGATTATGAAAAATTAATTGATATTGTTTTTGATACCCAATTAAAATCTAAATTTGAAGAAATGTCACTTGCAACATTCTAAAAAAAGGTCGTCATTTATAAATTTCAAGTGAAGACCTAAAAAAAAGTCTTCATTTCTAAATTTTACGTAAAGACCTAAAAAAAAGGTCGTCACTTCACTTCTAAAATTACATTTCACTAACTTACTTTTATATTCATTTAACGCCCTTTCGAATCTTACGACAGCGCCCCCCTCGCGGTGACGCCCGCATGTACCGCATGGTATGCATACTCGGCAGCGCCGGCTTTGGCTTTAGGTATGGCAAGGGTTCCATGATCCGTAAAAAATTGCCTAAGGGTTCCACAAGAAAAAAAGTTTGGGAAACCCTGCGCTAGAGTAATTTTGTTGTCCGTAGCGATTTTTTTCGTGAAACAGTCTTTTTTTTTCGAGCAACTGTATGTTATCAAGTTTTGCTTCAGACTTGGGTACAGTGCAACGGCAACTTTTGTAAACTTCTGCAGGCCAACGGAGACAGTGTTTTGTCAAGGACCCAGGTTTATTGGTGAATTTTGATGAATACGGGCAATGAGACATTAATACGATATTTTTCTCTTTCAAATAATCAATTGTTTGACGTGCTGTGTGGGAGCTTGCATTGTCATGATGAAAAATGATGCGACGTTTTTGGTTGTTTTTCCTGATTTTGTCGATGACTTCTGGTAAACACAATTTGTATACCATTCAGCATTAACTGTTTTCCAATCCTCTAAAGGAATGGTTGCGACATATCCATTACAACCGAAGAAACAAGCAATCATTTTTTTGGAAGTGCTTCGTGAACGAACAACCTTTGTGGGATTTGTTTCATCTTGGAATACCCAAACAGTGGATTGTTGTTTAGTTTCCTGTTCATATGGATAAATCCAAGTTTCGTCAATGATGTCACATACAGATTTCGCAACGCCTAGGTTGCATTTTCTTAGCATTCCCTTACACCAATCAACACGAGCCTTTTTTGAGCTTCGGTCAAATTATGCGGAATCCATCGGGAACAGATCTTTTTCACAGCTAAATGTTCATGCAAGATCGAATGTATTGCAGTCTGCGATATGCCAAAAGATGCCTCTATCTCACGGTAAGTCACATGCCGATCTTCTTCAATCATTTTGCGCACAGCATCGATCTTTTTTTTTAATCACAACCGATTTTAGTCGACCTTCATGAGATTCATCACTGACGGACGCACGACCACGACGAAATACTGTAAACCAATTGTGAACAGTCTTTTCTGGTGGTGCTTCATTATCAAAAGTTGAACGAAGCGAATATATGCATTGTTGTTGAGTTAAGCCTTTACTAAAATCGTAAAAAATTATCCATCGAAAACCTTCACGAGTAATATCCATTTTTTCACAAACTTTTTTTTTAAACGCTCCCTGTCAACAAACTAGTTGGTCATTTTATAAGCTGCCACTGATTTCACAATAACAAATGTCAAGTTTTACGAATATAGTAATGACACATTTCAATATTGGCGTCTAGTGGTCGTTTGTAAAAACATAAAAGGAAACCCTCGTATGACGAAAGTTTACTTGGAGCATTATTAATCGTTTAAAGAAATATTTTCATGTAGTTATATTTTATTCTGAGCAGAACGTAACAATCATTAAATGCCGCCCTGTTAGTTTCATTTTATTTGAAGCTGTTTTCACAGTTAGAAAAACAGTTTCCTAGTTGTTTACGAAAGTTTTCTACCCTGGAATGACTTACAGTATTGAAAAATCGAAACTATTCTCACAACGCAGTTTTCCGACCTTTTTATTCATCACTTGATTTTATATATTTTTATCTTCCTGGTATTGTCAAGGTTGACTTTCATTTCACTCCCAAAAATATCAGATTTTTACTATTTCAGTCAATTTTTTTTATAAAAAGAATGACAAAAATATTTAAAAAAATAAAAATAAATATGAACGAAATGAAGAAAATTCAAAGAATTGGAGAAAGTGTGAGAAGGAGCATTTTGATGATAGTGTGAAAATCATCATTAAATTATTTTAAAAAAATCAAATTTTTTGTGGCTGGTTTCGTGGTTTAAAAGTTTCCGATTTTTTCCTGCAGTTGCCTGTTAGTATCCTGTTTCTAGTACTAGGGAAACACTAGTCACAGGAATAGTGATGCGATTTTTGCTAGTAATTCATTTTATATCTGTTTTCCATTTTTTCGTCATACGATTATTTACAATAATAAGTGATTTTATTTATTGGAGTATAAGTTAATTCGGTCCATCTGGCGATCAATTGCTACACTTTTCTAATAGATGTAATTTTCTAACCTCTAATGTATGCAACCGCCTTTATGTTTGAGTGTTGACATATGGCAATAATATTCAGTTGATAAACGTTTGGGTTTGTAACAATGACATCGTGTTTATCTGATACAAAAATGTCGAAATTCGAGCCAAAAAAGCATCATTTCGGGGAAGTTCTCATTTTCTGTTTTAATTTGAAGAAATCAGCCGCTGAAGCTCATCGAATTCTCGTAGAAGCTTATGGTGAAAGTGCTCTCACCGATAAATCATGCAGAGAATGGTTTCGACGTTTCAAAAGTGATGATTTCAGTGTCGATGACAAACCTCGTCCAGGTCAGCCGAAGAAGTTCGAGGACGAGGAATTGCAGGCGCTTATCGATGAAGATCCGTGTCAATCGCTTATCGATGAAGATCCGTGTCAATCGCAACATGAGCTCGCGCAATTGTTGAATGTTGATTGATCAACAATTTATGTGCGTTTGGTAGCCTTGGGAAAGATTTACAAAGGAGGAAGACGGTGCTGTACGAACCGAAAGAAAGAGACATCGAGAGGCGCAAAACCATGTCTGAAATCTTATTTGCTAAGCAAAAAAGAAAAGGTTTTTTGCATCGTATTGTGACTGGAGATGAAAAGTGGATATATTTCGATAATCCCAAACGAAAGAAATCCATTTGCGACCCAGGAAAACCATCCGCATCGAGACCAAAATGGAATATTCACGGCAAGAAAGTACTGCTGTGTATATGGTGGGACTATGGTCTATGAATATGGTAGTGAATTATGAGCTATTAAAGCAAAGCCAAACCATCACTGCCGAACTTTACCAACGACAATTGCTCCGTTTAAGCAACGCATTGAAGAATAATAGGCCGGAATATGCAAAGAGACACGGCAAAGTGATCCTCCAGCATAATAACGCTTGACCACATGTTGGAAATATTGTGAAGGCCACCTTGGAAGCACTTAGCTGGGACGTTTTACCTCACCTGCCGTATTCACATTGCTCCATCAGATTATCATTTGTTCAGATCTATGGCACACGGGCTTTTGGGTCAGCACTTGAACGATTATGAAGAAATGGAGAAATGGCTCAATGAATGGTTCGCTTCGAAGGACGAGTCGTTTTTCCGTCACAGAATACAACAACTGCCAGACAAATGGGAAAAAAGAATAGCAAGCTATGGCAAATACTTTGTAGTATATTTTTTCATGTTTTTTTCACAATTAAGTCTTCTGGAAGAAAAAAACGGAACGAATTAATTAACACACCAAATATTTATTTAAATTATTTACATTTCTCGTCTTGATTGAACGATTTTTATACACTTATTAATAAAAATATGTAAGATATCTCCCCTCCCCAAAGATGTCTTCCCGAGTCATAATGAACTGTTGGCAACCCCAGTTTGAGTTGACTGCACAGGAATGTGAGTCACACAAATTGCTTAATTTAATATTTTTTGATAAATTTTTTTATTTGTAAACCTTTGTTCTTTGTATGACAAATAATTATTTTTACTTATCTGTTCTGAATAATTCTTATCAAAATTAGTTATAAATTGTTGGTATGCTTATTAAATCAGGATTTTCCGTAGTTTATTTCACATTTGATAATATCTTTTTAGTTCTTGCTAAGTGGGTTACACGCATTACAGAATTATTTAACCAAAAAGATGAAAAGATAACAACATCCTGATATTTTTTCTAAAACATTAAACACATGTTTTGCAAGTTGCAATTATGGATTACTAGGTCAATTATTAATTAAGAATTTTACAGCAAAATATTCAAATTATGGTAATTAACAGATTTGTTGGAAAACCAAGATTTGTTGGAACACCAAGATCCGTAAATCGTGATCAGGATCTGTCAAACTATAATTATACGCTAACAAATAATTTTTAAACATATAGCTGCATGTCAAAATGTCTTCTCCTTCTTCTTTTTCTGAATGACTAAGTTACGATTGCGAAACTGAACTGGGTATTCACAACAATAAGTGGTTCAAATCGCTGACAGACAAATTATCAGACGGACAGAAGGAGACGAAACCATATTAATTCTATGCAAATGATATGGAGAGAAGGTGTGATTAAATCTTAAGATTTTCCAGAGTTTAGAGAAACATACTGTTTTCTACCTTTCAGATATGATTTAAATAAAGTACCGAATTTACACTTATGTTTGCTGGAAGCTCATTTATGTAAATGAGAAAAAGGAATGGACCTAGTAGAGATCCTTGAGGTACTCCACAGTGGATGATACTATATTGAGATTTTCCAGAGTATAGAGAAACATACTGTTTTCTACCTTTCAGATATGATTTAAATAAAGTACCGAATTTGCACTTATGTTTGCTGGAAGATCATTTATTTAAATGATAAAAAGGATTAGGCCTAGTACAGATCCTTGAGGTACTCCACAGAGGACGCTTCTATATTGAGATTTTGCCAAGTTTAGAGACACATACTGTTTTCTACCTTTCAGATATGATTTAATTAAAACGCATCTATTCTCATCGAAATTGTAAAGTTTTAGCTTTTGCAAAAGTATAGAGACACAGTATTGAAAGTATTGAAAGACACAGTCGAAACACAGAAATGTTTCTTATTGAGATATTGGGGATATAATTGATAGCTCTAAAAATGTTCAAGAAGTGATTAACAAAATTTAAAAAACATAATAATTAATAAAATTATGTAACAAAGTGTGTACCCTTGTCAGAAGTGTAATTTATTAAAAGTGAAAGTGTCTGCGTATTTTGACGTTCACGCACCCCATGTCTGGGTATTCATGATATCACCCCTAACTCAACACCATAGAAACACCGTAGTCAGAGCAGTCTAATGAATAGCGTTACTATATACTTAACCCTTCTCGCTTCTGCTTCTGCAATGCTGTTTAACAGGAATGTTACATAGGCTATGGCCAAATATAACACACAATACACACGATACAACATACTTTCAACTTTTTGCTCACAAGATCATTTCAAGTTTTTGTTCTGTCGCAAAATTACTAAATTCAAGAGAATATTTCGACCTCAGTAGCTGAACAAGGGTCACCTTTTATATATACATTGAAATATGTTATTACTATGTTCATAAAATTTGATATTTGTTATTATAAAATCAGTGGCATCTTATAAAATGACCGAGTAGTTTGTTGAGTGAGCGTTAAAAAACGTTTGTGAAAAATGGATATTACACGTGAAGGTTTTCGTTGGACGATATTTTACGATTTTAGTAAAGGCCTAACTCAACAACAATGCATAGATTCTCTTCGTTCAACTTTTGGTAATGAAGCACCATCAGAAAAGACTGTTTACAATTGGTTTGCAGAATATCGTGGTAATCCTGCGTCCGTCAGTGATGAATCTCGTGAAGGTCGACCAAAATCGATTGTAATTCAAAAAACCATCGATGCTGTGCGCAAAATGATTGAAGAAGATCGGCATGCAACTTACCGTTATATAGAGGCATCCTTTGGCATATCGCAAACTGCAATACATTCGATTTTGCATGAACATTTAGCTGTGAAAAAGATCTGTTCCCGATAGATTCCGCATAATTTGACCGAAGCTCAAAAAAAAACTCGTGTTGGTTGGTGCAAGAAAATGCTAAAAAAATCAACCTAAGCACTGCAAAATCCGTGTACAACATCGTTACATCGTTACAGGATTTATTCATATGAACCGGACACTAAGCAACAATCCACTGTTTGGGTCTTCTAAGATGAACCGAAACCCATAAAAGATGTTCGTTCACGAAGTCCTTCCAAGAAAATGATCGCTTGTTTCTTCAGTTGTACTGGACATGTCGCAACCATTCCTTTAGAGGATCGGAGAACAGTTAATGCTGAATGGTATAAATTTGTTTGCCAGAAGTCATGGACAAAATCAGGAAAAACAGCCAAAAACGTACCATCATTCTTCATCAGCTCCCACACAGCACGTCAAGCAATTAATTAATGAAGAAAAACATCGAATTAATGTCTCATTGCCTGTATTCACTAATGACTCACTTTTTGTTCCCCAATGTCAAACAAAAAATGTGTGGATGGCGATTTTCATCACCTCAAGAACTGTTGGAGCCTTCAAAAACCATGTTTTTCAGATACCAATTTCAGAGTGGCAAAAATGTTTCGAGAATTGGTTTGAACGCATACAAAAGTGTTTAAATCTTAAAGGCGAATATTGAAAAGCAATAAAACAATTTGTTCCAAAAAAAAAATGTTTTCTTTCTTAGACAGGCAGGCAGGTAGATAGACAGACAGACCGACAGACATGCAGACAGGCAGACAGGCAGTCAGGCAGACAGGCAGTCAGGCAGACAGTCAGATTTTTTTTTTTTCGGATATGGCTTAAAATCATCTGAAATGTGTAGAAACCAAATCAGCACCTCAGAGATAAATTGTATTAAGTCGCAAAAGATAAATAGCTCAGAAAAGACGATTTAAGATTGTTTATCTCCTTGCGTTGATCGACTTGATACAGTTTTAAAGCAACGTATATTGAAACTGGCTACAGCTATAGTTCCAAATTATTTTTCACTCGACAGATTATAAAGTATTGAATCACTTGGCACTAAAATGTCATTTTTGATAAAAATATGACTTGATACAGTTTACCTCTAAGGTGCTGAAATATTAGGACGAAAAAATAAAAAAACATATTTAGCCTCCAATTTTATTAACATAGATAGTTTTAAGATTGTTTCCTAACCTATATTTCCGACCATATTTTCAAGTTGTTTTCCCAAAAACCCATTTAGAATTGATGGATGTACGTATGTGACACCTCTAGGCCAATATAATATGATACATTTTATACAGTACATTATTTTGACATTCGTCAAAATAATGGTGAGCTCTGGGACCAATTGCGAGCAACAGAAATAAATCACTGCGAATTGTCAGAGCGTGGAATACAGAAGCACGAACCGGCGGCGTACTACTGCTGCCGTTTCGCGGCTACATCTGCTAATGAATACACCTTTGACAGCGGACAAATTTCTAAATTATGCCACCATAAACATCACATTCAATAACAGTATTACCGACATTTATTTCCGGAAATTAACAACAAATTTTGTTAATTTAATTAGCTGGAGTATTCAATAATACATATATGTACATGATCAACCACAGAAACGTGATTGATATTATAGAAATACAGTGGCGTAGAGAGTGGAACCGGGCCCTGGTTAATCTACAACTTCAAAGACACCACCCTGTTCCGGAAAACGATAATTACGGGCCCGAAGGTTCTGATTACGTGTACCGTCAAAAATGTCAAACTTTACAATAGAAGCGTCAGTTGCCAGATGGCAGCATAGTTTTAGACCGGGAGCTCATGACAGTTTTTGGTCTCCGATTTCATACAGCATGCCTTTTGGAGGAGAGAATATTTACCCTGTGACAACAAAAAAGGGATGGTACTAGATAGATAGATAGATAGATAATAGTTTATTCATGCCTTTCGGCCTTGAATTAATACATTAATTTTCCCAAAATACTGTTTGTGTGATATCACATTCAATAATATAATAATAATAATAATAATATAAATAATAATAAATTTCTAACAAAATAACAATGATTACATCAAAATTAAACAAAAATTCTAATATTCAAAACAAATACGTGTTTTGGCTCATTGGGCTGCGCTTCCTAGTATTTTCTTGTTTTTTTCTTTTAATACTTCTCTTCTTTGGATAACCTCCTTCATCCACAGATAGCCACTACCTGCCTCGTCCAACACTCTGTGTATATCCCTTCGTTCTTCTCCTATTCCACTGCAGGACAGTAGGTGTTCTATCGTCTCTAGGATGGTACTAAACCCCTGCACGCTTTCCGGTCATAGGGAAAATTGCATTTCCACTTAAACACAAAATTTTTGTGCTTTTCTCTGATTTAATATTGCTTGCCCTTTTGTCAAAAGAAAGTTATAACAAATTTAAAGTCTTTTAAATATATGCATGCGATTCGGAGGGTCCCAAAGGGCTCAAACGGTCATGTGATCTTGTAATAAAAAAATATGTTTTTCCACGTTTTCATACAACATTTTCATACAGTTTTCATTTTGGATTTTGGCCAACTTTTTTTTGAGTAAATCGGAAAAAAGTACCTAAAATTGACTATAACTCAAAAACTAAGGCCTCTTGATTTTTTAAAATATTTTTTTATTAATTCTCACCCCAAAATTACCTAACGGCCATATTTCTCAACTTTGTCAATATTTGACTTGGTCACTTTTCACATTAAGCCCTCGATATTAATGTTACCATTAATTTGTAAGTAAATCGTAATAGACCATATTAGTAACTACGTCACAAATTGGAATTCAGTGCTGCCGTCTCGCGGTTGGATTCCTTTTATTTGAATTTTCTATAATATAAAGTATCTGGACTGTATATATTAGTATATATTTATCAAAAATACATATTTTATGCTCCAAAATTGAAAATATTTATAAAATTAAGGTAACAAAAGTAATGTCCCATGTATTTTAAACTTCAAAAGGAATCAGCTCTCAGATGGCAGCACATGTATGTGACGACACACTAATATGGTCTATTTGTATTTTATGATTGCGTCTACCGAAAACTATATTTTTTTCTTTGTATATTTGACTGTAATTTGTTAGAATTCAAATTGAAAATTTATATTGTTTGTGGTTGGTGAAATTCTTTTCTTGTGCGTATTTTATTTTTTTATCAAATAAAATATTCTGTATATAAACCATGTATCGATCTTGATAATATTATACCCCACATTCTTCTCTATTATTGTGTGCTCATTCCTTTTTATATGCAGAAAAGGAAGTAATTTTCAGCAGCACCTTAATGTCTAGTATCGATCATACATGCATACAATATATCTATAAAGCTGCAAAAGCAAGCAACAGTTAGCACGAGCCTTTGCAGAAAGGCATTCGTTAGAAAAGTGCACGCTGCGTGGATTCTTATTGCAGGAGTGACAGGGTACAAACGGAAAAAGGAAGTACGCTCAAGATGGGAGACTAGTTTCTACTTAGTTCAGATAAAATGTTCCACAGTTCTCGGAAAACAATCACAAAGAGAACTTTCATGAGATATTTAATACAAATATTATGGAGCATAAATTATTCTGACAAATTTTCAAATAACATTTCTCTCTTTGGTATTTAAATTAAAACTTTTGCCCTCACTTACATAAATATTCCCAAAACCCAAACAATAGATTGTTGCTTAATTTCCAATTCATATGAATAAATCCAAGTTTCGTCACCTATAACGATGTTGTATACGTATTTTGCAGTGTATAGGTTGAAATTTTGTAGCATTCTTTTTTACACCAATCAACACGAGACTTTTTTTGAGCTTTGATCAAATTATGCACCATTAAATTGGAAACACTATTTTGATTATGTAAGTGGTAAGCTATGTAGAACAATTTTCTTACTGAGAAATCTTGTGGACATAGTAACTAAAGATGTGTTCTTAATAGCTTACTACTCACTTTTTCAGTCACATATTTCTTATGCCCTTTTAGCATGGGGACACTCGTCCTCTGCTGATAGAATTTTTGTATTGTAAAGACGCGTTGTGAGAATCATTGACGGCATTTCTTACAGAGCAGACTGTCAAAAATCTTTTTATCATTGCAAATTATGACTCTGCCATCACTTTACATTTTTGTCTGTTTAATTTTTTTTTACAAAAATAAAAACAACTTTAAATCGTTTAATGAGATTCATCGTCATAATACTAGATACAAGAATGATATATATCTTAAATTCAGCCGTCTATCAAAATCCAGAAATAACACTACCTACTACGCTATAAAATTCTTTAATAAATTGCCAGAGTCAGTAAGACTTTTACCCAAAAATTTGAAGCGTTTGTGAAGGATGTGTTAATTCAAATTCCATTGTACTCTGTGTCCGAATATTTTGATTTAAATTTTTAGAATTATCATTAGTTTTTTTGTATCTGATTTAAGTAATAATTGTATCTTTGTGTAACTCTTTTTGTGTAAATCTACACTATTTGCTTGATTTTTCTTGACTGTAAACGATTTAATTGTATTGTATTGTGGTCAATAAATAAATAAATAAATTGTAATGCAGAATTCATCGGGAACAGATCTTTTTCACAGCTAAATGTTCGTGCAAACTCAAATGTATTGCAGTCTGCGATATGCCAAAAGATGCCTCTATCTCACGGTAAGTCACACGCCAATCTTCTTCAATCATTTTGCGCACAGCATCGATGTTTTTTGAATCACAGGAATTCATCGGGAACATATCTTTTTCACAGCTAAATGTTCATGCAAAATCGAAAGTATTGCAGTCTGCGATATGCCAAAGAATGCCTCTATCTCACGGTAAGGCACATGCCGATCTTCAATCATTTTGCGCACAGCATCGATGTTTTTTTGAATCACAACCGATTTCGGTCGACCTTGACGAGATTCATCACTGATGGACGCACGACCACAACGAAATTCTGCAAACCAATTGTAAACAGTCTTTTCTGATGGTGCTTCATTACCAAAAGTTGAACGAAGCGGATCTATGCATTGTTGTTGAGTTAGGCCTTTACTATAATCGTAAAAAATCATCCAACGAAAACCTTCACGATTAATATCAATTTTTACAGAAACTTGTTTCTTTAAACGCTCACTGAACAAACTACTCGGTCAGTTTATAAGATGCCACTGACTGAATGTCAAATTTGACGAATATAGTAATGACACATTTCAATATTGCCATCTTGTGGTCGTTTGAAAAAACTTAAAAGGTAACCCTCGTATAAATGAGCCTTAAGTAGTGACATCTATAGATCAGATTGTCCTTTTCAAATGACCTTCGCATGAAGTTAGTGTGTCTTCATATTATTTTAGCATTGTTGAGTGTCCTTTTCCCCGCGAATAAACAACTGAGCCAGTAACGCTGTTTAATCGTGACATAGTTTGCGCGGAGAAGGGCACAATGAAGACGTACAAAATGAACATAAAGCCTCTTGATAGCACAGCTGATGTTTATGAAAACAAAACCAAGCAGGAAAAACATTCTGCAAGCTCTAACAATCCCTAATTGGATTAATTATTCCAAATGAATTAATTCAAGTGCTTTCATGTTATTTTCCTTTTCAACCTAATAATCTCCAAAACTGTTACTAATTTATATACATCCACTTTCGATATTTTATAACATTTTTTAATATCTATTGAATCGTTTATTTTAAAAACCACGTAGCGACCAAAATCGGCAAAATTTATTTATTCTAGATTCATATTATTTGTAGATATACTTATCATTCAGCAGTGGTGACTCATGACAATATTGAGTGGTAGGGCCAATCTCTGGCCAATCCCCTACTCCCCCCTTTTATCCAAAGTTTGGAATCAGCTCAGCTTGTAGTAATTTATTACCTCGTTTATTAGCAATTAATGTAGACAAATTGAGAAGTTATTTAAAAATGAAAAATGCATTAGGTACTTATCTAAATATGGATAGTTAAATAAGTGACTTTAAAAAACACACTATAATACGCGATGAATTCTATATGCAACCGTAACTCGAACTAACGTGCCAACATCCAGTTGGCTCTTCGCAGCTATCAAACCCTCTGAAAACGAAGCCAGTTTCGATTTGGCACACCTGCCTAAATAAATACAAGGTGTCTCAAAAGAAATTTGTATATTTATTTAGCTTACTGCGTGAACGCAACGTATCCGAGGGGCGCGAGGGTTATGTCAATCGGTAGCCTGGCTCTTCCTGAGCAGACCGCGCGTTATGCGTGCGAGAGTTTTACAAAAACGGTGATTCGGCGACTGTAGCGCGTAGAAAATTCTGCAGTATTCGGAGTTTTCGCCACTTAAATGATGCGCCAAGCATTCCTCTCATTCGACATTGGGTTAAAAAGTTTGAAGAGACTGGTACAACGCTGGATAAATCAAATCCGGGCAACCTAGGTCATCAAGAACGGTAGAAAACGTGGAGAATGTTAATCAGTCTGTTCGTGACGACCCGAACCTTTTAATTCGGAAGCGCGCAAGTGCTTTAAATGTGCATAGATCATCATTACATCGCATTATGCACAAAGACCTAAAGCTGCACCCCTACAAAATTCAATTGGTGCAAGAATTAAAGCCCCAAGATGCCAGTCAGAGGCTTAATTTCGTAAATCAAGTGATTGAGCGATTTTCAACGTTTACCAACATTTTGTTTTCGGATGAAGCTCATTTTCATCTTAATGGCCACGTAAATAAGCAGAACTGCCGCTACTGGAGTGCAACGAATCCGAAACGCAAACATCAGAAACCCCTACATTCGCCTAAAGTGACCGTATGGGCTGCGATGTCGGCGCGAGGAATTATCGGCCCTTACTTTTTTGAAGACGAAAGGGGCAAAGGACGAGGACGAAGGACGAGGACGAGGACGAGGACGAGGACGAGGACAAGGACGTTTGAGGACGAAAGGAAAGACGTGCAGTTACAGTGAATTCAGAGCGTTATGTGGAGATGTTAGACAACTTCTTGGTACCTGAACTGCAAAACTTTCCTGGCTATAACCAAAGAACATGGTTCCAACAGGACGGAGCAACTTCACACACGTCCAATATGTCTCTGCCACGTGTTCGTGAAATTTTCTCAGGCAAATTGATCTCCCGGAGAGGTGACATAAATTGGCCTCCACGCAGTCCAGATTTAACCCCTATGGACTTTTTCCTATGGGGTTATCTTAAATCTAAAGTTTACGCCAATAAACCGACTTCACTGGCGCATTTGAAAGAAAATATCCGTCACGAAATGGCAGCCATCCCTGAGTCCACCTGCCGAGACGTCATAAGTAATTTTACTGTTCGATTAAATGAGTGCCGAGAACGCGAGGGTCTACATTTAGACGATATTATTTTTAAGAAATAAATCCCCAAAAAGTGTATTTTAATAATTAATAAACATTTTTTCTATATACGGCTTACTTTTTTTTTAATCGATTCACTAAATATAAAATTTCTTTTGAGACACCTTGTGCAAAGCGTGCTTTATCGCATCAAATGCATAGCAATAGCAGCGTTACGTACTTAAACGCATATGTTTATTTGTTTATATCGGTATTTTAAAAAAAAATAAAAGCTTTTCAATGATTAATTTGTGATGATGTTGCCATAATTTTGCAATGGTAGGGCCTTAGATCCTTGGCTCTTCCTGACGAGCCGCCACTGTCGTTCAGTGCAGAAAGCCATGCTAATAGGCTTTCACTTCACTCTAATTTCTTTGTTTTGAAACCCCCCATTTTATTGAGCTTAAGACCCCCTTCAAAAAACCGTGAGTGATTTTTAGGAATATACTTGTTAGAGCTGATGTTTTTGATTTATTATGTCAGTCGTATTTTGGAATTTTAGAAGTGAAGAGGTTTTTTCTTTGGATCATTACTTGTATTTTACAAGCGTGGTTATTTTTTTTTTTTTTAGCTCATCACTCGTATTATGGAAGTAAGCAGCTTTTGAAAATTTTATAAATCTGCGTTGAGCTTTCTCTAGAATTTCAACGTCTGTCAAGAGATAGGGAGACAAAATTGAAAAATCAAACTCTAATCTGGGTCGCATATAACCTTATAAAATATTTTAGTAAATTTCTTGGACACAAGTTGTTGGAATATTCTCTTTTCTATGATCCGTCAATTGGTTATTAAATATTTTCGCACCATTGCATATAGACTTTTTGGCGGCAATAATGTATGCAGCGCCGCAGTAAGGGGGGGGGGTGCACTAAGAAAAAGGGCGCCGATGAGCTTGACTAAGGGGCGCCACATTATGAAAGCTAGGACTTTTTTTTTGCTCTTCACTTGGATTTTGGGAGGTGAGGTCTTTTTTTTGCTCTTCACTTGGATCTTGGAAGGTGAGGACCTTTTTTTGCTCATCATCTACATTTTGGGCGGTGAGAATCTTGATTTTGCTTATCACTTACATTTATTTGCCAAGGGCGCCAAAACGCAGTTTTGCCCCTAGTGCAAGTTTTCCTTACTGCGGCTCTGAATGTATGTAGCAAGTCTACGATATAGGTTAAAAATAAAACAGGACCAAGTATACTGCCTTGCGGGACACCACTTGATTTATCCATTAAAACTAATGTTTTGTATTGATCTTTTTCTTTCTTTTTATATTTACAGTTTCTCTTTTAATTTGTCGCCCCTTAAAATTTGATGCTCTAGGCTATAGTCGCTACTACTCGTCAACCAGTGGGAAAATCTCACAAAAGATAAACAGATCAACAGATAAAGGGTTTCCTTTGTTTTTCTCTGCCCCAAAATCGCTTGTAGCTTATTTGTTTAACAAAATAAATTGATTATTATACTATCTATCAAGTTGCAAAATGCACTGTCAATATTATTACAATTAAGTATACGTTGTTTAAAGATAAACATGTAAGATGTGTCACATATTCAAGACCCCTGATACGTCCCTGTATAAAGCCCAGGGGTTGTAACACAGTGGTGTATTTAGTAAAGTTTTGCATCGTTAAATAACCCGACTTGACGACTGATACAGCGACGCAAAGCTGAAAATGTAGCGAGATGGAAATTAAAATATAACCCAAGATATTAAATTAATTTTCATAATTAAGGTTATGTCTTTAGGCCGTATTTACCACTCCGTAACTGATGAATTATTTATCAAGTTAATTTTCCAAGTACAAAATTTAAACACCGAATTTACAATTTTTAATAATTTATTTTCAAAATTGAATATTTCAGATTTTTAACCACATAATAAATTTTAATAAAAACAACAGAAAGAAAATAATTTTCACGCATTTCAAGGTTTTCGTAATTATCGTTTTCAGGGAGGGGGGGGGGCATGCCTTCCAAAGATATAAAGAAATCAGTACGCCCGGATAAATCAAAATCGACATTTTCGGTTTGTATTTAACGCATTACTCGAGAACTGTTGATAGGATTTTCATGCAGTTTTTTAGGGTTTTGTAGGTATGACCAAAAAACCCTTATACCGTCATTTTGTCGTCTGTCTGTCTGTCCGTATGTCTGTCTTTCGGTAAAAATTGTAGCCAAACGGCTAAACCTAGAGAGTTGAAATTTGGCATGCTTATACAACTCTTTGACCCGCACATAGGAAAAATACTAAAACATCTAAAAAACATATCACCCTAAAAATATAAACAAATATCTACTCATCGAAAAAAAAAAAAAAAAAAAAATTAAATTCTAAAGTATCAAATTTATCTTACTACATCGAGTATAAAAATATTATAAAAATATCATCGAGTAGAGTATGAAATAAAAGCCCTTAGTACGTGGAATAACGATCAAAATTTTATTTTTGGAAAATAAATTATTTTAACGCGATTTTTGCCAAAATTGTGCAAAAAAAAAATTGTCCCACACCCTCTAGCCCAGATGGTTTAAACTAGAAATCTGAAAAAACTCTTAGTAATGTACATTTGTGTGAACCGGAATAATACAACAGGAATTTTTGATCAGATTATGTTTTCGGAAAATAACGCATTTTTTGTGTTTTTTGCTTGACCATGTAAAATATTTAAAAACTTATGTACCAAACTTGGTGTAATGGTTAGCGCTCTCGCGTTCTAATTTGCAAAATAGGGTTCTGGTCTCGAGACAATTTTAATTTTTTTTTTTGCATTTTTATTTTGTTTAAATTATTTTTTCAAAATTCTAATTATATTTGGGCAAAAGTTGCTTTTAATTTTTAAAAGCGTAAATTTAGTAACCAGTGGAAATTGCTGAAATTGAGCATATGACTTAAAATAACCAATGGAAGCCATAGGCGCAATTTTCAAAATCTTAATGAACCTTGCTATATAAAAAAAAATACTGCACATATTTAGAAACCTAAATAATGGTATACTAGCGTCGGCGAATCAGTGCAGTTACGTCACACGACATAACAAACAATTGCATTGTTCCAAATAATACATTCGTTTGTTTCGTATTGTGACGTAACTGCATTGATTCGCCGACGTTGGTATATTAGGCATTCGAATTAAAACTAACAAAAAAAATATTTTAACATAAAATTTGTTTTGGCATCCCAAACAATCATCATTCACTTACTAAATAGCTGCGAAACCCTGAAATGTGTGAAAATTCACACTTCACATCAATTTTTTTTATATATAAATGCGTTTTTTTTACTTTGAAATAATACAGTTTGAACGTTGTCTTTTCTAAATGTATACAGAACGAATATAAAGTCTTATAAAAATATTTTGAAATTTAAAATAAGACAAATTCAAATATTGAAGAGAGCCTATGTAAATAGTTTTGGAGGACATTCTAATACATCTAGAGACCCGTATTACCCGTCTGTTTGTTTGACGGTTCTATAGGTCTCCAAGTGTTGGTCTTCAAACCATTACTCGACATTTAAGCCCCGTATTAATTTCAGAGATATCTCTATTAGTTCGCGACTCTCTTCCCTCTCTATTATCATGTCTGGAACAGTCGAACGCTTGAAGAATAGCGAGGCAATAGGCAAAACCCGTCTCAATTATAAATCCTCTCTATAACGCACGTCTTTATAGCCCTATTAAAACGGCTGTTCTGTCTACTGAATTTAATTATTTTACGTATTTAAACACTAATATGAATTTGTGCACATTTATGCACACATCGGAAAAGTCTAAGGATATTGAAAAAAATATGAAAATATATCGCTTATTATACATTTAGGCCCGGTCTTTCCACCTTCAGATAAAGTTCCAGGTAACTATCTGACAGATAAGGTTATTTATAACTTCATCTGCTGAATAAATGTCAATACCAGTCAGTGAATCCAATACGTCAGTCTCATTATCTGTTAGATAACTATCCGATAGATACATTTGTATAGAAAGAAGGGATGACATTTATTCAGCAGATGAAGTTATAAATATCCTTATCTGTCAGATAGTTACCTGGAACTTTATCTGAAGGTGGAAAGACCGTGCCTTAATGTTGTATTGCAATTAAAGTAGGCAATTATGAGTAGTTCGCTATGGAAAACAAGTAAAAAAAAATGATGTGAAGTGTGAATTTTCACACATTTCAGGATTTCGCAGGTATTTAGTAACTGAATGATGATTATCCCAAATAATCATCAAAACAAATTTTATGTCAAAATATTTTTTTATGAATTTTAATTCGAATGCCTAATACCCTTATTTAAGTTTAAATATGTGCAGTATTTTTTTTAGCCATTAAAATTTTGAAAATTGCGCCTATGGCTTCCATTGGTTGCTTAAATCCAGCCCCGCCCTCTGATTTCGTATACATTCAAACATAGAATTAAATGTATGTAATAGAACACTTCCCACTGGTTGATAAATTTACGCTTTTAAAAATTAAATGCAACATTTACCAAAATATAACTAGAATTTTGACAAAATAAAAATTGAAAAAAAAAAAGAAAAATTAAAATTGACAGGATTCGAACTCTAGGCTTGCAAATTACACAAATTACAAATGAACGACCAAATGCATAACGCTATGAGTGCCTACTTATCTACTGTGTTACATAGCGAATTAAATATTTAACATATTTTAGTTAAAAACAAAAAAAATGCGTTATTTTTCGAAAACATAATCTGATCAAAAATTCCTGTTGTACTATTCCGGTTCACACAAATGTACATTACTTTTACATTAGTATTTTTCCTATGTGCGGGTCAAAGAGTTGTATAACCATGCCAAATTTCAACTCTCTAGGTTTAGCCGTTTGGCTACAATTTTTACCGAACAGACAGACAGACAGACAGACGACAAAATGACGGTATAAGGGTTTTTTGATCATACCTACAAAACCCTAATAATAACCAACAAGACAAAACAAATACAAATTTGACAAATTTTATTCAGTACATGATCCGTAGGTTGATCATATGTTTCATTTTAATTCGATTTAAAACGTTTATATTATAATTGCAGTGTTTTTAAGTAGTGGTATTCTTTTTTAATAATGGAGCGACAACATTTAACTATCCACGAGATGAATCATGCGGTTGAACTCCTCCAAGCTGGCTTCAGGCAACTTGATGTAGCCAAGCGAATAAGAGTTTCTCAAAGTGTCATCAGTGGAGGCGTTAAGGGCGTATCACACTAGAACGCTATCCAAGTTTTATTTTGTAAGTCTTTTTCGAGGATTCAAGTCTTCACGTCTTCAGCTATCACACGTGAAACAGGGAAAAGTGACTTGCGTCTGCGTACATAACTTTAACAATAGACCCATCTCACTTGATCTGACTGAGAGGTCGAGACCGCGCACGCGCATTTGAAGACTTGGATTTCGTCTGTCTTCTAAAGACGGGGGAAATATATCTCGATGTATTTGCTCAGACTTAAAGACCTAGGTTTTTTGTCATGCTATCACACACACAAGACTTCGATTCGAATGCCAAGACTTTAGTTTTCCAAGTTTAGACTTGAATAATAACTCTAGTGTGATAAGGCCTTTACAGGGAAACAGGGAGTCCAACCGAACAACATCCGGGACGTGGTCGCTGTACAACAGCAGGTCAAGACAGATTTTTGGTCTTATATGCTAGAAGACAACCTACTATTACAACACCTATTGGTAAGGGAGTTACAGCGAGCGCATAACTTAACCGTTAGTCGCGATACTGTAAGAAATCTTCTCCACGAAGCTAATATTCTATCTCGACAACCAATCAGATGTGAACCCCTCTCTAGAGGCAATCGCAGAGCAAGATTAGACTGGTGTCACAATTTTCAATATTGGTGTGATAATTGGGCTACAGTTTTGTTTACTGATGAGTCCAGATTTGGAATTCATCCAGATTCTAGTTGAACAAGAGTATGGAGAAGATCCGGTAATTTGGAATGTTGTATCGAATCAGCTTTAATCAAAGAAGCGCTAAACGAGGTCTTACTGTATATTTCTTAAATACACTAAACCAGTGTTTATTGAGTTTATTAAGATCGGCGGGGGTCTGAAGCCAGTGAGCCCCCCTGTGTACGCGCCTGTGGACCGCATCTTTAACTTCATCCTTTAACAGTACATTTTTTTAATTTTAACAAAGGCAACTCTTTGGAGAGCTCTACGAAAAAGAAGAATTCCACCCTTATAAAACCCTCAAGTTCATAAAACTCATCCAGCTCCTTTATCAGGATGCCTCTTGCGAAATCCTGCACAAAGGCGTTCTCAGCGACCCCATTCCTGTTGGCGCTGGCATTAAGCAAGCATGTACTCTGTCGCCCATCCTCTTTAACATCGTCCTAGATGATGTATTGAGAAGGAGTATCGGAACTGGAGACGGAATTCGCTGGACTTTAACTTCCCACCTGGCAGATCTGGAGTATGCAGATGACATTTGCCTTTTGTGTCACACCTTCGACAACATGAGTGCAATACTAGATTGTCTCGTAAAGGAGGCGCAATTGGTAGGCTTCGCAATCAACATTAAAAAGACGAAATCCATGCGATTAAGCTCCACTCAACAAGACAAGTTCCGCATTAACGATCACCTTATTGAAGACATCGAAATTTTTACTTATCTCGGAAGCATTGTCTCGTGGAAATCTGGACGCACCGAAGAGGATGTTAAAATGAGGATTAATAAAGCCAGGCATATTTTCAGTATGCTGAAAAATGTGTGGAACACTTCGCAGTATGCCAAGTCCACAAAATATTCAATTCTAATATCATGCCGGTTCTACTATACGGATGTGAGATTGGTAAACTTCTAGAACCATTATCCATCTTCAAGTGTTCGTTAATTTTTGCTTGCGTTGAATATTACGCATATTTTGGCCTGACGTTATTACCAATGCTCACCTTTGGGAGAGAACCAACCAAAGCCCCATAGACATCCTGATACAAGTGGAGATGGATAGACCTTACCTTAACCCTTAACGTACTAAATTTAATTAACCTAGTACTCGCTGCCGGCCGGAATTAAAATTGAACGCGTGCGATAAAATGCAAGCATTTGATTAAGGGAGGTTCAACTGAAGGGCCTGGTTCGTCATTACTTGCATAAAATTGATGGGCGTATCTATTGGTTTCTTGTAATAATATGGAGAAAACTTCTTCGAAAAACAGTGAAAAAACGGTAAAGGGCGAATCGGCAGTTATATTAGAGGCCGCTGTTTGGTTTATTCCAGTACGTGGTGGTGTAAAATCTAAAATATTGCCAGAATCTCCCGGTCTTCTAGGCCAAAACTGGATCTCCACTTTTTCTTGTTCAGTTTCTTCTTCACTTTCCTCTTGTGGAATCGATAATATGGAACCAATTTCTTCATCCAACTCTTCGTCTGAATCGTCTTCCGCTATAACTTCTTCAAATTCATTTTCTCGCCTGTTTTCCATTATAAGGGTATTCAATAAAAACGATACAAATTTTACGTGGTTTTAGAAACTATAACAAGCTGTCCCGTCAAGTGACAATATAAAACTGCCCAATTAGAAGATAAAATTCTACTTTTAATATCTACGCCTATGGCTCAAGGTTAAACTTAATTTTCTAAAATGAAATATCCGTTCTCTACTAATGACGCTAGAGCTTAGAAAGAATAAATAAAAACAGTGGTTCATATATAAACCGCTCGGCCAGTAGAGTATACAAACCGCGGTTCATATATAAACCGCTCGGCCGGTAGAGTATACAAACCGCGGTTCATATATAAACCGA
This sequence comes from Liopterus haemorrhoidalis, assembly GCA_963971575.1. Lineage (NCBI taxonomy): Eukaryota > Metazoa > Arthropoda > Insecta > Coleoptera > Dytiscidae > Liopterus > Liopterus haemorrhoidalis. Next base: position 2,208,068 of record OZ020615.1, read on the forward strand.
TAGTCCTATAAGGGTTAAGAAACAACCCTTTGTCCATCAGTAAAACGGCTCTGGCATGTGGCAGACCAGATGTGGCAGACCAGATGTGGCAGACCAGATGTGGCAGACCAGATGTGGCAGACCAACGGACACAAGGCGTAGATTAACCATGAAGGAAGCCAGCGAAAGCGACAAAACATGGAGGAAAAACATCTATTGCAAGGCAGATCTAAATGGCGGAAATTTATTGAGGCCCTATGCTTCACATAGGAGCGACAGGAACCTTATATATATACAACTGTCAATAGTTAACGTTATTGCGAGATACTTACAAATTAAAGCCTACCATATGCAATAAACAAAGAGGATGCTATCGAAAGCCGCAATTTTGCATCATGATAACGAAAAAATGTATCTGACAATAAAAAAAAATATGCAAACTATTGAAAGTTAAAGATAATTTTGTATTCATACATTATTCAATTCTTCAGAACATAAATTTTTTGCATTCTATAAATTGAATCCTGGGGCTGTTATATTCATTCTGATCCGAGCAAATTTATGAATTCATAAATCAAAAACAAATGTAGTTTTTCAAATAAACAATATAAAATAATTATTGTAACACAATAAAATTTTAATTCTATACAAATAAAATTGGAGGCTTTATTTGTTTAATTACTTTTTTCATCCTGATATTCATATACGTTTCAAGTAATTGTAAGACGATGTCTTCCAAAAAATCATTTTCTGACTGTCTATTCACGATTTATGCATTATCGGACATCTTTTCACGAAATTTGGCGTGATGACAAAACAAAACCGGGTTTGGAACATAGACTATATGACATCAAAAAACTTTCATTTTAAAAGGGGTTTCGGAAGAATTCAACTAAATGAAATATCTCACTTATGACGAGGGTTTTTACAAACGACCACAACAATTGATTATGTCAAGGAGAAAAACATTGAAATTAATGTCTCATTGCCCGTATTCACCTGATTATTGTCTTCTGCTAATTGTTTTGTACGATAATATATAAATGGCGCATGAAGGTTTTGCGATGCTTTTAAGTAATATAAAAGAAATTTTATTTGATGAGGAAGACAATTCAGAAGACTTTTCCAAACCAGAAAATATTTTGGAAAAAGTGTTTGAATATGCAGAGAGTACTGTTCCAAACATGACTACAAATCAATTTAAAGTACATTTCCGCTTGTATCCAGAAAATTTTAAGTCTTTTTGGGTGTATTTACATGTTCCATCATGAGGTTCATGTCTATACTATTTATTTTGCAAATGCTGCAGGCATAAACAATGATATCTTGATTGTTTTCACTCATATTGTTTTGTAGAAATAATAACTTTGTATTTTTACCGCGAAAAACACTATTGCACAGACTGCCGCATGATCTGAATTTGTGACGATTGTGCAACACAAACTGCACTGCACAATATATGTCGAACGATCTTCGTGCAGCACAAAGCACACAGAAACTTTATGACATCGAAATTTTGACATCGAAAAAACAAATATTAGGTTACAATACAAGAAAAAAATTTAATAACTATATATTGATATGTTATTGTCATTAACGCATTATTTTGAAAACAAAAATTGAATAATACCATTTTAATAATTTGAAAAATAAACATACAACTTTGTGATTAAGAAAAACACGAAACTTAGTACCTTAACGTTACATACAGCTTTGTAGTTCAAAGTAATATCGGGGGGAAATTCAGTTTATAGGTAAAGCTTCAGTTTTTAGGTTTCTGAAAATTGTTAAAAAGGTACCAGAAAAGGTAAAAGAAATGTTAGCCACGTATAAAATTTTTATTTGATTAAATAACACAAATTAAACAATATGCTTGCAAAATAATAACAAATTAAACATTAATATTACAAAAAATTAAGATAAATTAAGATAATTTGAACTGAAACTAAAACATTCGAAATAAAAAAAATGGAACGAAATAAACTGTATTTTTATTTTCTTGACATTTACTTTCTTGGCAATATTGTTTCATAATAAGATTTATCCATAGTAGGCATCCAATCCAGCATAGATTTTAAAGCGATTACCTTGTTTTCTGGTAACGGATTTTTATTTGTAGAAACCTTAATGTCTCTAAATATATTTAACAAGCCTTCAAGACCTTTTTTTATTCTTTTTAATATTTTTTGTAACCCAGGTGCCCGAAAAAGATGTTTTATATTTAACATAAAAGATGTTGTATGTCAAACATACAACCATAAATTATGAAATAAAAAAAAAACAATTAAAATACAAGAGTGTATGTTTTAACATACAACTATGTTTTGTAAGTTTTTTATTTTTTAAGACATACAACTATGGTTTTCTGCTTTTTTCTCCGACACCGGTAATGCTATCTTATGGAAATGATTGGAACAAGTAGGTTACGTGACATACAACTCTATAGTATTGAAAAGTGCATTTGACAAAAAATGTCACATACAATCTTATTATTTTCAGCCGACGATATGTAAAAATTAACACTTTACATCAATGTTTATAGTAGCCATTCGTTAAATAATAACAACGAAACCCTTAAGACTCATATGTTAAATTCACTATAAATATGAGAGTACCCCTATACGTTTATCTCTTAATTACGTCAGTTAATTAAATTTTAAACCAGGTCTAACTAACGGTTTAGGTCAGCCAAATTTCAGCTAAGCCAGCACTGCAGTAATACCCTGAATACAGACTACATAATTGGTTTATACCTGGGAAAGATCATCAGGTAACAAATCTCTAGTAATAACTTTGTTAACAAGGAGGGCAGGGGGTGGCTTAGATTACATTTTGAGTTAGATAAGTCAAATTTTAAGTAGGATTATATTAAGGGTTTTTCTAATGTAGGATACAAAAAATTTTACTAATGAAAGTATTTTTAAAGCTGACAAAAAAATTCTGAAGTTTTATGTTACAAATAAAAACTATGTTGATTAATGTATAAGATCCCCTTGTTTTAAAACTTAATTAAAGTCCCCTATCAAATTTTAATTTTACTGCATCTGTACAAGTGAAACTAATTATTGTTTAGACGAAAATTGACACCGATTGATTGATAGTAGGGAATATGATATATAAAAAATCCCCTTGAATCATACTATTCGATTTTATTTCATTTTAACAAGTTGATATTTCTCTATATTTTTACTAAAGTTTTTTTAGGTTTTGTAGGTATGAAATAAAAACCCTTATAACGTTACCAAGCGATCACCCATTTGGGGGGGGACTCAGAAGACAAAATTGTTTTAAAAGGGTTAAGCTACGTTTAATAATTAAAAAATAAATAATTAACCTCATAAAAGAACTATACCGTGAAGCAAGTTCGCAAGTTGTGCATAATGGGATGAGAAGTAATAGTATTACCGTCAAAAGCGGAGTTAAGCAAGGCTGCCTACTATCTCCTCTACTATTTAATACCGTGTTGGACTGGGTTCTTCGTAATGCCCTCACAGAACACAGAGGCATACAGTGGGACTTCCAAAACCGCTTGAAAGATTTGAGCTATGCGGACGATATATGCCTTCTTTCACATAATTATGAAAATATGCAAGCCAAACTTGAAATTATAAGTACTTTGGCAAATTTAGTGGGCTTATGCATAAATATAGGGAAAACGAAAGTAAAGCGGATTGGGACCAATAACGCCAACAGATTTTACATTAACGGCGAAGTCTTAGAAGATGTGGAAGAATTCTGCTACCTCGGTAGTGCAATAACGAGTGATGGAGGTACTACAAGGGACTTGAACAACAGAATACTTAAAGCCCAACAAGCTTTCGGCTTGTTGAAAGAAGTCTGGAAATACAATAAGATCTCTCGTAACACTAAGGTACGCATATTTAAAACCAATGTAAAATCAGTTCTGATGTATGACTGCGAAACTTGGAAAGTCACTAAAGAAATTACCCATAAACTCCAAGTTTTTATTAACAGATGTCTGCTCAGAATTTTTCGCATTACTTGGTCAGATCATATTCCCAATACTCATCTTTGAGAATCGACAGCACAAAAACCTATCCACTTGGAAATTCAGGCAAGAAAGTGGAACTGGATTGGGCATACCCTCCGGAAGGCATTAGAGTGAAACCCTCAGGGAAACCGTCGTAGAGGCCGACCTGTATCCACATGGAGGAGAACAATATACAAAGAACTTAATGTCCACGGAACTACCTGGCGCCAGGTGAAAAGGCTTGCTCTTCACAGACCCCGATGGCACGAGTTTGTAAAGGCCCTATGCTCCAGCGAGGAGATCTAGGACACAATATAAGCTACGTTCACAGTAAAATTAATAAACTATACGAAGTTTACCTTTTAAGTTTTTACAAAAACTAAGAAAGAAAACATTTTTTGGAACAAACGGTTTTATTGTTTTTCAAAATATTCGTCTTTAAGATTTATATACTTTTCCATGCGTTCAAACCAATCCTCGAAAAAAAATTTCCACTCTGAAATTGGTATCTCAAAAACATGGTTTTCGAAGGCTTCAACAGCTTTTTAAAGTGATGAAAATCGTTGTCCACACATTTTTTGTTTGACATTGGGGAACAAAAAAAAGTCAAAGGGATAAATCAGGTGAATACTGGCAATGAGACATTAATTCGATGTTTTTCTCCTTCAAATAATCAATTGTTTGACGTGCTGTGTGGGAGTTTGCATTGTCATGATGAAGAAAGATGCGACGTTTTTGGTTGTTTTTCGTGATTTTGTCGATAACTTCTAGCAAACAAATTGTTGTATACCATTCAGAATTAACTGTTCTCTGATCCTCTAAAGCAGCGGTTCTCAAACTTTTTGAGCTGCGGAGCCCTCCAAAGGCATACAAATTTCCACGGAACCCCACTGGTTCACTAATTATGTGTATGTGCCACTCGACGATACCTAACATCGAAGAGTAGTTATATTTTTATATATATGGTATATATTTATAAATAAAAAGAAAGAATTAAATTATTTGTACTTCAATAAAATCATTTATTTATCAGAAAATAATTGCAAAATATTATAAAAAACAAACATTTTTAGTGAGATGCATGGGCTTGTTTCCTATTTTTACATAATTCTTTTATGTCTGGCTTTATAGAGGACAGTTGAATCCTCATATCAGCTGCTGCATCGAGTCTCTTGCGGTATTTTGTTTTTGTTGCAGAATACGAAGAAAATCCAGATTCGCGCAGATAAGTTGTAGCGAAAGGAAGAAGTATTTTAACAGCTTTCATTGATAAATCTGCATATTCTTCTCTCAAAGTGCACCAAAATTCTGGCAAAGATAGTTTTTCAAATATGGCCTGTAGTGAGGAATCTGAAATCATGTTAATGAAAATTTCGTACTCCTTAGCTGTGAATGTTTCTGGCCTTTTCTGAACTATGAATGGGCTTCTAATCCATGTATAATTTTTAAGCTTTTCATACTCTTCATCTGGAAAATATTGTTTGACACCGAGTTTAGAATATCTTCCAAATGTTGACAAATTTCATAACACAACATAATAAGGTCACTTGCATCAATGTCTCCATTAATTTCATCGCAGAAATCTTTAAGTATTGTGAAGCTATCTAGCTCACGAGAGCAATCATCAGTCCGATCTCAACAGTCAAACTCAACTAGTCTTTATGGACCGGAGCATTTTGCGTTGCAAAAAAACTCAAATCGTAAAAACTAATTGAACAATTGAAGAACTTACTTACTGTTTTTATTGAATAGGCGAGTGCACTATATTGAGTTAACCGTTACAGATTTTTTTAGTTCATTAATTAAATAAATCTAAACTTTTCAGAGCAACAAATTAACTTTATGTAAATTAATAATAATTATAATTTTTTGTTAATATATATTAATTTTTAGCGGATTTATATTTATAATTCACGGAGCCCTTTGAGGTAGCTCGCGGAACCCCAGGGCTCCGCGGAGCACACTTTGAGAACCGCTGCTCTAAAGGAATGGTTGCGACATGTCCAGTACAACTGAAAAAAACAAACGATCATTTTCCTTGGAAGTGTTTCGTGAATAAACTACCTTTGTGAGTTTCTCTTCATCTTGGAAGACCCAAACAGTGGATTGTTACTTAGTTTCCGGTTATTATGAATAAATACAAGTTTCGTCACCTGTAATGATGTTGTATACGGATTTTGCAGTGCCTAGGTTGAATTTTTTTAGTATTTCCTTACACCAATCAATACGAACATTTGATCGGAGGTAGTTTTGAAAATAGTGTAGTTTATAGTGTAGCATCGAAAGTTGGAAGAAAGAATTGTGTTTCACATTTTACTTTTTACGTCAGTACTACGCAAAAAATCTGTAGTGCTTCGCAAAAAAGTATAGTGTACAACGGACTCAGAAACATAGTATTTAAATTAATACTGTAACAAACTGGTGCCCCACGTTGGGCGCCACTTAATAAATGTATTAGAATGATAACCGAATGGGGGAAATAAAATTTTCAAGTGATGGCCAGTGGGAAGAAATCCAAAAGTTTCAAACGATGACAAAAGGAAACGAGAACTCCAAAAGAACAGCAAACGTACCGACCACGGCCCCAACAACAGTACAAACGGTCTTCAAACAACAACGGACTTTCTTCCATCGACCCCCAAATCCGAATCAACCCATAACAATGTCACATCAACCCCAGGGGTCCATATCAACCACTTTGAGGACTCCAGATCTAAGTCCTAGCCCTTTGGCCATAATTTGTACCGTACAAACTCATGAGTGACGATATAGTTAAGGGTTTCTTGGTCATAACTACGAAATCCTAAAAAGGACAAATTTGATCGAGGTATAAAAATATAATCTCGACCCATAGAAGGCTTAACAAAAATGAGAAATATGGTTAATTTTAACTAAAAATTTACTCTAAAATTGGTAATATATTTTACCAGAAAAACTGAACATTAAATATTAATTAACACTTTATTAACAAATATATTTTCTAGTTTTTAATAAAAGCAACTCGTAAAATAAAATTATTAAAAACTAGATAATGAAGTCATGAATTAACTAAATTCAAATAAAATTGGACATTTTGCTTCATATATTGCAGTTAATTTCAAAAAAATTACTACAGAAAATATAAACTGGAACTGGAAAATTCTCTGCTAAAAATATAAAAATATATTTACGGAATAAAAGGAAATTTTTATTAATTTATTTAATGGAATCATATACCCTTTTAAATTCAACAAAGAATGTATCGCAAATTAAAAATAAATAAAAAATATATTTGATAAATATTTTTAACCCCGATATTTTTAAAGTATAAAGCTTACTACGAGGGTAGTAACAAATCTAAGAGGCCTATGTTCACCTGTGGACTTCAATTACTATAGTCTATCTCAGAAAGAGCGATAGTAATAAAGCTTTTTGTCAGGCAGTTACCAGTGGCGTGCATATTTTAAACACGTTTAAATTGGTTTTGTGTATTTCTATATTACAATTTATCATTTTATTAAACGCACGCCTGTGACCATATTTATCATATCATTAAACGCATGCCTGTGACCATATTTTTCATCAAAATTTTAGGGTAAAATTTTTATGGTCTATTGTGTTTAACCCTAGTTCATATTCCCATAGAAGATGTGCGGCACACTCGGTTGTTTCTTAACAATATTTCGTTTCGAACTATTCATATTTTGTGTGCCGCTTCTGTGTGAAAAAACAATAACTTTTAACAAATAATAAATTTTATTACTATCGCTCTTTCTGAGATAGACTATATTGTATAATGTTATCGACTGATGTAGATACCAGGGTAGATCAATAAGTCCTTTATTTTGGGTTGATACATTTTTATTTCCCTTATTATTGACTTAACAGCAAAACTTATCTAACAAATATTGTTAATAATAAGAAGACAAATATTTTATTTAAATGCATTTTTAGGGTTTTGTAGGTATGACCAACAAATCCTTATACCATCATTTTGTCGTCTGTCTGTCTGTCAGTCTGTTCGGTAAAAATTGTAGCCAAACGGCTAAACCTAGAGAGTTTAAATTTGGCATGTTTATGTCACTTTTTGACCCGCATATAGGAAAAATACTAAAACATCTAAAAAACCAAATCCCCCTAAAAATATATTTTTTTAAATTCTGAGTAGGGTATCAAATGAAAACCCTTACTAAGTGAATTAATGTTGATTGACAAAATTATTTGACAAAATTTGATTTTTGTAAAATAAATTACTTTGATGCGATTTTTACCAAATTGTGCAAAAAAAATTTTCTCCCACACCTGTAGCCCAGATGGTTTAAACTAAAAATCTGAAAAAATTCTAAGTAATGTACCTTTGTGTGAACCGAAATAGTACAATAGGAATCAGATTATGTTTTCGGAAAATAACGCAATTAAAATCAATTTTTACCGACCGTCAACATATATAAGGGAGGTATTGTGATCATACCAATTTTGACATTTCGAGATTTCGATGGATCTCCACGATTTGAGGTCCCTACATAACGTTTTGATTATTTTTAGCATGATGACTGTCTGTCTGTCCGTCCATCTGTCCGTCTGTCTGTTTGTCCGTCCGTCTGTCTGTGTACAAGTGCAGAGCAAATTTGGCTAAAAGGATTTTTATGAAATTTCATATTTAAGCTTCTAACATCAATGGCACGAGTTGAACAACTTTTGGTAAAAAACGGTTGACTAAAAATGGGAGTTTATTCGTTTCGATTTTAAGATTTTTGCGAATATTTCATAACAGAAAAATATTTCGAAAAACATTATGCAACAAAAGTTGCTAGAAAAGTATTAACTAACAACTTCTATCTGAGATATTTTTTGATAAAACGAAAAAAAATTGAAAAATTTTTCGAAATTATTTCTAAGTATCTATTTTTTCATACTTAATATGTAACGTTTTCATGGTCATGATAACTAATATCTCTGTTAGAAAATATTAGGCCAAGTTATTTCTAGTGCTAGAATGTATTTCATACAAGTACTTTGTGATGGCGGTCGGTCTTGTGGTGGGCACAACTGATTTTGTTATATATATACATATATATATATATATATATATATTTAATCCTAATTATTATATTATCCTAATCACAGACTAAAAAGATTAAAAAACACTAATTTATAAGGATTTTTAAGGATCTTGGTGTTAAAATTTATTTTTGTGAAAACTTTTCAGAAATCTAGAATTTGACATTTGAAAAAGTCTCTTTCATCTATTCTCTAGTTGTATAGAACGGTATCGTAATCCTTTTCGTTCTATTTGTGTGCTTGGAAAGCTACGATTTTGAAAAGTTCTTGAACTAATATCTAATCCTTTATGTATTTCCCCATCCTGCTTTAGAGAAACCGGTGTTACCTGCATTATATGTACAGGTCTACTCTTTAGTAGATCAATCATCTTTTGTAGCGCTTCGTGGTATTATTCTGTCATGTGTTTCTACACTTATTGTGTGGTTGTCATGTACACAAACTATAAAATAACTAAACTGTTATAACTAAAATTTATCTTAAACTGTCGATAGAATAAAAAAAAAAAACATTATGATAAACACAACATGGTAACACCAATCAGTGTTTAAAAATTTGTATAGTATTAAATAGTTTAAACCCGAGCGCTCATTGAAGCACACTGGCAATATTTTAAATAAATTATTTAAAAAAGTATTTCAATTGCTTACTGTTATTTGAAATAATGTATTTCAAATATAAAAAAAAATGATCTAAAGTGCAGGGTGACCATTCGTCCCGCATTTTAACATTTTGTCCCGCATTAAGATGCGTCCCGCAAAAGTCCCGCATTTTAACATTTTGTCCCGCATTTTAACATTTTGGATTTGGGAGGTGAGGACATTTTTTTTGCTCTTCACTTGGATTTGGGAGGTGAAGACCTTTTTTTTGCTCTTCACTTGGATTTTGGGAGGTGAGGACCTTTTTTTTTGCTCTTCACTTGGCTTGGATTTGGGAGATGAGGACCTTTTTTGCTCCGTCCCGCATTGCCTTCTTAAGAAAATGGTCACCCTACTTAAGTGTGAATTTTCAAACATTTCAGGGTTTCACAGGTATTTAGTAAGTGAATGATGATTACTTGGGATGCCCATATTTTTTTTTTTTGTTAATTTTAACCCCTTCAGTAATCATTAAAAAATTTTAAAATGAAAAAAAAGACATTTTTTTTTATGAATGAATTTTATTTACTGAACATATATATCCTTCATAAAAGCCATTTCGGGCCCAAAATGGGATTGAAAGTTGATATTATGGTGCATAGTGTGGGTCGAGAAATAAAATAAATTCATAAAAAAAATATTCATTTTCTTTGGTACCTCATTTGAATCATCGTAGCTGTCTTTTGTCTCGCTTCCACAAACCATGAATCGTATTTATTTTCGCCCGAGTACATTCGGGAGTAATCTTTTCTGCAGGTAAAGCTTGCCCGAGTTATCGCGGGTGTGGGAATTTTCGCACATAATAGCCGCCCGAGTATACTCGGGCGTAGTCCTTAAGCGGTTAATTCGAATTATTATTTATAATCGAAACCATTATTTAGGTTTCTAAATATGTGCAGTATTTTTATATATATATAGCAAGGTTTATTAAGATTTTGAAAATTGCGCCTATGGCTTCCATTGGTTGTTTGAAAAAATGCAAAAAATACAGAAAAAATAATATTGCCTTGAGAGCGGAGCGAACCTAAATTTGCAAATTTAAACACGAACATGCTAGCCATTACACTATCAAAGCATGCTGGCTCACTGCCTTAGATAAGTTATTAAATATTTTACGTGGTCAAGCAAAAAACACAAAAAATGCGTTATTTTCCGAAAACATAATCAAAAATTCCTGTTGTACTATTCCGGTTCACACAAATGTACATTACTTAGAATTTTTTCAGATTTTTAGTTTAAACCATCTGGGCTACAGGGTGTGGGACAATTTTTTTTTTGCACAATTTTGGCAAAAATCGCGTCTATATAATTTATTTTGCAAAAATAAAATGTTGATCGTTAATCCACGTACTAAGGGCTTTCATTTGATACCCTATTCAGAATTTAAAATTTTTTTTTTTTTTTCGATGGGCAGATATTTGTTTATATTTTTAGCGGGATATGTTTTTTAGATGTTTTAGTATTTTTTCTATGTGCGGGTCAAAGAGTTGTATAAGCATTCCAAATTTCAACTCTCTAGGTTTAGCCGTTTGGCTACATTTTTTACCGAACCGACAGACAGATGACAAAATGACGGTATAAGGGTTTTTTGGTCATACCTTCAAAACCCTAAAAAAATTATGTTGGTATTTGGATTTGCAAATACTTTATCCGTGGTATTTGTGTAGACGGTTTTCGGTTTAAGCGGCACTAGATTTTCAAATCTAGTAACTTTTACCGATGATTGAAGTTTTTGATCATTTTGTTTAGGAAAAGCTAACTTCTATATAATATTTATAATATAATATAATATTTATTTATTGACCACAATACAATACAATTAAATTGTTTACAGTCAGTCAAGCAAATAGTGTAGATTTACAAAAAAAGAGTTACAAAAAATTATATTATTGATAAATAAATTGATGTGTGTAAAGTGTCCATTTTAATTCCAAGATTATCAATAAACTGGTCAATTAATTGATATAAATATTGATCGATTTATTAGGTATAAATATATAATAATAAATACAACTGTGTAAACCAGTTTTACTTAGAAGCATGTTGATCATGATTTAAAGACGATGTTATAGTTACTTTAATAATACCACACTTTAACAGCACGCCGGTTGAAAACCACTCATCTAGAGGTTTAATCTTTGAAATTCATAGATCTTGTTTAATTTAAAATATGCCCTAAATAACTCGTAACAGTGGCAAAGGAAGCGACAAGTTATGACATGATGTTTCCATCGATTCTGATGGCTTTTGCTTTTTTTAATCTTGTCTATACTTTTTATCCCGTTTTTTACCCTGTATTTTTCTAAGAACATAAATTTCTGACTGCAAGTTAATTCTGCATCATTTCAAGAACATATTGACCGAGTTTAGAAAGTTTTTATTAACAAACAAAAAAGTTACAACCAATTTTCTGGAAGTAATAGACTGGACAACGTTCACAGCAGCAACGAAATCTGGTGATTGACCAGCTCAACTATTTCAAACCTTAATTAAAGTAACATGACAAAATGGACTTAAGATCCAAAATTACCCTTAATGCTACGTATAATCCCCAGAGATTATAAGTTTCTTACACAAAATTGATTGATTTAAATAAATGATTTAATTTTCGTAAAGAACACGTGTACCAATTGGCATGCCATTATTATCAATTATAGTATTTTTCGACGAAGGTTCTCATGTCGAAAAAAATGTTGACATAATATTTAAACATTTCTACACAAAACTATATAAATATAATTTATTTGAAACCCACAAAATATTTAAAAATTACAGAATATTGCTATCTGATATATATTTGTTATTGGTCGATAATTGTCCAACTTTCTGATTCAAAATAGTTCATTTTTTTCTACAATTAAAAATATCCTATTAGATATATAAAAAATCGGAGCAAAATTTGATGTATAGATTGTTATTTTATTTCAGATTGTTAGTTTTGTAATAAGATACTTGTAATCTCTAGGGATTATACAACGTTAAGGGTTGAAATAATCCTCTAAATTCTAAGAAAAGATGAAAAATATAAATTATATTCAGCAGCAAAACTAAAATTTTAAGCATTGCATTCTTTAAACTAAATTGGTTTCGCAGGGTATTCAAAATGATTTTGAATGTAATTTTCTCAGAAAATAAGATTTTCATGAAAAATTTGGAGGGAATGTAAATTCTATAAGCCGGCAAACCCAAAAATTTTAAACTTTGGTTTTAACAAAAGAATTGTTTTCGAAAATTATCCAAAACGATTCCAAAGGCTTTTGTTTTCTGACAATAAGATTTTGAAAAGTAAATTAAAAAAATTGATGTGAAGTGTGAATATTCACACATTTCAGGGTTTCACAGGTATATAATAAGTGAAGGCGGTATGCTGAGTGTGTAGGACAAATTTTACTTTGTAGTAATCACGGCAAAATGAACGATATTTTTAAAATAATTTATCGTCTGTTAATCATATAATAAGATTGGTTATTAAATTTACGCTCTTAAAAATTAAATGCATCAGTTGTCAAAATATAACTAGAATTTTGACAAAATAATTTCAACATAATAAAAATGCAAAAAAAAACAGAAAAAATAAAATTCACTCCGTACTCGAACTCAAAACCCTTCGTTTCACACCAGTGCTCTAACCCATTTCGCTATCGCACGCCTTGCATGTGACTGTCTTACATTGGTATAACTTTTGTACTTTGTGAACCAAAAATCACAAAAAATGCGTTATTTTCCGAAAACATAATCTGATCAAAAATTCCTGTTGTACTATTTCGGTTCACACCAATATACATTACTTAGAATTTTTTTAGATTTTTAGTTTAAACCATCTGGGCTACAGGGTGTGGGACAAAATTTTTTTTGCACAATTTTGGCAAAAATCGCTTCAAAATAATTTATTTTGCAAAAATAAAAATTTGATCGTTAATCCACGTACTAAGGGCTTTCATTTGATACCCTACTCAGAATTAAAAAAAAATATTTTTGTTTTCGATGAGCACGTATTTGTTTATATTTTTAGGGGGGGTATGTTTTTTAGATATTTTAGTATTTTTCCTATGTGCGGGTCAAAGAGTTGTATAAGCATGCCAAATTTCAACTCTCTAGGTTTAGCCGTTTGGCTACAATTTTTACCGAACAGACAGACAGACAGACAGACAGACAGACGACAAAATGACGGTATAAGGGTTTTTTGGTCATACCTACAAAACCCTAAAAAAGCTATTTTTTGTGGGCAGCAAAATTAAAAAGCCTTGGTCTGTTTCCAAATTGGTTGCAAAAAGTATTCAAAATAACTTTTATTATATATAATTAAAGTTGAACTTGAGAGTTCGGGCGACTTTTTCTTTCAGTCATATTTATTTAGTAAAAAAATAGTTGTCCTTTTTGACTGTCACGCAACGTTTATCAGTGTGCTTCAAAAAATATCCAAAATAACAATAATAACTTTTCTGAAAAATTCTGAGCAGAAAATTTGGAGTAAAATACAAAATCTATTAAGTAGAAAAACTAAGGGCCGGTTTCTGCAAGCTTAGCCGAAATTAATCTTTTGGTTAAACTTGGTTACAATATAACAATCCCATAAGTACCTAAACATAATAACAATTTTCTAACTATTTATAGTCAACTAGGCTCCCGGAAACCGGCAGAATTTTTTTTGTAGAAATATCAAAAATGATTTTAATGGTAATTTTTCAAAAAATAAGATTCTGCATAAAATTAGAAACAAAATACAAATTCAATTAACCAGCAAAACAAAGAATAAACATTGTTTGATACAATCTAATTTCAAAATATTCAAAATACAGTCTGTACCAAACGGTTAAGCGGAACTAAATGGGATTTTAGTTCTTTTAGGTTGTCACGAGAAGAGACCTTGCTTGGGTTATTTCATTTTTCATGTTGAGATGTCAAAATTTTAAATTCCAACAATGAAACCATGGAAACGAATGGCATATGTCAAAATTAAATATTTTAATGACAAAAAAATAAATAAATGAGAAATTTGTATTAAGAATGACACAAAAAATCAAAATATAAAGAAAATGACATTTTAAAATGATATTAAACTTAACCAAAAAATGTTTATTGTAAGTATGATTTACAAAGCTTAAACAAAACGGCCGAAAGGCACGATTTAAACGATGAAAGTAACTAGATTGCAAAATCTAGTTCCGCTTAACCGTTTGGAACAGACTGTAGTTCTCTTTCCTGCAAATTTTGAGAAAAATATACAAATTCTCTTGTACAAGAAATTTTCGATTTGTAAGGCCAAACAAAATCTGTTTTAAAGTACCAAATTACTTTACAATTGTTTCTAAAATATTTCTAAAGGATTTGGTGGTTTGATTTTTTTTTTTTTAGAAATCACAGAAATGATTCTAATGGTAATTTTTCAAAAAACAAAATTCTACATAAAATTATAAACAAAATATAAATTCTATTATCCAGCAAAACAAAGTTTAAACATTGTTTGAAACAAACCAATTTCAAAATATCCAAAATAGTTCCTATGCAAATTTTGAGGAAAAAATACAAATTCTCTTGTGCAAGAAATTTTCGATTTGTAGCGCCAAACAAAATAGATTTTAAAGTACCAAATTACCTTAAAATTGTTTGTAAAATATTTAAGAAGTGTTAAAAAACATACCTGCTTTACAGGGATCAAGATCAACATCATTAGAAATTTTTCTTGGAAATCTGCTATTCAAAAGTACTTCAGAAGTAAATTTAGTCCCTTGATTATGTCTTTGTGTTGTAAAATTTCCAAGAGTTAAACAACTCACTAAATTTAAAACCAATAAAAAACAAAACACTCTCCACAACATTTTAAATAAATAAAAAAAAAAAAATCAAAATTTAAATCACTTTTAATTTAATATGAAATTTCATTTTATATTGTCATATTTATTTATGATAACCCTTGGTCAAAGATCACAATAATTTGTTGACGAACTGTATGTAACACCACTTGTTCGTATTTTGCACCCTTCTGATAACGATGTTACCACCTCAACGATCGACACAAGACTCGCGAGTTCGCTCAGAATCCATGCGTTAGGGTGCTTATGCGCATTCCACTTTTGTTAATCGCCAGAAGACTTCTTGCTAAGGTCATTGATATATGATATGTGATACTTTGATTTGGGTTTAATAGCTAATTGTAATTGATTACTGGATAAATATCTTTAGAAATTTACTTATAAACGCTCTTAACAAGACCGATTAAGAGAAAAGAATATAAGATTCTCAAGAAATATAACGTAAAGAATTAGTTAGAATTGTTAGCGCATATCAATTTGTGCCAAACATAGCCCATTTCACTAGAATATACAGGATGATTCAGGAGGAATCTACAAAAATTAAAATATAATTATGATTAAATTTATAAACTACTGAAAAGATTTTATTTTATTTTATTTTTTTTCAATTCTGGTTAGTGTATTAATTGTATACTAACTTTGCTGCTGTCGAAACCTGTCTTGTTGAAAATTTCTAGAGAACGCGTTAAATGTGAACGGAAAATACGGTTTTCGTTTGACCCGCGCGCACTAATATTATTATAATTTTGGAACTACTGAACCGATTTTAATAAAACACATCCGATAACCTGACCAGATGATGTAGCTACAGACGGACAGACAGAAAGACGCTGCTTTTTATATATATAAATAGATAGATATAGGCGCAAATAGCCATCGTTGCTGTATGCCAAAAATAACTAACTAGATAGATAAATTTTGTATAATATTTCTTTAAAATGACAGGAGACTATGTGCGGACTACAACTTATTGTTTAAAGGATTCCACACACCAAAGCGGCTGCGGTGGCGGCCACGGTAGCGATCAGGTCTCCTCACACTAACGCGGTGGGAGTGGCGGTAGCGGTAGCGATCAGTTAGTGAATCACGGTATATAGTTGTATGATAATATTGGACCTTGCTTGGGTTATTTCATTTTTCCCCTTTGGAATGTTAAAATTTAAAATTCCAACAATGAAACCATGGAAACGAATGACATATGTCAAACTTAAATTAATTTTCTTACATATTTTAATGACAAAAAATAAATAAATGGGATATTTGTATTAAGAATGACACAAAAAATCAAAATATAAAGAAAATGACATTTTAAAATGATATTAACCTTAACCAAAAAATGTTTGTTGCAAGTATGATTTACAAAGCTTAAACAAAACGGCTGAAAAGCATTATTTAAACGATGAAAGTAACTAGATTGCAAAATCTAGTTCCGCCTAATCGTTTGGAACAGACTTTACTATCAATTTCCAAAACTTTTCCTATTTCGTCCCACACCTTATTTGTTTTCCTAATATTCTTGTAATCAGGATGTGCTAAGTCATACAAAATTAAATGATCCTTTACTGATCTATGATTTTTTCTGTTAAATTATCTATTTTCGACACTATTTTCTTAAATATATTCACTCTGTGGTATATAAACAATGAATATCGCGCGGCCTAACGCAACTTGTCGAGTTTGGCCGCTAGTGTTTGGTGATCGCTAGACTGAACGCTGCTGTCGGTGGCGTTCTCAGATAGCGGAACGCTTGTATGTGCGTGGTCTCATTGTATTGTATAGGTTGCGTTAGGCCGCTGCATTATCGCCACCGTGGCCGCCACCGCGGCCGCTTTGGTGTGTGGAATCCTTAAAAGTTTCCTTTCTTCATTGTTTCATTTCTATAAAAATACAGATGACTATAAAAAAATGTAGTGTGAATTTTCACACATTTCAGGAGTTTGTAGATATTTAGTAAGTAATGACAAATTTTAGGAACATATTAAAAATCATAAATTTCTATAACTTTTATTTTATTTTACTATATAAGATACATAACAGAATATCCCCACGAATGGGTTATCCCAATTACAGTATAACATAAATTATAAATTAAGTGTACACAACTTAAATATCTATACAAAAATAATATATCTGGGGAGAGACAAGAAAAGAGTACTTTTAGAGGTGTGGAATGGAGATAAGAGAAACATATAGAAAGAGAAACGGAGGAATAAATATAGTAAAAGAATTGAGAAGGGATAAGGAGGTACAGGAACAGAAAAGACAGAATAGACAAAACACGGAGTGTGAAAAGATATAAAGATATAAGAGTGATCTGAATACCGAGATACTTGAAGGGGAAAAGAGGAAGATCAGGGGTAGTGTCAGGAGGATAGCAAGGCTGAGATGCGACAACCAAGAGAGGAACAATATGTACTGGACAAGAGGTGCAAAGAAATTGCAGTCTGGGAGGAACAGCTAAAGGAACTGATGAGTGAGGAAAGCAAGGGTGAAAGATGGGCGAGAGAACTGGAAGCAAGAAGGAATGAGATCGGAGAGGGAAACCGAAATGTGAATAGGAAGAAAGAGAGGGACACTGGAGGAAGAAGAAAGATATGAGATAAAAAATATTGTAAATTATGAAATATTATATTAAACGTTATATTAGTTTTATTTTTCTGTTTATAATGGTTAATACCCTGAACGCCGCAAGGCCTGGGGAATAAAGAATATAAATATAATAATACATAAATAATCTCAACTAATAGCATAGGTATAAGCCGTTCACTTTTGTAAGGGCAAACCAGATCTAGTTATTTTGGTTAATTTTATAGTGTAATACGGACTTTAAATGTCAATTCAAAATATTCTTTACAGCGTAAGGCACGCTGTAAAACCAACTTTAGATTTATTGGTTCTGATAATTATTAAGAAAGTGACATTTTTTATAATTTTTTAATACGAACATGACATACAGTTTCAAAGATGCAAAGTATTGAAAACAAAATTTCCTCTTTATTTGTTCTTGCAAAAGTGAACAGATTATATATAAAATATTTATACAATATACAATAACAACAACAAGAGTAACAATAGTATTTATAGCAACCGTATTAATGGAAATTCAAGGATAAAGATATTTTAGGTAAGTAAAGACAAGTTAGGATAAAGACATTTTTAAAAAACTACTTCTCGTTATTAATCTACGTTCTGGAGCTTTATTAAGCCACAGAAATTTTTTTTTTTTTAAATTTCAACGAAAAAAAATTTGATGTTTTTCGAAACGCCAATCTGACCAAATATTCTTATTGAACTATTCCGGTTCCCATTGGTATATATTATTGAGATTGTTTTCTAATTTTTAGATCAACCCCTGTGATAAATCGAAGGCCAAAGGTGGGACAAAAGTTTTTGACATATTTTTAAAAACTTGATTTATCAAAAATAAAAATTTGTCTGCTTATCCACGAATTAAATTTTTATATTTGATGCTCAATCATAATTTAAAACAATATTTTTTTCGTGTTTGTTTATATTTTTCCTATGTGTGAAAAAATAGATCAAAAGTTTACCACACGATAAATTTTAAAAAATAACAGAAATAATAATCTGATCAAAAACTCTTGTTGAACTATTCCGGTTACCAACAGTGTACATGGCGACCGGCGTAGCGTAGTGGTAGCATATGTGCTCTGCGTTGCTAAGGTCTCGGGTCCGAATCCCGTTCAGGCATGGAAATTTTATAAAATTAAGAATTGTCCTGGCTAATTGCCGAAGCAAAAATTAAAAATTACATTATTGAGTATTTTCTTAGATTTTTAGATCAACCCTTCTGGTAAATTGGGTGGGGGACAAAAGTTTTTTGACACATTTTTGGCGAAAACCCCATAAAAAAATTGTTTTTCAAAAACAAAAATGTGTTAGTTTATCTACGCATTAAGATGTTTCATTTGATACCCTACACAAAATCTTAGGGTCTAATCCTATTTTTGTGATTTTTTTTCAAATCTATGGTTAAATTTATTAATTTTCAAACTAAGTACATATATAAAGTATGTTTTGAAGAAGATACAAAAAAATTTTGAAGGCAAAATATGGCGAAATCGGCCAGCTGTGGCAAATCTTCTCAGACTCCGGGGAAAAAATTAGATTTTGCGGTGACCAGCATAACTCGTCACTGGATCATCTGAAATCAAAAATCCAAAAAGATTTTGTTTGTTTATGAGTTTGCCGAGGTAATAACGTTGAGTTTTTATTTTTAAAATGATTTTTCAGTTTTTAACGTTACTTAGAAGACAAAAATAATTAATTCCCCCTAAAAAAAACCTAAAAATGAGTATATTTGTGATTGTTAAATAAAAAAAACCATGAAAAAAAATATATCTCAACGTCGATCCAGTGACGAGTTATGCTGGTCACCGCAAAAATCTAATTTTTTTCCCGGAGTCTGAGAAGATTTGCCACAGCTGGCTCATTTCGCCATATTTTGCCTTCAAATTTTTTTTCTGTCTTCTTCAAAACATACTTTATATATGTATTTAGTTTGAAAATGAATAAATTTAACCATAGATTTGAAAAAAAAATCTCAAAAATATGCTTAAAATGTGGATATCAGACCCTACCCCCCCCCTTAAAATACTTCTTTTTTTTTTCGTTTAATAAGTACATATTTGTTTATAATATTTCCCTATTTCCCGCTACAGAGACGCATTCTACGTCAAAAATATTAATTCAGTATTCAGAACTATCGTTTTGTATCTCCGAACACATGAAATATCGTATTCCGTATATATTGTTACACCCTGTATTACAAAAGTTGTCGCATTCGCAAGTGGTTCCAAACAATTATTAAAAATACAACGATATTGTGTACCGCGATACACTGTTGTTTTTTAAGATTTACTTTTTCATTTCAACCGTGAAAATATAATTTTTTTATCGTTAAATGTTATTGTTCAGCACTTCTTTTGTGTTAAATTAAATCTTTTGTTCTCATATTTAATTTCTTTTTTTAAATATCTCCAATTGCAATCCAATTATTTTTTAAGTGCTTCCGATGTCCTGAAAAATATTACTTTTCTTTTTAATTATATTGAATTAAATAATATCGGAAGTTTCACTCTCGTTTTCAGTAAAATGTCTTTTAAAGACCCAAGTATTAAAAGAATAAAAACTTTTCAAAATTAATTTCGTTTAATGACGAAGCATTAGGAAATGAAATACAGTGAAAGAGAAGTTTGCGTTTATATAATTATTGAATATTTCTGACATTCATTAACAGATTTTATTTTAATGGTGTAATTAATAAACTCTTTAACAAAAGGGTTTAATAGGATATGATTTAAATTCTGAAATTTTCAAAGTATGGCTGTCACCTTTTCACCTTTTAAAATCCGGTGATTTGACCTTTTAATCTATCAAAACATGATTCGACCATGATATCTTTCATGCTAAGGATATTCAATCATTGCATCTTTCATAATAAGGAGATTCGAGCTTTTATCAGGTCTACAAGTATGAAATGCGGTTTTTTTTTCAAACTTGTCGCGCAAACAGAGTGTATAGTTCAAAGTTTCAACACATATGGCGTTTTGTTAAGTTATCATTAAGTGTCAAATGCGTATAGGTTATAATTTGAAAAGTGATCATATAATATTGTTTTACTGTGTTAAAAAGGTCAAATTTTGTGCCAAATAAAGAGTATTCGCGGACAGTACTACTGTTTTGTTTTCATTTGAAAGAAACTGCTGCTGAATCATACCGACTGCTTCGAGAAGCTTATGGTGAATATACTCCATCGCAAGATACGTGTGAACGATAGTTTCGGCGTTTCAAAAGTGGTGACTTTGATCTTACAGATAATGAACATGGAAAACCTCCAAAAAAATATAAAGATACAAAATTGGAAACATTGCTACAGGAAGACGATAGTCAATCACAAAAACAACTAGCAGAGCAGTTAGGCGTTAGTTAACAAGCTGTTTCCAATCGCCTACGAGAGATGGGTAAGATCCAGAAATTCGGCAGATGGGTTCCACATGCATTGAATGAGAGGCAGATGGAAAAACGCAAAAACACTTGTGAAATTTTGCTTGCATGATACAAAAGAAAGTCTTTTTTTGCATCGTATCATTACTGGCGATGAAAAATGGATTTATTTTGAAAATCCCAAATCATGGGTGAACCCAGGCTCACTATCCACATCAATTGCAAGACCGAATCGCTTTGGCAAAAAGACAATGCTCTGTACTTGGTGGGACCAAAAGGGTGTGGTCTATTATGAATTGTTAAAACCTGGTGAAACAGTTAATACCTAACGCTACCAACAACAACTGATCGAATTTAACCATTCGCTGCTCATAAAACGACCAGAATACAAAAGAAGACAGCACAAGATAATCTTCCTTCACGATAACGCTCCATCACATAAGGCAAAAGCAGTTTGCAACACATTGGAGGCACTCAAGTGGGAAATGCTACCCCATGCCGCTTACTCACCAGACTTGGCCCCTTCAGATTACCACTTGTTCGCATCGATGGGTCACGCACTTGCCGAGCAGCACTTTTGTTCATATGAAAATGTGAAAGAATGGTTAGATGAATGGTTTGCGGGGAAAGGAGTAGAGTTCTACTGGCGAGGTATTCACAAATTGCCTGAAATATGGAAAAAATGTATAACGTCTAATGGAGCATACTTTGCCATTGATGTCAAAAGCTTAAATATGAAGTTTCATAAAAATCCTTGTAGCCGAATTTGCTCTGCACGTGTACACAGACAGACGGACGGACAGACAGACAGACGGATTTTTATCTTCCGATATTGTGCAGACAGCTCTGGGGTCCACTCAGCCTCAGGTATTTAATACTTGTTAATGAGTACCTGTTCATTCAGGAATAATAGGACCGGTCGAAACGTCACACTGACCACGTGGCTAGAAACGGAGACTTTAACTTCTCTGCCCCTTATACGCCTATCTAGGCGTTGGGAACCTATTATTTATTTTAAATTACCAAATAACAAATTTTAATTTTATTTTTTTTGTCTTGTTGAATGTGAAATACATACAATAATTTCCTGAACCTGTTAAAAATCATGGTTACCGGTTAATAAGAAAAAGTTCAGGTTCAGGATTTACTGACCCTGAAAAATAATGGCTCGGTTCAGGTTCACAAAAAATACAGTTTTTTTCGGGTTTTCGGTTCGGGTTCAGGTTCCGCTTCAGGTCCCTACTTTTTATCTTTCAATCCGGTGATTCGACTTATTCATCTTTCAAAATCTCGAAATTCGACCTTTTCATCTTTTAAAATCCGAAGATTCGAGATTTTTATTTTTCAAAATTCAGATATTTGACCTTTTTATCTTTTAAAATAGAAAGATTCGACCTTTTCATTTTTCAAAAATCCGGAGATTCGGCCTTTTCATATTTTAAAATATAAAGATTCGTCTATTTCATCAATCAGAATCCAGAAATACCACCTTTTAATCTTCCAAATTTCAGAAATTCGGCCTTTTTACTTCAAAATCCGGAGATTCGACCATTTCATCAATTATAATCCGAAATTTTCACATTTTCAGCTTTCAAAACTCGAAGATGCGATACCTTTACTTAGGGTGACCATTTTCTTAAGAAGGCAATGCAGGACATCTCCCAAATTCAAGTGAAGAGCAAAAAAAAAAGGTCCTCACCCCTCAAATCCAAGTGAAGAGCAAAAAAAAAGGTCCTCATCTCCCAAAATCCAAGTGAAGATCAAAAAAAAAAGGTCTTCACCTCCCAAATCCAAGTGAAGAGCAAAAAAAAGGTCCTCATCTCCCAAAATCCAAGTGAAGAGCAAAAAAAAAGGTCCTCACCTCCCAAATCCAAATGCGGGACTTTTGCGGGACGCATCTTAATGCGGGACAAAATGTTAAAATGCGGGACGAATGGTCACCCTGCCTTTACTGCCTTGCTTTCCAAATTAGCTACACAAACATACTTGATTTAAAATTTTGTAAGTAAAATAATACTTACTTAAAAAAAAAACAGAGATTCAAAAATAAAACAGGAGCCTTCGGATGAAAACTTAAAGAAAGCTCTATTTGAAAGTTAAGGGAAATTTTTAAAAATGAGAAATGTCACCAGGTTTAAAAATGACTGGAATAAAAGATGTTTCGGATTGCTATTTGGCATTTCTGTCAAAATGCCAAAATGAAAATTATGATGTGATGTTTGAAAAATAAAAATTTTCTGTATGAAGTGTCCTAAATTATGGGTAATAGCTTTACTAGCTGGTCTGAAGGTAAAATATTTATACGAAAAGTATAAATTTATAAATACCTATAGGTAAAAAAATTGACATTACTGCGAAAAAAACATTTGAAAACCTAAAAGCTCCATTCCAAAATGTTTTTATTGTAATAAAATCTGTAAAATCAATGGCAAAAATCTATCCATTCATTTTAGAACAATAAGTAAGTCTAGACAGCTTTTAATTAATTTTACATTTTTGTCAAGAACCCATTGTTTAGAATCACTGATTTTGAACCCCGAACAATCAGTCAAACTGTCAAAGCTGTCAAAAACACCTGAAATGAGGTATTTAAGCATCAATCGTATTCATCTGTATCATTTAAATTTTCAATTTAAATTTACCACCAAAATATTTATATTACAAAGATTATTATCTTCATACGTCCTTCGGTTGTTTATTTTTTATAACCATATTATATAATCATTCCACTTTATTTTAAGAATACGAGTATTATAAAGTAATGTAACTAAAAAGTGATAAAATTAGATATAATATTGATAA
Organism: Liopterus haemorrhoidalis; assembly: GCA_963971575.1. NCBI lineage: Eukaryota > Metazoa > Arthropoda > Insecta > Coleoptera > Dytiscidae > Liopterus > Liopterus haemorrhoidalis. The sequence continues at coordinate 2,232,298 of OZ020615.1, forward strand.
GTAATTTATCTTTTCCAGATGTTAAAGATAGCCATAACCTATAAGTTAATTCAAAGATATGGTGGTTGTGAAAACTTTCGAAAACTAACAAGAAGAATGAGTACTCTAATAGATGATGTAGTTATTGATATAGAAGGAGATAAAGGAATAATTACATTAAATCGACCAAAAGCTTTAAACGCTCTTAATCTATCGATGGTACATAAAATCTTACCGTGCCTACAAGAATGGGAAAAAACAAAATCATTAGTTCTTGTTAAAGGAGCTGGAGAGAAATCATTCTGTGCTGGAGGTGATGTAAGAGCAATCGTTGAATCTAATATGCGTGGAGAGAAATTAGGTGAAGAATTTTTTCGCTGTGAATATACTATGAATGCTGTTATCGGTAACTATAAGCAGCCTTATATTGCTTTAATTGATGGTATAACAATGGGTGGTGGAGTTGGATTGTCTGTCCATGGACGTTATCGGGTTGCTACTGAAAGAACACTTTTCGCCATGCCTGAAACTGCTATAGCACTCTTTCCCGATGTTGGAGGTTCATACTTCTTGCCAAAATTACAAGATAAGCTAGGACTTTATCTCGCATTGACTGGACATCGCTTGAAAGGAGCTGATGTATACAAAGCTGGAATAGCTACACATTACGTTCCAAGTAAAAATATACCTGGACTAGAACAGGCTTTAATAAATTCATGTAACGATGAAGATATTAAAAATATACTGAAAAAATTCCATCAGGATACTGAAGAAGAATTTTCGCTTTGTCCATATATTGATAAAATTAAAAACTACTTCTCGGCTCCAACTGTTGAACAAATATTAGAAAGACTTAAACAAGATGATTCCGAATGGGCTAAAACTACAGTTGAAACACTCTGTAAAATGTCTCCTACGAGCATGAAAGTTTCTAAACATTTATTAGATACTTCGGAAAAAGAAAAAATGACTTTAGAACAATGTCTTTCGCTTGAATATCGAGTTGCTTGCAATACTTTACAACGAAAAGAATTCAATGAAGGTAATTTTTACTTTAAAATACTATAACTCTAAAGCAGCGGTGGGATTAAAATACTTTAACAACTGTTTGTCTCTCCCTTTGCGTCTCCACGTCCTGTGGATAACACACTGTAAACAATGTAATAATCTTGCGAATCTCCGGAGCTCTGAATGTTTTTAAGTTTATTCATAAATATTTTGAGGTTTTAAGGCATAAAAAAGAGGTTTCATCCTTTTCTGGAAAGATTTTCTGAAGATGTTGGTGCAAACCAGACTATCGTATGATAATTAGATACAGAGTTCTGACCACTTATATAGTGACTAGTTTCCACTTATATAGTGGCTTAACATCCCTTGTGGGATTTCCCTTGTAGCCCAGATGATTTAAACTAAAAATCTGAAAAAATTCTAAGTAATGTACATTTGTGGGAACCGGAATAGTACAACAGGAATTTTTGATCAGATTATGTTTTCTAAATAAAACGCATTTTTTTGTTTTTTGCTTGACCATGTAAAATATTTAATAACTTATGTAACATAGTAAACCAGCCTGCTTTGATAGTGTAATGGTTACCGTTCTCGCGTTCTAATTTGCAAACTAGGGTTCGCTCCGGTCTCGAGGCAGTTCTATTTTTTGTTTTTTTTTATTTTGTTTAAATTATTTTTTCAAAATTCTAGTTATATTTGGGCAAATGTTGCATTAAATTTTTAAAAGCGTAAATTTAATAACCAGTGGAAATTGAATACACGAAATCAGAGGGGTACTTATGACTTAAAACAACCAATGGAGGCCATAGGCGCAATTTTCAAAATCTTAATGAACCTTGCTATATAAAAAAAAATACTACACATATTTAGAAACCTAAATAATGGTATTAGGCATTCGAATTAAAATTAACAAAAAAAAATATATATTTTAACATAAAATTTGTTTTGGCATTCCAAATTATCATCATTCACTTAAATACCTGCAAAACCCTGAAATGTGTGAAAATTCACACTTCACATCAATTTTTTAAGTAATATCCTCCAAAGTACGTTTGTAAATCTTTAGATAGAAGCACGTTATTATTCTTTTAAAAGATTTTTAATCTGTACCCACAATTTATCACTTAGTAAATACTAAAATGTGTAAATTCACATTTAAAATTATTTTTTTAATATTAAATTCTAGGTGTCCGAGCCCTTTTGATTGACAAAGATCAAAAACCAAAATGGAATCCTGCTACAATTGAAGAAGTCTCAAAAGATGTAGTTTTACAACATTTTAAGCCGTTACCCGAGGATCAAGAACTCAAATTTTTCAGAAAAAATAAATTGTGATAACTTGTTTTCACTAAAAAAAATTTATACTTGTTGCATACTTATGTAGTTTCATTTATGCTTACCTTTCCATTGTCTGTACACAAACACTTTAGAACTTCTACTATACCAGTTCTACAACTTCTCTAGTAATAAATACAACCAATTAAGTTATCAAAAATAATATAAAATACCGTTACTGTTTATCAAATTTCAAAGGAACATTTTTTAAAACAGTTCACCTATTATATCATAAGACAATTACTACATTAAAAATGATAAGGTGACATAGAATTAATATAGTTAGAACCTGCTTATATCAGATTCTAAATCAGTAGGTACTTTTTAACCGTCGGTCCGTGGACAAATTTGACCGATTCGCAAAACAATATGTTTAAAACCCGGAATTCTATAATGCTTGTGCGCTTTAATTTAAACTATCAGGAAGAAGGATGCAGAGCTGGCGCTGCCAGGCATTCGGGCGCCACCGCGCGAGCGGGGCGCTGACGTGAGATTCGAAAGGGCGCAAATGAATATAAAAGTAAGTTAGTGAAATATAATTTTAGAAATGAGGACCTTTTTTTAGGTCTTCACTTGATATTTAGACGGGAAGATCTCGAAAAAAACTAGTTGCATTCTACTTAGGGGCGCTCAATTAAATCTTGCCTACGGGCGCCGCAGACCCTCGCGCCGGCTCTGGAAGGATGTCTTTTGAACCAACAGAAGATATGTACCTCCTCAAAAATGTTGAAGACGTGGACCTATGGTCTATTTCAAAGTAGAAAAATGTGTGTAAGAAGATAGGAGCTGTTTGTCCTTGCTTCGGATTGGTTTAGATCGTCATCCTTATTACACTGTTAAAATATTGTTTTTAGTCCAAGTTGACAGATGTTCAGTGTCGTACATTGGAAATATATATTATTTAATTTTTTTCATATATTTTGTTATTATTTACATATTTAGACTTTTATTTATATTCTTGGCGTAGATTTTATGGAGAAAAATCTCCATGTAATTTGTTTTTACGCAGTTATCTATTTTTTAGGTTATCTGACATATAAATATTTTTTGACACTTGACTATTAACAGATCAAGATAGAGGACTAATGTGAGGCCAAAAGACAGACCAGCTAATAGTGCCCAAAGAAGAAGTTTTTGATATAATTTTTAGACCTTCATATATACATATATTTTTAATTTTTATTTACAATAATTATTTAAATAAGAAACTTGAGCTCTGAAGACATATCTTTTGTTTTATTGCTTTATTTAAACTCTTTTAGCCAAATCTCTCTTTTTATACTTTAACTTATTCAAATTCCCTATTAAACTGAATTTATGTCGTATAAATAACGTAAGTGTATTATCTGCTTTGTTTATTTCAATATCTTATTAACCTTTTTAAATTAAAAAAAAAATCACTTGCTAACCCAGTTACTACGCCCATGCCCTAGTTGTAACTTATTTAAAATTTTCCGCTATACTGTATTTGTCCAGTGTAAATCGTACTCGGTTCGCAGCACTATCTACTTTTTTTTAATTTGAAATAAACCATAGATACTTTTTCAGATATATAATTTAGTAAGTTATTAAAAATAAGTAAGTTTGTGTATTATGCTACTTATAATTAAATAATAACATTATTAATTATTAAAAATAATAAATACTAGATTTTGAATTCTAGTAACTATTACGGTTTGATTGAAGTTGGCTTTTGCCAGTGTTGTAATGTATCTAGTTACAAGTATCTATATATTTTTTATAATTCTGTATCTGCATCTAGATACAATCGTTTTTAGGTATCTGCATCTAGATATTTTTTTAAATGTATCTATTACAACACTGCTCTTGCTTAACAAAATGCCAACTTCAAACATTAAAAAATTAGCTCATTAAAATTCCTATACTTACTTTTATTGAATATATAATTAAATATATATAAAATAAAAATGTTTAACTCCATCTTACGTTTGCTTTTATTTTAAATACAATAAAACAATTAAAATAGAAAAAAGGAAAAAAACAAAATATATTCAGTCCCAAAGAAGTTACATGGAAAATGATTACTGTTTAAAATCTGGAGAATCACCTTAAAACCGCAAAAAAATCACTGACAACTCACAATTGGCAAGTCCTTATTTTAGTATAAAATGATTTTAGAACACATTAACATTAAATTTAAAAAGGCCGGTTTACACTAACATGCGGTGATGTTAGCTGCCCTTTTTTCTGTTAATGTGTTGAGTATATTTTATTACGCAGCAACATAAGTATGTGGATTTCAATCGATGTACTGTGCTAACCAACGGAATCCCTCACCGTAACCCTGGCGTTTTAGGACAGAACACATAAACAGCTCTAGAGGTCGACCACGGAGTTCACTTCTTGGTACTTTGCCCTGAAAAAAAATAGACAATTATAGATAATATAATAATCAATCTGTACGATGTGAAGATTTTAACAAGATTAGATAAAAAAAATCTGATAAGTCATTTCTTAGATTCATGCAAAAATAGATAGCAATTATTTTTTATAATGTTACATTCCTACATCTCAAATATTAAGTAATTTTTTTATTGTTGGCTGATCTACGTAAAATATGACATATTAAATTTCAAATGTTAAATATTAATTTATCTATGATCAAATAATAAATACATTATGTGTCCAACTGTAAATACATAATGCTGTTCATATTGCAACAAGTGTAAAAAAAGTGACGCACATGCGTGCTTAACCGTAAAAAATGAACTTTTTTACACTGCAAATTTTTATTTAGTAAGTTAGTTAATTTTTATAATTAAAATATCATTTATAAGAATAAACAAAACAATAACTAATACTCCCTCTATCCGAAAATAGGAGTTCCATTTGAAAAATTTGATTTTTTTATTTATTAGGAGTAGAAAAATATTTAAAAAAATCAGCTGTGGCCACCACAGGACCGACCGCTATCACAAAGTAATTACATAAAATACATTCTAGCAGCAGAGTAGAAATAATTTGGCCTAATATTTTCTAACAGAGATATTATTTATCATGACCATGGAAACGTTGCATATAAGTAAGAAAAAAATTTCGAAATATTTTTCAAAATTTTTTCGTTTTATCAAAAAAATTTTCAAACCAAAGTTGTTAGTTATTGCTTTTATAGCAACTTTTGTTAAATAAATTTTTTCGATTTATTTTTCTGTTGTTAAATATTCGCTAAAATCTTAAAATCGACACGAGTAAACTCCCATTTCTAGTCAACCGATTTTTAAGTTGATCAATTCGTGCCATTGAAATGTGTCAAAAGCTTAAATATGAAGATTCTTTATATAAAAATCCTTTTAGCCGAATTTTCTCTGCACGTGTACAGACAGACGGACGGACGGACAGACGGACGGACAGACAGACAGACGGACAGACAGACAGACATCATGCTAAAAATAGTCAAAACGTTATGTAGGGACCTCAATTCGTGGAGATCCATCGAAATGTCAAAATCGGTATGATCACAATACCTCCCTTATACCGGGTAATTATTTAAGGAGCAACATACATGTATCACATATAATGTTAATGAAGTGAGTTATTTCAAAAGCAACATAGACAAAAACAAATGCTTATCGTATCCATAGAAACGACAAAATATTATTTTTTTAAATATTTTTTGGACTTAACTACTAAGGACATTATTATTTTTGTTTGTATGTAAAGATAAACAAACTAATAAAAATTAATTTATTGTTTCTAATTTACTATTTTTTAGCCGTCTAGGAACTTTATCATGTCAAATAACTATTATATCTAATCACCATTGCATAATCTGTTGCCATGGATATGAGCTTGCTTTCATAATTTGCTATGTTGCAAATGAAATAACTCACTTCATTAACATTATATGTGCATGCTTTATTTTTATTACTGTACAAAGGTGAATACATAGATTTTTTTTTTTGAGTAAAATTGAATTATTTTTTATTCTTACCTTTCCTGTCGTCTGTCCATATAAGGCATAATAGTTCCTAAGTTCATCTTCCGAAGCAGCTCCAGCGAGATCTATTTTATTGCCCAAAATAAGAACTGGACAATTGGAGAGAGTCTCGTCTGTGAGTAATGAGTCCAGCTCCGCTTTGCTCTCCAGGAAACGGTTTCTATCCCATGCATCTACCAGAAATACAATAGCATCTACAGCTGGAAAATAGTCCTTCCAAACACGACGAGCTGAAATTTAAAAAAACAAACTTAACTACGAAACCAAAGTCACAAGCATTACTACACTTCATTCACAGAGACTATAATTGTGCTTGTAGGAAGAGTTACCCTAAAGTGGGGAACAGAATGCAACGAGTTCTACGGCGCGTTGACGGCGCTATCTGTCAGTGGAAAGTTAAAATCAAGCTGTCGTACGCAAGTGTACAGAATGAGCAACGTCTGACTGGCGTTCTACGTCGTTGATATTGAATGTTCGTCAACTTTCAACTTTTGACGCCGTTGAACGTTGACGTAGAACACCTAACCTCAGTTTTTACTGAATGGTAAAGTGTTTGTATGTATAAATAACTTGCATACAACATAAATAACATCACACACAAGTCTTCATCATCCATTATAATTTTAATAAAAGAAAGCGCACCTATAAACACAGATATAGGTTGTCACTTGTTACTTTGACGGCGTTAAAAATTAGTGCATTGTGTGCAGGCGAAAATTCAACGCCGTTCTCAACGGCGCTAACGCAACGCCGTCGCAAATGACGCCGTGCTGACGGCGTAGCGCGTTGTGCATTCTGTTCCAGGCTTAAAGGTAGACCTTTTTAAGACTTTAACGCCAAGGTGGCAAAATAAAAAATAATCTGCTTTTATCTTTTCAAAATTCAAAACCATCACATTAGGCGTACCGGAAAGATTTTTCGTTTTTATTATCAGTGCAGTATGCGAACTAGTCACAACTTATTCGCTGAATTAAACAGACGTCTTTTGCGTGTTGATTAAACTCTGTAATCTTGAATACCTAATTATTGTTTTCGTTTCATTTTAATCCCTTGCATTTTAAAATAGCGGAAGAATTTTCACCCAAACATTTTTTATGCTGTTTAATGTTGTAAGAGTACCATAAAAAAAATCTGCTATAGTTGCTATATAAAACATTTGCACTGTTTATGGTGATAAACTAAGTGTACGCACATGTCAACAGTTGTTTAAAAAATTTAAATCAGGAAATTTATGCTTGGATGATGAACTTTGATCTGGAAGAAAACTAAATTATTCCTATAAAGGAATAATTTATTATAAGATGTTAAAACCGGGGCAAAGTGAACATTGGATCGACTGAATCAGAACTTGAACAGAATAGAAGAGGAGTTATTCTTCAAGGCGACAATGCCTGAACTCATTCAACAAAAAGACACGTGAAAAAATTTCCGTGCTTGATTGGGATGTTCTAACACACCCACCCTACTCACCAGACATTTTACCCTCCGACTATCACTTATTTCCGTCACTGGAACACTTTTTAAGAAACAAGACACTTATGGCCGGTTGCTAAAGTAAGAGTTTTCTCTAACTCAAGTTAAAATAATTTGTTTTTGTATGTTATAACATATAAAAACAAATGATTTTAACTTGAGATAGAGAAAACTCTTACGTTAGCAACCCGACATTAAAGATATAAACCATGTAAAAAAGAAAAAACTTTATGGTACACCTAATATTTACATTAATATTCCTAACGATAAAAAAAAATGGTGCTCCCCCCGATTTTAAAAGCCAGTTCCGCCACTGCTCTCTCAGTATATATTATAGCTAAGGTTTAATTTTTAAGTAAAAAATATGAACTTTTGTAGATAATTTCTCAAAAACTAGACAACGGGGAGTGTTTTAAATATGATTTTCAGACTTATTAAAACAAAATTAGTTTTAAAGGTCAATTTGGTGCAAATTAAAAATCCATTTTTTTAAATTTTTTATTTAAAATTTGACGGGAAATTTGTAAGTATTGCTAATTGCCGCTTTAGTTGCCGCATACCGACAATTTTGGCCACTGCCTTGGTGACTAAATTTTCAAAAACTAAAATGGATATAATCCTATGGTTAGAAAGATTTTGAGGTACTTATCGCCTGAAGTCAAATTGTTTTGTTGTTTTTTTAACAATTTTTTTTATTTCTTACCTTGAGTGTGACCGCCCAAATCAAATGTGGTAAATCTCATATTACCAATAGAAAGCTCTTCTGAAGCTGTAATTAAAAATAAAAATTAAATAAACATTAATTATAATTTTAATTAGTGTGTGAAAGCTTACTTGGATGTAGGGTGGGTACATGCTGTGCAAGTCGGTCATCCTTCAACATGTGCAGTAGCGTAGTCTTGCCCGCGTTATCCAGCCCCAGAAATAGCAGCTTGCCCGACTTCTTCCATAAGCCTGCACACACGTAAATAATTACACACACTTACAATCAAGACGAGTATTCGTTTGATCTGGATACGGCATACAATCAATTATATTTTCATCGATTAAGTTTTTTATTAGAATAGATTTTCCAGAGTTTGGTACACCAGTAAAAATATATCGACCTTTACGATTTGCTAAACCTAAGAAAATTAGTAAATATAAAACACAAAAAATCAAAAATAAGCTTTAAAAAATAAGTTTTTGGTGCAAATAATGGTTTAAAAGGTATCTAATTTCAAATATTAGGCTGAAATTAAGACGCAATAGGCCATAAAATTGAGTAATAATCTCATTCAAAAAAATTAAATTCCAGTCTTGCCAAATTAGAGCACAATATAAGAGTAATTAATAGGATTTAATGACTAAATAACTTACCTAAATAACCTAATACACCTGTGAACCAATCCCAGATGAACATTGTGTTTATTTCTGAAAATATAACGTCAGATATTTAGATATTCTTTGTGACAAAAATAATAATCTTTGTAAGTAAATAACCTTGATCATTGTACGTCTTTAATGACTCAGCTAATATATGAATAAAAATGATAATTAACAAATATGTAACAATGATATTTAATATTAATATGTGGCATTGAATTTACTATTAATTATAATACAGAAAATTGTCAAATACATTTGACATCTGCGACACACCAAATGTTTCGGGATTTTTAAACTAAAACTATCATATATTTTGTAAATAAAAACATGGTTATCACTTACATTTATATACGGAATTTCAACTAGTATAAATTAAATATATTTTCACTAAAATGAATCACAAATTCAGGCTTATCTAGTACTTTCGTCTTGAACGGACACTTCGCCAAAAGGAAGCATTTCAACCCGTTACGTTGGCATGTAGGGCTGCCAACTGCTAATTATTATACATTACCAACTGTATTCACTGTCCAAAAAACTAAAATAATACAATTATTTATACTTCCTTTACATAAATACCATATTTTTACACCCAAAAAACGTAATCTAAACAATTTTATATTTATTTTTATATTATTCAAATAATTTTTGTTTTTTTCGAAAATATTTTGCCCTCTAATTTTTTTTTGGATTAAACAAACAAAAACCAATTTTTTTTACAATTACTGATTACGTAGATGATTTTTTTAAATGAATAAAAGTAAGCGCGTTTATAAAAATCAATAATTAACCCAATTTCCTTGCGTGTATTTCAATACAAACAAAAATACTGTAAAGCAAACATGTGACGAACAAAAATTTTGACTTTTCGGCTTTCATTTTGATACATAAATTTTACAAGTTTTTGTTTGATTATCATGTATCATATTATTTCATCTGTTATAAAACGATGTCGAAAAAAACTAGAAATGTGAAGAAAAAAATAAGTGTTTCAAATAATTTTCCATTACCAGAAAAATCTAGATCACGTTCTTCTTCAAGATCTAATTCTAGTATTAAAAATTCATGTCATTCTTTTCATGCTGATATAAAGAATGAAAAAAGTTTATCTGGTTTTATTGAAGAAGATGATCTTTTTAAATTTTATACAGGCTGTGATTTGAGTTCTGAGGGATCTTCTTGGTCTGATGATCTTGAAGATCAATCTACAAAAGCAGTTAAAACCGAATATGATTTAGTGCAAAGACTATTATATGGGGAAGAAGCATTTAGCGTTTATAATAAAGAATTTGACCAGTGGACAAAAAATTTCAAACATTTAAGGTAAATTATAATAAAAAAATATTATTTAATATATTTGTAAGGTCAGGGACGTAGCCAGGGGGGGCATAGTCCCCCCAGGATAGTTTAAATCCTAGTTAGTTTACCTTATATAAAATATAATTTAGGTTGTTAGAAGTTTTCTTCACCTGAGGTGAAGAAAATTTATAAATTTACCGGACTTTTATTATTTAATATACTACAAAAGACCTAGAACAGGAGTCGGCAACCTGCAGCTCCGGAGCCTCATGCGGCTCTTTTAGAAAATTTTGTGGCTCTTTGAAAATTGTCTGGCTCTTTGAAAATTGTCTGGTTTTTATTTTAATATAATCTATTTTTTAATTTTCAACTTTCTGCCTGTACTATACAGGTTTTGTATTTTTCAGAATGTTTTACGGTGCAATTCGCGCCCGGTAATTCCCCGAGTTACTGCATATTCCCTTTTAGAAGAAGTTATTTGTTTCGAAAAAAAGTTATCTGTATTTGTGAATGATTTACGTGCAAAAACATTTTTACATTTTATTAATTTACAAAAACATGTTATTAATGCAATTTTTTTTTGCACATACTATTGTTAACATGAAAGAAGCTTTTCGAGATAGATTTAAAGAGTTTAGAAAATATAAAGCTACACTAGATTTTTTGACAAAACCAATTGAAGTAGATATGTAGCAATTACATTTATCACCTTCAATTAGTGGATTTGAAATCCAAAGGTTTATGGAATTATATATTTTTAAAACTTAATTCTGAACTGGAAAATTTAGAAAAAAAAGAGTAAATTTTATCTTTCCAGCATAAGTGGACCGAAATTCGCAATCTTCAAAATGTAGATAAAGTTCTTTTCGAAGCTTGGAACCGTCTTCCAGAATCGTTCAATCTTTTAAATAATTATGATTTTGGGCTACTGACAATTTTCGGATCCACATATTACTGTAAGCAAATTTTTTCACATATGAAATTAATAAAGAATCAGTTAAGAAGTAATCTTACTGACCTGAAACTAGAGTGCTGCCTTAAGTTAAAGATTACTGAATATTCACCAAAGTCTTATAGAACACTATACAGGAGCAATCATCCCATTAAAAAAATTATTATATTGTAATATAGTGGCAACTACAATAGGTATCACAAACTAAATGTATAAGTAAATATTAATTTATTGTAATACTTTATTATTTTAAAACAAATAAACAATTTTTACGTTTTTTTCTTAAATATAGCATATATTCTTTAGCGGCTCTTCCATGTTATTTTGTTTTTTTTTTTTCAATATACATTTGGCTCTTTGTCACTGAAAGGTTGTCGACCCCTGACCTAGAACGCTGTTATTTTCTACCCAAGCCATGTAATTAAGGTCGTACCAACCAATTTAGAATATCTTGTATTTTTGCCCCCCCTCCCCAAGCTAAAATCCTGGCTACGTCCCTGTATAAGGTGACCAAACGTCTCAATTTGGCCGGGGCAGTTCCAGTTTTGAATTTTTTTTCCGGCGTCCCATTAATTTCCCTTTGTGCCTCGCTCTCGAATTTTCAAAAAATAATATTAAAATGATAGTGCCACCAGAGCTGAGAATATTTGAAATGAAGTATATTATTTGCATTTTGGGAAACTCTGGCCTACACTACTGTGTTTTTCAGAGTTGCTGGCTGTGGTATAAAAATCCCAAACATTACTGTACCAAAACAAAAAGTACCAGAAGAAATAATAGCAGAGCACCACGATTCAGAAATAGAAGAGATAGATCCAAATTATGTTGAAGAAGTTAGAAGTAAAGTAAAAAAAATTGTAGTGAATAGAATATTGGATGAAATTCGTAAAAAACACATCCAAAAACAATCTAAAGAAGTTAAAAAGCGACAAACATCAAATAAAACCTTACATAACTCCTTAGAACGAAAACCAAAACAAGAACGAAGTTTTCTTCCAATAAGAACAACTGCTTTACAAGGTGTACAACCAGTTTATCAAAATAAGATCATGAGATCTCATAATTGTTCAGCAAAATGGCAAAATTCTGCCAGTGATTTAAGGATCCTTCCTGAAATTACTCCAAAACAATCAAAAGCTGAATCTAATAGAACTGTTGTAAAAAAAGTTTCTTTTGATGATAAAACTAACAAAAGAAATGTTGGTAACAGAAAATCTAGATCTGGAAGAAAGTCTTCGTCACAAGATAGAAATGTAGTACTGCCACCTATTAAAGATCATAGCGAAGAATTTCTTGTTTGCCAAAGATCAAGTTCATGTAATACTGCTCGTACTACATATAGTGACGTATCTTCTGGTAATTCAAGAAGTTCTTTATCATCCCAAATTAATGCTAGATGATTTTTGTATTTGTTTAGAATAAAATTTATAATTTTTATACAAAATTTGTTTATTTTATTCCTAACCACTAAAACAAGTATCCGAAATATTAATTAAAACCGAATTAACATAAAATAAACTAAAAATTACTTGATTTTTACTGTAAGAGTAGGTTACGCAACCACCAATACCTATCTGTATTGCAAATTGCATATAATCAAGGCGTTATTGCAAAAATTGCATATAATCAAGGCGTCAACCATTACTGTTTTTGTGAAATTATTCAAAAACGGTAAACCGTAGCTTGTAATCAGTGATGGGCGCGTAAGTTACATGATGTAAGTTACCTCATTGTTGACGCGTAAACAATTGATGTAAAGTAAACACAAAAATTCTTGTAAACAATGATTTAGACATGCGCACTTGTTTTGATTTACAGAACCTTATTTTCAATACATTTTTATAAATAATAAAATTTTAATGAAACGATTTTAAATGAAAAAGTAAGTATATAAAATTAGGACAAACCAATATACATATTAATAAAAATCGAATTTGCATCATTATACAGGTGTTACAGTCTGTTCCAAACGGTTAAGCGGAACTAGATTTTGCAATCTAGTTACTTTCATCGTTTAAATCGTGCTTTTCGGCCGTTTTGTTTAAGCTTTGTAAATCATACTTACAATAAACATTTTTTGGTGATTTTTTTCATCATTTTAAAATGTCATTTTCTTTATATGTTAATTTTTTGTGTCATTCTTATTACAAATTTCCCAATTATTTATATTTTTGTCATTAAAATATATTAAAAAAATAATTTAATTTTGACATATATACTTCGTTTCCATGGTTTCATTGTTGGAATTTTAAATTTTGACATTCCAACGTGAAAAATGAAATAACCCTAGCAAGGTCCCTTCTCGTGACAACCTAAAAGAACAAAATTCCCATTTAGTTCCGCCTAACCGTTTGAAACAGACTGTACATACAAATTAGTAAATATGAATATGAAAAATAAAAAACTTTTTTCTTTAAAAAATTCAGTCTAATTTTTTTAATAACAAAATACATTAAATTTCACCTTTAAGAAAATAAGCCTATATTTTTTAATAACGAAAAGATTCATTGCAAATTTTGCATAACGCCCTATATTTTCTTTCATTTTCTTTAATTAAAACAAAACCTAGTCCTTCAGAACTATTCCTTCGGTTTCTTCCCACCATTTTTTTAATAAATTTATTGTTTTGAACTGAATATACTTATTCATTAACTCTCTATTATTCGTATTAAATAACTAAAACTAACCTCATAATTTGACACTTTACAAAGTTTACATTGTTGACAAGTTAACCAATTGTTTACATAAGTAACGTAAACAATTAAAGTTTACGTGTAAACGCCCATCACTGCATAAAATAGACCAAAAATTACTTGATTTTTACTGTAAGAGTGGGTTATGCAACCACCAATACCTATCTGTATTGCAGAATTGCATATAATCAAGTCGTTATTACAAAATTGCATATAATCAAGGCGTAAACCATTACTGTTTTTGTGAAATTATTCAAAAATGGTAAACCGTAGCTTGTAAGGAAGATTATTTTTGAGATCTACGACTCAAAATACATAAGTATACACACTTTGAAATAAATTAGACAGAAAAAATGTTTGCTCGAAAATCGACTTTTGCTTTGCAGGTAGCATATACATACCTTGGCTAGTCTATGATCTCATAACAGCTATAGTGCGTTCGAAGGTGAGTTTGCAGTACAGGGCATTTGGTGTAGTTCTTTTTCATACTCTCTAATGGGTTTACAGAATAACGCTATCCTTTTCTTGCTAGTCGACGTTGCCAGCTCTAAAACGCGCTGATCTGTGAAGACGCAGTATTCTACAAATGGCCATTTGTTTTTGTTGAGTGTTATTTTTAGTTTTATAAGAGTTGATTTTTGTAAATAATACAAGTTTTTCATATTATTATAATTGACACATTTGACACTTTTACAACATTTGGCAACACCGCTCCCATTTGCCATAAGAGCTATACTGCAAACTCACCGTCGAACGCACTATAGAGGTAGAGCGTGTATTTCCCACACCCAGTGACACGGACTTTCGCCCGAGACAAAAAAGACATTTGTCTTGAGCCCGTAATTTTCAAGGGCTCGAATTTGGGAGGTGAGGTCCTTTTTTTTTGCTCTTCACTTGGATTTGGGAGGTGAAGTCCTTTTTTTTGCTCTTCACTTGTATTTGGGAGGTGAAGTCTTTTTTTTTTTCTCTTCACTTGGATTTGGCCGGTGAGGACCTTTGTTTTTTTGCTCTTCACTTTGAACGCTTCTAGGTTGAGGGCCCGTAAAACATAGGTTGAGGGCCCGTAAATCAAAAATGTCTTGGGCCCGGCGAAGGCTTAATCCGCCACTGCCCACACCAAGTCAATTGTACAGCAGAATGTACAGATTCCCAAGCGGTCCCCCATCCAGCTTATGAACTGAACCAACGATGCTTAACTTCGACAATCGCAGATCTAACGATGCTCCTCTTCATCAACGCCAGTGGATGTTAGAACATGTGATATGCATTCAGTACGAGTTTGAACTCGCTAGAGTAATTTTTGTTGTCCGTAGCGTTTTTTTTACGAGAAACAGTTTTTTTCTAGTGTGTTCTAAAAATGAGTGACATTCATTTTGAGCAATGGTGTGCTATCAGGTTTTGCTTCCGACTTAGGCACAGTGCCACGGAAACTTTTGCAAAACTTCAGCAGGCCTACGGTGACAGTGTTTTGTCAAGGACTCAGGTTTTTTGGTGGTTTAAGAAATTTTCAAAACGAAGAGAGTTGATTGAAGATGAATCACGCAGCGGAAGGCCTTCATCTTCAAGAACCGATTAAAATGTTGCGTTCAGATCGTCGGTTGATAGTCAAATTGATCGGGGAAGAGTTAAATTTAACTCACACTACCGTTCATCAGATTTTGACCAATGAATTGGGGATGAGACAATGCTCCTCAGCCTCCTTATCCGCCTGACTTGAGTCCTTGTGACTTTTTCTTCTTCCCAAGATTGAAAAATCACCTCAAGGGACGTCATTTTGGGACACTCGAAAACATTCAAACGTCCGTAACCGACCAGCTGAAAACTATTCCAGTATCCGAGTTCCAGCACTGCTATGAGTATTGGAAGGACCGTCTCCAGCGCTGTGTGGCTTCCCAAGGAAGTTATTTTGAGGGAGACAATATTGAATTACAATTCTATAAAAATTTTAAAAAATCAGTCCGGTTACTTAATTTACACACCTCATAGATTGTTTCTAAATTTTATTTCAGATTATCAATTTTATATAAGAAACTTACATATTATACCGTTGTGCCCCCCTCTTAATTAGTAACATAAAAACAAAAAAGTACATTTTTAAATATTTTATTCAAATGTGTACAATATAAAAACACATTTAACAACTAATTTCGACTACAGATATTTTGAGACATGTTTCTTCAAAATTTAATGTTTCTTATTCCTCCTCTTCTTCTTCTTTCCAGATTTACCTTCAATCTTCTGGCCAGCATCTTTCTTTTCCAAAGCAGGGAAATCAAAGCTAAATAAAAAGGATAAAGTTACAAAACAATTAAAAATAAAAACCAGTGTTGTTTTACTTAACTGTTACGATTTTCAAAATAATTAGTCATAAATGTAATTTGAGAAATAGCTTACACAGAAAGAGTTGTAACAGCAGATTGGTTTCCAATTTCCTCTTCAAGTTGCAGATTTTGAGTCTTTACAATCATTTTTTCAAAATCATTTTCTTGTTCCGTTTTCTTTAGCTCGTTAACCCATGAATCTATAAGATCAACAATCAAAATTTACATATCGCTCATTTGGAGAATGAGACAAAGCACAGAAATTTGGTATTAAGAAATAGGCCTTATAGACCGGGGAGCTCATGACAGTTTATGGTCCGATTTCATACAGCATGCCTTTTGGAGGAGAGAATATTTACCCTGACACAAAGAAAGGAGGGTACTAAACCCCTGAACGCTTTAAGTTATATGGAAAACTGCATTTCAACTTTCACAAAATTTTGTGTTCTTCTCTGATTTAATAATGCTTTCCCTTTTATCAAAAGAAAGTTAAAACAAATTTAAAGTCTTAAAAATTATAGGCCTGCGATTCGCAGGGTCCCAAAGGGCTCAAACGGTCACGTGATCTTAAGAAGAAATTATTTTTCGCGTTTTCATGCAGCATGCCGATGAAAAGAATTAAAGTTTGTGTCATAGAATCTCTATAAAAAAAATTTGCATGCGGCCTTTAAAAATAAATGCCGTACGAAATAATAAAAATTGGTGTGAAGGGTGAATTTTCACACATTGCAGGCTTTCGCAGGTATATAATAAGTGAATGTGGCATGCAGAGTGTGTAGGACAAATTTTGCTTTATAGTACTCACGGCAAAAGGAACGATATATTTAAAATAATTCATCGACTGTTAATCTAAGAGCTTTAAAAACAAATTTTATCTTTAAATATTTTTTGTTAATTTTAATTCGTTACCTAATACCAATATTTATTTAGGTTTCAAAATTGTGCAGTATTTTTTTTATGTAGCAAGGTACATTAAGATTTTGAAAATTGCGCCTATGGCTTCCATTGGTTGTTTTAAGTCATATACTCCGCCTCTCTAGTTTCGTATGCATGACACATAAAATGAAAATATAATTCCAACAATTCCAACTGGTTATTAAATTTACGCTCTTAAATGCATTAAATGCAACATTTGCCAAAATATAACTAAAATTTTGACAAAATAATTTAAATAAAATAAAAATGAAAAAAAAAAATTGTCTCCTCTGCCGGGAAGTGAACCCTAGTTTGCCGCGTAGCAAGCGAGCACGCTAACCATTAGAATAGGATACGCCTTCTAATATAGTGTGTTACATAACTAACTTTTGTACATCGTCAACAAAAATACACAAAAATGCGTTATTTTCTGAAAACATAATCTGATCAAAAATTCCTGTTGTACTATTCCGGTTCACACAAATGTACATTACTTAGAATTTTTTCAGGTTTTTAGTTTAAACCATCTGGGCTATAGGGCGTGGGACAAAAAAATGTGCACAATTTTGACAAGAATCGCTTCAAAATAATTTATTTTGCAAAAATAAAATTTTGGTCGTTAATCCACGTACTAAGGGCTTTCATTTGATACCCTACTCAGAATTTTAAATAAATATATATTTTTTCGATGAGCAGATATTTGTTTATATTTTTAGGGGGATATGTTTTTTTAGATGTTTTAGTATTTTTCCTATGTGCGGGTCAAAGAGTTTTATAAGCATGCCAAATTTCAGACAGACAGACGACAAAATGACAATGAGGTATAAGGGTCTTCTGGTTATACCTACAAAACCCTAAAAATGTCAAAAACATATAATTCTTTATTAAAGAAAACAAAAGAAAACCATGAATATTGCTGCTAAAACATCTTAAAAAATAATTTCCCTAAGATAACAACAAAAGAATATGATCTTGATAAATCTTAAGTTTTACACAGTTCAATTAATTGATCAACAAATTGATCTAGTTTATTGTCAATTAATTGAAAAATTTATTGGTAACCTTGGGAACAAAAACGTCACCTTACACACATCAATTTATTTATCTATTTTTTTGAAAATTTTTACATTATCAACTGTAAAACATGTTGATATATTTATCAAAATGAAAATATTGAAAAAATCACAAAATTACGAGCTGTGAACAAAAACAAAAGAAATAACCTAGATGGTGATAAATAAGAACGTTTGAGGTTATGTTAGATTGGCAACCGAAACAAAAATAATATGTTTCGAGGTTATGCTACAACTAAACAGTTGGCAATATCTTAACAGATAAAAATATACCTAGAATTCCCTAAAAAATTGATGAAAAATTGACGAAAAATAGAACTTGTTCTATTTTCAAAATAAATTGATCAAATTTTATGTCAATTAATTGATCAATTAACTGACGAAATTTTTACGCTTTACACACATCAATTAATTGAATGTCAACTTTTTCAATTAATTGAATCGTGTAAAACCCACTTTAGAAAAAAATCTAAATAGTGAGATATTAGTAACGTTCCGCCACTTACTTTTTTTAGTCTTCGTAATTGTCCCTTCATTGAACCACATTGAATTTAAATCCTCTTCCTCCTCAGTTTCTTTTTCCTCATTCCCAAATTTAAATTCACCATTTTCCACAAAGACAAATTCTTTTTCTGGTTTTTCCTGAACGTACGGGTTTGGGTAGTCTTTTGGTTCGCATGGAATCCATTTCTTTTCACGGGATTTTTGTTTTTGTTTTTTCTTTCCTTTAGATACGGTCTTTTGTTCGTCCATCACTCTTGCAGCCTTCCATCTTTGATTTAAGCGATATGTGACCCTTTCTTTGGGCTGGGCCCCTTGAAGGGGAACCAAAAGCGGGAAGGCTACGCTGGTACAATAAGCATTTGGATCGTAGGTTTCTTCAGAAGACTAAAAAATTACATGAACATAAAAAAATTGATGTGAAGTGTGAATATTCACACATTTCAGGGTTTCGCAGGTATATAATAAGTGAAGGCGGCATGCTGAGTGTGTAGGACAAATTTTACTTTGTAGTAATCACGGCAAAATAAACGATATTTCTAAAATAATTCATCGTCTGTTAATCATATAATAAGACTGGTTATTAAATTTACGCTCTTAAAAATTAAATACAACATTTGTCAAAATATAACTAGAATTTTGACAAAATAACATAATAAAAATGCAAAAAAAAAAAACAGAAAAAATAAAATTCACTCCGTACTCGAAACTAGAAACCCTTCGTTTTCCAGCGCATTATAGCTTACGACACCAGTGCTCCAACCCATTACGCTATCGCACGCCTTGCATGTGAGTGTCTTACATTGGTATAACTTTTGTACTTTGTGAACCAAAAATCACAAAAAATGCGTTATTTTCCGAAAACATAATCTGATAAAAAATTCCTGTTGTACTATTTCGGTTCACACCAATATACATTACTTAGATTTTGTTTAGATTTTTAGTTTAAACCATCTGGGCTACAGGGTGTGGGACAAAATTTTTTTTGCACAATTTTGGCAAAAATCGCATCAAAATAATTTATTTTGCAAAAATAAAAATTTGATCGTTAATCCACGTACTAAGGGCTTTCATTTGATACCCTACACAGAATTTAAAAAAAATATTTTTGTTTTCGATGAGCATATATTTGTTTATATTTTTAGGGGGGTATGTTTTTTAGATGTTTTAGTATTTTTCCTATGTGCGGGTCAAAGAGTTGTATAAGCATGCCAAATTTCAACTCTCTAGGTTTAGCCGTTTGGCTACAATTTTTACCGAACAGACAGACAGACAGACAGACAGACGACAAAATGACGGTATAAGGGTTTTTTGGTCATGCCTACAAAACTCTAAAAATTTATGTGAAGTGTGAATTTTTACATATTTCAGGATTTTGTAGGTATTTAATAAGTGTAAGAACGTAACATAATACTGGATGTCAAGGAATATCTGTTCTATAATCACTTCAAAATCAACATTTTTTTGATAATCATTTTTATTCGTTATTTGAGTACAACGAGCTTCCATTTAATTTTTTAAACAAAATAATTTGCAAAAAATCGCAATCAAATCTTCATTAGATTAATAAGAAATAAATTGATAAACGGCTCAATTTTTTTCAATTTCAAAAACGTATTTCTCACTATTAACCCTTTACCGCATAGTGTGCCATATATGGCACATTGCGATTTTTATTTTTTATTTTACTTTTAAAACTGAATCAGAACGTTACTTCATGAATGTTCATATATGCCACATACACAGCAATGGATCCTGCAGTATCTCAAGTAATGGGCTGCAATAGATTTGAAGATATCAAGCGGAATTTGCACTTCAACGTTAATTTATTGAGAAAGGACAACTAGAAGATACGACCTTTTCTTTAAAAAATTCGAGGGCGACTGCTTTTAATCCCTAATGAAGAACACCTAGCAATTGACGAGCAAATAATACGGAATCATTTTCTTTTGTAACATAATGTAGAATCATAATGTTCCATGTATGGCACAAACCCTAAATTATTATTTTTTCATAAAAATAATAATTAATATTTTAAATATATTTTTTTAATTAATTTTTCTATCAATAAGAACCAATTCCTGATGCTCATGAATTATTTCAGCTAAAAATAAAAATTCATGCAGTAAAGGGTTAACAGGGTGTTATTTGTTTTATAAGTATTTCATTACTATAAATGATATATTCTCTTTGATACATCAAAAACAAAAATCTAACGCCATTCAAACAATAGGTTCATCACAGCGTGTAATAGTACCATGTTTTCAAAAAGAAATTACATAAAGGTTGGCTGTGGAAAAATAAAATAATGTGTACTGCAAGCTTTAACAGTCAATTAACTGTTATCACTGTTGTTGTTATAAGTGTCTATTGAAAACGCTGTGCCTAAACGTTAGTCAATTGTTATATAAAGCTTGCAATAGACATTATTTTATTTTTCCACAGCCAACCCTTATGTAATTTCTTTTTGAACTCATGGTATAATAAAATAACTAAATACTCCAACACTATACTGTCTAACCCGTTTCGCAACTCTATCAAAAAAAATAATATATTTTTAATTTCAAAAAAGATGCGCACTCTTAGATATAAATACAAAAAATATAATATAACATTATTAGTAGAGCCCTGCAAATCCGCGGATATCCGCGGATATCCGCCATTTTTCTGCGGATGCGGATAAATTATCATTTAAATCGTGCGGATGCGGATTTTATATCATATCCGCTTATCCGCAATATCCGCGTGAATATAAAATCTTCGGTTGGACGCCTCTTCCTACGGAAGACGCGTTTAGAACCCCAAAAATGTATCGTTGGCATTTGTATTGGGCTTATGCAAGAGTAAAATAATGATACAGGCACTTTTTACTTTTTTATAAAATTCGTAGATACAACAATTTCTTTGGATTTATTGCCAGTTTATTAATTAAAAAATAATTATGTAATGTCTGTTCTTTTGGTTTAGGCGGAACTAGATTTTCAATTCTAGTTACATTTACCGATTGATTGAAGCTTTTGATCATTTTGTTCAGGAAAAACCAACTATATATAAAAAAATAGCTAATGACAATGAATTTAAGAATTTAATTTTATTATTAAAAACTCATTCTTATAAATTTGCTGATCTTATAGGACTTTCCTCGTTATTTATTGGTCAGAAATGTGATAAATTAATCTGTTTAATTATTTCTAAATATAGCTGTTCTAAAACAATAGTGAGATATCTTAAAAAACTAAGTTTTTGAGATATTACTGTTTCAAGTTTTACGATTTATATAAACTTAGTTTAAGAGTCGAATAATTGTAATTTCCATCTTTATTTTTTAATTTATATAATTTCAGTACGACGTTACATAGAAAACATATTTCTAGACATATTTCGGATGCGGATCGGATGCGGATACAGAAAAACGTATCCGCGCAGGGCTCTAATTATTAGTTATAATTTAGCCATGAATTAAAAAAATAATTAATTTTGCCAAAGACACAAAAACTGCAATATTTTTCAAAAACACAATCTGATCAAAAATTCGTCTCGTACGTTTCCAGCTCAAATCAATGTACAATACATTACCTATAATGTTTTCAGATTTTTAGTTTAACCCCTTTTAAAAAGGGGCCGAGACAAGAACTTTTTTAGCACATTTTTGGCTAAAATCGTGTTAAAAGAAACGAATTTAAAAAACTGCTTATTACTCCTTCATCAATGTCTGAAGAACTTTCTTTTGATACCACACAATTAATTTTAAAAAAATATTTTATTTCATCAACGACAAAAAAAATCGATATTTTACGAAAAACTTATCTTATCGAAAATTCCTGTTGAACTATTCCGGTTCCCACGGTTTTCAGTTAAAAAAAAAAAAAATCAGAATAGTTGATCTAAAAATCTGAAAAAATCTCAATAATGTACATTTTTGGGAACTGGAATAGTTCAAGAGGAATTTTTGATCAAATTATTATTTCGAAAGATTTTGAGAGGGATTTTTTTTTTGATTTATTAATTTTTCAAAAAAAAAAGATCTCAAGACGTGGATTATGGAACGAAAAGTATTTTTTTTTAATTTCTTTATTTTAACACGATTGTAACTAAAAATGTACTTAAAAAACCTTATCCCGCATCTTTTACCTCCCCCCCCCCGCCCCGTTAATCTAAAAATCTGAAAAAATTCTGAGTAATGTACATTAATGTGAACCGGAATAGTACCACAAGAATTTTTAATGTGATAATTATTTCGAAATAATCGAATTTTTTTGCAACACCATAATTACTATATTTATTTGACTAATTGGAGCACTGGATCGTTAGGCTTGATACGAGGGCATCTCAAATACGGTTCTCAAGTACAAGTATTTAGATGAAAGCACGTGGATTATACTTTCAAAATTTAATTTTTAATATACACCTACAATTTGTTATTACTTACTAAATACCTACAAAACCCTGAAAAGTATGAAAATCCACACTTCAATTTTTATTTAATATGATATTGTTTAGTACTGGAGAAATTGACCCCCACTAACCCCCCCCCCCTGGAGTCTAGGCATATTGTTGTGGACATCCGATACCTTTTTGATAAGAAAATTAAAGAAAATAGCGATAAAAATTTCTAAGTAATAAACATTATTCTTGTGATATCTAGAATAACAATTGACCAAAATAGCACGCAATAAAACCATTGTTACCAAAAACAAACAAAAATTAAGTAACAGTGTTGACCTTACCATGTCCCAAGATTCCTTGCTGGTATTTATGATTTTACCATCTTGACCAGAAGGTTTTTCAGTCTTTTTTACTTGTAAATAATTAAAATATTTTCCTCTGTCTTCACATTCTTTCTTATGGTTCTAAAAAAATGTGTATAATTTATTTGAAATGTAATTTAAGACATTATTGCGTACCTCTAAATCTGCTTCTGGAACGATATGAGTCGTATTATAAGGGCAAATTCTGAAGTCTTTTAACTTAAAATTCTTGGCACATTTTACCAAATGGGGTTGTATACGGAATTTTAGAATTCGGTGGGATTTATCGAAAGGGCATGTCACCAATTCTTCGTGCCTAAAATGTGCCATAAAATTCAAACTTTTCATAAACACGAAAGTTTATTACTTATAAAGAACTATTTTTAACTAATTATTATATATTTTAAATTAGTTACTTACGGATTAAGCATGTTTCAAACTTTATTATGGCACGGAATAAAACAAAACAATAAATTTGAGCCTTAACACAACACACTAGCTTACGACTTACGATAAACTGCGAGTAATATCCGCGTTTGCGCATTACGCCAAAAACAAAAGAGTGGGAGTAATACTTCTTCCAATATGGGGACCAATTTTGAAATGTTGGAAAAGTTCTGAAATAAAGATTTTATGGTCTCTATGCTGAATGGATAAAATTTACCCTTAAATGAAATAAAAGTGAAGAACAAATAATTGATGTGAGGTGTGAATTTTTATGCATTTCAGGGTTTTGTAGATATTTAATAAGTAGGCTTACCATACGTCCCGATTTGAGCGGGACTGTCCCGGTATGAAGGTATGGTCCCGGCGTCCCGGCCAGTTTGTCATTTTGACCCGGATATTTCGTAAAAATTAAAAAATTGCAAAATATACACGCAGTGCAAGCAGTTCACTTTTGTAAGAACAAACTAAGAGGAAATTTAGTTTTCAACAGTTTGCACCTTTGAAACTGTATGTCATGTTGGAATTACAGAAAAATAATTTGAAACGCCATATTATAAATATGTCATTTAAAAAAATATCATTTGTCATATTTCATTTTGAATAATGACATATTAAATATTTTGTAAATGTAATACTAACCTAAAATAATGCAAACATAACCCAAAACTGTAAAGCCTTTTTTACAATATAACCAGTTTCTAAAAGTCAGTAATACACTATCAAAATAGCCAAAATAACCAGATCTATGTTCTAATTCAAATTAAAAAAAGTAGATAGCGCTGCGAACCGAGTACGATTTACACTGGACAAATACAGTATAGCGGAAAATTTAAAATAAAGTCTGTTCCAAATGGTTAGGCGGAACTAGATTTTGCAGTCTAGTTACTTTCATCGTTTAAATCGTGCTTTTCGGCCGTTTTGTTTAAGCTTTGTAAATCATACTTACAATAAATATTTTTTAGTTAAGGTTAATATCATTTTAAAATGTCATTTTCTTTATATTTTGATTTTTTGTGTCTTTTTAAATACAAATTTCCCATTTATTTATTTATTTATTTTTTTTCATTAAAATATGTAAAAAAAATAATTTAATTTTGACATATGTCATTCGTTTCCATGGTTTCATTGTTGGAATTTTAAATTTTGACATTCCAACGTGAAAAATGAAATAACCCAAGCAAGGTCCCTTCTTGTGACAACCTAAAAGAACGAAATTCCCATTTAGTTCCGCCTAACCGTTTGAAACAGACTGTAAGTTATAATCCGTCTCAATTTGTAATACGAAACTAGATCTGGTTACTTTGGTGACTGTTGTGGTGTAAACAGACTTTGGCGTATCCATGTGAATCAATACTATGACAATATTATAAATGTATTGTCAATATACAACATAAAAAATGAATTTTCACTGTTAGTTCCGTATTACAAAATGAGACAGATAATACAACTAGGGCATGGGCGTAGTAACTGGGTTAGCAAGTTTTTTTTTAATTTAAAAAAGGTTAATAAGATATTGAAATAAAAAAATCTTGATAGGGGCCGTTATTGTTCAAGTGAAAATACTTCACTTTCCAAATATGCTCCAACGAATTATATGAAGGGGGGCGTTGATCCTTTTTCCCCCTGACACATCGACTAAAATATTCGCCCAGTCAAATGATAAAACTGTTTTAAACAACTAATTACTCGATTCAGATAAGATAAAGTGGAAATCTGACTTCGGCATAACCTTCACACGAGTCTGTTCGTTCGGTACAAATTGTGACCAAGCGGCTGATTTAGAGAACTGAACATAAGTAAGAAAAATATTGAGACTTCAAAAATATATCCCGCGAAAAATATAAATAAATATGTATTTATCGAAGAAAAAATCAAGTGAAAGTTTTTGATACATGGATTAACAATTAGGTACATTTTTTATCAACAAATAAAGGAATTATTATTTGATATAAACATCAAAATCCAACAGCAGGGGTGTCGAACTGATTTGGGTCGCAGTCTATTTTACATACAAAATGATAAGCACTGACGGAACTTTAAATATCCCGAAGGGTTTCTTGACATTTCTTTATAAAGAGAAAAAGGGAAGAGAGTATATTTTACATTTTTAAATATATTTTTCCCCTAAATAAGCTCAAGCGCGTGTCCTCGAAAATTGATTCGGCCCTCCCCAAGACAAAATCCTGGCTGCGCCACTGTGGAGGCCTTACAATTTAACAACAACCCTTGGATGTGTCGATTAATAAACCATTTAATAATTTTATGCGGGAAGAGTGGATCAAACGAATGATAAAGCCAAATCACGATGTTACAGCTACAGGACGTATGAAATAGACGACAATTTCAGAAGTACCTGGCTAAAAAAATTATGGAAAGCTGTATATGCTGTTCACTTTTGTAAGGAAAAACCAGATCTATATACAGTAGAACCTCGATTATCCGGACTAGGTCGGGGATGAAGGTAATCCGGATAACGAAAAATCCGGATAATCGAAAAAAACATCGTACATTAAGCATGAATCTTTTTTTTATTGATATACATATATACGTTCAGTAAACTGTGTAATTTTTTCATTTTGTTTTTTTATATCCGATATTGTGGAAGTGCCGACGCCATATTTATCAGACCAATAACGTCCTGAGTCACGTCACTTTTAAAGATGGTACAACACGTTTTCTTCTCGATGACATATCGGTAATATCAAAAGAAAATATTTAAATCGCACGTCATGGTGTGAAAATCGGCACACAGCAATTTGTATGGTTGTAAGAAAATACAGACTAAGCCTATTAGTTTCAAATAAACTGCCCTACAAATTGATGACAAAATACACTTTATGATAATACATTACAAGCCGAGTTCTCGCGAAGTTCAACATGACATCGATCCAGATCGGGATCACTCCGGTCACTGCTCACAATCGCCCGACCAATCGTATCCTTGAAACTATACAGTGAGCCGTGAGCCGGCTCATTTCAATTTGGTGAACCGTGTCACTTCGGTCAGTGTACTGAGCCGGCTCGTTCATGAACGACCCATCTCTAGTTATGATCTTTATAATTAATTAAGATTAATTTTTCAACATGACATAAGCCAAATGATGACATATTTTAAATAATGTGACATATTTAATTATTTTTGAATACCAACATGACATATAATTTTAAAGGTGCAATCTATTGAAATCAAAATTTCCTCCTAGTTTGGTTTTACAAAAGTGAACAGCATATAAAAGAAACGAGGATTATAAAGCCTTTTAAGAAATGCGGTATAAGAAACGCATTGGATAGTATCGAAGATTTGGTTTTTTGAAATATTTTTTCTAAAAATTGTCATTGTTGTATAATACAATCAGCTGATGGTTCGACAACCATCTTGATGACGTATTATTACCTTAAAACTCGGGAACGGCTGAACAGATTTTGATGCGGTTTCCTTCAGCGTATTGGACATATCTCTGGAAAGATTTTAAGACATATATCGAAGAAAGAACTATTTTGGGGTGAATAAATAAAATAAATAAATAAATAAAAATTTACAAATATTTTATTGATTACATAAAATTATAATTAAATTAAATCAAGTACCAGAAATATTTAAATATTTCAACTAAAATTAATTTTAATTTAAAATAGAATTAACTTAAATCTTAAATTTAATGTAATACAGCTGCCAATTAATTCGATTCCACATCCTGGAAAAAAAATTAATTAATTAAAATATGTTTTAAAATTAAATCAAGGAAAGAAAAAATATTTAAAATTTTATATTACTTACAGTTGGGTCACAATCTGCACAGTGCCAAGAATACCCCCTCCTTTTTGGGGATTTTTTAACAGGGGGCTCCAGACAGGTAAAATGATAGCATTTCATGCATTCATCACATCTGAAAAATAATTCATTTTAAATATATATTATATTTCTTAAATATACTGATGACTTCACAGAATATAAATTGTTTTAAAAATATCATTCTGATACAGTGAATTTATTTTTTAATGCAACATGACTATGTCATTACCATGGATACAGTTTTTGACAGCAATATAAATCGTGTTCATTTTCATTTGCAACATAGACAGTTAGTGTGTATACTTTTGCTCATTGCTGATTTAAAAATTAATCAACATGTATACATATGAAGAAAAAATAATGATAGTAACTTGGTATAACTCCCAAATGAGTTTAAGAGAAGTTTCTGCTGTAGTTAGTGTAACTTATCCAGATCGGCCAATACCAAATCCCTCTACAATTTCAAGACTAGTTAATAAATTTCATCGCGAAGGATGTCTTAAGTCAAAACATAATAAAAAAATTTATGTGAAGTGTGAATTTTCACACATTTCAGGGTTTTGCAGGTATTTAGTAAGTGAATGATGATTATTTTGGATGCGAAAACAAATTTTATATTTAAATATTTTTTTTGTTAATTTTAATTCGAACGCCTAATACCATTATTTAAGTTTCTAAATATGTGCAGTATTTTTTTTTTATATAGCAAGGTTCATTAAGAATTTTAAAAATTGCGCCTATGGCTTCCATTGGTTGTTATAAGTTCCGTCCCTCTGATTTCGTGTACATTGAAACAGAATTAAATTATAATTTAAACAATTTCCACTGGTTATTAAATTTACGCTTTTAAAAATTAAATGCAACATTTGCCAAAATATAACTAGAATTTTGAAAAAATAATTTAAACAATGAAAAATTAAAAAAAAAAAAAAACAAAAAATAATATAGTCTCTCCTCCTCTCACAGGGTTCGATCCCTTTCGGATCGGGTTACTTGGTTGAAAAATCAACGACTAATACCACTACACCAGCACACACGTTCCAGTGTGGCGTGTTACAAAGCTATAACTTGTGTACATTATTAGCCAAAAATCACAAAAAATGCGTTTTTCTCCAAAAACATAATCTGATCAAAAATTCCTGTTGTACTATTCCTGTTCACACCAATGTACATTACTTAGAATTTTTTCAGATTTTTAGTTTAAACCATCAGGGCTACAAGGTGTGGGACAAAAAATTTTTTGCACAATTTTGGCAAAAATCGCTTCAAAATAATTTATTTTGCAAAAATAAAAATTTGATCGTTAATCCACGTACCAAGGGCTTTCATTTGATACCCTACTCAGAATTATAAAAAAATATTTTTTTTTTTGATGAGCACATATTTGTTTATATGTTTAGGGGGATATGTTTTTTAGATGTTTTAGTATTTTTCCTATGTGCGGGTCAAAGAGTTGTATAAGCATGCCAAATTTCAACTCTCTAGGTTTAGCAGTTTGGCTACAATTTTTACCGAACAGACAGACAGACAGACAGACAGACAGACGACAAAATGACGGTATAAGGGTTTTTTGGTCATACCTACAAAACCCTAAAAAGAACAACATCCCACGTGCTTACAGAATAGAAGCAGTTGGAAATATTATTACAAGTGGAAGAAAACAATCAAAATACTTAATACTCCGACTATATAGTCGGATTGCTGATAGGTGACTGTTCGTTGCTACAAGTATCGATGTACAATACTATATGCTTTCTCTGTCTATATCATTATAATTATTTGCATACCCATAGTAACGTATAGTGACGTAAGTTGACAACTAACCTTCAAAATTATTTGAATAAAAAACAAAGCATTAGAAAGAAACGGCATGATTCATAGATATCTTTACTAATTAGAGCACGAAAATAAATTCACAGCAGTACTCAAACAAACAAAATTATTTATTTTAAGGTAATAATTATAAATAAGGAAAAACTTATACTCATACGTAAATTTTGGATTATAATTTGTTGTTTCATTAAATTAAATTTTTATGTTTCCCCTAAGTACAAAGTAATAAAATACTAAGTAAAAATATATTTATTCATATAATATATTGCTACAAGTTATATTTAAATGTTTATTTATATTTTTTTAAAATTAGTTACTGTAATGCATGATATCGTTGTCATCTGAACTATCGCTGTCATTTCTTGTATGTATTATTATTGGATTAATATCATCAACAATCCTTTCTCTTTCCCACCATTCATTTATTAAATTTTCGATTTTTTTAACAGATTTTGCCCAAGTTTCACAATTAATTTGATCACAGGCTACTTGCTACATTTTCAAAACTTCGTTATCACTATATCCGTTTTGACCAATATGTTGTATCATAATATTTTTTTGTTATACCCCAAATTAGTTCAATGGGGTTAAACTGGCAGTGATAAGGAGGTAATCTTAGTACTTCATGACCATACCTTTTGTGCCAATGTATCAATAAAATAAACTGGTTCAGATTTTAATTTCCTTCGTTTTCTCGTGATTTTGTTAGTGAGAAGTTCAGATTTATTACATTTTATAATTCTACGAATTGTTGATTCCGAAATCTTCCAAGGCAGCTGCTACTCTTTGATGGATACAAGATAGAGAAATAAGTGGCCCATTGTTCTCTTTTTCGGAATTAAAATATTCCAGCAGATTTAAAACTAAAGTTTGTGAATTTAATAATTGGCCGCAAGCTATATTAATTAATATTATTAACAGACACTGACAGCTAAGACAAATAACAAAAAACATTTTTAAAATCGCTGAAAAATTGTAACTAGATTATTATATGAATTCACTACTTGATACATACATGTAACAGTCACCTATCAGCAATCCGACTATAGGAGTAATATTTTTAATTTCTGGTTAAAAATCTACTCTTTTGATAATAAATGTTGCGTTCTATATTTATTTTCTTTTGTTACTATTATTATGGGACAAATTAAATTCATCAACTGCTACTATTATTATGGGACAGAGGGAGTATTAATTTTATTACCTGACCAAATTCGCGTTACTTCCAACACCATTACAAACATCGCAGTTTGTCATCGTATCGCCCTTTTTGGCGGAACCTCCGCCCCCTGAGAGGCGACTATTAGCTGCAGCAGAAGGAGGAGTAACTGGAATAACCACCTGGGGCACCTTGGGTTCTTCAACGATCGGGGGTTCTTCCGCTGGGACGTAAAAACATTGAGGATTTGAAGTAGATGCCACTTCACCAGCCGGCATCGGAATTGGTTTGATCTAAAAAGTAAATTAAAATAAATATTTTAGAACCAATAAAGACACCTCAAATACACGTCTAATAAATATTCATTTTTAATTCAATTCCAGGATAACTTCTCATAAATTATAAATTGTTCTTCTTATTACTTAATTATTTATTATTATTATTTATGTATTATAATTATACCATGAGTTCAAAAAGAAATTACATAAGGGTTGGCTGGTAATGTCAACAGCAAGCTTTAGAATTAATTAACTGTCATCACTGTTGTTGTTGTCATTGAAAATTCAACTAATCTACAATTATAATGTTTTTTTTACAATGGAACACAAAAAATGTATGATTGAATCATATTTTCGAAATGGTGTTCTAGAGAACGGCGAATGGACTTCCAGTACGGTGTCATGTTTAGAGAAATTTCGGCTACAATTTCCAGATCACTTAGGCCCCGCTTTGCGTCGTTTCGTTTTGCGTTGTTTCGAACTTGCGTCGCTCCTAAAAATGCAACAATTTTCTCTCTGCGTTATAGATTTTTTGAAGTTGCGTCGTTCAATTTTTATTTTTTAAAATTTTTTTTTTTTTGTGTAAAATATTTTTACGTCCGGACCATTTGACAACAATATAAATTCACCATTTTCATGAGGTTTGTTCCATTAAATGTAGGGTGACCATTCGTCCCGCATCTTAACATTTTGTCCCGCAAAAGTCCCGCATTTTAACATTTTGTCTCTCATTTTGGATTTGGGAGGTGAGGACCGACTTTAGGTTGATAAGGTTATGATCATTATAATTAAGATATAATTTTTCATTATGACATATGTCAAATGGATCGTCATTTTAAAAATGTGACATTTTTTAATACCAACATGACATACAATTTCAAATACTATTGAAAAAGACTATTTCAAACTATTGAAAACAAAATTTCCTGTTAGTTTGTTCTTACAGAAGTGAACTGCTTATAGTTTATCACCATAAACAGTGCAAATGTTTTATGTAGCAACTGTAGCAATTTTTTTATGGTACTCATATAATCCGTCTCAATTTGTAATACGAAACTAGATCTGGTTACTTTGGTGACTGTTGTGGTATAAACAGACTTTGGCGTATCCGTGTGAACCAATACTATGACAATATTATAAATGTATTGTCAAAAAACAACATAAAAAATGAACTTTCACTGTTAGTTCCGTATTACAAAATGAGACAGATAATACAACATTAAACAGCATAAAAATGTTTTGATGAAAATTCTTCCGTCTTTTTAAAATGAAACGAAAACAATAATTAGGTATAAGCAGTTTACTTTTGTAAGAACAAACTAGATCTGGTTATTTTGGTTACTTTTATAGTGTGTTACTGACTTTAAATGTCAATTAAAAATATTCCTTACGCTGTAAAACCGACATTAGGTTGATAAGGTTATGATCACTATAATTAAGATATCATTTTTCATTATGACATATGTCAAATGGATCGACATTTTAAAAAAGTGACATTTTTTAATACCAACATGACATACAGCTTCAAAGGTGCAAACTATTGAAAACAAAATTCCCTCTTAATTTGTTCTTACAAAAGTGAACAGCTTATACTCAAGATTACAGAGTTTAATCAACACGCAAAGGACGTTTGTTTAACTCAGCGAATAAGTCGTGACTATAGTGCGTTCGAAGGTGAGTTTGCAGTATAGCTCTTATGGAAAATGGGAGCGGTGTTGCCAAATGTTGTAAAATTGTCAAATGTGTCAATTATAATAATATGAAAAACTCGTATGATTTACAAAAATCAACTCTTATAAAACTCAAAATAACAGTCAACAAAAACAAATGTCCATTTGTAGAATACTGCGTCTTCACATATCAGCGCGTTTTAGAGCTGGCAACGTCGACAAGCAAGAAAAGGATAGTGTCATTGTGTAAACCCATTAGAGAGTATGATAAAGAACTACTCCATATGCCCTGTACTGCAAACTCACCTTCGAACGCACTATAGTTCGCATACTGCACTAATAATAAAAACGAGAAAACTTTTCGGTACACCTAATATAAACAAGACATTACATCACAAAATAATCTTAAAATAAAAGTCCTATCGCAAATTGTACCGATTTATCCAACAGAATGTTTTAAATCTAAGTTTTGCTTAGTTTTAAAATTAAAATTACCTTTATAGTTATCCTACGTAGCGTGTTATTAGGATTCTCAATATCCAAACTCTTTTTCTTCCTTTTTCTTTTATGTTCCTTTGATGGATTCCCATCATCTGGTGAATATCTATTCCTGTGTTTATCCCTCCTTCTTTTTTTCCCCGATTTCCCACTCATTACATAACAATTCTGATCGATTTCAGTACCAATCTCACAGACAATCGAAGCATTCGCGTTATCATTATAGGAATTGGAAAAATCAAAGGAATTACTTACTTGAGTTTCTTGAGGTTCAGGATCAGGATAGGGTTCAACAGGTTTAATCTTAACTTTCGGTGTAAATACTTCTTCATTTTCCTTACTATGACGAGTACGACCACGTCTTATACCTTTGTCTTTCACATCAAGTTCAGAATCGGAACTCTTATCACACTCCGAACATTGCCAACCGTAGAGTTTAGATTTTTTAGGAAGGCGGGTTAAGGGAGGATTCAAACAGTTTAAGTGATAATACAGGTGGCAAGTGTCACATTTTGCTAACAAATGCTGATCACGACGTTGTCTGCATATACCGCATTCATTCAGCAATAGTGGATCTAAAAAACAATCATATTAGTATACATTAGAATTATGTGTCCGTTTATGTTGGACGGTGATAAATGATAAAAGCGGCGATACTACCGAAACAGTAATATATAATGCATTGGTTTCTATGTAAAGTCGGTTTTACACAGTTCAGTTTAATGACCAATAAATTGATCTAAATTTTTATCAATAGACCATATTAGTGTGTCGTCACATACATGTGCTGCCATCTGAGAGCTGAATCCTTTGGAAGTTTAAAATACATGTCACAATACTTTTTTTTTTATTACCTTAATTTTATGAATACTTTCAATTTTGGAGCAAAAAATATGTATTTTTAATAAATATATACTAATATATATAATCTGTCTCAATTTGTAATACGAAACTAGATCTGGTTACTTTAGTGACTGTTGTGGTGTAAATAGACTTTTGTAGAATCATGTGAACTTGTAAATCTGGCTTTTAAAAGTATGGTTAAGTTTCATCATATTGAGGTTATTACTAAATTGACATGTCAAAATTGTGATTGACATGCCAAATATTTTGAATGTATATATTAATATTTATTTCATCAAACTTTCGATTATTACTCGTAGAATAGTAAAAAAATATTACGATTATCAATGAAATATCGTGATAAAATATAAAAAACAAAAATACATATTATATAATAATAATTTATCATTTTATTGTGCTGCCCTTAAAATCTAATTCTTGTTTTGCAAAATTTAATAACATATTTATAAGCTGTTCACTTTTGTAAGAACACACTAGATCTGGTTATTTTGGTTACTTTTATGGTGTGTTACTGACTTTAAATGTCAATTAAAAATATTCCTTACGCTGTAAAACCGACTTTAGGTTGATAAGGTTATGATCACTATAATTAAGATATTATTTTTCATTATGACATATGTCAAACGGATCGACATTTTAAAAAAGTGACATTTTTTAATACCAACATGACATACAGCTTCAAAGGTGCAAACTATTGAAAACAAAATTCCCTCTTAGTTTGTTCTTACAAAAGTGAACCGCTTATAAACAAAAATATTCATTTTTTGAATGTAAATCCCAAATTTTCTTATTTTCAATGTTATGTTCTTATTTTGGTTGTATAAAAATACTTTTCAATTAAAAAAATAAATTGACATATAATTTAATGTCAAATATAAGCTGTTCACTTTTGTAAGAACAAACAAAATCTGGTTAATTTGGTTACTTTTATAGTGTATTACTGACTTTAAATGTCAATTAAAAATATTCCTTACGTTGTAAAACCGACTTTAGGTTGATAAGGTTATGATCATTATAATTAAGATAACATTTTTCATTATGACATATGTCAAATGGATTGGCATTTTAAAAAAGTGACATTTTTTAATACCAACATGACATACAGCTTCAAAGATGCAAACTATTGAAAACAAAATTTCCTGTTAGTTTGTTCTTACAAAAGTGAACAGTTTATATGAATTGTCAAATGTTTTGAAAGGTGCCATTTCAGCAGTACCACCCTAAGATGATATTTTAAATAGACAACATAAAAAATGAAATTTTCCTCTTAGTTTCGTATTACAAATTGAGACAGATAATACAGTCCAGATACTTTATATTATAGAATAATGCTTTTATAAATATATAATTAAGGATTCGAAGATATATTTATAGGTTACGTTTTTAAATAATATGAAAATCTTTAGTATTTATTTAATTAACACTAAGTAATCATTAATATTTTGTTTTAGAATGCATATTGGTGTATTGTTTTGCTCCAAATTGCTGCAAATTTTATGTTGAAATATTTTTTTTGTTAATTTTAGTTCGAATGCCTAATACCATTATTTAGATTTCTAAATATGTGCAGTATTTTTTTATATAACAAGGTTCATTAAGATTGAAAATTGCACCTATGGCTTCCATTGGTTGTTTTAAGTCATAACTCCGCCCCTCTGATTTCGTGTGTTCAATTTCAACAATTTCTACTAGTTATTAAATTTACGCTTTTAAAAATGAAATGCAACATTTGCCCAAATATAACTAGAATTTTGAAAAAATAATTTAAATAAAATAAAAATGCAAGAAAAAAACTGACAAAATAAAATTGACTCGAGATCGGATCGAACCCTACTTTGCAAATTAGAACGCGAGAGCGCTAACCATTACACTATCAAATCATGCTGGATTACTGCTTTACATAAGCTAAAAAATGGTCAAGCAAGACTCAAAAAATGCGTTATTTTCCGAAAACATAATCTGATCAAAAATTCCTGTTGTACAATTCCGGTTCACACCAATGTACATTACTTAGAATATTTTCAGATTTTTAGTTTAAACCATTTGGAGTACAGGGTGTGGGACAAAAAAATTTTTTGCACAATTTTGGCAAACATCGCGTCAAAATAATTTATTTTGCAAAAATAAAATTTTGATTGTTAATCTAGGTACTAAGGGCTTTCATTTGATACCCTACTCATAATTTAAAAAAAATGTTTTTTTTTTTTTTTTTTTCGTTGAGCACATATTTGTTTATATTTTTAGAGGGATATGATTTTTAGTTGTTTTAATATTTTTCCTATGTGCGGGTAAAAGAGTTGTATAAGCATGCCAAATTTCAACTCTCTAGGTTTAACCGTTTGGCTACAATTTTTACCGAACAGACAGACAGACGACAAAATGACGGTATAAGGGTTTTTTGGTCATACCTACAAAACCCTAAAAAAATAAAAATTAATATGATAAATAATCATCGTTCACTTTTCTTTCGCGCCTCTTAAGGGCGTATCACACTAGAACGCTATCTAAGTTTTATTTTGTAAGTCTTTTTCGAGTATTCAAGTCTTCAGCTATCACACGCGAAATAGGGAAAAGTAACTTGCTTCTGCGTACATAACGTTAACAATACACCCATCTCACTTGATCTGACTGAGAGAGCGAGGCCGCGCATGCGCATTTGACGACTTGGATTTCGTCTGTCTTCTAGAGACAGGGGAAATAAATCTCGATGTATTTGCTCAGACTTAAAGACCTAGGTTTTTTGTCATGCTATCACACAAACAAGACGTTGATTCGAATGCAAAGACTTTAATTTTCCAAGTTTAGACTTGAATAATAACTCTAGTGTGATAAGGCCTTTATATCGACTAGTACCTTGTCTGGTGGCATGACTGCTAAGTACTCTGTTTCCATCATGTCTTCCAGCTGGAATGTTGTTTAGAGGGAATCCCACTCCCATTTTGAGAGCAGCAGCAGTTGGTACCGCCATCATTGGCTGTACTACCTTAGGAGCAGCAGGTTTACCTAACTCATCAATAGTAGGTAGATTCTTAGTAGGACAAGCACTCAATATAGCACTATGATATTTATGCACTGTTTGTTTCAGGGTAATATTGATACGAGATTCATCAGCATTTTCTTTCATCATCTGAAAAATGTATATGATTAATCGTTAAATTCAAAGTAACCAATAGGAAGAGAGTATTTATACAACCAATAAGGATCCTCTAAATTAAAACCAACCAATAGAAAGTGAGTAATCATATAACCAATCAGAACGTTCGAAAATAAAATCAACCAATAGGAACAAAGTAAAACTACATTCACAGCTCTAAAATTAATAGACTATAGGTAATTTCTTTGATTTAGGTGGAACTAAATGGGGTTTTCGTATTTTTAAGTGGTCTCGAAAACTGAGCTTGGCTGGTTATTTAATTTTTCATGTTGGCATTTATTACAAAGTGACAGTTATTAGAAAAAAATCAGCTGTGGCCACCACAGAACCGCCTGCCATCATAAAGTACTTGTATAAAATACATTCTAGCAACAGAGTAGAAATAACTTGGCCTAATATTTTCTAACAGAGATATGATTTATCATGACCATGGAAACCTTACATATAAGTATGAAAAAATTGAGACTTTTTTGTAAAATTTTTCGTTTTATCAAAAAACATCTCAAATAAAAGTTATTAGTTATTGCATTTATAGCAACTTTTGTTAAATAAATTTTTTCTAAATATTTTTGTTGCTATATATTCGCAAAAATCTTAAAATCGACACTCCCATTTCTAGTAAACCGATTTGTACCAAAAGTTGATCAACTCGTGCCATTGATGGCAGAAGCTTAAATATGAAATTTTATAAAAATCCTTTTAGCCGAATTTGCTCTGCACGTGTACACAGACAGACAGACGGACAGATGGACGGACAGACAGACCGACAGACATCATGCTAAAAATAGTCAAAACGTTATGTAGGGACCTCAATTCGTGGAGATCCATCGAAATCAATGTCAAAATCGGTATGATCACAATACCTCCCTTATATATGTTGGCGGTCGGTAAAAATAAAATAAATAATACATTTTAAAATTTATGGAAAATATAAGAATTTAAGAATTGAGACATTTGTATTAAAAATTACACAAAAAATCAAAATGTAATGAAAATGACATTTTATAATGATATTAACTTAAACCTAAAAATGTTTTTTGCAAGTATGATTTACAAAGCTTAACCAAAATGGTCAAAAGCTCGAATCAAACTACAAAAGTTACTAGATCGCAAAATCTAGTTCCGCCTAAAGGTTTGGAATAGCCTATAAAAGTATTTAT
Organism: Liopterus haemorrhoidalis; assembly: GCA_963971575.1. Classification (NCBI taxonomy): domain Eukaryota; kingdom Metazoa; phylum Arthropoda; class Insecta; order Coleoptera; family Dytiscidae; genus Liopterus; species Liopterus haemorrhoidalis. The sequence goes on from OZ020615.1 coordinate 2,270,777, forward strand.
TCCTTCGTAGTTGGTTTGAAAAAACATAGATGTCACAACATTAGTTACGCATTAATTTTCATAGCTATGAACGCTGTCATTAAACGTTAAAACTGTCTATTAAATCCAAAAAAATCCTACCTTGTCATATTTAAGTCTAAGAGCTTGTTGTTCTTCTAAAAGCTGCGAATTTAAAGCTAAAAGTTCTTCAAGTCCAGATTTCATGACACGAAGACGATCGTTTCTATCCAAATAATAAGCTATAAATTCAACGCTAAATGCAGGTGGTATATGCCATTTTTTTCTAACATCTATCAACGCCGCCATTTGCGCTTCTTGCATCTCTAAAGCAACAGTATCAATCCCCATAAGCTCAGCTTTAGCTAAAAGTTTACGACAAGCCGATGCAGATGTAGTCAACAATCGAGGCATCTTCTGAGTTGGTACCCATGGAGGAGATTTTAATGTTTTATTATTAAGAAACTTCAAACGATGTCTTTTGAGTTTTCTTTGAATTCTTAGTTGTTCAGGAGTGTCTTTATATCCTTCTTGATCATATTCAATACGTCTCTGTTGAGTTCGAAGTTGAAGAGCAAGCCAGTTACGTTTCCTTCTACGTACTAGAGTCTTATCGGAATGCATTTTACAATGTGCGTAAAAAGGATCGGCTTGATCTACTTCCTCAGAATGGGCTTCGGAAAGAAATCCTTCACGTTGAGCACTAATTTAAATAAATAAACACATTAATTTTTATAAAATATAAATTAAAACTACGGATCAAGAGCAGCAAAGGCCACAAAAAATATATATATAAATAAATATATATATATATATAATTATCGATTCCCTATGCTAGACCAAAGTTGACATCATTTCCGGTGAAACCGGAAGTGCCTCAGAATTCTTATAGTAACCTTTAGATGGGCCTTTTTGTCTAGTTTAACTTTTGTTCTGAAGATTTTTTGTATCTTTACAAATAAAGGAGATTTTCGGGGTGCCCCGTTTCAAACAAACACCCTGTATATATAAAATAAAAACAAATTTCGATTATTTTTTTCCCACATCTATATTCAGGGAGACATAAAATTAAAACTAGCACCAAAAACTAAAATCTTAAAATATTTCCTTTATTATTAACTTAACAGCAAATCGTGTAAGACAAAAATTATTTATAATAAGAAAACAAATCTTTTATTTTTATGATTTTTTTCATTTAGATGTATATTTGGTTACAGCGGTATATCTAAAAACTAAACTTTTGAAATATCTCAGTTACTACTAAACAATTATTAAAAAATTCTAAAAACAAATAAACTTAATATGTACCCTGAAAGAAAGGGGAATAAATAAGAGAGTAGCGTATAGAATAGAAGAAATATATAAAGAGACAAGGAATGTGATAAAAATAGGGGAAAAATACACAGAGGAATTCTGGACGGTGCAAGAGGTAAGGCAGGGATGTCCTTTAAGTTCAACGCTATTCAACATATATATGGCAGATATGGAGGAACACCTGCAAAAGGGACAAACAGAAGGACTAATAGTTGGAAACAAGAAGTTTATGTCCTTAGCATATGCAGATGACATCGTATTGCTGGCAACTACGGAAAATGAGTTAAAGGCAATGATGAAATCCCTAAATAAATACTTTAAAAAAAGAAACTGCTGATAAACACGGATAAGTCAAAAATAATGGTTTTTAAAAAAAGAGGAGGGAGACAGAAAGAAGAGAAATGGGAATGGGAAGAAAATAAAATTGAAAAAGTTAGAACACACAAGTACTTAGGATACCAATTCCAATGCAATGGAGGAACAGGGGAACATATTACGCAGCTAAGTAAAAGGGCAATGCTAGCAATTCCGCAGATCTGGAGCTTAGGTAAAAGAAAATTTAAGGGTGAATATCACATAAGAATGCTCATGTTCGAAGCCCTAATAAACAGCATAATCATGTACGGAGCGGAGGTGTGGGGATTGGAGAAGCATGAGCCGCTGGATAAGGTGCAGAATAAATATCTTAAGTGGATGTTGGGCCTAGATGGATGTACACCAGAGTACATAGTATTAGAAGAGGCGAAAGTGTACAAAATTAAAATAGAAGCGGTTAAAAGAGCAATAAGATTTGAAGAAAATATAACCAAGAACCCGGAAAAATAATTATTAAATGAATGCTGCAAGGAATTAGAAAATAGAGATAAACAGAAAAAAGAAACATCAAAAATGGGAGATAAAAAGAAGTAATATGTTTGAATACGGATGCTTTTAACATTTGAAATATCTCAGGAGGAAAAAGAGAGAGTGGACATGGAATGCAGGAGATAATAGAAAGAAGGAAGGACATACAACAAGAATTAAGCGAGAGGATAAGCGGATCAAGGTACAATAATAAGTACAAAAAAAATTGGAGCACACAAAGACCGCTGTATCTAAAAGGGAAACGGGAAAAAAAAAAAGAATAATCGCAAGGTTTAGTTGTGGGAATGAAGAAAGGTGAGCAAATTTTGGTTAAGAGAGAAGGATAAACGATGTAGAATGTGCAGAGAAGAAAGGGGAGACGGTTGAACATATGCTGGAAGGATGTGAAGAAATAAGAAGCAAAGGAGGAATAAGAGAAGATATTTTAAACGGAAATGGCTGCGGATACACATGGATGAAAGAGGTAATGGAGAGGAGAAAAAAAAATCAAAGAAAAAGAAAATAATAGAAATAAAGCAAAATAGATTTCAAGCCAATAGGTAGAAATTAAATTTATATTTTAGTTAAGAATTATAATGTAAGGAATAAATAGATATAAAATAAAATATAACAGATAAATTAAATGTAATAGTTATTAATTTAAATAAATTGAATTGAATTGAATAAAGACAAATAAACTTACCAAGTGACATGAAAGTAAGTTCTACACATTCCAGCATCGCAGCCGATACAAACTCCTGTTCTAGCAAATCTGTCATCTTCGCAAAGGCAGCATGTCTTCGCTCCCCATTTATTGTACGGCATTTCAAACAACGTAACGCTACTCAAGTGATCAACTTCTCCAAACGCAACACCCGGAACATATAAAGCACACACCAAATGCACCCCATTTCCCAACATCGGTTTCTTTAAAAATTCCACCCGTATTTGGACATAACTCACAAATCGGATTAATAACTCCAGCCCGACAAGCTTCACAGAACCAAGGCTCAGTAGGGCAATCACTTTCGGTTGAAACAATACTAGCAGTGTCTGATACACCGTAACAAGCTTCATGAACAGTTACACCACAACCATCACACTCTACGATCTCGTTAATATCATCACTACGATCTCCAAGACAACCGCAACAAATTAAAACTTTGGTATTCACCACCTAGTAAAGAAAATTAAAATAAAAACTCACCCGTAATAAAGATTAAAGATTTTACCTGGAATCTGCTGTCATTTTGTCGATTTTTAGCCTCTTGTATAACATCGGCTACTGATAATTCACCACCAAGTTTAAATTTTTTCAAATCTTCCTCTTCCGATAAATCTGAATCTTCTTCGGAATCAACTTCTGAACTTTCTGCTTTACCTTTAAATAAATTATATAAAATATGATTGAGGTTAAAATTTAATTAATTCACCTTCAACATTGCTGTCGATAGAATCATCATCACTTTCTTCGGCATGATCTTCAATTCTAAAATCTGAATCATCAGAACTTTCCCCTAAATCAAAATCTAGTAATGAAGCCTGTGTTTCTACCGGTTTAACACGTCTTTTTTTCGGGTCCCTCTCAACTAAAAATTATATTAAAATTACAAAAAAATTATATACACTCCCTTAAATAACCTTAATTTTTATGTATGTACAAAAAACACTACTTACAGGAACTCATGTTGAAGTGGATAAAAAAACAAATATATATTTAATTATTTAGTTTATTTATTGAAGAAATAAATGAATATATTAACAATGTTTTTTTTAAATGACAGTTTTACAGCGTCCATACAACACAGTGTACCAACTTCTAAATCAAGCACATGCAGATTGGTATTGATTTCAAAGAAATTATTGTATAATTTTGAATGAAAACCTTTATTTATATATTTTTAAATTATTATTTAAATACCTACTTGCTGTTTTATACATAAAACCAATGTCTTCCGCATTTTCTAAACATGACATTTTAACATCAATTCGTGAGATGAATTTTTAAATGAAGAACTATCCGGCCTAAGAACTTGACTGGTTTGGTCGAGTTGATGGGATATAAAAAAATTAATTATTCATGAAAAATAAATTTTTTACTTATAATTACAGCAGGGAATAAAACTGGATGAATTAAATTGATAAAAAATATGACAAAAATTATTTTGACATTCATTTGTGCTTTTCCTGAAGAAGCTGCACAGGATAAAAAAAAGAAAGATAAGGCAAAGAAGAAAAACAAAAAGAAAAAACAAAAAATAGAAGAACAAGTTGAAGAATTAAGTCCAAATTGTATCGTCCTTAAAAGTCTTGATAATTTTATGCATATTGAATATAATTTACTTCCTGGTCAACCCAACTGTACAGTTGATGTTATTTCATGGGGCCCAGTAACTAAGGTATAATTTTGGGCAACAAAAGGCCCTTTAGGACCTCAGGATTTCAAAAATTTCAACCGCAGGTCTCTATTTCATGTAGATTTTGAGATACGGTCTTTCAAAATAATTTATTTACAAATTTTTCAAAACTACACGAATCAAAAAGGCGTTAACTAAGGAGGGCCCTATTTTTTATTTAGATAGAAAAAAGTCTGTAGATTTCAAAAATTTAAACCGCAGGACCCTATATTTTATTATTCTTAAGTTAGGATTTTTTAAAACATCAAAAAAAAAATGAGAATTAAAAATTTCACATTTTTTTTTTTTGGATTTGCTTCAAAATGAGACCAAAGGCCCGTTAGGACCCCAGGATTTCAAAAATTTCGCAGGTTTCTCTCTCATGTAGTTTTTGAAATACGGTATTTCGAAAATGAAATACTTATTTACAAATTTTTAAAACTACACGGATCAAAAAGACGTTAATTTAAAAGAGAGTCAATTTTTATTTCAGAGAGTAGTTTTGTCTCCATTTTTATTTAGGAAAAGTAAAAAAAAACATCTGTAAATAAAATTTAAAAATGTTAAGATTTAAAAATATATAAAGATTTATATTTGCGCTTATATAAAAGCTAACACCGTTTTCATAATCAATTTTAAAGCTACTTTATTCTTTTGTTTAAATGATATTTAAAGTGACTTTATTTATTATGATACTGGTCATAAATCTTGTTAATGTTAAAAATAATTTAAAATTTAGGTTTGTACGAAGAAAGAATTAACTACAATAAAATCAATAAAATGTGAAAAATATTTTTGGGCTGTTTTCAGCGTAGAACACTATTTTATACTTTCAAATGATCATCTGAAACATCTGAAAAAACATTTAGTCAACATAAAGATCAAATTAAATAAAGGATCTGTATCAGAAAAGTAAGAACCAATATTTTATGAGGATCAGTCATTAATTATCCAGAATATATTTATAAAAATTATTAAAGCACTGATAGAAATTTAACATTACATTAATTCTCAAATAGTCCCCTTATTTATCAACATACTTGCCAGGGCCGTTTGAGTTTTGGCTTGAGAATGTGCTTACATTATTTAATGAAATAGTAAGTTTTAGGGAATTAAGCCTGGTTTCCAATTGACGTAGACGTAGAATTCTACGTCTACGTCAATTGGAAACCAGGCTTAAATCAAACCGAACACGTAGAAATATAAAAATATTAATATTCCAAGTGAATGTTTCTAAGTTTACGTCCATCTACGTCTGATTGGAAACCGTAGCATGCATTTTCCTATTATTTATGCACATTCCTATTATATTTCCTATTATGACGTATACGTAGAATTCTACGTCTACGTCAATTGGAAACCAGGCTTAAGTCAAAACGAACACGTAGAAATATAAAAATATTAATATTCCAAGTGAATGTTTCTAAGTTTACGTCCATCTACGTCTGATTGGAAACCGTAGCATGCATTTTCCTATTATTTATGCACATTCCTATTATATTTCCTATTATGACGTATACGTAGAATTCTACGTCTACGTCAATTGGAAACCAGGCTTAAGTCAAAACGAACACGTAGAAATATAAAAATATTAATATTCCAAGTGAATGTTTCTACGTTTACGTCTATCTACGTCTGATTGGAAACTGTAGCATGCATTTTCCTATTATTTATGCACATTCCTATTATATTTCCTATTATGACGTATACGTAGAATTCTACGTCTACGTCAATTGGAAACCAGGCTTAAGTCAAAACGAACACGTAGAAATATAAAAATATTAATATTCCAAGTGAATGTTTCTACGTTTACGTCTATCTACGTCTGATTGGAAACTGTAGCATGCATTTTCCTATTATTTATATGTTCACGTAGACGTAGAATGTTACGTCTACGTCAATTGGAAACCAGGCTTCATTTCCCATTTCTTCAAATCCCTTAAAAGGGTGATTAGCTAGGTTTCGCTCAACATAAACATATTTGTTTCTGCCATAGAATTTAGAACAAACAGGGACGTAGCCAGGATTTCAGCTTGGGGGGGGGGCAAAAATAACAAAATTTTCTAAATTAGTCGGTACGACCTTAATTACATGGATTGGGTAGAAAATAACAGTGTTCTAGGTCAGGGATCGGCAACCTTTCAGTGACAAAGAACCAGATCTATATTGAAAAAAAAACACAATAACATGGAAAAGCCGCTAACAAATATATGCTATATTTAAGAAAAAAACGTAAAAATTGTTTATTTGTCTTAAAATAATCAAGTATTACAATAAATTAATATTTACTTATACATTTAGTTTGTGATACCTATTGTAGTTGCCAGTATATTACAATATAATATTTTTTTTAATGGGACGATTGCTCCTGTATAGTGTTCTATAAGACTTCAATATTTGGTGAATATTCAGTAATCTTTAACTTAAGGCAGCACTCTAGTTTCAGGTCAGTAAGATTACTTCTTAACTGACTCATTATTAATTTCATATGTGAAAAGATTTGCTTACAGTAATATGTGGATCCGAAAATTGTCAGTAGCCCAAAAGCATAATTTTTTAAAAGATTGAACGATTCTGGAAGACGGTTCCAAGCTTCGAAAAGAACTTTATCTACATTTTGAAGATTGCGAATTTCGGTCCACTTATGCTGGGAAGATAAAATTCACTTTTTTCTTTCTAAATTTTCCAGTTCAGAATTAAGTTTTAAGAATATATAATTCCATAAACCTTTGGATTTCAAATCCACTAATTGAAGGTGATAAATGTAATTGCTATATATCTACTTCAATTGGTTTTGTCAAAAAATCTAGTGTAGCTTTATATTTTCTAAACTCTTTAAATCTATCTCGAAAAGCTTCTTTCATGTTAACAATAGTTTGTGCAAAAATTGCATTATAACATGTTTTTGTAAATTAATAAAATGTAAAAATATTTCTGCACGTAAATCATTCACAAATACAGATAACTTTTTTTCGAAACAAATAACTTCTTCTAAATGGGAATATGCAGTAACTCGGGGAATTACCGGGCGTGAATTGCATCGTAAAACATTCTGAAAAATACAAAACCTGTATAGTACAGGCAGAAAGTTGAAAATTAAAAAATAGTTTATATTAAAATAAAAACCAGCCAGTTTTCAAAGAGCCACAAAATTTTCTAAAAGAACCGCATGAGGCTCCAGAGCCGCAGGTTGCGCTAGGTCTTTTGTAATATATTAAATGACAAAAGTCCGGTAAATTTATAAATTTTCTTCACCTCCAGTGAAGAAAACTTCTAACACCCTAAATTATATTTTATATAAGGTAAACTAACCAGGATTTAAACTATCCTGGGGGGGGGGGGGGCAAATGAATTTCATCAGATCAAGACTTTAAGGAAGCAATGAATTTGCCACAGTTATTTTAGGAAAATAGTTTCATTTTGTGCAAATAACCTGTCTGGGAAAATAGTTTTATAACACTTATTTCTATTTAAACGCTGTGTTATTAGATGACAAATAGTATCGGACGGAACGTTAGGGAAACTGTGTTGAAAAATAATGTATTGTTAAATCTCTATTCGCCTTTTAATAAATTTTTAAAAAAATCGGATGATTAATGGCTCACCCATGTATGTTATTATAATTATTATTATTTAAACAGGGTTCGAAATGATAAAACGAAAATGTTCTTCATCTCAGATGAAGATTTGCTATCTGAAGCTATATTTGCAGAAACTTATTTGAATGAAGAAGACGCTAAAAATGTTAAAAAAGTTGATTCTGAAATAATGGAAGATTTTCAATTTTCAAAACCTGCTGAAATTCATCAAAAATTACATAAATTACCTAGTAAGTTTTCCTCTTCGACGTAAATGACTTAGATGTTTTCCAAAATCTTCTTATTTTAATTTTAATTTTTTAGTTGAAAATCTTAGAAAAACAATAGAGCAAATTATTATAAAATCTTCATCAAAAAAATTTGTTGAATGTTTTAATAATGGATATGAGGAATATATTTTTGAAGAACCATCAAAAGGAAGAAAGGGTAAAAAGCCAAAAAAACCAAAAAAACCAAAAAAGGCAAAGAAAAAAGGAAAAGATATTGTTACACTTCAATTTTCAGGAGAAATATTTTTCACAGGTATTTTTTTTTTTATTAATTTTTTTAATATTTTAAAAAATTAATTAAAAACACTTTTTAGATCATATGTGTTCTTTGGAATTTAAAGAAAACAACCCAAAATTACGAATGACTTTCTTATTAATGAATATATCAGATTTAATGACCCCCCTGCAAAAAACTGAATTAAACCCGATTGTAATAAATATAAAAAAACTCAAAAATATTCCTATGGATATTTTAGCAAAAAACGAGTAAGTTAAAATTTATTAAAACACACGTACCCCACAACTACAGCACTTTTGGTTCCAAATACTTTTAAAAAGTATTTGAAATAATGTATTTAAAATATTTTAATTGCATTTGAAATGTTAGAAGTATTTGAAATACTAAGGATATATTTGAATTACTAGGAATTATTTGAAATAATAGGGAAATATTTGAAATACGAGGTGTGTAAATTAAGTAACTGGACTGGCAACATAACTTTTGATCTGGCAACATTTAGGACGCGGAACTTGGAGGGGTGGCAGGTGAACATGTGATACGCCTTCAGTACGAGTTTGAACTCGCTAATTTTGTTGTTCGTAGCGATTTTTTTCGTGAAACAGTTTTTCTAGTGCGTTTTAAAAATGAGTGACATTCATTTCGAGCAACGGTGTGCTATCAGGTTTTGCTTCAGACTTGGTCACAGTGCAACGGAAACTTTTGCAAAACTTCAACAGGCCTACGGAGACAGTGTTTTGTCAAAGACCTAGGTTTTTTTGGTGGTTTAAGGCATTTTTCAGAAGGAAAAGAGTTGATTGAAGATGAATCACGCAGCGGAAGGCCTTCATCTTCAAGAACCGATGAAAATGTCGACAGAATCCAGGACCTTGTGCATTCAGATCGTCGGTCGACAGTCAGAATGATTGGGGAAGAGTTGAATTTGACTCACACTACCGTTCATCAGATTTTGACTACTGAATTGGGGATGAAAAAGATTTGCGCAAAAATAGTTCCAAAAAAACAGTTTTTGGCCAGTAAAAATATTTCTGCGGCTCCTCAGCTTCCTTATTCTCCTGTCTTGAGTCCTTGTGACTTTTTCCTCATCCCAGGATTGAAAAATAACGTCAAGGGACGTCATTTTGGGACACTCGAAAACATTCAAGAGTCCATAATCGACCAGCTGAAAGCTATTCCAGTATCCGAGTTCCAGCACTGCTATGAGGATTGGAAGAACCGTCTCCAGTGCTGTGTGGCTTCCCAAGGAAGTTATTTTAAGGGAGACAATATTGAATTGTAATTATACTCGCATAAAAAAAAAAGAAAAAAAATTAAATCAGTCCAGTTACTTAATTTACACACCTCGTATTTGAATTACTAGGGAATATTTGAAATAATGGGGAAATATTTGGAATACTAGGGAAATATTTGATATACTAAGAAAATATTTGAAAAATGTACTAGGGTAATATTTGAAATAATAGGGAAATATTTGAAATACGTGGGAAATATTTGAAATACTAAGAAATATTTGGAATATTAGGGAAATATTTGATATACTTACTAGGAAATAAGTATTTTGAATAATAGGAAATATTTGAAATAATATGGAAATATTAAAATATGTACTAGGCAAATATTTGAGATATGTACTAGGAAATATTTGATAGAATAGGGAAATATTTGAAATACTAGGGAAATATTTGATAGAATAGGGAATTATTAGAAATACTAGGGAAATATTTGAAATACTAGGGAAATATTTGACATATTTACTAAGGAAATCTTTGAAATACTAGGAAACTATTTAAAATACTAGGAAATATTTGATATACTTCTAAAATATTTCAAAAACTGGCATTTTCAGACAAAAAATATCAAATACAAATATCATGGAGAAAGTATTTGCTATTCCAAATACCAAGAGCATTTTTCAAATACTAGAAAGTAATGAAAATACTTTTAAAATATTTCATTTCAAATATTCCGCACTGTACAGAATTGCAACTGTAGTTGGGTTTGGGAAGCAAGCACGGAGTGTTCCGAGTCACTCTGTTTAACTCTTGAGCGTTCGAGAAAAGGCCTATCGCGTAACCTCGAGCGGCCTGGCCTTAAATAGAGTAACTCGGAACACTCTGAGCTTGCTTCCCGAACCCACTCTGTATAGGTTTTCCAACTTTTAATCTTTTAATGTTCAGATTATTTTTACCGGGATATGTCCAGAGAACTGACACTCTTCAGTTGCTGAGATATGATAACTAAATATTGTACAACTATATTTTTAACGTAATTAAACTGTATTCACACATTAACTATCGCATGAACGAACCATCTGAAAGTGTTGCAAAATGGGGTATACCTTTTTAAATCTAAATATTTTATTTTAGCTTTATTTCAATATATGCCGTTTGTAATATGGGTCCTGTTTTACAATACCACACTGGAGATAGATTGATTTCAAAGGTAGTCGCTTTTAAAGACCATAGGGTTACTTTTACAAACGATTTTGACGTTTTAAAATTCAGTGAAATTATTCAAACTGGATATTTGATTATTAAGGTAAGAACATACAACACATCGACGGTAGATCTCAAATCACTGGCGACCAATTTTTATCCGGCAAGCGGTTGCGTTTTTTAGCCGCATTTATGGCAAGCCGTTTTAACATTTAATATTAAGTTTAATAATTCATTAATAATCTCATGGAAATACTTCGAATTTCATTTACAATGAAATTCATTTACAAACATTTTCATGACATACGTACATTTTTCAACTAATTTCTACGAGAGTGGAATAAATTTAGTATTAAATGTTAAAATGGCGTGCCGAATTAGTATTTATTACATGTTACACAAAATTAAATAATAAAAATCAGCTGTGGCCACCACAGGACCGACCGCCATCATAAAGTACTTCATAAAGTAATACATTCTAGCAGCAGAGTAGAAATAACTTGGCCTAATATTTTCTAACAGAGATATTATTTATCATGACCATGGAAACGTTACATATAAGTATGAAAAAATCAACTGTGGCCACCACAGGACCGACCGCCATCGTAAAGTACTTATATAAAATACATTCTAGCAGCAGAGTAGAAATACCTTGGCCTAATGTTTTCTAACAGAGATATTATTTATCATGACCATGGAAACGTTACATATAAGTATGAAAAAATTGAGACAGAAAATATTTCGAAAACTTTTACAGAAATTATTCGAAATTTTTCGTTTTATCAAAAAACGTCTCAAATAAAAGTTATTAGTTATTGCTTTTATAGCAACTTTTGTTCAATAATTTTTTTCGAAATATTTTTCTGTAGTGAAATATTCACAAAAATCTTAAAATCGACACGAGTAAACTTCCATTTTTAGTCAACCGATTTTTACCAAAAGTTGATCAACTCGTGCCATTGATGGCAGAAGCTTAAATATGAAGTTTCATAAAAATCCTTTCAGCCGAATTTGCTCTACACGTGTACACAGACAGACGGGCGGACGGACAGACGGACAGACGGACAGACGGACAGACAGACGGACAGACAGACAGACAGACAGACGGACAGACAGACCGACAGACATCATGCTAAAAATAGTCAAAATGTTATGTAGGGACCTCAATTCGTGGAGATCCATCGAAATCTCGAAATGTCAAAATCGGTATGATCACAATACCTCCCTTATATATGTTGGCGGTCGGTAAAAATCTTTCACTCTCATAGAAAATAAATGAAAACTGCTTGTATCTCATGAAAATGTTGGCAATTTTATTTCATTTACATTGAAACTGGCCGTTTTAACATTTAATATACCATAAGATCATGTGTCATAGAAAATATTTATAAAATGTTCCTATCTCACAGAAATACTCCGAATTTCATTTACAATGAAATACATTTACAAGCATTCTCATGACATACGTACATTTTAGATCTATGGTAGACAATTTCCAAAGAAAAAACCTACTGCTGTAGTATTTGGACACAATGAAGATGATATTTATATTAGCGATCATGTAAGAAAAAAACAAGTAAAAGATTTTGCCTTCTACGAAGAAACACAACAATTGAATTCTATCTTATTGTTTATTGTTTTTATAAAATTGGACAATTTGAAGAAATATAGTCCTTGTACCACATTTTTACAAGTGGAAAAATGTATACATCCAAATAATATTTATATTAAGACCCTAAATAAATTTGAAGAGAAAGTCCAAAATTTGCTCAATCCTTTGACAGATGAAATCTTGCTAAGATATGGTACAAACTTAGAGATAGATGTCAAAACGAGTACTAATTTTAAAATACCACCTAACCTAGAATTAAACACGTTTAAAAGAATAATTATTATTGTTAGCAACAAAACCATTGCAAAAATAGTTTTGACCCAAATTTTACTTAACAACCAAGGATATTTAGGCCCACATATCATTATTCCTGATTTAACAAAAAACTTTCTTAAAGAAGAAAAAACTGAACTAATTAATATTATAACTGGTTTTACAGTGGATTTTGAAAATTGTTTTATAATGTTTTTCGAAGGTCTTTCAAATGGTTTGATAAGGAATTTATGGATTCAACTGCGGACTGTTAAAATTAACATTAAAATTTTTCATAACAGTAATTCTGTTTATGAAAACAGGTTATATAATGATCTTATACCTTATGGGGGTGTTTATGTAATTACCATGCAAGTTGGATTGAAATTTAGTTGGAGAGATAAACAGATGTTTATCATTGGAAAACATTCCAAAGATTGTATCAGGGTAAGTAATAGTATGTGTTCATACTCTAACAAATAAAAGATGTTGCTTCAAGGTCATGAATTATTGAGAATTAAACCCCCCATACACTATAATGCAAGCAGAAGAGTCACTCGTGAAGCATCATTAGGTATGTTCGATTTGCACCTTCGCGTTATACTGCTAAACGCTAGTAGTAAAACGCTGCAGTTAGCAGTTTACTACTAAAAACTGGTTACATACAGCGAGTTTAATTTTCTGTTCGATTTGTTTATACGTAAAGAATAAGAAGTACGTCTGTTAAATGTTAAATGTCAGACAGATGTCAGATAACTTTCCAGGTTAAGAATCTTTTTACGATTTGGTTCGGAGATTATCTTGTGTGTCGAATAGGGTGACCAGACGTACTCTTTTTAAGAGTATTATACTCTTTTTTGAGTAATATTTTCTATACTCTTACTTTTTATAAAAAAAAAACTGAATATACTCTTTTTTGATGGTCACTTGTTTTTATTACTTCTAGTTTAGAAGTGAGGACCTTTTTTTTTGCTCATCACTTCTATTTTGGGAGTGAAGACCTTTTTTTTTGCTCGTCACTAGTATTTTTGAATGAGGACCTCTGTTTTTTGCTCATTATTTGAATTTTTGGAGTGTAACCTTTTTTTTAGTATACTCTTTTTCTGTGAAAAAAATCTGGTCAGCCTAGTGTCGAAAGGGTGAAAAATATTAGATATATTTAATGGATCTTGAAATATTATCAAATCCAGAATCATCTGATTCAGATTTAGATTTTTCGAGTTCGGATGATAAAGTTATGAACTGTATTTGCGAGGTTTACAAAATGCCCCAGGATAGAAAAACTGAAAATTTTTGTAGAAACTATTGTCCCAGGATATTCAAAAAAAGAATTTGTAAGACATTAGCCATCAAAGAAAATAGTATAAATATCAAAACAAATATGCTAGCCATATTCCTGTCAAAAAGTCAAAAACAAAGTACCAACCATTTATTCTTTATCTATGGTACCAACTCAAAAAGGTAAACAAACACAGCCGTAACAAATAATCCGCAAGAGAAGGAGCTGTAACTTTTTCGCAGTAGCGTTATAAACTGGCAGTAAATTACGACAAATCGAACAGATTTGCAGTTACTGCGAAACATAACGAACAGATTTTTTTAACGCGGCAGTAAACAGTAACTGCAAATGTGCAAATCCAACACACCTACTATAATGCAAGCAGAAGAGTCACTCGTGAAGCATCATTGTGTGTACGGCGTCCTATGTGATGCCGCATCACCGAAATCATGAATCAATGCACGCATCGGCATCACGGCAGTGTTGGAGAGCCGGGATGCTTCCTCACTAATCCCGACTCCATGTGTAGGCTTGCATCAATGTTTTACAATTTTGGGTGAATTTTATTTAATAGGTATTGAAAATGACGGTCATCCATTCTTAAATAATTGTAATAATCATATATACATTTTTATCCTTAAGGATGCGCACAACTGTATAGTTTGAGGAGTTATATTGGTACACTGTTCGATACCTACGCTTTGGGAACCTATTAAAATTGTATTTTTTTTTAGGCAATTCAAAAATTGATTTTAATCCAGCGATCAACTTCACTTCAAGATATAACATACGCCCTTCTTCCATCTGTCCAAGAACTTCTTCAAATGGATTTAGAATGTGGAACTCCTTTGCACAAAAAATATTAATATTTTTATTCAATAAATTGTATACATTATAATACTAGTTACTACAATTTTAAAATCCAAAATGTTATAAATAATTCCTGTGTTCTTTCTTAAATCTTCACTCTGAATCATGGGTGCATTTATAGTATGTATGACGCCGTCGTCACAATTGATATCAGTTTGTAATATTTTTAAATCAGTTCCACGCCAGTGAATTACATCTGCAAAAAAATATGCTGGATGTATAGGAATATTTTTTTTATAATAACATCAAAATCAATAGTTTTTAGGGTTTTGTAGGTACAGTAATACCCTGCCACTCGACGTTAATTCGTTCTGAAAAAGCGTCGAATAGCGATTTCGTCGAGTGGCGAGTCGAATTTCCCCATAAGAAATAAAGGGAATCGTATGTACATATATACATATAAGGAAATACATATATGTATATGTTTTCCTTTTAGCTATGCTTGCATGTCTATCCCTTGGACCCATAATTATAAATATAAATCACTTATTTTAGCAAAAAACAAAAAGTTCATAGCTGCACCACGGTTGGTTATACGGATGTACACATTTAAAAATTAGATTGCGTACCACGGTTGGTTACATGGATGTACACTCTTAATAATTTGATTGACGTGCTATGGTTGGTTACATGGATGTACACATTTAAAAATTATATTGACGTACCACGATTGGTTGCATGGATGAACACATTTAAAAATTTGATGGACGTGCTATGGTTGGTTACATGGATGTACACATTTAAAAATTAGATTGACGTACCACGGTTGGTTACATGGATGTACTAATTTAATAATTTGATTGACGTGCCATGGTTGGTTACACGGATGTACACATTTAAAAATTATATTGACGTACCACGATTGGTTGCATGGATGAACACATTTAAAAATTTGATGGACGTGCTATGGTTGGTTACATGGATGTACACATTTAAAAATGAAATTGCGTACCACGGTTGGTTACATGGATGTACTAATTTAAAAATTAGATTGACGTGCCACGGTTGGTTACATGGATGTACACATTTAAAAATTATATTGACGTACCACGATTGGTTGCATGGATGAACACATTTAAAAATTTGATGGACGTGCTATGGTTGGTTACATGGATGTACACATTTAAAAATGAAATTGCGTACCACGGTTGGTTGCATGGATGTACACTCTTAATAATTTGATTGACGTGCCATGGTTGGTTACACGGATGTACGCATTTAAAAATTAGATTGACGTACCACGGTTGGTTGCATGGATGTACACATTTAAAAATTTGATTGACGTGCAACGGTTAGTTATACGGATGTACCTACACATTTAAAAATTAGATTGACGTGCCACGGCTGGTTACACGGATATACACATTTAAAAATTAGATTGACGCACCACGGTTAGTTACACGGATGTACACATTTAAAAATTAGATTGACGTACCACGGTTGGTTGCATGGATGTACACATTTAAAAATTTGATTGACGTGCAACGGTTTGTTACATGGATGAACACATTTAAAAATTAGATTGACGTGCCACGCTTGGTTACACGGATGTACACATTTAAAAATTAGATTGACGTGCCACGGTTGGTTGCATGGATGTACACACTTAATAATTTGATTAACGTGCCATGGTTGGTTACACGGATGTACACATTTAAAAATTAGATTGACGTACCACGGTTGGTAGCATGGATGTACACATTTAAAAATTACATTGACGTGCAATGGTTGGTTACATGGATGTACACATTTAAAAATTAGATTGACGTGCAATGGTTGGTTACATGGATGTACACATTTAAAAATTAGATTGACGTACCACGGTTGGTTACATGGATGTACTAATTTAAAAATTAGATTGACGTGCAACGGTTGGTTACATGGATGTACACATTTAAAAATTTGATTGACGTGCAACAGTTGGTTACACGGATGTACACATTTAAAAATTAGATTGACGTGCCACGGTTGGTTACATGGATGTACACATTTAAAAATTAGATTGACGTGCAATGGTTGGTTACATGGATGTACACATTTAAAAATTAGATTGACGTACCACGGTTGGTTACATGGATGTACTAATTTAAAAATTAGATTGACGTGCCACGGTTGGTTACATGGATGTACACATTTAAAAATTAGATTGCCGTGCAACGGTTGGTTACATGGATGCATTAATTTAAAAATTAGATTGACGTGCCACGGTTGGTTACAGGGATGTACACGATTAAAATGTGAACATCCGTGTAACCAACCGTGGCACGTCAATCTAATTTTTAAATGTGTACATCCGTGTAACCAACCGTTGCACGTCAATCTAATTTTTAAATGTGTACATCCATGTAACCAACCGTTCCACGTCAATCTAATTTTTAAATGTGTACATCCATGTAACCAACCGTTGCACGTCAATCTAATTTTTAAATGTGTACATCCATGTAACCAACCGTTGCACGTCAATCTAATTTTTAAATGTGTACATCTATGTAACCAACCGTTGCACGTCAATCTAATTTTTAAATGTGTACATCCATGTAACCAACCGTTGCACGTCAATCTAATTTTTAAATGTGTACATCCATGTAACCAACCGTGGCACGTCAATCAAATTTTTAAATGTGTACATCCATGTAACCAACCGTTGCACGTCAATCTAATTTTTAATGTGTACATCCATGTAACCAACCGTTGCACGTCAATCTAATTTTTAAATGTGTACATCCATGTAACCAACCGTTGCACGTCAATCTAATTTTTAAATGTGTACATCCATGTAACCAACCGTTGCACGTCAATCTAATTTTTAAATATGTACATCCATGTAACCAACCGTTGCACGTCAATCTAATTTTTAAATTAGTACATCCATGTAACCAACCGTGGTACGTCAATCTAATTTTTAAATGTGTACATCCATGTAACCAACCGTTGCACGTCAATCTAATTTTTTAAATTAGTACATCCATGTAACCAACCGTTGCACGTCAATCTAATTTTTAAATGTGTACATCCATCTAACCAACCGTGGCACGTCAATCTATTTTTTAAATGTGTACATCCGTGTAACCAGCCGTTGCACGTCAATCTAATTTTTAAATGAGTACATCCATGTAACCAGCCGTTGCACGTCAATCTTATTTTTAAATGTGTACATCCATGTACCAACCGTTGCACGTCAATCTAATTTTTAAATTGGTACATCCATGTAACCAACCGTTGCACGTCAATCGAATTTTTAAATATGTACATAGTTGTAACCAACCTTTGAACGTCAATATAATTTTTAAATGTGTACATCCGTGTAACCATCCGTTGCACGTCAATCTAATTTTTAATGTATACATCCATGTAACCAACCGTTGCACGTCAATCTAATTTTTAAATGTGTACATCCGTATAACCAGCCGTTGCACGTCAATCTAATTTTTAAATGTGTACATCCATGTAACCAACCGTTGCACGTCAATCTAATTTTTAAATGTGTACATCCGTGTAACCAACCGTTGCACGTCAATCTAATTTTTTAAATGTGTTCATCCATGTAACCAGCCGATGCACGTCAATCTAATTTTTAAATGTGTACATCCGTGTAACCAACCGTTGCACGTCAATCTAATTTTTTAAATGTGTTCATCCATGTAACCAGCCGTTGCACGTCAATCTAATTTTTAAATGTGTACATCCGTATAACCAGCCGTTGCACGTCAATCTAATTTTTAAATGTGTACATCCATGTAACCAACCGTTGCACGTCAATCTAATTTTTAAATGTGTACA
Source organism: Liopterus haemorrhoidalis (assembly GCA_963971575.1). Classification (NCBI taxonomy): domain Eukaryota; kingdom Metazoa; phylum Arthropoda; class Insecta; order Coleoptera; family Dytiscidae; genus Liopterus; species Liopterus haemorrhoidalis. The sequence goes on from OZ020615.1 coordinate 2,289,661, forward strand.
TCTGTGTAACCAACCGTTGCAAATCTGAGTTGTTGTCGTCAAGATATCTAGGCGCGAACTGCTGGCCATGTGTTCATTTTGCTTTGTTTACCAAAATATGTATCACGTGATCGGTACTCGATCACGCGTCGGATAGCGATGCTTCCGTCGACTCTCACTCTCGACATTTACGTCGAGTGGCGAAAACGTCGAGCTAAGAGGCAGACGAGTAACGGGGTATTACTGTATAGAGAACACATTTTTAATTAGAAAATAAATGTTTATCCTCAGCGGGGATCGTTCCCAAACCCGCCACGTGGAAAGCATTGTTCGAATATGACATCTATATATATGTTTTGGTCTTGCCCCCCCCCCTAGAATAATTTCTGCGGGCGCCTAGACTGTTGACCATATAAACTAACAGTAACAAATTTGTACTGATATTGAGTCGATATCTATTGTAAATGATTCCGATGTAAAATAAATAATAAAATATTGTAAATGATTAAAAACATGAAGTTAATCTCAATTTGTAATAAGACGTAACATTAAAGCTGCATTCAGAGCTCAGTAAATTAACACTCTGTGTGTTATGGATAGTTTTTAAACGAGTGCAATTGGTATGATCGGACAAGCTCGTACTATATCGCTCAACAGTAGTATAGCAACGACAAAGCACGAGCATGTCCGATCATACCAAATGACCTCGTTTAAAATTTATCCATAGCGTACAACGTGTTGATTTACTGAGCTCTGAATGCAGCTTTACTCATATTTTTCACAAAATGGACTTATCTCACTTTCAAAATCAACGGCTCATTGATGGTTGTACGTAAAATAATGATTACTTACAGGCTTCAGTTGCTGATCCATCATTTGGGTCAATACCTCTTGCTTCAAGTTCACTTTCTGATTCAGGTTCAGGTTCTGGTTCAGATTCATATTCTGATTCTGGTTCAGATTCATATTCTGATTCTGTTTCAGATTCATATTCTGATTCTGTTTCAGATTCATATTCTGATCCTGATTCAGATTCATATTCTGATCCTGATTCAGATTCATATTCTGATTCTGATTCAGATCTGTCCCTGATTTCAGGTTCAGCTTGTGATTCAGGTGTCATTGTTTTATCCTTCTTAGGCTTCTTTTTCTCTTTTTGTGAAAGAATTTCATCTATACTAGATCGTTTATATCGTTCTAGACAATGCCCCGTACTATTATATTGGCGACATCTTTTTAATGAATGTATGTCAAATATACTATCTGTTTCAGTCTTTTGTACTAATGATACTTTTACTATTGAAATTTCTAAATTATCTCGTAAAGATGGTAAAGGTATAGTTTTGGCGCCTTCGTAACATTCGTCATCATATTGTTCGCAAACTGTCGCTGGAGTACCAGATAAATTTTTAAGTTCTTCAAAACTAAATATTCTATTCAAAAAATGACGTTCCAAAATTCTGGAACCCTAAAAATATTTATATAAATGTTATATTAACAGCTAAAAGATGCAGTTTTGAAATATGCGAACCAGGTAGACATCTTGAATTTTTGAACACAACTACATTATAGGGGAAAAATTTTAAGATCGTAGCGCCATGCGGATTTTTTTGAAACCATTCTAAATCAGATACCACTTGACATTTACTAGTAAATAATAGCGAAAAGTGTATCAAAAAACGACAAAAAATAAATAATTGTTTGGGATTTTCTGATTTTGTGAAGTGACATTACTTGTAAACATCTAAAATACTACATTTTGTGATCTGGTTTTAAGTTATGGCGGTTTTCCATTGTCGATTATTTTAACTATATTGGGGGAAATAATAATACCCGTGTTGTTTACCAAGGGGTAGAAATCTACAATGCTGGGCATATAATATTGTGTGGTCACTGAAAAAAGCAGAGAGTTCATAAAGATTTATGCATTATGCCTACAAACTTGTGCATTATAAACCCACACACAATAACAGGAATTTTCAAGATATGCGATAATAAATACAAAATTGAAAATATTTTTTGTAGTCACTATCATTAAAATGTAATGAGCAAACTTTGATACAAGGGTTCACTTTTTTTCCAATTTTTAAATTGTTTATCTAAACATCGCGTCGATTCCTAACCTTTTGCTTTCCCAATTTTGTTTCGAACCATACGGTGTCTGATATTAGTGGAAACAAATGAAACGATATTTCCGGGTTTCTTCTTTTCAATGAATTGCACATAGGCACACAACAATATGTATTATACATTTTTCAATGATTATAATAAAACTTTAAAAACAAACTTCATACAAAACCAATACACAAAACGAAATGTTATATGATGTACACAAGTTCATGAAACGCTCACCAGATGGTAGGGTGCTTAGCTGCAAATCCCTATAAACAGCACGCCATAAAATAATAATAATAATAATAATTAACGAGAAGTGTGAATTTTCACACATTTCAGGGTTTTGTAGGTATTCAATCAGTGAATGATTATTATTAGAAGGCCAAACGATTAATGCCACTACATAACACAATTACAAGTGTTGGTTTTAAATCCTCTAAATCAATAGATACTACAATAAGGTTTCCAATCCGGATATCCGAATATCCGGATTATCCGACCAATTTGGACTATTTGATAATCCGGATAATTGTCATTGAATATCCGATAATCCGGATATTTTTTGAAAAAACATTTTTTTTTTCAACAATTTTTTCAATATACAAAAGTCAAAACACTGCAATTTCTCTACAGCAACAACTGGAAGCGGTAATTTCTTCAATTACCCATGTTGAAGAGCAGAGCACCGTTATTCTGGGGGTCCCCTGGGGGTCCGCGTAGCCATTACTGGGGGTCCGCGAAACAATGCCATAAACTTTACATCCCCCAACTTTTCGCTTTTATTCAAATAACTCATTTAATAAAAATCCTACATGGTCAGGACTTTTTGTATTTGTTGTTACCTAACTAGTTATTGTCATAACTAAACAATAATCAATGAACCGGCTCAGCAAACTGAACGACCTCCACTGATCCGGTTCCGCAAACTGAGCCGAAATTCCCATCTCTAAACAAAACGCACCCAATGATGTATAGTGCTGAAATTCATGATGGCTAGCTGTCTCCCATATTCAAGAAATATTTCAGTAAAAATTATTACGAAATAATTAGAATCGTCTCCAAATATATCTTCTAGGGTGTCTGACAAAAAATTTTTTGCTCCTTCCCAACCAGCATCTGTTGGTGCGAATAATGTAAAACTTTTATTTTTTTTTTTGAAATAATGTCCAAATGCATCTGACTGCGCAAGAAATTTTGTATAACTGTAATAAAAAAAAATGTAGCTATTATAAATATTGGAAAAGTACATACCTCTTACTTGAGCGTTTTGTCTTCTGCAAGAGTTTCCAGAATAGTTTTACCTTCAATTTGCTGATTGAAAAATTAAAAAATTAGAATTTAGGATTAAAAATTAAATTATATCTCACCATATATAATATAATGGCCAAAATGTTAATAAAAATAATCATTTTGAAGTGTCATATTTTGACAATTTTTAACTGTCAATTGTCAGTAAAACAGTCATGAAAGGGTCAACTTGCAAGTACAAAAATTATGTGAAACGTAAATGTAAAAAATTTATATTATTTCACATTCAGCCTTGGACATATGTATGGAACACCCATGCAATTATAATATAACACAGCGATTGCCAAATTGTGCGCCACAGATAGGTTACAGGGGCGCCGCGAAAATATTTCATTATACCTACAACTGCGTTATAGCGCGTTCAAAGGTGAGTTTGCAGTATAGCTCTTATGGCAAATGGGAGCGGTGTTGCCAAATGTTGTAAAAGTGTCAAATGTGTCAATTATAATAACATGAAAAACTCGTATGATTTACAAAAATCAACTCTTATAAAACTCAAAATAACACTCAACAAAAACAAATGGCCATTTGTAGAATATTGCGTCTTCACAGATCAGCGCGTTTTAGAGCTGGCAACGTCGACAAGCAAGAAAAGGATAGAGTCATTGTGTAAACCTATTCGAGAGTATGAAAAAGAACTACTCCATATGCCCTGTACTGCAAACTCACCTTTGAACGCACTATAGTTAGACCAGTTTTTACTTGGGGCACTGCGGAAAAATTCTAATAAATTAAGGGCGCCGGGAACCGATAACATTTGGGCACCACTGGGTTATAGGTATGTAAAATTCATCGTTTATTTAGTACAGAAAAAATTTGGGGCTTTAATCGTTTAACGCGTTTTGAGATTACATTTTTTTAATAGTATAATTTACATTATTTGTGAAAATTGTGAATTAAAAAAAAGCACAACTTAAAAACGGTTTGAGATAGCGATCTCCGATTAAAATTTTTGGATTCTCCGTAGTTTATTTAATCTAGAAATAATTTGGGGCTTTAATCGTTTAATGCGTTTTGAGATTATTTATGACTAATATTTTTAATGGCATAATATACATTAATTGTGAAAATTGTGAATTAATAAAAATTACAACTCAAATAACGGTTAGAGTAAATGACCTGAGGTTAGAATTTTTGGATTCCTCGTAGTTTATTTAGACTAAAAAAATGTGAGGCTTAATTTGTTTAGCTTATTTTAAAATTATGACAAATTTTAATATGGCGTGTTTAAAGAAATTTTCATCTTGGCATGGACATATTTCAAAAACGAAATGCGATAAAGACCTGCGGTATTTATATTTTTTCATAATCGTTACCCCAAAATTAGCTTAAAACAATATTTTGGATAAAATTGGAGTCAAAAATTTTTTGACCAAATTTCAAAATTTAGCCGAAACATTTTTTTTTTTTTAATTTTTTGGTAAATTGGTATACTTATATATTTTTAGCTTTAGATCACAAATATATTGTCACTTTTGAGTTAAGGTCTAAAATTTTGATATTTTCAGCAAAAAAATTTTAAAAAAAACGGTCCTGAAGGTTTCTGTGTTAAAATGGAAAGGCTAGAATGGAAATGGAGTTCAAGAATGATACAGGAAATGGAAGGCAAAAAAAAACTTAGTTTAATATATAGAGCACTGATTGCTTTATTTTAAATGAACATAACAAAATTATATTTAAATGCATACTTGAAATTCGTTAACTTTCACATTAAATATACCATCTTACATTTAAATATATTAAAACTGATTTATTGACACGTAGGTACAAGTATTGTGATGCTTTTGATATATATATATAGTTCTTACAGTAGTGTTTGTTAACAGCTCTGTTACAACTGGAAAAAGAAAAGCACTATAGTATATTCACAGAGACTACAGAGCTTAACGAATCGATACAACCCATTTTTAATACAATCTACTCGGATTATATCGGTATATTTCGGGTATAAAACAGCTACTTTCGTGTAATTTCGGATGCGTCTGCGCACAATTAACATCGGTTATATTCGGCAATACACGCATAAACTTCATACAATTTCAAGTAAACTTCGCTTAATGTTCCACTGTTACTGCATACTATATCGATTCTTTACACATAACAGAAACTAACTTCGGCACTGTCCGACAAACTTCGGCTACGTTTGCGCATGTTTAACTTCGGGCATATACTCTTTTATACACAAAATTTAGTACGATTCGGACTGAGTTTGCGTATGACTATATCAGTTCGATGCCTAAATCGTGCCTAATACCAAACTACCGACTTCGGATTTGTTCGAAAATCTTCGGCTATTCTTCTATATCCTTCGTATAACTCCGACTGACCTTCGTATGACTCCTACCGACCTTCGGATAACTTCGGTTGAGTCTGCGCACTTTTACTGTAGCTATATTCGGTTCTATTTGTTTAAATTTTGCCGCGGAATATAATTATACTAAGATTACGCTTCTATATCCTTCGTATGACTCCTTCCGACCTTCGGATAACTTCGGTTGAGTCTGTGCACTTCAACTGTAGATATATTCGGTTTTATTCGTTTAAATTTTGCCGCGAAATATAATTATATTAAGGCTACTCTTCTATATCCTTCGTATGACTCCGACTGACTTTCGTATGACTCCTACCGACCTTCGGATAACTTCGGTTGCGTCTGCGCACTTTAACTGTAGCTATATTCGGTTCTATTCGTTTAAATTTTGTCGCGGAATATAATTATACTAAGGTTACGCTTCTATATCCTTCGTATGACTCCAATTGACCTTCGTATGACTCCTACCGACCTTCGGATAACTTCGGTTGCATCTACGTACTTTTACTGTAGTTATATTCGGTTCTATTCGTTTAAATTTTGCCGCGGAATATAATTATACTAAGGTTACGCTTCTATATCCTTTGTAAGACTCCGAGTGACCTTCGTATGACTCCTACCGACCTTCGGATATCTTCGGTTGCGTCTGCGCACTTTAACTGTAGCTATATTCGGTTCTATTTGTTTAAATTTTGCCGCGAGTTATATTATACTAAGTCTACTCTTCTGTATCCTTCGTATGACTCCGATTGACCTGCGTATGGCTACTACCGACCTTCGGATAACTTCGTTTGCGTCTGCGCACTTTTACTGTAGCTATATTTGTTTAAATTTTGCCGCGAAATATATTTTTTTGTGTCTATAGTATTGTGAATATACTTAAGATTATAGAGAATATTTCGACCAGTGTCAATTGAAAATGGCAGTGCTATTTACATTCAGAAACATTAGTTTTAGAATGATTTTTTTTTAATACATCCAAAGCATAGCATTTTAATTATTTCTAACTTAACGTGATTTTAAAAATAAGATGTTAATTACACAGTGCCCCATTATTTTTTTTTATTTGGGTAACTCTGTGTACAGAGACGGATTAAGTGTAACATTAATATTTGGTGATAAAGTTTCTTCGATCTTTGGTAAAAAAGAAACTGTGAATACGTATATTACGCAGTAGTATCTGCGCCGATTCCTACCCATTATACCCAGGTAAAATGCTCACATCTACGATGTTAACATTTATAACATGTATTTATACAGACACATTTAGCAATTCAGTGCCCATTGGCTTAAGCATATCTTATAATAAATGAAAAATATAATTAAAAATACGGCTAATATAATTAAAAAATTATAATTATATATAGATCTGACACATTAAAAAATGCTACAATAACACGATTAAGATAGTTGGAATAAGGTAACACAAATCAGAAAACTACAGACTCAAGAAGTATACTTAAACTTGCTCAAAGCGTTTCTTGTCTAAAGCTGTTAAGCAGAAAACCCATTATGAACAGCTAGTACAGCAAGGGTCATATTCTTTTGCATGTATCGTCATGGAGCGCAACTCACTTAGCCAGCAACAGCCAAAACGCCAACGCCATAGCCGGAATGTTTCTCTTGGAATTAAAACGGCGTTCGACTCGAAGGCTGCGAACATACAGAAAGCCGGCACTGGCTTTACTGGCAACAAGCGCTGATCTGCCACAGTATCTGTCCATGTTTTTAAATATAACCGCACACGCTGTGTACTGGTCGGCGCAGGTCGGTGTCGGCTACCCGCTTACCGAAACGTTTAAGCAGTTTAAGCAGCTTGTTGTCAGCACCGAAACAAAAAAATCTTGCATCATCTTCTTTTAATTGAGGAAAAAGGTGGTGGTATTCCCCATATTTACGTCTCTCTTGGTTTATTACATGTAAACCTTTTCTTTTAGGTTCTATTTTTAAATATAGTGATTCTGTTAGAAACAACTCATCCAAAGATGAATCAGAACTCGCCAGTTTCACTTATAATTGAGCCAATATACGAAAGAGTAGCTATACACTTTCAAAACTAGCGTACACTCTATGCTAGGCCAATATAATTAAAAAATGTACGATAAAGAAGAAAAAATAAATAAAAACTTCAATATATAGACTATGTCATCTGTCAGTGGCACATGCAATATCAGCGTTTAGCGTGTGCTCAACCAGTAACCCAATACGCTTATTTTCGGTACCGATTGTCAGCGCTGATTTACCAGCTTTCTGTATGTTCGCGGCTGAACAGCCAGACGCCAGACCGGCACGAAACGCGTGTTTCGACAGGTTAATACAAGTGTTTTGAGTTTTTCGGTTATATTTTATAAAAATGAGCACCGAGGAAATTTTTATAGAATATTTGAGGGAATACCCAGTCCTATATGATATATCAGATCCATCATATCATGATAATAGAAAGAAGGACAACGCGAGGCAGCAAATTGCTGACAATTTTGAGTCCTGGAAAAATGTTTCTTCATCTTTCAGAAGGTCTGTCAAATGATGAAATTCTTCAAATTCCCTCTTCTTTTTAAAAATCTCATGGACCCAAAACCTATGTTTCCGCTGTCTTTTCCATTCTTCCTCCTCAGCACAAATTGCAGCCACTACAATTAGCTCCTCTTCCGATGAACTCTCCATTGCATCCAACGCAGCTAATCTAAAACTGTGATTGTTTCAAAAGTCTGGCAGTTGCTGGCTGTTCTTAATGGATTTCGTGCTTTAGGCGTTACCACTGTGGATGGTAATGGATTGATGGAATGGTAACATCACCCGATTTTAAACGAGAATAGTGTTGCCTCACCCATCGGACGTTGACGCATTATGCTGCGCCGTGACGGAGTAACCGAAACCAAGCGACGACACAGTTGAGTGCACTTGGCTAGACTGTAAAGTTGTACCGGAGTTGTTTTCTTTTTAATTGTTTTACAACCAGTTTCTTCTTGTTTTATTATAATTTTGAACTTACGTTTCATAATGTTTGATATGGACAAATTTATAGAGAGCATTCGTGAAAGATAGCACTCTGAAAAGAGCATGAACAGAAATTTTTATCGTTTTATATACAGTGGGTGGCCAAATTATTAGGGACAGTGCAGATTTTCTGTAATTTTCAAATGAATTTAATGAGGAAATAAGTGGCTTTGGGTCTCGTATTTATTTTTATTCATTAGAGTGCTTTATTTAGAATATAAAACAACATAATTGCGTATTCATAATAATTTATTTTTGTATAAAAAGTGTTAATTTAACAAATTAAGTAAAATCTTAATATTTTGTAATGCCACCCTTTGCTGCGATTGCGGCTTCCAGGCGTTTGGGCATGCTTTCTGTGCAGACTTTTGCGTTGTGTCGGAGATTGGGGTTGTGATGCCACTCTCTGATAAGGGTTTCTATAAATTGCCGCTTGGTGGTGATGATTTCTTTGGCAATCTCCGGCTTTTTAAAATAATAATGATACCAGCAACAAGAATATAGAAGAAAAATGATTTAAAAACAATTTATTTTCTCACAAAATGCATTTAAACTTGAAAATTACATGGGGGGTGTGCTGTCCCTAATAATTTGGCCACCTACTGTATGTATGCCGACGATTCTACAATCATAAATAACGCATGTAATGCTCAAACTTTGTTTAATAAGACAAGCAAAGATCTCAATTTAGTTGACAATTTAAGCAAATAATTCTAGTTCTACCTGTATGCAAACTTTATGACAAATGTTTTTTAATTTAGACCACTATTAGGCATTACGGGAGTATAGAAACATTTTGCAGACCGTAAGAACTATGGTGGTGTTGGCAAAAATCAAAGGAACAGTCTCGCAGATGTTAATTATAGGTAAGTATCAGTTGACCTGATTGTATCAGGTCTGATGTAATCAGGTTAACTGATATTATCAGCTAACATGTAAAACAAAAACATCCAGTTAAACCGCTATAGTTCGCAGTACTACAGCACTAATAACTACTGTAATATCTACTATTCTCGTCCATACTCCATCTATACGCCAAGGAAATGAAAGTCTAAGTCTGTAAATTCCCAATTTAGTTTGTTTGGGGCAAATAAAACATATCTTATTCCAGATATTAATATTTACCGGTATTTTTCTTTATTCCAACTATCTTAACAGTGTTTTTTACACTGTTTAATGGGTCAGAACGTTAGTTCTGCTTCACACGCATGGATATTAATTAGAATGACATTTACACACTTGTATTTACATAATTTAGACACACGTTGAAGCGTTTTACATATACACATCACGATTTCGATTTTGATACACATCTCAACATTTGTTCTATAATATTTTAAATCTTTTTTTAAATAATTTTTTTTCATAAAAGCACAACATGGAATGTAAGGGCACTAGAATAGTCAAGTTAGAAATGGGATTATTCTGCATTTCTTCATTGCATATTGATATCTTCCAGTTTATCTGTACGGTTTCTATACTATACCACTTGAGAAATTACAACAATGAGGTAAATTAAGGACATACTCGTCGCCATTAACACAGTAGGTTCGGTAAGTGTGTACCAATTCGGGATATAAATTTCAGATTATTTCGAAGCGAGTAACGACATTTACATATCAACTATGTACGAAGACCGTTTCAAATATCATTGTCAAGGTTTTATACCTCCACTTTTGGCAACACTGTTGTGTCGCCATTAACACAGTAGGTTCGATAAGTGTGTATAAGTTTGTGATATAAATTTCAGTTTGTTTCGAAGCGAGTAACGTGAGTTACATACCAAGTTTGTAAACATACGAAGACTGTTTCAAATCCATTGTCAAGTTTTATATCTCCGCTTTTGGCAACAGTGTTGCATTGTTATTACCACAGTAGGTTTGGTAAGTATGTACAAGTCCCTGATATGAATTGTATGGAATGCCCTTTCGAGTGAGAAAGTCCTCCCTCGGAAAAAAATGCATTACATATTGCAATTTTAAAGCTGTTTTTCATGTAAAAATAAAATCCTACACGAATCCTGCAGACTAAATGAAGCAGGATCCTTAGATGTGTTGTGGATCAAAAGTCATGCCAACATCGTGCACAACGAAGCAGTAGATGCACTAGCCAAACAAGCCATCTCCCTCGGAACACCTGTTCAAGAGGATATACAACTCTGCGACATTTACTTTCAATACAAGACACAAATAAGAAATAAATGGAACAATGAGTTCAATATGAGTAGTCAAATAGCAGGAAGGCATTACAAAGCCATACAACCCAAAATACCGGCTAAAACCTGCTTCAACACCGTTTCAACCACGCCACGCAGGATGCGTTTCAACCACGCCAGATCAAGAGATCATCTCCACAGAATCGGACTAGCAGATTCCCCCTTCTGCCATTACTCACCAGAAGTAGTATTGGACGTGAACCACCTTATCTTTAACTGTCCTAAATACAGCCTCAATAGACCTACTCTCTAACACGAATTATTAAAAGACAGTATCATCTTCCCTACAAGCATACCGATTATTCTATTTCAGAACAACTCATCCGCAATAACATCAATATTTCAATTTATAGTAGCATAAATAAAATATTAATATAAAATTAATTGTATACTGTGTTTATATTTATGTATATCTAGATATAGATGATTGTATCCTGGGTAATGATCCTAGCAGTCAAGCCCAAAATAAATTTAATAAAAAAAAATTTAAAAAAAGGATATTAAAAAAAATGTTTATGAAGATTCGTCACACACGACGGTTAACACATTGATCGCCAACGAATTTTATGCAAGATGTTTAGAAAATGGTTCTTTGTTTTTAAGTTTTCTTGGTTAGGATATGTTAAAATAATAATTTTTTTTTGTGTATTTTTATAAATTAGTAAAGGTCTACTTAAAATCGATATACGCGATATACGGCGTGTATATCGCGAGCGGCTGGTTGGGCAGCTCTGCTCTATTTCCTTTGAGTGAGGCGTTAAGGGCAAAAGAAAAGTGGGCCCCTAAAAAAGTTTCTTGACTTTAAACGTAGGGCCCCTTAAAAAAAAGGTCCTCACCTCTCAAATCCAAATGAAGAGCAAAAAAAAGGTCCTCACCTCCCAAATCCAAGTGAAGAGCAAAAAAAGGGCCTCACCTCCCAAATCCAAGTGAAGAGCAAAAAAAATGTCCTCAACTCCCAAATCCAAGTGAAGAGCAAAAAAAAAGGTCCTCACTTCTCAAATACAAGGCAAAAAATTATGTAAGTTGGTTAGAAATGGGCCCCTCAGGCTTGAATGGGCCTGAAGCGGCTGCTTATCCCGCTTCCGCTAGAATCCGGGCCTGGGCGTAAACCAGAGCCTTATTTATTAACCGTGGACCATGGTTTTGTGAAGCCTTGGACAAGACAAACTATGAACAATGTTTAAACCCTTTTTTCTAGAAAACGCTACTAGACTCTTATATAAACCCTCATCTCTCTGAAGAGAAGGACAGAAAGTATTCGGTCCGGTTTAAGTATCCAGTGATTTAAATCATCACTTGAGGGCCATGCTAGTGTGGATATTAAGTTCATTGCCTAATTGAAATTAGTAAGATAAGTAAGGTGTGTTCACTAAAAGACGTAGAAAAACATTATTTTTTTGATATTTCATATAAATTTAATTTGTAAACGTCAGAATGTCAACTGAAATTTTGTTACAAATTACAACACTGTTACTTTTTGGTAAGTTCCAAGGTTATTGATCTGGACGTCCGGCTAACGTTATACCTTACAGTGTTTCTCAACCTTTCTGGCATCACGGACTCTCTATAATGTCTTTTGAAGTTGCTGGACCCTATCCAGGGGGGTCTATATACATATACATAAAATGTAAAGTAGAAATAACACATACAAATATAATGTGTATGTGATTGCTATTATTTAATCAATAAAAAGCTACAGTCAATGAAGTTGGTACCCCTTACTGAATACTACCTCCCGTTCTTCTCTAGGTACGCAATAACGTTGTGGAGGTTTACTGTGTCTTGTTTTTTCGTGGGTTATTAAAAAAATTTCGTCCTTTTTGCTCAAAGTTGTAATTTCTCTAGCCTAATTCATTTCTTTCTCTATTTCAGTTCTTAACATTTCAAAAATACTCTATAACAGTTAAATGGTAACAGAAATTATATTCTAGGGTAGAAATTTTATGAAATAGGGGTGCTGTCAATTGGCAAAACTAAAAAAAGCATAGAAGCATTTAAGTTTTCGCAAATCAATATTATTTATGTACAATATAACCAATCACTCTAAAATGAACTAAACATTAAGTTCACTTTAGGATGAACAGTATATAGGTTGATACATTAATAAATAACTATTGTACTTAAATAATACACTATATTACTATACAAATTAATTTTTTTTTTTGAAATCAAAATTGTACATTAAGTTTTAAAAAACTGATTGACTGATAGAGTTCTCTATCACGATATTTAATTTAAGCATTAAAGTAATAGCCATTTGACTACTATAAACATGAAAATATTAGCAACTAGTGGAAGGGTTTTTTCGGCGTTCGATCCGGTAATTCTAATATCTTCTTCTAAGAGGAATGGGGTGTCTATTACATGAATTACTCCGTTAGTACATTCCACATCAGGACGGAAAACGTGGATCTTCTCATTTCTCCAAATTATGGTAAAACCTGCAGAAAAAATAATTATTAAAATACTAAAATTAAAAAATATAACAAACATTTTTCAAGTGTTAAAATTGTGATGTTAGTAAAAGCTTTACAGGGTGAAAATGGGCCTCAAAATTCCATTACCAACTTTTAAAACTTGTAGAGGTCGATTATAACACTGGTCAACATATTTAAACTTTTTTTTGCTGACTTACAGTGGGTGGCCAAATTATTAGGGACATTACAGATTTTTGGTAATTTTCAAATGAATTTGCCTCTCCCATTGGACGTTGACACATCATGCTGCGACGTGACGGAGTAACCGAAACCAAGCGACGACACAGTTGAGTGCCCTTGGATAGACTGTGCAGTTGTACCGGAGTTGTTTTCTTTTTAATTGTTTTACAACCAGTTTCTTCTTGTTTTATCATAATTTTGAACTTACGTTCCATAATGTTTGATATGGACAAATTTATAGAGAGCATTCGTGAAAGATAGCACTCTGATAAGAGAATGAACAGAAATTGACTTATATCGTTTTATATACAGTGGTTGGCCAAATTATTAGGGACAGTGCAGATTTTCTGTAATTTTCAAATGAATTTAATGAGGAAATAAGTGGCTTTGGGTCTCGTATTTATTTTTATTTATTAGAGTGCTTTATTTAGAATATAAAACGACATAATTGCTTATTCATAATTATTTATTTTTGTATAAAAAGTGTTAATTTAACAAATTAAGTAAAATCTTAATATTTTGTAATGCCACCCTTTGCTGCGATTGCGGCTTCCAGGCGTTTGGGCATGCTTTCTATGCAGACTTTTGCGTTGTGTCGGAAATTGGGGTTGTGATGCCACTATCTGATAAGGGTTTCTATAAATTGCCGCTTGGTGGTGATGATTTCTTTGGCGATCTCCCGCTTTTTAAAATAATAATGATACCAGCAACAAGAATATAGAAGAAAAATGATTTATAAACAATTTATTTTCCCACAAAATGCATTTAAACTTGAAAATTACAGGGGGGGTGTGCTGTCCCTAATAATTTGGCCACCTACTGTAGATGTGATACTTGTTTTTAACTAATTTTGGGGTGCTGATTTCAAAAATGTTAACAGTTTCTGCCTATCACGTCAAATTTTTGTTCTATCGTATTTTGATTTTTTCACCTTTTCACGTTCTGATATACATCTTCTTTAATTTCAACTTCATTCTTGTTGTCCAATATAGTTCGTAGGAACGCCTTACATGCAGATGCTTGTTACAGACCTTTTTTCTTAATTTTTTAAACAGTCATCTTGACAAATTTCCTGTCAATCTTGGAGATGTTAGTGATGAACAGAGTGAACGTTTCCATCAGGATTGAAAAGAGATGAAGAGACGTTATCAAGGAAGGTGGGATACTCACATGATAGCTGACTACTGTTGGAGTATTAAAAGAGACTTATCGGGAATGGTGCACTCCAGAAGATCTTACAAACGACCATATAATCCTTAAATTATTTTGTATTTTTATTTTAACACTCCAATGCATTAAAATGTAATTAAAACTGTTCTCATTTTCTTTCTTTCACTATAAATAAAATTTTAAGAATATTTTCTAATTATTTAGTCCTTATTGTTCGCCAAATTTGTACCAATTACAGTATCGACGTCTAAAATTAAACGATAGAAGCATTATTTGGCCGGAAATATGTATTTGTTGTAGAGTAAAAATCTGATGTGATACGCAAAAACTGTGATATTTGAGTTCAGCAGCACCAAATTAGTAAGAAACAAGTCTTAGATGTAAGTCAACAAAAATTGTGTTAATCAGTGTAATTTTTGAAATTCCATGGTTAAGTTAAGTTTCGTGCCCCTCGTGGGTAAATAAATGGTGTCAGGACCATTCTGAAGTATTGGCCAATCAATTGATGAACTTCCAATTGATTCCATTGGAAGTTCATCCTGTTTTTTGTATTGACAAAAATTGAACTTCCTTTTTACAAAAGTTCCATCAATATAGTATACAAGGGTGTAACTATCGGGGGTGCTGGCAATGCGAGTGCAACCCGGGGCGGCGCAAAATCAGAATTATAGGGCGCCGAATTGATGAAAAATTTCAAACTACTACAAGAATAATATAGTACAGATTTAACAAACGCATTTCCTCAGCAGATATTAAGTTTTCGATTAGCATTGTTGGACAAAATTAAATTATGTTCCAGTACCAAGAGAAACTTGCCAAAATTAAAAGGGCATGAACTGCTAGAATTATAGAAAGTGGCTAAATCACAAATTTTGCGTTCATGGGTTTCAAAATAATTTATAATCGTCCCTTCTATAAGTTCCAGAAGTTTATATCTTTTGGCCATTAGCACCCTGAGTTAAACCAGACTAAAACTAAAATTATGTTTAAATGTTAGTAGGCCGTGAAATAGCACAATATGATTTACATTGTGCCGTGCTTTTTGCTGATTTCGAGTTGATTTGATTTTTTTTTATTTGTGTAGTGCTTATGTACATAAGATAAGAAAAAAAGTTTGCTGTCATATGTAAGTGAACCGTTGCAAGTCTAGAGAAAATAAGTCCTAAAAGTAAAACTAGGAAACCAAACAAATTTAACTCCTTGCTAGGTTAAATCGTTTTGTGGAATGTTCTTAATATGTAACACAGATGAAATTAAATTAAGTTTTGCTAAGCCAATTAAAAGTAAAAGCCAATACTGTATTTTAATCCCGACACGTAGCTTAGCTTAATAGTATGAGAAACGAAATGAAGACTAGCAAAGAATACAGTTTTGTTCCATAAAATGTATTATTAATAAAATTAAATTAAACAATACAATACAAGTGGAAATATCCAGTCAACCGATTTTTACCAAAAGTTGATCAACTCGTGTCATTGATGTCAAAAGCTTAAATATGCAGTTTCATAAAAATCCTTTTAGCCGAATTTGCTCTGCACGTGTACACAGACAGACGGACAGACAGACAGACGGACAGACACACAGACGGACGGACAGACAGACCGACAGACATCATTCTAAAAATAGTGAAAACGTTATGTACCTCAATTCGTGGAGATCCATCGAAATCTCGAAATGTGAAAATCGGTATCACAATACCTCCCTTATATATATTGACGGTCGGTAAAAATGTATTTTAAGGGTTAGCTTAAGTAAATTTAAGTGTTCTTTTGAATAAATAAATAAAAAATGTATTTAATTTTAGAAGTCAATATACTACGAGAAAATCAGTTATTACCGACCGCCAACATATATAAGGGAGGTATTGTGATCATACCGATTTTGACATTTCGAGATTTCTATGGATCTCCACGAATTGAGGTCCCTACATAACGTTGACTATTTTTAGCATGATGTGGGTCTATCTGTCCGTCCGTCTGTCTGTCTGTCCGTCTGTCTGTCCGTCTGTCTGTCCGTCTGTTCGTCTGTCCGTCTGTCTGTGTACACGTGTAGAGCAAATTCGGCTTAAAGGATTTTTATGAAACTTCATATTTAAGCTTCTGCCATCAATGGCACGAGTTGATCAACTTTTGGTAAAAATCAGTTGACTAAAAATGGGAGTTTACTCGTATCGATTTTAAGATTTTTGTGAATATTACGCAACAGAAAAATATTTCGAAAAAATTTATTGAACAAAAGTTGCTATAAAAGCAATAACTAATAACTTTTATTTGAGATGTTTTTTGATAAAACGAAAAATTTCGAATAATTTTACAGAAATTATTCTAAATTTATTCATGTTTATATGTAACGTTTCCATGGTCATGATAAATAATATCTCTGTTAGAAAATATTAGGCCAAGTTATTTCTACTCTGCTGCTAGAATGTAATTTATATAAGTACTTTATGATGGCGGTCGGTCCTGTGGTGGCCACAGCTGATTTTTTTTTTGTTATAGTATCAGTATTATATTGTTAAATCAGAAACTACTGGTCATTGCATTTGTTCATTGTGTCAATAAATCTGTACAATAAAACATTTCATAAGTTAAACAATTGTATTCTTAGCTATTATTTCATTTCGTTAACATTGGCAGCACATCAACTCTTATCAGCATTGCATTATGATAAGGAAAGCCTTTTGTGCAAAAACAAAGCACACTCGTTGTGCAACTGTCCACTCTTTTTGTACTTACTGGATCTGTTACTAGAGAACTCGTCTACACCTACACCTTATGAAAAAGAATAATATGTTATTGTGAAAGCAATTTAGTATAGTAGCAGATGACAACAAAATTTAATGTGTTAATTAAATATTAATATAATATTTCCTCCACAAATTAATAAGAAAAATAAAGTTATTTAACAAATCGTATGCAGTTTTAAGCATTATATGTATTGAACAAATCAAAATAGGTGTATTTTTAAAAGAATTGTCCTAATGAAGGCAATAGATCTGTTCGTAGAGTCATTTTCAACTTGGCAGGGATGTTGGCAGTGAGAGTGCACCCCGGTGCGGCTAAAAATCAAAATTATAGGGCGCCAAATTGATGAAAATTTTCAAACTACTACAAGAAAAATATAGAACGGATTTAACAAACGCATTTCCTCAGCAAGTGGATCCTTCCAAGTAAGTGGGAACACGAATGGTATATTGTGGAATCTCCAACACCATTTAACAGAACTAGACTATGCAGACGATATCTGCATGCTGTCTCATAAATTCGACTCCCTTCAGGACAATCTGAACCAACTTACTCAACTAACCAAGATAACAGGACTCGAGATTAATATCTATAAAATAAAAACCCTGCGCATAAACACCACCAACACAAGACAGTTAAAAATTGGCCAGGAAGATATTGATGATGTAGATGAGATTTGTTACCTTGGCAGCATAATTGCTAAAGATGGAGGAGCAATGCTGGATATTGAGCAACGCTTGAACAAGGCCAGGCAAGCTTTCGGTATGTTAAATGCTGTCTGGAGATCCAATTATATCTCAAGAAACACAAAGCTGCGCTTGTTCAACCCAAATGTGAAATCGGTGCTACTCTACGGATGTGAGACCTGGAAGGTTACCCGTGTAATCACTTCCAAATTGCAATCCTTTGTAAACAGATGTCTCAGAATCAACCGAGTGGTCTGGCCGGAAAGAATATCTAACGCAGAGCTATAGCAACGAACAAACCAAACAGATATCCAGAAGGAAATAAAATTGCGCAAGTGGAAATGGATAGGACATGTCCTGCGGAGAGACTAGCGTGCCTAGAATGGCCTTTGATTGGAATCCACAAGGCACACGCAAAATCGAAAGGTCAAAAACAACCTGGAGACGAACAATTATTCAAAAGCGAGGAACTATGGAATATCGTGGTTGGAGATTAAACATCTTGCGGTCAATAGAATACGCCTGAAGAGTTTTGTGGAAGCCCTAAGCTCCTCATAGGAGTCAAATGAACATATATATATATTTCATCAGCAGATATTAAGTTTCCGATCAGTATTGTTGGACAATATTAAATTCCAATATAAGAGAACTTGCCAAAATATTTTTAATAGACAACAGTACAATTTCATCCAGATTCGACGGCATATGTTATTCTGTTTTATGCTGTTTTTAATACTTCCAATAACATCTGCGTCATCTGAGAGGTCATTTGCAAAGTTTCAATTTCATTTTCAGTTCAAAAATTTTCTAAGACGTACTATAAGACAACGCGGTTGAGTGACTTAACATTAATTAGTGTTGAAAACGATCAGGCAAGATCAAAGAATTATGAAGGTTTAATAGACATTTTTGCGGAAGCTA
Organism: Liopterus haemorrhoidalis; assembly: GCA_963971575.1. Classification (NCBI taxonomy): domain Eukaryota; kingdom Metazoa; phylum Arthropoda; class Insecta; order Coleoptera; family Dytiscidae; genus Liopterus; species Liopterus haemorrhoidalis. Next base: position 2,308,764 of record OZ020615.1, read on the forward strand.
AAAGTCGAAAAAACTGTTTTAAACACTATATACCTATAAATAAGGTGACCATTTTGTCAAATATAAAACCAGGACATTTAAAATAGCTCAAGTACAGGCGCGTGCAATAGGAGAGGGGTCCTTGGGCCCTGACCCCCCCCCAGGAACTATAAAATCATATACTTTGTAAAAACTAAGCTACTGAAAATAAAATCATCTCTTTTGTTGATAAAAAAACAAATCATAGTCAAAATGTAATTAACATATAAGACCACCCCTCCCCGTAAAGAGGCAATAATAAATTTAATATTATTTATCGGATATTTTTTAGAAATAGACCCCCCTCTCAGTTAATTTTTCTAGGAGCGCGCCTGCTCAGTCAGCATGAAGAAAAGTGGCTATCGTAGAATATATATTAAAAAAATATTGCAGAGTAAGCTTAGTTTTTTTGCCTTTAAGTGAAAAAATAAAATGTACTACTTTTATTTATATTGTAGATTAAAAAGGTACATTTGAAAAGGCCGCTACACTACTGAGCCGTATTTTGTGTTTAAATTTACGCGCGTACTGAAAGATGGAACGATTACTCGATCTTTTGAACAATTAATAATTTTTGATTTTGTGTCCCTAAACTGTACTGGTTATATTTCACGACTAACCAGTACCAATGAGCAAAAAAACAGTACAGTACTGGTAAATCCAATACGAATGGTCACCTTACTATAAATCTCTTGGTAAGTTTTTTAATATTATTATTTATATTTTTTTCCTTCTCTTAAAAGTATTTTTTTAATAATTTTCATATCATTTGTTGAATTTTAGAAATTGTTATGACCTCTCACTCAAAATAACAACGAAATAAACTTTTTTTTTTACAGTTTATCTGTTTAATAATAGTTGGAAATGACTTTACAGTCCCGTTATGTAATTATAGGGAGTACCGCAGGGTCCACTCAAACAGGATTTTACGTTTCTGTTTACAATAAGCGGTCCACTTAAAATGGTAATTCTCGCTACTGCATACAATATGTTAAAATGATTTATAAAACTTTTTTTTTTATTACATACTTTTCTCTTTTTCTTCAATTCTAATTCTGAGTTCATCTCTGTAGGTTGGCAATACGATTTCATTGGTAGAATCATTTACCATCTGCTTCATTTTTTCCATAGTGAACGGAATGTCTGAAATTACAAGATGTCTTTCCAGAAGACGAACAGCCTGAAAAATTATAGAAATTAATAAAAATTGCTTATAAACATATATTTGGGCTGTAAAAACAACAGGCTGTTGTGTATAAACTAACAGCCAGGCTGTTAGTTTTATTCTCGATAATAGTAACAGATTTTTATAAATTTTATTACACAAATTAATTTTCAAAATGCAATATCTCAAAAACCAAAAGAGCTGAAGCACTGCGGTTGAAATTTTTGGTATCATGAGGTTCTAAGTCACATTTTGAAGTAAATACTATTCTTTTGTAAAATTAATTTATTATTTGATGGCCGTAGATAAAGTCTTTTTTCGTCTTTCATAATCAAGATACTTACGTGGTAGGAAAATCGGGGCATAAATAATTTCTTTAAAGTAGATGGCATCATGACTTCCATTTTTTTCCATGCCTTATCTCTGGGGACGAAGTAGGTGAATTTTTTGGTAGTATCATTGAGTCTTGAATTGAAGTTATCTCGTTGACCCAAGAAATAAGTGTCGCTAAAATACAAACAAATAATTAGAACAACATAGGTATACACAAAAATGGAACGAACAGTTCAGACCGCCGGAGCAATGACTAACTTTCACAAACCACCCGTCGCGAGAATTTCTTTGAAAGGCATTTTTTGGGTTTTTTAAATGGTACATATTTTTGAGAATTCAGATAATAGAAAATTAGAAACCGTCTACAACACGTAACTTTGAAATATATTTTTAAATGGTTTATTGTTCAAGGAGACATTTGTTCAGAGTTATTGCTTAATAACTTTGAACACTAGCATCTCCTCGAACAATCTTTTTACCCTTCTTCCTAGAAATATCTAGAAATGCCTTATAAAAACACCCGTCTCTCTGAAGACGAGATCAGACAGTATTCGGTCCAATTAGCATTAACATCTAATTTGTTGAATTCTTAGAGGCACTGTGTCATTTGTAAAAACATAAAAGGTAACCCTCGTTTACTGTGTTATTAAATAATTCCAAGTCAGATTCGCTCAATATTATGTATGGAGTACCGCAGGGTTCAATTTTAGGTCCATTACTATTTTTAATTTATTTCAATGACTTCTCTTCTGCTATTGCAACGAAATCTATTTTATATGCCGATGATACGACCCTTATAACAAGATCATTGTCCCTGGAACACATGCAACATGTTTCTAGTGATAATTTATCTAAAGCAAAAGACTGGTTTCTATCAAATAAATTATCATTAAATGAGGAGAAAACACAAAATTTACTGATAACAACAAAAAATCATAGCTATCATAACCCGCATTTCATTAAATTTTTAGGAGTCCATATTGATCCTCATTTAATATGGGACCATCACGTTGCCCATATATGTGGGAAATTGTGCAAAACTGTATATCTTCTTAGAAACCTACAAAAATCAGTTACAAGAGATGTTTTATTAATAACGTATTTTGTGTTATTTCAGTCGCACATAGCATACGCTCTTTTAGCATGGGGACACTCTGCCTCTACTGAAAGAGTTTTTAGACTACAGAGGCGTGCAGAGTGATGGGGAGTGCATCTTATAGAGCCGATTGTAGGTTACTCTTTAAAGAATTTAGAATCATGACACTACCATCACTTTTTATCTATCACTGTTTAGTATATGCCCATCAAAACTAAACTCTTTTGTCTCTTATGAAGACGTTTACAACTACAACACACGTAATAAATCAAATATTTACCCCAATTTTACACGAATAAATAAATCAAGATATAGTATTAACTATTATTCCATAAAGTTTATGAATTTGTTACCAGTTTCTACCAAAGAATTAAGTTCAGTACAATTTAAAAAAACAATTAAAAACTTATTGACTGAAAACCCAATGTATAGTTTTAAAGAATTTTTTGAACTTAATTTATAACTTCTGTGTATCAATTATCATTTGTCATGTTATTGTAATTTATCTGATGGACTGTCCATTAATGATTATGTATTGTATGTGGACAATAAATAAATATTATTATTATTATTATTATTATTATTATTATACTTACTTAAGCATTGGGTCTGTACGTAATTTTTCCAAAACAGTACTCTGTGGAACTCCAAGGACGTGGTCAATAATATGGATGATACCGTTGGTGGCAGCAATGTTGGCTTGGATACAGGTGGCGTTAACACCGCCTCCTTCCAAGGTCAAGATCTCTTCGTTTCCGTTGTGGATGATGTTAAAATATAAGTTCTTTCTGTCAGCAGCAGTGGGAACCTGGAATATCTAGCATAAGGAAAAACGAAATACAAATGTCAACAAGCCATTCCACTACCCTAGATGAAAGAGAAGATACAACCAAAAGCATACAGAAGAAAGTTACATAGATACATTGCCCATAATTACCCAAATTCAAAAACAGGGGATTCCCAAAATATGTCAAATATTTGTATTACAATTTATCCAGTTTTCTTTATAAGCTGTAAGCCTGTAGTCACGATGCAATTTCTCGTTTTGAATATCGTACGATTATTATTGCATTGCGAATTTAGTTCAGCAAAATCGGATGTAAAATTATTGTAGTATACCATCCAATATTTATCGCTTTGAATCTGTACCAATCAGGGCTGTTTTAGGATCGTCATAGGCTCTAGGCAATTTTAACGGACTAATCGGGGGGGAAGGTGTCCGTTAAGTGCGATTGTCCGTTAAATCCGAATATACGAAAATGGTGTCTATATGTATTAGATTAAAAGTACATAAATTAAATTACAAATTATATATTTTTTATAGCGAATTTCGCGATATTTTTGCTATATAATGAGTTAGAACAATAACAAAGTACGCGCTCACCCTTTGTTCTAATATATACATACATAATTTGTTGAAAATAACTGAGTTAAGAAAAAAAAATTTTTTTTGAGATCTGAAAATTTTGTCCTTTAAATCCGAAGTCCGTTAAATCGGGGTCCGTTAGACCGAGGGTTCACTGTATTGCATTCCTAGGCCCCATCAATTTAATTTTCACGATATATTTATTATTATTACATTTACATTATTTTACAATTTTTAGCTTGGTGCACATTGATACCCATCAATTTTCAATACCAACAAATAATTAATATTTTTGAGGGTGTAGTGTTTTATATCATTAATAACTAAAAGTAAATAAGGTCGACAGACTTATATTGTGTTATATTGAAAATATTGTGTTATAATAGGATTGTAAAACATCACAAATACACATCACATCCACAAAATGCCAAGAATAAACGGTCAAGAATTCTAGAAAAATATAAGAAATGCACAATTTGGCGACAAATGACCTTCCATTACTTAATCTACGTTTTCAGAGCTATCTTTGGAAAAGGTTTTGAAAAAGGTGTTTTTGAAAGTTTTGAAAAAGGAACGTATATGACAAAAATGAATGTTATAACTCAACAAACATAAGTAAAACTACTGGTACTATAATTCATCCCTTTTTGAGTGGATTGGGACGAACTCATGATTTTTGTTTTTAAATTATTGTATGGGTGACTCCCTTTTTAGCCCCTTCGTGGACGGCTTTCGAATAATCTCTTCTTAGTGGGTGCTTACGTAGGGTGACCAATCGTCACGCATTTTGATTTGGTGTCCCTAGAGCCGAATTTTGCTCTGTACTTATATTTGGGAGGTGAAGACCTGTTTTTTGCTCTTTACTTATATTTGGGAGGTGAGGACCTTTTTTTTGTTTGCTCTTCACTTATATTTCGGAAGTGACGACTATTTTTTTGCTCCGTCCCGCATTGCCTTATCCAAGAAAATGGTCACCCTATGCTTACGTCATGGAAGGAATATACTTTGCGAATTCCATATATCTATGTCAAAGGAACGTTCTATCGAATAAAAAAAGATCCATTTACCCCTTTAAGGGTGAATTTTAAAAAACTATCAAAATCATTTCGAACTATTTGATAGACACCTATTTGCCAAAAAAGGAATGTTATAACTCAACAAACACAGGATATACGACGGGATGTATAATCCACACGGATTGTAGATTCACCCCTTTAGAGGTTGATCAGGACATAATACTGAAATAAGTTTTTCGGCATTTGTATGGGTAATCCTTGTAAGCAAAAACTAAGTCAACATCTCATCGGCCTTAAGAGATATTAAGGAATCCGTGAAATCACATTTCATCCCTTTTCACCCCTTAAGAGTTGAATTTCGAAAAATCTTTTTTGCATTGAATTAAATTGTATGTACCTATTTATTATTTTATTTTGGAATTTATTATTATTTTTTCTTAAAAGTTTATATTTTTTGGTTATATGTAATTTATAGTTTTGTCCAAGAGTTTATAAAATAAAATTATTGAAAGAAAAATATGCATAGTTTAATTTTATGTGAAATTCGCTTAATTGGGGCAGCCGCTTAATTGAGCCAAAATGCCGATGTGTCCCAATTAAGCGGAATCGACTGTACTTGAATTCTAGAGCTGAGAACCTTTTTTTTATGTCAACCCTGAGCTGTACCATTAAAAATTCAGGTTAAAAATTAAAACATTCATTTAAAAATTAATTAAAAATTGGAGTTTTAATATTTAAGCAGTTGTTTCCAGCGTTTACTCCTTAAAACAACGATGAGTATTTGACGAAGTGAAGGAATTTGACTGGCAGATATTACTGGAAGAAAACGATAATAACTCGTATTGATAAATTTTCACATCTTCCTACGACAAAATATGATCAATATTTGATAACTTATAAATGGGAATCCCCGTTACACACTATTACTTACTATTCTGCAAGCCTTGTAAGTTTTTAAAGCAAAGTTTATTTTTTCATTAATTATATTCCACATGCAGTTTTACTAAAATCTATTTTAAACATGCTGTTTTACTGTTCGAATTACTTTCCAATCCTGAAGGATTAGTTGAAAGGATCTTGTGTAACATGCTGATAAATTAGATGGTGCTGTAAACTTAGTCTTACATTGTACTTTATTGTTAAGTACGGTAAAAGGGTAGATACACCCTATTTACTGCGTGTCTTCTGTCGAAATCGTTAAGATTTACAACCGTTAAAAAACTAATACCTTTTTACTAGCAATTATTAGGGATCAACAACATGTCTTGACACTAATTAAATTTATACTAACAACCTATGATAATAAAAAATGTTGGACTTCATAAAATTGTTGTATATTTTCATATATTTTAGGGTTTCGCAGCTATACAGGGTGTTTGAAAACCTGCACTTCGAATAACTCCTTTATTTTAAGAGATACAAAAAATTCTTCAGAATAAAAGTTAAACTAGACAAAAGGGCCCACTTAAGGACTATAATAAGAATTCTGCATCACTTCCGGTTTCAGCGGAAATTGTTTCAACTTTTTATCTAGCATAGGGAATCGGTACTTTAATTTTTTTTTCTTGAAAGTACATTAAATCAGCTTTACAATGATATCAAAATATCGTACTTTAATTTTAACCATTTCAAAATTGCGACTGTTTATTTACAAAACAATAAATAACATAAAAATCGTAGAAACTAAATTATAAAAAGATATACCATTATGTAACTAGGAAAAACAATAAAACAAAATATGACAAGTTAGTAATAAACTAAGGAAAATTTACAAATGTTAAATATGATCGCCGTTGTTATCCATACATTTTCTCATTCGTAATAAAAATTCTTCCATTACATTTAGAACGATATACTCTCGAATTTCCCTGATGGCTGTTCCTATGTTTTAAGTCTTCTAAGCTTTACCTTCAGGATACCTTTCTTGAAAGAGTTGCTGGGCGCTAACAGAATTTATTTGACATTCCCCGAATGTCAGAACCATATCTGTAATTTCTTCATTTGAATAACGTACGTGAGCCATAATTACAAATGATTTGATGTTATCACCTTTAATATCAAACTCGTACTAACAGGCAAGAAAATTTGCAGGTTTTATTTGGTTTTTTTATGTAACAAAATCATTTTCAAAGCTTGCTATGTTTAACTTGTATGATTTATGTTATTTATTATTTTGTAAATAAATGGTCGCCATTTTCAATTGGTTAAAATTAAAGTATGATATTTTGATATCCTTGTAAAGCTGATTTAATGTACTTTCAAAAAAAGAAATTACCGATTCCCTATGCTAGATAAAAAGTTGAAACAATTTTCTCTGAAACCAGAAGTGATGCAGAATTCTTATTGACTATCAAAAAAATGGAAATTAATCCAAAAGAAAATAATCCCTCAATTAATATATCAAATTATTCAAATTGTACCGTTACTTTTAATATAAATAAATAAATAATTGTTTAATAATCTGTATATCCTTCAAAATGACGTTTGTTACTTTTTTGTCCTGGCCGCGTAAGTGTTACTTACGCGCTTAGCAACCGTAGACCTCAATCATTTTTGATACGTTGATAGCATTAATAGATCAGTTGTCGATACCTACGAAACCCTAAAAAGTATTAGTTCATTTCCCACGCTGAACATAGGTCTTAGCAGAGTATCTGTTCCCAATTGCCAGTTATTTATATGTTATACAAAATTGTATAACAAAAATGAATAGCAGAAATAAGAAACAGAAGTGTTCAAGAAAATTAATAAGCAAACCAAACCTGCTTTGATAATATTAAAATATTAATTAGTAGCGAATTCTTCAGGAATTACAGACTTTTTGTGAATGTCTATTAATATTTATAAATAATTATAAATAATAAATGAAATATAATTTTAGGTAGTACTGCTTTAGGTAGTATGTTTTTACCAACCGCCATCCTATATAATGGCGCGTCTACATCGAGGCAACATGGTAGCATGCGACCGTTCGACATGTCGCATGCTACCAATGTGCAGCGGTCTGATGGGAGCCGTGCGACATGTTGCTCGTTCCCGTTGCTTGGCGGTAAACATCAAAGAGTTTTCGTGCGACACGCTACCACTTCTGAAAGCCACATGTTCGCCATTTTGATATTTGATAGTTGTTATTATAGAAGTATTTATTTTTTAAATTAATTAGTGTTGTAAGCGTTGCTATATCAACAAAAATTATTTAGCAACTTAAATTTATTTAAGATAAGTAATTTTTTACTTGTTGATTTATTTGTGTTTGTAATCAGTGCAATAAAAATATAAAACGTTTCCGATACACATTGCTTTTTAAACTTGCCAGTCCGCCATGAAAAAAGGTTGGGAAACGCTGATCTATATTATATCTCAGTACTAGAAAACCACTGAAAATGAACAAAAATCACAGAAAATGGATAAAAGATCTTAAAAAAGAAACAAAAAATCTCAAAAATAATAAGTTATAAGCCTTTCGCGGACCACGAAAATGTTTACTAAGGACCACCAGTAGTCCGTGGACCACGCTTGAGAAACACTGTACTAGACCGTTCGAAACTCACAACCCGGTAATGGTCCGCATACCATAGGTTGAATAGCACAGGTCTAAACAATCTCCTTAAATTAATTTTAATAGAATTCGCCACTATATTTTAAAATTATCACAAAAAATATTAAATATAAAAATGTTTACCTGGTTCATATTGTTTTGCTTAATCCTTTCTGTTGACAGCCTTTGGTCCCTGACAAGATGCAGGTTAAGGATCTCTCTCATCTTATCAGGATTCCTAAGGACGTTCTTCAAGTTATCATCCTGCCAAGCTGCGTTGCTGGGAGCAAATAAAGTGACATCTCTCATTCTTTTGATTGAATTCATAAATTGTTTTCCAACTTCTGAGTCTGATATAGCTTCGTAGAATTTATACAAGGGCCAGTTGTCTTCTTTTTGACTCTGAGGAAAGAAATATGAACTTAGAATAAGATATGAGACGCGTAGGAAACATCAATAATACTAATGTGCTTTGGTTTATATCTGCTCTACATGCTGTCATGCAAGCTCATGAAACACTAGCTACAGAGATTTGAGGCACAATTTGTTATACCCACAAAAATTTAAATTCACGAAATAGGCACGAATATCAATCCTTTGTACAGTTCTTAATCCTTTTAGCAAAAACCTACCAATCTTATGAAGGAGCCAAACAGAAGGCGACTAAAAGTTTTAATTATTATTTATAACTAGGTTATTACCCGTCAACAATGACGGATTTATAATATAAAAATTTCAATTGTTTGTATGTGTATTTGGTTTTATTTTTTAACGTATCTTAATTTCGTCACCGGTCAGCGAATCACGGGACAGGATATCACCAGTTAGCCAATCACGGGAGAGGGTGTCACCTGTCAGCCAATCAAGAGACAGGGTGTCCCCAGTCAGCCAATCACGAGAACCTTAGGAAAAATGACGTCACAATGTTACCGACACTACATACAGACATTTGCTAATTATATAGTTAGATTATTTATTCATAAACTTTTTAAAATGAGAAAACGATTCATTTTTACTCAGTATATTTACATTATTATAACTAAAAATAATTTGAGACGTTAATTTATGCCTAGACATTTCTATATGTAATTATATTCGTAGATTTTTAGATAATAAATCTGCAAAATATTGTTCATATCGGTCAAAGGATATAACATTGTTTAAAGTTTATTTTTTTATGCCTACGAAACCCTATACATTTCTATATATAATTATATTCGTAGATTCTTAGAGAATAAATCTGCAAAATATGGTTCATATCGGTCAAAGGATATAACATTGTCTAAAGTTTCTTTTTTTTGCCTACGAAACCGTAGATATTTCTATATATAATTTTATTTGTATTCCAAAATATTGTTTATATCGGTTAAAGGATATAGGCGTGTCTAGAGTTTCTCGTTTATGCCTACGAAACCCTAAACATTTCTATATATAATTTTATCCGCAGTTTCTTAAAGAATAAATCTGCAAAATATTGTTCATATCGGTCAAAATAGTATCTAGAGTCTCTTGTTTATGCTTACGAAACCCTAGACATTTATGTATGTAATTATATACGTAGATTCTTAGAGAATAAATCTGAGAAATATTGTTCATATCGGTCAAAGGATATAGCAGTCTCTTGTTTATGCCTACGAAACTCTAGACATTTCTGTATGTAATTATATTAGTAGATTCTTAGAGAATATTTGTTCATATTGATCAAAGGATATAAGTGTCTAAAGTTTCTTTTTTATGCCTACGAAACCCTAGAAATTTCTATATATAATTATATTCGTAGATTCTTAGAGAATAAATCTGCAAAATATTGTTCATATCGTTCAAAGGATATAGGAGTCTCTTGTTTATGCCTACGAAACCCTAGACATTTCTGTATGTAATTATATTCGTAGATTCTTACAGTGGCGGTGCTAGCTCTCAAAATGTGGGGGAGCAGGAAATTTTTTAGTAAAATTTGGAGGGGTCAAATACAAGTGATGACCTAAAAAAAGGTCCTCACTTCTAAAATACATTTTTATCCAAACGATTCGGGGGGGGGGGGGGGGGGCAATTGGGGGCCAGAGAAAATGTTGCCCCCCCCCCGCTAGCACCACCACTGGATTTTTAGAAAATAAATCTGCAAAATATTGTTCATATCGATCAAGATAACTGAAAAGTTTGAAAAATTGCATTTTGCAGGGAATTAGTCACAAAATGAAATTTAAAAATTTGATGTTATTGAATGAAATATATTTTTGGTAAAATTTGAGTCTTTGAAAATTTCATATTACATATTTTTAAAGCGCATTTTTCGTGTAGTCGAACGAATTATTTCGTAAGCCGACCCATAAAGAAGTTTTGCGTACGTGCCTATCTCGTGGAATTCTTTTTCGTGAATTTTTTAAGTATTAACAACCTCAAAACTCCTCAACAATACAGTAGAGCATCATAAATTTACCTTAGAATTCGGGTCGTTAGATCTCGTGCCCTAAGAAAAACGATTTTGTTTGAAACGATGAAAATATGATGATATGCATTTGCAAAGAAAAGCCGACTCATCACAAAAAATATAAAAGATTAAAACAAAGAACTTACTTCTAAAAATTGTGTAATAGTTGTGTCCACCACCATAAGGGGCCGGTTGATAAGATGAATAACTCCATTTTTGACTGGAATATTTGCTTTCACCACCTCGGCTATAACAACTCCTGCTGTATGCTTTGAATCTCCAACCAGAGTATTACTGTTGATTTGGACTAGAAATTAAAAACAAAAAGTGTTACAAACTATAGTCGAATTACTGATAGGTGACTGTTCGTTGCTACAAGTATCGATATACAATAATATATGCTTTCTCTGTCTATATCATTATAATTATTTGTATACCCATAGTAACGTATAGTGACGCAAGTGACCTTCCAAATTATTTTAATAAAAAACAAAGCATTAGATAGAAACGGAATGATTCGTAGATATATTTACTAATTTGAGCACGAAACTAAATTTACAGCAGTACTCAAACAAACAAAATTATTAATTTTAAGGTAATAATTATAAATAAGGAAAAACTTATACTCATACGTAAATTTTGGATTATACAAGGTGTCTCAAAAGAAATTTTATATTTATTTAGCTTACTGCGTGAACGCAACGTATCCGAGGGGCGCGGGGGTTATGTCAATCAGTAGCCTGGCTCTTGGGAATTTAGTCGCTATGGAGCGTTTCTCGGGAGCAGACCGCGCGTTATGCGTGCGAGAGTTTTACAAAAACGGTGATTCGGCGACTGTAGCGCGTAGAAAATTCTGCAATATTCGAGGTTTTCGCCACTTAAATGATGCGCCAAGCATTCCTCTCATTCGACATTGGGTTAAAAAGTTTGAAGAGACTGGTACAACGCTGGATAAAACAAAATCCGGGCGACCTAGGGCATCAAGAACGGTAGAAAACGTGGAGAATGTTAATCAGTCTGTTCGTGACGACCCGAACCTTTCGCATTATGCACAAAGACCTAAAGCTGCACCCCTACAAAATTCAATTGGTGCAAGAATTAAAGCCCCAAGATGCCAGTCAGAGGCTTAATTTCGTAAATCAGGTGATTGAGCGATTTTCAACGTTTACCTGTTGGTATGTAAAATGTTTTTTGTTTTCGGATGAAGCTCATTTTCATCTTAATGGCCACGTAAATAAGCAGAACTGCCGCTACTGGAGTGCAATGAATCCGAAACGCAAACATCAGAAACCCCTACATTCGCCTAAAGTGACCGTATGGGCTGCGATGTCGGCGCGAGGAATTATCGGCCCTTACTTTTTTGAAGACGAAAGGGGGCGTGCAGTTACAGTGAATTCAGAGCGTTATGTGGAGATGTTAGACTACTTCTTGGTACCTGAACTGCAAAACTTTCCTGGCTCTAACCAAAGAACATGGTTCCAACAGGACGGAGCAACTTCGTGAAATTTTCTCAGGCAAATTGATCTCCCGGAGAGGTGACATAAATTGGCCTCCACGCAGTCCAGATTTAACCCCTATGGACTTTTTCCTATGGGGTTATCTTAAATCTAAAGTTTACGCCAATAAACCGACTTCACTGGCGCATTTGAAAGAAAATATCCGTCACGAAATGGCAGCCATCCCTGAGTCCACCTGCCGAGACGTCATAAGTAATTTTAGTGTTCGATTAAATGAGTGCCGAGAACGCGAGGGTCTACATTTAGACGATATTATTTTTAAGAAATAAATCCCCAAAAAGTTTATTTTAATAATTAATAAACATTTTTTCTATATACGGCTTCCTTTTTTTTTAATCGATCCACTAAATATAAAATTTCTTTTGAGACACCTTGTAATTTGTTGTTTAATTAAATTAAATACGTATAGAAATTATTTTTTATACACCACTGGTGATAAACCCAACGCTTATGTAAATCAGCGTTAATAATAAGTAGAAATAAGAAAACAACTTACTGCGTCGTGTTTTGCCTCCTGCAGGATCTGCTTCTGTAGTGAAGGATACTGTGACCTTGAGGTTGTCACCAAAAGCCAAGGTCTCGAAGGGCATGTCCTCGATCGTTGCTGATGTAAACAAAACGTGACCCGGGATCACGTGTCCGTCTATTACCTTATCGTCAATCATTTCTGCGCGATTTGTGGGCTGAAATATAATTTATTAGTACGGATAATTAATTTACTAATTAAATATTTACCTTGAATCCTTCATCAACAGGAACAAAGAAGGTGAATCGTCCTTCATTATTAAACATTTCCCTTTTACCTGTTTCCATTACTTTTTGTCTAAAGGTCCTGTAAAAAAAATGTATATATATATTAATATATACATCAACAAATTGATGTGAAATATGAATTTTCACACATTTCAGGATTGAGTAGATATTTAATAAGTGTAAGAGGCCAACATAATGTTGATGTTCGATTCGATAAATATTTGGGGAGTTACGGTAGGATTCTTTTCTGTTTAATGCAGTTTTTATAAGAAGATTTTTTCAGGAGTTTCAGTTTTCAGGACCAAGCTACTTGAAGGGAGAAAGAGGAAGGTCAGGAGGGAGAGTTAGGAAGATTGCGAGCCTAAGGTGCGGGAATGAAGAGAGAGGAAATGGGTATTGAAGGAAACAGGAGGATAAGATGTGCAGGATGTGCGGGGAGGAGGAAGAAGATATAGAGCACCTCGCGAAGAGGTGTAGAGAGATGACAGTATGGTCGGGGAGCACATTAGACCTGTTGCACGAAGATGTAAGGGGGGAGTGGTGGGCGAGGGAAGTAGAGACAAGGAGGATAGAGATTGGGGAAGGTTAACAGGAAGGGGTAAAGGAAGGAAGGAAGAGGCCCGGTGGGAAGCAGAAGGGGAGAAATGGAAGAAAGGAAGGGGGCTGAGGTTACCTAGAAATGGGGAGGAAGGAAGGGAGATAGGAGGAGGGGTGAAGAAATGGTTGGAAGGGAAGAGAATGGACTAAACTAAATTAAAGATGGGCGAGAGAACTGGAAGCAAGAAGGAAGGAGATCGGAGAGGGAAACCAGAATGAGAATAGGAAGAAAGAGAGGGACACTGGAGCAAGAAGAAAGAAATGAGAAAAAAAAATATTGTAAATTGAATTGTATTGTACGTTATCTATTTTTGATTGTTTTATTTCTATTTGTAATGGTTAATACCCTGAACGCCGCAAGGCCTAGGGAATAAAGAATATATATATAAGAATATTTTTTAGGGAACAAAGGGGAGTGTTACTTATAAAATAGAAATATCTTTTTATCATTTACTTAACAACAAAAACGAATATAAGAAGAGTTTTTAAGAATGAAGAAACGATTCTTCTCTATTCCCAGCAGTTTTTTGATAATAATTTTTATTCGTTGTTTCTAAATTTAAATAAATCAGAAATTTTGTCACAATTTCAATTCAAAAATCCCAGCGATTTTTTCTGCATTTGCTTCGTATCTAAGTTGTCATTAAATTAATAAGAAATATATTGATAAATGGATTAAATTTTTCAACTTCAGAAATGTATTTCTTACTATTAACAATGTGTTATTTGTTTTATAAGCATTTCACTGCCATAAATAATTTACCCCGCTTTCATACATTTAAAACAAAAAACTAAAATGATTCAAATAATAGGTTCCCAGCAAACATTTTTATACGGGCCAGTACTGTTGAAGCACATACTCCCCGGCATTGAAAGTAATGGGCCAGTACCCCGGTGTCCCCGTGGTCCTTAGCTGACCCATTGGTTTATCAATTGCCGGCCCAGCAGCGGTGCAATATAGTGCAAACTAATCGCATTAGTTGCAAGATTTATTTCTGACGTACCAGTGCTTATATTATACCCACTCTCTAGTATTTCAAATGTAACATATGTATATTTACCTTATAATATACTTACCAGTATTAAAATAAATTAATGGTTAGGTGCAAAATAAATACTCATTTGGACATTTCACCATCGTTGAATAAATTTATTTAACAAATAAAATAGACAATATCGCATCGGTTTTAAACTATGAATGAAGAAATTAACGTTGCTGTCAATAGAATGATGCGATATTGTAAACTTTATTGTAAAAGTAAAATGTAACATATTATCAAAAATAAGGAGTGCTCCTAAAACGCTGGTAAAGTACTTCGTATAGGAGGAGTGCGAAATACAAATGTGAAGTACATTATTAATACTGGCGTTGCACAAACTTTTAGTGCCAGCAATTTACCAACAGAAAAAGCAGTTTTCCGGCATTCGGCCGATGGTTGAATGTTTGCTGGGTATTATCAAAAATAAGGAGTGCTCATAAAATGCTGGTAAAGTACTTCGTATAGGAGGAGTGCGAAATACAAATGTGAAGTACATTATTAATACTGGCGTTACACAAACTTTTAGTGCCAGTAATTTACCAACAGAAAAAGCAGTTTTCCGGCATTCGGCCGATGGTTGAATGTTTGCTGGGTATTATCAAAAATAAGGAGTGCTCATAAAATGCTGGTAAAGTACTTCGTATAGGAGGAGTGCGAAATACAAATGTGAAGTACATTATTAATACTGGCGTTGCACAAACTTTTAGTGCCAGCACTTTACCAGCAGAAAAAGCAGTTTGCCGGCATTCGGCCGATGGTTGAATGTTTGCTGGGTATAGTTTGGTGAAAATCTGTTTTAGAGACATACGTTATATTAAAAATGTGGGTCCCCCTTACATAAACCGCCCAGGTCCCCCCTGAAGCTTAATCCAGCCCTGTTATGTACGTAAATAGTAGGGGGAACTTAAACACATGAACTCGTTTTTCAGCTGGTATTTTTTTAAATATTGAATCTACCGTACAGACGGACAGACATATGACGTTATCAGGCACGCACCAAGGAATTTTTCTTGGAGGGGGAGGGTAGCTCAGAAGACAAAATTGTTTTATAAGGGTAGGAATTCGGGGGGGGGGGGTCGCAAGCCCGTGACCACCCCGCGTGTATGAGCCTGGACATTATAAGGGTTTGGTTCTACCTGCAAATCCTTCAAACAGAATATAGATTCGGAAACCATAAAATACGTGAAAATTTAAATTATTAACCACAAGTAAAACTCTTTGAGGACTTAATTCTGGGGTTGTGTACTAAAAGGTTAAATTGCTTACCGTACTCTATGGGCTCCCATATCAACACTTTCAGACTGATTTAAAAATTGGTAGGCATTGGGATTATATAATGGCGTTGTTGTGGTAGCAGTTGGACTACAAGGTTCCAAAACTTCATCAATGACGTGTAAAACCTACAAATTTTATATAACATTTATTTAAATTGTAAGATTGTACATTATTGTAAATTATTATCTAAAAGCTCACCTGTTTTCTGCCTTTGTATGAAGAAACGAAGTTAGATCGATGATATATTAGTTTGGCATTGTTGATGAATATGTCGTCCCGGTTTGGACCCTTCCGTGAATTCACCCAGAGGGGGGGATTCCCTTCTAGCTCAGATGACAAGGATGAGCCAAATTGATCCGATGTCTTTGCCAAGTTGACTGTGAACAGAAATAACGATCAGAATACAGTAAATACTACATATATCACAAGTTTCTTGTATGAAACTAAAAATTTGAAATAATATTATAGTTTATTTTTTAACTAGGAGAAGTGTTTAAAATTTTCCCGCAAAAAATTATACCTGTGATAGGCTGGTAAGCAGTTTATTTAAAACAGGGCTTCGAACCGTTATTTATTTCGCTTCGGTTTTCGTTTCGGTTCAATTAAAAAAAATATATATATCGGTTCAGTTCCGGTTTTCGTTCCGGCTAAAATAACGGTTTTTTTCGATTTTCGGTTCAGTTCCCAGTGATAAATTTGTAAATGCTTTTATTTGTATTAGAAATTTATTTTCTACTATAATTTAGAAGACCATTTTAATCCTTATTTTGTAATAATCATACCAAGGCCGCTGCCAGGAGAGATTCTTGGCGTTCACCCGCCACTCTTGAAATAATAGATGCGCATTTTTTTTTTACTTATCAGTTAAAAAAAATATGATTTTTTTCTGCTAATCAGTTTAAAAAATAATCTTAAATAAAATGTATTTTATATTCACTCACATAAACATTATCTGAACCGAAATAAACCGATATTTTTTATGAAGGCCTTCCGCTGCGTGATTCATCTTCGATCAACTCTCTTCCTTCTGAAAATGCCTTAAACCACCAAAAAACCTTGGTCCTTGATAAAACACCATCTCCGTAGGCCTGCTAAAATTTTGCAAAAGTTTCCGTTGCACTGTGTTCAAGTCTGAAGGAAAACTTGATAGCACACCGTTGCTCGAAATGAATGTCACTCATTTTTAAAACGCACTAGAAAAAACTGTTTCACGACAGACAACAAAATTACTCTAGCGAGTTCAAACTCGTACTGAAGGCGTATCACATGTTCACCTGCTGTCCCTCCAAGTCTCTCGTCCAAAATGTTGCCAGATCAAACGCTATGTTCCAGTCCGGTTACTTAATTTACACACCTCGTATGTTATGTTAAGATAGAATGAAATACTTACTGATATGGTAAAGTATAAGATCCTCTGATTTCGGAGTAAACCGTTGGAAGGCCTGATTAGTCGGGGCGAATACTGTAAGTTGACGATTTTGCAAAGTGAAATTCGCTATGTCATTGGCTGTCAGCAACCGGTAAAACTGAAACAAAAAATAAAACATTAGCATGTTAGCACAAGTAAAAACTGTCGGACAAAGTGTCGGAAAGCGAAACGTCGCAAATCGGAGTATGTCTGTCCGGGCTATGGTGTGACACATTACATTTTAAAAATTGATGTAAAGTGTGAATTTTCACACATTTCAGGATTTTTTAGGTATTTAATAAGTGAAAGAAGCCAGTGTAATGCTGGATGTCTAGGAATATTTGTTGTATAATCACATCAAAATAAACAGTTTTTTGATAATCATTTTATTCGTTATTTGAGTACTAAGAGCTTCCATTTCATTTTTTAAACAAAATTTAAATAATTTGTCTAAAATCCCAGCGTTTTTGTCTGCATTTGATTCGTATTCAAGTTTTCATTAGATAAATAAAAAATATATTGATGAATAGCTTAATTTTTTTCAATTTCAGAAACGTATTTCTCAGAATTAACGTGTTATTTAACCCTTTACTGCATGAATTTTTATTTTTGGCTGAAATAATTCATGAGCATTAGGAATTGGTTCTTATTGATAGAAAAATTAATTAAAAAAATATATTTAAAATATTAATTATTATTTTTATGAAAAAGAATAATTAAAATAATAATTTAGGGTTTGTGCCATACATGGAATATTATGATTCTACATTCTGTTACAAAAGAAAATGATTCCGTATTATATGCTCGTCAATTGCTACGTGTTCTTCATGAGGGATTAAAAGCAGTCGCCCTCGAATTTTTGAAAGAAAAGGACGTATCTTCTAGTTATCCTTTCTAAATAAATTCAGAGTTATCATTGAAGTGCAAATTTCGCTTGATATCCTCAAGTCTAATGCAGCCCATTACTTGAGATACTGCAGGATCCATTGCTGTGTATGTGGCATATATGAACATTCATGAAGTAACGTTCTGATTCAGTTTTAAAAGTAAAATAAAAAATTAAAATCGGAATGTGCCATATGTGGCACACTATGCGGTAAAGGGTTAACAGGAAATATAATAAAACACTCAATTAGTTTCAAAGAATAAAACTGGTATTGTGATTATACCGATTTTGACATTTCGAGATTTCGATGGATCTCCACGAATTGAGGTCCCTAACATAACGTTTTGACTTTTTTTTTAGCATGATGTCTGTCGGTCTGTCCGTTTGTGTGTCCGTGTCTGTCTGTCCGTCTGTGTGTCTGTGTCTGTCTGCCCGTCCGTCCGTCCGTCTGTTTGTCTGCCTGTCTGTTGGCCTGTGTATACGTGCACAGCAAATTTGGCTAAAAGGATTTTTATGAAATTTCATTTTTAAGCTTTTGACATCAGTGGCACGAGTTGATCAACTTTTGGTAAAAATCGGTTGACTAAAAATGGGAGTTTATTTGTGTCGGTTTTAAGATTTTTCGAATATTTCACAACAGAGTAACTAACAACTTTTATTTGAGACATTTTTTGATAAAGCAGCATAAGTTAAACAAGTACTTTGTGATGGCGGTGGTCCTGTGGTGGCCACAGCTGATTTTTTTAAATTTGTTTTATAGTTATTCTTATTTGAATTTTGAAAATTTTCCAGTGGTACAAATTCTGCGGCATCTGTTGTCTGTTAGGGTCTGTTCTTGCAATGCTAATTTTAGAAATGCAAATAAATTTGTAACCCACGGTTTTGACTGTACAATATCTTCCTATTTCTCAGAGTAACACCAGAGTTCATGCATAACACATTTTCTTATTTATAAGACACTGTAGCGAGCCAAACAAAGAAAAGTTTAAATAAATATTTAATAATACTAGACAAAAAATTAATAGAGGGTTCCTACCCTCACAAAAAGGGGAAATCCCCCCTGGCTTTTTATCACCTTGATAAAAAACAAAGAGTCAGGTGTCAATAATTTTTCCAACTCCCGATATCTGGCTCCGATTCCGACTCTCTATCCCTGGTTATAGCTACAAAATCCTAAAAGATGCTACACACATATACAGTACCTAGACAAAATATTATAACCACTTACACATACAACTGTTTATTAAAAATTCCAACATATAATCATATGCTGCTTTATTTATTTCTTTAACATATCGTTTATTTATTAAAAGATAAGCTATTTTAAACATCTTCACCTCTGTATTTTTATTCTGCGACTGATTTGCAAGAACAAAAAGTACCGATTTTATCCTGGCCAGGTAATTCGCCAGATATCAATCCTATCGAAAATGTTTGGAACCTCCTGAAAAGAGTTAGTTAGTTAAAATTTTTGGCGCACAGTAACAAAGGCTATTTGAACCTCCTGAAAAGACTTGTTTATGATTTAAATAATACTAATAAACAAGTTTTAATAGATAATACAAGGTGTCTCAAAAGAAATTTTATATTTATTTAGCTTACTGCGTGAACGCAACGTATCCGAGGGGCGCGGGGGTTATGTCAATCGGTAGCCTGGCTCTTGGGAATTCAGTCGCTTTGGAGCGTTTCTCGGGAGCAGATCGCGCGTTATGCGTGCGAGAGTTTTACAAAAACGGTGATTCGGCGACTGTAGCGCGTAGAAAATTCTGCAGTATTCGAGGTTTTCGCCACTTAAATGAAGCGCCAAGCATTCCTCTCATTCGACATTGGGTTAAAAAGTTTGAAGAGACTGGTACAACGCTGGATAAAACAAAATCCGGGCGACCTAGGTCATCAAGAACGGTAGAAAACGTGGAGAATGTTAATCAGTCTGTTCGTGACTTTCAATTCGGAAGCGCGCAAGTGCTTTAAATGTGCATAGATCATCATTACATAGCATTATGCACAAAGACCTAAAGCTGCACCCCTACAAAATTCTATTGGTGCAAGAATTAAAGCCCCAAGATGCCAGTCAGAGGCTTAATTTCGTAAATCAGGTGATTGAGCGATTTTCAACGTTTACCAACATTTTGTTTTCGGATGAAGCTCATTTTCATCTTAATGGCCACGTAAATAAGCAGAACTGCCGCTACTGGAGTGCAACGAATCCGAAACGCAAAGATCAGAAACCCCTACATTCGCTTAAAGTGACCGGATGTCGGCGCGAGGAATTATCGGCCCTTACTTTTTTGAAGACGAAAGGGGGCGTGCAGTTACAGTGAATTCAGAGCGTTATGTGGAGATGTTAGACAACTTCTTGGTACCTGAACTGCAAAACTTTCCTGGCTATAACCAAAGAACATGGTTCCAACAGGACGGAGCAACTTCACACACGTCCAATATGTCTCTGCCACGTGTTCGTGAAATTTTCTCAGGCAAATTGATCTCCCGGAGAGGTGACATAAATTGGCCTCCACGCAGTCCAGATTTAACCCCTATGGACTTTTTCCTATGGGGTTATCTTAAATCTAAAGTTTACGCCAATAAACCGACTTCACTGGCGCATTTGAAAGAAAATATCCGTCACGAAATG
This sequence comes from Liopterus haemorrhoidalis, assembly GCA_963971575.1. Taxonomy (NCBI): domain Eukaryota; kingdom Metazoa; phylum Arthropoda; class Insecta; order Coleoptera; family Dytiscidae; genus Liopterus; species Liopterus haemorrhoidalis. Next base: position 2,329,832 of record OZ020615.1, read on the forward strand.
GCAGCCATCCCTGAGTCCACCTGCCGAGACGTCATAAGTAATTTTACTGTTCGATTAAATGAGTGCCGAGAACGCGAGGGTCTACATTTAGACGATATTATTTTTAAGAAATAAATCCCCAAAAAGTGTATTTTAATAATTAATAAACACAAGAGACACCTTGTATTAAAAAAGTATGGCATGGCTCTCCAGAAATTGAAAATTATATTAGGGCATGTATTAAGAGTATGCCTCGAAGAATTGCGGCAGTAATAAAAGCAAGGGGGGGGGGCAACACAAAATATTAAAAAACATTTTATAAATATACTAAAATAATTTGAAATAATAAAATACAAAATAAAAATAAAATTGGTGTATTATTATTTTGTTGATTTTGTGTAAAACAATGAATTTAAAAAAATTCATAAGTGGTTATAATATTTTGTCTAGGTACTGTATATACACTTTCATATGAACATACATACAATACATAGAAATTAATTTTAATTTTTTTCATGCGACCCTACGTGACTTGCTGAGATGTGGGCGCCGGAAGAGATCTTTAAAAAGGTCATGACCTCTTATGACTGCAATGGTCAGCATTAAAAGTCGCCGTTTAAATCAACTGAACCCTAACATCAAAGGTATAATTGAGAATTTAATTGGATTTGAAAGTTTTATGCTTTTAGATCAAAGAATTTTTTGTAAAATTGCATGATATTGAACTGAAAAAAAAAATAAATAAAAATAAACTAGTCAAACGAAAATTACACCATCTTATTTCCTATTTTATATTTTGTATAAATTTTTAGTTCATTTTTACTGTCTCGACCTAATTCCTGGATATAAATTTGTCTTAAAATGGCCATAATATATGTACGTAGAGTGAAATTAAATTTAAGTTTTAATTAAATTTCAATTGCTAGTACGTTTCTAACAACTAAAAGCCTCGCTCGTTGGTGTAAAAAGGTTATATATAACCTGCAATACATACGGAAATATTCCTAGTTCGGTAATAGTTTATAGTTTTTGAGAACAAATTACGCTACATCGATCACAAGAAAATTAACGGTAAATGGAGAAGCCGCAAGAATCAAAATGTTCAAGAATTGCAATCACAAATTAGTAAAAGTTTAAGCGAACTGGTTCTTCGTTTTCAGTAGAAAAAATAAACGTGGGGTGCTAAATAAACGTGGTCTTAACAGGAAAATCGACAAAAATGATAGGTCCTAAGATGGGCCCTGCATTCAATATGGGCCCCCAAAGAAAATCTACTAATATAGCTAACATCATCAGCTATTGCCGAGCGGCAATAACTTAAAACACACCTGCCTTTCGTTCAACAATTTTACAAATTTAGTTTAGTTGAGTTCTTGTCCCGTTAGAAACGAATTATAGCAAATATGTTTGCTTAATTTTGATTATTTTATTAAGGTAAGTTGTTGTTATAAGAATGGGCAAGATTTTTATTCGATCTACTTGTGATTTATACAAAAACCTGTTCCAGAAAGCAATTGTAATTCGTGCGGGAGCCGACCTTTGAAGAGATTTCCGCTCCCCACTCTGACATAAGTAACAAAGCTCTTCGATAGATAGGGAGAATACTGTTAGGCGAGGCGGTATAAATGCAATAAAACCGGAAAATTATTATCAAAGGTTTGCGGTATCTGGTCAAACGTTTTAATTGCACCTAACAATATGTCCTCCTCTAGCCATAGACAATCACGTTTAGTCAGTGCTAGTGGCGCACCCAGGGAGAGGAGCCCCCCCCCTAAGAAGGAAGGTCGTCACTTGTATTTTAGAAGTGAGGACCTTTTTTTAGGTGATCACTTTATGATTTCATAATTTAAATAATTTTGTCTTACGCCCCCCCCCCACAAAAATTCCTGGGTGCGCCACTAGTAAGTGCATTAAATTTCAGAGTTTAGTCAGTTGTAAGCTGTCTTTTGCAGTTAGTGTATGACTTTGATAATAATATTATTAGGGTACTAATATCTGTTTACTATTGTTAGGATTTAATTATTGGTGCACAAAATTATTATTGGAGATCAAAACTGTGACTTCGACTTACACTGAAATTTATTTATTAATTTCGTTACCCTTAACATTTATTATGTCGTCGAAAAAACCGTTTTATAAATTTAAGGAGAATTTGCAGAAAGAATATCCCTTTATATAAAGGGGCGTTTCAATGAAACTGCATAAAATTTTGGAATATAAACATATATAAAAATGGTCAATAGATACTTTTATTGGGGGGGGAGGCATTGCATTCGTAATAATTTGGCAGATTTAATAGTTTGTCAGCTCGGTATAAAGGCGCCTGTTATAAACCTGTATGGCGTATCTGCTTCATTAGGATGTAAATATTTGTGTGCAATCCCCTGCTTATCTCGTTAACTCTACCTGAGCTAGCGGCTTTGTGTTTACGTGTCTAACAGGTAATAGTAGAATTCCAACTCGCTATAATTATCATATTTGTTGATTTTCCTGTTTCGTGAATGCGCTCGCTTAGACCCAACCTTAGTTATCTTAGAATCTCACTTTAGAATCTTCAAAACTACAAAAATCTTCTTTTGTACAACCCGTACAAATCTTATTTTGTGCGACGAACGTATGACCTATACGTTCATGATTGTACTACATATTGAATTTATTCAAAATCTCCCATTTTTGATCTAGTTGTTAAAGTTTTTAAAACTTTTTCTTCGTTAAACGTTGTGTTCTTTTTGTAGTATTTTTCTATAATAAATCATGTATCTACACACGTTCTATTATCAATAAACACAATATGGTGTAGTTTTATGAAAAATGGAATCAAAATGAATGGTTCGCAAAGTTACTATTGCAAAAAGTTCTTTCAGTTTATCTAGAACTGGAACAATGACCCAAATGTCTGACAAAACAAGTGATTGATTAGCAGAATTTTTGTCAATACTTTTAAAACTATAAAATATGACAATTTATAAAAAAGTTAATGTCTTTCCAGGTATCCTACCATACTTTTTACTGTGCACATTCTGTCTGCTTGTCCATCTCTTGCAGCGTCGAGCTACGTGTCTCGACATAATGCTGCTCTCTGACGTAGAATCGGTGGTGAAAAATTCCAAGTTACACATTTATTGGAATTATTCCTTCCCCACCTCGAGGTTACTGACAGCCACTAAGCCGGACATAACCCTCCTGGATATAGAAACCAAACAGATGTTTGTGATCGAATTCTTAAGTCCAGCTGAGAAGAATATCTTTCTCAAGGAAGAGGAAAAGGGGTCCAAGTATATGAACCTCTTATCCGAGCTTAGAAACCTTTATCCAGGGTATAAAGTTAAGCTTTTAGTCCTGATAGTTGGTGCTTTAGGTAGTATGAGAATCCGCATAAACAAAGATATTCGAGAACTGTACTTAAGTCGCCAAATAATACCGTAGCCTTGAAACGGGCGGCGAACCTTGAACATTGAGTTACGCGAATGTTCTCGACTTTTATAGAAGGAAATAAGGTTTTCTATATAAGATGTAGTACCTGAGACCAGATGGCAGTAATATTCAGTGAAGCTCGGCAAGTATGTTGTGTTGTTTAGTTAGTAAAATACCTGGACTAGTCTGGACTACATGATGCTATACCTAGAAGAGTTACCTATGGATCAACTGTGGTGTAAATGTATTGACTAGTACTATTTATTGTTTAAATGTTATTGTTGTCTATTAATTAGTGTAGAATATCAATACTTAAGTAGTTTAATAAAGATTTGAAATCACAAGTAAATTCGTAAAATCTTAGTTCTTATAAAGATAAAAATGGCGGATATTTGATTTTAAGTGTAATTTTTAGTTCTAATTTTTAGCAGTTTTTAAAATTTTCGCAGACTGAATAAATTTAGCAGCAGACCGGTAGTGGTCCGTGGACCAGCGGTTGAAAAACACTGCCCTACACTAGACCATTTTTTTATCTGTATCCAGATTTCACCAAATTTAACTATCAACTATTGTTTATTTAATTTTATTTGAACTAAAATCAAGTTTTGAGTTTTGTTTAAAACTTTCCAGTAAAATGTTTTGAAAATGTTTAACAATTTAATATTAATGAATCCTTTCCATAAAGGAAAATTCTTGAGTTGTTCCAGGTGAAAGTTTCCAAAACTTCTTGTTGTGGTATTTTCTAAGATACCTCTTCAAAGGACCTTAATTTCATAACTATTTGAACTTTCAGCAAACGGTAAGAAAATGCTTTACAACCAACAATGTACAGACTTATGTACCTGTATATACCTTAAAATTCAACTTTTCTGACGAAATTTAACAGAAATATTTTAATGATATTGCATTTATAAATATAAGAGTTTATATATAATGCCGGGTTTACAATGGTAGAGTAAAAGAGCTAGTAATTAGCGCAAGTACTACCCGCTTTACTCTACTATCTTATTTTCGGGATAGTAGGTGTTCGTACACAATTGGCATACTATCTTATTTTCTGGATAGTAAGTGTCAAAACACATTGACATCTTCACTGTGATTTTGTTGTGCAATTATCTTTTTGCAAAAAATAGTTTATAAATATGAATATACATCGTCGCCGGCGTGATGCCATTAAAAATGGTATTTTGTATTACAGCCTTTCTTGTGGAGGAAATAACTGATTGTCTTATTGAAGTAATCGGTACAGAATATAAGCCTAAACCAAAATGGGTTAAAAAATGGATTGATAGAAGAGTTACCCATGCCGCATCAGCACTTCTATTTCGTGAATTAGCCGTGGAAGAGTACAGACTGTGTTTAGGAATGACACCAGATGATTTTAATAGGCTATTAAATTAAATTAGTCCATTAATACAACGAACCTGATAAACTAATGAGAGATGCGATCCCAGCAAGAATAAAATTGGAATTAACGCTTTATTTCCTAGCCACAGGAAATAGTTACCGTGGTCTATAACATCTTTTACGTGTATCAAAGGCAGCTATTTCACAGATGATTTCAGAAATCATCAATTAATAAATCAATGTTACGCAATTTATGTAAATAAATTATAACTTACCTGATATGTTTTTTTTTATTTGTTATGACAGGTTACCGCTTGCCGCCAATTTGACATGAATCAATTTTGCGTAGTGGGGGAAAAGATAGTAGCTAGTAAAAACGTCGACGAGCTAGCTGCTATCCTAGCCCAACTACTAGAAGCTAGTGGAATTACTAGTACCATTGTCAACTGTTTACACAGGGATAGTAACTAATTAGTTTCTAGTTAGTTGCGCTAGTTACTAGCTCTTTTACTCTACCAATGTAAACCCGGCATTAGTATTAAAATACCGTCTACTATTATAGTAATATTTAATTTTTCATAATAATAATCAACGCAATATATTCGTTTAAAATATCATCATTATTGTGTTTGTGTCTTTATTATCAATATATTCTAGAAATTAGCTTAGAGTGATGGGAGAAATAATTCGGTAATAATAGTTGGTCTGTATGCATCGTTGACAAAGGCAAGCCGGGAGCATTGAAGTATATAGCAGCTAGGTATTGAGTGAGAAACTCTCTTAGACTATCAGATAAGGGAGGAAAAGCTTCAAACACCGGAGATAGAGTTTGCTTCCTCGGGGTATCGAGCACTAACCAGAATATGTACTATTTCCTATCCAACTATCACTTAATAAGATTTCTTTAAAACGACTAAAGAATTTTGAGCAGCAACTGCTATAATATATTTTAAAATCGTTTTGTCTTACGGAATATGAAATACCCCAAAGTTACTAAGATAGTAACTGACCTTGCTCATACTGACAAATTTAGTTATTTTGATCATAATAACTGAGTTACAGAATTGGTCTGAATGACGTATTCTCCATTAAAGGTTGTGAAATGTAATACAAAAATTTATATATTTGTAAAACTTTACCAATTAATCCAAGTACAAGGTGTCTCAAAAGAAATTTTATATTTAGTGGATCGATTAAAAAAAAAGTAAGCCGTATATAGAAAAAATGTTTATTAATTATTAAAATACACTTCTTGGGGATTTATTTCTTAAAAATAATATCGTCTAAATGTAGACCCTCGCGTTCTCGGCACTCATTTAATCGAACAGTAAAATTACTTATGACGTCTCGGCAGGTGGACTCAGGGATGGCTGCCATTTCGTGACGGATATTTTCTTTCAAATGCGCCAGTGAAGTCGGTTTATTGGCGTAAACTTTAGATTTAAGATAACCCAATAGGAAAAAGTCCATAGGGGTTAAATCTGGACTGTGTGGAGGCCAATTTATGTCACCTCTCCGGGAGATCAATTTGCCTAAAAAAATTTCACGAACACGTGGCAGAGACATATTGGACGTGTGTGAAGTTGCTCCGTCCTGTTGGAACCATGTTCTTTGGTTATAGCCAGGAAAGTTTTGCAGTTCAGGTACCAAGAAGTTGTCTAACATCTCCACATAACGCTCTGAATTCACTGTAACTTCACGCCCCCTTTCGTCTTCAAAAAAGTAAGGGCCGATAATTCCTCGCGCCGACATCGCAGCCCATACGGTCACTTTAGGCGAATGTAGGGGTTTTTGATGTTTGCGTTTCGGATTCGTTGCACTCCAGTAGCGGCAGTTCTGCTTATTTACGTGGCCATTAAGATGAAAATGAGCTTCATCCGAAAACAAAATGTTGGTAAACGTTGAAAATCGCTCAATCACCTGATTTACGAAATTAAGCCTCTGACTGGCATCTTGGGGCTTTAATTCTTGCACCAATTGAATTTTGTAGGGGTGCAGCTTTAGGTCTTTGTGCATAATGCGATGTAATGATGATCTATGCACATTTAAAGCACTTGCGCGCTTCCGAATTGAAAGGTTCGGGTCGTCACGAACAGACTGATTAACATTCTCCACGTTTTCTACCGTTCTTGATGACCTAGGTCGCCCGGATTTTGATTTATCCAGCGTTGTACCAGTCTCTTCAAACTTTTTAACCCAATGTCGAATGAGAGGAATGCTTGGCGCATCATTTAAGTGGCGAAAACCTCGAATACTGCAGAATTTTCTACGCGCTACAGTCGCCGAATCACCGTTTTTGTAAAACTCTCGCACGCATAACGTGCGGTCTGCTCCCGAGAAACGCTCCATAGCGACTAAATTCCCAAGAGCCAGGCTACCGATTGACATAACCCCCGCGCTCCTCGGATACGTTGCGTTCACGCAGTAAGCTAAATAAATATAAAATTTCTTTTGAGACACCTTGTATATAATTTAAGAATTAAATTGTGTGCAAGTCAATTTTGACTTGTGTTCATATTGCAATTTATTGATGCCACTGTTAATAATTAAAATTTACAATCCCAAAAATCAAATTTCATTGTGTTGAAATCATAATAATGCCCCAATAAAGTGTCATTTATAACCTAATTTTGCCCCCGGAGTTGATATTGGAGAATGGATAATGGTTGTCCGCGGATACAGCTTAACCCCAAACCGTCGCTCTCGTTATTCTACAAAGTGTTCATGTTTCATAATGCAAATGGTGTTTATGCGGCACACCCTGACAATTTGTATTTGCAAATGGAGTAATGTTTTTATTTTTAGATTTGTGCAAATAGGGTCAAGTATGAAAAGTTGAAAAATACTGAACAAACTAGAACATAATCTGACAATAGTTGACATATAAAAATATACTACAAAGGCTACCAAATAAGTTCCCGTTAATGAATAAATAATTCGGAGTATTACTCCGAATTATTTATTCATTAACTTTTTAAGATGGGAAAACGATTCATTTTCACTCAGTCCATTACATTTCTAATGTTAAAACTAAAAATGATTTGAGATGTTAAATTTAAAATATATTTATTAAAATAAATTTTCCAATTTATTATATAGTATAAAAATACGCACACGGAAAAAACGCACACGGATTAATATGCACACGGAAAAAAGCGCACATGAAAAAATTCACACATGGAAAAAAGCGCACACGGAAAAATACACACACGGAAAAAAGTAATTACACTATATCTCAAATCAGTTTGAAATAAATCGTGAGAAACTATCACTCAGTAAAATTTGATTGTTTGCCCGCTTTAATATATTGCGTTCACATTTGTAAGATCAAACCAGATCTGGTTATTTTGGTTACTTTTATAGTGTAGTACTGACTTTTAAATGTAAATTTGTCATTTCAAAACATTCCTTACGCTGTAAAACCTACATATTTGTTGGTCATGATCATTATAACTAAGATATCATTTATCTTTATGACATATGTCAAATGGAATGACATTTTAAGATAATGAAATTTTTCACCATGTTTTAATACCAACTTGACATACAATTTCAAAGGTGTGAACTACTGAATGTACAGTCTGTTCCAAACGGTTAAGCGGAACTAAATGGGAATTTAGTTCTTTTAGGTTGTCACGAGAAGGGACCTTGCTTGGGATATTTCATTTTTCACGTTGGGATGTCAACATTGAAAATTCCAACAATGAAACCATGGAAACGAATGACTTATGTCAAAATTAAATATTTTTTTTAGATATTTTAATGACAAAAAAATTAATAAATGGGAAATTTGTATTAAGAATGTCACAAAAAATCAAAATATAAAGAAAATGACATTTTAAAATGATATTAACCTTAATCAAAAAATGTTTATTGTAAGTATGATTTACAAAGCTTTAACAAAACGGCCGAAAGGCACGATTTAAACTATGAAAGTAACTAGATTGCAAAATCTAGTTCCGCTTAACCGTTTGGAACAGACTGTATCAATTTGTATTTTTTACCAAAATATTTTAAATATTTCGAACCAATTTTAAATTTACACAAATAAGTTGTCACCTAGTGGCGCTGATATGAATGACCAAACTCAACCGGTTATTTTTGGTAAAAATTATTCATTTTATTCATTATCATTATTCATTATTAAAGCGTGTTTTACTCACTGCATTATATTTACATTTTTGAAAATTTAAAACGTTAATCGTAGAAATAAAAAAATAATAAAGTATTGAAAAAATAATAATAAAGAAAAGAAAGTCACATTTTTCTTACAGACATTCATCAAAACCAATTTTTTTTTTATATTGCAGGCTGCCGACCGGAGTAGCGTAGTGGTAACTCATATGCTCTGCATTGCGAAGGTCTCGGGTTCAAATCCCGTTCAGGCATGGAAATTTTCTCAAATAAAATATGTCCTGGCTAATTGCCACAGCAGCAAAGGCCATTAAATTAAAAAAAAAATTAAAAAAATATATTGCAGGATAAAAGAAATTCACTACATCTGCTAAATTCAAATTTAAGTCCCTAATCAGCATCTCATTCTACCAAATTTAGTTGGAAATTTAGCAAGTTGGCAACATTCAGTGTAATATGCCTGTTTGGGATTCGTAAAAGAAAGTTCATAAAATAAATTTTGTATAATATTTTATAAAATGTATTTTACAAAAACCTTTTATAGTTTAATGCCAGGCTTAGCAGTTAACGATTATTTTGTAGACTTTCGGAAAAACCACTATGAGCATCGCTGGCATAAATGTATTGATTTTATAGGTGATCATATTGGAAAATAAATTTTAAATTGAAAAACCAGACAATTGTGATGCCAAGACTTTATTGGGCATCCTCCTATTATATTCTTGAATGTCAACAAGAATATTATGAATTTGATTATTTGAATTAAATTTGGTATATCAGGTAACAATGGTAATGAAACTTGAGTATATATTCGGACACGAATCCTTACTTTAAACTCTATTATCTCAGACTATTCTCGACTTATTATCGCATATGTTATAGTTGCAATAGCAGAGTTAATTACTTCCCAAACTATTAAAATATACATGAAAACATCACACAGAATTATCACATTTTCATTGTCACGGGACTGCATGTAGAATCATTTTAAATTAAGAAAAGAAACGAGATAATTGTACAGAGACTGATTTTGATCTGAGCATGGCTCGAAATATACCAGAGCAATCTAAATGTTTTAGTTCGGGAAATTATGGAAAATATTGTTCCGTTTCGTGAAATAATTTAAACACGGTCGTTCTTGGGTTGTTGGCCCAGCAACACCCAAATTTTTTAGTTTACCTGGTATATGATTTTTCTAGATTTGAGTAATCTGGGTTTGGACAGTCTGATGTTGCCACCAGAGAGAACACTGTAATTTTTAGGGTTTTGTGGGTATGACCAAAAAACCCTTATACCGTCATTTTGTCGTCTGTTTGTCTGTTCGGTAAAAATTGTAGCCAAACGGCTAAACCTAGAGAGTTGAAATTTGGCATGCTTATACAACTCTTTGACCTGTACATAGGAAAAATACTAAAACATCTAAAAAACATATTCCCCAAAAATATAAACAAATATCTGCTCATAGAAAAAAAATATATATTTTTTTAAAATTCTGAGTATTTTATTTTCGCAAAATAAATTATTTTGACGCGATTTTTGCCAAAATTGTGCAAAATAAATTTTGTCCCACATCTTGTAGCCCAGATGGTTTAAACTAAAAATCTGAAAAAATTTTAAGTAATGTACATTTGTGTGAACCAAAATAGTACAACAGGAATTTTTGATCAGATTATGTTTTCGGAAAATAACGCATTTTTTGTGTTTTTTGCTTGACAACAATCACATTTGTGACTGAGATAAATAAAAATCATGGAAACAATGGCGCAATTTTATTTCAACAAAATGATTTTTCAATTTTATGAAGAAAAAAGAAATAAGAAAAATGTTACAAATAAAATAAATAAAAATAATTAAAGCAAATGCTCAAAATGTGCTCCATTTGCATCTAAATATGCTTGGGCCCTCCGTTTGGGTTTTTCTAATTCATTTCCCTTTGGCAAAACAGATCCAGTTTCGCGTAATCGTTGTGCTACCGCTTCAAAAGTTTTTCTGTTTGGGTGCCTTCTATTCGGAAACCGTTCAGCATATCGTCGTTCTGCTTCCACAGCATTGCCGACACATTCCCCATACACAAAATGCATGTCTGCATATTCTTCAATTGTGTAATGTACCATTTTTTTAACAAAATCGGAACAAAATTTTAGATTATGACGTACACGTACTTTGATATTCTATTATTGAACTACAATTAAAATATTGTTTTCTCTATGACAACTACAAAACTTCTGGATTAATATGAAAAATTGCCGACCGGCGTAGCGTAGTGGTAACACATGTGCTCTGCGTTGCTAAGGTCTCGGGGTCGAATCCCGATCAGGCATGGAAATTTTCTCAAATAAAAATTGTCCTGGCTAATTGCCACAGCAGCAAAGGTCATTAAAAAAAATATATGAAAAATTATAAAAAGTCAGTGGTTTTCGAAATTTGGGGCATCTTTTTGTTTGTTTATTTTTGGACGAAATTCACATTTTAGAGAAAATTGGCAAAGGAAAAATCGATTGCATTCTACGTCACCATGCTGTCTTTTAAATTGTGCCGGACATTTACCTAACACCCGGTATTAAGAACCAGAAAGAAACTCTTTCTAAAGTAAAATCGTCAGCCAAATAAAAATAGGCGAGTTTCTGAAAAAAATATTGTTTAGTATCAGTATTTAGATTAAAATGTACCATTTTGATTGCTTTAATAAACATTTAGAAATATTTAACTGTTCATTTTATTAGGTTGTTCCACTTTTTGCGCCTTAGTCCCGATTTTTTTAAATTTATTTGGTAAAAATCCCGATTTAGTAAAATAATAATCTGGCAACGTTGACGAGGATCATCATCTAGTTTAAAAATGTCTCTTTGAAATTGTTTATACCAACGAAACATTGTGCTCCGACTTAAAATTTCATCAAAATAAATTGATTTCATCAATTTATTCATGAAAAAAATTATTAATATATTTTGAGAATAGAAATCTAATCGAACATTTTCTATGTTCTTTCTTTAGTTTTCTGAAATAAAATAATTAACTACCATTAAAACATAGACCACAGCTTGTAATTTTGCACGTTTTTGTGAAGTTTTTTTCAATAGTTTCATTTTGAAGAGAATGTATGTCAACAAATTGATAGTGTAGTAACTTTTTGTATTAAATTTTTACAGTTGGTAACGTAAGTTAAAAAAAAAAAAACTGATAAATTAGTGTAAAATGTTATTTTCAATGTTATCAATAAATTGGTCAATTAATTGCTAAAAAAAGATCAATTTATAGGTCAACAAATTCAACTATGTACAACCAAAAGCTTAATTAACTATTTGTAGGCAATGGACGAGCGTTCAGATACATTTTTTAAACAAAACACCATTGAGAAATACTCTCTTTAAATGAAAGTATCTTTTTTGAATATTTACTTTTAGTTATTTTTAGATTCAAATAACAATTCTTAACAGGCATCAATCACTTTTGATATATCGATATATTCCTGTTTACGTTCAGCTCTAGAGAACTTTATCTTACTTAGTTTTATCCTGGCTGCTCATATATATGAGAAACAGGATACTGTTTGTCACTATGAAATTTGTTCTTTGAAAATGTTTTAAATTTATTTTGCCTTTAAAATAAACTTCTTGTTTCAACCCGAGAACATTTTATGAAATGGTTGATTGAGTTTTGTCATTATTGTTTTCATTATTCATACTTATGTACTTAATCCTTACGGCTCTCTACCTTGCAGAGTAAAGGATGTACCCGAGTTAATTATCTTCTGTCATTGTTCTCTATATTTCTTTCCATCGCGTTATGTTCTTTGTGTATTTCCTTAACGCCTCTCATACTTCTCTTTCTTGTAGCTTCTTTTATTTCTTGCTGTTTAGTTTTTCTCGGTTTGCCTGGTCTAGCTTTCTTCACTGCTGTTGCTTTAAAAACACTTTTTACTATTTTGTCTTTTCTCTGTGAAAGTCCCAGCCATCTTAACTGTCCTTCATCCATTGTGATCTCCACTGGTTCTGTGTTTAGCTTTTCTCTGAAATTTTCATTTATAATTCTAATTTTATTTGCCTTAAAATTTTCTTACAAATCTTGTTTCAGAGCTTATTTTAGACCAGTGCTTTTTTGTGGTGATCCAGGACTCAAAGACGAATATCAAAATCAGTATTTTTTCAAGATTTCTCCCTTTATGTTGGTTGCTATTTCTTTCTTAAGGTAAGGATTTTTTATCGGTGCTTATAAAACGCAGCTAAACGTTCGTCGACCAGCCAGAATAAATCTCGCCTTAGTTTCAAATGTAACGGACACGAAGGTCTTTTTTTTTGTTGATGATGTACAAAAGTTATAGTTATGTAACACACTATACTAGAAGGCGTATCCTGGTCTAATGGTTAACTTGCTCGCTTACTACCCAACAAACCAGGGTTCGCTCTCTCGGGTAGAGGAGACAATTTTATTTTTTGTTTTTTTTTTTTATTTTGTTTGAATTATTTTGTCAAAATCTAGCTATATTTTAGCAAATGTTGCATTTAACTTTTAAGAGCGTAAATTAAATAACCAGTTGGAATTGTTGGAATTATATTTTCATTCTATGTGTCATGTATACGAAACCAGACGGGCGGAGGATATGACTTAAAACAACTAATGGAAGCCATAGGCGCAATTTATAAATCTCAATGAACCTTGCTATATAAAAAAAAAATACTTACATATTTAGAAACTAAATAATGGTATTAGGTATTCGAATTAAAATTAACAAAAAAATATTTTAACATAAAATTTGTTTTTAAAGCTCTTAGATTAACTTATATAACTTAGGGCCGAGAGTTCCAGTTGCTAATAAACTGTCCAATAAATTTATTAGCAACATGATTTTTTTTCCGAGAGTTCCACCCCGATTGCTAATAAATAGGCTTATTTGTCTAATAACTTATAGGCAACATGAAGTGCTTAATAAAGTGACATATAACCAAAAACAAGTTCGCAAAATGTGTTAATATTTCAATTTTAATTGAAAAACAGTATAATTTTAAAAGAATATACAAATGTGTAGTTTTTATACATCCATATTTTTTCTATAATAGTGATTTTAGTGTTTTATATACATTTTAGTTGTATTTTGACGAAATCGACAATCTGTTTGGATGAATTTATAAATTATAGACAACCGTTTTTAGAATATTTTGGGCATTTATTGTAAATGTGATATATAAAGAATAATATATAAATATACATTTTTAAATAAACAATGTCTTTTATTTTTACATACGTATTTCTTTAAATTACGTATACAATGCATTACAAACAATACTTTAAGCATTACTATTTATATAAAAATGATAAAATATAAGAAGATAGACGCAATTATTGGCAGAATAATAAAGATGTGTTACTGAAAATTGCTGATAAGTTTAATTCATATTGTTTAAGGAATGTAAAATAAAGCAAAATAGGGCTGTCTTCTTATTTTCAATCATTTTTGTATTAAAAAATGTTATTATTATTAACTCCTCTTCTATCTATATTATCCTCATTTTCTGTGGTAAAATTTGTTGAACGCCGTTAAATTGTCATTTTAACAGTAACACAAAAAATATACGTAACGTCATTGAATATAAAGTCAAATTATTTAATGTCAAAATATTTAATGTCAAAATATTCAATGTCAAAATGTCATCTCCCTTTAGCTCTACAAATTTACGTAAAGCTCTATCTCTCTTGCACCGTGTTACTATCTTCATAAGAAATACCAATACAAAAACAAAAAATTATGTTGCTAATAAACTATTAGAAGGATTTTGTAACTTGGAAATCACCAATAAATTTATTAGCTTCATAAATATATTATGTGTCAAATAACTATTAGGGAGTTTATTAGGAACTGGAACTCTCGGCCCTTAGATAATAAATTATTTTAAAAATATCGTGCATTTTGCCGTGATTACTACAAAGCAAAATTTGTCCTACACACTCAGCATGCCGCCTACACTTATTCTATACCTGCGAAACCCTGCAGTGTGTGATAATTCACACTTCACATAAATTTTTGCAAACTAAACACCAGCGTTAACTTTTAAAGCCACCGTTTTGGTAGGCGCTTAATTGGTGTTAAAAAAATGAACGTCAGTTTTTGACGTTAAGATTTTAACATCTTGCTTAGAGAATAGACCCGTATATTATCTCGCCATCTTATATTTTGTTACGTTGTACTTTTATATTGATTATTACCATTGTTTTTGTCTTTTGTGTGCTAATTTCTATATTAATTTTCTTGGTTCTTTGTTGTACTGGTTCAATAATTCCGCATCTTTTATGTTTGTAATTTCCGAATTCTTGGTATATGTAAGTACACTGGTGCAGAAAGTTTCTTGAAAATGTTTTAATGTCTGAGCCACCGAAGTTTGAGAATGCATCTGTAAGCTGACAGACCAAAAAGGGTATACAACATCTAATCTTCCAACGTTTCCGTGTTACCTGTCAATGTTTTTGCAGGATTTTCTAACATTCCTGCCAAAATGTCGAATGTGATACACTTAACAAAAAAATCTCTAAATAAAACTCTATTTAGAGATAAGAGAAATATTTTTATTTATAAATAAAATACAGAATACAAGCTGCATCAAAAACATTCTATGCTCTGATTAATGTTATAATAAATAGCAAAAACATTGATGTGAAGTGTGAATTTTCACACATTTCAGGGTTTTGTAGGTATTTAATAAGTGTAAGAAGCCAACATAATACTGGACGTCTAGGAATACTGGTCCTATAATAACATCAAAATAATTTTAGATAATCATTTTTATTCGTTATTTGAGTACTAAGAACTTCCATTTAATTTTTTTAAACAAAATTTAAATAATTTACTAAAAATCCCAGCGTTTTTTTTTCGTATACAAGTCTTCATTGTATTAATAAGAAATATATTGATAAAAGACTTAATTTTTTTCAATTTCAGAAATGTATTTCGCACTATTAACAATGTGGTATTTGTTTTATAAGTACTTCATTGCCGAGCGTAGTGGTAACACATGTGCTCTGCGTTGCTAAGGTCTCGGGTTCGAATCCCGTTCACGTATGGAATTTTTCACAAATAAAAATTATCCTGGCTAATTGCCACAGCAGCTAAGGCCATTAAATAAATAAAAAAAAGTATTTCATTACCAGTGGCGGTGCAAGCGGGGATCCGGTGCCCCCCCCCCCCAAATGGCTCTGGCTCCCAGTTACCCTCCCCCCAGAATTGCTTGGAGAAAAATGTATTTTAGAAGTGAGGACCTTTTTTTAGGTCATCAATGATTTCAAATATTTCCTGCCCCCCCCCCCCCTCAAGTTTTACTAAAAAATTTCCTGGCCCTCCCAGATTTTAAGAGCTAGAGCCGCTACTGTTCATTACTATAATTGATTTATTCCTCTTTAATACCTTATAAACAAAAATCTAAAGTAATTTAAACAATAGGTTGAATCAGAACGTGTAATAGTATAATAAAATAACTGAATACTACACACTACACTCTACAGTGCAGAGTGTAGTGTGGCATTCATAGAGTATATACATAGGAACCCGGTTACCAGCTAGTCAGCTGTTAAAAAAAAATATTATATTTTTAGTTTAAAAAAAAGACACACACTATCTGAGCTATAAATACAAGAAATCCATAACATTATTAGTCATAATTTAGCCATGAATTCAAAAAATAATGAATTTTGACAAAAACACAAAAACTGCAATATTTTTCAAAAACGCAATCTGATCAAAAATTCTACTCGTACGTTTCCGGCTCAGATCAATGTATATTACTTATAATTTTTTAAGATTTTTAGTTTAACCCCTTTGGGTAAAATGGGGCGAGACAATAAATTTTTTAGCAAAGTTTTTGCTAAAATAGTGATAAAAAATTAATTTTAAAAAACAACATTTTGCTCGTTAATCTACGTCGGTGTTTCCCAACTTGGGTCCCACGCCCCACAAGGGGGCAATTTGATTATGCAGGGGGGCAATTCGACCCAAGTCATTAGGCTTCATTTAGGGAATAATTCAATTTTTGAATATAAAAAAATATGTATGTTACATAGAGGGCATCAAAATTTTAGAAAGACAAAGGTGGGGCATGGTAAAAAAAGGTTCGTAAGCACTGATCGACGACCTAATAGCTTTCTTTTGATACCACACAATACATTTTTTTTTTATCAACGACACAAAAAATCGACATTTTTCGAAAAAGTAATCTGATCAAAAATTTCTGTTGAACTATTCCAGCTCCCATCAGTGTTCATTATGGAGATCGTTTTCAGATTTTTATGTCAACCCCTCTGGAAAATAGGGTGGGAGACAAATTTTTTTACATATTTTTGCCGAAAACCCCGAAAAAAAAAACAGATTTTTCAAAAATAAAAATTTGATTGTTCGTCCACGCATTAAGAGGTTTCATTTGATATACCATCTAAATTTTTAATTTTTTAATATTGATATAAAAAAATTTTAAAATATTTATTTTTTTATTAAATACATATTTGTATTTTTTATCTCGGGATGTGTTTTTTTGAACTCTCAGTATTTTTCCTATATGTGGGTCAAAGAGTTGATAAATATACCAAATTTCAACATTCTGTGTTAAGCCGTCTGGCTATAATTTCTACCGTACAGACAGACAGACAGACAGACAGACAGACAGACAAACACACCTTATAAGGGTTTTTTGGTCATACCTACAAAACCCTACAAATACGTTCTAAATTATTTTGTATACTTTTCATTTATTTAATTATTTTGTTACATCCAAATTTTTATTTATTTTATTTTTCGTAAACCAGGCTACATTTTACAATTATCCCATATTCATACATCTATATTTTTTAACTTTAATACAAAACTTTAATTAACGTTTTAAAAATCCGAACGAAGCTGTAAAATAACACAGCTAAAGTTTTGTTTTTCGTAGCTGTAAAATTTTTAATAAAGCATCGAGTTGTACTTTATAAAAGAGGTATTAGTTGGACTTGATTAAATTTTGTTCCTTAATTTAATTTAAAACACGAAGAACTTTATGTCTATTATTACAAATTAATCGATTTCAAAAATTTTCCACTAAATATCCTTTAATTCGATCAAGAAGTTTAATTAGTTTATAAATATCAGGGAAATTTTAGTACCAGGGAAAGTATAATTTAGTGACAGAAATAAACATACATAAATAGACCGACATAAATACAGTGATAGATATGAAAATTTTTAGCTAGTTTGACAGACAGACAGATAGCAAGACAGATAGAGAAACATACAGACAGACAGACAGGCAGAGTGACGGAATATCAAATAATATGAACGGAATAAAACGGGATGAATATGGATTGTCAAAAAAATAACGTTATTCTCACTCGTTTTACAGTAATGCCCCGTTACTCGACTGCCTCTTAGCTCGACGTTTTCGCCACTCGACGTAAATGTCGTAAGAGTCGACGGAAGCATCGCTATCCGACGCGTGATCGAGTACCGTTCACGTGATACATATTTTGGTAAACAAAGCAAAATGAACGCATGGCCAGCAGTTCGCGCCTAGATATCTTGACGACAACAACTCAGATTTAGTGCAGCTATGAATTATGTTTTTTGTTAAAATAAGTGATTTATATTTATAATTATGGGACCAAAGGATAGAAATGCAAGCATAGCTAAAAGGAACACATATACATATATGTATTTCCTTATATGTATATGTATATATGTACATATGATTCCCTTTATTTCTTATGGAGAAATTCGACTCGCCACTCGACGTAATCGCTACTCGACGCTTTTTCAGAACGAATTAACGTCGAGTGGCAGGGTATTACTATACCGGCATTTTATCGTCTGTCTGTCTGTCTGTTCGGTAAAAATTGTAGTCAAAAGGCTAAACCTAGAAAGTTGATATTTGGCATTCTTACCCAGAGCCGCAGTAAAGAAAACTTGCGCTAGGGGCAAAACTGTGTTTGGCGCCCTTGTCAAAAAAAAGGTGGTCACTTCCCAAAATCCAAGTGATGAGCAAAAAAAAGGTCCCCACCTCCCAAAATCCAAGTGATAAGCAAAAAAAAGCTCCTCACCTTCGCATTGTGGCGCCCCTTAGTCAAGCTCGTCGGTGCCCTTTTGCTTAGTGCGCTAGGGGCTATCGCCCCCCCCCCCTTACTGCGGATCTGTGCTTATCTATACAACTCTGACCCGCATATAGGAAAAATACTAAAACATCTAAAAAACATATCTCCCTAAAAATATCAATAAATATGTGCTCATTGAAAAAAAAATATATTTTTTTAAAATTCTGAGTAGGGTATCAAATGAAAGCCCGTCGATTAACGATCAAAATTTTATTTTTGCAAAATAAATTATTTTGAGGCGATTTTTGCCAAAATTGTACATAAAATTTTTTGTCCCACACCCTGTAGCCCAGATGGTTTAAACTAAAAATCTAAAAAAATTCTAAGTAATGTATATTGGTGTGAACCGATATAGTACAACAGGAATTTTTGATCAGATTATGTTTTCGGAAAATAACGCATTTTTTGTGGTTTTTGGTTCACAAAGTACAAAAGTTATACCAATGTAAGACAGTCACATGCAAGGAGTGCGATAGCTTAATGGGTTAGAGCACTGGTGTCGTAAGCTGGAAAACGAAGGGTTTCGAGTTCGAATACGGAACGAATTTTATTTTTTCTGTTTTTTTTTTTGCATTTTCATTATGTTGAAATTAAAAAAAAATTGTGCAAAAAAAAATTTGTCCCACACCCTGTAGCCCAGATGGTTTAAACTACAAATCTGAAAAATCTGAGTAATGTACATTGGTGTGAACCGGAATAGTACAACATGAATTTTTGATCAGATTATGTAACATAAATTTTTCCATTTGTAAAACTATTTTCTTGTATCATCCAAATTCTTTTTTTTTAATTTTCTCATTAATTTCCTTAAATTAAAATTTCTGAAATTGGTCATAAAGTTAATTATCTAAATGGTGCAAGACGTTACATTTAAGTGTGCTTTTATATTAAAGAACATAAAGACAAAAAGAGCAATAGCCATATTTCCTGAAGTCATAAAAATGATCATAACATAATTCGTAAAAAACAAGAACACTATACGCCCTACACATTTTAGGAAACAGATTGTTATTGCGATCCCAAAATGACATTATTGTTAGGGAAAGGTACAGGAGTTACACAGTCAGGATCTTTACTATTTGCATTGTTCAATTTTCATTTGACTTTTCAATGCAACTAGGGTGTTCTACACTATGTCTCGACAGAGAAATTTTGAATTGAATAGTGAAAATTGGTGATAAAACTAAATAATACTACAGAGGATGTGATGGGGAAGATTAAGACTTGGGTTCAAGGACCTTACAATTTTACGTCTACGATTTGCTTCCTGTTTGTCCTGTGATCCGTACATGACAATATTGTCTCTATATTTGACGAAAGTCTTTGATACCGTTGACCAATAGCGGCTCGTGATTAGGGTAGATTACAATATTGAGTGGTAGGGCCAATCCCTCAACCCCCCATTTTATCAAAAGTTTGAATTAACTCAGCTGTGGGGAGCTCTGATATAAAAATATGAAATGTCACGGTTGGCTGATTTATTTATTTCATTTGTACTTACTCTGTACATCCCTCAACTTAACGTCTCCCTCACATTATGGGTCTCCCAAGACTTGCGAGAGGATCAAGTCTGCCCCCCCCCCTATTAGTCCACTAGCTGGTTGCTATGATTCTTGGAAGGATTAAGGGTTGTTCAATTAAACTCCACAGTTTAGCTAATCTACTTTAATTATGATACGGTTTAAATATTTACACTAATTACACTAAACTTACAATTACGTCGATACAGCTAAATCCAAATGAGACATTCACAAACACTAAACACTTGAGACCACAGTCCTGACTGACATCCTCTAAAACCATTTATCTCTCACATGTCTTTAGCTGGGCATTACAATAACGTTTCATATGGAATTACTTGTTAATTTAACTCGACTTGACCGACAATAGTAAATGACTCTAACCCATGATTAACAAAATCTCACTCTACTTAAAACACGACTTAACCTTACGACGGTTTAAAATCTACTACTTCATAAAAAGAGAACTACCCTGAAAAGCTTACATCGTCGAACTGTTAAATGTCATTTTGATTATGTTTACTGTCAATAAGAACCAATTCCTAATGCTCATGAATTATTTCAGCCAAAAATAAAAATTCATGCAGTAAAGGGTTAACAAAAGTTACTATAAATGCAATAACTAACTTTTATTTGAGACATTTTTCGAATCTTTTTCTATGTATCTATATTTTCATACTTATGTATGTAACGTTTCTATGGTCATGATAAAGAATATCTCTGTTAGAAAATATTAGGCCAAGTTATTTCTACTCTGTTGCTACAATGTATTTTATATAACTACTTTGTGATAGCGGTCGGTCCTGCGGTGGCCACAGCTGATTTTATATGTTGGCGGTCGGTAAAAATTATTCTATTGTTATGCATTTTTTCATTTAAATGAATATTTGGAGAGTTACAGACGGACACAATAAAAGTAAACTTTTGAAATATTCTTTATTATTGACAAAAGTAAAAACGTAAATGACAAAAATTGTTTATAATAAGAAAACATATCTTTTTATTTGTTAGAATAAATTTCCAATATCCTTCACTACATTTAATGACATTTAATAAATTTTTTATATGCATTTCGTGGGTTGATTATTTAATATCGATTTTCCATAGACGAAATCAAACTATGCATGAGATAAACTGTAACATATAGCTACAGGGTGTGTATAAAGTAAGCGCGAAGTCAGATATCCCCTAAGGGCTCATAAACAATCCGAACCACCCTCTAGTTTCCGCGATGGCGTAGATAGCACGATACAATTACAACATCTTCCCCCGCGCCCCTCGAACTTTGACGTCTCTCATTGTTTGAAATGTTTTCACGACCAGAGGTTCTCAATCTCAAGACGTGTTACACCCTAATATATTTTAAGGGCTCAATTAAGATGAACCGAATGGGTGTGTAAATTTCGAGAATAAATCTTTATCACCGGCTTTATTAGCTTGTACATTTGGGAGATAACGATATTTGAATTTAGAGAGATTTTCGAATAATGGACCTAAATATTACAACGCAAAATTAAATAATTTTTACTAAACAAAACTAAACAATGTAGACAATTTCAAACATTATTTTAGTACAGTCTATTAGGGTTTTGTAGGTATGACCAAAAAACCCTTATACCGTCATTTTGTCGTCTGTCTGTCTGTCTGTCTGTTCGGTAAAAATTGTAGCCAAACGGCTAAACCTAGAGAGTTGAAATTTGGCATGTTTATAAAACTCTTTGACCCGCACCTAGGAAAAATACTAAAACATCTAAAAAACATATCCCCCTAAAAATATAAACAACTATGTGCTCATCGAAAAAAAAATATTTTTTTATAATTCTTAGAGTAGGGTATCAAATGAAAACCCTTGGTACGTGGATTAACGATCAAATTTTTATTTTTGCAAAATAAATTATTTTGAAGAGATTTTTGACAAAATTGTGCAAAAAAATTTTTGTTCCACACCTGTAGCCCAGATTTAAACTCAAATCTGAAAAAATTCTAAGTAATGTACATTGGTGTGAACCGGAATAGTACAACAGGAATTTTTGATCAGATTACGTTTTTGGAAAAAAACGCATTTTTTGTGATTTTTGGCTCATAATGTACACAAATTATAGCTTTGTAACACGCTACAATGGAAGGTGTATGCTGGTGTTAGTGGTTTTGCGCTGGCGTTTCACCCAAGTAACTCGATCCGAAAGGGATCGAACCCTGCGAGAAGAGACAATATTATTTTTTGTTTGTTTTTTTTTTTTTAATTTTTATATTTTGTTTCAATGTACACGAAATCAGAGGGGTGCGGGGGGTGGAACTTATAACAACTAATGGAAGCCATAGGCGGAATTTTTAAAATTCTTAATGAACCTTGCTATATATAAAAAAAAATACTGCACATATTTAAAAACCTAAATAATGGTATTAGGCGTTCGAATTAAAATTAACAAAAAAAATATTTTAATATAAAATTTGTTTTGGCATCCCAAATAATCATCATTCACTTACTAAATACCTGCAAAACCCTGAAATGTGTAAAAATTCACACTTCACATAATTTTTTTTAAACTATAGAAAGTAAATTTAAAAATCTTTACTTTTCACTTTGCTGTTATTTGGTAATAATGCCTAGGATACGAGATATTTAAACATATGAGGGCTACCTTATAAGTTTTTACAAAAACTAAGAAGGAAAGAATTTTTTTTTTTGAACAAACTGTTTTATTGCTTTTCAAAATTATATTTGCCTTTAAGATTTATACACTTTTGCATGCCTTCAAACCAATTCTCGAAACATTTTTTCCACCCTGAAGTTGGTATCTCAAAAACATGGTTTTCGA
Organism: Liopterus haemorrhoidalis; assembly: GCA_963971575.1. NCBI lineage: Eukaryota > Metazoa > Arthropoda > Insecta > Coleoptera > Dytiscidae > Liopterus > Liopterus haemorrhoidalis. The sequence goes on from OZ020615.1 coordinate 2,353,149, forward strand.
AGGCTTCAATAGCTTCTTGAGGTGATGAAAATCGCTGTCCACGCATTTTTTGTTTGATACTGGGGAACAAAAAAAAAAAAAAAATCGGTATAAATCAGGTGAATACGGGTAATGAGATATTAATTCGATGTTTTTCTTCTTCAAATAATCAATTGTTTGACGTGCTGTATGGGAGCTTGCATTGTCATGATGAAGTCACATCTGCAGCACTTATGTTTTCTACTAACCTAAAAGTTCTGTTTAAAATTGTTTGTATTTCTTGCTGTCTACAGTAAAAATAATGTAAAATTTTATGTAAATATTTGATAAGCCAAGAATTGAAAATGAATGTACTTGTTTTTGATACCTAAATTTTTATTTTAGTGCCCCATTTTCTCTAACTGCAGTTCTAATACATTTCGTATGCATTTCAGATAAAACGTTTCAGTGTAACTAGGTTGAATTTCACGTTACTTCCGGTTTTATCATATCCTCTTTAACAGTTATTTCATTACTTTTTGTTTTAAAACGGAAATAGCTATTTTGATGCAATAAATAAAATACAATATTCATGAAATATCGCTTTTATAAAAAAACATGTACAAGTGGACAATAATTTAATTCACCCAGGTAGGAGTGGGATTTAAAACTGACATATTAAAATTTAAATAATCAAATATAGAATCAAAAAAAAATTTAAAAGGCTTTTTATTTATTTTATTAATTTACAATCTACATAATTAATACCCGGTTGCATAAAACACGAATAAATCTAGTTTTATTTAAAATTGTGGTAACTTTAAAACTATAGTCAATTTTGTAGAAGCAGAACTTCTATTTAGAATTAATTTATAACGTCAATACAATTCAGAAATACATCTTTTAATTATAGAAAAAGGCAAAAACATATTATATTATATTTTTGACAACGTCATAAAAACCATAGTAGCATTAGTACAAATTATTGGAATAGTTTACAGTTTTTATAACTTTAACAAATTTCAGCTAAGAATACTGTGTGTAACAAGAAAGGAGCTGTTTGTGCTTCTGATTGGTTAAGAGCAACACCACTTTAACAATGCAAAAAAATGTTTTTAATCCACGTTGACAGATATTCAGTGACGTGAATTTCTTCAAACAGGCGAGATGTGTACAAATTTCATCCTTGACGACCTGATAGTTAAGTCAATAATAAGGGAGATATTTAAGTTTTTTGATAAACTGTTTTAATCCCGAAATATCCGAAACACTATGTTCGAATCCTGGTTTTGCTCTACCACTACATCAAATTTCGTAAAAATATATCCCGCCGTTTTTGCGTGATTCTCGGACAGACAGACGGACAACAGACAGACACAGACAGATAGACAAACAGACACACACAAACAGACAGACAGACAGACAGACACACACTCACACAGACAGACAGACAGACACACACACACAGACAGACACATACTCACACAGACAGACAGACAGACACACACAAAGACAGACAGACACACACACACAGACAGACAGACAGACAAAAATTATTTTTTTTGCGGATATTTTCTTATAATCATCTAAAACTAAAACCCTAGGCATTTTACGTCGTTCTTGAGACTTAATTTCTGGCTCAGTAATCTCATAGGCACTACGTATTTAATAAATATTGGTAAAAATGTATCGCTGGTTATTTTAATAAATGGTCTTGCGCATTTATAGAGATGAACATTTTTATTATCATTACGAATAAAAAACATAAAATGAATAAAAATAGCAGTAAAAAGAAAGTTACAAATTATAATACGTTAAGCTCATACAAACATTTCTTGGTCAAATATTGGTCAAAATAGATCTTATTATAATGTTTTTTGTAAATAATTTGCAGTTGAATAAAAATAATTAAATTTTTCCTAATTATTGTTTAGTTATGTCAATAACTAGTTAGGTAACAACAAATACAAAAAGTCTTGACCATGTAGGATTTTTATTAAATGAGTTATTTAAATAAAAGCGAAAAGTTGGGGGATGTCAAAATTGTTTTGCCGACCCCCGGTAATGGCTACGCGGACCCTCAGGGGTCCGTGGACCACAGTTTAAGAACCGCTGATCTAAAACATGTAGAAATCAAATATGAGGCAGAAAAAAAAACAGATTTAGCCTTTAGTATTAATACAAATCCTATGTAGGTATACAGACAGTGTTTTTTTTTTTTCTTGAAATGTCTATATGCCTTCCAAATTTGGTATTTGTGTAGTTCAGAGTATCAATAACATTTTCCAAATGAATATGTATTGTTAAGCTTCGTTGTTAATTAGGAGTATTGGTCAGTATATCGTCGATCAATCAACAAATATTCATAACATCGGAATTCGTTGATTTGCTATTGTTTTACTAATTTACAAATTACCTAATCAATGAATGTTAACTAATTATTATTTTAAAATATGAATTGTTTTAACAAATAAAACTAATTGAATTGAAATTAAATATATTTTATTCATGATTGTTAATAGAGGATGCAGTTGGAAAATCAAAACTAAACACATATAAAAAAATATATATGTAAAGTGTGAATTTTCATACATTTCAGGATTTTGTATGTATTTAATAAGTGTGAGAAACCAACATACGAGGTGTGTAAATTAAGTAACCGGACTGGCAACATAGCGTTTGATCTGGCATCATTTGGGAAGCGGGAATTGGAGGGGCGGTAGGTGAGCATGTGATACACCTTCAGTACGAGTTTGAACTCGCTAGAGTAATTTTGTTGTCCGTAGCGATTTTTTTTCGTGAAACATTTTTTTATAGTGCGTTCGAAAAATGAGTGACATTTCGAGCAACGGTGTGCTATCAGGTTTTACTTCAGACTTGGGCACAGTTCGGAGGGTCCCAAAGGGCTCAAACGGTCATGTGATCATGTAATAAAAAAATATTGTTTTCCGCGATTTCATACAGCATGCCTATAATTAAAAGACTTTAAATTTGTTATAACTTTCTTTTGACAAAAGGGCAAGCAATATTAAGTCAGAGAAAAGCACAAAAAATTTTGTGTTTAAGTGGAAATGCAATTTTCCCTATGACCGGAAAGCGTGCAGGGGTTTAGTACCATCCCTTTTTTGTTGTCACAGGGTAAATATTCTCTCCTCCAAAAGGCATGCTGTATGAAATCGGAGACCAAAAACTGTCATGAGCTCCCGGTCTAATATATGTACATTATATTGATTATGTAATTATATGAACTATGTAAAACAGATACTCCGGGGTGCAAATAACCAAGGAGTTGAAGCATCCTTAAATAAATATATTTTAAAAAAACATGAAAAAAAAATATAACGCCGAAAAAATTTTAAAAAAAATTATGTGAAGTGTGAATCTTCACACATTTCTGGGTTTTGCAGGTATTTAGTAACTGAATGATGATTATTTGGGATGCCAAAACAAATTTTATGTCAAAATATTTTTTTATGAATTTTAATTCGAATGCCTAATACCATTATTTAAGTTTCTAAATATGTACAGTATTTTATTTATACAGCAAGGTTCAGTAAGATTTTTAAAATTGCGCCTATGGCTTCCATTGGTTGCTTATATCATAAGTCCCTCCCTCTGATTTCGTCACAGAATTAAATTATAATTTCAACACTTCCCTCTGGTTATTAAATTTACGCTTTTAAAAAATAAATGCAACATTTACCAAAATATAACGAATTTTGACAAAATAATTTAAACAAAATAGAAATGCAAAAAAAAAAAACAATAAAATTAACAGGATTCGAATTCTGCAACGTTCGCACTGCAATTTACAAAGTGCGTTACGAAACCATCTGAGCTACCAGAGTTTCTTATCTGAAGTGTTACATAGCGAATTATATATTTAACATATTTTAGTTAAAAACACAAAAAATGCGTTATTTTCTAAAAACATAATCTGATCAAAAATTCCTGTTGTACTATTCCGGTTCACACCAATGTACATTACTTAGAATTTTTTCAGATTTTTAGTTTAAACCATCTAGGCTACAGGGTGTGGGACAAAAAATTTTTTGCACAATTTTGGCAAAAATCGCATCAAAATAATTTATTTTGCAAAAATAAAATTTTGATCGTTAATCCACGTACTAAGGGCTTTCATTTGATACCCTACTCAGAATTTAAAAAAAATATTTTTTTTTTTGATAAGCACATTATTGTTTATATTTTTAGGGGGATATGTTTTTTAGATGTTTTAGTATTTTTCCTATGTGTGGGTCAAAGAGTTGTATAAGCATGCCAAATTTCAACTCTCTAGGTTTAGCCGTTTGGCTACAATTTTTACCGAACAGACAGACAGACAGACAGACAGACGACAAAATGACGGTATAAGGGTTTTTTGGTCATACCTACAAAACCCTAAAAACATGAAAAAACAAATATAACGCCGAAAAAATTAAAAAAAAAACATATACAGACTCCAATTTTATAAATATAGTTGTATAAGATTTTATTTGTTGGTTTATTGTTTAATTTATTGTTTTGAATATATACTCTAGTCATTTAGATGGGCTGTGTTAGTTACAAATAACTAATTTCGTTGCTGTAAGCCAATTTTTTTTTAACCAACTAACGTTGATTGTCTTAAATTTATTTACAAAAACTTAAATATGCCAAATAATAGTAAATCATAATGTTTTCTGTACTTCAGTTGAAATGGCATTTGTTTCTGACAGTTGTTAAAGTGTTATATTCAAATAATTTTAATTTATAGCTTTTTAAGCACCATTTGCTAAATTTTCATTTTGCATCATAAATTTAAAGGATTTTTATTAGATTTTTTTTATAGATAAACCAATATATTCTTTATCAAATTTTCTATTTTCATAAGTCAAAAATTCGTTAAGCTGTCGACGTATTTTTGAAATAAAAGTTTTATATTATAAAAAAAGTAAATTATCTAACTACATAGAGTTACCGGATATTTTATAGTCACCTTCGAAGAAAATTGAAATTCCACCCCTACAAAGGTTAATGCAAAACAGGGGGAAATACCCTCAAGGTAATATTACCTGGTTATTTAACTAGGGAAAACTAGAGAAAACATGATTCTTATTAATGCCACAAGAACGAAATAAACTACTAGAAAATGGTTCTTGCATAAGCAGTCTAAATTCTCATGCACGTTGTGTTCGATATATATATGTGGTGGATGTGTTCAGGAAGATAACCTAGAATTATAATAATATACAGGTGTCCCAAATAAATTGTTAAGCATTGGGATCTCTAGAACGGTAAGAGATATATGGTCGGTTAAATTAGACCAAAGTTGTTGCATTAAAGAACCATTTTAACGTCTTTGTAGCCAACGGAGTGGCCGAGTGCATTAAGTCGTGCGGTTTGTACTGGTGGAATATACAGTCTCACTGTCCGGTTGGTGGTTCGAGCCTCCTTCGTTGGTGATATTATTCGGGCGACAATAATATGTTTACATTACTCCCATTTTCACAATCATTCACCCCTCATCCAGGTATAGGAGCTCGCCCCCTGGTATCGGCGATTAGCCTCGTTGCAGAAATAGGCCGATGTAAAATTTAAAAAAATAAAAAAAAGTCTTTGTTCTAGAATTCCCTAAGAAACTGATGACATATAGAAATTGTTCTGTTTTCAAAATGTATTGATCAATTTTTCTTTTGATAGACAGACGCGTCTGTCTGTCTGTACGGTAGAAATTGTAACCAAACGGCAGAATATAGAAAGTTAATATAGAAAAGCCAGGTATAATAAAATTTAAAAAATTGAAGTTAAGTGTGAATTTTCACACATTTCAGGGTTTTGCAGGTATTTAATAGGTGTAAGAAGCCAACATAATACTGGATGTCTAGGTATATTTATCACATCAAAATCAACAGTTTTTTGATAATCACTTTTATTCGTTATTTGAAAACTAAGAGCTGCCATTTAATTTTTTTAAACAATTTTAAATAATTTGCCAAATATCCCATCGTTTTTTCTGCATTTAAAAAATATAATAAAAATTAAATTAAAAAATATTTTACAGTGTAGAGTGTAATGTGGTGTGGTGTGAGTAACTCAGTTCGCAAGTATTAAAAAAATATTATTTTTTTAATAATTTTAATTTCAAAAAAATACATGCACTATCTTAGCTATCAATACAAAAAATCCATAACATTATTAGCCATAATTTAACCATGAATTAAAAAAATAATTAATTTTTTCAAAAACACAAAAACTGCCATATTTTTCAAAAACACAATCTGATAAAAAATTCCTCTCGTACGTTTCCGGCTCAGATCAATATACATTACCTATAATCTTTTCAGATTTTTTGTTAAACCCTTTTTGATAAAAGGGTGCGGGACAAGAACTTTTGCACATATTTGGTTAAAGAAACGAATTTCAAAAAATTATCTATCGTTCTGTAATCTACGTCTTAAGCGTTTTCTTTTGATAGTACTCAATAAATTTTTAAAAAATATTTTTTTTATCGACATTTTTCAAAAAATTTATCTGATCATAAATTCCTGTTGAATTATTTCGGTTGCTATTAATGTTCATTACGGAGATTTTTTAAAGATTCTTAGATCAATCCCTTTGGTAGATAGGGTTGAGACAAAAGTTTTTTGACACATTTTTAGAAAAAAAAAACGATTTTTCAAAAATAAAAATTTGTTTGTTGATCCACGCATTAAGAGGTTTCATTTGATATGCCACTCAAAATTTTAAAAAATATATTTATTTTTTTATTAAATACATATTTGCATATATTTAGCGCTGTAATATATTTAATTGTCGACAATTTGATTTCGTGAAACATTTAGCGCTGTATTTTTTTGAACTCTCTAAAGTTTTCCTATATGTGGGTCAAAAGTTTTGTGTTTTAGTATTTCAAATAAAGTTATATTATTATTATTATTATTAAGTATGCCAAATTTCAACTTTCTATGTTCAGCCGTTTGGCTACAATTACTACCGTACAGACAGACAGACAGACATACACATGAGTGACGTCACTCATGTGTATAACGTTATAAGGGTTTTTTGGTGGCAATACATGCAAAACCCTAAAAACTGTTGATTTTAATGTAATTATAGAAAAAATATAGACATCCAGCATTCTGTTGGCTTCCCGCACTTATTAAATACCTACAAAACCCTGCTATGTTTTAAAATTCACACTTCACATCAATTTTTACTTAATATTGTAGAATTTCACTATTTCCTTTTGGTACCATATCTATTCGATTTTATATTTTCCAATTAGTAAATAGTGAAAGTACTGTGACTTTTTTTTGCTGATATTGATCAAGGATTATCCTGGGATGAATAGAGAGGAGAATAACAAAGGTCCTGTAATAGCAAGTCTCGAGTCACCCTCAGTTTTTGAAGTATGTCTGCGACGGTCGTTACGCATCACCAAAGAATATAAGAGTAGAACATACATGGGTCGAGCGAGATCTGCTGACATTCACTGAGCACAAACTAAATGCGAGACAGCGATAAGACACGTTATATTTGGCTACTGAAAATTATTCCACCAAAAAAAAAAAAATGACAAGACAAAAATAGGGGAAAAAATATTTGACTAGCTGATGTTTCCGTACTTTTAAAATTTTCACTTAGCAATATCTCTTTACCTATTAATTTCAGAACAAAAAGTGTCAGAACATGTCAGTACAAAAAATAATAAAATTAATAACAAACTACATTATAAAAAAAGTAGTGTTAAAGGGACTTCATGGTACACTAAAAAGTGTACTTTTAGCATACCTACCATAAAGTCCTTCGCTTTTCGTGTTAATTTCTTTTTTGGTTAAATTTAGTGTTAAGTTTACACTTACATACTGGTTAAATTATAGTGTCAGAAAGTAAATAGTATTAAAGTAGAATTAACAAAAGTTTTCCTGAACAAAATGATCAAAAGCTTTAATCAATCGGAAAAAGTAACTAAAATTGAAAATCTAGTTGCGCCTAAACCAAAGGAACAGACTTTATTAACAGATTAATACGATGAGGCAGTAAAGATTGTTTAACACAAATCCGTTTTATCTTTTTCTTTATACTCTCTTTATTATGTTTAAGTTGAACGACATGTTTGTTTTCTCAAGTTGTAACGATCTCCGATATTATTTCATGTTTCATGGTGGTAGCCAAAATGTAAAATATCTAAATCAAGGGTGTCAAACTGGCGGCCCACGGGCCGCATGCGGCCCAATACTTGCATTTTAGCGGCCCGTAACGACTTCTTATACTATAATAATTTTTTATACTATATATAGTATAAACATTTATTTGAACGAAAATACCTCGTGACAGAAGCTGTCCGGGCTGCGGCGTCAAGACTTCGGCAAGGGCGGAAAAGCAATAGTCAGGCAATAACTGTTGCAATTAGCCGTGCGATAGTCGGTAGATCAGCGATTCCCCGTGATTCCAAATAATACTTTCGTAAGCAGAGCTTTCAAATACCACTTTTCTATAGGTGCAACTACTGTGTACAGTACCACTATGCTGATTTCGACCCGTTTTTGTTTTGTTGTTCGATGAAGCAAATATTTTGGCAAAATTTAATTGTTATTATTTAAATGTTATTTCCTTACTTCCTTCAAATAAATATTCAGAAAAATGGAGGAAAATAAAAACAGAATAAGTAACAATATAAATATAGGCTATTCCAAACGTTGAGATGGAACTAGATTTTGAAATCTAGTAATTTTTATCTATTAATTTGGACTTTTGGTCATTTTGTTTAAGCTTTGTAAATCATACTCATATTGCAAATTCTAGATTAAATTGATTGTTATTATAAAATGTCCGTTTTATTTAATTTTAATTTTTTGTCATTCTTAATAAAAATTTCCCATTTATTATTATTATTTTTTTTTTTTTGTCTTCAAATATGTGAAAATGTATTTTTAATAAATGTCATCGTCTCTATGGTTTCACTTTAATTTTCACATACCAACGTTAAACTTGAAATTATCCAAGCAAGGTTCCTTCTCGTGACAACCTTAAAGAACGAAATTCCCATTTAGTTCCGCCTAAACGTTTGGAATAGCCTGTACATAACGTGCGGCCCGCGTAAATTTTACTTGTTAGAAAAATGGCCCGAGGCTGAAATGAGTTTGACACCCTTGATCTAAATGGTAGGCATTCAGATTTTTGACATTTAGGTGGGGGTAGGGTCTGATAACCACATTTTAAGCATATTTTTGTGATTTTTTTTTCAAATCTATGGTTAAATTTATTCATTTTCAAACTAAGTACATATAAAGTATGTTTTGAAGAAGATACAAAAAAAATTTGAAGGCAAAATATGGTGAAATGAGTCAGCTGTGGCAAATCTTCTCAGACTCCGGGAAAAAAATTAGATTTTGCGGTGACCAGCTTAACTCGTCACTGGATCATCTGAAATCAAAAATCCAAAAAGATTTTGTTAGTTTATGAGTTTGCCGAGGTAATGACGTTGGGTTTTTATTTTTAAAATGATTTTTCAGTTTTTAGCGTTACTTAGAAGACAAAAAATAATTAATTCCCCCTAAAAAAAAAATAAAAATGATATATTTGTGATTGTTAAATAAAAAAAAAAAACATGAAAAAAAAATATCTCAACGTCGTTACCTCGGCAAACTCATAAACTAACAAAATCTTTTTGGATTTTTACCCTACCCTACCCCCTACCCTACCACCTTTTAGACCCCCCCCCCCTTAGCAAACTACTAATTAATTTGTAGTGTATTAGTGAAAGGAATCGGCAGACGGTTTTCAAAAATACCGATTCGGGAGTCAGTTATTTTTCTGCCGACTCCCCATCTCTGTAAGAAACTAGTAGGATCTATACCGTTGTACCTTCCAATAAGAGTTCTTAAATCTGCGTTGATATTTTCTCTCCACTGCAGACGTGGGCGACCTAGGAACGCTATCCTTCCGGCACTTTGTCCCAAACTAACTTTATGAAGCGGCCATCTGGTAGCCTTCAGACCTGACGGACTATCGGATTGTTTGTGTTTTGATTTCTTTCCCAATGTCCAGGTCTTCAATATCTCTGTTAGATCTGGGACGATAACACTGGCTCATGCTTATGGGATCTTTTATTGAACCGAAAATTTTGCATAGGACTCTTTAACTCGGACCTAACACTATCATTAATAATGTCAGTTCTTGAAATACCGTCTTCAGTATCGTAGGTAGTGGGAGGAACTGTCAGTTTTACTGATAGCCATTCGCAGTGTATCAGTATTACTGTCAGTATTGATCTTCAGTTTTTAGTTGTTGCTTGTTTCGTGTCAAGTTAGTAATAGTTAGTATCGTAATCAATGGATTTAATAGATGATTTTACTATGCACGATGTTGTGGATGATGAATTGAAGTTGAAACGTAAGAACGTCTGCTGCTACAAACCTTTATTGAAACGTATGAGTCAATGCCACAGATCTGGGACGCTCGTCGGCCTGACTACATGAACAAAGTGAAGCGGAATGAAGGACTTTTAAAATTGTTAGAAGTATATAAAAAAATTAAGCCAAATGCAAAAAAAGATGACGTTCGAAAAAGAGAAAAAAAGTTCGAAAGAGTTGAAGAAAATCGAATCTTCTAAACGAATGTTTACAGTCCAACATCATGGGTATTTTATGCACTAAAATTTCTTGGTTACACTGAACGTCTACTTAACCTTATTGGGCCACAGAATTTAACACAGGTAGGTAGATGGGGATGCTACCAAATTCTCAAGGTGTCCGCATCCATCCGAAAATAATTGTGGTAGTCATTTGGATCGGTGAGAAGAATTTGTTTTAATAAATTAATATGAGTATATTCTGTACGTTTTTTAAGTCACTCCTTCATCCATCATTTTCAATTTACGAATCACTTTGTACGAAAATACAACACTAAAGCCAAGCAGGCTTTTTGCTTATTACTCTTCATAATAATAATATTCACTTGTTTGATGTTCTCCAGATAACTTCTAGTGATTACTGACTAAAATACTGTCAGTAATAATGATAGTGTAAGGTAATTTTTTGCAACTGGCAAAAATACTAGTAGTGTCATTATTATTGACTCAGTATTACTGACATTATTATTGATAGTGTAAGGTCCGCTTATGGACTCAATGTAATAATTTTCTCTCCTTTTCTTTCGCCACTAAACGCAGTTTATAATTCTGAACATTTTTTGTACTTATACTTTTTTAATAATGATAATGATGATGATTTAGTGCTAGTGGAGCCCTTCTGTGTGTCGAAATTGTGCTCTGTTAAAATTGTTAGAACAATCGTTTCTGTTTGATTTATATAGTTTTTCGTGTCGTAAAAGAGTGTGCAAAGTTCTGATAAGAACATTTCTATAAGTTATAACATGGTTTTCAGGGTTTAAAATTCACTCTAAAATCCTTGAATCAGCGAACATTTTCACGTTCTTAACTTGGATAAACTGCTCACAAATGCCATTAATTTTTGAAGTTTTGACCAGAAGAATTGAAATATTCTTGAGTATTTTAAAATCTAGAATTTCTGAACTCTTCATACGATAAATGTATTTTTCATAGAGACAATTTAAAATATATCACTGGTGTAAGGAGATTTAAAGTATTTTTTTGCTAGTTTCCCAACTCCGGGGATTAGAAACCGCACCCCTCTGCACCGTAGGCAATTATTTTACCATGGAGTCACGGTTTTTCTTGACAAGAGATTAGAAGCGTTTTTAGGGTTTCGTAGGTACGACCAAGTAACTTATGTGTCTGCAATTGTACAGAATAGCTAGATCTATAAAGTTGAAATTTGGCATGCATATACAGTTCTTTGATCCGTATATACAAGAAATACTGGAACTTGAAAAAAACACATCACCCGCAAAATACAAATAGATTTGTATTTAATGTAATGTAGTATTTTGCATTTGTAGTTGTATTAGGTCGTCAAGGATGAAATTTGTAGAAAAAAAGTTGGTTGATAACAAATATAAGGAATTATTTTATTCAAAAAAGTATGCACCCATATTGTCTATACACTTTTGCCATTTAAGCAGCAGGTTGTTCAGGCCGGAGATATAAAACCCTGGCGGACGAGAGTCAATGAATTCCTGGAAGGCCAGTTTTACAGCATTGTCGGAATTAAACTGTTTTCCTATTAAAAACTTGTCCAATTGGTGAAGAAGTGGTAGTCAGTGGGGGCTAGGTCTGGTGAGTATGGAGGATGATGAAGAAGTTCCAACTCCAGTTCCTGTAGTTTTGCCACAGTTATTTGTGCAGTGTGTGGTTTAGCGTTATCATGCAATAAGATACGAGTCGATCTGTTGACCAATCTAGGCTGTTTTTGCATCATTTCGTCCAGTTGGTTGCATTATATTTCTGCTGTGGTCGATGAGCCAGTTTTTTTATTTTTGTTTGGTTTTTAAGTTACTTGTACGAAATTTGGCGAACCAATTTGGTATTATCTGCTGCGCGTAGTAACACTAGAGCCAAATACACTGTTAATGTTAAAGTTTCGCGTGGTCTACGATGCCATAGTTCCACGTAAGAACTCATACTTCATAATAGTGCGAATTTCCGGCCGTTCCATTTTCAACAAAATTAATTTTAAAAAAAAGTTTTTGATATTTTTTAGAGCATACAATGCTTTCTTCAAACAGGCGAGATGTGCAACTTTCCAACAAAAAAAAAAAAAAAAAAAACAAAACGGTAAAATATTAAGCCAATGTCAAATGATGAGCTATTAAGTTGTCATTATTATTAACTACATATTTCATCTTTGACGACCTAATATTTCTGTTTTGTATTGCAGTTGTATTAAAAAAAAAAAATGCAGCCTGGTATCAAATAAAATCTCTTGATACATAGATAAAGGAGCAAAATGGCAATTGTTGAAATTATAATTTAATTCTATGTTTCAATGTATACGAAATCAGAGGGCGGAGCATATGGAAGCCATAGGCGCAATTTTCAAAATCTTAATGAACCTTGGTATATATAAAAATACTGCACATATTTAGAAACCTAAATAATTGTATTAGGCACTCGAATTAAAATTAACAAAAAAATATTTTAACATAAAATTAGTTTTGGCATCCCAAATAATCATCATTCACTTACTAAATACCTGCGAAACCCTGAAATGTGTGAAAATTCACACTACACATAATTTTTTTATAGTAGACCAGTTCATTAATTACGAACACGTCGCATCTATTCTTTGAATACATAAAAGGGCAACTATAAAAATAAAGTAGACAAAAACACCGTTTAATTTTTATTGTTTTTTCTTTCCCCATAACTTGTATTTCAGTAATCCCATAGCTTTTATGTTTTCATTTTTTGCATTTATCGTAAGGCCCTTGGGATAAAACATACAAAGATACGATTTAAATATTTATACGGAATGTTCTTGAAATATGTATGATCTGGGAGATAGAAAATTAGAGTGTTTTTGAATTGAACACAAATTTTCTACGAACTGTCTAATTATTTCGTAAATTTATGGCTAAAAAAAAATGATTTCTTCGAACTCAATATTCTCTTGAGGTGTTTGAAAGTATTTTAGTTCAATGTATTTTTAGTTTTAAGTTAACTAATTAAATATTTATAGTAAAAAAGTACAATCCACACAAACTACGCTATTAATACATTAAAAATTTATAGTATTATGGTTTTTCTCTTTTTGTCAGTTCATCATTTCTCTTCCTCGTGATCAATACTATAGCTATGAGGAAATAGAATTACAGTGGAAGAATACAAATTTCTGATTTCTGGAGGAACTGTTTTTATTTCAGGAAACTCAATAAACCTTTTCGACACTAAAGTTAGATATATCGAGATCTTCAAATTGTTTTATTTTAGAATGAAATCTTTGTTTTAAAGCATCAATTTTTTTCAGTGAATTTTAGAGACAATCGACTTAAAGATTTCATTATTCGAGAGAATATTTTATAGCAGCAGAATTGGTGAAATGAGACAAGTTATACAGATATCACTCAGATAACCTTATTTAGCAGAATTCATGTTTATGATATTTCATGGCTTCGGAGGTATTTAGTAAGAGAAGAGGTCAAAAAAACTTAAATATCTTGAAGATTTTTTTGCTATAATTACATCCAAATTATATTTTATGATCAAAAATAAAGTTTTATACATACATAAATTTTTGTTTAAAATTTAGTTATTTTATTAATATTAAGTTGGTAGGAAAATAATTGCATTTTATGAATTCTGTTTTAAATGGGTGCGTTTTGTTGGTGGCTGGTTAGAAATACTAGAATTGATGCGCAAGAAAACGGCAATTTTGATCGTGAAGTAAAGATCGTGAAGTAAAAAACATGCAGACCAATTCTGTAACTCAGTTACTATGATCATAGTAACTAAATGTCACTATGAGCAAGGTCAGTTACTATCATGAATGAAAGTCATTATACTTTTTATAGTATTTTATCTTGTAGTAACGTTACTACACAGTAAATTTTTACAGAATTGATCTGATGGAATGACATTTGCATGGAGATTAAATGGTTGTAGAACAAATAACGAATATATTGGGTTGTTACAGAAGTCCGTTCGTTTTTTTTTTCCACCTTTTATTCAATAAAATATAAATTCTAAAAAATAACTTTTATTATCAAATGTACTGTCCATTATTTTCTATCACTTTGGACAAACGCTCAGGCAATTTCATAATGCCATCTCTTCAGAAGCTTCCGTCTTTGCTCTCGAAAAATCTGTTCAGGTGAATTTTGATATAATCCACAGATGCGAAATTTTTTTCGTTAAGGGAATTATGTAGAAAGCAGAACAAATGGTAGTCGGATGGTGCGATGTCTGGACCATATGCTCCGGATGTCGTTTTTTGAGCGAGTATTCAAGAGTAGTGAATTTGCTCAAATTCTTATGTATTAGTAAGAGGCAATTCTAAATGAATAATGCTGGTAAGGTCATTATTTTGAGACTTGTAAAATAATGTCGACATTAATATAAGTAGTATACCATAATTTAGGTGGGATTGGAAAAATGAAAAATAGGCTTTCAATACGACCTCCTTACATACTTCGTATTTCAATCTCCTTATTAGATAGATGGTGGACCTAAGCTTTCGACTAAGAAATTCAGTGTGTTGGTCTCAACGTAAATGAGGATCTACGTGGATTCCAAGAAACTTTATGTAATGAGGGTTTTCAAAATTATGTTTCCTAGTAGTAAACAGCAGGGTCTAGGATTTGTCCGTGTTTAAGCATAATTTATTGGTGTTAAACCAAGAATTTGCTTCGACTGTCAAGGATCTATTCTTGAAAAGGAGAGCATGTAATAATGTTGTGTCGTCTGCGTATAGAACTGTTTTAGAAGTTAAAAAAGGGGTAGATCATTAACATATATTAAAAATAGTAACGGGCCAAATATGGAACCTTGCGGAACACCATGAAAATGAATGGAAAAGGAACACCATGAATGTGGAATTGGGTGCTAGAAAGCCGCAGAAGACCTGGTTCTCAGATCCTGAAGGACAGATTTGTATGAAGCAATTGAAAACATAGGTCTCCAAGAAGGCAACTGGAGAGATGAAGACAGACGAAAAGGATGCGAAAGGCGGATACAGCCGTACAAGATTCGCTTCTATATACCTTTTAGGATTTATTAGCATAAATATAATTTCCGTATGGTCAATATAATAAAAATGCTTTTACCCTCTTACAAATTATTTGTTTAAGACATACTTTGCTAAAAATATAGTTTAAAATATTTTTGCGCAATGCTCTTCCACACAACACCGTTCAAACACAGCGCCAGCGAATAAAACCGAATAAAGCTGAAAGTTCCCGATCGGAAACAGCGGTATCGCCAACTAAAACCGAAAGTTCGCGATCGAGAACGATGGCACTGAACCCGTTAACACATGAGACAGCTGTCTAAAATCGGAGAAATATAAAAGTTGTTGAATAAGCCTTTGATAAAGTTCATTTTTCGAAGCACCTGGACTCAGAATGGTACCTGGACTCCCAAAATCCATAGAAAACATAGGAGGAATCGTTCACTCCCAAGAATTAATTTAGAGGTCGTAACCCATGTGAAGAATGTTTTTTTTTTTCTTTCTAGGAACTGATTAATACCTTAATGGGAACATTTTCTGTATTAAAACACTAGACATTTCTTATGCGGGCTTAACAATATCTTCTTTGTCCATTTATAAGAGTAATAACAACCGGATGTTAATATCAACAGACAAATTATCAACAATATCACTATCAAAATAACTTGCTAAACTATGACAGAGGAATTTGCTTACATAATGCCAACTTCGCAACCGTAACATAAACTAAATATAATCACTTGTTTATTTTCAATTGATTGATATTAACATTACTGAATCAAGAATAAAGCGGCGTTTTGACAAGTCATTTTAAATTAATCATTAACAAACCCTAAAAACGTGGCTAGATAGATTTTTTTTAGTGGAATCAATAGGCATTTTGAATTTTTAGTCACTTTTACAGTAATTTTGAATTGTAAACGATATCTGTTAGAAAAAAATTAAATTTCAAAGCAAATTTGTACAGTGAGATTTTTATTATTTTTTCCAGCATTTATTTCCTGGTAATCAGTAAAAAGCACGTTTCTACAGGTTTGGACAAACTTTTTAAATGAAAACGCTTACGTGCATTCTGTGACAGTTTCTGCTTACGCTATTCAATATTACACTGTTTACATTATTACCTACCGAGCATAAAATCTAACAATCGATACTATTCGAGGAAACATAATAACAGAAATACCGTAATTACGTTTTAAGACTACATTTACAAATTAAACTACAGCCAAATTAGATGTATTCAAGTAAACTAGAACAGAACGATATACAGAGTGTTTTTGAGACTTGTTTACAGGACTGTCTTATGAATTGTAAGAGCTCCAGGCCATAGGTAATTAACGGGCCCTCTTCCCAGGAGAAGTCAAGTCAAATTAGGAAAAAATATTGCAATTTAAGCGATTAAAATTAGGAAAATTTAGTTCTCAAAATCGTTGTAATTTTGATACCTAATTTTTAACCTTGATTATTCATTACAGCTATATTTAATTTGGTTCCATGACAACTGGGTCGTAAGACAATTCGGGCCGTTCACAATTGGGGCTTTTCACAACTGGGGCCATTAACAACTGGGGCCATTAACAACTGGGGCGATGGACAATTCGGGCCGTACACATTTGGGGCTTTTCACAACTGGGGCCATTAACAACTGGGGCCATTAACAACTGGGGCGATGGACAATTCAGGCCGTACACAATTGGGGCTTTTCCCAACTGGGGCCATTAACAACTGGGGCGATGGACAATTCGGACCGTACACAATTGGGGCTTTTCACAACTGGGGCCATAACTATAAGAGCTAGAGCCTTCTTTTGTTTAAAATAAAAAATAATTATTTTACAAGTTGGCATAAATTAAATTGCGTGTTCTTTTGAAAAAAAAAAAAATTAATGGTTTGATTAAGTACATTTTGGTGGGAATTAAAATAAATAAATAAAAAAAATGTATTTTAAGGGTATTTTAAGGGGAAAAATCTGAACCAGTTTATATTATTGATACATTGGCACAAACGTATGGTCATGAAGTACTAAGATTACTTCCTTATCACTGTATATAAGTACTAATTTGGGGTATAACAAAAAAATATTATGAAAATTATTAAACATATTGGTCGACACGGATATAGTGATATCGAAGTTTTGAAAATATGGCAAGTAGCCTGTGATCAAATTAGTTGTGAAACTTGGGCAAAATTTGCTAAAAAAAATCTAAAATTTAATAAATGAATGGTGGGAAAAGGAAAGGATTGTTGATGATATTAATCCAATAATAATAAATAAAGGAAATGACAGCGATAGTTCAGATGACGACGATCATGCATTACAGTGACTAATTGTTTTAAAATAAAATAAACATTTAAATACAAGTTGTAGCAATATATTATATGAATAAATATATTTTTACTTAATATTTTATTACTTTGTACTTAGGGGAAACATAAAAATTTAATTTAATGAAACAACAAATTATAATCCAAAATTTCCGTATGAGTATAAATTTTTCCTAATTTATAATTATTACGTTAAAATTAATAATTTTGTTTGTTTAAGTACTGCTGTTTATCTTCGCGCTCTAATTAGTAAATATATCTACGAATCATACCGTTTCTTTCTAATGCTTTGTTTTTTATTCAAATAATTTTGGTTAGTTGTCAACTTGCGTCACTATACGTTACTATGGGTATGCAAATAATTATAATGATATAGACAGAGAAAGCATATAGTATTGAATATCGATACTTGTATACTAGCGTCGGCGAATCAACGCAGTTACGTCACACGACTTTGAATTGGATTGTTTCAAACAATACAGTCGTTTGTTACGTATTGTGACGTAACTACGTTGATTCGCCGACGCTAGTATAGCAACGAACAGTCACCTATCAGCAATCCGACTATAGTGATTAATCATGGTTGCTCTTCAAAAACGTCAAAAGAAAGAAGGTTTGTGAATCTCCGGTTGAGACCGGAAGGAATAGCAAAAGGTACCCACAATAAGAAGGCAATGTGGTGCGTATGGTGGGATAAAATCGGAATCATCCGGACGGAGCAATGTACAAATTCGGCTCGTAGAAAATGATGTTTTTTATATAGTGCCGAAAAAAAAAAACAAGTCTCTCTCTGCTTTATGCACCATTTAAGAGTGGAGGATTATTTATTATAGCGATAAAAATTTATTTGAAAATTGCGTTCCCAAAGGCCTTTGATATGATTTTAATTTACATGATTACGATCATATTAGGATGAAACATAGTTTGCCCGGTTACTATCATTCCAATCGCATCACATTATCTGGATTAAATGTCGGAACTTAATTCCGGACTAACTACAGTAATCGCCATGTGACAGCGATTAAACCCCTTGTTCCTACCTATTCCACTGTAAAGCTGAATTACGCTGAAAATAAATTGAAAATTTTGTGAAAATTGAAGAAATAGAAATCATTTTTCTTTTCAAATGTTATAACTGTAGAATCATTTGTTATTTCTGACATTATAATTAATATTTTTACTTTATAACTTGCAACTACAAAAAAAATAAATAAAATCATAAAATTCTAAAGGGGAAATAGCCACTGCTAACACAATAGAACCAACAAAAAAAAAGGAAAAATGTTACAAACTGTTCAATAAAAAAATGTCGAATAATATACACTGAGAAAAATTCTTGACCGAAATCTACGTACAAAAGCCGGGTTAGTATAATTTCTTTAGATTTTTTTTTAAGTTTCCGGAGGCATTGAAACTCTAAATATCTAGAGGTGGCAACAATTATAGGCATGACAACAATAGATTAAGTCTGAATGAGACGAAAACCAAACATTTATTATTTTCCCTACGGGAAGTGCCAAATGACATTAGCCAAGACCCTGTTACATTTTTGGGCGTTACCATTGGCGTTAATCTCAGCTGGGAAAGTCATATTGGACAGATCGCTCAGAAATTATGCAGATCGGTATACTGTATAACAGGGGTCGGCAACCTTTTTGTCAATAAGGGCGCAATATAAATTCAAATGTTATTGAGGGCGCATAAAACGTGATGAGCAAAAAAAAAGTCCTCAGCTCTCAAAATCCAAGAGTGACGAGCAAAAAAAAAAAGGTCCTCACCTCCCAAAATCCAAGTGACGAGCAACAAAAAAAAAAGGCCCTCACCTCCCAACATCCAAGTGACGAGCAAAAAAAAAAAAAAAAAACAAAGGTCCTCTCCTCCCAAAATCCAAGTGACGAGCAAAACAAAAAAGGTCCTCGAGGGCGCCTAAAAATCCCACAGAGGGCGCCGTGTTGCCGACCCCTGCTGTATAAGAAACTTAAATTCCAATGTGTCTCGAAATGTTCTATAACTGCTTATTACGCGCTGTTCGAATCCCATATCACGTATGCGTTGCTGGCTTGGGGACATTCTACCCATACCCAGCGAATTTTTCGCTTACAGCGACGAGTTGTTAGAATTATTTGTGATCTAAAGTATAGACAGGACTGTCGAAAATATTTTAACATTTTAGGAGTGATGACATTCCCGTGCCTGTACATCTTTCACTGCCTGATTTACATGCACATAGATAAAAATAAGTTCAATAGCCAACAAGAACTCCATAGATATGAGACAAGGGGTAAACACTTAATACGGCCGACATACACCAGACGCAGTTGTGCCAGATATTCGGTTAATTATTACTCCACCAAATTTTATAATATCTTGCCAGAAAATATTAATTGCTTGCCTCTCAGCTCTTTCCGATATACATTGAAATCGTTTTTCAAGGAAAATCCATTGTATTCACTTTGGGTAAACGCCCAGGCAATTTCATAATGCCATATCTCCAGAAGGTTCCTTCTTTGATCTCGAAAAATCTGTCCAGGTGAATTTTGATATCGTCCACAGATGCGAAATTTTTTCCGTTATAGCACTATTATTCTTTTATTTGATTTTAAAATTTGGTTCAAACCGTATATCTGTTTGCTATCTCAATGAACTAAAATTTATCGTTTTTTTTATGTAACAAAAATGTAGTTTTTTTTTTTTCAGAATCGTGTCCTAAATTGTAATCTGTCCATCAAAATGTTATATTATTGGACACGCGATAATCGCTTTGCAGAGCCAGCAAGTCAAATAACAAAATCAATATTTCACCATGATCAATACGAATATCTAGGTCAGTTGAATATGTCACCTAATCCATTTTTACATCGGCTAATGTTAGGCTAGGCACTGCTCTTCAAGGTTAGAACACAGCAAAGTTCAGAGGTTAATGGGAAGTGATCACCTTCTGATATTTGGAGTTGAATTAATTGGGTTAAATAAATATAAACCTTATCGCGTTTCAACAACCAAGAGATTTCCTACAACAGAAATTAAGGAGAACAGTTTAGAAAGATCGTAATTTTTTAATTACTACTGACGCTGCTTTGCGGTGAATAAGCGAACTACTCCTCAACGTTCTGGAAATTAAATTTTAATACATTTAGATCCTAAGATATATTTCTGTAAACGGCTGAAACTTGAACAATCCATAAGTGACCAGCAAAGAATTGACGCCTTTGATTTTCCAAACTCATTATCCTATACTTAAAGCGACTTTCAGGAAGGTCTGCAAAATAATCCTCATTGACGATGTCATCAATGACTCATTGGAAATTATGATTGATTGGCCAATGACTGTAAAAATATCGGATACCTCACTCGTACTACATGGTTTTCGGAGTAACAGGAGTACCATAGATGCAGTTATGGATTTTGTCACGTATGTCTCGGATGCGTTGGAATCTGGGAAATACTGCCTCAGTATTTTTCTTGATTTAAGCAAGACTTTCGACTGTATATCTCACGATATTTTGCTAAGCAAACTATCTTTTTATGGTTTCGACGACATGAGCATTGCTTAAATCATATTTATCTAACCGAAAACATCTTACCCAATTTAACAGTAGCACTTCCCAGTATCTTCCTTTGCATTTTAAAAACGTCCTGAGGGAGTGCCTTAAGGTTCAGTTCTTGGACTGCTACTGTTTATAATATTTGTAAATGACTTGCCTCTCTCTACAAACGCCAAAACAATTCTTTACGCTGACGATACAACATTATTAGATTGTAAACGAGATTTAGATTCTCTTGTTAAGGATAATGTCTCTATGGTAAACAGTGTAAATTCGTGGTTTGCCTGCAATAATATATATATATATATATATATATATATATATATATATATATATATATATATATATATATATATATAGTCAGAAACATCTTTTACCATTCGGTGTAGAGCTTGTTCTTCTCAGTCTAATTCTTTTATGAAGTTGCGCCACTCTGTCTTATTGTGAGCCTTATTTTCTGCTTCTTTCCATGTCAGTCCTTTTTTATCTAGGATTTGTGCCACTGTTTAGTTCTGGCTAGCCATATATTTTTTGTAGGTCTTTCTTGCTTCATTCTTGTGATGTGTCCATACCATCTTAATTTCTGTCTGTCTATTGTTTTTTCCATTGCTTCTATCTGTAGCTCTCCTCGTATTGTTTCACTTCTTATTCTGTCAATGTTAGTGACACCCTTAACTCTTCTTAAAAATTTCATTTCTGCAGCTTGAACTTTGCTCTTGAGCCGATCGGAAAGTACCCATGACTCGCAACCATATGCTAATGTGGGTAGGTAAATCGTTTTGTATACTAGGAGTTTTGTGTCGTTACTTATTTCTTTCTTATTTATTAAGATTTTATTGAGGGCCTGGAATACATTTGCTGAATCTTTAATTCTACTGTTGATTTCTTCTTCGTATCCCCCTTTGCTCTCTAATATAACTCCTAAATATTTAAAGCTGCTGACCTGTTCAATTTTCACTGCGTCCAGAGTTAAATATATCTCAACTTCCTCTTTACCAATGACCATTACCTTGGTTTTAATGTGGTTTATTTCCATATTTCTTTTAAGTAACGCCTCCTTCCATATATTTACATTTGCTTGCAAGTCTTCCTTATTTTTTGCGCATATTACTATGTCGTCTGCAAACGCACATTCGGCAATGTTCACTGGTTGTAGGTTACTGTATCCAATATTAAGTTTATTCACTCTATTTTTAATTTCTTTCATGATATCATCCATTAGAATGATGAAAAGTACTGGACTCAGGACTCCCCCCTGTCTTACACCTTCTGTTGTTATAAATTCATCGGACTGCATATTTCCTTGCCTGATGTAATTTCTGGTGGTTGTGTAGAGGCTACGGATTGCCTGGATTAAATTTTATTCTACTCCGAGTTTCCTTAATACCTCCCAAACCTGATCTCTTACAACTTTGTCGAACGCTTTCACCATATCAATGAAACATAAGTATGCAGTTCTATTATGTTTGTTCAACTTTTCTTGGATCTGCCTAATAGAGAAAATGTGGTGTTGGGTACTGTGTCCTGCTCGAAATCCACTTTGGGAGGTTTCTAGCTTGCTTTCAGTAAGTTTATTTAACTTCGCCACCAGTATCAATTCATACAGTTTCTCTGCAGCGCTCAGCAGTGATATGACCCTATAATTTATTGCCTGCAATAAGCTAAGTCTAAATAAAGAAAAAAATCAGTTTCTAATGCTGAGCACTAGAACACATAATATTGCCAATCCCCCCTCCTTAAAATTTCTTGGTATCCACGTTGATCCTCATCTTCGTTGGTATCAACACGTGGATATAATAAGCTGTGAATGCTACGCTCAACTGTGCATCTAATAAGGAATCTAAAGCATGAAGTCAGCTCAGATGTTGTTTTAAAAGCCTATTTCTCCCTCTTTCAGTCCCACCTAACCTATGGGTTAATAATCTGGGGGCATTCACCTGCAGCAAACAGAATTTTGGCATTACAACGAAAAGTTGTAAGAATAATTGCCGGTGCTCCTCTCAGCGGATTGTCGAGATTTTTTTGGGAAACTCAAAATAATGACTTTGCCTTCATTATTTATTGATCATTGTGTATTGTTTATACGCAAAATTTTAACGAATTACTGTAAATTTGCAGAGACACATGATCACAATACTAGCAGTAAAAATAATATCTGCGGTAAATTTTTGCGTCTAAATAAATCCAGAAATTGCACAAATTATTTTGCTGTTAAATTATATAATCTCTTGCCTGAGGGTATCTGTTCCCTTACAAAACAAATTTGTCTTAGCCCGTCCCTCAAGAAAAAAAACTTGCTCGCAGTATAATATCCGCGGTAAATTTTTGCGTCTAAATAAATCCAGAAATTGCACAAATTATTTTGCTGTTAAATTATATAATCTCTTGCCAGAGGGTAGCCCGTCCCTCAAGAAAAAAAAAAAAACTTGGTTGTGCACCTGGTATAGATTTTTACTAATTTTATTTCAGATTATCAGTCTTGCATAAAAAACGTATGATAACTATGCATTTGTGCTCCCCGCTAAAAGATCTATGCTTATTTTTTCCCGGATACTTTCTCCCCACAGAAAAAAAATCATTTAATTTTTATTTACTTTAAACTCGTAAAATAATAACGAGAAATATTTTTCTTAACACACATAAAAATGTTAACAGGTCATAAAAAGGTCGTAATTTCATAATTCCTATAACTTTAAAGCTTTGTAAATATATTCATAATAAGTTTATAATATGAGAATCATAACGAAAAAACGAATCTTTTTCCTTGAATCTCTGGGGAAATTAGGAAAACTCTGTAAATACTTATATCTGAGGATTAACATTTTCCACAATTCAGTGATTTCAAATTTTCTCTGGTCACATGTGGAATTATAAATACAGACACAAAAGGAAAGCAAATACTAATTTTCAACATAGATTAAAAGTTTTGGTAACTCTGATTTATGAGACCAGAGATTCTGGGATACAAATAGTTTAGCAAAAGTTGAAAAGGGTAACAAATGAAAAACAACTAAAGCTGTAACTTTGGGTTTAATTTAAACATAAAAATTAAGGTGACCTGGAAATGGGAGACGGACGATTGTAGTAGATGGGATATGTTAAGAGTATGAAAGTGTTCAGAATGCCAGGTTTACAATGGTAGAGTAAAAGAGCTAGTAACTAGCGCAAGTACTACGCGCTTTACTCTACTATCTTATTTTCGGGATAGTAGGTGTTCGTACACAGTTACTATACTATTTTATTTTCTGGATAGCAAGTGTCAAAACACATTTAACATCTTCACTGTGATTTTATTGTCCAATTATCTTTTTGCAAAAAATAGTTTATGAATATAAATATACATCGTCGTCGGCGTGATACCATTAAAAAATTTATGTGAAGTGTGAATTTTCACACATTTCAGGGTTTCGCAGGTATTTAGTAAGTGAATGATGATTATTTGGGATGTCAAAACAAATTTTATGTTAAATGATAAATGTTTAATTCGAATGCCTAATACCATTATTTGGGTTTCTAAATATTTGCAGTATTTTTTTTATATAGCAAGGTTCATAAATATTTTGAAAATTGCGCCTACGGCTTCCATTGATTGTTTAAGTCATAAACTCCGCCCCTCTGATTTCGTATACATTGAAACATAGAATTAAATTATAATTTCAACACTTCCCACTGGTTATTAAATTACGCTTTTAAAAATTAAATGTAACATTTGCCAAAATATAATTAGAATTTTGACAAAATAATTTCAACAAAATAAAAATGCAAAAAAAAACAGGAAAAATAAAAATGTACGGGATTCGAACAGTAGTTCGAACGTTATCACTTTTTTTGCACAATTTTGGCAAAAATCGCCTCAAAATAATTTATTTTGCAAAAATAAAATTTTGATCGTTAATCCACGTATCAAATGAAAGCCCTTGGTCATTTGATACCCGTACAGAATATAAGCCTAAACGAAAACGGGTTAAAAAATAGATTGATAGAAGAGCTACCGTTGGCACATCAGCCCTTCTATTTCGTGAATTAGCTGTGGAAGATCAAAAAGAGTACAGACTGTGTTTAAGAATGACACCAGATGATTTTAATAGGCTATTAAATTAAATTAGTCCATTAATACAACGAACTTGATACACTAATGAGAGATGCGATCCCAGCAAGAATAAAATTGGAATTAACGCTTTATTTCCTAGCCACAGGAAATAGTTATCATAGTCTACATCTTTTTCGTGTATCAAAGGCAGCTATTTCACAGATGATTTCAGAAATCATCAATTAATAAATCAATGTTACGCAATTTATGTAAATAAATTATAACTTAACTGATATGGGTTTTTTGCTATTTGTTATGACAGATTACCGTTTGTAATTTGAAATGAATCAATTTTGCGTAGTGGGGGAAAAGATAGTAGCTAGTAAATACGCCGACGAGTTAGCTGCTATCCTAGCCCAACTACTAGAAGCTAGTACTCTACTAGTCACATTGTCAACTTTTTACACAGGGATAGTATTTTCAAATCGTCAATAAAATGACTCCAAATCGGCAGTGAAGTAAACTTCTTTTGTACGATTTTATGTATGCCGGGTTACATACATAAAAATATCTAATTCAACCTTCTTGTGGTGCCTATTTATTTAAAGGATTTAAAAACAACACATGTAATTGTGTTATGTAGTGACAGGCATTCATCGTTTGGCCTTCTAATAATCATCATGCACTGACTAAATACCTACAAAACCCTGATATGTGTGAAAATTCACACTTTACGCCCATTTTTTATCACTCACGTGGTTATTTACCTCGGCTAACACCTCGGAAGATAATATCCACAATTCGTGATAAAAAAAAACTCGACTTCACTCCCTTGGTAAATAATATCTATTTTAAATTGTTATATTTCTGTATTTTTTTTTATATCGATCGCTTTTTCCAGTTAATGCCGTGATTATCCTGCTTTCTGACATCTGCCTGTTAGTGTTTCCTAAATATTCCTTTCTCAAATTGCTTTTCATTGATTTTCTGTGGAAAAAAGTAGGTTAATGATGATTGTTTTGCATGATTTTATCATTTACCTGCTAACCTATATTGTTGCAAATTTGAATAAACTAACTGCATTAAGTACAGAGGTTTCACGCATTTTAGATTAGATTACGGGGGAGTAAATAAAACTGCAAATAACTTGAGAACAGTAAAAGATATCGAAACGTGCATTGAATATTTAAAACATTTAAAAAGGTTTACTTAAGAACCAGTAGAATTTCTTAAGAAAGATACATATTAGAAGAAATTTTAACGAGATGTACAATTTTCTCGGTCTTCCTGATCTAACTTTCTTCACTGTTCTTGCTTCGAAAACCCTTTTTACTATTTTGTCTTCACTCATTCTGTGTATATGTCCCAGCCATTTTAGCTGTCCTTCTTCTATTATAGTCTCCACTGGTTTTGTGTCTAGTTTTTCTCGAAATACTTCATTTGTTATTCTGTCCAATTTTGTTTTACCTTCAATTTTCCTTAAAAATCTCATACTTAAAAAATTTATGTGAAGTGTGAATCTTCACACATTTCTGGGTTTTGCAGGTATTTAGTAACTGAATGATGATTATTTGGGATGCCAAAACAAATTTTATGTCAAAATATTATTTTATGAATTTTAATTCGAATGCCTAATACCATTATTTAAGTTTCTAAATATGTGCAGTATTTTATTTATACAGCAAGGTTCAGTAAGATTTTTAAAATTGCGCCTATGGCTTCCATTGGTTGCTTATATCATAAGTCCCGCCCACTGATTTCGTCAAATAGAATTAAATTATAATTTTAACACTTCCCACTGGTTATTAAATTTACGCTTTTAAAAAATAAATGCAACATTTACCAAAATATAACTAGAATTTTGACAAAATAATTTAAACAATATAAAAACGCAAAAAAAAACTGAAAAAGTAAAAATTGACGGGATTCGAACACAGTTTCTTACAGTAGTTTCAACTCACTAAGCGACAACATTACCACTGTGCTATACAGGATCACTAGTTTAGTATATTAAATAGCGGATTAAATATATTACATATTTTACTTAAAAACACAAAAAATGCGTTATTTTCCGAAAACATAATCTGATTAAAAATTCCTGTTGTACTATTCCGGTTTACACCAATGTACATTACTGAGAATTTTTTCAGATTTTTAGTTCAAACCATCTGGGCTACAGGGTGTGGGACAAAAATTTTTTTGCACAATTTTGGCAAAAATCGCCTCAAAATAATTTATTTTGCAAAAATAAAATTTTGATCGTTAATCCACGTACCAAGGGCTTTCATTTGATACCCTACACAGAATTGTAAAAAAATATATTTTTTTTCGATGAGCATATATTTGTTTATATTTTTAGGGGGATATGTTTTTTAGATGTTTTAGTATTTTTCCTATGTGCGGGTCAAAGAGTTGTATAAGCATGCCAAATTTCAACTCTCTAGGTTTAGCCGTTTAGCTACAATTTTTACCGAACAGACAGACAGACAGACAGACAGACAGACAGACAGACAGACAGACAGACAGACAGACAGACAGACAGACAGACGACAAAATGACGGTATAAGGGTTTTTTGGTCATACCTACAAAATCCTAAAAACTCATTTTTACTATTTTTAGGTTAAAATTGATCCTTAATATTATTTATTCTTCTCTTAACCTGTGCTATACTTCTTATTCGAGTTCAAATAAAATTAAATGTTATAAATTTGAAAGTTTTGTTCATTTCGTCTTTAGGTATTTTCTGAAGTGTAATATTATAGTTTTTATATGCAAATCCAAAAGTTAAAGTGCAGTGTTTTAATTGCTGAGAGGGTACAAATCGTTACAAGATTTAATATTCATTGGTAAAATGTGCAGCTTGAAGCTTAACGTGGAGAAATTAAAAGAAAATTAACAAGTTGACGTCAACCCCAAGCTGTTGTAGGAGAATATTGCTAGGGGAGAAAGTAAATGTCTGAACATTTGCTCTGGCTTCACATCCCTCTCAAATCTAAATTCAAAGCTTTAAGGGGTGGAATTTTGAACTTGAGATTTGATTGAATATTTCTGGATTACCAGGTTATCTGTCAAAGGTCACCGAAAATATTAGATCGAGATTAACACCAGGGCTGGTTTTACTATGAACGAGTCTAGGCGACTGCCAGGGGGCGCCGGAAGGCCATGAAATTATGACTTTTATATATTTCTGCATAGAATGTAAATATTCCATTTTATTATTTTTATTATGCTTTCACTGAATTTTTATAGTTCGTTTAGGAATAACCCGAAATTGTAAAAACTTTTTGTTAAATACGAGACAAATTGATGTAGAAAAAAAAAAAGAAAACTGTGTATTTTACCAAAAAAGGACTTTTACTACTTCTCTACATAATCCCCACGAATATTAATACATTTATCCCAACGACTATTTTTTTTATACCTGATGCAAAGAAATCTTTGTCTTGTTGTTTGAGCCAGTTTCCCACAAATTCTTTGACTTCCTTGTTGTCGTTGATTTTTTTCCACGTAATGCCTCCTTGAGTGGACCAAACAAATGAAAATCAGAGGGAGCCAAATCTGGACTGTATGGAGGATGAGATAGTATCTCCCAATCCATTTCTTTTGGAACGAATCGTTCGCGAACGACACATCTCTAGTGTGAAAACATTCATATGACCGCCCTTTACTAGAAACGAACCCAAATGCCGCAGGTCTGTAAACTTAAAACGTTTTTACTAGTAGGATTATACTAAAATGCTGTCCCTTCGATGTGCCGCCCGTGTGCAGCGTACAACCATACGCGGAAGACCTGCTCACAATTCAACTAATATACAGACACCTCATTTTGCAACTTTTCGCTTTCTGTCTTTTCGTCCATCAGTTTTAAACTGTGACTATTACCCAGTCTTTCCCTAAAATTATATCTTCTTTTACATATATTTATATGAAGTAAATTTTGTTCTTCTAAAAATTTATGTTGTAAGTTTTAAAATTTTTCTTGTGAATTTTGAAATATTTCTTCATTAAGTTTTGTTTACACGACGCGTTAGAATGCTTGTAAGATTATCCTGTCAGGACTCCTGATTTAAGTGATTCGATGGGTATATACAAATTTATTGAGGATTACCGAGTCTACAAAACGTACCTTATACAAGCTTACTCTGTCAGATAAGAAATTTGGCATACCTGAAAAAGAAAAAATACATTAATATATTTGAAAATACGAATATAGAAAGATGTAGTAGCTATTAGCCTTTATACCAGTGGTTTTCAAACTACTAAATATCATGGCAACAATTACAATATATTATAAAATAAAATCAAATCTATAATATTAATTTCTTAGCATCATAGCGAACTAGATTTTGACATCTATAGCAGTGTTTCTCAACCTTTTCTGGCATGGGACCCCCCAAAATAACTTAAATATTGTCTGCGGCCCCCATATGTATATACTCTAAACCGGGACAAGAACGGGAGCTAGGGCAAAGGAAAAAATTTAACCACAAAAAATTGTTTTATTATTAAGTCTTACAAAAGAAATATGCAGATGGTCTGCTGCAGCAGAAATTTAATTATTTTATTTATTGTACCAGTACAACAAATATTTTTAAAAGCATGTTCTAATTTATAAATTGTTGTTGCTATACCAATATAATTCAATATTCATTTAGTCAATAATCGGGATTTATGAAAATTATTTAAAAAATAGTTTTGTTTCTCTAGTTATAGCCGATAGTGTATGCATATATGTGTTTCTATATTGTCCATAGAAGCACATTCTACATAACAATGACTTACATTATAAAATTAACAAAAATTTCTACAAATACCTTTCCAGTCGCTCCAATTTTGGTCTGAATGGAATCCAAACACTAAAGACCACAATATAACACACTATTTCAAATATTTTCTGCACTTTTATCACTTAAAAATAACTAAAAACGTCAGAAAAAAATGAAGACGCCACTTGCAAAAATCACGTATCACTACATATCAAGATGGCTAATCATGATAAAGCTCATTAAGGAATATAGTCATTAACAATTAATACATAAGGAACAGAATTGCTTAAAATAATTCTTTATGAGAATAAACACATATATTAATATTTTATCAATAGTATACAGGTGGTTAAAATTGATTTACCGGGTCCAATACACTATTTTTTATTATTGAAGATGAAGTATAACGTTAAATTTGGGAGTTACTTGGTACTACATGATCTAAAATAGTTTATATTTTGTTACTTTGTATTTTTATTATATAAATAGTTATACATTTTGATTAAGGATTTATTAAAATTTCAGAGCTATAGCGTTGGAGACACGGCCTATATGGTAAAATGGGAGGACAGAGGTGATAATAGGATGACTTTTGGGCTATCAATGATAATTCTGAGATCTCAAAAAGGGATGAAAATTTCTTTTGGAAGTATAATGGAGTTATCTCTCGAGAATTTTATACAGGTTCATTTTTTTATTTACGGGTTCATTTGCAGGGCTAATGCTTTCCATTTTGAACACTTTCGCATCCTTACTCTTTAGCTAACAGTAGCTCGGAGCATAACAAAAAATATTGCAAATTCAAGTCGTACCTACTTGAAAGTACTTGAAGTACCTCCAACGCGAACCGTTTTAATTAGTTTAAATTAGTTGTCAAAATAAGTATAATTTATTTTATTTAAGTTTAAAAGGTATAATTTAATTAATATAAATGTCATATATTTATGAATATATCTTGCAAAATTGAGCATTTTTCTATTATAATTTCATGCTTCGATTTTATATGACTTCGCGGCCCCCCGACGAAGCTTTCACGGCCCCCCGGTTGAGAAACGCTGAACTATAGGCTATTCCAAACGTTTAGGCGGTAGTAGATTTTGTAATCTAGTAATTTTTATCTAATAAATCGGGGTTTTGGCCATTTTGTTTAAGCTTCGTAAATCATACTTACACTGCAAATTCTAGGTTAAGTTGACATTATAAAGTGTTGATTAGATGAGTAACGTCCGTAAGTAGTAATTATAGTTGAAGGTAATGGGATTCGGACCAGTCAGAAAATAAAACAAATTTATTAACTTCGCTTACGTTTCGATTTAATTTAAATCTTCATCAGAGCTTAGTTAATAGCCACGATATAAAATAACAATTTAAAATTATTAAAAGCACATCATATTGTCTGGCCATTGAACTCATTGAACTCATAGAGATAAGCTAATTATTAGCTTCCAGTATAAGTTTCCATTATCATTTTAGCATATTAAAAATTATTTCTTTTCTTTGGATTTGAGACCCACAATTCTTGTAACATTAAGCAAACTCGTGAAACCTCCTCGAAATGCTGCTAGAATTGTTCATCTGATTCAATAATTAAAGTTAAGTTAATTTTTATGTTTTGTGTCATGTTGGCTTAATTGTTATATCATAAAAGCTAAGGCTAATGAAACTGGTGCCAGTTAAACTTAAATAATGACTAACAGTCAAGGAATTTACGAATATCATTCGTCCAATTACGTCAGATGAAATTAAGCACACACCCGAAAAAAATATATATTTGAGATCATGGTCACTGAATAATTCCCGTACTTCGGAGGATTAAGTCATCAACAATGATTAAATTAGTAACATCATCCAACAGTAATTTAAGTCCACTGCTGAACGTACCCCCCCCCCCTGTTTCAATTTTAGACAATTTTGGACCAACTATCATATTCTACGAATAGAGCACATTAAAATAAGGTGCAAGACTTCACAAATAAAACAGTAAGTTCTATGCTCTCAGGAATGTTATCAGCCTGTCCATGAGTACTCTGTCGTCACCTGAAGCAACTGACAGGTCATAGCATAGGTCTAACCTCTCCCTGACATCCTCGAACTGCACATATTGAGTTAAAATGTGTAACACAAATCTGTGTTACACATCTCACATAGAGGGGAGTCTTCACCTCGAAGGAGGTGTCCATGGGTCCACCAATAGTGTCCTATACGGAGGAGTGTGATGGCGGTTTCCTCCCTGCGGTTAATCCTGCAGGAAGAACCCCATGATTTAACGTCGCCCGTAATCTGTCTCAACTTAACGTTCTGTATGCTGCTCCACCCATGCTGCCATATGGCTAAAACCAGATGTTTCAGATGGCTCTTTACGTCATCTGGAAATATGAAGCTCACATCAATCATAGGTCTGTGGGAGGTGGCTTTTGCAGCTACATCGGTCGCTTCGTTTCCTTTAGTTCCAACATGTCCCAGTATCCAAAACAGCTCTACCCTCACATTCTGAGCATTCAGATTGTGGAGTAGCAACCGGATCTTTAGTAGAAAAGGATGCACCGGATCTGGATCTTGGATACTGTTCAGAGCGCTCAGCGAGTCCGTCAAGATAACACTTGACTGACTCTGATGAAATAAATCACAGGGCCTTGAAAATGGCGTATGCCTCAGCAGATAAAATTAAATTAATTTTAAAAAAATTTCAAAAACAAAATATGGATATAACAAATGCATTAATTCAATATCCTGCAAATAAGAATGCAGGATATCGAATGTTTTGTACACCAGTCTTTCTCAAACTGTGTTCCACGAGTCAATTATTGGTGGTTCGCACAAACAATATTGCTTTAGTATTAAAAATCGGCATTTTCACCACCAAAATTTCGATGTTGGTGGTCCGCAACTGTCGAAAGTTTGAGAAACACTGCTGTACACCACATAAAAAGTTAATTTTCTCAATGTATGCTCTCCCCCTTCATTTTGCTAGGCGCGAAACTGTCCTTTGATCAAAAAATCCCTGATGAATTCATCATCCTTATCGCTTTCATCCGACGATGAATCAGTTAAAAGTATCTCGTTTAATAAATATTGTTGATAAATATTTACATATGTAATGTGCGAAACACCACAGAATATTGAAAATATACTTTAAAACAGATCTGACATTCGAACAACTGTCAATTATCAAATTTCATTATCAAAAAATAAATTTTGTTTATCAGCAACAACTTTTCTTTCATTCGCATTCAAAAAAAGGAAATTTCTGTGTTCCACCTTGTCCAAATAGCCTGCAATTATATTTATATTTTCTCTGCAAGTCATCAGAATGTGTATTATTTGAAAAATGGAATAAAAAGACTATTATAATAATAAGACCAGTTTTTACAGTTTCAAGAACTAATAAACAAAAAAGCTATATTTATATTCCATGTAATTTAGCATAATTATATTTGTTTATTTATTTTAAAGCAGTTTATTTCTTCCGGTAAGAGTTGTAAGTAGTCATAGTTGGGTAGAGAAGTATGCTATTTCCATGCAAACTGATATTTGCATATCAAGTTGTTTCATTTGTTTCAGCATC
Organism: Liopterus haemorrhoidalis; assembly: GCA_963971575.1. NCBI lineage: Eukaryota > Metazoa > Arthropoda > Insecta > Coleoptera > Dytiscidae > Liopterus > Liopterus haemorrhoidalis. Next base: position 2,386,905 of record OZ020615.1, read on the forward strand.
TTTTGTTTAAATGCATTTTTGTTGAACTGGTTCACAGATATGCAAATATATACAACTGTTTTCATACAACTTAATGAAATGTTTTTAGACGTTTTGAATTTTTATACACGATGTCACAAATATTTGAGGACATTAATTTTTATCAAATAAATACTGTTATTGATACTGAATTTGAATTGGCCAGTAGCTGGATGATAGCTAATTAGTGAACTTTAAATGCGGACAAAACTGAACGACTTCTATTTACATTAAGAAAAAATACATTCAATATTCCAGCTTCTGCGAAGTTCCTGGGTGTATATGTTGATCCTAAATTAACTTGGGAACAACATGTAGATCAACTTAGTAATAAATTAAGCGAAACTATATATCTCTTGCGGAACCTTGTGTGTTAAGCTAGAGATATTAAAAACTATATAGTTTTCACTCTTCCAGTCGCACATCTCATATGCTCTTCTAGCTGCTGGATTACAGATTACCGATTACACTGGTCAACAAATTTAAACTTTTTTTTTGCTGACTTAGATCTGATACTTGTTTTTAACTAATTTTGGGGTGCTGATTTCAAAAATGTTAACAGTTTCTGCATATCACGTCAAATTTTTGTTCTATCGTATTTTGATTTTTTCACCTTTTCCGTCTACTTTAATTTCAACTTCGTTCTTGTTGTCCAATATATTTCGTAGGAACGCCTTACATGCAGGTACTTGTTATACACCTTTTTACAACGGCGGGGGTTGCAAGGTCAAGGGTAAGGTACTTAGTATGACCGCTGCATCCATTAAATGGGACAGCAGAGCCATAGATAAGCTTTGGACTCAAAATTGGCCGGTGAGAATAGATTTAAATGTTGGAGACCCAAACATAATACACCAACCTTTGGTGGAGCGAACAAAAATCATTTTCCCCCCCTCTTCATATTAAACTGGGTCTAATGAAGCAGTTTGTAAAAGCGTTGAACAAAGATGGTGACTGTTTCAAATATATATCTGAAACATTTCAAAGTCTCAGTAATGAGAAGTTAAAAGCTGGCATTTTTGATGGACTACAAATTAGAAAATTAGTGAATGATCCACATTTCACTGTACATATGGATGATATGGAGGAGAATGCATGGCAGTCTTTCGTGGCGCTCATCAAAAAATTTCTTGGGAATAAAAAAGCCGAAAACTATGTGGAGGTCGTTGAAAATTTGATTGAAAATTATCATCATTTGGGGTGCAACATGAGCGTGAAACATTTTTTAAAGAGTCATCTTGACAAATTTCCTGTCAATCTTGGAGATGTTAGTGATGAACAGGGTGAACGTTTCCATCAGGATTTAAAAGAGATGGAGAGACGTTATCAAGGAAGGTGGGATACTCACATGATGGCTGATTACTGTTGAAGTATTAAAAGAGACTTTTCGGGAATGGTGCACTCCAGAAGATCTTACAAACGACCATTTAATCCTTAAATTATTTTGTATTTTTATTTTAACACTCCAATGCATTAAAATGTAATTAAAACTGTTCTCATTTTCTTTCTTTCACTATAAATAAAAAAATTAACATATTTTCTAATTATTTAGTCCTTATTGTTCGCCAAATTGTACCAATTACAGTATCGACGTCTAAAATTAAACGATAGAAGTATTATTTGGCCGAAAATATGTATTTGTTGTAGAGCAAAAATCTGATGTGATACGCAAAAACTGATTTGATATTTGAGTTCAGCAGTACCAAATTAGTAAGAAACAAGTCTTAGATGTAAGTCAGCAAAAATTGTGTTGCCCAGTGTTATCTGCCAATTAATCGGTGTAACCCTTATACAAATGCTGTCAATCCTGCCATCTTTTGCTATCTACCCATTGGTATGGCTTTCTTCCTATTTTCACCATTCAGTCCTCTTTACATGTCCTATTAACTGTAATCGACAAGTTAACAAAAAGGTCTATTCTTTCTGACAATTTTATCCATTATTATAATAATCTCTATCACCTTCTCTTTAGTTTGTTAATTTATGATATATCTTACGTTCACTTTCAATGTTTGCGGTTGAATGCATGTATGTAGTCAGTGAGTAATGCCAAATTCACAAATAGTTGGGAACAAACGATTGTGTGAATGCATGTTAGAGATACTTAGAGTAGAGTCTGTATGTCTGTATGTGTGAAATATGCCGGTTATGACTCTGACAATGATGGGTTGCATGCACTTAATTATGACAATTGAATGCGCCATGGAATTCACATCAATTATTCTGACATTGCTTTCAGTGACTTCAAGATCTTGAACGGGAGAACTCGATGTTTTCACACACAAAACTCACTAACAATAAGATCACCACATTAATATATGTGGAGTATGTATGTGGCAATTACTAACACGCATCCCATAGACACAAAAAGTGACTAAACTATCCTTCAACAATCGATGCTTAATAAATTCTTGATCTCACAATGAAGGATCAGGTTTTCCAATTTAAAATAAATTTTATTTTACAGTATGATCGCCCGTAGCATCAATATATTTATTCCAGCGATATTCCAAAGCTATTACCCTATCCTTAGAGCGACTTTCCGAAAGGTCTGCAAAATAATCCTCAGAAATTGCTCTACTCGTCTAGAAACTGATCGATGGACTGAGATACAATAACCAAATATATATATATTTATTTTCCTTATAGGTAACACTTCCTTCAACCCCTAAAAAATTATTAACTTCGAAGAACCTACGAATGGATTTGACCTTTCCAGAAAAACATGGGTACCTTTGAACAGAGTTAGAACGGGCCACGGTAGAAGCGGTGACTCTTTGTTCAGATGGGGGATGCGGGAGACTCCAAACTGCGACTGCGGTGCGGAACGTCAGTTGATGAGACACATCGTCTTTGAATGCCCTAACAGAGCTTTCCAAGGGACTTATGATTAAGGGAATTATATATAATATTATTGTGTATTTTGAAAATATAATACTAACCTAAAATAATACAAACTTAATCCGAAACTGTAAAGCTTTTTTTACAATATAACCAAGTTTCTAAAAGTCAGTAATACACTAAAAAATCACCAAAATAACCAGATCTAGTTTGTTCTTACAAAAGTGAACAGCTTATAGCATTAATGCTTATAAATTTGATTATTGAATTTATTTTAACAAGTATGATTCCTTTAGGTTGGCACTCTTCAAGTCAGGGGGAAAAGATGTGGTAGATAATACAAGACGAATATTGGCGAAAATTATTACCCCTTATCTTAAGGATGCAATTGGTTTGGCCGAAATGGCAGAAAACCATTTTCTTAAAATTCTTCATTAAATTAATAAATTAAATAAACTAATTCCTGTTATTCCTGAAATTATATTTATTTAATATTTATAAATAAATCAATAAATTATAACTGTTAATACAATTTACAATCGGCCAGTTTTACCATCGTTGAATAAATTTATTTAACAACTTAAGTTAACAATATCGCATTAATTCTATTGACAGCAATGTTAATTTCTTCATTAATAGTTTAAAACCGATGCGATATTGTCAACTTTATTTGTTGAATAAATTTATTCAACGCTGGTGAAAATGGCAAATGAGTATTTTGCACCTAACCATTAATTTATTTTAATACTGGGTAAGTACACATATGTTACATTTGAAATACTAGAGAGTGGGTATAATATAAGCACTGGTGCGTCAGAAATAAATCTTGCAACTAATGCGATTATTTTGCACTTTACCGCTGCTGGGCTAGCAATTGATACATTAATGGGCCAGCTAACGGCCACGGGGACACCAGGGTACTGGCCCAGTGCGAAATGCCAGCACTGGCCCATTAATTTCAAAGCCGGGGAGTATGTGCTTCAACAGTACTGGCCCGTCAGAAATAATCTTGCAACTAATGCGATTAATTTGCACTTTAACTTTGCTGGGCCGGCAATTGATACATCAATGGGCTAGCAACGGCCACGGGGACACCGGGGTACTGGCCCATTATTTTCAATGCCGGGGAGTATGTGCTTCAACAGTACTGGCTCGTATAAAAATGTTTGTGGCTACCCAAGCTCTGTTTTCGTGACAACTTAAAAATACGAAATCCCCATTTAGTTCCGCCTAAACCAAATAAATGACTTATATATATTAATAATAATAATAATAATAATAATAATAATAATAATAATAATAGTTTTATTGACCAAATTACAAATACAAAGAACTGCTTTCAGTCAGTCAATACAATATTAAGAGACAAAGTCATAAAAGTTCATCAAAATTAACGTTGTTAAATTCATCAATTGTGTACAATGGGTTATTTATAAATAAGTGTTTAAGTTTAAGTTTGAATTTGTCTAGTTGTAGTGTAGTAATAGTCTCTGGTAAAAGATTATAAAATTTCACAGCAAAGTAATTTGAACAATTCCTGGATTTATTTAAGCGTAAAAACTTACCACGAATATTATTTTTACAAGGCGTGTTGTGCTCGTGCGTTTCACTAAAAGTGATATAATTGTGCAAGTTTTTGCGTACAAACAATAGACACAAATAAATAAATAGTGAAGGCAATGACATTATTTTCAGTTTTACAAAAAGATCTCGACAATCCGCTCTAAAAGGAGCACTGGCAATTATTCTTACAACTTTACGTTGTAAGCTGAAAATTCTTTTGGCTGCAGGTGAATGTCCCCAGATTATTAACCCATAGGTTAGGTGGGACTGAAAGAGGGAGAAATAGGCTTTCAATACAACATCTATGCTGACTTCATGCTTCAGATTCCTTACTAGATACACGGCCGATCGCAGTTTACGACTGAGTACATCCACGTGCTGATCCCAACGAAGGTAAGGATCAACGTGGATACCAAGAAATTTAACGAAAGGGGGATTGGCAAAATCATGTTTTCTGGTGCTCAGTAGCAAGGTCTGGGTTTTATCTGTATTTAAAATTAGTTTATTGCTAGACAACCAAGAGTTTGCACTGTTCACCAGAGAAACATTTTCCGTAATAAGGGATTCTAGATCATGGTTGCAATTTAGTAATGTTGTATCGTCAGCGTAAAGAATTGATTTAGATGTCATAGCGAGAGGCAAGTCGTTAACATATATTAAGAATAGTAGCGGTCCGAGAACTGAACCTTGGGGAATACCAAAATGTAAAGGAAGATACTCAGAAACGCTACTTTTAAATTGGGTAAACTGTTTCCGGTTAGATAAGTATGATTTAAGCATGGCACGGCTCTTGTCGTCAAAACCATAAAAAGATAGTTTGGTTAATAAAATGTCATGAGATATGCAGTCAAAAGCCTTGCTTAAATCAAGCAAGTCTTTTGTCTTGCAAAACACTAAGACAATATTTCCCTGATTCTAATGCATCCGAAACATACGCGACAAAGTCCAAAACTGCATCTATAGTGCTCTTATCACTTCTAAAACCAAACTGACGCCTACCTTAACAAATGCTTTTATAGAATAGCATTTTTCGAAACAGGTGTTCAACAAAGTTAAATTTTAACGTTACGCTAATTTTAACGCATTTTTTTTTTTTAAAGAATACGCTCGAACTATAGTTATCATAAACTATCGACCTATATGTTGAGAAATGCTAGTTGATTGTACACCTCTAAAAAAAAAAGGCATAGAAAAATAATCGTTATTATAAAACTCCTTTATAAACTTATACTTGCTACTGCTTTAAAGTTTTAAATATTTAATGTGGAATGTTATCGTTTACTGGATTTAATCTCTCAAGAATTCAGGAACAATATCTAGAGTAAGCTTTTAGTTATTGCATTGAATAATAAATTATGTTTACGTAAAAAGCTTTTTAAACAATTTGTAAAATTTACCACGTGTGTAGTACAAAATTTTTAACCAATAAATTGTGTCAAGTTTATTATCTTTGATGGAGAACATTAATTTTGATGTTGAGTATCTTCCAGCTGGGATACTTTTTCTGAAACCCGTACCCTTAATATACGCATTTTTATTCTCGACACCTAACTTCAATTCATTCTCATCACATAGTGGACGAACGTGGCATACACACGCCGTGCCAGGACGAAGGAATCCTTTTAAAAAAATCCCAAAATGTAGGTCGAGCAAATACGAGACATGAAAATTCTGAAGGAATAAATACAGACTTGGCCGGATATTGTAAACCAGAAGATGGAAATTAAACTAATATAAACGTTGGGTTTGTAATCAGGGTCGTCTTAGGCCATGCAGGGGCGATTCGGTCTTGCAGTTGATGTAGATGGTGAGCCTAGGTTCACCCATGATTTTTTGCGTTTGGGATTTTCAAAATAAATCCATTTTTCATCGCCAGTAATGATACGATGCAAAAAGAGACTTTCTTTTGTATCGTGCAAGCAAAATTTCACAAGTGTTTTTGTGTTTTTCCATCTGCCTCTCATTCAATGCATGTGGAACCCATCTGCCAACTTTCTGGATCTTACCCATCTCTCGTAGGCGTTTAGAAACAACTTGTTGACTAACGCCTAACTGCTCTGCTAGTTGTTTTTGTGATTGACTATCGTCTTCCTGTAGCAATGTTTCCAATTTTGTATCTTCATATTTTTTTTGTAGGTTTTCCATGTTCTTTGTCTGTAAGATCAAAGTCACCACTTTTGAAACGCCGAAACCATCGTTCACACGTATCTTGCGATGGAGCATATTCACCATAAGCTTCTCGAAGCAGTCGGTATGATTCAGTAGCAGTTTTTTTCAAATGAAAACAAAACAATAGTACTGTCCGCGAATGCTCTTTATTTGGCACAAAATTTGACATTTTTAACACAGTGAAACAAAACTATATGATCACCTTTAAAATTATAACCTATACGCATTTGATACTTAATGATAACTTAACAAAACGCCATATGTGTTGAAACTTTGAACTATACACTCAGTTTGCGCGGCAAGTTTGAAAAAAATCAGCATTTCATACTTGTAGACCTGGTATATATATATAATCCCTTATTTTCCATCGACCTTTCGGTGTTTAGGGTATTTACTACAATTTCTTTGTTTTAAAGTACTTGTTCGCTTGGCCCATCATCATCTCCAGTTCTTGTTCCTTCTTTGTATTTGAAACTCTTCAAAGATAAAACATAATTTTCATTAACTTCGTATGAATCGCAAATTTATTTTTTAATTCTACAAGGTTTCTTTATCCATAATATAAAATATAATTTATATAAAAATGTGATTAAATATATGTTTTTTATTCAAAGTAATATTTGCTTAATAAAATTTAATCATTTTTAATATGTTTTATTTGTATATTCCCCCAAATATTTTCAAAGAAATTTGAAATTTAATTTAGCATAATTTACCGAAAGGCATATTTATAAATACTGTTAAGAAAATTTCTTTCATTGAATTTAACCGCTCTATATCAAATTATGTTGAGAATTTAATAATGCCCATGCAAAGAAAAGTTCCTTTTTAATAATCTTAAATTAAGAATGAAGATATAAAGAGCAAAACAATCAGGAAATTGTACAACAGAATATAAATACGGGCAAAGCGCGGTCTTACATAGTATTAAAATTCAATAAAGAAATGGAAAGACCGTAATAGCGATAATTTGCTACCACCCAAATTAGGGGAATAATATAAATGCTAATTAGACCAAGGGAGAAAAGACTAAAATCCTAAGGGAACACAAAAGAAAGAGAATTATGGGGTTCGCTTCAATTGAGGAAAAGAAAAACCGAAGAAAATTCAAAATTTTATATAGGTGCAGTGACCATATATTTTTAGGGTTTTGTAGGTATGACCAAAAAACCCTTATACCGTCATTTTGTCGTCTGTCTGTCTGTCTGTTCGGTAAAAATTGTAGCCAAACGGCTAAACCTAGAGAGTTGAAATTTGGCATGCTTATACAACTCTTTGACCCGCACATAGGAAAAATACTAAAACATCTAAAAAACATATCCCCCTAAAAATATAAACAAATATGTGCTCATCGTAAAAAAAAATATTTTTTTATAATTCTGAGTAGGGTATCAAATGAAAGCCCTTGGTACGAGGATTAACGATCAAATTTTTATTTTTGCAAAATAAATTATTTTGAAGCGATTTTTGCCAAAATTGTGCAAAAATTTTTTTGTCCCACACCCTGTAGCCCAGATGGTTTAAACTAAAAATCTGAAAAAATTCTAAGTAATGTACATTGGTGTGAACCGGAATAGTTCAACAGAAATTTTTGATCAGATTAGGTTTTTGGAAAAAAACGCATTTTTTGTGATTTTTTGCTAATAATGTACACAAGTTATAGCTTTGTAACACGCCACTCTGTAACATGTATGCTGGTCTAGTGGTATTTGACGCTGATTTTTCACCCAAGTAACCCGATCCGAAAGGGATCGAACCCTGTGAGAAAAGAGACTATATTATTTTTTGTTTTTTTTTTTTAATTTTAATATTGTTTAAATTATTTTTTCAAAATTCTAGTTATATTTTGGCAAATGTTGCATTTAATTTTTAAAAATTAAATGCCAGTGGAAATTGTTTAAATTATAATTTAATTCTGTTTCAATGTACACGAAATCAGAGGGGCGGAACTTATAACAACCAATGGAAGCCATAGGCGCAATTTTTAAAATTCTTAATGAACCTTGCTATATAAAAAAAAATACTGCACATATTAAGAAACCTAAATAATGGTATTAGGCGTTCGAATTAAAATTAACAAAAAAAATATTTTAATATAAAATTTGTTTTCGCATCCAAAATAATCATCATTCACTTTCTAAATACCTGCAAAACCCTGAAATGTGTGGAAATTCACACTTCACATCAATTTTTTTTAAATAAAGGACATATCGAGAAAAAGTTCCTAAAACTAAAAACACCGGATTTATCTATATTAATAAAATTGGAGGCTATAATAATCAGTAAAATAACGGTCAAAATTCGGGCCAATCGGTAAATATACCAATCGTTATCGTATTACTCGCAATTTTCTGAACAGAACAAATCTGCAATATACTATTGGTTAGTATGTTGTTTTTCTGTTTTCCAATTGTTTCAAATTCGCTGATATTTCAATTTAAAGTTTATTCATATCTTATTTTATGCCTTCATAAAAAGTTTTGCTCTAAATCCATCAGAACAAAGTCCATAATGTACTTTATAGAGCAATAAAGGGGGCATTAGAATGAACTGATCCTTATATCAATCCTGTCTGACATGTGGCGCCGCCAGTGGTGGAACCACGACTGACGCACTTCCGGTACATATTCTGGTCATGTAAAATTCATCAAATAAAACTGCTCTATCGAGAATTGGAAATTTTTTTGGATAAGATTGGACTTAAAATATTAAACGATATCTGAAATTATAAAGAAAATTTGTTTTTATAAAATTTTCTACTCAAAATATATGCCTGTATCTTCAGTTTAAAGCTACGTTTAGAGCTCTTTAAATTAGTTGACTCTGCACTGTATGTTATACATATGCTTAATACATTGTTTTAACGTTCGATATAGCGTTTGGAAATTAATGAGTTACGAATAGTCCATCTGTACATCGGTGTGTCTTTAAAACCAACTACGGTGTCAAAATGTTTATTATTTATTATCGTTTTCGTAATTCTGCTGTCCTAGATTTTTACTAACTAAACCTAACCAAATTACCATATTTGATCATATTTACTGTTCGTCTATGTAATTTTGAGCGAGATTTGTTGTAATCGGAGCGATGACATGTTATGTAAAGGTACACCATATGAACGTTCTCACCAATAAATTTGAGGTAAAACCAACATCGCTTTTTACCGACCGCCAACATATATAAGGGAGGTATTGTGATCAGAGCTATTTTGACATTTCGAGATTTCGATGGATCTCCACGAACTGAGGTCCCTACATAACGCTTTGACTATTTTTAGCATGATGTCTGTCGGTCTGTCTGTCCGCTGGCCGTCCGTCCGTCCGTCTGTCTGTCTATCTGTCTGTTTGTCTGTCTGTTTGTCTGTCGGTCCGTGTACACGTGCAGAGCAAATTCGGCTGAAAGGATTTTTACGAAACTTCATATTTAAGCTTTTGACAACAATGGCACGAGTTGATCAACTTTAGCTAAAAATCGGTTAACTAGAAATGGGAGTTTACTCGTGTCGCTTTTAAGATTTTAACGAATATTTCACAACAGAGAAATATTTCGAAAAAATTTATTTAAAAAAAGTTGCTATAAAAGCAATAACACAATTTTTATTTCAGACATATTTTGCAAATGCTTTGTGATGACGGTCGGTCCTGTGGTGGCCACAGCTGATTTTTTTGCCAAATATTTAGTGTTCGCTTCGGAACCCCCGCTGATTTTTATTTTGTATCCCAAATAACGAGAATATTATTTCTAGCATGTCCCTTGTATATTTTTGTTTCGTCTTAATATATTTCAATATTGTAATACGGATAAACATTTGTATGTTTTTTAGCATGAATTTGTGCTCAAATAAGAATATAACAAATTCTAGAAATGTACTTTATTTTTTCCAATTTTCCTTCTAAATCTCTTTTCTCTAGAATCCCAGATTCAGCATAGAACGTGTCCACTCAAAAAATGTCAATAAAGCTTTAGAAAGAATGATAAACGATAGATTTGTTGAAACTTATAGACATGTTCTTGTTTTACTCTTCAGACATAAATCGAATCATTTGTCACAATAAATTTTAGAATTAAGAATTCTCATAATTTTTGTCTCTCGATATTGTGCAGTTCTGGGGTCGACTCAGCCTTATTTAATACAGGTAGAAGTTTGCTGAGCAGATTGTTTGATTTTATCTGCATTTTTCATGATAGTAGTAACAGTTGAAGGCGGTAAATTCATTATCCTGTACACATCGGGACTAGAGATAGGTCATTCATGAACGAACCGGCTCTCTGAGCCGGCTCAGTACACTGACCGAAGTGACACGGTTCACCAAATTAAAATGAGCCGGTTCATATTTAACATAGAATATAATTGATCGGGCGATTGTAAGCAGTGACCGGTGTGATCCGGATCTGGATCGATGTCATGTTGAACTTCGCGAGAACCCGGCTTGTAATGTATTATCATAAAGTGTATTTTGTCATCAATTTGTAGGGCAGTCTATTTGAAACTAATAGGCTTATACCCTTTTCACACTAGATCTTTAAGATCGGATGTTAAAGTGAATGTATCTTTAAACGCTAATGTGAAACCGTATGGCCTCGTCTAGATACAAGCGATGTTTAAGACAGAGATCTGCGTCTTAAACTTCGTCCGCATTGCCAACTTAATTTCTATTATAAAAAAATACTCCTTGAATTTGTACTGTCAACATTGTATATTATCATAAACAAGAATACTGTATTATATCGACGTTATAAGAAGTATATTTATTGTTATAATAAAATTATTTATTTTAATAATGTGTTTAATAAAATACAGAGCTACAATAATTGAGATAAAATGTATCGACTTACATGTTAATACAGGTGTAATATATTCTTTATTGTAGTGTGTTTATTGTAGAATGAAATGAAATATCCTTATTTGTTTATAATAATTCAAAATGTGCGTCTGCGCAGACAGTTCAAAACTGTTCATGACGGTAACTTAAGGCCAAAATTACTGTAGCTGATAACAGCACCAGAGATTTAAACATCAAGTGTGAAAGCATACCGATCTTAAACATCGGTAGGGTGACCAGATTTCAGTGAAGGAAAACCGGGACACAAGAAAAAAAAAAGAAGGTCTTTGTTTACTCCCAGATCCAAGTGAAGAGCAAAAAAAAGGTCCTCACCTCCCAAATTCAAAGTGAAGAGCAAAAAAAAAAAAGGTCCTCATCTCTCAGATTCAAAGTGAAAAGTTTCAAAAACCGGGACAATCCGGCGTCCCGAGAACAGTTTTCGGGACACCGGGACAATTGACCGAAAACCGGAACGGATGGTCACCCTAAACATCGGTAAAATTTATGTCCGATTTATAAGGACAATAAATATCGCCATAAACTTAACACATCTGGTTTAAAATACAGTAGCTGCATAAAGTGAATTCTTTGTTTACCATTAGCCCGGCAAAAATTTTAGATAATTCACTTGTATAGAGTTTTATTTATTTAACTGAGCGACGTTCTACCTACATATTGCAAACCAACAACCGTATTGAACGAACGACCGACAACTGACCGACCTGTGTCTCAGGAACATGTTTACTTAGCCGGATCTCCGAGCCGGATCAATGAGCCGGTTCAGCAAACTGAACGACCTCCACTGATCCGGTTCCGCAAACTGAGCCGAAATTCCCATCTCTAATCGGGACGTTTCTCATCACTTTCCATTCGTCTAATAACTTCTATCTTCTTCTCAAGGGAAATAAAACTTCTAGCCCTTTTAGGTACATCTTGGGTTAACATTTCCTTTCTTCTCTTCTCAGACATGGTATTTGTTTTACTGTACCCTTTTGTATAAGCGTATGAAAAAAACACCTATTTTATGAAAACAAATAAACTAATTTAATTACGAAAAACTAAACCAGATATACGGCAGACGTGTGGAAGGATAATTACACGCGATGATACTGGAGCGCGGTCCAGTCCGGTTATCGCGGTACTTTCCCGATCAGATCGGGGAATTCCAGGCGTACGATAGTTAAATCAGCGCAGGCGTAAAAATGAATCTGCGCAAATCGAACCAGCGTATATCGAGTTCTACCTGCATATTATATATTTTATTTTTTATAATAATTATCACTTAATAATAATTTTCGTGACAACTTAAAAATACGAAACTCCCGTTTGGTTTCGCTTAAACCAAATAAATGGCCTATAGCCAATCTGAATATTTTCAAATTATGCAAATAAATCTTACATGTATTAAAAAATAATATTTTTTTTCTTCCAAAATTTCGTTTTTATCTCATCGAATCTTATAATGGCCTCCAATTATTTTTAAGTACTTTTCAAAGATTTTCATCAAGGTCATGTGATTAATTTTTAACAGAGTTTTCATTATTTTCCCTAAAAACAAGCCATGTTTCATAATTGGGTTAGAATTATAGAGCCTTCAAGTTAGGTGAAAACTAAATTTCATTTTATCAAGTTTTCTCTCATCTTTTTGGAGGGAAATCAATAAATAAAATTGTAATGGATAGGGAAAGACAGTTTTACTGTCAAACTTATCATTTTCCAATCAAGAAAATTGGGATTTCGTGTATAGACATATAAAGTGCGTTTAGATGTTATGAAATTCGTGGTTCCGTGGTAAGACAGTTGGCTACAAATCACGTGGAAGTGGGTTGAAATCCCATTTCGGAATTTATTTTACAGTACTTTGCAAATCAATTAAAGACTAATTTAATTTCAAAATTAATTTTATCTTAAATTTTTTGGTTAATATTATCTCAAAAACTGAAAAGCCAAGATATTTTCTTTGTCACTCAAATTTCTATTTGGGCTTTCGCACGATAGACTTGATTTTTGGGTTTCCTTTTCAGGATTCTCCAGTCTTCAGAAAACAAATTTATTTAACTAATTTAATTATAGTGTTTTCTGCATTTCATCTTATATCAAAAGATTTCCGTGTTATATCAGACAAAATTAAATAATTCATTTATATACTAAGTAGACGGTAACAAATCTGCGTTACCTGTTTTTTTCTTTAAAAAATAACGTAACCTTCATTCCAAGCAGTTTTATCAACATTATCACATTCCTTATACATCGTCGGGTTGTAAATTATCCTTTTTTCGCAAGCTATCTTATTTCCAGACCGTTGCGAAAATCATTTCCATGGATTTTCACGGGTTTATTTCACAGTGTTTTTGTCAAATAGAATCACGAAAAGAATGGGGTAGTTACTGTTAAAGAAAAAAATGTCAATTTAAGGAAGAAACATTGTGGAAACAATGAAAATTGAGTAATTAGACCATAGGGTTAATAAACAGTGCATTTAGGGAGAATTAAACTTGGTTACAAAATGCAACACTTTATTTAAATGATGTAGCAATTTATCAAAACGGATTTAGGGATTTTTTTAGTGAGAATTTTATACTAATTTACATAAATCCTTCATATTTCTGTGTACTCTGCAGGTGTATTGTAAACAGTGAACTCTCTAAAGGCCTTATCACACTAGAGTTATTATTCAAGTCTAAACTTGGAAAATTAAAGTCTTTGCATTCGAATCGAAGTCTTGTGTGTGTAATAGCATGACAAAAAACCTAGGTCTTTAAGTCTGAGCAAATACATCAAGATATATTTCCCTTGTCTCTACAAGACAGACGAAGTTCAAGTCTTCAAAGGCGCGTGCGCGGCCTCTTCCTCTCAGTCAGATCAAGTGCGATGGGTCTATTGTTAACGTTATGTACGCAGACGCAAGTTACTTTTCCCTGTTTCACGTGTGATAGCTGAAGACGTGAAGACTTGAATCCTGGAAGAAGACTTACAAAATATAACTTGGATAGTGTTCTAGTATGATACGCCCTTAAGTCGGCCTCGTGTAGACGGATAGGAGGCCTAGCTTTTAAGTTTTTACAAAAACTAGTAAAGAAAACATTTTTTTGGAACAAACTGTTTTATTGCTTTTTAAAATATTCGCCTTTAAGATACTTTTGCATACGTTCAAACCAATTCTCGAAACATTTTTTCCACTCTGAAGTTGGTATCTCAAAAACATGGTTTTCGAAGGCTTCAACAGTTCTTGAAGTGATGAAAATCGCTGTCCACGTATTTTTTGTTTGACATTGGGGAACAAAAAAAAAGTCGTTAGGGGATAAATAAGAATACGGGCAATGAGACATTAATTCAATGTTTTTCTCGTGTTCTTGTCGTGCTGTGTGAGAGCTTGCATTGTTGAAGAATGATGCGACGTTTTTGGTTGTTTGTCCTGATTTTGTCAATGACTTCTGGCAAACAAATTTTTGTATACCATCCAGCATGAATTGTTCTCTGATCCTCTAAAGGAATGGTTTGCGACATGTCCAGTACAACCGAAAAAACACACAAACATTTTCTTGAAAGTGCTTCGTAAACGAACAACTTTTGTGGGTTTCATTTCATCGTATAAGACCCAAACAGTGGATTGTTGCTTAGTTTCCAGTTCATATGAATAAATCCAAGTTTCGTCACCTGTAACGTTGTTGAATACGGATTTTGCAGTGCCTAGGTTGAATTTTTTAGCATTCCCTTACACCAATCATCATGAGCCTTTTTTTGAGCTTCGGTCAAATTATACAGAATCCATCGGGAACAGCTTAATGTTCAAAATCGAATGTATTACATTCTACAATATGCCAAAGAATGCCTCTATCTCATGGTAAGACATTCTTCAATAATTTTGCGCATAACATCGATGTTTTTTTGAATCACAACCGATTTTGGTCGACCTTCACGATATTCATCACTGACGGACGCACGACCACGATGAAATTCTGCAAACCAATTGTAAACAGTCTTTTCTGATGTTACTTCATTACCAAAAGTTGAACGAAGCGAATCTATGCATTGTTGTTGAGTTAGGGCTATACTAAAATCGTAAAAAATCATCCAACGAAAACCTTCACGAGTAATATCCATTTTTTCACAAACTTATTTTTTTTAACGCTCACTTCAACAAACTACTCTGTTAATTTATAAGCTGCCACTGATTTCTCAATAAAAAATGTCTAATTTTACGAATATAGTAATGACACATTGCAATAATGCTATCTAGTGGTCGTTTCTAAAAACATAAAATGTAACTCTGTATATTTAACTCCACGTTTCAATTTCTAATTCTAAAATTATAATTATTTTAATACATCACTGGTAATAGTCAGTGCAACTAATACCAATAAATACTAATTAATATATATATATAGATGTAAATTCTTGACGAGTAATATACAGATATAAAATGTTCTTCTTTAATCGTCAGTATTAGTTAGTTTATATATATATATTAGTCATTTATATATATATATATATATATATATATATATATATATATATATATATATATATATATATATATATATATATATATATATATATATCGACACACAGCGGATCAAGTGGAGCGCTTAGCGAACCGCTCGGCTTATGCACGTGAACCCATTTAAAATAAACAAAAATGTAACACGGCGTCTTACATTACGCGGTACATTACAGAATAGGCTCGCTAATCTGGACTCAGTTAAAGACAAACTCACACACAGTGAACTCTCACGAACACATTGAATATGCAAGTTTGTCGTAGCTACGTTTAAACAATGAACAAAGCAGATTGACAAACTGCACACTAGTAATTCTTTGACAAGCTCCCAGTGTCAGTGATTATATCAATTATATTGTCGTGATCAGACTTCTTTTAAAAACCGTAGTATACACTCCCTTGATTTAAATTGGTACAAACTTTTTTATTCTGCTTTTTAAAGATATTTTTGCTTGTCAGATATTTTAGAGCTCCTAAAGATTAAGCTTTAGAGAAAGCCTCCAGATAAATCGTGTCTTGGAAAGGAAAATAACACAAGAAAAATAAGGATGAAGACACATCTGATATGTTAACATGCGGTTCAGTTCACATATCTGTATTAACGTATTTTTATATTTAATTTAAAAAAAGTGTATTAAGAAAATTCTCTCAAAACAAACCAGACAGGGTACCGTCGGTGACACATCTGCTATGTAGAATATGTCAGTGTCATTTTGCGATAATGTCGCTTGTGTGTAATGAAACAATGGTTAGCAATTTCATTTGTTTCGATAAATTTCATTTGTTTTTGCAAAAGTATTAAATGTACTAAATGAAATTCTAGGTTTACAACGCAGTCTCCAGCGTCGTGCTCTCCCGGCGCCGCTCATCCTCATCATCATCATCAGTGAATAGGACTGAAAAAGGAGCATAGGGCGCTTCACGGCGATTCTGCGACTGTTCATTTGGATATCAGGATCGCCAATCCTCTTTACTGATCTTTTCACAAATTTCATTACACTTGTGTCCTTTCACTGTCTTTTATTTATTTCCTGGCGTCGCTCAATAGACCTTAATTTTGTCTCCTTTTTTCCAACACCCGAATTTTTATATCTTTTATTTATTTTTTGCAAATGTTG
Source organism: Liopterus haemorrhoidalis (assembly GCA_963971575.1). NCBI lineage: Eukaryota > Metazoa > Arthropoda > Insecta > Coleoptera > Dytiscidae > Liopterus > Liopterus haemorrhoidalis. The sequence goes on from OZ020615.1 coordinate 2,403,938, forward strand.
CTATATTTCGAAATTGTCAAAATTTTTGTCACTTTTTCCACTTTTGTTACAGATATTAGTTCGGCATTTTCGCAGTCTAATATTGTAAAACTCGCTATTGCGGATCGTTTGAGCAGTCAAACAGGCACTTAGCTTCTCCGATTGCTAAGTTATTACTGCCGAAGTGGCGCAGAATAGCGTCATTTTTACCTCGCGTGTTTACACGTGCTGGCACAGTCTCAAATTCATGGTCGCGATAAATGGTAGTAAGTAATTTAAAAGTTAAGTCGAAATTTTTATCACTTTTCCCAGTTTTGTATTGTGTTACGACTATTAGTTTGCTGTTTTTGCGCTAAAGTATTGCGAACCCATTATTACGCCTCTTCGATTGCTGAGTTATGACTACCAAAATGGCGCGAAATAACGTAATTTTTGCCTCGCGTGCTTCTACGTACTGGTGCTGTCTAAAACTCAAGGTCGAGATAAGTTACAGTAAATAATTTTGCAGTTAAGTTGATATTCGGTAAAATTGTTAGAAAGAAAAAACGAAAATTAAAAAAAAACAATAAAAAAGTAAAACTTTTTGAAAAAGCTATAAAAAAGTAGAAAATGTTTCAATTTACTTACATAAGAATAATACATTAATCAATTAATTAATATTAATCATTGCTAATAACACCAATACCAAGATCAGGTTATATCAAGTTATAGTACGTCCCGTACTATATATGGCTCCGAAACATGGACCTTAACAAAGCGAGATCAACAACACCTTATAGTTTTCGAAAATAAAATATTTGGTGTCTCATCCAGGTGTAGGGTAGGAGCTCGCACCCTGGCATCGGAGATTAGCCGCGTTGCAAAAATAGGCCGATGTAAAATAAATAAATTATAAAGAAAGACCTCGCAAGAGATGGAGAAATCACCTAACCGAAGCACTAAAGTATTGGTATATAGGACACATGGAAAGACCTGCACAGAAGGAGACTTAAATCAAGATGGAGGACTTATGTGAGTGAGTCCAAAAGTCATACCGACTGACAGTACCCAAAGAAGAAGAATAATTACTTACAATTAAATATAAAGGCCGGCAAAACGGACGGAAGAACCATTTTTTCCTAGAGCGTCGGAAGACCTAGATTGGGTCCTGGAGGAAGTTGATCAAAACATAAATGTCTTTTCTTTTTGTAGTAAAACTTTATTGTTTTGATTTTATGTGAAAATTATTTTTTATACTGACTTTACCAATCGATTGTATAAAATCCTTTATTTAGAGGACAAAAATCTGTTTGTCACAGTTTTCTCTAAACATTAGTGACCCAGTTGGCTCCAAGCTTGGTGGAGAGAGTGGATTCATTAGATTTGTAGATAGCGCGCGGCGACGTAGGGCATCGGGACGGCAATAAGGGGAGACTTGATATGGGACTGAATGGCGCCGGCCGCCCTGGCGTCTAACTGGCGCCGTTTCTACTCACTCATATTGATTTTAACATTTACTACAGGGTTTCTTAAAATTTTTAAATAATACGAAAATAAAAAAATAATACCTATAAAAATTATTGCTCGACAGGTCAATGTAGGTTTAAAGCGCAATAAACTAACCCTTCCAAGTTAAGGTGGAAAACGGTGCTGTGTCACTTGGGAATATTGAACTATAGAGCAGTCGATTGACCGAAGAATGTTTATTAGACAGGGTGCAGTAAAATAATGTTGATAATAGTAGAATAATTTTTTTAACGTCCAATTGATATAATAGTGAAGTAGGAAAAAATTTCACTCAGCTTTTTAGGGTTTTGTAGGTATGACCAAAAAACCCTTATACCGTCATTTTGTCGTCTGTCTGTCTGTCTGTCTGTCTGTCTGTCTGTTCGGTAAAAATTGTAGCCAAACGGCTAAACCTAGAGAGTTGAAATTTGGCATGCTTATACAACTCTTTGACCCGCACATAGGAAAAATACTACAACATCTAAAAAACATACCCCCCTAAAAATATAAACAAATATGTGCTCATCGAAAACAAAAATATTTTTTTTAAATTCTGAGTAGGGTATCAAATGAAAGCCCTTAGTACGTGGATTAACGATCAAATTTTTATTTTTGCAAAATAAATTATTTTGATGCGATTTTTGCCAAAAATGTGCAAAAAAATTTTTGTCCCACACCCTGTAGCCCAGATGGTTTAAACTAAAAATCTAAAAAAATTCTAAGTAATGTATATTGGTGTGAACCGAAATAGTAGAACAGGAATTTTTGATCAGATTATGTTTTTGGAAAATAACGCATTTTTTGTGGTTTTTGGTTCACAAAGTACAAAAGTTATACCAATGTAAGACACTCACATGCATAGCGTTCGATGGCTACATGCGTTAGAGCGCTCTTAAACTGGCTGGAAAACGAAGGGTTTCTAGTTCGAGTACGGAGTGAATTTTATTTTTTCTGTTTTTTTTTTTGCATTTTTATTATGTTGAAATTATTTTGTCAAAATTCTAGTTATATTTTGACAAATGTTGTATTTAATTTTTATGAGCGTAAATTTAATAACCAGTCTTATTATATGATTAACAGACGATAAATAATTTTAAAAATATCGTTCATTTTGCCGTGATTACTACAAAGTAAAATTTGTCCTACACACTCAGCATACCGCCTTCCCTTATTATATACCTGCGAAACCCTGAAATGTGTGAATATTCACACTTCACATCAATTTTTTGGACAGAACGTTTATTTACGTAACACAACGTTTCGCAAACTATTTGTTGGCTTCCTCAGGTGCTATAACGAACAATTTTAACTATAGTATCAATCTTATACTTAATATAAAATTAATACCTATACTAATTTAAACGTCACTCTAACATCATGTACATCGTCCATCACGGAAACAACCATTTTATTTTAAATTTCAAATTTAGTGTTATTAAACAGAGTCTGGGAATTCACTGGGGGAATTGAGTTTTGGGTTTGATATACAATTCGGGGTACTCATTTCGCAATGTCTTTGTACGTACCATCGATTTTTGGGGAATTAGTACGTTGGATTGTATGATAATCTTTCAATGTCCTTTTGGATTTTCTCACTGTTATTGGAAATGGTTCTTATGCGGTGATTGTACCGATGAACTTTATTGGTATTGTACATTTTATGTAATTTTAACAGGTTGTTAGCTCCCCAGGGGAGTTGATTATTGGTCTTGATATACCGTTTGAGGTACCATTCTCGCATTGTTTTTGTGCGTACCATTGATTTTGGGGGATTGATACGTCGAATTGTATGATTGTTCCAGTTTTCAATGTCTGTTTGGGTCTTTTCACTGTTTTATCTTGATACATTTCTAGTTAACCGATTTTTACCGAAAGTTGATCCCATTCTTTATGCGGACGATACAATGCTGCTCAGTAGCAATAATTCGCTAAATGATCTAATGCAAGTATCCGAAGAGACTTTCGCTAAAGCTAAAGAATGGTTCATCTCCACCAAATTGACACTAAACGTCAATAAAACCCAAAAACTGATATTCAGTTTAAATCGATTCGCTAATCAATCGATACAATACGGTGAACCGGTAAAATTTTTGGGTCTTTACATTGACGGCCAGCTCAATTGGAATTGTTAGATAGACAAATTGGCAACGTTGTTAAAGAGTGTGAACCATGCTCTTTGCCGACTGAAGCTCTCCATATCACTAGCGGTATTAAGAACCTTCTATTTTGCCGCCTTTCAGTCAAGGATGGAATATGGGATACTGCTATGGGACGTTACCAGTACATTGATTCGAATTTTTAGACTGCAAAAATGTGCAATTCGACACATTAATAATGCTCCATATAGGACTCACTGTAAGGAATTATTTGTAAAAATCAAAATAATGACAGTGTACAGCATCTTCATTTACAAGTGCTTGTTATTTGTAAAAGAGAACCCTGCCAGGTACCCTACCAACTCGAATACACATTTGCACAACACTAGGGCAAAATTAAACATATGGCGCCCTAAAATTAGATTAACTAAATCAATGAACGGTATGTATTTGGCAACTCTCTTTTACAACCATATTCCCATTAATTTAATTAATTTAATTTATTTATTTATCAAAAGAGTTACACGTAAATACATTGAAATGAGATACCTAAGACCTAATCTATTTAAAAAAGAGGTAAAAGTTATTTTGTTAAAAAATTACCTTTATAGCATAAACGATTTTTTTATAAACGATAATTGACTTGTAACGAATCTTAAGTTTTATTTTAATACGTTTTACTTTTATTTGATTTTATATGATGTAGACTTTTAATATTAGGAATGTAATTATTAACTGTATTTTACTATTAGGACTCTTTATGAATTTTAATGTATTTACTGTAATCCTGTATTTTTTATTCTTTCGACATGTGTAAACATTAGGTATTGTATTTAACACGAATAAATATTATTATAACAAGCCAAAATATATATCAAGTTCTAATCAAATATTTTGTGAAATATAACTAAGTGTCTTATTTACTATATTCATCATGTTCCATCAAGAGTTAACAGCTACATCTATCAATATTATCAGGTGTAACCAATTGCTCTGAAAGGGTTAAATTGAATTAGGCTGGACATATGACTAGATTTCAAGACGATAGATGGATGAAAAAGATACTCCAATGGAGATCTAGAAAAATCAGCAGAAACTATGTGAATAGATGACATAAAGAGTTGCTGAGAACTGGAAACAGAATGCAAAGCTCGTTCGGAATGGAAAAAACTTGGGGACGCTTCTGTTAAGCAGCGGACAAGGCTGGATAACGATGATGGTGACGATGAATGTTTCTTTCAGATTATTTTTAGGATTCTTTTATCTTTTCTCCTTTCTTTAACTAGTTTTCTAAAATCTGCTAAAGGCAATTGTTCATCAAATACTTTATTAAATAACTTCTAGATATTATCTGCAGTACAATCACTGTTCTGAGTCTAGAAGAAGTAAACACTAGAGGCAGGAAGGAAACGTAAACATCCTAAAAAAACTAGCAGTTACTCCGGAAGTTTTCTCCGAGCGCAACTTGACGTTATGAACAGTAATGAACTTCAACCCTAAAGCACACAATTCTAACAAAAAAGAAACAAAACTCTAAAATTATTACAACAACAATAATTATAATTGTTGTTTTACTTAAATATTCATCATCATCTTTTTATTACTCCTCATCAGTTTTATTACTCCTTTTGGAGTATAGGGAAACTAATCGAGATTCACAGAAATGTTATAGATGTTATAGACCAGTGTTCTTCAACAAATTCCTGCCGGTCCGCGAAATATTTCAACCGAATCATGTAGATGTACCCTTCTGTTTACGAGTATATTGCACATTTTTTTAGTCAAACTCACAGATCAATTCTGTAAAAAATTACTGTGTAGTAATGTTACTACAAGATAAAATATTATAAAAAGTATAAACACTTTCATTCATGATAGTAACTGACCTTGCTCATAGTGACGAATTTAGTTACAATTATCATAGTAACTGAGTTACAGAATTGGTCTGATAGTCAGTTTTTATAGTAGATATTTTTATTACAAACCATATCTCAATATTTTCTCATCTGGAACGCATTCTCACCTGAAACAAAAAAGAAAAAATTAAAATCATGTTACCTATATATATGACAAAAATAGTTTATAATAAGAAAATAAATCTTTTATTTAAATTGGTTGGATTTTTGGATTCTCCGTAATTTATTTAGTTTAGAAAAAATTTGGGGCTTTAATCGTTTAATGCGTTTTGAGATTATGACAAATTTTTTAATGGCATAATTTACATTTTTGAAAATTGTAAATTTAAAAAAATCACAACTCAAAAACGGTTAGAGAAAACGACCTGAGATTAGAATTTTTGGATTCCTCGTAGTTTATTTAGTCTAGGAAAGATTTGAGGTCTAATCCGTTTTCTGTATTTTAAAATTATGACAAATTTTAATATGGTGTAATTTATAGAAATTTTCATCTTGGCATGGACGTATCGTAAAAACGAAATGCGATAAAGACCTGCGGTTGATTTTTTTGAAATCTTGAGGTCCTAATTGACCTGTAATCATATTTTGAAACAAAACAAAATTTGAAAATTTTTCAATATTTTAAAACAATTTGAAAATTTTTCAATATTTTAAAACAATTTGAAATTTTTTATTAAATGCTAAATAAAAAATGGTTTGGGTAAGAAATTTGCGATTAGAATTTTTAATATTCTTCTATATTTTTTAGTCTAAAAAAAATTGGGCTTTAATAAATCAATTAAGTTTTGTGTGGGAAGTAATCCAAAGCCATTGAAAATGACCAAAAATCTAAAAAAGACCTTAAAAAAATCGTGATTTTCAAGCAAAACATTTTTGTCTCCGATTTTATTGAATATTGGTAAATTGGACTAAGCCCTGGGCCCCGAATCCGCAAGAGGCCCCCCAACCTTTTGTTACCGACCGCCAACATATATAAGGGAGGTATTGTGATCATACCGATTTTGACATTTCTAGATTTCGATGGATCTCCACGAATTGAGGTCCCTACATAACGTTTTGACTATTTTTAGCATGATGTCTGTCGGTCTGTCTGTCCGTCTGTCTGTCTGTCTGTCCGTCTGTCTGTTTACACGTGCAGAGCAAATTCGGCTGAAAGGATTTTAATGAAACTTCATATTTAAGCTTCTGCCATCAATGGCACTAAAAATGGGAGTTTACTCATATCGATTTTAAGATTTTTGTGAATATTTCACAACAGAAAAATATTTCGAAAAAATTTATTGAACAAAAGTTGCTATAAAAGCAATAATTAATAACTTTTATTTAAGACGTTTTTTTATAAAACGGAAAATATCGAACAATTTTTGTAAAATTTTTCGAAATTTTTTCCAAATCTAAATTTTTTCATACTTATATGTAACGTTTCCATGGTCATGATAAATAATATCTCTGTTAGAATATATTAGGCCAAGTTATTTCTACTCTGCTGCTAAATAAATACATTATTTTATATAAAAACTTTATGATGGCGGTCGGTCCTATGGTGGCCACAATTGATTTTTTCATACTTATATGTAACGTTTCCATGGTCATGATAAATAATATCTCTGTTAGAAAATATTAGGCCAAGTTATTTCTACTCTGCTGCTAAAATGTATTGTATATAAGTACTTTATGATGGCGGTCGGTCCTGTGGTGGACACAGCTGTTTTTGTTTTTTTGCTCTTCACTTAGGTTTGGGAGGTGAGAACCTTTTTTTTGCTCTTTACTTAGAATTGGGAGGTGAGAAACTTTTTTTTTGCTCTTCACTCATAAAAAATATTCATCATAAGTGAAAAGCATGTGTAAGGCCCCTTGGCATTTTTAAGCCCTGGGCCCCCAAAAAGCTAGATCCGCCACTGATTTCGAACATTTTTCTTTTCCAATTTACTCATCAATATGTATTTATCAAGCACAATTATTCATTTTTTAGATCAATATTCTGCTATAACGTACGTTTTCTGCTCTTTTATTTTATTTTATGTACTATATTCAATGTCCATTTAAAAAATAAAAAACTCCTCTTTCAATTTTAGATATAAGGTACATATTTTTTATTTGTGCTCTTTCGTTATTCATTAAATTCACCGTTAATCTCTTGTTTTATGGATTCCTTTTGCATATTTTTTGTTTGAAAATTGATTGAATTTACATGGCACTAATTGAAATTAGGGATGTAGTCCTGAACACTTAATGGTAATTAGAGGGATCGTTAGATTAAATGCTTAATACAATGCTCTTTACCAAGGCAATTGGTGATCGTACAAACAAAGGAACCTGCCAATACCTACGCTAGTTTGCAATTGCAAAATGGAACTTGGAACAATCAATGGACAGATTTAGAATTAGCTTCAATAAACCTGAGAATATAAATATCTTTAAATGTATAAAAGGGAACGTCTGTCTGTCTGTACCTCAAAACTCGAGAACGGCTTAACCGATTTTCATGCGGATTTCCCCAACGCATTGGACATTTGTCTGGAAAGACTTTAAGCTATGTTCGGGGAGGATTCGCTTGACCGACGCCCGTCAGAAAAAGGATACAGTTCAACCTAAAAGGTCATAAAAATTAAGCGATGCTATTGGCTTGGATGGTGAAAAAGAACTATAGGGAAATAAATTTAAGATCGTAGCGCTGCGATGTTGAATTTTGGAACGTAGGTAAAGGGTACTTGATGTTATTGTTACATAGCTGTGAAAGTGAAATTATAGGAATAAATATGTTTTACAATATTTTGTGAACCTGTTTTAGTATTTTATCAACAAGTAAATTAATAAAAATGTTTATAAAACCATATTTTTGCATGACACGTCTCTAAAAATAATTAAAAACTATATAATAATTAACTAGATTTTAGTTTTATGTTGTCCCCCCTTAACTCCCCAAATATTCATCTAATTGAAAAAATGCATTGAACAAAAAAGATTTATTTTATTATTATAAATAATTTTTGTTGCATATATTTTTCTGTTAAGTCAATAATAAGGTAGATATTTTCGGTTTTTTAATAAACAGTTTTAACCTTCAAACAACCCCATAGAATAAAAAATTTGAAATTCCTTATAGCATAAATATAAATTTTATCTGTCATGTTGCTGTGTACATCATTCAAATTTATGGGGTGCGTATACGCACCTTTGGCCAAATCAGTGAAATGTACAGGCGTTATTCAACATCGACAAGTCTCATCTTGTCTTAGCCATCTAACCTCTTGTTCATTTCTACTCTGTGTTCTTTCATAGTTCAGTATATGTACCATATTTACAGAATAAGTATAGTGAAAATAAAAATTAGTTGTACAGCTGTCAAATGATAGTAAAATTTCTTAATTGGTCACGACTAGCAGTTGCTCTTCTGAAGTATCAGAGTAATGCATATACTGATAGAGAAGCAACAAATTTAAACTATGGGCGTCCTTCAAAAAACAGTTTATCAGATGTCATCAGATAATATTGGTCATCTAAGAGGCATGAAATGAATGTAAAAAAAATGCAGTTTATGTAAGAGCAACTCCATTTATTTTTGTGTAAAATGTAAAGCACATCTGTACCCAGAGTGTTTTGAAATGTTTCATTCCAAATAAGTTCATATTTCATTCATAAATAAAATAATTTGCTTATTACATGTTTACTTATATTTGATATTGTTATTAGCCAAGGGTGCGTATACGCATCCTTATATTCCTGTAGAGTTAAGCATATATATATATTCAAAATGCAATACTTGTCTAAGTTGATGTATTTTAATTAATTTGCATTACAAGATTTGTGAAAAATATTTTTTCTTAATAGCTTGGACATTAATGGGTTAATATAGATTATAGAAAAAATAAATTACAATTTCTATGTGTCACTGGTTTTTTATGCGTCACTGGGCACGTATGTGTTTTTCTGAGGGGTATGGTCGGAATTATTGTTTTTCCGAGCCTGCTTTCGGCGCCACTGATACGAGCAACACTGTTTTCTGTATTTTAATTTTTCAGTCATGTGAACTGGCCTTCAAGATTATCTAACATTGTGTTGTATTCCTTTTTCGAAAACATTTATGTAACGTTTCACGCTTCTCAAATTTATTTAGTCACCTTCTCTCCAGGTTCGTTTTAATCTTGAGCGTGCTAAAGAGTGCATACTAATCTATTTATTTCTTGTCCGCTTCTTCTCTTTATTCGTGTCACATCTGGAACTTATGTGTCTTTTACCTTCAGTCACGTTTCTTCTCCTTTTCAACTAAATCTTCTCTTCCTCCCTATCTATAAAATTTGTACAGTGAAAGTAGTCACGGAATTCTACCTTTTCTAAATCCATCAACCTAAATTATTAGAAACAGAACAAGTATTTTCTAATCGAGGAAATAAAAGAATCACTAGCAATAAAACTAACAAAAACGATAAACTTAAAATACGATATGATCGAAAAACTTGTCTTGATCAGTGTTTCTCAACCAAAATCTTACAACGGACCGGCAAATAAAACATTTTTTTTTTGTAAAATATCTAATTTTATATTCGGACCGATTAAAATATTATTTTTTAAGCATAATTCATTAAAAACCTGTAAATTATATTAAAAATAAATATTTTTTAGTTACAAGTATCAGTAAAAAATTATAATTATATAAAATTTTATAAAAATCAAAATGGAGGGCAGAGAACACTTATAAATAAAAATACTTTACTTTCAAGTCGTTATAGAGAATACAAGTTTTCATAAACCGTAAGATATTTAAAAAAATATTTGAGTTAAAGTTGTTTCAGTACAAAAGTTTTATTCAAACATACCAAATAAAACCGAAAAATTTCAACACAACCATTCAATTCATTGGGTAAACTTTACTAATCAATTTTTGTTCCCAACTTGTTCATACGTCGTGTTTTCGAGAAAAATTGCATTCCCTCTAATCTTGATACACCTGTATAATAATTATATAATACTTTAACTTTTAATTGCTGTTTAAGATGTTGAAACCTAGGAAAGGATTACCAACCTTTAGGAGCCAAATATAACAACTGAATAATGCTTGCATGTTAGTTGCATTACATTCTAACATTGGCAACTATTTTTTTTTTTAACCACAAAAATTTAATTAACCAAATATGACTTCCATTCATAATTATTTTGAACGAACTTTTTGTTCAAAGTTCAAAAAGGCCAGAAGAAATGGACAAAATCAGGAAAAACAACCAAAAACGTTGTACTGGGCATGTTGTAACCATTCCTTTAGATCCGTGGTACTCAACCTGGTCCACTAGTGGGCGGTAGGAATTTTTTGGTGGGCGGTAGGAGTTTTGTCCAATGCTGCCTACTTTCCTTTTTTTTTAAATTTAATTGACGTTCAAAAATTGAACCAGATATCCAATATTTAGTTTCGCAGCATCAACCTCAAGGATCTCATTAATAATTTAATTAACTAAATGTAATTTCAATAGACTTCATACTTCTATGTATGCAAAGTATAAATAAAAAGATAAATTAACTACATGTTTTCATTAAACCTCTACTCAAAAATTACGGGAAAGGGAAGTGTGGGTACTGTGTTACACAGGGTACTTTGTGACATCCAACGTTGCCACGTTTTGATGCATGTATATTTGTTGTGTTTAATAATAAGAGATGATGCAGTAAGTTGTTTTATAAAAATTTGGCAGCTAAATTTTTCGAAAGTATTTGGTAGGTTATTATTATTATACAACAGGTGGGCGGTATGAAAATTTTTCTACCAATAGAGATACTAAAGTGGATGGTAGGTATGAAAAGGTTGAGTACCACTGCTTTAGATGATCGAACAATAGTTAATGCTGACTGGTATTCAATAATTTGTTTTCCAGAAGGCATTGACAAAATTAGGAAAAACAACCAAAAACGTCGCATCATTCTTCATCATGACAATGCAAGCTCCCACACAGCACATCAAACAATTTATTATTTGAAGGAGAATTAATGTCTTATTGCTCGTATTCACCTGATTTATCCCCTAACGACTTTTTTTTTGTTCCCCTATGTCAAAAATGCGTGGACAAGAAGCTGTTGAAGCCTTCGAAAACCATGTTTTTGAGATACCAACAAAGTGGAAAAAATGTTTCGAGAATTGATTTGAACGCATGCAAAATTACATAAATTTAAAGACGAATATTTTGAAAAGCAATAAAACAGTTTGTTCAAAAAAAATTTTTTTTTCTTTCATGATATTTGTAAAAACTTAAATGGTAGCCCTCGTATTAATCAAATTTTAAACTGGAGAACATGAAGGAAAATCGGTTAGAACCAATATTGAATATTTTTAATTTAATTTTAGGTCTTGGACAAAAACAAAATATCGTTTCCGTTTCCGTGTTTTAAATTTTTTTAGTAATATCGATATTTTACCTGTGGCTGCAAGCGTTAAACGGGTTGTGACTGCTATATGACCGCTAAGCAAGGGCACGGACGTGAGTTCAACTCCTGCTTATATCAAAGAATTTGTGTAAAAATATTTATACAAATTACAGGTTCTGCTTAGATGTTCGCAACCGGATTTAAACTGTAGGTGCCTTTTTGTGTACGCTAAAAAATGAATGCAATACTGACCATATTACTCCTGTACATAGATGAAAACATGGTCATGAAACCTGGAAACAGGAGGCCTAGGCTCAACTCGGGCTGTTACGCCAATGTCTCATAGCATGGCTACTTTTTTAGATCTAACTAAAGCCTTTGACTGCGTTCCACATGACCTCTTAATTACAAAATTATCCTGTTACAATATTGGCCCTGATAGTATTAACTTATTGAAGTCCTATCTATCAAATAGGAAACAATACGTATGGGCTAATGGTAAAAAATCTAAAGAGCTGGAGATAAATTCTGGGGTGCCACAGGGTTCAATTTTAGGACCACTGCTGTTCATAATTTATATTAATGATCTGCCATTATATATGAATCAAGTAAATACTATATTGTATGCAGATGATACAACAATTTTGAATAATGATTCTAATTATGAACAGCTTATAGATCAAAGCCAGTTAAACCTGGAACGTATTAAAGAGTGGTTCAGAGCTAATATGTTAAGTATCAATGTAGCTAAAACACAACATCTGTTTTTTTCCCTGAGGGCTCCCGACCCTGTTAACAACGACTCAGTAAAGTTTTTGGGTGTTGTCATAGGTGCTAATCTAAATTGGGAGAAACATATAGAAGTAACATCCGCAAAGCTTTGTAAGTCCATATATTGTATCAGGAATTTAAAACGGAAGGTTACTCAAAATGTTCTATTAACAGCATACTATGCATTATTTCAATCTCATGTCACCTATGCCTTATTAGCCTGGAGGCATTCCTCTCATGCCGAAAGAATTTTTTGTTTGCAGCGACGTGTTGTTAGAATTGTTAGCGGTTTAGCATACAGAGATGATTGTAGAAGTTCCTTTGTCAATTTAGGTATTCTGACGTTTCCCTGCCTGTACATTTATTACTGCTTGACACATGTCCACTTAAATTATAAAGACCAAAAGCTTCAAAAAGATGTTCACAGCTACAATACCCGTGGCAAAGAACTAATCAGGCCTGATTATACAAGACTGACCTCAACTAGATACTCGTTGAACTATTATGCCACTAAATTTTACAATGTTCTCCCTTATGAAATAAAAAAATTACCATTGAAATCATTCAAGATCAAACTAAAATCCCTCCTAATTAACAAGGCATTTTATAGCTTTGACGAGTATCTTAACGGACAATTTTGACAAACTTTAACGGACAATTTTGACAAACTTTAACAAACCTTCTACGTGACTGCAGCTTTTTCTCGCAATATATGCCTCTTAACTTTTAATTTGTTATTTTAATATGTCTTATTTTATTGTTAAATGTACTAATATTTTTTATATTTTAATATGTCCTTTTTTTATTGTAAATTGTAATAATATTTTTTATATTTTAATATGTTTATTTTAAATTGTACTCATTTTATTTTATATTATGACGAATGTAAAAAACTCAAATTTTATTAACATGAATAAATATTAGTATTATTATTATTATTAATGATCGTTATTTTGTTTTCGTTAACGGCTTGTTCTCATCCTTGATAAAAATTGAATCGAAGAGTTGGGAGTGGATAGTTTTTCCGGCTCTCGACTCCTCTAAAAAGCTTCGATTCCTTGACTCCCGACTTTGATTCCTCATCGTTGGTAAAAACACCATTGTTTTAAAACCCTGGTTTACCTTTAGACCTACGTCATTGTATGATTATAAAATTTACAGCAGTTGTTGAAGTTAATATGTGGGATTTACTACATTGTGGTTTTCTGTAAACTTCACAGAGTAATACTATTATTTCGACTCATTAGTAACCTTCCGGTTTCCGGAAAGCACGTTACTCCTGCTGCCATCTACTGACCTGCATTAGTAACCATTAAAATTACATTGACCACAAAGTTACCCAATATCCACCAGCACTTGATCCAAAAGATTGATGCATCTGCTTTGGGATGCTACGTGATTTCTGCAAATGTGGCTAGTTTCAAAAGTTTTTTCAAGTTATAAATTTGAAAGAAAGGATCTCTTTCAAACTGATTTTATTTGAGTTATTTCGAAGAAAGAATTGGAAATTGCTTTAGGATATCATGTGAGGTATATTTCTCTTGAAAACTGCGCAGAGACTTCAAGAAAAATCCGAATTACGGATAGTTTTTGTAATTAGCGTATTTTTTAAGAAAAAAAATGACATTCTTATGAAATGATAACACTGGTCAACACAATTTTTGCTGACTTATATCTAAGACTTGTTTCTTACTAATTTGGTGCTGCTGAACTCAAATATCACAACAGTTTTTGCCTATCACATCAGATTTTTGCTCTACAAATACATATTTTCGGCCAAATAATGCTTCTATCGTTTAACTTTAGACGTCGATACTGTAATTGGTACAAATTTGGCGAACAATAAGGACTAAATAATTAGAAAATATTCTTAAAATTTTATTTATAGTGAAAGAAAGAAAATGAGATCAGTTTTAATTACATTTTAATGCATTGGAGTGTTAAAATAAAAATACAAAATAATTTAAGGATTAAATGGTCGTTTGTAAGATCTTCTGGAGTGAACCATTCCCGATAAGTCTCTTTTAATACTCCAACAGTAGTCAGCCATCATGTGAGTATCCCACCTTCTTTGATAACGTCTCTCCATCTCTTTTAAATCCTGATGGAAACGTTCACCCTGTTCATCGCTAACAACTCCAAGATTGATAGGAAATTTGTCAAGATGACTGTTTAAAAAATGAAGTTTCACGCTCATGTTGCACCCCAGATGATGATAATTTTCAATCAAATTTTCAACAACCTCCACATAGTTTTCGGCTTTTTTATTCCCAAGAAATTTTTTGATGAGCGCCACGAAAGACTGCCATGCATTCTTCTCCATATCATCCATAAGTACAGTGAAATGTGGATAATTCATTAATTTTCTAATTTGTGGTCCGTCAAAAATGCCAGCTTTTTGCTTCTCATTACTGAGACTTTGAAATGTTTCAGATATATATTTGAAACAGTCACCATCTTTGTTCAACGCTTTTACAAACTGCTTCATTAGACCCAGTTTAATATGAAGCAGGGGGAAAATGATTTTTGTTCGCTCCACCAAAGGTTCGTATATTATGTTTGGGTCTCCAACATTTAAATCTATTCTCACCGGCCAATTTTTCTGTGATTTTTCAATGAGTCCAATGTTTATCTATCGCTCTGCTGTCTCATTTAATGGATGCAGCGGTCATACTAAGTACCTTACCCCTTGACCTTGCAACCCCCGCCGTTGTAAAAAGGTGTATAACAAGTACCTGCATGTAAGGCGTTCCTACGAAATATATTGGACAACAAGAACGAAGTTGAAATTAAACGTATATCAGAACGTGAAAAGGTGAAAGAGGCGGGAAAATGATTTTTGTTCGCTCCACCAAAGGTTCGTGTATTATGTTTGGGTCTCCAACATTTAAATCTATTCTCACCGGCCAATTTTTCTGAATCCAATGCTTATCTCTCGCTCTGCTCTCCCACAAAAATGTCCCTGTCAAAATACGATAGAACAAAAATTTAACGTGATATGCAGAAACATTTTTGAAATGAGCACCCCAAAATTAGTTAAAAACAAGTATCACATCTAAGTCAGCAAAAAAAAAAAGATAAAATTTGTTGACCAGTGTAATTAGTAGTTTACAGAAATAAATCACTCGTGGGAGGGCTCTCACGGATTTCATGCCCCCCTCCCTAAACATTAATAGTTTAGTTTAGTTTAGTTTATTGTTTGATTATCATAAAATCAATACATGTAATAATCATTTATGATAGTATGTCATACAGTCATATAATATAATACAATAAAATGAAAATACAATAAAAATAATACATTACAATACATTTATATAACAAGATCGTTTATGTCGTACAGTGTTTTTTCTAATAGATGGCTTTTTAACAATTTTTTAAATATAATGATTGATTTTGCTGATTTAATTGTGCTTGGCAGTGAATTAAAAAATTTGCAGCAATTAAAATATGCCCCTTTTTGGTAGCTAGTCGTTTTGTGTGCTTTAGGTTCCAAAAGAGTTTTATTGCGTGTGTTATGGGAATGGACTTTAGAGTGAAACAGGTGTTTATTTTTGTATGTATATACACATACGCATACGCAAAAATACATACACAGATGGCAGGGTCAGAATTTGTAACTTTTTAAACGACTCTAATACATTTATTCGTATCCTTATTATTAAGAACTAATAAATCGTGAATTTTATAAATATTTTTTTCCACGACTGTATAGATATACATTCATTACAAGCGTGTCAGTGAGTTTTGGTTAAGTTTGTTTGTTGTTTTAGTAAGGTTTCGTATTGTCCCCGTAGATGGTGTATAGGAAATTGTAAGCCAAATAAAAGACGTTGATTTCCTCTAGCTACCCTCAAGTTATAAATGTCACTCGTTCAATCCCTGATTACAATCATGTGAATCCGTAATGTGGTCCATGAAACGAATTGAACAGAGGGAGAACCAATACAGAAACGTTGTCGAACTGATATCGATCCCTTCAAACCTTATAATAGACTCAACATTTCAGACCAGGATTCTCTTCACTGAAATTATTCTACATTCCAGAGTCGTTTCATTTAAAAACATCAATATCAGATGATCGTAATTGCGAATAGCTTGTGTACGATACCGACACCATCATGCGGTAGTTTTTACAAGGACGGAAAAACTGCGTAATTATACTCAAAGAAAATCGAAACATGTCAACCTTCAACCAAAGCTATTCAAACGAACGCTTGCAGTCGATACAATCAAATATTCAATCTACAGTAAAGAAAATAATTCTTCCTTCACTCACTGAATTTATATTAACTAAAAAATCTACCCCCTCCCCCGTAACATTACTTCTAAACACCATTAATTTGTAAGGCATAGGATAGGCCTAGAAGCTCCGTCATAGAAATTGATTCTAAAAAGGGCTCCCCAAGTAAAAAAGGTTGGGAACCACTGGTCTAGAGAAAAATTGGGGCTTTAATTGTTTAAAACATTTTGAGATAATGACAATTTTTTGAATGGCATAATTTTCATTATTTGTGAAAATTGTAAAATAAGAAAAAATCACAACTCAAAAATGGTTAGAGATAGCGACCAGCGGTTCAAATTTATGGTATCCTTGTAGTTTATTTAGTCTAGAAAAAAATTGGGGCTTAAATCGTTTAATGTGTTTTGAGATTGTGACATTTTTTTTTTTTTTGCATAATTTACATAATTTGTGAAAAATGAGTTTAAAAAACTCACTACTTAAAAACGGTTAGAGAAAACAACCTGATGCTAGAATTTTTGGATTCGTCGTAGTTTATTAAGTCTAGAAAAAATTAGAGGCCTTACTCGTTTTGCGTATTTTAAAATTATAACAAATTTTAATATTGCGTGATTTATAGAAATATTCATCTTCGCATGGATATATCTCAAAAACGAAATGCAATAAAGACCTGCGGTTGAAAAACTAAAAAATGGTTAGGGATATAAATATGCGGCTTGAAATTTTAAAATTCTACTACACTGTTAAGTCTAAGAAAAAAATTGGGCTTAAATAAACATATTATTAAGTTTTGTAGGGACAGTAATCCAAAATCCTTGAAAATGGCTAAAAATCAAAAAAATCGTAAGGGGTAGACCTTAAAAAAATCGTGATTTTGTAGTAAAAAATTTGTGTCTCCAATTTTATTGAAAATTGGTACAAATATGCATTTTTGGAGAGATCAAGAAAATGTGGTCCATTTTGAAGTTTGGGCAAAAGTTTTGGAATTATAGGCAAAAAACTGACCTAAATCAGCTCTAACTCAAAAACTAGGAAAGCATGAATTTTCTAAATATTTTTTTCATAATCCTCACCCCAAAGTTAGCCTAAAACTATATTATGGCTAAAATCGAAGTCGAAAATTGACCAAAAGAATTTTTTTTTAAATTTTGTTTGAAAATTGGTAAGTATATACGAGGGTGGTTCAAAAACCTGTATTTTATCCTTTTTAGTCGATACAAATTATGAATTAACATTACATATACTCCATTCTGGAAGGATTTGTTCCACCAAAAGACTGTTCTGAGTGATAAACACTTTACTTCAAACTGTTTTTGAAGTCTTTGATGAATCCAAGTCGCTTTTACACCTTCACTGAAAAGGAATTTAATAAATATAAGTTGTGCAACCTAACTTGACACGTCGTTTGAACCCATCGTTAATAAAACTGATAGTTTTACAGTCAAGTGGCAATATTGTACGGCGTTAGCTAACATACTTTCTGTGTAGAATATAAAAGTTATTTGCAGTAAGTTTGTAGTATTTTTTGTTTTTTTAAGTAACAACTACCCCTTTAAAATACTATTTTTATGATTCTAAGGGACCCCGATTTCAATCTACTTAAAACTAGGGATGATATGACTATCAAAAAAATTGATGTGAAGTGTGAATATTCACAAATTGCAGGGTTTCGCAGGTATATAATAAGTGAAGGCGGCATGCTGAGTGTGTAGGACAAATTTTACTTTGTAGTAATCACGGCAAAATGAACGATATTTTTAAAATAATTTATCGTCTGTTAATTATATAATAAGACTGGTTATTAAATTTAGGCTCTTAAAAATTAAATGCAACATTTGTCAAAATATAACTAGAATTTTGACAAAATAATTTCAACATAATAAAAATGAAAAAAAAAACAGAAAAAATAAAATTCATTCCGTACTCTAAACCCTTCGTTTCCAGCGAGTTTTAGCTTACGACACCAGTGCTCTAACCACTACGCTATCGTACGCCTTGCATGTGGGTGTCTTACATTGGTATAACTTTGTGAACCAAAAACCACAAAAAATGCGTTATTTTCCGAAAACATAATCTGATCAAAAATTCCTGTTGTACTATTTCGGTTCACACCAATATACATTACTTAGAATTTTTTTAGATTTTTAGTTTAAATCATCTGGGCTACAGGTGTGGGACAAAAAATTTTTTGCACAATTTTGGCCAAAATCTCATCAAAATAATTTATTTTAAAAATAAAAATTTGATCGTTAATCCACGTACTAAGGGCTTTCATTTGATACCCTACTCACAATTTAAAAAAAATATTTTGTTTTCGATGAGCACATTTTTGTTTATATTTTTAGGGGGATATTTTTTTTAGATGTTTTAGTATTTTTCCTATGTGCGGGTCAAAGAGTTGTATAAGCATGCCAAATTTCAACTCTCTAGGTTTAGCCATTTGGCTACAGTTTTTACCGAACAGACAGACAGACAGACAAACAGACAGGCAGACAGACAGACAGACGACAAAATGACGGTATAAGGGTTTTTTCCTTATACCTACAAAACCTACAAAACCTTAAAAATGGAAATTAATTCAAAAGAAAATAATCCTTCAATTAATATATCATATATCCATTAATTTTAATATAAATAAATAATTGTTAAATATTCTTATTCTTCAAAATGACATTTGTTACAATTTGTCCTGGCCGCGTAAGTGTTACACAGTGTTAAGCAACCGATTTTCAATATATCTTTTATAGTTTAGCCGGCGTAAAAATTTTAATGTACCGCACGCAAAAATTTCCGAGTTATTTCTAAATATTTCTTAATTGCTCAGAATCATGATGCCCTACCGTAATTATGGATATCTTAAAATCGTTCCAGGCAAATGTACAATACACTGGCGAAAACCGCTTCAAAATCGGTTCAGCCATTGTCGAGTTTTACAGTAAAATACGGAAGGTACAGTCGATCCCTTTTATATATTTAGATATTTTTTCCATTTATTTTGTGGGTTATGCAACCCACAGTTCTTGTGCGTATTTCTGGTAATATAACTCAATTTGCTTACAACTTAAAACCCTTATAATTTATATGAAAAGTTGTTCTGTATAAATGTTACAGATCTGAAACTCTATAGACCAATTTCAATATAACGTAATAACAGCGAGAAAGTTTACTATAAACTTTCTGCTGCCTGGTTTTGAACCTCAGACTTCACGCCTTCGAACTAAGAATTTCACTGGGTGTTTTTTGCGGTTAAACTAACACCTTTACCGAAGAATATTGAATTGTAATGTTGACTTAAAGGTTTAGATGAGAAAGCTTTCTAGAATTTACATTTAGAAGGACTAATGTATTTTGATTGTAAAAAAAGACATTCTAAAAGTAAAAAGGTTTCAACAATGAAATTTCTAAGCTGAGTTTAGAAATAGAGATTTCCTACCATTTTTGTGTTTGTACATACAAGGTTCAAAATTGATTTGTATTTTTTTTTTTTCTGAACGCAATTGATAAGCTACTGCAAAGATATTTTTATACTAAATTAGTGTTATTACCCCAGCAAGGCGCATATAAACGTAAGTGAATGTACATATTTGAAATACTAGGAAATATTTGAAATATTAGAGAAATATTTGAAATATTAGGAAATATTGGAAATAATAAGGAAATATTTGAAATATTAGAAAATATTGGAAATAATAAGGAAATATTTGAAATATTAGAAAATATTTGAAATACTAAGAAATGTTTGAACTATGCACTAAGGTAGGGTGACCATTTTCTTAAGACGGCAATGCGGGACGGAGCAAAAAAAAAGGTCCTCATCTCCCAAATCCAAGTGGAGAGCAAAAAAAAGGTCCTCATCTCCCAAAATCCAAGTGAAGAGCAAAAAAAGGGCTTCACCTCCCAAATCCAAGTGAAGAGCAAAAAAAGGTCCTCACCTTAATCCAAAATGTTAAAAGGCTTAGTGGCTGTCAGTAACCTCGAGGTGGGGAAGGAGTAATTCCAATAAATTCGGCACTTGGAATTTTCCACCACCGATTCTATGTCAGAAGGGACGTACGGTATAGCCGGTATTTGGTCAATACCATAGGCATGTCTAAGATGATAGTAG
The DNA here is from genome assembly GCA_963971575.1 of Liopterus haemorrhoidalis. Taxonomy (NCBI): domain Eukaryota; kingdom Metazoa; phylum Arthropoda; class Insecta; order Coleoptera; family Dytiscidae; genus Liopterus; species Liopterus haemorrhoidalis. The sequence continues at coordinate 2,424,884 of OZ020615.1, forward strand.
AGCACGCGGAGAGCAGCATTATGTCGAGACACGTAGCTCGACGCTGCAAGAGATGGACAAGCAGACAGAATGTGCATTATCGTTTCAGAATGGTGGTGGCACAACCTACAGAGTGTGGACTCCGCTATTTGGAATATGCGGGCCCTGTATGCCAAAGTATTTATAACACCATCCTGACACGCAAACACAAACCTTCTGTTTCCGATCTCAAACCAGCAGACTTAAGAAACGAGAACGTGAGTTCGGAGGACAACTCTAGACTTTTAATATGTTTGAAGAACACAGAGTGCATACTTTTACTCACGTGTTCTTTTGTCAACATGTCTGTCTCGCCTCGTTTCACCGAACCGGTAACTCTGTTGTACTCCTGCCGAGAGAGTTGTACTCCAGCGTTTTCCCTGACGGGACTCAAGTCTGCCAGGTTAAATCTCGTTGCTGCTCTTCGCGCTGCCTGGTAAAGAAACGCCCCTTTGCCACTAAATTCGTGCTCACTAACGAATTTTAATAGTGGGTCCTGACTTCTGAGGATACTGTTAGCTGTAACCAGGACGAGACGATCGTGCAAGCACTCCAGATTTAGTAATCCCCGACCCCCATTTTGACGAGGGAGGTAAATGCGCTGCACAGAAGATTTCGGGTGAAGACTTCGGTTGATGTTCATGATCTTTCTGGTTCTTCTGTCGAGATCCTTAAGATCATCAACATTCCATTTCATTACACCAAAAGTGTATGAAATTAATGGGACAGCAAGCATGTTTGTGGCAGCGATCTTGTTCTTGCCAGACAGACATGATCTCCATATCTGCCTAAGTCGTGCCATATACTTGCTGCGAAGGGCCTGCTTAATAAGAGTGACATCTTGGACACCTCTCTCACTGATGCCTAAAAATGTGTAAGACCCTTAAATATTATTATTATTATTATTATTACTATTATTATTATTATTATTATTATTAGAAATCAGGGATGTACATAAAACACACAACACTCGTTAAATCTTTTGTAAATATGATTTTCTTGTTAGGGTTTACATTTACATAATATGTGTTTGTATTGAATGTTGTTTTTTCTAAATATGCTTTCAACTGGTCGTTCGTTATGATAATGACAGAGTATACGTTTCTTTGGTGGAGTATTTCCCGTGCTATGATACGGTGCATTGAGAGGCTGGCCCCGCAACAAATAGCTTCTTCCTTTGAAGTTACAAGTGCACCTTCTAATTTACAAATGCTTTTAATCAGAGTATTAATGAAGTAACATAAGGAAATACAAATTAGAAGAATCATAGAACCGTAAATAAAATATACACAAAGAGAACTCGCATACAACACTAATCCAATGGCATCCAAACTTTTTTCATCACTTAACACTAAACCACAAAAAAATAAATTGATCTAAACAAATTTATTTTTAGATCTAACCGTTTCACAAGTTTCTACCGTAAAGACAGATACGTGAGTGACGGTATAAGGGTTTTTAGGGTTTTATAGGTATGACCACCAAAAAACCCTTATAACGTCACTCATGTGTCTGTCTGTACGGTAGAAATTGTAATCAAACGGCTGAACATAGAAAGTTGAAATTTGGCATACTTGTGCAACTTTTTGACCCACATATAGGAAAACTATAAAGAGTTCAAAAAAATGCAGCGCGAAATAAATTTAAACAAATATGTATTTAATAAAAAAATAAATATAGTTTTTGACCCACATATAGGAAAACTATAGAGAGTTCCAAAAAAATACAGTGCGTGATAAATATAAAAAAATTGTATTTAATGGAAAAATAAATATTTTTTAAAAATTTTGAGTGGGTTATCAAATGAAACCTCTGGCGTGGATGCACAAATTTTTAATTTTGAAAAATCTTTTTTTTTATGGGGTTCTTGTCAATATAATGGCAAAAAGCTTTTGTCCTCCACCCTATCTCCCAGAGGGGTTGAACTAAAATTCTGAAAAAAAAAACTCAATAATGTACATTGATGGGAACCGGAATAGTTCACCAGGAAATTTTGATTAAAATGGGTTTTCGCAAACTATTGATTATTTAGTGTCGTTGAAAAAAAAAATTTTTTTTTTTTTAAATTTATTATGTGGTATCAAAAAAAGCTCTTAAGACGTGGATAAAGGAACAGGAAGTAGTTTTTTATTTTTTTATTTTAATACGATATTTTCCAAACTAGTATTAAAAAATCAGTGTCCCGCACCTTTTAACCCTAAGGGGTTAAATTAAAAATCTGAAAAAATTCTAAGCAATGTATATTGCTATGAACCGAAAACGTACGAGAGGAATTTTTTATCCGATTTCGTTTTTGGAAAATTTTACAGTTTTTGTGTTATTGAAAAAAAAATATATTTTTTTAATTTAAATTTTATTGTGGGGATATTAAATGGAAGCTCTTTAAGTGCAGATTAAGGAACGGTAATTGATTTTTGAAATACATTTCATTTTGACTAAATTTTGCCAAGTATTAAGATTTTCGTTTAAAAAGAATTTAAACACTCACCCACCAGTTAAAAACTGGATGCGTGCATGATTCGTTTAATATCTTAGCTAAAATTAAAAAAATATATTTGTATATAGTTAGTTAGTTAAAATTTTTGGCGAATAGCAACAAATGCTATTTGCGCCTAACGCATCCCATTTAAATGACTACACTACGTATTAAAAACAATAAATTAAACAATCAATAAAACGATAAATCCAATAAAATTACGCATACGCAATAAAAGAAATCTTGCACAGACAAACACAAATAAATAAGATAAAAAGTCTGTTCGAAAATTTGAATAGACTCAGAGTGATGGTAAGAGGGCCAATTACCATTGAATATCACAGTTTAGAAATATAACACTATATTTGTATATACATGGATACATTTAGTTATGGGCAGAGAAGAGGTACGTAAATTTATTTTGTAAATATCAACTAGAAAAATAAATTAACAACTGACCGGTGCTGGGATTCCATTTCTAGTAGAGAATCTGTTAGTGTTTCGTATAGTCGCAATATAAACAATGTCTCTGTAGGCGTTATGCTTTTGCATGACAAAAGATCGCCCGCAGTGTTGCCAGGTCTACATTTGAATGGTATTTTTGCAATTATACAAAAAAACAAATGCGTTAAAATTATAGTATTATTAGAGATATATGATACACGTTGGAAAAAATCTAACTGCAACCATCTTGTCGTACCTATTAATTTAAAAGATTTAAAACCAACACTTGTAATTGTGTTATGTAGTGACAGGCATTCATCGTTTGGCCTTCTAATAATCATCATTCACTGACTAAATACCTACCGAACCCTGAAATGTGTGAAAATTTACACTTTACGTCAATTTTTTGATCATAACGTACAAAACCCTGAAAATAGTGACGTCTTACATTAGAAATATGGTTGCCATCTTTCCGGTTTTCATCCAGAGATTCCGGTGATATATAAATATGAATTTAAATGGTGATTTTACTCATTCCTGTAATTGTTAAAGATTTACAAGATAACTATTTCTTTAACTTCCAAATTTTTCTCTTTCTCCCAAAAGAATTTAAAAAAATCTGATTCTGTTATTATAATTTCACGGAACACTTGTAACTAGATCACGGAACAGTACTGTTTTGCGGAACATAGGTTAAAAACCACTCCATTAAAGCTAAAATGATGATCGTTGTTTCTGTTATAAACTTAAAATAATTATTAAATTAGTTATTGTCTCGTTATTATCTTAATAATAATTCATTCATGTGTCTTCTGTATGTATATTCGCTTTGGTAAGAGCCGTATCTTGTGTGCCTTGATTAATATGCACAACATGTGGAATGTTCGCCGTATTACGAGCTCGAATGCGTAATAGCTTCTGAAATGAAGTAAATAAACTACCTCCGGTAAGAGAGGGCCTTCTTGAACACCGAACAGGCCAACACAACAGCTAAATTTAGGATGCTTAAACACATATTTAAAACACGACAGAATAAAAAGGATAACTAACTGCTTTATTAATGTCGAAGATACAAAAGTAGACACATAATGAAAAATCAAGTATTTCGTTATTAGTAGACGTAGAGGTGAAAAAATTGATGTGAAGTATGAATTTTCATACATTGCAGGATTTCGCAGGTATATAATAAGTGAAAGCAGCATGCTGAGTTTGTAGGACATATTTTGCTTTGTAGTAATCACGGCAAAATGAACGATTTATTTAAAATAATTTATCGTCTGTTAATCTAAGAGCTTTAAAAAGAAATTTTATGCTAAAATATTTTTTTGTTAATTTTATTTCGAATAACTAATACAATTATTTAGGTTTCTAAATATGTGCAGTATTTTTTTTTATATATATAGCAAGGTTCATTAAGATTTTGAAAATTGCGCCTATGGCTTCCAATGATTGTTTTAAGTCATACGCCTCTCTGGTTTCGTATACATGACACATAGAATGAAAATATAATTCTAACAATTCTGGTTATTAACTTTACGCTCTTAAAAATTAAATGTAACATTTGCCAAAATAATAACTAGAATTTTGACAAAATAATTTAAACAAAATAAAAATGTACAAAAACCAAAAATAAAATTGTCTTCTCTGCCCGGGAGAGAACCCTGGTTTGCTGCGTAGCAAGCGAGCAAGCTAACCATTAGACCAGGATACGCCTTCTAGTATAGTGTGGTACATAACTATAACTTTTGTATATCATCAACCAAAAAACAAAAAATGTGTTGTTTTCCGAAAACATAATCTGATAAAAATTCCTGTTGTACTATTCCGGTTCACACCAATATACATTACTTGGAATTTTTTCAGATTTTTAGTTTAAACCATCTGGGCTACAGGGTGTGGGACAAACATTTTTTTGCACTATTTTGGCAAAAATCGCTTCAAAATAATTTATTTTGCAAAAACAAATTTTGATCGTTAATCCACTTACTTAAGGTCTTTCATTTGATATCCTACTCAGAATTAAAAAAAAAAAAAAAAAAAAATTGTGAGTGTGTGTTTATATTTTTAGGGGGATACGTTTTTTAGATGTTTTAGTATTTTTCCTGTGTGCGGGTCAAAGAATTGTATAAGCATGCCAAATTTCAACTCTCTAGGTTTAGCTGTTTGGCTAAAATTTTTATCGAACAGACAGACAGACAGACAGACGACAAAATAACGGTATAAGGGTTTTTTGGTCATACCTACAAAACCCTAAAAGTGGTCTAAAAAAGCTTGGGAAATAGAAAAATACAACTCGTGTTCATTTGCACCATGTAATCAACTACACAAGTGACAGTGACAGACAGACAGACGACAAAATGAGGGTAAAAGGTTTTTTGGTCGTGCCTACAAAATCCTAAAAACGACCAACTTAACAATTTAATGTTAGAACAAGATTACCATTACAAAATTTTCGGTGAAATTCCTCATAATACTTAAAGATATTTTAACCTGAAGTCACGCCGATTTTTTTGTCCAATTGCGATTCTGGACATGTACACATTAACGCTGAAAATTGGAGAGATTTAACTCCAGCTGAATTGCAGCGTTGAGAGACTTGTATAGAGATTAACCTATTAAAACTTCTAAAACTCTAGATTCGAAGTTATAATTAAAATTTCAATTTGCCAAGGCCCTAAGTATTTTATACATAAATTGAGCAAGCATGTTTTCATCCCACTGCAAAAAAAAGTAAGGACCGATTCGAAATTCCTAATCCGCACTTGCTGATAGTGCTAAATAAAGATAATAAGGAGTTTTATGAAATCCATAATAAAATATGCATAAGGCAGAATATGTTTTATTCATCCAGCTTTAGACCTCCAGCACTACATAAAAGCCACATGATTAAAACATTTTCAATTAGATTTAATTATTTTACATTGTCCTAAACGATGTTATCTCTTAGAAATGAGACAGATGTGTAGGACAAGTTATAAGATAGAATCCTTTACCCTAAACCTTTGTCTTGGATAACAGTTTCCTTCTGGAATGTTCTACCCTTATCCCTACTTTAAGGATTCTCCACATTAGTTCACATTTCTCAGAAACAATTTTTAATAAAATTTTCAACACATTCTCTTATGAGTTTTTATTGAAGAAATATAACAAAAGGTCATTAAAATGAAGTAATGGAGAGTTTTTAAAATGTATAATGGAAGTTAAGGAGATCATTGAAGTATGTCATTTATAAAACTGAGAAACTGTATAAAAGTTATAAAGTATAATTCATCATCTTAAGAAATATACTTTATATTAATCTGGATTATTAATTACTATGTGAGAAAAATCATTAAGGAAGTTAAATGTACAGACAAAGAGCTTTATTATCAAAAAATCTCTAGAGCTTTCTCTAAAGATGTAAGCTCGGTAACACAGTTTCTTTTTACCGACCGCCAAAATATATAAGGGAGGTATTGTGATCATACCTATTTTGACATTTCGAGATTTCGATGGATCTCCACGAATTGAGGTCCCTACATAACGTTTAGTCTATATTTAGCATGATGTCTGTCGGCTGTCTGTCCGTCCGTCTGTCCGTCTGTCCGTCTGTCCGTCTGTCCGTCTGTCCGTCTGTCCGTCTGTCCGTCCGTCCGTCTGTCGGCTAAAAGCTTTTGAGATAAATGGCACGAGTTGATAAACTTTTGGTAAAAATCGGTTCACTAGAAATGGGAGTTTACTCGTGTTGATTTTAAGATTTTTGCGAACATTTAGCAACAGAAAAATAATTCGAAAAAATTTATTGAACAAAAGTTGCTATAAATACAATAACTAATAACTTTTATTTGAGACGTTTTTTGAGTCTCAATTTTTTCATACTTATATGTAACGTTTCCATGGTCATAATAAATAATATCTCTGTTAGAAAATATTAGGCCAAATATTTCTACTCTGCTGCTAAATGTATTTTATACAAGTACTTTATGATGGCGGTTGGTCCTGTGGTGACCACAGCTGATTTTCATACTTATATGTAACGTTTCCATGGTCATGATAAATAATATCTCTGTTAGAAAATATTAGGCCAAGTTATTTCTACTCTGCTGCTAGAATGTATTTTCTCCACAACCACTATAGAATTTACCAATTCTAAAACCAATTTTGACTACAGAAAGTTAATATTCTAACACAAGAGTTGGCATGTTATAGCACTTATCTTCTCATGCATTTTGCGTGAATTTCATTCCATCACTTGTTATGGAATAACTATTCCATGCTAGTTGTCTTTTGTTTTTGTAGGGTGACATTAAGATATATGCAACGTTTAAATTAAATAAATGCAACATAACTTCCTAACCTAAAATAGTGGCCAATGTGCAGCAAATTAAATTAAAATTATACAAATAATAATTTTAAAAAAATAGTTTAATTAATTGATTAATTTGTTATGTAATATAAATTATTTGTTAAGATAAAACGTTTGTTAAATAATTATTTGTAATTTTTTTTTTCTTTCTGGTGATCGTGGAGAAAGTAGGGTCTGTGACTCGGTTGGAAAAGAAAATTCGTTGCTCGGAATGTTCCACTCGCATCGAATTTTCTCATTCCAACCTTGTTACAGAATATACTATTATACAAGTACTTTATGAAATAAAAAATAAAATAATTTTTTTCCAGTTCCTGTGTGTATATACTGCACTTACTTGTATACGTCATGATTCAACCCGTTGTTTGAATTATTTTGGTTTTTTGTTTTTAATGTATCAAATTGAAATAAATCATTTATAGTAGTGAAATATTTATAATCAAATAACACATTGTTAAAATTGAAAATGCGTTTCTGAAATTGAAAAAAAATAAACCGTTTATCAATATATTTCTTGTGGATTTGTAATTTTGTTGTGACGAAATTATTTAAATTTAGTTTAAAAAAGGTTAAAACCAATTACTTAAACTTATGCTTTATATGCTTATATTATCTTGTGTAAAATTTTTGGTTTGACAATTTTCAGTAAAATCTTTACCATTGTTTTGTCATCTTTACTTTATTTTTTTGGATTTGTACATCAGAACGCCATCAAGCTTTTCTAGCGCAATTCTTCTGGTTTCATATATCATTCTGTCTTTTCATGCAGTTTCATACACTTCACAGATATCCCATTTCATTACATGTACTTTTTTCGAGAAACACAAGCTGAAATATTTTCTAAAACTTTTTAGATGGATATAAAGTAGTTCTTAACAAATTTATCAAGAGATGTTACTTTCCAAATTGAATTTTTTTGTGATTTTCGAATACCTTCCTGTCTTTGCAATTAATTTCACTCGGCTTCATTTCAATCAAATGAAACCATCAGGATTTTCGTAAGGATTCATCAATTCACTCCAAGGATAATGATCTAACCGATTTGTAATTAGCAATGTCTTACACAGACGACTAAAAAACAAAAAATGTTCAATCCCAATTCTATACAATTATTTATATTTGTTACTGACATGTACGAGGATCGTTTTTAGGGTTTTGTAGGTATGACCAGAAAACCCTTATACCGTCATTTTGTCGTCTGTCTGTCTGTACGGTAAAAATTGTAGCCAAACGGCCAAACCTAGAGAGTTGAAATTTGGCATGCTTATACAACTCTTTGACCCGCACATAGGAAAAATACTAAAACATCTAAAAAACATATCACCCTAAAAATATACCTAAACAAATATATGCTCATCGAAAAAAAAAAAAATATTTTTTTACAATTCTGTGTAGGGTATCAAATGAAAGCCCTTGGTATGTGGATTAAAATAAAATTTTGATCGTTAATCCACGTACCAAGTGGACTAACGATCAAAATTTTATTTTTTCAAAATAAATTATTTTGACGCAATTTTTGTCAAATTTGTGCAAAACCACAACCCTGCAGCCCAGATGGTTTAAACTAAAAATCTGAAAAAAATCTAAGTAATGTACATTGGTGTGAACCGGAATAGTACAACAGGAATTTTTGATCAGATTATATTTTCGGAAAATAACGCATTTTTTGTGTTTTTAACTAAAATATGTAAAATATTTAATCCGCTATTTAACGCAGTAAACGAGTGAACGTCCGTAGTCCAGTGGTAACGTTCTCGCTTCGTAAGTTGCAAACTACTGTTCGATTCCCGTCAATTTTAATTTTTTCTGTTCTTTTTTGCATTTTTATTTTGTTTAAATTATTTTTTTCAAAATTCTAGTTATATTTTGGCAAATGTTGCATTTAATTTTTAAAAGAGTAAATTTAATAACCAGTGGGAAGTGTTGAAATTATAATTTAATTCTATGTTTCAATGTATACGAAATCACAGAGAGTTTATGACTTAAACAAACAATGGAAGCCGTAGGCGCAATTTTCAAAATATTAATGAAACTTGCTATATAAAAAAAATACTGCAAATATTTAGAAACCCAAATAATGGTATTAGGCATTCGAATTAAAATTAATAAAAAAATATTTTAACATAAAATTTGTTTTGGCATCCCAAATAATCATCATTCACTTACTAAATACCTGCGAAACCCTGAAATGTGTGAAAATTCACAATTCACATCAATTTTTTAAAAACTGTATTAGCCCGAATATAACGCGACCCCGAATTTAACGATAAAACGAAAATTTTTGAAAAAATTTTCGAAATTTTTTCTGAATAATCTATTTTGTCATACTTATATGTAACGTTTCCATGGTCATGATAAATAATATGTCAGTTAGAAAAGATTGGGCTATTTCTACTCTGTTGCTAGAATGTATTTTATACAAGTACTTTGTGATGGCGGTCGGTCCTGAGGTGGCCACAGCTGATTTTTTGCGTTTAAAAACATAATCACAGCGCGTACCTCGCAATCGGCGGGATTAGTAATGGGCATAGCTGCTATTAAATTGTCGCACAATATCGTCTACCTCCGCTAGTAACTTTAGACTGACTGACAACGTTGTCAAGTGATCCGAGAAGGCATTAGTCGGTAAAACGACTGCGGGGAAGCTATGAGCGGAGAGGATGTGTAAACGGTTCTTATTTAAAAAATGACCCTTGTTATCTATTCATCAAAATAGTTCAAGAATATTCAATGATTCTTCTTCTTCTTCTTTGGGCACTATCAGTCAGGTTGACTTTCGGCCTCACTCACAACCGAAATAAAAAAAAATACACCAGCGTGTTTCATGGTATCGTTTATGGTAAAATAGACATGCTTTTATGACTCTCAGGGTCCCTGATTTTTTTAAAAATAATTAAAAACAAGCGAAAATTTTAAAATATATATCTGGAAATAAATTCCCTAAAAATCTAAACGCTAAGAACTCTGTACCTAATTGTCTTACGAAAGTCTGATGTAGTTCAACCTGTCTATAAGCTTTTCACTTTTGTAAGAACACACTAGATCTGGTTATTTTGATTACTCTTATGGTGTGTTACCGACTTTAAATGTCAATTAAAAATATTCCTTACGCTGTAAAACCGACTTTAGGTTGATAAGGTTATGATCATTATAATTAAGATATCATTTTTCAATATGACATATGTCAAATGGATCGACATTTTAAAAAAGTGACATTTTTTAATACCCACATGACATACAGCTTCAATGGCGCAAACTATTGAAAACAAAATTCCCTCTTAGTTTGTTCTTACAAAAGTGAACAGCTTATAGAAATAGCTATTAGCATAGAGGTTTTTGATACTCATTTGTTTGCATAAATTAAATTTTAAAAAGTCAATACGTACATAAACCAAACATCTGTTGGTAGTATTTTGTAAATTTTCGGTTGTAGGATCTTGTTTCTTGTCTGAAATCCTTTTAGGGTTATTTTTTGTTCCTCATCAGCAATTTTAATAAAGTTAATTTTCCAGTTTTTGTTTGTTAAAACCAAAGTAAACTAGGGTTAGGATATGAGGATAACTTAATTTAACCTATGCAAACAACTTCAAAATAATTGGCTTTTCACAAAATTCGTGACTAAATATTAAATAACGTATTTTGTAAGCATTATTACCCAAGGTAAAAGGGTAATAAACTTTGCTAAATAAAAATTTGAAAAGGATTAGACATCCTACATCAAAATATAGGAAGATGTGAAAATAATAGATTACTAAATTAAAAGTTTTACGTATAAGTTATTCCAAACGTTTATCTCTTTCAGAGACGAGATAATTGTTATAGAAAATACTTTAGAGCAGCGTTTCTATACCGGGGGGCCGCGGCCCTCTGGGGGGCCGTGAAATCTTCGTCGGGGGGCCGCAAAGTCAAATAAGATACAAGGTGTCTCAAAAGAAATTTTATATTTAGTGGATCGATTAAAAAAAAAGTAAGCCGTATTTAGAAAAAATGTTTATTAATTATTAAAATACACTTTTTGGGGATTTATTTCTTAAAAATAATATCGTCTAAATGTAGACCCACGCGTTGTCGGCACTCATTTAATCGAACAGTAAAATTACTTATGACGTCTCGGCAGGTGGACTCAGGGATGGCTGCCATTTCGTGACGGATATTTTCTTTCAAATGCGCCAGTGAAGTCGGTTAATTGGCGTAAACTTTAGATTTAAGATAACCCCATAGGAAAAAGTCCATAGGGGTTAAATCTGGACTGCGTGGAGGCCAATTTATGTCACCTCTCCGGGAGATCAATTTGCCTGAGAAAATTTCACGAACACGTGGCAGAGACATATTGGACGTGTGTGAAGTTGCTCCGTCCTGTTGGAACCATGTTCTTTGATTATAGCCAGGAAAGTTTTGCAGTTCAGGTACCAAGAAGTTGTCTAACATCTCCACATAACGCTCTGAATTCACTGTAACTGCACGCCCCCTTTCGTCTTCAAAAAAGTAAGGGCCGATAATTCCTCGCGCCGACATCGCAGCCCATACGGTCACTTTAGGCAAATGTAGGGGTTTCTGATGTTTGCGTTTCGGATTCGTTGCACTCCAGTAGCGGCAGTTCTGCCTATTTACGTGGCCATTAAGATGAAAATGAGCTTCATCCGAAAACAAAATGTTGGTAAACGTTGAAAATCGCTCAATCACCTGATTTACGAAATTAAGCCTCTGACTGGCATCTTGGGGCTTTAATTCTTGCACCAATTGAATTTTGTAGGAGTGCAGCTTTAGGTCTTTGTGCATAATGCGATGTAATGATGATCTATGCACATTTAAAGCACTTGCGCGCTTCCGAATTGAAAGGTTCGGGTCGTCACGAACAGACTGATTAACATTCTCCACGTTTTCTACCGTTCTTGATGACCTAGATCGCCCGGATTTTGATTTATCCAGCGTTGTACCAGTCTCTTCAAACTTTTTAACCCAAAGTCGAATGAGAGGAATGCTTGGCGCATCATTTAAGTGGCGAAAACCTCGAATACTGCAGAATTTTCTACGCGCTACAATCGCCGAATCACCGTTTTTGACACCGTTTTTGGCTACCGATTGACATAACCCCCGCGCCCCTCGGATACGTTGCGTTCACGCAGTAAGCTAAATAAATATAAAATTTCTTTTGAGACACCTTGTATAAGCATGAAATTTTTCTTGTTGTTATTTTTGTTATTATGCTCCAAGCTACAGATAACTTAAGAGTATGGATACGAAAGTGTATAAATCAAAATGGAACGCACTTTGAACACTTGTAAATAAAAATACTTTATTTTCAAGTAATTATAAAGAATACAATTTTTCGTCAACGATATTAAATAAATGTTGTTAAGTAAGATAATAAAGTAAAAGTTGTTCCTTTTTAAAAGCTGTATCCAAAGACGTTCCCATTTAAAAACTAAAAGTTGTCCTTGATATCCTTTACTGTCGGTTTATTAGGGAATATTTCAGTACTATTATTCAGTTCTTTGGATAAATGTTGGTCATCAACATTTTTCCCTAGCTTGCTAACACGTCGCCTTTTCCAGAAAAATCGTGAGAAACGCTTAATTTCAAGTTACCTGGTTGTAGTATTAAGGCCTTATCACACTAGAACGCTATCCAAGTCTAATTTTTGTAGGTTTTTTTTCAGGATCCAAGTCTTCAGGTCTTTACATATCACACGGTATTTGAATATTAGTTACGCAGGACTTGGTAATTGTTTGTTTACCCATGCGCACATCGTGAAATTATGACAGTTGACAGTTATATTTAGACATAAACAAAAGACAAAGACGCGTCAGCTGTAAGACCTGGGTAAAAAGACCGAGAAATTGTACCCTGTTTCATTTGCCTGGTCTTCAAAACCTAGGTTTTTTCTTCATACTATCACACGCACAAGACTTCGATTCGAATGCAAAGACTTTAATTTTCCAAGTTTAGACTTGAATAATAACTCTAGTGTGATCAGGATTTTAAGGGGACGATATATAGGGGGGGCGCAGACGATATGTACATAATTTTGGGGAGTTCCAAGCCAGAAAATGTTGAGAAACACTGCTCTAGAGGTACAAGAAAAAGTGGTCTACTGGGTAAAAAGGTTTGGGAAACTATGGTTTAAATCAGTGATTCTCAAAGTGGACGATACCGCCCCCTGGGGGGCGCTGGAACGATCCAAGGGGGCGATAGTAGCCTTGGGTGCATTTGGGGGGCATTGAAAATGCTGAAGACTTGCTTACCTATTGTCAGTACTTGGATGCTCTCCATTCTGACTTCAACCAACGATTTGAAGATATTTTTAAAATGAACATACCCGATTGGGTTTTGGATCCTTTTTCAAGTGCAAACAATCCAAAATTACAAGAAGAACTGATGGAAATAACAAATTACGAATTGAAATTTAAATTCAAAGACAGCTATCAACAGTTCTGGTTGCAAAAGCAGATTCTTACAGCTTATCCTGGGTTATGGGCTATAATACAAAAGTTGTTAGTTGCATTTTCTTCGTCATATTTAGTGGAGCGTGGGTTCAGTGCGGTCACAAATCTGTTAACAAAAAAAAGAAACCGACTGCAAATAGATAATCGCGGTGATTTAAGAATACTGCTGACAAAAATAGAGCCGAGGATTGCTACATTGATAACAACGCACCAGGATCGTCCTTTTCATTAGATGAGAATATGATTTTAATAAATAATTTTTAATTTCAAGCTTCAAAGGTGTCTTATTAACATCTTTCTTTACTATATTTTAGAACGTAGGTAGAAATATAGATACATATATCTTTCTGTTTGTTCGTTTAAAGTATGTAGATTTCCAAAGGGCGCTGAGTAATTTTTTTTTTTTTGAAAAGGGGCTATTGGCTTAATAAGTTTGAGAACCATTGGTTTAAATAGACAAAACAAGATTAAATTTTCATTTGAATGAATGTTTATAAATGTTTATGCGTGCGCATCTTGTAATTAGGTAAACTTGTAAGTTGACAGATGGAAACATTATCAAATTTTATGAATATTTACCCACAATAGGGGATACGCATAAAATTTATATTTCCTTAAAACTACATTTTTTGATATTTTAATGTTAGTTATGTCATCTAACACAACAAAAATCACATTTTAATTAATATTATAGCCAAATTGTTTAATTAAAATATTGCAAATTTTAAATAAGCCGACCACGCCGCGAAGGTTGCCGAGTAGATACGACTGAGACTGTAAGGGTAAGACGTCACAGATACAGACAAAACATAATGTTTACGTGTTTATATTGTATTGTTTGAGAGTTTTGTATTTGTTTTTAAACAATTTTTCACGCATTTATTATTAAAATAATTTATAAAATATATGTACTCACATTAAAATGGTCTTCACAAACATAAAGTTTACTTTTTTCTGAAATATCGGTTTTATTTCGCCTCATAGCTTTTCTGTTGTTTTTCGTCATCAGGTAATGATATAAATTATTTTTTTGGATTTCTAATTGAACTATTTGTGCACATTGGTACTAAGCAATATTTTCGACTATGTTTCGAAGTACTGGGGCCTGGATCTTCCATATTTTATATATTTTAATATAAAATTTAATTCGGTAAACATGTATAAATTGTTTTTATAGAATTAAACTTTATTTTAATTAAAATCACTCTAACTTTACATAACCTATAAAAGTTATACATACAAATAAGTTCACAACAGACTATGTACGGGTGTCAGGACAGAATTACACTGGACAAAATTACACGGGACAAAATTACACTGAAGAAAATTTTCGTATGTGTAAATTAAAGTAAATTACAGTCTGTTCCAAACGGTTAAGCGGAACTAGATTTTGCAATCTAGTTACTTTCATCGTTTAAATCGTGCCTTTCGGCCGTTTTGTTTAAGCTTTGTAAATCATACTTACAATAAACATTTTTGGTTAAGGTTAATATCATTTTAAAATGTCATTTTCTTTATATTTTGATTTTTTGTGTCATTCTTAATACAAATTTCCCATTTATTTATTTTTTTGTCATTAAAATATCTAAAAAAAATATTTAATTTTGACATATGTCATTCGTTTCCATGGTTTCATTGTTGGAATTTTAAATTTTGACATCCCAACATGAAAAATGAAATAACTCAAGCAAGGTCCCTTCTCGTGACAACCTAAAAGAACTAAATTCCCATTTAGTTCCGCTTAACCGTTTGGAACAGACTGTAAATGTGTAATTTTGTCTTAGTGTAATTTTCGTATGTGTAATTTCGTCCTTGTGTAATTTCTTCCCTGTGTAATTCTGTCTATGTGTAATTTCTTCTGTGTAATTTTGTCCCGTGTAATTTTGTCCAGTGAAATTTCGTCAGGTAACCCTATGCACGCTGGGTAGACTAGTAGTGTCATGTGTCAGTTAGAAGGGTATGACGTCACACGTCGTTTTCGCGCGCTATATACATTTATGATTTTTTTAAGCCTTCAAATTAAAAAAAAAAAAAACTGTTTTTTATGTTTATATGCAACAAGAGGAATATAATAAAAAAAATTAAAAAAATCATGCCTATCCCCTATTATACTTACTAGATACCTGAAATTTTTCAATTTTTAAAAGTACATACCGCGACTCTTTGTAATATTTTCTGTGTACAGATATTTATAATTTCTGAAATTTGGAAAAGCATAGGTATTTCTAATTTGATTAGAAATCAAATATGCACTAACCCAATTTAGAGGTAATCTTGCTTACATATTCGCAGAGAATCACTTTACCATATACAACCTTCATTATTTATGGAAAAAATTACGTAAACACCCTCCGGCTCCCTCTAAATAATATATATCGTGTACACAGAATACATTAAATTCATACATACGCTGTTACAGTGTTTCTAAACAAGTTATAACTTTCCATTATCTACAGGATGTGTTAGACCAACGATGGCAAACCTATTTCCCAGACGGGTCAAAACTTAATTTAAAATTATCTAAATTTAAATCGCGGGTCAAAAATATAATACGTAAATAAAAATCTACCGTTTCAGGGTGTAAGTATGTGTGTGCAATCCCCTGCTAATCTCGTTAACTATACCTGAGCTAGCAGCCTTATGTTTAACGTGTATGAGGGTTGCCTTTTATATTTTGAGATCAAAAACAATTATTTATCAACAAAAGTGGCACTTTTGCATGCGTTTGAACCAATTTTCGAATTACTTTTTTCACCACGATTGAAGCATTTTCCACTGCGATTGTCAAATTATGTGGAATCCAACGCGAACAAATCCTTTTGATGGTCAAATGTTCATGGAATAGTGAATATATGCTGGTCCCACTAATGCCCAAGGATACCTCAATCTTACGATAACTCACATGACGATCTTGCAGTATCAGTTCACGCACAGCATCAATGTTTTCCGGAACAACAACCGATTTTGGACGACCTTCACGAAATTCGTTCTTAAGCGAACTACGGCCACGATTAAAGTCGGCAAACCATTGATAAACAGTCCTTGATGGTGCTTCATCGCTAAAAGTCGAATTAAGTTCATCGATGCACTGTTGTTGGGTTAATCCACGTCGAAAGTTGTAAAAAATAATCGCTCGAAAATGTTCACTATTTAATTCCATTTTTAGCCGAGATGAATTTTTTCAAGTTACTGTAAACAACACAAATAGCGCTCGTACGTCAAAAAGGTTCTGAGTAAATATTCCGTCAAAAATGTCAAACTTTAAGACAGAAGCGTCAGTTGCCAGATGGCAGCACTAGTTTGGCACAATCCCGAAATATAAGAGGCAACCCTCGTATGTCGGGTATCTTTGGATAAAGCTTTTGAAAAAAGTTATACTTAAAAAAAAAAAAATTAAACGAAAAATTTTATTCTCCATAAAGATATGAAAGTAAAATATTTTTATTTACAAGTGTTTAAAGTGCCTCCCATTTTGATTTAAACATTTCAAATCCTTACTCTTGAGCAAATAAATTATTCGTAACATATCGATCTTTCACCGATAAGACAAATTAAAAAAAAAAAAACATAAAGTCAACTCCAGTAAAAAAAAAATGTAGTTCAGAGCATAGATATTTTACTTTCAAGTCGAACTTGAAAGTACAACTTGAAGTACGACTGCGAGTATACAAGTAAGGTTTGCAAGATCATCAATCAACTTGGTATGTTATAATATATATATATATATATATATATATATATATATATGTATATAAGTTAGTTAAAATTTTTGGCGCAATGCAATTAAGGCTATTTGCGCAATTTGGAGTATAGAAAGTAAAAGTATAGAAAGGTAAAAAAGCCAATGACATAAAATAATTCAGATATTAAGTCATATACTGCGCTCAAACAATACTTTTAGTGAACCTTTTGGTCTCGAAGAAATATTTTTTACAGCCTTGAATTCATTTTTCCATTTATCTGATGGTGTTCTGTTGGTCTGAGGGACTTGTTCCTTAATTTCGAAACTAGGTTAATCTTTCTTGTAACTGAAACATGTTAAATTTCTAATTTTATTAATTATTAAATTAATTTAATAATTTTCAGACGTTATGAAAATATGTTAGATTTAATTAAGCATGTATGCTGTTAACTTCAGCGATAACTTTAAATCCAAACTTTAAGCTCATATGTTAAGCATTTGAAACTAATTTAACTTGAGAGAATTTAATCTTAAAGCTACTTTTAAAAAAACTAATTAATGCCAGGTGCTACCAACAAAAGGAAAATGAATGTTAGTAAAAAAGATTACGGTGAAATATTACCATTTAAAACAAATTTAGAGGGTTGAAGTATTGACTTTTTGGCATGAAACTAAGTTTGGCCGCCAGCGAAGCAACGGTTACCAACAGTTGGGCAATTTTCCCCGGTTCTAAACCAGAAATTATCAACAATATTTTAAATTTCACTGAAACCATACTATTTTAACAATGTAAACACTATTTAAAGAGCTGTGATGCGTATTTTAAAAGCTATTCCATTTGAGGAGCTCGCCCACTCGTTCCATTCACTTTTGGATCGCTATCAAGGGTTTTTAAATTCGGAAGAGTACTTTTTAAATAAATAAAAATTGAAGTGAGGTTTGAATTTTCACGTATTTCAGGGTTTTCTAGGTATTTAATAAGTGTAAGAAGCCACCATAATACTGAATGTCTAGGCATATTTACAATAGTTTTTACCGACCGTCAACATATATAAGGGAGGTATTATGATCATACCGATTTTGACATTTCGAGATTTCGATGGATCTCCACGAATTGAGGTCCCTACATAACGTTTTGACTATTTTTAGCATGATGCTGTCGGTCTGTCTGTCCGTCTGTCTGCCTGTCTGTCCGTCTGTGTACACGTGCAGAGCAAATTAGGCTGAAAGGATTTTTATAAAACTGCATATTTAAGCTTTTGACATCAATGACACGAGTTGATCAATTTTTGGTAAAAATCGGTAGACTAGAAATGGGAGTTTACTCGTGTCGATTTAAAGATTTTTGCGAATATTTAGCAACAGAAAAATATTTCGAAAAAAATTATTCAACAGAAGTTGCTATAAATGCAATAAGTAATAACTTTTATTTGAGACGTTTTTTGATAAAACGAAAAATTTCGACAAATTTTTGTAAATTTTTTTATACTTTTATGTAACGTTTCCATGGTCATGACAAATAATATCTCTGTTAGAAAATATTAGGCCAAGTTATTTCTACTCTGCTGCTAGAATGTATTTTATATGAGTACTTTACGATGGCGGTCGGTCAGGTGGTGGCCACAGCTGATTTTTAGGGTTTTGTAGGTATGACCAAAAAACCCTTATACCGTCATTTTGTCGTCTGTCTGTCTGTCTGTCTGTCTGTCTGTCTGTCTGTCTGTCTGTCTGTCTGTCTGTTCGGTAAAAATTGTAGCCAAACGGCTAAACCTAGAGAGTTGAAATTTGGCATGCTTATACAACTCTTTGACCCGCACATAGGAAAAATACTAAAACATCTAAAAAACATATCCCCCTAAAAATATAAACAAATATGTGCTCATCGAAAAAAAAAATATTTTTTTTAAATTCTGAGTAGGGTATCAAATTAAAGCCCTTAGTACGTGGATTAACGATCAAAATTTTATTTTTGCAAAATAAATTATTTTGACGCTATTTTTGCCAAAATTGTGTAAAAAAAATTTTGTCCCACACCCTGTAGCCCAGATGGTTTAAACTAAAAATCTGAAAAAATTCTAAGTATTGTACATTGGTGTGAACCGGAATAGTACAACAGGAATTTTTGATCAGATTATGTTTTCGGAAAATAACGCATTTTTTGTGTTTTTTGGTTGACAATGCATATAGCTTATATTCATATAACACGCTGAGTTGTTAAGCGTGTGGTGGTCTAGAGGCTCTGTTGCGCGCCAACTACACAGATTTGTTATACACCACACAGGTTCGTTCCTGGCTTGTGGAGTCAATTTTTTTTTTGTTTTTTTGTTTTTAAATTTTTATTTTGTTTAAATTAATTTGTTAAAATTCTAGTTATATTTTAGCAAATTTTGAATTTAATTTTCAAGAGCGTAAATGTAATAACCAATTGAAATTATATTTTCATTCTATGTGTCATTTATACGAAACCAGAGGGGCGGAGCGTATGATTTAAGACAACCAATGAAAGGCGCAATTTTCAAATTTTAATGAACCTTGTTATATAAAAAAAAATACTGCACTTATTTAGAAACCTAAATAATGATATTAGGTATTCGAATTAAAATTAACAAAAAAATATTTTAACATAAAATTTGTTTTTAAAGCTCTGAGATTAACAGAAGATAAATTATTTTAAAAAGATCGTTCATTTTGCCGTGGTTACTACAAAGCAAAATTTGTCTTACACACAGCATGCCGCCTTCACTTATTATATACCTGCAAAACCCTGCAATGTGTGAAAATTCACACTTCACATAAATTTTTTTTACTGTGCTGCTAAAATCAAGAGATACTCGACTGAAATATTCGTAAACAAGTAGTTTGTGATGGCGGTCGGTCAATGACTTGCATTACAAAATTAACAAAAATTTCTAGAAATACCTTTGCAATCATTCCAGTTTTGATCTCCATGTAGTCCAAACACCAAATTCCACACTATGCCACATTTTTACCACTTACACCTTGCACTTTTACCACTTAATAATAACTAAACACGCCAGAAAAAATGCAATGCCTCTTGTAAACATCACGTATCTACAAATCAAGATGGCTATCACTGATAAAGCTCATTAGGGATTATACTCATTAAAAATTAATAAGTAAGATAAGTAACAGAATTGTTTAAAAATATTATTAATGGGAATAAACACATTTATTCCCATTTATTTTGGGATTTTTGCGAATATTTCACAACATAAAATATTTCGAACAAAATTATTGAACAAAAATTGCTATAAAAGCAATAACTAACAACTTTTATTTGAGACATTTTTTGATAAAACGAAAAAAATTTGTATTTTTTTTTGGAAATTTTTTGTCTCAATTTTTTCATACTTATATGTAACGTTTCCATGGTCATGATAAATAACATCTCTGTTAGAAAATATTATGCCAAGTTATTTCTACTCTGCTGCTAAAATGTATTTTATACAAGTACTTTATGATGGCGGTCGGTCCTGTGGTTGCCATAGCTGATTTCTTGATAATCACTTTTATTCGTTATTTGAGAACTAAGAGCTTTCATTTAATTTTTTTAAACAATATTTAAATAAACTGACAAATATCCCAGCGTTTTTTTCTGCATTTGCTTCGTATTCAAGTCTTCGTTAGATTAATAAGAAATATTTTACAGTGTAGAGTGTAGTATGGTGTGGTGT
Organism: Liopterus haemorrhoidalis; assembly: GCA_963971575.1. Lineage (NCBI taxonomy): Eukaryota > Metazoa > Arthropoda > Insecta > Coleoptera > Dytiscidae > Liopterus > Liopterus haemorrhoidalis. The sequence goes on from OZ020615.1 coordinate 2,445,990, forward strand.
GAGTAACAAAGTTCGCAACTATTAAATATATATATATATATATATATATATATAAAATTTTATTTCAATAAAATACACGCACTATCTCAGCTATAAATATTAGGTGTACAAATGAATAATCCAAATTATTTTAAGCAGTTAAGAAATGAATTTTAGAATAATTTTATTTTTCCGCTCTTTTGCGGTTATATAGTGTTGACATATAGTTATTAAAAATGAGAGTTGGTATGCCTGAAAGGCTAAAGTGGGAAACAGAATGCACCGAGTTCTACGACGCGTTGACGGCGTTCGTACGGCGCTATCTGTCAGAAGAAAGTTAAAACCAAGCTGTCGTACGCAAGTGCACAGAATGGACAACGTCCTACGACGTTCGAACGCCGTTGATACTGAATGTTCGTCAACTTCCAACTTTTGACGCCGTTGAACGTTGACGCAGAACACGTAACCTCAGTTTTTACTGAATGGTAAAGTGTTTGTATGTATAAATAACTTGCATACAACATAAATAACATCACACACAAGGCTTCATCATCCATTATACTTTTAATAAAAGAAAGCGCACGTATAAACACAAATATAGGTTGTCAAGTGACACTTGACGGCGTTAAAAATTATTGCATTGTGGGCAGGCGAAAATCTCAACGGCGCTGACGCAACGCTCTCGCAAATGACGGCGTGCTGACGGCGTAGCGCGCTGTGCATTCTGTTCCAGGCTTAACATAACCTTCAAAAATATTCAATTCAGTACAGTCGAAAATGGCAACAGATAAGGTGCATATCCGACACTGTATTCTTTACGAATTCAACAAGGAAAAAAATGCTTCAAAAGCGTGCGATTCGATTTGTTCCTTTCTCGGCGAAGGTATTGTATCATACGATATGTGCGCATTTTGATTTACGCGGTTTAAAAGCGGTGATTTCTGTCTGAACGACAAACAATGTCCTGGAGGCCCTCGAAAGTGCGACAACGATGATTTGGAGAAGCTGCTCGCTGAAAATTCGGCACAACCGCAAAAAGAGCTTGCAGAACAGTTGGGAGTAACGCAGCAAACGATTTCTAAACGCCTACATGAGATGAGACGCCCGTATACTGGCAAAGAAGAATGTTCAGTGAAATTGTTGCATGACAATGCCAAGCCGCACATTGCTTCCAATACAAAAGACAGCACAATGAGTCTTGGCTGGGACGCCTTGCAGCACCCGGCGTATTCACCAGATATTGCTCCATACGATTACCACTTGTTCCGGTCGATGCAACACGCCTTGTCCGATATGCACTTCCAATCAGTGGATGAGATCCGAAAATGGCTTAACGACTTTATCGTGCCCAAAGACGTAACATTTTTCCGAGATGGAATTCATCAGCTGCCTGAAAAATGGCTTAAAGTTATAGAAAGCAAGGGCGAATACTTTGATCGAACAATTTAATTTACTTTCTTTTAAAATAAACCTTGAATGTAGCTGAAAAAATTGGATTATTCATTTGTACACCTAATACAAAAAATTCATAACATTAGCGATAATTTAATCATATATTTAAAAAAATAATTAATTTTGTCAAAAATACAAAAACTGCCATATTTTTCAAAAACAAAATCTGATCAAAAATTCCTCTCGTACGTTTCCGGCCCAGATCAATATACATTACCTATAATTTTTTCAGATTTTTAGTTTAACCCCTTTGAGTAAAAGGGTGCCGGACAAGAACTTTAGCATATTTTTGGCTAAAATCGTCTTAATAATCTATTTGTGACGTAATTCGTCTGATATCACCTATAGCAAATTTTTGAGAAGACAGTGGACGAATTTATCTAGTAAATGATACTGACGAAATGATGTAGAAAGATACAATAGTTTTTCTTGTTTGGTAATAAAAACTGAACAGTGCAAATTTTACGGACATAAATTTTTGTGTTAAATAAAATGTTTTAAATCTTCCACAGCTTGGTAAAACGGTAGTAAAAGCCAAACGGATTCAAGAGACTTTATGCTAATATATGACCTTAAAGTAGCGATCCTGAAATATTCAGCTTGTTTCCAATAGATGCTAAAACTTCTATTTCAGTTCAGATCATCGTAACTTAGACCAGCATATAATTTACAGCGACATATATGGAACAGTAAAATGTTACTTTAAAATAAATTGAAGACCAACATAAAAACTAAAAGTTCATCATTTTAAACAACAATTTCAAAGATTTAACGCGAAATTCGAAATTAACGAGTTGTTTAATGAGAATAATTAAAATAGTTAAACGAGTTTCTTAAGCCAGGTAAATAGACGTTGGTAGAATGGAATCTTAAAACGAATACATTGTTATATATTCGATCAGAAGTCATTGACGAAGTACCACATAGAATGAAATATATACAAGACCAAGAAAGACGGAAGAATTAAAGAATCCAGATACAACAATACGTAAGCCATAATTTGGAAAACGCAAATACCGAAGTACTTAATGGAAAAAGAAAATAGAGATAAGAAACGAGCGGTAGCAAAATTTAGATGTGAAAACGAGGAGAGAGACAACCAATTCTGGATAAAAGATGAAGAAAGAGTGTTCAGGATGAGTCGGAGAGAAAGGGAAACAACGCGCACCCATTTCATAATTGTGAAGAAATCCGACCCAGAGGATGAATATGAGAAGAAGTTTTAAAAGACACAGTGGCGGAAAAAAGTAGAAAGAAATGAAATAAAAATATGTAAAATATAGTGCATGTACTAAATAATGTAGAATTCAAACCAAAAGGCAGAATTTAATAAATTTAATATTATAATATTAGATCAGACGAACCCAATCTGTGGTACGCGTACCGGTACAGGTCATCATTTGACAATTTAGGACTTTTTTTTTAGGAAATTTTGGAATTTAGGACTTCCAAAAATATTTACCTACTGCGCCACCTACAGCGCCACCAAATGGACGCACAATAGGTTGCAGAATATTATCCAAATATTGTTGTGCTATTAAAAATACATTGGGAAAAACGAGATCAGTTCTACCGCCAATTATTATCCCACCCCATGCAATAACAGTACCACCTCTGTAACTGTGAACTTCCTAGACGTGCCTCAAACGTTCCAAATTACCGGATCTTCTCCATACCTTGTTCGACGAGAATTTGGATAAATTCCAAATCTGAACTCATCAGTAAACAAAACTGTAGCCCAATCATTATCACACCAATATTGAAAATTGTGACACCAGTCTAATCTTGCTCAGCGATTGCCTCAAGAGAGGGGTTGACATCTGATTGGTCGTCGAGATAGAATATTAGCTTTGTGGAGACGATTTCTTACAGTATCGGGACTAACAGTTAAGCTGTGCGCTCACTGTAACTCCCTTACCAATTCTTGCATATATTAAAAACTGCGCAAGAACACAGCTAGCCAATGTTGTACAAAACTAATTTTTCACCAATATGTCAATGGTTGGGTCACCCTAGTTGCTAATATCCAGATGTTCATTATTTTCTGGACGACCTGACCTGAATAAATGGTTCGTTGTGACATCCACAGAACTATTTCGGATGCCAACGAGCAAATTGTGGATTGACATGATGTTAGCCAATGTTTGGAATGTATAAGGTAATAGAACTTAGCCTTATCTGAACCTCTGACTGATACTCATTGATTAAACAATCTCTTAACTTTTATTTCCTTCGCAATCATTTGTAATCATTCAAATTGTACGAATGTTTTTAGATCATGAACCAAAGTGCATTAATCGAATACTGAAGTATAAAGTGAAAATTAAAATGTAATTTCTAACAAAGTGTGGTATGCGTTTCTCGCAACGATCACAGTATGTTACAAAGAGAACTGGAATCTGTGACATATTCCAAAATGGCTTCCACGGCTGCACGAATACCAACCAAAGAAATATTTTCCAGAGAGTTCTGCATTTAGTACGTGACCACGAAGTTGTCAAAATATTTTAGGGAAATGGTTTTTAAATCACAACACAGGAATGGATCTAGGGAATATGTTAAAGCAGAAATGTACTCCGGTGTAGAATTTTTTTTGGATAATGTAACAGAATACTACTAGGGCTATCTTTTAAATTTTTACAAAACCAAGAAAGAAAAAAAAAAAGATTTTATTGGAACAAACTGTTTTATTGCTTTTCAAAATATTCGCTTTTAAGATTTATATACTTTTGCATGCGTTCAAACCAATTCTCGAAACATTTTTTCCACTCTGAAGTTCGTATCTCAAAAAGATGGTTTTCGAAGGCTTCAATAACTTCTTGAAGTGATGAAAATCGCTGTCCACGCATTTTTTATTTGACATTGGGGTAGAAAATAAAAGTCGTTAGGGGATAAATCAGGTGAATACGGACAATGTGACATTAATTCGATGTTTTTCTCCTTCAAATAATCAATTATTTGACATGCTGTGTGGGAGCTTGCATTGTTATGATGAAGAATGATGCGCCGTTTTTGATTGTTTTTCCTGATTTTGTCGATGACTTCTGGCAAACAAATTGTTGTATGCCATTCAGCATTAACTGATCATGTCCAGTACAACCGAAGAAACAAGCGATTAATTTGCTAGAAGTGCTTCATCTTGGAAGACCCAATCAGTGGATTGTTTGGGTCTTCCCTTAGTTTCCGGTTCATATTAAGAAATCCAACTTTCGTCACCTATAACGATGCTGTATACGGATTTTGCAGTAACTAGGTTGAATTTTTTTAGCAATCCCTACACCAATCAACACGAGCTTTTTTTTTAGTTTCGTTCAAATTATGCGGAATCCATTGAGAACAGATCTTTTTCACAGCTAAATATTCATGCAAAATCTAATGTATTGCAATCTGCGATATGCCAAAGGATGCCTCTATCTCTCGTTAAGTCACATGCCGATTCTTCAATTATTTTGCGCACAGAATCGATGTTTTTTTGAATCACAACCAATTTTGGTCGACCTTCACGAGATTCATCATTGACGGACTTACGACCACTACGAAATTCTGCAAACCAATTGTAAACTTTTCTGATGGTGCTTCATTACCAAAAGTTGAACAAAGCGAATCTATGCATTTTTGTTGAGTTAGGCCTTTAATAAAATCATAAAAAATCATCCAACGAAAACCTTCACGAGTAATATCAATTTTTTCACAAACTTCTTTTTTTTTAACGCTCACTGTCAAGGAACTAGTTTATAAGCTATAACTAATTTATAAGCTACCACTGATTTTACAATAACAAATGTCAAATTTTATGAATATAGTAATGACACATTTCAATATTGTCATCTAGTGGTCGTTTGTAAAAACATAAAAGGTAATCCTTGCATAAATATGTATTTTTAAAAAGAAAAAATCTGTCTCTTTGTTGACGGTTCCCATGTTCAACAAATCTGATACCTATCTCTCGGTAATGTAACAAATTGTCATTTTCTATAGCTAAATAATGAGATCTTGTTCTCATTTGCTGTATAAATATTCGTTTTTGTTTCTTCGTGTTCTAAAATATTTATAAAGTTAAGTTAGGTAATGGTTTTATGAAAATGTTTTATGAATACACTTCATGAGAGGTTTATGAATTAACATAACAATACCATGAAACCCGGTTCATCTTAAACTCACTTTATTTTTAGCTTTATAGAAATTTTAGAGGTGTTTTTAGTTCATTGTCTGCTATTGTATTCAAATAACTAAAACTATGAGAAATATAAAACTATTAGCTACTATATTCTTCGATTAATAAGACTAACAAGACTACTATAATTAACTACTATAATAATATCTTCCAAATTTTTGAAAAGTTTGTCTTCTTTTTTTAAATGAGAATTTTTGATTTAATCCTGGTCTTGTATTCGTACTCGTCAACAATCCAATAAGGCAGAATTTTAATTTGAATTATTAAAGTACGTCAATACTTATTTATGATTCTTGGGCATATTTACAAAGCCGAAATGGATATTTTTAATGATTGAGGCACAATAGAACATGGAAAGCTATATGAGGTGTGTTATTTAAATAACCGGACTGGCAACATAGCGATTGATTTGGCAACATTTGGGACACGGGACTTGGAGAGGGCAGGTGAACATATGATATGCCTTCAATACGAGTTTGAACTTGCTAAAGTAATTTTGTTATCCGTAGCGATTTTTTACGTGAAACAGTTTTTTCTAGTTTGTTCTAAAAATGAGTGACAATCATTTCGAGCAACGGTGTGCTATTAGGTTTTGCTTCAGAGTTGGGCACAGACCGGAAACTTTTGCAAAACTTCAGTAGGCCTACGGAGACAGTGTTTTGTCTAGGATCCAGGTTTTTTGGTGGTTAATTTTCAGAAGGAAGAGAGTTGATTGAAGATGAATCACGCAACAGAAGGACTTCATCTTCAAGAACCGATGAAAATATAGACAAAATCCGAGATCTTGTGCGTTCAGATCGTTGGTTGACAGTCAGAATGATCGGGGAAGAGTTGAATTTATCTCACACTACCGTTCATCAGATTTTGACCAATGAATTGGGGATGAGAAAAGTCTGACAATGCGCTTCAATTAAAAACACTGACAAATACACAGCAATTTCAATAAACAAGTTTTTGGCCAGTAAAAACATTTCTGTGGCTCCTCAGTCTCCTTTCTCGCCTAATTTCAGTCCTTGTGACTTTTTCCTCTTCCCAAGATTGAAAAATCACCTCAAGAGACGTCATTTTGGGACACTCGAAAACATTCAAACGTCCGTAACTCACCAGCTGAAATCTATTCTAGTATCCGAGTTCTAGCACTGCTATGAGGATTGGAAGAACCGTCTCCAGCGCTGTGTGGCTTCCCAATGAAGTTATTTTGAGGGAGACAATATTGAGAAACAATACACACCTCGTATACTAATATCGTTGAAATTATTTTGCAATGGTTCAATACTAATGCGGACACCGTTAATTTGGACGTTTGCCGTTGCTGATAGTATTAAGCTAGAATAGTACAATATAATGAGTATTAGTATCAAGAAGATATAATAATTCATGAGTATATAAAATATATTCGGACGTTTCGGAAACAGCTCAACAATCTGTTTCCGTCTTCAGCGATCACGAGAAGTAATGAATCCCTTCTCGCTTTTACCTCGGTGGTTGTCCTATGCCTTCCGAAGGAGACAAAAAAATGTAAGATGTTTTGCCGGTGCTGGGGATTGAACCCTAGCCCGCCACTCAGTAGTCCACTAACTGAGACACGACCGTTCCCACGGTAAGCCTACTTATTAATAATAATAAGATATACTCCCATATTTTTTTGTGTTACCTTATTTTGTAAAACTCTTTGAGTATTAGAGGCGTCTTTATCTGACTCCAGACGTTGCAATTACAACTACAAACAACATATGAGCTTTTTAGTCTTGAAATTCTTTCAGAAGCATTATTTGCTGACAGTTTTAAGCCTTGTTAAGCTGCAGCGCCCCAGCTTTTTACAGCGAATTTCATAATCTCACATGACATGTTTCTTCTGTTGAATTTTTAAGTCTTTTGTTTTAAGATTCACATATAGGAATAATAAAACGGTTACCATCTCCTGGAGATTACTGAAGGAAGACGAGTTCACTGACTGACATTTTTAAATCCATGATGTTAAAGGTATGGTAAAGACCACAGTTCTGATACGGTTTTGCTTATAAAGTTTATAATGTAAAGGATAGTAAAACGAAAACCTATATTCAGATGTTAAATCACAAAAATCATGTCATAATTGTTAAAAAATTGTTTAATTTTTTTGTGAGTTGAAAATAACGAGTTCCGTGACATATATCAATTTTTCGTTTATAGAAAAATAAAACGTTAACATATGTCGGCCTTAAGGCGTAAAAATATAACTAAAATATCATAAATCATTATCGACAGGTGTCAATGTGTATAAAAATGTAATTGTCACGTACGTCACGGCGTTGAAAAATGTTTGAAAAGTTATAAATAAAATATTTACATTGTGAAAATGTTTCGGTTGGCGTTTTGGTGAGAACAGAGGAAGGGAAGAGGTATAGGGGGAAGATCTAGCAGCAAGGATACTTGTGTCAAATTCCAGGATGCTGTGAGATGGCATGGAAGTAATGCGCTCCGTGCAGATAACGGCGTTCTGCACAACATACCCCAACTTCACCAGACTACACACAAACCTTTGATCGCTGGGGATACCAAGAAATTTTACGTGGAATTTCTTAATGAAAATAATAACAATCAAATTATCGTATTTTACTCTTTATTGGAAATAATCGAAAAAAGATCGTTATGGGGAATTATTGGGTTGTTACAAAAGTCCGTTCGTTTTTTTTTTTCACCTTTTATTCAATAAAATATACATTCTAAAAAAAACTTTTATTATCAAATGTACTGTCCATTATTGTCTTATTATCACTTTGGACAAACGCTCAGGCAATTTCATAATGCCATCTCTCCAGAAGGTTCCGTCTTTGCTCTTGAAAAATCTGTACAGGTGAATTTTGATATCGTCCAAAGATAATAAAAAAAGTTTTATTATCAAATGTACTATCCATTATTTTCTATCACTTTGGACAAACACTCAGGCAATTTCATAATACCATCGCTCCAGAAGGTTCCGTCTTTGCTCTAGAAAAATCTGTCCAAGTGAATTTTGATATCGTCCACAGATGCGAAATTTTTTCCGTTAAGGGAATTTTGTAGAGAGTGGAACAAATGGTAATCGAAGCATATGGTCCAGACATCGCACCATCCAACTACCATTTGTTTTCTACAAAATTCCCTTAACGGAAAAAATTTCGCATCTGTGGACGATATCAAAATTCACCTGAACAGATTTTTCGAGAGCAAAGACGGAACCTTCTGTAGAGATGGTATTATGAAATTGCCTGAGTGTTTGTCCAAAGTGATAGAAAATAATGGACAGTACATTTGATAATAAAAGTTTTTTTTAGAATGTATATTTTATTGAATAAAAGGTGAAAAAAAAAACGAATGGACTTATATAATAACCCAATCTTATAAATAGGATCTAGCATTGAATCCTCTAAAGGAATGGTTGTGACATGTCCAGTGCAACCGAAGAATCAAGCAATCATTTTCTTGAAAGTGCTTCGTGTACAATCAACTTTTGTGGGTTTCGGTTCATCTTGGAAAACCGAAACAGTGAATTGTTGGTTAGTTTTCGGTTCATATGAATAAATCCAAGTTTCGTCACCTGTAACGATATTGTATACGGATTTTGTAGTGCCTAGGTTGAATTTTTTAGCATTCCCTTACACCAATCAACACGACTTTTTTTGAGCTTCGGTCAAATTATGCGAAATCCATCGGGAACAGATCTTTTTCACAGCTAAATGTTCATGCAAAATCGAAAGTATTGCAGTCTGCGATATGCTAAAGAATGCCTCTATCTCACGGTAAGTCACATACCGATCTTCTTCAATCATTTTGTGCACAGCATCGATGTTTATTTGAATCACAACCGATTTTGGTCGACCTTTACGAGATTCATCATTGACGGACGAACGATCACGAAGAAATTCTGCAAACCAATTGTAAATAGTGTTTTCTGATGGTGCTTCATTACCAAAAGTTGAACGAAGCGAATCTATGCATTGTTGTTGAGTTAGGCCTTTACTAAATTCTTAAAAAATCATCCAACGAAAACCTTCACGAATAATATCATTTTTTTCACAAACTTGTGTTTTTGAAACATATGTAAAATTTTATGAATATAGTAATGACACATTTCAATATTGCCATCTAGTGGTCGTTGATAAAAACATAAAAGGTAACCCTCGTACACATCGGAAAAACAACTTATCGCGTTTCATTTTAATTCAGTTATAGAAAAGCACTTGAAAATCACACAACACACGATATCTTCTATGATGAATAGAAAACCTCTTTGAAGTAGCTAATACCTTGAAAATCGTTTTGTCTGTATTTTGTATAGATTTTTTTATGGTAATTTTTATATTTTACTGATGGATTGGACCTATTTTATAGTTATTAAAAACAACTTTTTTTATTTCCATTGTCCATTTGTATTATACTCTTTGACTTCATAATTTAATTTTAAAGCCTTTGAGTAATTCGAAAAATCACAATGCTCTATAAAATGGCTTCTATTTTTATTCTAGTGTGCATTTTCCTTTGTGATATATTTCATCTTTGAGAGAGAAAGAACGAGTCTGTTTGAGAAAACTTGATCTCAATATATATGAAAAAAACCACTTCAAACACTAAATCTGGATTATAAAAGTAAGACTTTTCAAAAATATCTTATTTAAACATGAAAATGTACATTTACAATATATTACGAAGGTAGGAAAAATGGGGAGGTTTCATTTGATAAACCACTCAAAATTTTAAAAACATATATTAGGTCGTCAAGGATGAAATTTGTAGAAAAAAAGGCAAAGTTGGTTTATAACTTACAAATATAAGGAATTATTTTATTCATCAAAGTATGCATCCATATTGTCTATGCACTTTTGTCATTTAAGCGGCATGTTGTTCAGGTCGGTGATATGAAACCCTGGCGGACGAGAGTCAATGAATTCCTGGAAGGCCAGTTTTACAACATTGTCGGAATTAAACTGTTTTCCTATTAAAAATTTATCCAAATTGCGGGAAAGAAGTGGTAGTCAGTGGGGGCTAGGTCTGGTGAGTATGGAGGATGATGAAGAAATTCCAACTCCAATTCCTGTAGTTTTGCCACAGTCATTTGTGCAGTGTGTGGTCTAGCGTTATCATGCAATAAGAGAGGAGTCGATCTGTTGATCAATCTAGGCTGTTTTTCTTTGAGTTTTTGCATCATTTCGTCCAGTTGATTGCAGTATACTTCTGCTGTGATCGATGAGCCAGGTTTTATGAAATCATAATGGATCACACCTGCGCTAGACCATCAAACACTCACCATCAGCTTCTTTTTCTCATCAGAGCGCTCAGCGAGTCCGTCAAGATAACACTTGACCGACTTTGCTCTGACGAAACAAAACACAGGGCCTTGAAAATAGCGTACAGCTCAGCAGTGTACACACTCGTTATGGAGTGTAGACGGTACTGAAACTGTTGACGTGGGTTCAGGACAATGAACGCACACCCAACCCTGGTTCCGGATTTTGATCCGTCAGTAAAAATGACAGTATCGTCGAACCTAGGGACCAGTGTTCTTTGTAACTCATGTTGGTATTCGATAGGCAACGTAGTATCTTTATCAAACCTAGTTAATGTGAGATTCACAAGCGGACGCGGCAGCGTCCATGGTGGAACAGCACACAAAACGAAACTTGCCATTTCGGGCATATTAAAACCAATATAGCCCAAAATGTCGAAAGTCCTCAGGCCAAAAGGCCTATTGGTTCTTGGTTTTCTGTCATAGCTCTATGTATGCCTATTTTGTAAAATCGGATCATACGCAGGATGATTTGGCTTGGCACTGAGTGCAGCCATATATCGCAAAGATAGAATTTTACGACGAGTGTACAGTGATGGTTCGCCTGCTTCACACAGCAGGCTTGGTATTGGGCTGGTGCGAAATGCACCAGTGGCCAATCTAACCCCAGTGTGATGTACAGTGTCAATAATTCTTATCTCTTGGTGTTTAGCTGACCCATAAGCTAGACATCCATAGTCCAGCTTAGAGCGCACTAGAGAACGATATAAACGCAACATGACAGTGCGGTCTGCACCCCATGTCTTATGACTGAGGACCCGCAACAAATTGAGCAACATTTGGCATTTTTTCTTGACGGACAAAAAATGTGCCCGCCAAGTAAGACGAGTGTCAAACACGAGACCCAGAAATCTGGCAGTATCGGTAAAGGGTAACTGTGCTCCATTTAGTGTGAGTGTAGGATTGGGATGTACACCCCTTTTCATGGTAAAATGGACACACACAGTTTTGCTGGTCGAGAATTTGAAGCCATTTTCGGTTGCCCATGCTTAATCTTTTGGTTAAACTCTATAGTTATATTCAAAAACTCATGGCTTCACTTGTTTATATTTTTTGTTGATCACATGGTATAAAGATTTCTGAAATAATAATGTATTAAACGACTTCTCGCTACATTTCAATTTTTATTATTATTTTTTTTTATTTTTTATAAAAACGAAAATAACTGAACATATCAGAAGAGTTGTGAATCCCATAAAAAATTATAAATCAAGTAAATTGCAAAAATAATCAACAAAAAATCCACTCAGATGATTAAAAAATATTCGAAAATCGAACAAAAACAACCAATATTGAGAGAACAAATGAATGTATAATCTTCCTATAACCATATTATGAACCATAACAAAAACAAAACTCAATTTTCCCCTCGAGATTGAAAAGCGCAACCATTTCGCAACCCTGTTAACTCTAGGAGGGAATGAAGAATGTAAAAATTAAGATATCCAAACCTCATTCCAACTGTAATAGCCCGGGTTTATATACTGGAAAATTAAAAATTTATTAACATTGTTATTATGCCATGAAAAGTTGGATGAAGTTTTTTATTTCTTTAAAGTTTGCAACACTGCTTAATAACATGACTTCTTAAAGGCCTAAAATTACTCCAGTGGTGTACACAGCCTGTAAAAAGAAAGAACTTCCATAAAAACTACAGTAATACATCGGCAAATGAAATTAATTCACATAAGAAGTTGAAAGAAAACATTGTTTTTTGTTTCACATAACTTTTATTTTCACTGACTGCAGTTTCGACTCTCGCCATAGTCAAAGTTGCAATGACTACTTACTTACTTAATCCTGAAGCCTTTCTACCTTGCGGTGTAAGGCTATAGTCGAGTTCCTTATTTTCTGGTGTTGTTCTCCATACTTCTTTCCATCGTGTTCTGTCCTTTGTATATTTTATCTCCTCCCACTTTACGCCACTCTTCGTTGCAGCTTCTTTTGTTTCTTGGTGCCAGGTTTTTCTCGGTCTTCCTGGTCTAACTTTCTTCATTGTTCTTGCTTCATAAACTCTTTTTACTATTATGTCTTCACTCATTCTGTGTATATGTCCCAGCCATCTTAGCTGTCCTTCTTCTATTATAGTCTCTACTGGTTTTAGTATCTAAATACTTCATTTCTTATTCTGTCCAATTTTGTTTTACCTTCGATTTTCCTTAAAAATCTCATTTCGGAGCTTTTTATTTTAGACCTGTGCGTCTCTGTAGTGGTCCAGGATTCTGAGGCGTATGTCAAAATGATACAATGACAAATACCAAATAAACTTGATGTTAGTTGGTATTTCTTTTTTAGTTAAGAACGGTGCTTTGATGCTATTGAACATTATTCCTGCTGCGCCTACTCTTTCCATAATTTCTTCATCCATTTTTCCATCTTCCGCGAAAATTATGCCTAGGTATTTGAATTTTCCAACCTGTTAGCATCGATAAATTGAATTATACATTTACATACGAGGTTTGCCCTTTATATTTCGGGATTTGAGATCAAAAACAATTATTTATCATCAAAAGTGGCTTTATTGTTTTTCAAAATATTCTCCATGAAGATCAATACACTTTTGCATGCGTTTGAACCAATTTTCGAAGCACTTTTTCCACTCCGATTGAGGCTTTTTCCATTGCGATTGTCAAATTATGTGGCATCCAACGCGAATATATGCTGGTCCCACTAATGCCCAAGGATACCTCAATATCGCGAGAAGTCACATGACGATCTTGCAGTATCAGTTCACGCACAGCATCAATGTTTTCCGGAATAACCGATTTTGGACAACCTTCACGAAATTCGTCTTTAAGCGAACTAGGGTCACGATTGAAGCCGGTAAACCATCGATAAACAGTAGTCCTTGATGGTGCTTCATCGCCAAATGTCGAATTAAGTTCATCGATGCACTGTTGTTGGGTTAATTCACGTCGAAAGTTGTAAAAAATAATCGCTCGAAAATGTTCACGATTTAATTCAATTTTTAGCCGAAATTAATTTTTTCAAGTTACTATAAACAACACAAATAGCGCTCGTACGTCAAATCGTTCTCAGTACGTATACCGTCAAAAATGTCAAACTTTACGATAGAAGCGTCTGTTGCCAGATGGCAGCACTAGTTTAGCGCAATCCCGAAATATAAGAGGCAACCCTCCTATACAGATCAAAATTCATTCGGGTTCACCATTCATCATCTTCTCTTATTGATCCAAATATCCCATGTAGAGAATAAGTAGGAAAATAATTTTACAAGTAGTGCATTTAATTCTAAAAGCTCTGTCACTACCAAAGCTTTTCATATTATAAGCTACTTAGAACATCATTTTACATTCACAAGCTTAAAACCTGCAATTTTACTCTTTGATATTACACTATTAAAACAACCAAAATGACATTCTAATTAAAATTACGTGGATTAACGATCAAAATTTTATTTATGCAAAATAAATTATTTTGACGCGATTTTTGCCAAAATTGTGCAAAAAAATTTTTGTCCCTCACCCTGTAGCCCAGATGGTTTAAACTAAAAATATGAAAAAATTCTGAGTAATGTACATTGGTATGAACCGGAATAGTACAACAGGAATTTTTGATCAGATTATTTTTTCGGAAAATAACGCAACCAAAAACACAAGTTTTTGGTTGACGATGTACAAAAGTTATATTTATGTAACACACTATACTAGAAGGCGTATCCTGGTCTAATGGTTAGCCTGCTCGCTTGCTACGCAGCAAACTAGGGTTCGCTCCCGGGCATAGGTAAAAATTTTTGTTTTTTTTTTCCATTTTTATTTTGTTTAAATTATTTTGTCAAAATTATATATTTGCAAATGTTGCATTTAATTTTTAAGAGCGTAAATTTAATAACCAGTTGGAATTGTTGGAATTATATTTTAAGTGTCATGTATACGAAACCAGAAGGACGGAGTATATGACTTAAAACAACCAATGGAAGCCATAGACGCAATTTTCAAAATCTTAATGAACATTGCTTTATGAAAAAAAAAATACTGCACATATTTAGAAACCTAAATAATAGTATTAGGTATTCGAATTAAAATTAACAAAAAAATATTTTAACATAAAATTTGTTTTTAAAGCTTTTAGATTAACAGACGATAAATTATTTTAAAAATATCGTTCATTTTGCCGTGATTACTACAAAGCAAAATTTGTCCTACACACTCAGCATGCCGCCTTCACTTATTATATACCTGCGAAACCCTGAAATGTGTGAAAATTCACACTTCACATCAATTTTTTATCATTGTTTCCTATTACATATAGTTGAATCCTTGTTATTATGTAGTCTTGTGCTAAAACTAAGTTTTAGAAGTAATCGTTTTTTACAATAAAATCATTTGCATATATCTTTTAAACTGGATCATCTATTTTTAGCATACAACAGAATGTATGAATGCTGTTATTTTTATGAAATCACAAACGAGTATTGCAGAGAATAATAACAGTGGCTCCCAATGGGGTACTGTGCTGGAATCACACAGATATCACTAAATATATGATCTGTTGGCACTCCTGCCTCCTGGCTCCTGCTGCTGCTGTCCAATAGCCGCTGCCCAATAGCTTGGCTTACTGTCAATCCAATCATGAAGATTTATTTTAACTCCGATTCGTTTTTCAAATAATGGTATTATTTCAACATTTCAGAACAATGATTTTGATTCATGAAACTTAATTTGAAGGTATTTGACATTAAAAAGATGCTTTCAAAAATTATTGATGTCATGAATTTTGATGAATATTGACAGCATTCAAAGCAAAGATGTTCCTAAATTTTTATTAGAAAAGTCACTCTTATTCATTTCTTACTTATTTGGCATTTTCTTAACAGCATATAAATAAGAAACCTGACCTGAGGTTTAAATTTTTGGATTCTCCGTAGTTTATTTAGTCTAGAAAAAATTTAGGGCTTTAATCGTTTAAAGCGTTTTGAGATTACGAAATTTTTTTAAATAACATAATTTATATTATTTGTGAAAACTGTGAATTAAAAAAAGCACAACTCAAAAATGATTAGAAGTAGCGCCCTGCGGTTAAAATTTTTGGATTCTCCGTAGTTTATTTAGTCTAGAAAAAATTTAGGGCTTTAATCGTTTAAAGCATTTCGTGATTACGAAATTTTTTTAAATAACATAATTTATATTATTTGTGAAAACTGTGAATTAAAAAAAGCGCAACTCAAAAATGGTTAGAAGTAGCGCCCTGCGGTTAAAATTTTTGGATTTTCCGTAGTTTATTTAGTCTAGAAAAAATTTAGAGCTTTAATCGTTTAAAGCATTTTGAGATTACGAAATTTTTTTAAATAACATAATTTATATTATTTGTGAAAACTGTGAATTAAAAAAAGCACAACTCAAAAATGGTTAGAGATAGCGCCCTGCGTTTGGAATTTTTGGATTTCGCCATAGTTTATTTAGTCCAGATAAAATTTGGGGTTTTAATCGTTTAACGCGTTTTGAGATTACGACAATTTTTTTAATAGCATAATCTAAATCATTTGCTAAAGTTCATTGCAAAAAATCACAACTCAAAAACGGTTAGAGAAAACGACCTGAGGTGGTTAGGTGACCTGACAGACAGACAGACGGCAAAATGACGGTATAAGAGTTTTTTGGTCATACTTACAAAACCCTAAAAAGGAAACATTTTCTTCGCGTACCTCAAATTATTGACACAAGTACCCCCCTAGGTAGGGTGACCATTCGTCCCGCATTTTAACATTTTGTCCCGCATTAAGATGCGTCCCGCAAAAGGCAGCATTTTAACATTTTGTCCCGCATTGTCCCGCATTTTAACATTTTGGATTGAGGACCTTTTTTTTGCTCTTCACTTGGATTTGGGATGTGAAGACCTTTTTTTTGCTCTTCACTTGGATTTTGGGAGATGAGGACCTTTTTTTTGCTCTTCACTTCTATTTGGGAGGTGAAGACCTTTTTTTTTGCTCTTCACTTGGATTTGGGAGGTGAGGACCTTTTTTTGCTCTTCACTTCGATTTGGGAGATGACCTTTTTTTTCTGCTCCGTCCCGCATTGCCTTCTTTAGAAAATGGTCACCCTATCCCTGGGGTTCGCGTACCCTATTTTATAATCCACTGGTCTAGATCAGTGTTACTCAACAGGTGGTCCGCTGAAAAATTTTAGTGGTCCGCGAAAATTTTTCGCAGTGTTTTTTGTTATTTTTTACGCACTGTTTTTATGTAAATATTTATATTTTGTTTATTTTCTGTAAACTCTCTGTGATTTTCTACAAATGAAATAAATGTATGTAGTAGCACATTAAACATATTTGTTTTCTTGCAAAAAATGTACCAACAATTATTATTAGTGGTCCGCGTTAGAAAATTATATATTTTACTGGTCCGCCGTGCGTTTTCGGTTGAGAAACAATGGTCTAGATTACAGTTTTTTCCAAAGATATATTATTATGTTTTTGTGTTGATTTTAGTACATTTCTTTTGCTTACTTAACTAATTATACGATTGTATAGAGATGGAAGTATGAGATAGTATTCAAGAGATCCATTTAATATTTTTCCCCTAGCAAGCTTAGTCTATTCAGGTTACGTCTTTCCCTGGACATTATCCTGTCCCATTATAATGGTTTCATTTATTCATCTATCCATCTTGTGCCCTTGTCCTGTGCGTGTCGCGGTTAAAGCATCGTACGCAGACCTGAATGGAAGAGAGAGATACCCGACAGAGTTCCAACCACAATTACAAGCACGGTCAATCCATCTCTTTCCCATCTGACAACCTCTCATTTCTAACTACTGTTATCATGGTGAGACAGGATGAATTAGTGATTATAAATGAATCCTTGCTAATTTTTCAAAGGGTAAAAAATATACTGTGAAATAAGATAAGGAAAATATCTCAGAGGTAATTTTGTTAGTTTACTATTTTTGTATCTATGGCTGTTATTGTCTATCATAGCCCATTTACTAACCTAGACCAGTGATTTCCAACCGATGTGCTGCGACTGCTTACAATGCGATTTTTCGTTTAGGAAATAGAAAATGCTGAAAAAAATTGATTTAAAGAACGCGGATATTGAAGTTTGATAGAATGATTACTAACCAAAACAACCAAGATCGAATCCTGGTTTTATTTGAGGTGCGTTCGGCATAACTGTGCAGTATTAAATCTGTGTCGTGCAAGTTTTTTGTCACGTGATCACTGTGCACACTGTGCAAGAAAGTCAAAGACGAACGCTTTGTTCAGATTGTTCAGTTATTCTTGTTATTCTAACCTTTTTACCGACCGCCAACATATATAATTTTTTATCAGCCTTTAAAATACAACAATTAAAACAGTCCCATTTTTTGTCGGCCAGTGTATATATATTTTTACCTACCGCTAACATATATAGAAGGTATTGTGATCATACCGATTTTGACATTTCGAGATTTCGATGGATCTCCACGAATTGAGGTCCCTGCATAACGTTTTGACTACTTCTAGCATGATATCTGTTTGTCTGTGCAGAGCCGCAGTAAGGAAAACTTGCGCAAAAAAGCCGTGTTTTGGCGCACTTGGAATTTTCTTTTTATATAAATAAATGATAAGCAAAACAAAAAACGTTCTCACCTCCAAAAATCTAAGTGATGAGCAAAAAAAAGGTCCTTACCTCCCAAAATCCAAGTGATGAGCAAAAAAAAGGTCCTCACCTTCGTAATGGCGCCCCTTAGTCAAGCTCGTCAGCGCCCTTTTCCTTAGTACGCCCACGGCCGTCGCCCCTCCACCCCCCCCCTTACTGCGGCTCTGGGTCCGTGTACACGTGCAGAGCAAATTCGGCTAAAAGGATTTTTATGAAACTTTATATTTAAGCTTTTGACATCAATGGCACGAGTTGATCAACTTTTGGTAAAAATCGGGTCCCATTTCTAGGAGAGTTTACTCGTGTCGATTTTAAGATTTTTGCGAATATTTAGCAACAGAAAAATATTTAGAAAAAATTTATTTAACAAAAGTTGCTATAAAAGCAATAACTAACAACTTTTATTTAAGACATTTTTTGATAAAAGTTATTAGTTATTGCATTTATAGCAACTTTTGTTAAATAATTTTTTTCTAAATATTTTTCTGTTGCTAAATATTCGCAAAAATCTTAAAATCCCATTTCTACTCAACCGATTTTGATATCAAGAACTTAAATATGCAGTTTCATAAAAATCCTTTTAGTCGAATTTGCTCTGCACGTGTACACAGACAGACGGCCGGACGGATGGACGGACAGACGGCCGGACAGACAGACCGACAGACATCATGCTAAAAATAGTCAAAACTTTATGTAGGGACCTCAATTTGTGGAGATCCATCGAAATGTCAAAATCGGTATGATCAGAATACCTCCCTTATATATGTTGGCTGTCGGTAAAAAAAATAAAAGAACAAAAGATAATTTGGCAAGCTTACTCTGTCAGTCAAGAAATTTGGCATACCTGAAACAAAAAGTTAAATTAGTATCTTTGAAAAACGAACATATAGGCGGTTTCTTTGGTTTAAGCGGAACTAGATTTTCAAACTAAGTAACTTTTACCGATTGACTGACGCTTTTAATTATTTTGTTAAGGAAAAGCCCACTTTAATATATAAAAAGTTACATAGAGAAAATATAAATTCCATTTAGTTCCGCTTAAAGGTTTGGAATAGCCTGTAGAAAGATATTCAGTCGGATTTTTTATAATGTCACAAATAATATTTGGTTTTGCTTAAACGTTTGGAATAGCATATAAGTAAAAAGATACTTGCATCATAGTAGTAGTCTATTCGCGACTGAAACTAACGTTGGCGGCGCTGCGTACAACAGTTAATGGTTGACGAGAAGCGTATATGTCAGAAGTTTTTTCTTAATATTTATCTGTTCAAACAATATTTCGGCAAAAATGCACTGTATTTAAGTCACTATATTTAAAAATACGTCTTAATTCACATAAACTGCAGCACAACACACTAAAAATATTATCCAAATATACGCTTCTTTTAATTTACCCAGTCACCACCAGATATCTCACTGTTATTTGCAGTCGCAAATAGCCAAAGATTATCTTGTGATAAAAAAGCCAGTTATTAATAAATTAAGTGTATGGTTAGTTCATTAATCAGGGATGCATGGTGCGATCTAAATAGGAACAACAGCTATTATATTAACGTTGAGTTTAATATAATTTACACAGTATATAAATACAGTGGCAGAGCAGAGGCAACACTTTATAATTAGGTGTTGTTTATGCATCTTACGGGAATTACATTCAACAGAATCAACGCTCTGTTTGCTCTGTTACCAGCAACAGCGCGCGCTATTCAACCAAACACTAACTTGTTTAAGATACACAATGATCCTTCGAGGAATTTAACAATAGTTAATTTCAAACTATGATTTATACACGCAGATGCAACACAGCATTATAACACACTTGTTTTTACAAAATTATAATAATAGGTTCTCGAGTAGGAGTAAATCGGTTAAAACCGATTTACTGCAAAATATACTGCTATAGTTGGCATCCAGTAAGATCAAATCTACAATAAATGGACAATAACTGCTCTATAGCTGTTGTTCAAGGCGAAGAGGTGATAACGCACAGTCTACCAACAACCACAAGCGTATTCCAAGCAGAAGCGGTAGCAATTCAGAAGGCGCTCGAAATGGCATCAGTAACCACCTACAGCAACATAGCCGTATGCACCGATTCTCTAAGCGTACTGCAAGCTCTCGACAATAGCTACTCAAAGGACACGAGGATCCAACGAATCCAGGACCAGATACAACAGATGATTGAACAAAGAAAATCAGTACAACTCATCTGGGTGCCTGCCCACGCAGGCATCGAGGGAAACGAACGTGCGAATTCTGCAGCCCGAGTACCCAACAGCAGCCAGGATGAAATATGCCATATTGCCCCAAACAAGACGTACTTAAGACAGACCATCAAGACAAGACTCGACCGGACTGAACAAGTGGCGCGAGACTATGAACAATAAACTTAGAACAGTCAAAGAAGACATACACAACTGGACCTCAGGTACCAATAGACGTGAACAAATAATCATGACAAGACTTAGAATCGGACACACCAGACTTACTCACGAACACCTCATGAACAGACTAGAAAACAAAATTTGCGAGACATGTGACGAACAACTGACTGTTAACCACATATTAACTGACTGTTAACTATACACTGACACACGTACTAACTACAACCTACCACAGGACATTAAAGACATACTAAAACCCGACCCAGCAATGACCAACAATGTTTTGCAATTCTTACAATCCATTGATATTTTTAATCAAATAAAGTTAGAATGTAAATACATGTAAATACTAAAACAATTGTAAGATAGTAACAAAGACACCAATAGCCAAGTAGCTGACGTGTCTATAAATAAATAAATTAAAAAAAAAAAAAAAAGATCAAATCTATCTTCCAAAAGCTATCTTCCAACTCGATAATTTGCGAGAAAAGCCTGGCAATTTACAGGTCTTCTGAATACAAGTTGTTTCCTCAATCGTATTTGGATAGTTCATGATGAAATTTCCAAATTTCGATCTTCTTCGAAATTACGAAAATGAAGAGATTGATGAAAAGAGAAAAAAGTTAAGGACTACTGACGATCGCATAGAAAAATTTGGGTAAGAAATCAATCATTTCAAGCGCTTGGGGCTCGTGGGTATTAAACCAGGTTTTTTTATGTAGGCCTGTTCGCTGATGGCGCTCTATAGCGTAATTAACCCCTTAACGCACGTTTTTTTTTCGATACAACGGTAAAAAAACATTTTTTTTATTATTGATAATTAATATATAGATCTATGTCAATGCAAAAACATTATTTTTGATAGTCAAAATGAATATAGATTATTTTTTATTCAAGACTAATATATATGTATACATGAATATTATAATAAGGAAATCAAAATGATTAATTTTGTATTAATGTTTACCCGAGTTACGCTCGGGCATGTGCGTTAAGGGGTTAATAGAGTTTTTAGCTATATCCAAAAACCCAGTGATGTTTCAATACAGCGTGCATCTTCATATAATGGCGCAGCTCGTACATCTTCCAGCCACATTTTGATTTTTATCCATATAAAAGACTTGCATGGATTTAGAAAACTCTAAAGTTGGTTTTACACAGTTCAATTAATTGATCAACAAATTGATCAAGTTTTTTTTGTCAATTAATTGAAAAATTTATTGGTAACCTTGGAAACAAGAGCACCACTTTACACA
Source organism: Liopterus haemorrhoidalis (assembly GCA_963971575.1). NCBI lineage: Eukaryota > Metazoa > Arthropoda > Insecta > Coleoptera > Dytiscidae > Liopterus > Liopterus haemorrhoidalis. The sequence goes on from OZ020615.1 coordinate 2,468,141, forward strand.
CATCAATTTATTTATCAATTTTTTTGAAAACTTATACATTACTAACTGTAAAATATGTTGACATATTTATCAAAATGAAAATATTGAAAAAATCTTTACAAAGTTACGAGCTGTAAACAAAAACAAAAGAAATAACCTAGATGATGGTAAATTAGAACGTTCGAGGTTATGTCAAATTTGAAAACGAAACACAAAATATATATTTGGAGATTATGCTACAACTAAACATTGGCAATATCTTAACAGATAAAAATATACCTAGAATTCCCTAAAAAATTGATGAAAAATAGAACTTGTTCTATTTTCAAAATAAATTGATCAATTTTTTCGTCAATTAATTGACGAAATTTGTACACTTTACACACATCAATTAATTGAATGTCAACTTTTGCAATTAATTGATCATTAATTGAATCGTGTAAAACCCACTTTATATGGGTAACTATTGGCAAAATTTTATTTTAACAATGAGTTTTTTCTTTTTCTTTTTATTTGTTGACTTTAGCAGCATTGGCTATTAGCCAGATATAAATAAATACATTACAGGTTTTTAAAATTACATTTATAATTTGATATTTTCTGTTTTAATATAGTTAATAATTTTATAAATATCTAGAGAGTTAGTAGCAAGAAGCGTCTGAATATTGGTAGGTAAGGATATTTTTTGGAAAACTAAATTTTGTATGAATAAGTTACGATTGCGAAAATGAATTGGGCATTTAAACTATAAATGGTTCGAAGCGCTGACAGACAAATTATCATACGGACAGAAAGGAGACGAAACCATATTAATTCTATGCAGATGATATGGAGAGAAGTTGTGATTAAATCTAAGCCGGATAAAAGTGGATATGAAATATCTGCTTTGTTGAGAAGAAAACCAACGCTTTCTAGGAAGAAGAGGTGCAATTTAACCATAGTATGATCCTTTGAAATGTAGGGAATCTATTTATTCTTGTTGCCATTGGTTGTATATGGAAGATTTGAAGATTAACATAATCACATTACTGTTTAGAGGAATATTTAAGAGGGAGCCATTTGCAACTGCTTCTTTGGCTAGAAGATCGACTTCGATGTTGTACTCAAAATCTGAGTGGCCTTTAATCCAGCATATTTTAATAATTTTACCACTGATCGTGAGATCGTTTAGACCTTTAATAATATCATAAATTAGTGATTAAGTCTTTTTTTCAAATCCAGGGCAACTTAATTCTGTCGATTCTGTCGACATTTTCATCGGTTCTTGAAGATGAAGGCCTTCCGCTGCGTGATTCATCTTCAATCAACTCTATTCCTTCTGAAAATGCCTTAAACCACCAAAAAACCTGGGTCCTTGACAAAACACTGTCTCCGTAGGCCTGCTGAAGTTTTGCAAAAGTTTCCGTTGCACTGTGCCCAAGTCTGAAGAAAAATCTGATAGCACACCGTTGCTCGAAATAAATGTCATTTTTAGAACGCACTATAAACCAGGGATGGGGAGTCGGAGTCGGAGTCGGGAGTCGAGGAGTCGAAGCTTTTTGGAGGAGTCGGAGTCGGGAGTCGGAAAAAGTTATCGACTCCCGACTCTTTGACTACATATTTATCAAGGATGAGAACAATCCGAAAGCGAAAGCAAAATACCATACTACCAGAATTTGTTAAAGAATGGGAACAGAAACGACATTTTTTCTCTGTGCATGAACGAAAATGAAATTAAATATATTCAATTCCGGTTTCCTTCATGCTTTTCAGTTAAAAATTTAGTTTAATTTTTAGTAATATCTAATTTTTCTTTTTTTGTATACTTTGTTTATTATGTTAAAACGAAACTAAACTGGATTTTTATTTTCTCAAGTTGTAACGGGCTTTGTGATTATTTTATGTTTCATGTTGGCAGCTAAAATCTATATGTCAAAAGAAAAAAGTGACATGTTATGAAAAATAAAGTACAGTCTGTTCCAAAAGATTAAGCGGAACTAACTGAAATTTTCATTTTTGTAAGTTGTCATTAGCTATTTTTTTATATATTGAAGTTGGCTTTTCCTGAAAAAATTGATCAAAAGCTTCAATCAAACGGTAAAAGTAACTAGTATTGAAAATGTAGTTCCGCCTAAACCAAAGGAACAGACTTTATATTAAATATAAAACAATTTTTTTTTAAACTAATGTATTTGAAAATTTGTATTAAAAATGACTCAATAGTCAAGATGAAATGAAAATGACATTTTATAAAAACAGCTCGGCCCAACCCAAGATATTTAATGTAAGTATAGTCTGTTTCTTTGGTTTAAGCGTAATTAGATATCGAAATCTACTAACTTTTAAGGATTGAATGAAGCTTTGTATCATTTTGTTTAACAAAAGCCCACTTTGATAGTTAAAAAGTAAACTCGTGATAATTTGAGAAAATAAAAATTCCATTTAGTTCCGCTTAAACATTTGGAATAGACTTTACAATTTACCAGTGAAAGGAGTCGGGAGTCGGAGTCGGAGTCGGAGTCGATTTTCAAAAATACCGACTCCTGAGTCGAGAGTCGGGAGTCGATAATTTTTCTGTCGACTCCCCATCCCTGCTATAAACAACTGTTTTACGAAAAAAATCGCTACGAACAACAAAATTACTCGAGCGAGTTCAAACTCGTATTGAAGGCGTTTATATTTACCTGCCGCCCCTCGAGTCCCGCGTCCCAAATGTTGCCAGATCAAACGCTATGTTGCCAGTCCGGTTACTTAATTTATACACATTATATATTTTTTTATTTCATAATCGATTAATCGATTATTTTCTACCAATTTAATCGAAAATCGATTATAATATTTATATTAATCAAATGATGAATTAATAGATTAATTAATTTTTATTGTCATATCCAGCCCAAATGTCATAATTTTCAAAAAAATCTTTTTTAACGTTACTTGATTTGATTCTTTTATATAAATTTTTATTTGCATATTTCTTATTTTGAAAATATTTTAAATTTGAATATTCCTTTTTAGTAGGGCAAGAATTGAATACATGAAATCTTTTTTTTTTTTTCTTTTCTGAATTGGTCTCCCTAAAGTGAAACATTTACAAAGCTTCTACTTCTATTTCCATTCAATCATAAACTCAAATATAAGAAATTTTTGTACAATTTTTTTTCATTCAATTCTATATTCAAATAAAGGTATTCCGTAGAGAATTTCCAGAAAAACTGCATCATTATAAAAGAAAAATAAAAAGTTGAATTTCCTTAAAAAATTGAAACAGTCTAAAAAATATCAAAACTGTCGACAATTTAGTTGATAGCTCCATATTATTATGCTTGAATAATTATGTGATATCACAAAAGCAAGGGCGGTTTTTAAGGGCAAATTTTTAAGGGAAAATGGGCAATGTTCCCCCGTGAAAAATGTTTCTTTTTATATTTTTAAATCTTCATATTTTTAAATTTTATTCAATAAAAAATTATGTAACGTAGAATTCTACGTCTATGTGAAAATATAAGTAATAAGAAAATGCATGCTACGGTTCCCAATCAGACGTAGATGGACTTAGGGCCGCTTTTACAAACCTCGGATACGGAGCGGTATAACTATCTAAGGTATAAATTTATTTCAACGTTCGATTTTACAATAAAGTCTGTTCCAAACAGTTAGGCGGAACTAGATTTTGCAATCTAGTTACTTTCATCGTTTAAATCATGCTTTTCAGCCGTTTTGTTTAAGCTTTGTAAATCATACTTGCAACAAACATTTTTTGGTTAAGGTTAATATCATTTTAAAATGTCATTATCTTTATATTTTGATTTTTTGTGTCATTCTTAATACAAATATCCCATTTATTTATTTTTTTGTCATTAAAATATGTAAGAAAAATATTGTTTCATTGTTGGAATTTTAAATTTTGACATCCCAACGTGAAAAATGAAATAACCCAAGCAAGGTCCCTTTTCGTGACAACCTAAAAGAACGAAATTCCCATTTAGTTCCACCTAACCGTTTGAAACAGACTGTACATTTTTTATTCTTAGATACAGTCTGTTCCAAGCGGAACTAAATGGGAATTTAGTTCTTTTAGGTTGTCACGAGAAGGGACCTTGCTTGGGTTATTTCATTTTTCACGTTGGGATGTCAAAATTTAAAATTGCAACAATGAAACCATGGAAACGAATGACATATGTCAAAATTAAATATTTTTTTTAGATATTTTAATGACAAAAAAATAAATAAATGGGAAATTTGTATTAAGAATGACACAAAAAATCAAAATATAAAGAAAATGACATTTTAAAATGATATTAACCTTAACCAAAAAATTTTTATTGTAAGTATGATTTACAAAGCTTAAACAAAACGGCCGAAAGGCACGATTTAAACGATGAAAGTAACTAGATTGCAAAATCTAGTTCCGCTTAACCGTTTGGAACAGACTGTAGCTATCCATGGTTTTATTGTAAATAAAATAAAGTTGGTATTGTTTGACACATAAACTGACATATTAGAAATGTCATATTTTAAATTGACATTACTATTAACAATGAATAGATCGAAATGGAGGGCTTATGTGAGTGAGGCCAAAAGTCAACCTGATTGGTAGTGCCCAAAGAAGAAGAAGAAGAAGAAGAAGAGTTACTATTACAACACATTTGACCCTGTTTGTAGAAATATTGGGAGATATCGAAATATTCGACTCAAATAATTAATTCTTTTATTGTGCTATATCTACCGCGTTAGTGTCAACCTCCCGTGTGCAAATATTCATAAAATCGCCCTCTAATAGAATCGAGCCCAAATACCGCCCATGTGTAAATTTTCACAAGATCTCCCTCTACTAGTAGAATTCATATTATAATAATTAATATTTCAACCAATATTATTACAGTTGTGGACTACCAATATTGTAACAATAATTTAAATAATCTTTCAAGAGGAAAATTTCACTGATTAATAACAGGAGTTTTTTTTTTTTCAGTGTATAACAACATTAAGAACCAGTTCGCATTTTGATAAATATATAAATAAATAACAACCGGTTCATTCGAATTGGCTCCAGCCCAATACTGCATATACACATATATAAAAACTGGCATTATGTGTACATAGTGTGAAAGGGATGATAGTGGCCAGTTAGATTCGAAGCGCTCAAAGTGCTAGGAGCATATTCCAGCGGTAATCGGCTGCTACTGTTCATTGCTACGCTTTTAAAAAATAACTAAAATAAATCAAAACTGCTAAACAAATACTTGGATAACGAGGGTTTACGTACTATTATTATTTCGTATGACAATGTCTTGGTTTTAGAGATTTTAAGGTCGCGACTAGCGTCCTCTGGCATGACCTACCGATTACTTCTTACAGTAGCTGAGAGCACCGTGCCCTGTGAAACATACCCCATATTTCCGAAATTAATTCAGAGATACAGGCACTCATTGTAAAGAATCTGAACCTACGGTTGCAACAGCAAAGTTTTTTTTTTAAATCGTTTTGCCCATACTAGGTCGATCTCATAATTCCATACTTTCAAAGCAAGTGAGCTAACCACTACGCTGCTGCAACCACCATTATATAACTGTAATAAAAATTCAAATAAAACGTTATAATGTGACATTTATCATATGTCAATTTAATTTTTTTACCGTTGCTGGGTAATAAATACTTATTCGCTAATCAGAGCAAGGGAATAACTTATACTGCCCTTTATCTGAAGTGTCGTTGGCCAGATAATGGTTGGTTTATATACGGAACAAGAATAAGGAATAGGAAATAAGAATAGTACACAAGATGTTAAAACATGGCTCCGTATATCGGTTTATGTAGGAATGAAATTTAACTTAAACATAAGAAAAGTTGGTAACATTTAACATTTTATTCTTATTCCAAGAATAAGAGACGATAAGCATGCGCACAATGGTCAAAATGTCGTCCGTAATAAAATTTGTCTAACAGATGTTTTTCTGTTGTGATCAGAAGGTTGGAAAAAACAATATAATGTGTGAAACACAAGCAAATAAATTTACAAAATCTACTAAATCCATATTACTGAAAACGAAATTTTTTTAAAGGTTATATTAAACACAACAACCTGTCAAACGACAACCGTTAAACACAGGCCAACGCAAGTACGCAGACGTAGCGACGAAATGTTATGTCCGATATAAACGGTTTCATATTTTTTATTCTTGTGTACTATTCTTATTTTCCATTCCATATTCTTGTTCCGTACATAAACCAACCATAAGATATTCTAGTGTTTATTCCTATGTTTATCCTATCCGATCTTTATCTGAGCATTGTAAAAGCGATTTTTTGACTTTATACCGGGAATAGCGTTATCCGAGCTTTATCCAATGATTGTTAAAGCGGCCCTTAATCGATTAATTTGCTGTTGAATTCTGGAACTTGCTCTATGTTACCTCCTCAAATAGATACGTATATATTTCCGGATTTTTTTTTTCGTTTTTTTTTTAAATACATTCTTCTGTGGCCATTTTAGAACAATAAGCATATCAATATATTTCACGTAGTATGTATAAAAGACAAACAAAACATTTAGCAATAAAAATTTTATGTACGTTGAGCAAACGTATAACAAATCTATGCACGAACAAATATGACATGTTGAAGTTGTTTTCAACCACACTCGCATGTGGCACCATCTGTTCTTTGCTCGATGCTTCCATTCTCAATAACATTTATTATATGCACTCCGTCAAGGCGAAAACATCCTTTACACGTTCCCAGATTCAGCTCTAGTACACTCCAACAATAGAATAAAATCATAGGTAAAGATAATAACGTTTAAAACTACGTACATAACAGGGCTGGATTAAGCTTCAGGGGGGACCTGGGCGGTTTATGTAAGGGGGACCCACATTTTTAATATAACGTATGTCTCTAAAATAGATTTTCACCAAACTATACCCAGCAAACATTCAACCATCGGCCGAATGCCGGTAAACTGCTTTTTCTGCTGGTAAAGTGCTGGCACTAAAAGTTTGTGCAACGCCAGTATTAATAATGTACTTCACATTTGTATTTCGCACTCCTCCTATACGAAGTACTTTACCAGCATTTTATGAGCACTCCTTATTTTTCATAATACCCAGCAAACATTCAACCATCGGCCGAATGCCGGCAAACTGCTTTTTCTGTTGGTAAATTGCTGGCATCAAAAGTTTGTGCATCGCCAGTATTAATAATGTACTTCACATTTGCATTTCGCACTCCTCCTATACGAAGTACTTTACCAGCATTTTATGAGCACTCCTTATTTTCGATAATATGTTACATTTTAATTTTGTTTCACCATCGTTGAATAAATTTATTCAACGAATAAAGTTGACAATATCGCATCATTCTATTGACAGCAACGTTAATTTCTTTTATAGTTTAAAACCGATGCGATATTGTCAACTTTATTTGTTAAATAAATTTATTCAACGATGGTGAAATGGCCAAATGAGTATTTATTTTGCACCTAACCATTAATTTATTTTAATAATGGGTAAGAATAAGGTAAATATACATATGTTACATTTGAAATATTAAAGAGTGGGTATAATATAAGCACTGGTCCGTCAAAAATAAATCTTGCAACTAATGCGATTATTTTGCACTTTACCGCTGCTGGGCCGGCAATTGATAAATCAATGAGCCAGCTAACGGCCACGGGGACACCGGGGTACTGGCCCATTACTTTCAATGCCGGGGAGTATGTGCTTCAACAGTACTGGCCCGGATAAAAATGTTTGCTGGGTAAAATGAGTTTTTATAGTTTTTACTTTCTTATACACTGAATTAATGAAGATTTACACGATGATTTGGTTAAAAATAGTGAACTTTTTACTTTTTTTAAATAAAAATATTAACACTAAAATTTTAAGTAAACTGAGAATGAATTTTTACACATGAATTTTTTTGCTGTGTATGATTTTCATACGGTAAATTTTTAATGTGCGTAATTTTATCATTACTGCTTACTTTAAGTGTTTATTCCGTTAAGTTTTGCGTGTATTTCATCCTTCATAATCCTCAAAATTATCTGTTAATAGTAACTAATGATTAACGAGTTCTCGAAATCTGTTTCATATAGAATTATCTTATAATCTTGTGAATTAATGGTAATACGTAACATAACAAAACATAACGTACCAGTATCGAGTACTACCTTATTTCCGGAATTGGATTTTACGTCTGGTACCTTTACGTTTCCGGTTAACTGTGGTGTGGAACGGAAATACCGCTCTCTAATACCGTGAATATATGCTGGCTCTTCTGTTTTCGCTTCTCTGCTTCATATGAAGATATGAAAGGTTTGTAATACCTTGTAAATTTCACGTTTGAAGGTAGGAAAACCGAGAAGGTATTATGTTCAGCGTATTAAAAATAATATATCAAACACCCCACAAACAACGCACTCGCCGTTTTGTATAGTAAGGGAAACGAATGATAATCTACACGCATATTCACAGTGGCATTATTTTATTCATTACGGATTTAACCCTTTCGTTACGTTATGTATTTCATATTACGTGCTCGTCGTACGACAGATTTGTAGACTGTGTTTCGTTGTTTGGCATTAGCGTATACGTACGCTTCTCGTACGTAGTACAACAAGGAAGAGTTCATATATACGAGGGCATATTGAAAACTAATGCCTCCATGGCCATAACTTTTATAAAGACGGGCCAGACCGTGTCAAAAGTGGTTTTCCATTTACCTTAAGTATCTGTACATAAGTCCTCCTAGCGGAGATTCTCAGCAACATCGCGTTTGCGCATGACAAATCTAAACATGGCGGCCAGCATGGATGTGCGGTTAAAACAACGAACATTGAATTTCTTAATGCGGAGGGTGTAGCGCCCATTGATATCCATCGAAGGTTAAGTGCCGTCTACCGTGAGGCGTGTGTTGATGTGAGTACTGTTAGGAGGTGGGTAAGGACTGTTAAAGACCCAAGTCCTGCTGAAACGGAAGTCTATGGTCGGTGTCAGTGTCTGTCTTGGGTTTCATGACGTTTTACCTCATCCACCTTATAGCCCAGATCTTGCACCTTGTGACTTTTTCCTCTTTCCAAAGCTTAAGGAACATCTCAAGGGCAAGCGTTTCTCTTCGGATGCAGAGGTGATAGCGGAGGTACGGAAATGATGCTGTGGGAAGTCTTCAGACTTTTTCCGTGACGGACTTTAAAAACTCGTACCACGTTGGCGTAAATGTATTACTGTCAATGGCGATTATGTGGAAAAGTGAATATATCAGTGCATAGAGGACAGTTTATACTATTATTTCACATTTATATGTAAACCATATATCAATTACTAATAAAGTTATAGCCATGGAGGCATATTGTATTTCCTAGTATTTCAAATATTTCCCTAGTATTTCAAATACTGTACTAAAATTCATTATTTGAAATACTTTTTAAAAGTATTTGATATTTCAAATACATTTTATCAGTGATGACTAATGGTATTTGTTATTTCAAATACTTGATCGGTATTTGGTATTTGAAATACTTTTACTGAACATTTGGCACAGCTCTGGTTATCATTTACTAAATACCTACAAAACCCTGAAATAAATAAAAATTCACACGTTCCTATTTTTCATCGCGAAGCGTGTAGTCAAAAAGGTTAAAAGCCCTGCTTTATTAGTATTTCTAATTTGTTTGAGTAATATTTATACAAAATTAAGTTAAAATATTCATCCTCATATAATTTTCATTAACAAAACTTAATTACCATATTAATGAACATCAAAACTTTATTAATAAATTAATAATTCACTGATCTTATGTGTATTTTGGGTTTCACATCATGTTTCATTTATCAATGTATGAATATGACAATCATGTATTTACATTTGTCAAACATTTATTGATTGGAAAAATATGGTCATTAATAATACGACAACAGTATTTTTAACTTTTGAAATATACAATTCTATTAATACACAAAATATGTAAATATATATACATAAAAATGAAACGGAAATATTGTTCGAACATCACGCAAAAATTACTGGTCCGAATTTTATCATTTTTGATCATATTTTCGGACAAGAAAAAAATTAAAATGTATAGTATATTTTCGGAAGGCGGGAGTATTTATTTTGACATGATTACATTCAACTTTTGTTGGATCGCAAAATTTTTGAAAATTGATACTTCACATCAATTTTTTCTAGCCCATCTGCATTACATGTTTATGCATTAGAAGTATTAAAATAATTCTTAGAAAACAATCAGTGCTGTATTTTTCCCTCTGTTTGGTAGTTGTTTTTGAATATAACATAAACAAAGCAATTAGTTCCCATGGGAATTACATGGAAACAAATATTATTTCACCACCGTACTTAATCTAGGATTGCTCATCAGTCAACATGGCTGCTATTTGCATTTTAACCGCTGTCCACTTCTATGTTCCATTGCAATACAAACATTTAGACAGCACTGGCCCTACGTAAATTTATTTAGATATAATTGCTACATTAGTTGCTATTTGTCATTCAAATTTGAAATTCATATTCCTCTGATATCTCATTTGTTAGAAAATTGATCGCTGCCGGATTGTCAAAAAGAAAAACTCAGAAATAAAAAAAAAAAAAATAAATAAATAAAGGAGACATCAAAATAAGGCTGTTTATGTTCAACTTCATAGTCAAGAGCATAATGATGAATGCCGTTGAAATATGGAAGTGGGAAGACCAAGAAAAAATAGAATGAATGCAAAATAAATACATCAAATGGATGTTGAGCCTAGACAAATGTACACCAGAGTATATTTTATTTTAGGAAGTGAAATTAGACAACATCAGAAAAGAAGCTACAAAAAGAGCCATTAAATTCGAAGAGCCATCCAGGCCAAAGTCATCACCAGCATAAAGCAAACATTCAACAGAAACACCGTAATCCAAAAAAGTCCAGGATAATCTACACGACTCCACACCAGAAGGGAAAGAAGTCACAATCTCATAGGTTCCGTCGCACCAAAACATCCCAGGATATGAGAGAGCAGACATAGCGGCAAAAGAAGCAATACACGAAGAAATCTACCCCTATCCACCTCAAACATACGACACAAAAAACCAATACAAAAACCAAACAAAAGAAACATGGTACAACACTCGCATCCACATACACAGAAGTAAACCCCAAAACAACATTACCAGAAGAGAACAGATAGCATTAACCAGGATAAGAATCGGGCACACTCTATTAACCCGCAAACACCTTTTCCAACGAGAAGACCCCCCAAACTGCCAGGCCTGCAACACCAGACTAACAGTAAGGCACATTATTATAAAATGCCCTCAATATCACATGGAAAGAAGCTCCAACCAACTACCAACAGACCCAGATGAAATTCTGTCAAACCAAAATGAAAGCAAGATCATCAAATTCCTAAAAGAAGTCAATTTATTTGATAAAATCTAACATATATACCATATTCATAAAATATAACCACCAATGTATCACAAATAATTGTAAAACATATAAATGTAACTAAACAATGCACAATATCAAATGTAAAATAATGTAAACCAATGTCTCGAGGTGCTAATAACCAAATTGTTGGAGCACCCATAAATAAACCTAATAAAAAAAAATCGAAGAGAAGATAATAAGAAATCCAGAAAAAAAAAACTTGTATCAGTGCTGGACAGAAATAGAGAGAAAAGAGATATAAGGAAAGATGCAATCCAGATGGAAATCAGAAAAAAGGAAAAGATTTGAGTATAATTATTAACTAAGGAAATATCAAGAGAAAGGCCGGAAGGACAAGATGTGACAATAGAAATAACAGATAGAATGAGGGACATCCAAAAACAAGAAGTGAGAGGTTAAAAAATTCGAAGTATAACAGCAAATATAAGAAAACTTGGACAACGCAAATACCCGAGTACTTCCAAATCCAAAGAAATGGATTTTAAAAAAAGGTAATAGCCAGATTTAGGTGCGAAAATGAGGAAAGAGAAAATGAGTACTGGAGACCAGATGAACAAAGAATATGCAGAATGTGTGGAAAGAAAAGAGATACCTTGGAGCATATAATGAAGAATTGTGGAGAAATTAAATTTAAAGAAGGAACAAGAGAAGGCGAGTTGTGTGAATCAGGGCAAGGATGGAAATGTATGGAGGACGTCTTAGAGAGAAGAGAAGATTTGAGACGAAGATTCAACATTTAAAATACGTATTTGAAATAAATTAAATTGTATGTAAATAATATGTAGATTTTAACCGAAAGGTATAAATAAAATAACTATCTATGAATATTTAAAAAAAAAAAACTTTTTAAGTTACAAGGTTTTATTATAAAATATGTGACTAAGAAGAAATTTCTATATTTCATGTAGTTAACTTTAATTTTGCTGTTCATACTGTATGTCTGTTAGTATTCCCAAAAGTATAGATGTAATTTTATTAAATTATTCAAAATTCTGACATCACCGCCTGAGTAATATTTCCGCAATTTGAATGAGTAAATTGCTCGAAATTCGCACTGAAATACCGGTTAAAAATTATTTAAAATTTAGATCAACGAACTATTATGTATTCAACAATACGGTAGTTGAACAAAGAACACTAGGCAATGAAACTGTGAATGGGAGTAAAACAGTAGTTCCAAATCTTTTCAAGTTTGTTCTGGTGAATTGGTAATATTTCAATAACATTACCAATTCATCAGAGATAATTTACACAGCAAATTATAACAATAAGTCGATTACGACTCGTTAAACATACACTGGCGAGTAAAAAAATTAAGCTATAAAAATGGGAAACGGCGCTTGGAACAATTGGGCTTAGTTTTGTTCTCCGATGAAAGCAGCATGTGCTTACATGCCAGCGACAGAAAAGGACGATTCTAGAGAAGACCTGGGGTGACCTGGTTTCGTCATGCTGAATCATCGAATAATCCAGCTACAGCGGAGAAAAAATATACGCCATCAGGCTTGCTCGTCATTTATTTATATTTTGAGGCAGAAATCTGCTTGCTTCAGCTCTTTGAAACACCTCTTTGTTCGAGACTTTATCAACCCATTTCACTTATACATGCGTCGATAACACCAAGACTCGAAGGCTGTTGCCATTCTGTGTACGCAAAAAAATGGACGTAATACTCCTCCTGAGTGTACTCAGATTGAAAATATACTCACAAATCCTGGGATCAGGATACCAAGGCACACTTTGGACTGTAGCGCTAATATGAGAGCTAGATCTGAAAAAATTGATGTGAAGTGTGAATTTTCACACATTTCAGGGTTTCGCAGGTATTTAGTAACTGTATGATGATTATTTGGGATGCCAAAAAAAATTTGTCCAAATATTTTTTTATGAATTTTAATTCGAATGCCTAATACCATTATTTAAGTTTCTAAATATGTGCAGTATTTTTTTTTATATAGCAAGCTTCATTAAGATTTTGAAAATTGCGCCTATGGTTTTCATTGGTTGCTTAAATCATTAGCCCCGCCCTCTGATTTCGTATACATTCAAACAGAATTAAATTATAATTTCAACACTTCCCACTGGTAATTAAATTTACGTTACCATTTAACATTTACCAAAATATAACTAGAATTGTGACAAAATAATTTAAATTAAATAAAAATGCAAAAAAAAAAAAAAACAAAAAAAATAAAAATTGATGGGATTCGAACACTAGTTTCTTCGGTAGTTAGAGCTCACTTACCAAGAACGCTACCACTGTACTACAAAGGATCACTCGTTCATAGTGTTAAATAGCGGATTAAATATATTACATATTTTAGTTAAAAACACAAAAAATGCGTTATTTTCCGAAAACATAATCTGATCAAAGATTCCTGTTGTACTATTCCAGTTCACACCAATGTACATTACTGAGAATTTTTTCATATTTTTAGTTTAAACCATCTGGGCTACAGGGTGTGGGACAAAATTTTTTTTGCACAATTTTGGCAAAAATCGCCTCAAAACAATTTATTTTGCAAAAATAAAATTTTGATCGTTAATCCACGTACCAAGGGCTTTCATTTGATACCCTACACAGAATTGTAAAAAAATATATTTTTTTTTCGATGAGCATATATTTGTTTATATTTTTAGGGGGATATGTTTTTTAGATGTTTTAGTATTTTTCCTATATGTGGGTCAAAGAGTTGTATAAGCATGCCAAATTTCAACTCTCTAGGTTTAGCCGTTTGGCTACAATTTTTACCGAACAGACAGACAGACAGACAGACAGACAGACAGACAGACAGACGACAAAATGACGGTATAAGGGTTTTTTGGTCATACCTACAAAACCCTAAAAACTGCTTTAAAATGAAGAAAGTGAGGTTGTCATTTTTTCTGCTTGCCAGTGTATTTTGCGTCTTCTTCCTGACGAATTTACAACCTTACCAGAACTTTACCAAATGGTTATTTTTCGTGACACATTAGTGTACCACATCTGGTTGAGAACCACTCATTGTTCAGTGATATATGTTACATGAAATTCCTGAATTAATAGCGATAACTGTAATAGTTTAATAGTAATTATCGTGGTGCCCTAGTGTAGCATGCACATAACAGAACGTTGTCTAAACATTTGTCTAATTAGAGCGTTTCATAGCTTTGTTTGCAGTAGACAACTGCACCCGTTTATATACACAGTTGTTTGATCTGATATGGTGAAAGCAAATTTTATCAATACCTCTCTTGCAAAAAATAGACAATTACTCAAATTTTTAAGGATTTTTTATGTCGAGCAGATTCTTTCTAAAAACTTTACTTCCTAAAAAAACATGAAAACCCTTCAAGGTCTAAGGCAGGGGCTCCCAACGGGATCGATATCGATCCCCTGAGGGTCACACGGCTTGAAGGTGAGGTCGATAGTTCCTTTTCCGATTTCAATAACAGGAATAGTATTGTTTATTAACATTTAAATATTAGATGTATATTCAAATCTATACTAAACATTAGAGGCACAAAAATATAGTTCTTACAAGTTTCTTCTGAACAACAGCTGAACAACAACTGTCAAAAATTATTGGAATGGTTGAAACATTGTCGGAGCGTATTATAGAAATTAATCCCAATCTTGAACGTAGCCTTACAATTCGCCGAACGATAAACAATGCAATTCGTTGCAACAAAGAAATGTATGAAGAGAAAAGGTCAAAGAAGAAAAATGTGCAAACATCGATATTGCATTTTTAGAGAATAAAAAATGAATTACGAAAAACTATTTCTAATAAAGACATTTGAAGTTATTAATCGCGTTTTATTTATTGAAAAACGGAGAATTTATTTGGAACCGATATTGTACATACAATTTTTTATGTGTTAGTTTCTCGCTTATTCCGGTTTCAACGAGATATTGACGAAACCGATTTCCTGGACTATGCGAGGTATTGCCGTATATATAATTGTTTATGTGAAAAGATAGTTAATATGTAAATATTCTAAACATTTTTTGATTTTCTGGTCAACTTCACCCCGTTTTGGGTTATTATAAACTTCTGTTATACACTTAAAATCTTTTTTTTTTTTTTATTAAATTTTTTATTTCTTAAAAGGAATTATGACCTTAACTTATTAACTCGTTGAATAGCGTTGAAAATTGCAAGATCAAGTCAATTTTACTCTTTGAAGACAGAGTTAAGAATCAATTTCTAAATAAGTTTTTATTGATAAAATATATTTACTATAATTAGCTACGTAAAATGATCTTCACAAAGATGCAAACAATTTGAAAATGTGCAAACACTAAATTTCGCAATTAAGGCAACATCTTGCCTTATGGTTATTATCAAAAACCAGTAAAAACTTTATAAATAAATTTAATATATGTGGTCAGCAGAAAAAAAACATTTTTTTTCTTTTTATTTCTTGGCTTTAGCAGCTTTGGCTATTAGCCAGGTATAAATGAAGAGATTACAATGTTTTAACATTTATAATTTGATATTTTCTGCTTTAATATAGTTATAAATAATTTCATAAACATCTAGAGAGTTAGTAGCAAGAAGCGTCTGAATATTGGTAGATAAGGATATTTTTTGGACAACTGAATAAGTTACGATTGCGAAAATGAATTGGGCATTCAAACAATAAATGGTTCGAATCGCTGACAGACAGATTATCACACGGACAGAAAGGAGACGAAACCATATTAATTATATGCAGATGATATGGAGAGAATGTGTGATTAAATCTAAGCCCGATAAAAGTGTATATAAAAGATCTGCTTTGGTGAGAAGAAAACCAAGGCTTTCTAGGAAGTAGAAGTTGAATTTGACCATAGTATGATGCTTTGAACTGTAGAGAATCTATGTATTCTTGTTGCCATTGGTTGTATATGGAAGATTTGAAGATTGACATAATCACATTAATGTTTAGAGTAATATTTAAGAGGGAGCCGTTTACAGCTACTTCTTTGGCTAGAAGATCGACTTGATGTTGAGCTCAAAATCTGAGTGGCCTTTAATCCAGCATATTTTTATAATTTTACCGCTGATCGTAAGATCGTTAAGGTATTTAATAACATGAATTAGTGAATAGTTCTTTTTCTCAAATCCCAGGGCAACTCAATTTTTGGACGCTTTTCAGAAAAAATTACAAATTCATTATGAAAGTGATTCTTTAAGTATTCTAAACTCAATTTTAATACCACCATTTCCGCATTGTAGATAAACATATTATGTGAGAGGAAAAACCAGTTGCCCTGAAAGAATTAAATATGATCTATTCTGAGGCTGATATTAATTAGCAATAATTAGGAGGAAAAAGCATAAATAACAACTATTTTCGGACAAAGAGAACTACTGGATTTTCTATTTTGTTGTTATCAAATAACAAGTAACATAAACTAAATTCGTTTGTAATTAATAAGTCGATTAAAATGAGAGAAAACAGATGAAGCTAGCAGCTGCAATATTGTGTTAAAGTTATGTTGTTAATTAGTTGTGTGCATGGCGGAAGGGAGTCTTCTCCAGGAAATTGATATTGGCCAAACAGCAAACACCTTCGTCATATGTACAGTACAGCAGACCGACGTCCTTATATGTTATCCCTGGAAATTGCACTTGAGATATTAGTTACTGTAACTACAGCTACGTATACTCAACTATTTATTTCAGGGTGTGGTGTATGCATGGAGATTTAATGGAAATTACAGAGAGATGTTGTAATTTATACAAGATTATCATGTGTCAAAAATTATAACACGAAAATGTTAAGAGATGGAGATTTCAGAATTGAATTTTCGGCAATAATAATAGATATAATAATTAAAAAAGGTATTCAAGATAGTACCGCAGCCAGTTTAGAATAATAAATTATATAAAATTGATTTACGCAACAAAAGTGGAGTTTACCAAGCATTGTGTCAAGATTGCTCAAGAAAATATAGAGGTCAAACTGATCAAAAATTTACAACAAGATTTGGAGAACATTTGAAAGCCATTTAAATAAAAATGTAGAATAGTCCAACATAGCAGAACATATGATCACTAATAATCATATCCTTTTTGTAAATGGTTTTAAAATATTACACTTACATAATAAAAGCCTTAAACTGAACCGATTAGAGTACCGGGAAATTTATAAAAATAATAACTCTGGAATACTTTTAATGAATGACCAGATTGACGTTTACAACTCTTAATAAATCGGTAAAAATTTTCTGTACCTGCTAATTATGTTTAAACTTGTATTCCTTACTATTGATAATTTGTTTTTACACAATGTATTTGTAAAAATAAGTTTAGTTTGTATAGTATTTCCAAATTGAAATGGCCACTCTTGTTAAGAAGCTTAACAATGTGGTAATAGATTTATGGCAGTAATCCCAAGACTTATTGCAGTAAAAAGAATATAAGAGATATTAAGGAAATTCATTAACAACATGGCTCTTTAGCGACCAATTGATTTTGAAGAAGTTCCTAATTTCTGTAGTGAAAATAGTGAATCTGTGCAAGGTGATTTGGAGTGCGAAAATGTGGACGTTGACGTAAAATGCAAAAATGTGGATGTGGCTACTAAAGAAATATGTCATTTTTCAGAAGATTGCAAAGTTTTGATACAGAACGTTTATAAAAAGCTAGTTTTGGAAGGTAATAACAAACCTATACTTAGAACTGCGGGATTAACTAGTGTTCCATACAGAACAATTCAACATATCATTGTTCGTGGCAAAAATCAGCAACGAAAACGACCCGATTTACAAATTTTCAAGAGAATAGATAGTTTTATGTCTAAAACAAATATAAATAAACTTTTATTCGAAAAATATAGTGTTTTTTTATAAAACAGTTGGAAGAAGACGGAATAGAATTTCCATACAAAGTTAGCCATATGTAAGTTGCTAGGATTTATTGTTGTTGCAAAAAAAGAATGATTTTTGTTTGCGCAAATTTGAAGTATAGGTATTTAATAAAGACTATAAAGACTATAAAAACAAAACGATTTTTAAACATGCCTATATTTATAATTCAAATGTAGCCAGCCCTAAGCCTGATAAAAATGTGAAGTAATGTCATGTGAGTATAAACAGTTCATTCTAAATAACATATAAGAAAACACGTTTATTTTAAATAATTATTTAAAATAAATAATTATTTATTAATAAATAATAAATAATTATTGGTCCTCGCAACTGTTATTAATAAAACCATAAACGCAGCAGGTATAATAGTTATAGTATCAGTCATTATTGGAATCAATAAATAAGGGTGGCCATTTCATTTTGGAAATACTATAATTTGAACTCCTGTAGATGGCGTCACTGCCGAAATACGTATAGAGTAGTAATAAACTTATATTTGTGAAACTAACCGAATGTTTTATTTATTTATTAATTCTATATTATATACAAATTTGTTAGGACAATTAAATTTTTGTGTTCCTTCTTATAACATGCGTAGTATTTGTAATGGGTGTTTTTTTTAGAGGTATAGAACTTTAAATTGCAATAAAACAACGATGGATTATTCGATTGACATGAATTTTTTTTTATTCGAAAGATAATCTTGTGGCATTACATTTTAAATATGATTTCTGGCATATGACCGCCACGGCTGGCTCGGATGTAGTCCAATCTGGACGTCCAATTTTCGATGACTTTTTCCAACATTTGTGGCCGTATATCGGCAATAACACGGCGAATGTTGTCTTCCAAATGGTCAAGCGTTTGTGGCTTATCCGCATAGACCAATGACTTTACATAGCCCCACAGAAAGTAGTCCAGCGGTGTTAAATCACAAGATCTTGGAGGCCAATTCACAGGTCCAAAACATGAAATTAGGCGGTCACCAAACGTGTCTTTCAATAAATCGATTGTGGCACGAGCTGTGTGACATGTTGCGCCGTCTTGTTGGTATGATTTAATGTAATGCCACAAGATTATCTTTCGAATAAAAAAAAATTCATGTCAATCGAATAATCCATCGTTGTTTTATTGCAATTTAAAGTTCTATACCTCTAAAAAAAACACCCGTTACATTTAAGCAAAATTTTGCCTCTACTAATTACCTATTAAACTCGCCAGTGAGTCGCATGACAAAATTATTTAATACTGTCAGTTGTGATATCGACTTAGATATCCATAATTTATCTTTACGGAGATTTTCAACTATCATAAAACAGTATTATAAAACTAAAAACACTGCTTAAAGATATTTTTTCTAGACTATAATAAATATTCCCTTAAATTTCTAGCTCCTATGTTCCTCGTATATATAGATATAATTTTTTTTTTTTTTGTTGTTTTACATATTTTTCTGTTTTAAACTTTATAATTGTATTATTTTGTACCATTGTCATTTGTATGCTAAAGTGGCTGCCTGTTATTGGGTGCTTGCACCTGTTGGCAGTCCAATGGGTTATTAAATAAATTAAATAAATAAATAAATAAATATTATTTCAGCAATTTTGTATTTTATAACCATTGGTGCGACAGCCCATAGTGAGCTGTGTTCTTCTGTTTCCAGGTTTCGTGATCATATTTTCAATCTGTGTACATTCAGAACTAATATGGTCAGTATTACGTCCTTTTTGGTGCACATTTTGTATTGTTGGAACGAAAAATCGTATTATATACTAAAAGTTTGTAATTGTCTAAAAACTAAAATGTACAAGTGTTAAAATGTGAATTGATACTTGTTTCTTTGACTGTTCTCTGTATCTGTCACTGTCTTTCATAGTTCTCTTCTCTCTCTCTAAGTCCTTACACGAGATTTTTGTCGCAGACATCTAAATCACTACATCTCTCTTATAAAATATGTTATTTTTCTCGTAATATGATATCTTTGATCGTTTCAGTCACTTGACAATATTCTAATTTGCATCGCAAGTTCACAAGACAAAGGACTGATATGTGATACCGACCTTCTGAACATGTAGCATAGTTAAATATGTTGTAAAGGCTAAAGTCATGTTTGCAATACTAATTTAAAAGCATAATAATTATGCAAGATCACGTATATTTTAATATGAGCTACGCATGTTAATTCATGGCATTTTTAATTTGCTGCGAATATTGGAATTACATTTTTAACAGCTTGGCTTCTTCATCAACGCTTCATCAAATATAACATAAGTCGAATTTTGTTATGATATATTTGTTGAAACATAGTATATAAGCTACTGCAAACGTTCAAGCGGAACTAAATGAAATTTTTATTTTATTAATTTGTCACGAGTCACTTTTAACTGAAGTAAACTTTTGCTAAACAATATGATTAAAAGCTTCATGCAATCCTTAATACTACTACATTTGAAAATAAGCTAAAGAAACCGACTGTATTTCATTTTGTAATACATAACTAAGAGGGTAACTTTTTTTATGTTGCATATTTATAATATTATCTTAAATAGGTAATTCTGAAATGGCAATTCGAAATATTTGACAATTGATTGACATTAATATGTATTATATAATCACAATTCTGACATGTTAAGTTAGAATCTGACAATCTGTCACTTTTGTTGTCACTGTAATTTTTGAATGAATATAACCTATATAATGAAACTTATCCAAATATTGAAAATCCAGATTACCAAATTCACATTCAAATACCAATTAAATAAAACACGATTTGCAATACAAAAATCACCAAACTCTAGATCTAGTAACGTATAATTCATTTCTTTGGTTTAATCGGAACTAAACAGGAGTTTTGTTTTAAGTTTTTACGTAAATAGAGATGTAAATTCACGTAAATTCTAATAACAGTTATTTGTAACAGTTAATTGTGAAAATTGTAAATTTTAAAAAAATCACAATTCAAAAACAGTTCGAGAAAACGACCTGAGGTTAGAATTTTTGGATTTCTCGTAGTTTATTTAGCCTAGAAAAAAATTTGGGTCTTATTCGTTTTGCGTGTTTTAAAATTATAACAAATTTTAATATGGCGTGATTTACAGAAATTATCATCTTCGCATGTACGTATCTCAAAAATGAAATGCGATAAAGACCTGCGGTTGAAATTTTTGAAATCTTGAGGTTCTAATTGACTTGTACGCGTATTTTTAAACGAAAATTTTTTGAAAATTTTTCTTTTCTTTTTTAAATTTTTTGAAAATTTCGATAAATCCTAACAAATAAATTGATGTGAAGTGTGAATTTTCACACATTTCAGGGTTTTGCAGGTATTTAGTATGATGATTATTTGGGATGCCAAAACCAATTTTATGTTAAAATATTTTTTTTTTGTTAATTTTAATTCGAATGCCTAATACCATTATGTAGGTTTCTAAATATGTGCAGTATTTTTTTTATATAACAAGGTTTAATAAGATTTTGAAAATTGCGCCTATGGCTTCCATTGGTTGTTTTAGTCATAAGCTCCGCCCTTCTGTTATCGTCTATTTGTAGGAATATAAATAGCAGTATAGCAGTAATATATTTAGGCACTAATATGATACAGACATTATAACACATGACATAACATATATTTTATATATTTCATTTTTTTTAACTTGTATCCATGGTATTATATATTTATAGTTACGTTATATTTTAAGTTACTTGGTTGTAAGTCCAATAGTAATCAATTTCAACAATTTGCACTGGTTATTAAATTTACGCTTTTAAAAATTAAATGCAATATTTGCCCAAATATAACTAGAATATTGAAAAAGTAATTTAAACAAAATAAAAATGCAAAAAAAAAACAGAAAAAATGAATTGCCTCGCGGCCGATTTGAACTCGAGTTTGCAGATTAGAACGCTTGTATAGTAATCATTACACCATCGAAGCGCTCTGTCTACTGTGCTACATAATATCATTAAATAGTTTACATGGTTACGCAAAAAACACAAAAAATGCGTTATTTTCCGGAAACATAATCTGATCAAAAATTCCTGTTGAACTATTCCGGTTCACATAAATGTACATTACTTAGAATTTTTTCAGATTTTTAGTTTAAACCATCTGGGCTACAGGGTGTGGGACAAAAATTTTTTTGAACAATTTTGGCAGGAATAATGTCTAAATAATTTATTTTGCAAAAATAAAATTTTGATCGTTAATCCACATACTAAGGGCTTTCATTTGATACCCTGCTCAGAATTTTAAAAAAATATATATTTTTTCGATGAGCACATATTTGTTTATATTTTTAGGGGGGTATGTTTTTTAGATGTTTTGGTATTTTTCCTATGTGCGGGTCAACGAGTTGTATAAGCATGCCAAATTTCAACTTTCTAGGTTTAGCCGTTTGGCTACAATTTTTACCGAACAGACAGACAGACAGACAGACAGACAGACAGACAGACAGACAGACGACAAAATGACGGTATAAGGGTTTTTTGGTCATACCTACAAAACCCTAAAAATGGCTAGAGATAGAAATCTGCAGTTTGAATTTTTGAAATTCTACTACATTATTTAGTCTAAAAAAAATGTGGGCTTTAATAAACCAATTATTAAGTTTTGTATGGGCAGTCATCCAAAACCCTTCAAAATGGGCAAAAATCGTAAGGGGTAGACCTTAAAAAATCGTGATTTTTAAGCAAAAAATTTTTGTGTCCAATTTTATTGAAAATTGGTATAAACATGTAATTTTGGTCATAGATCAATAAAATTGGGTTCATTTTGAAGTTTGAGCAAAAGTTTTGGAATTATAGGCAAAAAACTGAACCAACTCAAAAACTAGGAAAGCATGAATTTTTAAATTATTTTTTTCATAATCCTCACCCCAAAATTAGTATATTTTGGCTAAAATTGGAATCAAAAATTTTTAGTTAAAAATCTCCAAATTATAGGGATTTTTTCTGAAATTTTGTTGGAAAATTTGTATTTTTATACAGTTTTAGCTTTAGATCACAAATATATGGTCACATATGTAAAATTTTGACCTTTGGGGCAAAAAATTAAAAAAATACTGTCCACAAAAGACTTTTTTTTTTTTTTCTCTTCAACGTATAAACGAATAAATAAATAAATAAATATGAGAACAGAAACTATTCCCCTTTGTTTAATGCAGTTTTTGTTTTTATAATTGGGGAGCAATGGTGAGAGCTACCTATAAACAAAGTATCTCAATTATTGTTTACTTAACATCAAAAATATATGCAAAAGAGTAGCTAAGAATAAAGAAACGATTATATTGTGATCTACTTAAAACTGAAACGTTTCACTTATCATTTACTTTACAGCAAAATTTACGCTACATTTACCGTACAAAGTCGGGTAACTCCAGCTAATTCTTAATACAGATGTCTAATTTTTTTAAGTTTTACTTCTTCCAAAAATGCCACTTAATGATAAATACCAACATGAAATATGAAATGATCTATACAAGCTCTGTTTTCATGGCAACTTAAAAAAGTTAAACTTCTGCTTAGTTCCGGTTAAACCAAAGAAATGACCTATATTAGAACATAGTAAATGAAACAATTCCTTCAACAATAATTGCAATTAGAACCTAGTGAATGAACCAAATAAGCGCATTACCCAATTTTTGATCCATAAAATAAAATAAAATCCCAAAATATCTCGAAAATAATGTTATCTGAGAATGTAATCAAATAATAAATGTTCATTATCAAGTTTTTCTGTATTTTCTGTCCCTTTTTTGTGATACACAAGAACACGAAGCAAGGCAAAAAATTTCTTATCTCCACACGAATGTTATGAGAGCAAACAACGAAAATTTGTAGGCTTTAAAAAGATATTAATCCTATTCAAAAGTGGTTTTGTGGTAATGCGGTACAGCTTTACCCTTGATTACAGGGATACGGGTTCAAACCCTGATGACCACGAAATTTTCACATTTCAATAAACGAGGGCTGACCAATAAATTCTCGACCTCTCC
Source organism: Liopterus haemorrhoidalis (assembly GCA_963971575.1). Lineage (NCBI taxonomy): Eukaryota > Metazoa > Arthropoda > Insecta > Coleoptera > Dytiscidae > Liopterus > Liopterus haemorrhoidalis. The sequence goes on from OZ020615.1 coordinate 2,492,382, forward strand.
CACAAATGGCCACAAATAGCGGCAATCATTATTGTTTTTAAGTTAAACATCTGTCATAGGTAAACATAAGAAATAGCAAGTTATTCTGTCAAATAGTTTGTTGTATACAGCCGTTTAAAAAAAAATATTTTTGTGTATTTTGTAAAATGGAAAACCTGATGATTTTGAAATTTGTATGATCGAAACTTTTATTTTTTTAAGAAGTTAAAAACAGATCCAATACTGATACCAACGGTTTGTGCAATTGATCTTAAAGTATTTTGATTGTTTTCCATTTGTAATAATGTTTCCAACTGTTTCTCTTCTGTAAGCACGTGGGTTGTTGTTCTTTTTTAGGGTTTTGTAGGTATGACCAAAAAACCCTTATACCGTCATTTTGTCGTCTGTCTGTCTGTCAATTCGGTAAAAATTGTAGCCAAACGGCTAAACCTAGAGAGTTGAAATTTGGCATGCTTATACAACTCTTTGACCCGCACATAGGAAAAATGATAAAACATCTAAAAAACATATCCCCCTAAAAATATAAACAAATATATGCTCATCGAAAAAATATATATTTTTTTACAATTCTGTGTAGGGTATCAAATGAAAGCCCTTGGTACGTGGATTAACGATCAAAATTTTATTTTTGTAGACGACTTCCGTCAAATTGACTAATTCTTCTGGTTTAGTACAGTGGTTCTTAACCTATGGGTCGCGGAGAAAAATATGAAATTATTGAGACAATATTTTCATTTTTAGGGTTTTGTAGGTATGACCAAAAAACCCTTATACCGTCATTTTGTCGTCTGTCTGTCTGTCTGTCTGTCTGTCTGTCTGTCTGTCTGTCTGTCTGTCTGTCTGTCTGTCTGTCTGTCTGTATGTCTGTTCGGTAAAAATTGTAGCCAAACGGCTAAACCTAGAGAGTTGAAATTTGGCATGCTTATACAACTCTTTGACCCGCACATAGGAAAAATACTAAAACATCTAAAAAACATATCCCCCTAAAAATATAAACAAATATGTGATCATCGAAAAAAAAAATATTTTTTTATAATTCTGAGTAGGGTATCAAATGAAAGCCCTTGGTACGTGGATTAACGATCAATTTTTTATTTTTGCAAAATAAATTATTTTGATGCGATTTTTGCCAAAATTGTGCAAAAAATTTTTTGTCCCTGGCCCTGTAGCCCAGATGGTTTAAACTAAATATCTGAAAAAATTCTAAGTAATGTACATTGGTGTGAACCGGAATAGTACAACAGGAATTTTTGATCAGATTATGTTTTTGGAAAATAACGCATTTTTTGTGTTTTTAACTAAAATATGTTAACTATTTAATACGTTGTGTAACATACCACATCAGTAGCTCTCGTGGCGTGGTTGGATTTATCGTACGCTTAATAATATAAGAAACTTGCAAACTAGAGTTCGAATCCTGTTGATTTTTTTTTTTGTTTTTTTTTTGAATTTTTATTTTGTTTAAATTATTTTGTTAAAATTCTAGTTATATTTGGTAAATGTTGCATTTAATTTTTAAAAGCGTAAATTTAATAACCAGTGGAAAGTGTTGAAATTATAATTTAATTCTATGTTTGACGAAATCAAAGGGCGGGACTTATGATATAAGCAACCAGTGGAAGCCATAGGTGCAATTTTCAAAATCTTAATGAACTTTGCTGTATAAAAAAAATACTGCATATATTTAGAAACTTAAATAATGGTATTAGGCATTCGAATTAAAATTCATAAAAAAATATTTTGACATAAAATTTGTTTTGGCATCCCAAATAATAATCGTTCAAATAAATACCTGCAAAACCCAGTAATGTGTGAAAATTCACACTTAACATCAATTTTTTATTATGTTTTGACTTAAGACACCCTTCGCGATGTAATTTATTAACTAGTCTTGAAATTGTAGAGGGATTTGGTATTGGCCGATCTGGATAAGTTGCACTAAATACAGCAGAAACTTCTTTTAAACTCATTTGGGAGTTATACCAAGTTACCATCATTATTTTTTCTTCATCTGTACACATGTTGATTAATTTTTAAATCAGCAATGAGAAAAAGTATACACACTAATTGTCTATGTTGCAAATGAAAATGAACACGATTTATATTGCTGTCAAAAACTATATCCATGGTAATGACATAGTACATATTGCATTAAAAATAACACTGTATAACAATTTCATAAAAAAAAAATACTATTTTACTGTAAATGATCCTTTATTTAACTCTTTAATAATTCTTCATCTAGCAGAAACTTGACTTTCGTAAGTTTGTTTGGTGTAAACCAACCTTTATCTCCCTTAATCCTTTAGCAATATCTCATCTTGTATTTCATCATTTATCCTCTGGTCCTTAATATCACGTTTCTGTCAGTGTTACCAACTGATGTCTAGTTAGACCTTCGAGATTATATCTGGCATATCTTGCTGTGGCCCTTTGTATAATTGCGTAGGGAATTCGAGATTAAACAGGTATTTAACTGGAATTTCATGTAGCCGATTTTAATATTAATACAACAAAAATTATAACATTTTTATCAAATATTTTGTGGAAATACTTTGGAATTCAAAAAATTTAACAATGTAAAATATCCCTAAAATATCTTTAGAACATAATTTTTAATTTTATTGATTTTCGAAGTTTCAAATAAGCTATTAACAACTGATAAGCTTGCAGCTTAAATAGAATCTCTAGCGTATGTGATGAAACCGGTAGTGACATCTATTATTCACGAACTAAATTGCAGTTTAATCGATTTTTTATCGATTTATGATAAGCTCTTTTATAGCGTTATTACATGCTTTGATTATTTCAAACTAATTACACACAATTTGTTTTAAATGATTTGGATTTAAAGAGACATCACCAATTGGACAACATTGGTTTAAAAGCGTTTGATTGTAGACCTTTCCATTTGGAGTGAACGTATTGCTATTAGAGGATCGACATTTTTCGTCCATGTATTTTAGAATTCTCGTCACAAACACCAACTTCTTCGTTTGTCATTCTATCTGCCCACCGAATTTTCAACATTCTTCGATAGCACCACATTTAGAATGCTCCTATCCTCTGTTTTCTGTGCCGTTTTGAAAATGGTACCGTTTTGAAAAACATTCAATTATCTTTTATAGTTTTCGAAAATATACATTTTTAAAATAATCATAAAGTGAGGCAGTCGAAAAATGGCTGTAGTTCTTGTACCCCTATTTCAAAAAATTTCAAAAATTAAGAAATGATAGAATGTATTCTTCTCATTTCAAAAATATAAAACTAAAATTTTTACTATTTTTGGTTTTTTATAAATTAAACTTTTAATGAACATATGTTCACAAAAGTAGCAGTAGTCCTTTTTCAGGTAACCCAAAAAATCTGAAAAAATTAATATCGATAGGAAAAAGTTAGGGCTTTCTAAATATTTTCATAAAATGTATTTATCTTTTTTAGTTTTTGAGATATGGCGTTTTTTGTAAAAGAGTCTCTAGCTTTCAAAATAGTACCCCAAAAAAATTTAAAAAATTAAAATATATAGAATGAGGTTCCGCAGGCTAAGGTGTCCTTTAATAATAAACAGTATTACTTAAAATTAAATAAAAATTTATTTTGAATATTTACTATGTTAAAGAAATGTTGTACAGTCTTTCAGGCATGTTCACTAATAATAAACCGGTTCAAACATGATAAGAATATCATGCGCTATAATAAAAATTGTTTAGTTAGTGTTTTGTCTTTCAATAGTGCGGTTGTGTAATAATGAGTGTTATTTACGCAAAATGTTTTGAAGCGGTATTTTTATGTACCCACCCAAAAGGGCCAAAAATGTCCTTTTCAAGTGCAGAAAAATATATGCACAAGTCAGTAGACTTTGTGCAGTATTAGGTGAAACGTTATAATAAAAATGTTGACCACTAAAAAACAAGATAAAGTGATTTTTAAAGTTTTAAAAAATAAACCTATATTATCTTTACGTAAATATCATACAATTTTGTTAAAAAAGAACATTAAGTTAAGTCGTTTTTTCGAAAATGGTATTAAATTCAGGAGCACCAAACAAAAACCATTGTTATCGGTGAAAAATGTCGAAAAACGACTCGTTTGGGCCAAGGAAAATTTAGACCGCGATTGGAGTGATGTGGTTTTCTCTAATGCCCGATGCAAATCCTATTGAAAATGTTTGAGGGTACATGAAATATAAGCTTCGAGCAAAAAGCGTTCAAAATTTGGATCAGCTAACTCGTCAAATACGGCAGATATGGAGATCACTACCAAAGTATGCCGAAAAGCTGGTAGAAAGTGTACCGAAAAGATGCCAAGCAATAATTGATAATAATGAAGATTGGACCAATTATTAAGTAGTAGCGTAATAATATTTACAGTAAATTTTTAAATTATTTTTAGTTTTTCTTTTTCTCTCTCATAGTTCGCCAAAAATCAACAAGGACGTCTTATTATACAGACTGTACCAATAAAAATGTGTTGTTTCATTAATGTCTTATTAAAAATATGGGAGGGGGAGTTGTCCATAAAATTTAGCTATGGAAGAATCATCCGTGAGTATTGAAAAACCTTGGTTCCGCGATCTTGAAAAAATGGTATAAGGTTCCATCATAAAATAAGTTTGGGAACCGTTGGGATAATGTATCCTTTCCTGAATTGGTTTGAATAATATTCATGAAACCTTATATTATTAAGTATGTTTGTCCTGTGTTAATCCTTGTTGATATGATCAAATGGACGTTAATATAGGCCTATCAATCACTAGGACGTACAGAGCTGTCCACTAATTGAACATAGCTGTTTAGAACAATAGTTGCTATGTGCAGAATGCACCACTCACAGTATCTAGAGCCCTTTCATATAATCCTCTAGTGCTGATCTCTAATTCAATGTGAATCACTTCAAAAGAAAGCCATGAGAATGCTATTGAAAATACAAAGACCACCAAAATATTAAGTAGTTTGGAAATAAAAGTCGGTTTCTTGATATCTTCAAGTTTACTGCCTTTTATTTAACGACTAGTTTCACATTATTCGCGACTGATACTACCGAAACGGCGCCACTATCGCATCCTGAGTTTTTGACACGAAAAAGGATACTTTCAACGTACGAGAGGAGGTTAAAAAGTTCGCGGAATGAAAGGGTTATCAGGGGTTTGTGCAAAATTATGCAGGTAGTTCAATTGTATGACTTATCATTAGTAACTGTACCAAGTTTCAACTTGATTGCTTCATTAAGCTGACAGATATTGGCGAATAAACAAGTAAAAACATGTAGAGCAACCTAACTATAAACAAAATTGAGTTTCGCGTCGTTATAAAATTCCTCACAAAACAAAGTAAAACACCTCAAACTATTTTGGAAGAGATGTCAATGGTTTATGAGGAGTGTTGCCTTGGAAAATATATGGTTTACAAATGGTATAGCCTTTTTAAGCAAGGCAGAGAATCGACTGAAGACGACACTTACTAGGATGGTCTACTGAGGCCACTTCGTCAAAAATTATTGAAAAAGTTGAAAAATTTGTATTGGAAGACTCCCGTTTGAAGCAAAAGCAGTTTGCAGAAATGGTTGGAGTATCATGTACAACTATTTTGAATATCCTCCATCAATACCTAGGGATGTCAAAAGTCAGTGCAAGATGGTTGACAAGAATGTTCACGCAGCTTCAGAAACGACAGCGCGTATTCTGAAGCTGTGTTGTTTAAAAGAGGTCCAAGTATATGGATCTCTTATCCGAGCTTAGACATCTGTATCCAGAGTATAAAGTTAAGCTTGCAATTCTAATAGTTTTGGGCGGTATGAAAGCCTCCTATCGAAAGGAAATCGAGTCCATTTCCGCCTGCAGATCTTCTGCCATCTCTTTGATCTACAGAATTCAGAAAGCAGTGCTGCTCGGGTCACTTCGCATTGTGCGAGCACTGGATCTGGCGTAATTTCCGCGTAATAGGTTGCTGAAATTTGCGATTAGTGGACGCTTGTCAATACCTGACAAACCCCAAATAATAATAGTAAAGTGTTTTAAAATTTACATTTTTACACACATCTTTACAAGATATAAAACGCATTTTTCTTTAAAAAATTACTTTAAAATATTTCCAAATGAGTGGAGAGGCAAACCTTTAATATTCTCAGGTAAGATGTTGTATAATTTAGTGTTAGTGCAATAATACTTAATTGAGTGTCTTGTACTACTTACTCAAATGTATACTGGTCTTATCAAATGTTTCCCTCTCTTCTCGTATTTATGAATTTGTTCCTGCGTTTTGAAATTATCCTTGGTTTGATGCATGTAAACAAGGAAGTAGAATATATATAAGGACGGCAGTATCATTGGACTTAGTTCAACTAAATGCTGTCTACAATCTTGTCTGTAAGATCACAAATCACTCTAACATCTCGCTGTTATTACCGAAAAATTCTTTGGGTATGTGTGGAGTGTCCCCAAGCCAGCAAAGCATATGTGATATGAGACGCAGTAGATTGCCTTGCATAATTTTTCCGCTTTTGTTTCCGCATGTTTTTCCCAACTGAGATTTATACCCATGGTTACTCCTAGAAACTTGACTAATATTATTTGCTGTTGGTCTGACGGAAAACAATAGGTCAACTGACGGTATGGTTACCTGACGACATGGTTAACTACGCTTTAAGCAACAAAGCCTTTGTCTTTTAGTTAAAACATTAATTTCAAAATTAGAAAAATAGCAGAGATAATTCTTACATTGTTTATGGGAAATAACATAGGAATCCAAATAAAAATTCCAGTACCGGAACTGTTCATTTCCGTGATCCCATAATAGCGCATCTCCGGTATTTGAATACCGTATTATGTAAATGTTTACCTTTTTTAAAAGGATACTGACGGCTGTTGGCTGACCCAGGCCCAGTTACAAATGTGTCCACTCGAATCCTTCCGCACAGATACAACACTTATTGGTTTTGTGGCCGTATCCTGCCAGGATAACAAAATTCTTACACTGACAGTCGCTTTTTAAATTGAATTTTTTTACTATCTTAAATTTTATGTAAAATCAAACTGAATTTAAATAATGTACATCTCTTAATACCCTTTTCACACTAGATCTTTAAGATCGGATGTTAAAGTGAATGTATCTTTAAACGCTAATGTGAAACCGTACGGCCTCGTCTAAACACAAGCGATGTTTAAGACAGAGATCTGCGTCTTAAACTTCGTCCGCATTGCCAACTTAATTTCTATTATAAAAAAATACTCCTTGAATTTGTGCTGTCAACATTTTATATTATCATAAACAAGAATACTGTATTATATCGACGTTATAAGAAGTTTATACTTATTGTTATAATAAAATTATTTATTATAATAATATGTTTAATAAAATACAGAGCTACAATAATTGAGATAAAATGTATCGACTTACATGTTAATACAGGTGTAATATATTCTTTATTGTAGTGTCTTTATTGTAGAATGAAATGAAATATCCATATTTGTTTATAATAATTCAAAATGTGCGTCTGCGCAGACAGTTCAAAACTGGTAATTTCATGACGGTAACTTAAGGACAAAATTACTGTTGCTGATGACAGCACCAGAGATTTAAACATCAAGTGTGAAAGCATACCGATCTTAAACATCGGTGAACTTTAAGTTCACTTGTCTTAAAGATCTAGTGTGAAAAGGGTATAATAGACTTAAGCTACGTTCAAAGCTCTTAAATTAGTAGCTTGTAGATTATAGCTTGTGCGCTGTTGATTGTCACTACAAGTTTTTCATATGGTAAAGACGAGCAACATGGTAATGTCGACTGTGGTTAGTTTTCTAAACTTTGAAGTTACTGAGTTGTTTTAATGAGACAGACATATAAACACATTGGCTGTCTTAGTCTATATCGGAGAGAACGTTCACTTTGTATGCCTTTACATAAGCAAACAAAATACCATCGCGCCGATTACAACAAATCTCGCCCAAAATTACAAATACGAACAGTAAATATGATCAATTTAGGTAATTAGGTTAGGTTTAGTTAGTAAAAATCTAGGACAGCAGAATTAGGAAAACGATAATAGATAATAAATATTTTACGAAGCCACCGTAATTGGTTTAAAGACACACAGATGTCACACTATTCGTAACGCACTAATTTCCTTAGCTATAAACGCTGCCTTGAACGTTAAAACTATCTACAATGCACAGTCAACTAATTTAAAGAGCTCTGAACACAGTTTTATCCTTTTAGGATTCAACTTAGCGTTAAATGAGATTTTGCCAACAATTTTGTATATATAATTTGTATAATTTTGTATTATAATGTATATTATGCGTCATTTACTATTTTATCAAATTCAATGCAAAATTTAGTTGAAATAATTTTCTTTGTACGTGAATATACATTTAATCTAAATAATCATATCACACCAAAACACTCATAATTAAATTATAAATAAATAGAACTAATCACAATATTTGTTGTTATAATTAATATTTGAAAATTAATAAATATTAATATTTTGATTCAATATACGAGGGTCACAAAGGTTGTTGAAACAATAAAAAAACATTTTTTTATTAAATTAAAAATAACTACATTATTTCAATTAACTTCTGTATGACGATTCATTCGTGTAAAACAATTTTTAAATACAGTTTTTCATTTTTATTGGAATTTTTTTTTTTCATTCTTGGAACCCGCATCTATTTTGAATACGAAGGTGAATACGTCTTTTAAATAAGACCAATACTAGATGGCCAATACGGAAAATTGAGCGATACGTAAAAATGGACATCGAGTCTAATAATTCCTATATTATCAACGCGAACCAAACCAACCTAGTGTCATTCGATAGCTGAAGGATGAAAGACTTGTTAGTGACTTTGAATTCGCGCGTCCCGATAATGGGAGACAGGGGTAGGGGTGGCGATTTAGGACCTTTCCGCTGCGCAAAACTAAAATAAATAACTCGGAACTGTAAAGTGCTACGGATTCGAAATTTATCTCAAACGAAAGCTATTGTCGAGATGTATCGAACAAACCTAAAATATTAGAAGTGAAACAGAATACAGTGTTGCTTATGAAACTCTGGATTGCAGTTGAAAATTTTAAAAAAAATTTCGACATTAACGCCTGTAGCGCAAAATTTGGAAAGGCGGTAAAATGTAGAATGCAAGTATAACAAATCCGTTTTTTACTTTAGTCACCAGACAGAAAACAATCTTGCCTGTGGCGGCCAAAAGTCTATACTCGTAGAAAAGCCAAATAGAAATCGATCCAACGATCAGAATCGAATCGAGTAAATCCTATCGGTTGTACCCTCGAGCTAAAATTACCCCGATTTTTTTTTTTCTTGTATTTTTGGTATAAATATCACATGGTACTAAACCTTCTTGAGGGGGGGTTCTTAACCTTTTTGAGCCGCGACGGTAACACAAAAAAAAACAAAAAATTGGCTGATATGGATTTTACCACCCAGAAAAATAAAGAATAATTCGTATAATACTTAATTTCAAAATATAAAAAAAATTGATGTGAATGTGAATATTCACACATTTCAGGGTTTCGCAGGTATATAATAAGTGAAGGCGGTATGCTGAGTGTGTAGGACAAATTTTACTTTGTAGTAATCACGGCAAAATGAACGATATTTTTAAAATAATTCATCGTCTGTAAATCATATAATAAGACTGGTTATTAAATTTACGCTCTTAAAAATTAAATACAACATTTGTCAAAATATAACTAGAATTTTGACAAAATAATTTCAACATAATAAAAATACAAAAAAAAAAACAGAAAAAATAAAATTTGCTCCGTACTCGAAATCGAAACCCTTCGTTTTCCAGCTTACGACACCAGTGCTCTAACCCATTAAGCTATCGCACGCCTTGCATGTGAGTGCATACATTGGTATAACTTTTGTACTTGGTGAACCAAAAACCACAAAAAATGCGTTATTTTCCGAAAAATTTTCCTGTTGTACTATTTCGGTTCACACCAATATGCATTACTTAGAACTTTTTTAGATTTTTAGTTTAAACCATCTGGGCTACAGGGTGTGGGACAAAATTTTTTTTGCACAATTTTGGCAAAAATCGCCTCAAAATAATTTATTTTGCAAAAATAAAAATTTGATCGTTAATCCACGTACTAAGGGCTTTCATTTGATACCCTACTCAGAATTAAAAAAATATATTTTTGTTTTCGATGAGCACATATTTGTTTATATTTTTAGGGGGGTATGTTTTTTAGATGTTTTAGTATTTTTCCTATGTGCGGGTCAAAGAGTTGTATAAGCATGCCAAATTTCAACTCTCTAGGTTTAGCCGTTTGGCTACAATTTTTACCGAACAGACAGACAGACAGACAGACAGACAAACAGACAGACAGACAGACGACAAAATGACGGTATAAGGGTTTTTTGGTCATACCTACAAAACCCTAAAAAGAACAACAAATGGATAAAGTTGAATAAAATAAATTGAATTATATAATACTTCCTCCGTCTGAAAATACATTACTTTATTAATTGTGAAATGTGTATAAAATTAACGAAATGTATATTATCTTGATCTTTTTTATTTTTATTTCTAAATAAGTGGTTGCTGGGCAACTAATAAACAAATGGTGCGAAAATAGTTTCACATATGTCAAAAGTAATTCACAGAAAAAAACGCGTATTTTAAACAAATTAAAATGACACCCGCTGTTCGAACAAAATGGTGAATTTTGATCAAAATTGTGTTGAATTTCAAGGAAGAAGTTCCAAATCGACTTAAATCACAACCGCCAAATAGTCCAGATTTTAATGTATTGAATCTTGGCTTTTTCAATTCTATTCAATCCTTACAACATACAGTTTCACCGAATACAATCGACGAACTGATTGAATGCGTACAAAATGCATTTAATGCATTAAACATACAAACCCTTGATAATGTTTTTCTAACATTGCAAACTTGTCTAGAAGCAACTATGTTAGCAAAAGGAGGGAATTCCTATGGGATTCCGCACATGAATAAGGCAAAACTTTATCGTAAGGGACGATTACAAACAACATTATCATGTTCCATACAAGCTGTGGAGACAGCCACGGCCTTGTTAAATTAAAGCTTTTTGTATTATTCTTTGTTTTACTAGATATTTGTAACTAATTCATAAATAAAATCATTCTGATTAATTAAAATTTTAAATAAATATAATATATTAGGACAAAAAAAAAAAACAAAAACTGTGCCATATTTTCGAACGAAGGGAGTAGTTTTTATTAAAAGAAAATTAGTACTAAGTTAATATTATTAATGTAAACCTTGATTTTGCATAAGTTTTGAAAGTTCATTCAATTTAAAAATGAAAATATTGTCTTCATATTTTTCTCCGCGACCCATAGGTTAAGAACCACTGTACTAAACCAGAAGAATTAGTCAATTTGACGGAAGTCGTCTACAAAAATATTTTGAGCGCAGTGTACGCAGCTGAAGGTAGTATTTTTTTATTTATTTTTTTAATAACCTACCAATTTATTGGGTAGAATTTTCCGTTATTCCTAGGTGAAACATCATTAAATAACAATATTCAATTAAAACACTAGGTTGGTTTCACAATATTTGTGAAACCAACCTAGTGTTTTAATTGAATATTGTAACCTACCAATTGTTCATCTATCTCGTCTAGGTCGCAAAGAATCTCACCTGAAACAAAAATAAATAATTATAATTCTGTTATAATAAATATAAATAATTATTTTATAAAAAAAATTAGCTGTGGCCACCACAGGACCGACCGCTATCACAAAGTACTTGTTTAATTTATGCTGCTTTATCAAAAAAATTCTCAAAAAAAAGTTGTTAGTTATTGCTTTTATAGCAACTTTTGTTAAATAAATTTTTTCGAAATATTTCTCTGTTGTGAAATACAGACGATTCCGCTTAATTGGGCCACCGCTTAGTTGGGGCAGCCGCTTATTTGAACCAAATCTCAAAGAACAGAAACCAAACCAAGGAACCAACAGTAAATTTACATGTTTAATTGGGACAACATTCCGCTTAATTGGGACAGTAAATTTAAGATCACAGAACATATTACGCTACACATATTCTCAACCAGGAGGCAAAAAAATGTATGGCCGTGTTACAGTGTTATTTTATGCAGGAAGGAAATGAAGGGAGCCCTACATCCGCACTGAATACCTGTGCTGATTTTGTAGAAGTGAAATGTTACAAATCAAAAGACAGACTACACTTGCCGCATTTTTGCATTGAATTAAATTGTATGTACCTATTTATTATTTTATTTTGGAATTTTTTATAATTTTTTCTTAAAAGTTTATATTTTTTGGTTATACGTAATTTATAGTTTTGTCCAAGAGTTTATAAAATAAAATTATTGAAGGAAAAATATGCATTGTTTAATTTTATGAGAAATTCGCTTAATTGGGGCAGCCGCTTAATTGGGCCAAAATGCCTAAGTCCCGATGTGTCCCAACTAAGCGGAATCGACTGTATTCACAAAAATCGTAAAACCGACACGAGTAAACTCCATTTCTACCTAACCATTTCTAGTTAACCATTTTTAAAAACCATTTCTAGTTAACCGATTTTTACCAAAAGTTGATCAACTCGTACCATTGATGTCAAAAGCTTAAATATATAGTTTCATAAAAATCCTTTCAGCCAAAGTTGCTCTGCACGTATACACGGACCGACAGACAGACAGACAGAGAGACAGACAGACAGACAGATAAACTGACAGACATCATGCTAAAAATAGTCAAAACGTTATGTAGGGACCTTAATTCGTGGAGCCCCATCGAAATCTCGAAATGTCAAAACCGGTAATATCACAATACCTCCCTTATATGTTGGCGGTCGGTAATAATTGATTTATTGTATGCACACACAAAACAACCGTGTATACAATACTTTTTCTAATCTTATCTGTAGAAATGGTATCTGTAAATATTGAAAAATTATAAAATTTATTTCTTTTTGAAAACCGGTCAAAACCGGTAATATCACAATACCTCCCTTATATATGTTGGATCTTTTGCTCATTTCTGCCCCTATAAAACTATTATATCTTCTACCCCCCCCCCCAGGAAAAAATCATGGGTATGCGATTGTGGTGGCCCATCCCGTAATTATGAGAATTTATTTGAAATTCGCATGTTATATCAGATTATTCCTCTTTATAATTTCAATACCGATAATTCTGTCATTAATTTCGAATTTGTCAAATATTGTAATATGGGTGTATAAAAAAATCTGTAGAAACCAATAAGAAATACAGAAAGTAGGTCGTTTTTTGTGATATCAATAAAGCATGAGACGAGTGGTCGGTATTAGCATTCGTTCCGTTCCGTTCAGTTTAGCTTTTTTTGCTGAGCCAGAGTTCGGGGAATAATGAACTAGAAATGAAACTCCAAATTGCACATCTGAAAATGATTTTTAAACTTTAATAACTTTTTCAAAAACTCTGTCTCTGAAGAGCAATAAATGTTTTCCAATCATTTCCACAAAAAAAAAAACTACCATTTTGTGAAAACTAAAGAATATTAGTTTTGTTTCAGTAAATTCAATAACAAAACTGATATTGAAAATGAAAAAGACACTTTTTTGTTGGCAACTCAACCATTTCTAAACGAAAACGACAATACTGTTAAGCGGCACACCTAACAAATAAGCTTAAGGGTGCGCATAACCGTACAGTTTCTTATACAAGACTAACAACCTGAAATAAAATTAGTAACAATCTATATATCAAAATTTTCAGCGAATTTTTATCTATCTAATAGGACTATCTAATTGTAGCTAAAGCTCCATTCTACAAATATGTTTGGAGATAATTTGTTCTATTGCGAAAATTACTTATACCAGGTCTACAAGTATGAAATGCGGATTTTTTTCAAACTTGCCGCGCAAACATTGTGTATAGTTCAAAGTTTCAACACATATGGCGTTTTGTTAAGTTATCATTAAGTGTCAAATGCGTATAGGTTATAATTTGAAAAGTGATCATATAGTTTTGTTTTACTGTGTTAAAAATGTCAAATTTTGTGCCAAATAAAGAGCATTCGCGGACAGTACTACTGTTTTGTTTTCATTTGAAAAAAACTGCTGCTGAATCATACCGACTGCTTCGAGAAGTTTATGGTGAATATGCTCCATCGCAAGATACGTGTGAACGATGGTTTCGGCGTTTCAAAAGTGGTGACTTTGATCTTACAGGCAAAGAACATGGAAAACCTCCAAAAAAATATGAAGATACAAAATTGGAAACATTGCTACAGAAAGACGATAGTCAATCACAAAAACAACTAGCAGAACAGTTAGGCGTTAGTCAACAAGCTGTTTCCAATCGCCTACGAGAGATGGGTAAGATCCAGAAAGTCGGCAGATGGGTTCCACATGCATTGATTGAGAGGCAGATGGAAAAATGCAAAAACACTTGTAAAATTTTGCTTGCGCGATACAAAAGAAAGTCTTTTTTGCATCGTATGATTACTGGCGATGAAAAATGGATTTATTTTGAAAATCCCAAACGCAAAAAATCATGGGTGAACCCAGGCTCACCATCTACATCAACTGCAAGACCGAATCGCTTTGGCAAAAAGACAATGCTTTGTACTTGGTGGGACCAAAAGGGTGTGGTCTATTATGAATTATTAAAACCTGGTGAAACAGTTAATACCCAACGCTACCAACAACAACTGATAAAACGACCAGAATACGAAAGAAGACAGCACAAGGTAATCTTTCTTCACGATAACGCTTCATCATATAAGGCAAAAGCAGTTACTGTACTTGGTAATCTACTTTTGCCGCTATCTCGATTCTGCCGTGGTTCTTAATATAGATGTTGCGGATAAAAATGATTTATTTTATGTAAAGAATACTTGTACCAAGTGGCATTTCATTATCATCAAGTATAATATTTTTCGACGAAGGCTCTAAACTATAAACAATCATGTCGAAAAAAATGTTGTCGTATTATTTGAATATTTCTACACAAAACTATATAAATATAAAAATTATTTTAAACCCACAAATATATTCAAAAAATTACAGAACATTGTTGTGTGATAACTATTATTAAGTTATTGAGCAATATCATTATTACAATATTTTTTTCTACAATTAAACTATCCTATTAAATAGATAAAAATTCTGTGCAAAATTTGGTGTACAGATTGTCACTAATTTTATTTCAGATTGCTTCAACGGCTTCAACAGGTGATGAAAATAGCATTTTTAGATTTGCATCAGGGAACAAAAAAAAAGTCGTTAGGGGATAAATCAGGTGAATACGGGCATTGAGACATTAAATCGATGTTTTTCTCCTTCAAATAATCAATTGTTTGACTTCTGTGTGGGAACTTGCATTGTCATGATGAACAATGATGCGACATGTCCAGAACAACCGAAGAAACAGGCAATCTTTTTCTTGGAAATGCTTCGTGAACGTCTTTTGTGGGTTTCGGTTCATCTTGGAAGACCCAAACAGTGGATTGTTGCTTAGTTTCCGGTTCATATGAATAAATCCAAGTTTCGTCACCTGTAACCGTTGTATACGGATTTTGCAGTGCCTAGGTTGAATTTTTTTAGCATTCCCTTACACCAATCAACACGAGCCTTTTTTTGAGCTTCGGTCAAATTATGCGGAATCCATTTAGACCGGGAGTTCATGAAAGTTTTTGGTCTCCGATTTCATACAGCATGCCTTTTGGAGGAGAGAATATTTACCCTGTGACAACAAAAAAGGGATGGTACTAAACCCCTGCACGCTTCCGCTCCGGTCATAGGGAAAATTACATTTCCACTGAAACACAAAATTTTTGTGCTATTCTCTGATTTAATATTGCTTGCCTTTTTGTCAAAAGAAAGTTATAACAAATTTAAAGTCTTTTAAATATATGCATGCGATTCAGAGGGTCCCAAAGGGCTCAAACGGTCATGTGATCTTGTAATAAAAAAATATGATTTTCCGCGTTTTTATACAGCATGCCTATAATTAAAAGACTTTAAATTTGGTATAACTTTCTTTTGACAAAAGGGCAAGCAATATTAAATCAGAGAAAAACACAAAAATTTTGTGCAAGTGGAAATGCAATTTTCCCTATGACCGGAAAGCGTGCAGGGGTTTAGTACCATCCCTTTTTTGTTGTCACAGGGTAAATATTCTCTCCTCCAAAAGGCATGCTGTATGAAATCGGAGACCAAAAATGTCATGAGCTCCCGGTCTAATTGGGAACAGATCTTTTTTCACAGCTAAATGTTCATGCAAAACCGAATGTATTGCAGTCTGCGATATGTCAGAGGATGCCTCTGTCTCACGGTAAGTCACATGCCGATCTTCTTCAATCATTTTGCGCACAGCATCAATGTTTTTTTGAATTACAACCGATTTTGGTCGTCCATCACGAGATTCATCACTGACGGACGCACGACCACGACGAAATTCTGCAAACCAATTGTAAACAGTCTTTTCTGATGGTGCTTCATTACCAAAAGTTGAACGAAGCGAATCTATGCTTTGCCGTTGAGTTAGGGCTTTACTAAAATCGTAAAAAATCATACAACGAAAACCTTCACGAGTAATATCCATTTTTTCACTTATTGTTTTTTTTTAACGCTTTCGGACAATTTATAAGCTGCCACTGATTTCACAATAACAAATGTTAAATTTTACGAATATAGTAATGGCACATTTCAATATTGCCATCTAGTGGTCGTTTGTACAAACATAAAAGGTAACCTTCGTAACTGGTGATTCTTTCATTTCAAACCGTAAATCGTTTTGGTCAAAAATGCTACCAACTATATTGTGTTTTTTCGAATTAAAAGTTGATTAATATTGTAAATTAAATTTAATATCACGAATGAACAGTTAACAAATATGTACAATTAATAATAAATATGTGAGATAACACTGTACTTTATGATTGTATATTTCGCATAAATTGATTTTGTATGTAGGTTATATAATGCACTTGGCTGGAGTCGCAATTCTATATTGATGCAATTGTATGAATATCAAATACGTGTTCGACAAATTTAATAAAGAGCTTATAAATTTTAAAAATAAATTTAAATTAGGTTCTAAAATATATATTTAAACCAGATGCATACCCAGGAATTTTTCTTTCACGAATGTAGTTGGAACCCTAACTAAAACCTTTCTCGGATTATTTTATCCCCCTGTACTAAATTTGGTTAAAATTGATCAATCCGTTTGACTTTGCATAAAGCTGTGTTTCGCAACCTTTTCTGGCATGGGACCCCCAACATAACTTAAATATTGTCTGCGGCCCCCTATATATATATATATATATATATATATATATATATATATATATATATATATATAGGCTTACCATAATTATGAAACTCTAAACCGGGACAAGAACGGGAGCTAGGGCAAAGGAAAAAATTTAACCACAAAAAATTGTTTTATTATTAAGTCTTATAAAAGAAATATGCAGATGGTCTACTGCAGCAGAAAGTTAATTATTTTATTTATTATACCAGTACAACAAATATTTTTAAGAGCAGGTTCTAACTTATAAATTGTTGTTGCTATACCAATATAATTCAATATTCATTTAGTCAATAATCGGGATTTATGAAAATGATTTAAAAAATAGTTTTGTTTCTCTAGTTATAGCCGATAGTGTATGTGTTTCTATATTGTCCATAGAAGCACATTCTACATAACAAAGACTTACATTATAAAATTAACAAAAATTTCTACAAATACCTTTCCAGTCGCTCCAATTTTGGTCTGCATCGAGTCCAAACTTTAAAGTCCACACTATAACACACTATTTCAAGTATTTTCTGCACTTTTATCACTTAAAAATAACTAAAAACGTCAGAAAAAAATGAAGACGCCACTTGCAAAAATCACGTATCATTACATATCAAGATGGTTAATCATGATAAAGCTCATTAAGGAATATAGTCATTAACAATTAATACATAAGGAACAGAATTGCTTAAAATAATTCTTTATGAGAATAAACACACATATTAATATTTTATCAATAGTATACAGGTGGTTGAAATTGAACTACCGGGCCCAATACACTATTTTTTTATTATTGAAGATGAGGTATAACGTTAAATTTGGAAGTTACTTGGAACTACATGATCTAAAATAGTTTATATTTTGTTATTTTGTATCTTTATATAAGTAGTTATACATTTTGATTGAGGATTTATTAAAATTTCAGAGCTATAGCGTTGAAGACACGGCCTATATGGTAAAATGGGAGGACAGAGGTGATAATAGGATGACTTTTGGGCTATCAATGATATCTCTGAGATTTCAGAGAGGGATGAAAATTACTATTGGAAGTATAATGGAGTTATCTCTCGAGAATTTCGATTTTATATGACTTCGCGGCCCCCCGACGAAGCTTTCACGGCCCCCGGTTGAGAAACGCTGGCATAAAGAACAGACAGACAAACATAAATTGATTTGTATATATAAGAAAGATTGAAAAACCAAATCTTTCATTGAGGTCGAGATTTTATTGGGCAACCCTCATACCTACAAAATATTGAAAATTGTTTCTATGTTTGTAAAATTATAAAAAGCACATTTCACATTATTTTTTTATGTGTAAGTGGGTTAAATATGTATTTATTTGTGAGCACATGCATAATACATGGGGAAAGGTCGTAATAATGTCAAACTGACTTGTGTTTTCCGTTGTAAATCATTGAATAGTGACAGCAGTTAATATTTCTCAGCTGAATGCTTCACTGAACCACTCTCAATGGATAAATTAATTTCAATTCCGTCTTTTGTAGCACCATTATACAACTACCATTGACCCTGATCTTCAACTTTCTCAACGGTCCATTCATCAACACAAACACCGATAAAAAAACTCACAATTTAAAACAGAAAGTTGTGTGCTTGCTACTAAAAAATTAGATTTATTCCACATAAATCACTGGCCGGGGAATCTGGGTAAATTACTCCAAATTGGGTAAAAATCCTTTCCATTGAGCATTATACCCGCTATTTCTTCACTTGGTACTTCCGTGAATATCGTTTCCGAATAAAGGTTAAACAACAACGGAGATTTCAATTTTTACCTACTTACATAGGCGCTGGGATCATATTATTTATTATTACATACAAATTTACTATTATACTATTATTAATAAAAAGCGAGATTAATTATAAAAGTTTGTTTATAAAATTTTATAGCAAGTTCTTTAATAAGAGCCTGAAGGATTCTCAGAGATATTTTTGGAACTTTGCTCCAACAATGAAACACGTTAGTTAGTTAAAATTTTTGGCGCACAGGACGATCGTTATTTTCGCCCAATACAGCCCATCTAAATGACAACAATGAAGCACGCATTGAATATCAGAATAAGGCAAATCTGTGATTTTTTGACTCAAGAACAGCAACGATTTTCAGAATGACTTTCATGACAATTCGCTGGAATTCGAAATAAAGGTATCTACGAGGACTCAGTTGCCATTGCTAAGCGGTGCTTGCGCAGTAGTGTTTAGCAGTCTATCTGTCAGTACTTCCCAACCGGTTCAGCCATTACGTGCCGTAGTTTTGATGTGAGCGTTGTTTTATCATGGCTACTACAATCGAAGATCCCGCCGCATGTATGATTCGCTCTGTGATTTGTTTTGCTACAAGCAAAAGGCAACAATGCGGCAGAAATTCATCGAAAATTGTGTATTTTGTATGGGGAAAACATTATGAGTGATAGTGCAGTGCGAAAATGGTGTAGGCATTTTCGGGAAGGACGAACTGATGTTCATGAGGAAGGAGGTCAGGGAAGGAAGTTCGTAGTAACAGACGACATTATCGAAAAAGTCAACAAAGTGATTCAACAACTGATCGCTGACCGTTCACAATTTCTGAACTCTCTACGGATGTCTACGAAGAGCAATACAGCAAAAAAGGAGTTGCATGTTGTCATCAGGCATTGTACTTCTTCATGACAATGCAAGCTCTCATACGGCAGCACAAACTAATGAACTGCTCAAGAATTTCGGATGGGAGATATTCGGGCCTTTCAGCCCGGGTTTGACACCAAGCAATTTTCATTTGTTCACCAGAAAGAAAGTGTAGAGAAAGAAGCGGTTAAGTACTAATGAGGAGCTGAAAACTAGTGTGCAACCAGTTGAACCCAGGTGGCAACATGGTATGAGGAGGGTATACAAAAACTGGTTTCCCGTTACGACAAATGCTTAAGGCATTTGTTTTAATGCCTTAATTTTGGTGGCAATTACGTTGAAATTTTATTTTGATGTAGGTGTAACTCTTGTGTATATTAAAACTTTTTTTATTACCCTTATTTGATTAAACTCAACAGAACTTTAAAAAAATAGCCCTCGTAATTTATTCAAACGACATTTGCAATGTTTTGAAGTGTCAGAATGTAGCAAAATAAGTTTAATGCACTTGTGATACGCGAAACTATCGGGTACTGTGGTACGTAAGCTGGAAAGAATTTCAAAATTCCTGGGGAAAAAAACACTACAAAAATGTAAAGTATGATCTCTTTCATGAGAAACTATTTAAAATCTACGCTATCAGCGTGACTTATCGACCGGTTTTGTAATAAATAATAACATGCTATCACCATTTAAAATCTTTTTATGTAATATACAATAAAGTAATAATAATTTTAAACTTAATTTATATGTTTCATGTTTAATAACAATAAAAATCATTATAGTTGCATTATCTTTAATAAAACTTTGACGTAAGAATTTTATGTACATTTTATGGATAGAAAATTTAATAGAATCTGCTAGAAAATAGAACAATTATTGACAGGTTAGCGGGAAAGAACGTCAAGTGCAGAGAATAATGTAATATCTTGCAAGATTGAACAGGAAAATAAAGAAGAAACATTTTCACATGAAAATTTTAAAATATAAAGTTAACACGCTTTTTAAAGGCTAAATATAAGGGGCGGTTGAAAAATATTCGGCCTAGGCAAAAACACATAACTTTTTCAGCAAAACTCAATGTATTTCTCAACATAATCTTCTTTTAGAACTATACACTCCAATTTTTCCATGCCCTCCAAATAATACGATTTCCCGAAGCCCTCAAAATAGGCCTTTCAGCGATGACCTCCTCATTCGACCCAAATCTCTTACCACCGAGCCATTCCTTCAAAATTGGAAATAAATAATAGTCGAAACGGGGCAAATCTGGCGAATATGGTGGATGAGGAACCAATTTGTTTTTTTTTTTTTTTCACTAATTACCAGGTCTACAAGTATGAAATGCGGATTTGTTTAAAAAATAAAACACATTAAACTCAAAAGAACAGTAAAAGTGTATTTATTCAAAGTATGCTCCATTAGAAGTTATACATTTTTCCCATCTTTCAGGCAATTTGTGAATACCTCGCCAGTAGAACTCTTCCCCTTTCCCCGCAAACCATTCATCTAGCCATTCTTTCACATTTTCATATGAACAAAAGTGCTGCTCGGCAAGTGCGTGACCCATCGATGCGAACAAGTGGTAATCTGAAGGGGCCAAGTCTGGTGAGTAAGCGGCATGGGGTAGCACTTCCCACTTGAGTGCCTCCAATGTGTTGCAAACTGCTTTTGCCTTATGTGATGGAGCGTTATCGTGAAACAAGATTACCTTGTGCTGTCTTCTTTCGTATTCTGGTCGTTTTATGAGCAGCGAATGGTTCAATTCGATCAGTTGTTGTTGGTAGCGTTGGGTATTAACTGTTTCACCAGGTTTTAACAATTCATAATAGACCACACCCTTTTGGTCCCACCAAGTACAGAGCATTGTCTTTTTGCCAAAGCAATTCGGTCTTGCAGTTGATGTGGATGGTGAGCCTGGGTTCACCCATGATTTTTTGCGTTTGGGATTTTCAAAATAAATCCATTTTTCATCGCCAGTAATGATTCGATGCAAAAAAGACTTTCTTTTGTATCGTGCAAGCAAAATTTCACAAGTGTTTTTGCGTTTTTCCATCTGCCTCTCATTCAATGCATATGGAACCCATCTGCCGACTTTCTGGATCTTACCCATCTCTCGTAGGCGATTGGAAACAGCTTGTTGACTAACGCCTAACTGCTCTGCTAGTTGTTTTTGTGATTGATTATCGTCTTCCTGTAGCAATGTTTCCAATTTTGTATCTTCATATTTTTTTGGAGGGTTTCCATGTTCTTTGTCTGTAAGATCAAAGTCACCACTTTTGAAACGCCGAAACCATCGTTCACACGTATCTTGCGATGGAGCATATTCACCATAAGCTTCTCGAAGCAGTCGGTATGATTCAGCAGCAGTTTTTTTCAAATGAAAACAAAACAGTAGTACTGTCCGCGAATGCTCTTTATTTGGCACAAAATTAGACATTTTTAACACAGTAAAACAAAACTATATGATCACTTTTCAAATTATAACCTATACGCATTTGACACTTAATGATAACTTAATAAAACGCCATATGTGTTGAAACTTTGAACTATACACTCTGTTTGCGCGGCAAGTTTGAAAAAAATCCGCATTTCATACTTGTAGACCTGGTATATGTGTTTTTTTTTGTAATCTGCAATAAATATTATAAAACTTTTGCGATACACATGGTCTACGAATTTTTTCTAGGTCGCTTGCCGGTCCGGCTTAAAAAAAGGTTGGGAAACACTGAGATAGATGGTTGTAAACAAGTAATTTTTGTGCCGGACTGTAATTTCTCCTCGAAAAACAAATCTAGATGGAGAGATTTAGTTAAAGTTCTAAGCACCAGCGAGGAAATCAAGGTCGGTATTCAAGATATCTGGAAAAACTAAACAAAATTGATGTATTTATGTAAAAAGAGTAAGAGAATAATGGAATAAATAATCAAATATTTACTAAATTCATATTAAAATTAGAAATTTATGACTAATATTTTATTCTGTTTGACAATAAATTTTAGTGAAAGCATTATTGAAAATAATTCATCGATGAACTGTTGTCATTTTTGTTTCCATTAGAGAACTTTATAACCGCGTATGAATATGCATTTGTGTGTCAAAAGAATTAATTTATAGGTCATCTGGGGCCGAACGAGCGACGCCTTTTTCAGGAAAAATATGGAAACGTCATAATAAAACCTAGTAATTAGGACGTTAATTAAATTTTGTAATAAAAGTTTAAAAAGTAGGAAAATATGATAAATTATACTAAAAGAATTAATCTACAAAGTTAACAATTTAACAAAAAAATATATATGAGCGTCCCAATTACTGTCCTTCACTTTCAGTTGACCTTTGTTCTCCTTCAGACAAATCCTCCATCTTGATTCATCAGTTACAAGTTCGTTTAGAGCAGTGTTTCTCAACCATTTATGACATGTATACCATTTGGTAGCCGATATCCCTAAATTTTTCTGGGTGTATAAATTAAGGAACCGGACTGGCAACATAGCCTTTGATCTGGCAACATTTAGGACGCGAGACTTGGAGGGGCGGCAGGTGAACATGTGATACGTCTTCTATACGAGTTTGAACTCGATAGAGTAATTTTGTTGTCCGTAGCGATTTTTTTCGTGAAACAGTTTTTTCTAGTACATTCTAAAAATGAGTGACATTCATTTCGAGTAAAGGTGTACTATTCAGACTTGGGCACAGTGCAACGTACACTTCAGCAAGCCTACGGAGACAGTGTTTTGTCAAGGACCCAGGTTTTTTGGTGGTTTAAGGCATTTTCAGAAGGAAAAGAGTTGATTGAAGATGAATCACGTAGCGGAAGGCCTTCATCTTCAAGAACCGATGAAAATGTCAACAGAATCCGGGATATTGTGCGTTCGGATCGTCGGTTGACAGTCGGCTCGAGGAAGAGTTGAATTTTATTCACACTAGCGTTCATCAGATTTTGACCAATGAATTGGGGATGAGAAAAAATTCAGTACACGTTTTTTAACCAGTAAAAACATTTCTGTGGCTCCTTATCCTCCTTATTCGCCTGACTTGAGTACTTGTGACTTTTTCCTCTTCCCAAGATTGAAAAATCACCTCAAGGGACGTCATTTTGGGACACTGGAAAACATTCAAACGTCTGTAACCGACCAGCTGAAAGCTATTCCAGTATCCGAGTTCCAGCACTGCTATGAGGATTGGAAGAATCGTCTCCAGGACTATATGGCTTCCCAAGGAAGTTATTTTGAGGGAGACAATATTGAATTGTAATTCTATTCGAATAAAAAAATAATAATAATAATAAAATTCAGTCCGGTTACTTAATTTACAGAACTCGTATGAATTTCCACCTTTCCACCATTATCTTTTTTGCGTATCTTTAAACGAAGAAGCGCGTACGGTGGTGAAACGTGTACCTCGGGTTGGTAATCACTGGTTTAGAGTGACCAGAGTATAGAGTTGGGATTATTTTACGCAATTTAGTTCAGTCTTGTTATATTTCCTACTTTTTCTTGAGATTTCGTTAGATTTTCCCGTTGGGAAATGTCAAGTTTCTAAGAGGACAACTTGTAAGTTGTTGACATCATTTTAATAGGAGCTGTAAACGAAATTGGATTAAGTTTAACACCATAACTTTTTAACGAAACTTAATAAAGACTAGCTATTCTAAAATGACCCTTAATAATCTTTTTTTAGATACTATCAGATGGGAAGATTTTTGTATTTGTCCATGAGTGTTTTTCCAAAACTATAAGTCTTATATTTTATTTATTATTGTTTTAGACATAAAACTATCTATTTTCTTGAAAACTTGTAAATCGGGTTGTTTTCGCTGCTGATTTTTGCCACGAACATTGATACGTTGAATTGTTCTGTATGGAACACTAGTTAATTCCGCAGTTCTAAGTATAGGTTTGTCATTACCTTCCGAAACTAACTTTTTATAAACATTCAGTATCAGAACTTTGCAATCTTCTGACAAATGACATTTTTCTTTAGTAGCCACGTCTAAATTTTCGCATTCCACGTCAACGTCCACATTTTCACACTCCAAGTCACCTTGCACAGATTCACTATTTTCACTACAGAAATTAGGAATTTCTTCAAAATTAAATGGTCGCCATAAAGCCGTGTTGTTTATGTATGCACGTTATGAACGTTGAAAATTAACTAACAAACAAGTATAACAACCCCAAAGATTTAAAAACAATAGGATTATAAATTTGGAAAATATCCTTAATGGTTTTTAAGAAACTTCAATTGAACTAGTGTTACATCTATTCGATTTAAATTTAAAATTCCCTTAATACCTCTTATATTCTTTTTACAGAAAAGAGTCTTGGGATTACTACCATAAACCCATTACCGCATTGTTAAGCTTCTTAACAGGAGTGGCAATTTCATTTTAGAAATACTATACATATATATATGCTAGGGCAGTGGTTCCCAAACTTGTTCGGATTCCGGCCCTTAATGTTTCAGAATTTTTCTGCGGCGCCCAAAGTTAAAAAATTGGTCTAACTAATGCAGTTGGAGGAATATTGGAATATTAGCGCGGTTCCCCTGTAGCCCAGTCGCGGCGCACAGTTTGTGAATCGCTGTGTTAGGAACTAATGCTGAATTTAATAAAATTTTCCAAATTATTTATGACCCACATTTGAATAAAGCGTTTCAAAAAACTTTTATAGTTCATATTAAAATTTTTATTCAGTATTTTAAGCATATTTTTATGTAAATTTTCCAGAAAATTCAATATTAAATAACCTCGAACTACATATTAATATTTACCTTTTGTAAATTAAAACTACAATTTAATTGTTAAATATAATTACTGTTAAAATTAAAGTACTCCAATGTATAATTGTCTTCAAATTCTCATTTAGTAAATTGGTTTTTGTAATAATGTTTAAAGTCCTTTGTTAAACATTTAGTGGTGTAATGGAATTTAAATTTTTGATGCAGTAAATTTAGGTATGTAATGTGTAACAAAAAATAGAAAACAAATATTATTTTTTCTATGAATGTTAAAAAAACTGAACTATATTTTACTATGGTGACTTAATGGTGACTGTTAAAAAATGTAAAAAGTGTTATAAAAAAGTCTCAAAAATGTTTTTTCACACTTTTCATAAGCATAATATATCAGCTAATGGGGGCTACACAACTATCTCAATGGACTTGTATGAATTTATGAGGGCGACAGAACCATTTAAGGGCTTCAGCCGTATCCGGGTAGTCCCATAAAGAATCAAAGTGTATTGATGTGAAGTGTGAATTTTCACACATTGCAGGGTTTCGCAGGTATATAATAAGTGAAGGCGGTATGCTGAGTGTGTAGGACAAATTTTGCTTTGTAGTAATCTCGGCAAAATAAACGATATTTTTAAAATAATTTATCGTCTGTTAATCAAAGAGCTTTAAAAACAAATTTTATGTTAAAATATTTTTTTGTTAATTTTAATTCGAATACCTAATACCATTATTTAGGTTTCTAAATATGTGCAGTATTTTTTTTTTTTTTTGTTTATATAGCAAGGTTCATTATGATTTTGAAAATTGCGCCTCTGGCTTCCATTGGTTGTTTTAAGTCATATGATCCGCCCCCCTGGTTTCGAATACATGACACCTAGAATGAAAACATAATTCCAACAATTTCAACTGGTTATTAAATTTACGCTCTTAAAAATTAAATGCAACATTTGCCAAAGTATAATTAGAATATTGATAAAATAATTAAAAAAAAAAAAATGAAAAAAAAAACAGAAAATAAAATTGTCTCCTCTGCCCGGAAATGAACTCAAATTTGCTGCGTAGTAAGCGAGCAAGCTAACAATTAGACCAGGATACGCCTTCTAGTATAGTGTGTTACATAACTATAACTTTTGTACATCGTCAACAAAAAAACACAAAAAATACGTTATTTTCCGAAAACATAATCTGATCAAAAATTCCTGTTGTACTATTCCGGTTCACACCAATGTACATTACTTAGAATTTTTTCAGATTTTTAGCTTAAACCATCTGGGCTACAGGGTGTGGGACAAATTTTTTATGCACGATTTTGGCTAAAATCGCATCAAAATAATTTATTTTGCAAAAATACAATTTTGATCGTTAATCCACATACTAAGGGCTTTCATTTGATACCCTACTCAGAATTTAAAAAAAATATATTTTTTTTTTCGATGATCATATATTTGTTTATATTTTAAGAGGATATTTTTTTTAGATGTTTTAGCCGTTTGACTACAATTTTTACCGAACAGACAGACAGACAGACCGACAGACGACAAAATGATGGTATAAGGGTTTTTTGGTCATACCTACAAAATCCTAAAAATGATGTTGAACAGTTGAAAATAAATATTATTAACGACAATGCAAATTCGGTGAACAGTGACATCACAAAAGAAAAACTGTTATGGTCAGTCAATCAACTTAAAGAAAACCGTTGCCCAGGTCCAGATAATTTACCAAATGAAATACGAGGGATGTTTTCAAAGTTCTGGGAATTTAGCTATAATTTTTATTATTTTATTAATTTTCGTCAATATTACAATGTAATTTTTCAACATAATCTTCATTTAACTGAATACATTTATCCCAACGATAAACTAATTTTTTTAAGCCGTCCTCAAAGAACTTTTTCGGTGTCTCCTCAATCCACCTATTCCAACAGCCTTGGCACCCAGCGCGGCGAAACCTTGCTAACGCCCAACCAATCATGCACGATGTCATGAACTTGTCGTGTACCTATCCCTAGGCGCACACTAATTTGACGAATAGTCATTCGCCTGTCCTCTTTCAGTAGGTCTTCGACGGTAGTAATGTTTCTTTCATTTACCGACGTGCTTGGGCGCCCCCTGCGTGGATAGTCTTCTACTGATGTTCTACCGGTTTTAAAACGATCGATCCACCGATAAACAGTACTTTTGGATTCTGCAGACTCACCAAATACTCCTTGTAGACGCTGAATAATTTCTGATGTTTTCACACCTTCTTTCCACAAAAAGAAAATTATTGCTCTTTGAGATTTTGTTGCGTCTTCCATGGTTACAAAAACAGTGCTATGAAAACGCGTCTATATCAGTCGAACACCTAAATCAGACTGAACAATATTGCACTAGATAGTTGCATAAACATGTCAAGTCTTGTCTGGCACCAATAACATTGCAAGTTCTGCGTAATTTAATTATAGTACAATTCCCAGAATTTAGGAAACATCCCCCGTACATCAACATTTTTTGGAAGAACAACATTTGATACACAAAAAACGTTTTTTTTAATTTTTCATATTCTTTACGAAAATAATTAATAAAAAAATAATACAGCCCCTTAGCCCCCCCCCCCCCGGCTACGCCATTGATCCACACTCTAGTCTTTTCTCCTGATTTTATCATCAAGAGCGACGCAATATAATAGGTACTAAAAAAAAACTATTTTTATTTTTCGTGGTAGCACCTATATTGATGTTAATTTTGATAAATTTCCTTATTAATAAATTCAGTTGGAGTTCACGCGATAAAATTCAAATTTAGTCTCAATTTCTCTAACACGTCCCTGACCTGGTCGCGTTATAAAGGTCACAAAAATTTATCTGTTATTCCACATAGATCTGCGGATAAAGAATTTATGATAAAGTTTGTAACTTAACCCACGATGTTATATAAGTATTGTGAATCAACTCACTAAAAGTTTTGAATAAAAGGTCAACTGCTACGCTTGTACGATTCGGTCGATTTCCCGACGACTCCCCGTAACGCAATGCGGCAACGTTCGACCCAATTCTAACAGGGTTGGACTAAAAATATTACCAGACCTATCGGAAAAACATCCCACGCAAAGCTAACTATGTTTGTAGGACAACATAACGAATATTTATGACATAAAATGAATTCTTACACGCCAAACAGAACTGGAACAATACGTATATAATGATAAAAATGTAGGTGAAGTAAAAAAAGAATATGCAAACTAAAGAAAAAGCAGATAATGTCCAAGTATGAAGAATTTATGAATAACGATTCAATTACTACGAAATAATCATACGAGGGCTACCTTTTAAGTTTTTACAAAAACTAAAAAATTGATGTGAAGTGTGAATTTTCACACATTTCAGGGTTTCGCAGGCATATAATAAGTGAAGGCGGTATGCTGAGTGTGTAGGACAAATTTTACTTTGTAGTAATCACGGCAAAATGAACGATATTTTTAAAATAATTTATCGTCTGTTAATCATATGATAAGACTGGATATTAAATTTACGCTCATAAAAATTAAATACAACATTTGTCAAAATATAACTAGAATTTTGACAAAATAATTTCAACATAATAAAAATGCAAAAAAAAACAGAAAAAATAAAATTCACTCCGTGTACTCGAACTCGAAACCCTTAGTTTTCCAGCCAGTTTAAGAGTGCTCTAACGCATGTAGCCATCGAACGCCATGCATGTGAGTGTCTTACATTGGTATAACTTTTGTACTTTGTGAACCAAAAACTACAAAAAATGCGTTATTTTCCAAAAACATAATCTGATCAAAAATTCCTATTGTACTATTTCGGTTCACACCAATATACATTACTTAGAATTTTTTTAGATTTTTAGTTTAAACCATCTGGGCTACAGGGTGTGGGACAAAATTTTTTTTGCACATTTTTGGCAAAAATCGCTTCAAAATAATTTATTTTGCAATAATAAAAATTTGATCATTAATCGACGTACTAAGGGCTTTCATTTGATACCCTACTCAGAATTTAAAAAAAATATTTTTGTTTTCGATGAGCACATATTTGTTTATATTTTTAGGGGGGTATGTTTTTTAGATGTTTTAGTATTTTTCCTATGTGCGGGTCAAAGAGTTGTATAAGCATGCCAAATTTCAACTCTCTGGGTTTAGCCGTTTGGCTACAATTTTTACCGAACAGACAGACAGACGACAAAATGACGGTATAAGGGTTTTTTGGTCATACCTACAAAACCCTAAAAAGAAAAAAAAATGAAACAAACTGTTTTATAGTTTTTCAAAATATTCGCCTTTAAATTTTATACACTTTTGCATGCGTTCAAAACAATTCTCGAAACTTTTTTTCCACTCTGAACTTGGTATCTCAAAAACATGGTTTTCGAAGTCTTCAACAGTTCTTGAAGTCTTCAACAGTTCTTGAAGTCTTCAACAGTGATAAAAATCACTGTCCACGCATTTTTTGAAGGCTTCAGCTTCTTGAGGTGATGAAAATCGCTGTTCACGCATTTTTTGTTTGACATTGGGTAACAAAAAAAGTCGTTAGGAGATAAATCAGGTGAATACAGGCAAAGAGACATTAATTCGATGTTTTTCTCCTCCAAATAATCAATTGTTTAACGTGCTGTGTGGGAGCTTGCATTGTCATGATGAAGAATGATGCGACGTTTTAGGTTGTTTTTCCTGATTTTGTCGATGACTTCTGGCAAACAAATTGTTGTATACCATTCAGCATTAACTGTTCTCCGATCCTCTAAAGAAATGATTGCGACATGTCCAGTACAACCAAAGAAACAACCGATAATTTTCCTGGAAGTGCTTCGTGAACGAACAAATTTTGTAGGTTTCGGTTCATCTTGGAAAACCTGAACAGTGGATTGTTGCTTAGTTTCCGGTTCATATGAATAAATCCAAGTTTCGTCACCTGTAATGATGTTGTCTGATTTTGCAGTGCCTAGGTTGAATTAGCATCCCCTTACACCAATCACCACAAGCCCATTTTTTGAGCTTCGGTCATATTATGCGGAATCCATTGGGAACAGATCTTTTTCACAGCTAAATGTTTATGCAAAATGGAATGTATTGCAGTCTGCGATATGCCAAAAGATGCCTCTATCTCACGGTAAGTCACATGCCGATCTTCTTCAATCATTTTTCACACAGCATCGATGCTTTTTTGAATCACAACCGATTTTGGTCGAACTTCTCGAGATTTATCACTGACGGACGCACGACCACGACGAAATTCTGCAAACCAATTGTAAACAGTCTTTTCTGATGGTGCTTCATTACCAAAAGTTGAACGAAGCGCATCTATGCATTGTTGTTGAGTTAGGCCTTTACTAAAATCGTAAAAAATCATCAAATGAAAACCTTCACGAGTAATATCCATTTTTTTACAAACTTTTTTTTAAACGCTCACTTTCAACAAACTACTCGGTCAATTTATCAGCTACTACTGATTTCACAATAACAAATGTCAAATTTTACGAATATAGTAATGACACATTTCAATATTGCCATCTAGTGGTCGTTTGTAAAAGCATAAATGGTAACCCTCGTATATAGTTATTTCTTCGTTAAGGATACCGGAAATAATTGATTTTGTTCTTAGATAATCTGATCCTTCTGTATGTAATTTGATCATATCATATTTAGCACACCCTTGAAAATTGTTAAAGGATAAAAGGGTCAGGATTGAAAAGGGTTGACACCGACCTTTAGTAAATTAATTTAAACATAAATTTCATTATTTGAGAACTTTGTAATATTATACACCATATTTAAAAATTTTAAAATTTGAAACAAACAAAAACTGATGAAATAATACAGTTATTTACAGATCCACAGAAGATGGGTGTTTAGGGTGTGCACCGCATACGAGCAGCACATCAAGGAGCATTTTAGGCCCACTACTCTGTTGCTGACGACTTGATTTTGGAATGATTTTTACTTGTTTTTGGCTCATAACTTAATTTTAAAATGATGTTTCCTTTTCTAATTCTTCACTTGATTTTGGAATGAATATTGGGGAGGGGGCGATCTTATGAATACATGCACACGGGCGGCTGACACTCACGCATCCCTATATATTTATATTATACTATCTGGCGTGCCCGTTGAAACATTTCTTCCTCTACCTATCTGCTTTCCCTCGCCTATTAACGCACTACAGAGCGCGGTGTTTTTTAGTTTATTTTTAAAATCATAGTGGTATAAAAAATAGACTTCAGCCTGCGGAAAGATTTTCTGAACACGCTGATATAAACTAGAGATTGGCACGTGAGCAAGTTTTTTGTCACGATGACGCGCGAATTATAAATAAAATAGTACGTAAGTACAAAGTACGTAGTAAGTCGCGTACGCTCACGGCTGGTTAGTAAAAAGTCACATAATTGCATTTATTCCATCGTAGTTGGTTTTCAAAAACATAGATGTCACAACATTCCTTATGT
This sequence comes from Liopterus haemorrhoidalis, assembly GCA_963971575.1. Taxonomy (NCBI): domain Eukaryota; kingdom Metazoa; phylum Arthropoda; class Insecta; order Coleoptera; family Dytiscidae; genus Liopterus; species Liopterus haemorrhoidalis. Next base: position 2,524,468 of record OZ020615.1, read on the forward strand.
ATTGATTTTAATAGCTGTAAAGGTGCCTTAAACGTTAAAACTGTCTACTAAATTTATCCATAAGGTATGCACAATGCATAGTCGACTCATTTTAGAGCTGTGAATGCTGCTTTACTAGCAAGATCAGTCCGTTACATCCTTATAATTTTATATATTTATTTATTTATTTAAATTACTTCTGTCCGGCTAAAGAAATCCAAATACGGATAGGTACGTAGTTACAGTAGCAGATTTAAAGTAACAGTGTAATATATGTCTTTGTATTTACTTAGAAATCGGTACAGCCGTTCTTTAGTTTTGAGTAAACATACACATGTAGATAAATATAAACAAACATATTACTATAGATTTAGAAAGCCTACAACCGTACATTACTAAGATTAGTAACCAAAAAATAACAATAGTATTAAACTAACATTTCTTTTGTTATAATGATGTTATTGTATTTTCTATAACATTGTATTAGAAAATAATTTTAACAATACAATAGTGTACTATAAGTATTAATCAGATATAAAATGTTTTCTTTGTTGTATTTGTTTGGAAGTAGCGTTAGTTATTACAAAATACACCCTTTAGGAAAGTATGTAATTATGGTGACACAAAAATGTTCGAGGTGTTAAAAAAATAATACGCGAACTGCGGGCGTTGTATAATACCTAGCAAGTGGAGGAATAGTTATTAGATGTAAGACAGCCGCTGAGTTTGTTTCGCTAACTTATTTAGTTTGAATTTTATAGCGGGTTTCTTTAAGTTATTTTTAAGCTGGACTTGATCGAAGAGTAATGTGTGTAATTTTATCTTAAGCTTAGAAAGGCAATAGTAATATTTGAAAATTAGTTTTGGAGAAGATGCGTCGACTCGTATTTTAAGTGTTTATGGCGTTTTATTGATGGTAGTAATTAAAGAGAAATAGGGAGGTCTTCGATTATTAAAACGGAAGATCCAGATTCGGGGATTAATACGTTCTTATCGACGTCTGACTGTTAGAAAGGTTGCTGAAGAAGTAGGAATATCATACGGGTTTTGTCAAACCATTTTTAACAAAGTCGACAATCATGATATACTCAAGAAGGATCTACTTGACCGACACCCGTCAGAGAAAAGGTATGGTTCAATCTAGAAGGCAGAAGGTAAGAATTAAGTGATGCTCTTGGTTCAGATGGTGAGAAAGAACTATTGTCTTGTCTCACTCAGATCAACAGCTGGAATAAAAGAGCTTCATATACAAAAACACACACACGTTTATCTAATATATCCAAATATAACAAACGAAAAAAACTACGGACATAGTTGGGTATTAGAAGCTTAAAAACTTAATTGAATTTTACATAGAACAATGTGAAATAGATATATGAGCCGTTGATTTTGAAAGTGAGATAAGTCCACTTTTCATTATTTCTAGATTTTAATGTTTTGCATTAGAATGGAATTAAAAATATTCGTAAGGAGTAATAGACTTATTTTACATTTTTGGTATTCTCAATGCATGTAATTTTATTATACGATAAGTGTTATCGGCTTTATTTGAAAAAAGTCGTGGTTTTAGTGTATCTCAATGGACTGGTCTCACTTTCAAAGGCAATGATTTGCTGAAAATATTGATTTCTCCTAATGAAATGGAATTATAGTAGCAAACAAATGAAAATTTTATTTAATTATTTATATTATTTCAATATAATTTTATTCTTTGTTAGAAAAATAACAACGTTTTCACAACGTTAATTTGCGACATTCAATTATATTTGTGGAGACATGTTGTTGATTTCGATTTTTAATCACATTTATTGTGCATTCATTTAATTTCGGTGCAGGGTTTCTACGCCGTATTCCCAATTAATTTGTGCAGTTATTTATTCAATCGAATAGAAGACACAAAAGGGAGGTAAAAGTAAAACACTTTGTCCTAATTCAGCTGCCTTGCTATCCACACAGTATTTATTAAAAGTTCCGTATTTAATACTTCTAAAAGCTGTTTTTTTTGTATAATGATCCTCATAATACATGTCTAAATATAGGCTAAATGTCCTTAATCTGGACCAATCCTGTCCAACTGTCTAACCTGTTATTTATTGTAGGGACTCCGTAGAAACAATACGGATTAAGTGGTTAAAGCAGTTGCAAAAATCTATAAAATAATTTCTTATTATTAAGTTTTTACACTATGAGTATAGTTTTTATTTATAATTTTTACCTTAAAACTAATAATTTTGTTTGTTTGAGTACTGCTGTGAATTTATTTTCGTGCTCTAATTAGTAAAGATATCTACGAATCATGCCGTTTCTTTCTAATGCTTTGTTTTTTATTAAAATAATTTGGAAGCTTTTGGGAGTTGACAACTAAACTTGCGTCACTATACGTTACTATGGATATGCAAATAATTATAATGATATAGACAGAGAAAGCATATAGTATTGTATATCGACATTTGTAGCAACGAACAGTCACCTATCAGCAATCCGACTATAACAACTAAATTTTCGTTATATTTTATTGTTACTATCAAATAAAAAATTTCATAAGGATACAATTTTATTAAGTTGGACGCCCCTGTCTTCAGGGGTGTCCTGTTTGTTCATCTTAGTCATAGTGTTTCAAATCAGATTACATTTTTTGGAAAGCTATCATTTTCGTGCTTTCCTGCTTGTCAAAGCTCCGATTGACTTTTATTTTATTTAGGGTGGTCACCCTCTAAACTCATAAAAATTTTACGTTGATTCAGTTATCCTAATGGAAGTGTTCTATTGAGTTTGCAAGTTATTACGCTTAATATATAAACCACTTTAGTACTTTTTTTAGAAAAACAAAAATATAGTGTACCTAGTTTCCATTCCATTAATTTAAAAAAAGTACTTTTTGTTGGATCGATTCTTGGCACAACTTCACGACCTTGAAGTAAAAAAGTCAATGAGAAAAGTTTGCTTTAACTCCGTATTTTCTTAGCAAAAGAAAGAGCTAATATAAACATGTAAATAAAATTCCAAATAAGGTAAATATTTCCCGAAATGAGCAAATCTTGTTTATCCCTTGTTTATTTTAGTAGGTGGGTCTAAAATAAGTAAACAAATAAAAAACAACAGAATTGTATAACTTCCGACATCTATTGATTCAGACGCGAAAATAAATTTCGCGTCTAAATCTTACTTTACTTTTTCTTAATATTTATTTAGGAATTATTGCTTCTAACTTTTCTTTCTCTCTATAAAAAATTGATGTGAAGTGTGAATTTTCACACATTTCAGGGTTTCGCAGGTATTTATTAACAGTGTGATGATTATTAAGGATGCCAAAACAAATTTTATGGCAAAATATTTTTTTATGAATTAATTCGAATGCCTAATACCATTATTTAAGTTTCTAAATATGTGCAGTATTTTTTTTTTATATAGCAAGGTTCATTAAGATTTTGAAAATTGCGCCTATGGCTTCCATTGGTTGCTTAAATCATAAGCCTCGCCCTCTGATACCTTCAAATATAGAATTAATTTATAATTTCCACACTTCCCACTGGTTATTAAATTTACGCTTTTAAAAATTAAATGCAACATTTACCAAAATATAACTAGAATTTTGACAAAATAATTTAAACAAAATAAAAATGCAAAAAAAAAAAAAATAATAAAAATTGACGGGATTCGAACACAGTTTCTTACAGTAGTTTCAACTCACTAAGCGAGAACGCTACCACTGTGCTATACAGGATCACTCGTTTACTATGTTAAATAGCGGATTAAATATATTACATATTTTATTTAAAAACACAAAAAATGCGTTATTTTCCGAAAACATAATCTGATCAAAAATTCCTGTTGTACTATTCCGGTTCACACCTATGTACATTACTGAGAATTTTTTCAGATTTTTAGTTTAAACCATCTGGGCTACAGGGTGTGGGACAAAATTTTTTTTGCACAATTTTGTCAAAAATCGCCTCAAAATAATTTATTTTGCAAAAATAAAATTTTGATCGGTAATCCACGTACCAAGGGCTTTTATTTGATACTCTACACAGAATTGTAAAAAAATATATTTTTTTTTTTTCGATGAGCATATATATGTTTATATTTTTAGGAGGATATGTTTTTTAGATGTTTTTGTATTTTTCCTATGTGCGGATCAAAGAGTTGTATAAGCATGCCAAATTTCAACTCTCTAGGTTTAGCCGTTTGGCTACAATTTTTAACGAACAGACAAACAGACAGACAGACAGACAGACAGACAGACAGACAGACAGACAGACAGACAGACAGACAGACAGACAGACAGACAGCCAGACGACAAAATGACGGTATAAGGGTTTTTTGGTCATACCTCCAAAACCCTAAAAAGAGAGTATCTGCTTCTGAGAAGACAACAAAATATGGTAAAATCAAAGAAAATTTAGCGTGTATCTACATTAATAAAACTGTAGGCACGCGGTTTCCAAACTTTGTTCAGTAACGACCCCCTTAGAAAAAATACCATCTCTGCCCCCCCCCCCCCCTATTTAGGAAATTTATAAACAATTTGTAAATAATTTCTTTATTGAAATAATAATCACAAAAGTAGCAAAAATATGTAATGTAAATAGTTTCTCTAATTCCTAAATATTTATTTTCACAATATAAATCACGAAAATCATATAAAAATAAATTATATTAATATTAAATATTAAATACAAATTAAAAATGTAATAAAAATCAATTTTAATGTGAAGTATGGGCTTGTTTCTTCGCACATAATTCGTAAAATCGCGGTTTATATAAAGAAAGCCACTCTTATTTCGTCTTCCACTATTAACCGTGCGCGATATTTTGTTTTATTAACAGCTAATTTGGAAAATCCTGCGACCCTCGACCCCCTGGTGAATCTTGTACGATCCCCAAGGGGGTCGCGCCCCCCACTTTTGAATCCGCTGCTGCAGGCCATCAGACCAAATCTGTAACTCAGTTACTATGATCATAGTAACTAAATTTGTCATTATGAGCAAGGTCAGTTACTATTATAGTAACTTTGGGGTATTTCGTATTCTGTAAGACAAAAGTTACTACAATATTTAGTAACATGTTACTATAAAAGTTCCTATCATAGTAACTACCAAATACTGGTGTTTATAAATAATAACTTAGTTCTTATGAAGATAAAAATGGCAGACTTTGGCGTATCCGTGTGAACCAATACTATGATAATATTATAAATGTATTGTCAATATACAACATAAAAAATGAACTTTTCCTGTTAGTTCCGTATTACAAAATGAGACAGATAATAGTAATTAACATCAATGTTTAAATTTAGTTTAAATAATTTAATTTTTTGTTAGTAATTAGTAGTTTAAGTTTATTTAACATGTAGGGTTTATGGAAGTGAAATGTAGTAGACAATGAGTATCAAAATATCCAGAATTATCATTTGGAAGGACGGTTGGAGAGAAGTTGTTCCAACTTCTAGTTACTGGCAAAACTAAATTAACATCGCAATGTTAATTATATTTTAAGTCAGATAATAACTCTGCTATTTCAAGTTAAATGAACTAACTATTGTGACAAGTTAAAATCACAATTGTCACGAATTGTCAAATCACAGAATAATTAAAACCAAAATTATATAAAAAAAAGTTGTTGCAAATTGTTGAAGTTTAATTTAAAATTAAGTAATAATTTAATATTTCTTAATCCCCTTTTATGTTAGGGAGTAACGAACTTTAAGCTTGTGGATTTTAATGGTAACTCGAGAGGCAAAATGCGTCATGGTACTTGATGTTGGTCCCTTGATGCGAGGCTAATGTTTCACAGTTAAAATGAAAAGTCAGGGTGAAAAATACCCTTTTATTTCCATTATAAAACACGCGTGGAACAATTTTATAGTGTAATTATGACATATATCACTTAATGCATGCTGTTACCATGTTATAAATTTAACTAGCGTTTAGTATTACAAATTATCAACAGTTAGCGACAGCAAGTCAAATTTAACTCGCTAACAACAAAAAAATAACGTGCAGTTAAAATTCCTAAAGAATGTTGGAGCTACAAAAAAATAATTGTTTAATGTAGAAATTTATACAGAAATGGTTCGTGATATATGCCACAGAAAGTAGAGCAAAAACAAAGAAAATTGTAGAGTTAAGAGAAAAACTATACTCTATTCGCGGAGAACACGCAGTCGATGTAAATATTCTGGGCCGGTTTCTGATAAAGAAAATAACTTGGAAGCCACGCAGCACTGGAGGCGGTTCTTTCAATGCTCATAGCAGTGCTGGAAGTCGGATACTGGAATAGCTTTCAGCTGGTTACGGACGTTTGAATGTTTTCGAGTTAGGGTTACACATCGAAGGCAAAACATCGATGTTTAACATCGGCGCTTACTATCGATGTTGAAAAAACATCGAAGGAAAAACATCGATGTATCGGAAACATCGATGTTTTATTAATATTAAAAAAAGCTATTTATTTATATTATATAGGTTTTATTTAATAATGTAAAGATAAAATACGAAAAAAGTAACATATAATACACAAAAACCATTTATTAGATTTTGAAATAGAAATATTCCTTTTTAATAGTAATTTATTTCACATTAACATTATTATACCCAATATAATAATCCTAATTTGTACCTACAGTCTATTTCAAACGATTAGGCGGAACTAACCGCAATTTTCATTTTTGTAATTTGTCATTAGATATTTTTTTGTATATTGATGTTGACTTTTCCTGGACAAAATGATCAAAAGCTTCAATCAATCGGTAAATGTAACTAGAATTGAAAATCTAGTTCCGCCTAAACCAAAGGAACAGACCTTACTATTTTTACATTTCTAAAATGAAATATTGGATTTTATTACAATACTAATATAGTAATCTTAATGTTAATTTTATATTATTTAACATAGAAATACCACTGTCATACACAATTATTTTTATACTTTTTTAAGTTAAAATAAAGTCTGTTCCTTTGGTTTAGGCGGAACTAGATTTTCAATTCTAGTTACTTTTACCGATTAATTGAAGCTTTTGATCATATTGTTCAGGAAAAGCCATCTTCAATATATAAAAAAATAGCTAATGACAACTTGGAAAGTGTCAACAAGACTCAAAAAGAAAAACTATGTTGGCGTCTTTGGTCGTTCGCATTGTTTGCAAAAGTTAGAAGTTTCTTCTTATTTTTTCATATTCTGCTAACTGCTAAGAAGAATGAGAACTAACACTATTAATATTGTTATATCACAATAGATGGCGCTTATATTTTGTGTACTAATTTTAATCAAAATTAAATTTTTAAGATTCCAGCGCCCTTAGCGGTTGTTTCTGAATTTCAAAGTTTAAACATCGACATCGGTAGTAGACATCGATGTTTTATCGATACTATCGCCAGCTGACCATCGATGGTAAAAACATCGATGGTAAAAACATCGATGTTTTTAAAACAAACATCGAAAACATCGATGCATCGATGTTTTTTTTCCATTCCTGTTTCGAGTTTCCCAAAATGACGTCCCTTGAGGTGATTTTTTAATCTGGGGAAGAGGAAAAAGTCACAAGGACTCAATTCAGGCGAATAAGAAGGCTGATGTGCCACAGGAATGTTTTACTAACCAAAAACTCGTTTATCGAAATTGCTGTGTGACAAGGCGCATTGTCATCCCCAATCCATTGGTCAGAATCAGATGAACGGTAGTGTGAATCAAATTCAACTCTTCCTCGATCATTCTGACTGTCAACCAACGATCTGAAGGCACAAGATCCCGGATTGTGGCGACATTTTCATCGGTTCTTGAAGATGAAGGCCTTCCGCTGCGTGATTATCTTCAATCAACTCTCTTCCTTCTGAAAATGCCTTAAACCACCAAAAAACTTGGGTCCTTGAGAAAACACTGTCTTCGTAGGCCTGCTGAAGTTTTGCAAAAGTTTCCGTTGCTCTGTGTCCAAGTCTGAAGCAAAATCTGATAGCACACCGTTGCTCGAAATGAATGTCACTCATTTTTAGAACGCACTAGAAAAAACTGTTTCACGAAAAAAATCGCTACGGACTACAAAATTACTCTAGCAAGTTCATGTAGTAGATGTTCTATTTATTTTTAGTTGTAGAATAATTTGTTAGTATGAACGCAATATTAATTGAGTGTAAACTGAAAAATACAGGCTTATTATTCAAGAGTTCGTGTCGGTTAAAAGTGCCTGGCAATAAAGGGGATGTAGCTTAGTGACGTGAAAGAAATGACGCTTTTTGTTCATTGCTATGCGCAGTTCTACCCATGTCAGCATTTCTAGGCAATAAATGAATAAGTATAATTTGCCATCAACTGTTCCACTTCAATTGATGACATATAAAAAATTTATGAGATATGAATGAAGAAATCGAGTAACAACACCCGCTTGGTTTCACAACTAAAAGGGGAGAATTTGATTAATATTTTGGGAGTTTGTTGCATAAAAAATAATGCCCAAAAGGATATTTACATATGTATATAATTGGTGTGTCTACTCAGCAAAGTTTGGATGATTAATGATTTGCAAGCATTATTGATTGAAAATCGGTCGCTAGAAGAACTCGCAGATCAGTTGACTTGCTCAAACAATTTGGAGACCCTTGCTTGAGATGAGAATAATATACGATATTGATACCATACAATAAATTTAATTATTTTTTTCAAGAACAAAAAACTCGATAATCATCGTAAAACTAAAGCCGCATTCAGAGCTCTTAAATCAATAGCTTATGCACTGTAGCTTATGGACTATTCACTGTCACCAGAAATTTTGTCATGTGGTAAGACGTGAAACCGTTCAGACCTCCAAATTTAATACGCTATTTGTTGAGGATTGTGCATAATTTTCTAAACTTATAGCTAGTGAGATGTTTTAATAAGACAGACATATAAACACATTGGTTATCGCATTCTATCAATGACACCGTAGTTATCTTTGCCTTTACATAACCTAACATAACGTCATCATTAACAAATTTTGCGCAAAATTACAAAGACGGACAGTAAATATGATCAATTTATGTAATTAGGTAGTTAAAATCTAAGACAACAGAATTATAAGAACGATAATAAAATATTTTACGAAGCTAAATAGGTTTCAAAATTCACAGATGGAGGGCTATTCGTAACGTACTAATTTATAATAGATGTGAACGGTACATGGAACGTTAAAAACAATGCATAGAAACATAAGTTACAGCTAACAAAGCACAGTCTACAACCTCTTAATTTAAAGAGCTCTGAATGCGGCTTAAGCTGATTAATAACTCCAGTTGAACTATTCTGGTTTCCATGTAAATTCAATCTTGAGAATTTTTCAGATTTCTAGATCAACCCTGATGAATAATAGGGTGTGGGATAAAAAAAATTGTTAGTGCACCTACCCGATTCAAAATTTTTAGAAAAATGTTGATAATACTTAAACTACTACTCTATAAATATTTTTATAACGAACCATATCCCAGAATTATCGTCTGGAACGCATGCTCACCTGAAACAAAAAAAAAATAAAATTAAAACCATGTTACCTATAGAATCAAAACTTTTTGTTTTTACCGACCGCCAACATATATAAGGGTAGTGTTTCTGATTTCTCGACATTAGACTTATTTTCTCTTATAGCATTATAGCATATAGTGTTTAGAGCATTAACTATTACAAAAAAAAAATGAATAAACCTCCAATAAGGATAATTTTGCAATTTTGTTTTTTCTCAATTCTTTGTTCTTCCTCCAGTGCTCCTATCTTTCTTCCTATTCTCATTCCGGCTTCTCTCTCCGATCTCCTTCCTTCTTGCCTCCAGTTCTCTGGCCCATCTTTCTTCCTTGCATTCCTCACTCATCATTTCTTTGTTCTTCTTCCAGTGTCCCTCTCTTTCTTTCTATTCTCCTTCCGGTTTCCTTCTCCTATCCCCTTCCTTATTGCCTCCAGTCCTCTCGCCCATCTTTCCCCCTTGCCCTCATTCATCAGTTTCTTTATCCCTTCCTTATTTTTTCTGGAGTTTTTCCTCCAGATTCCTTTTGTGTTGAAAATCTGTCATTGTGGCAATAATTAATTAATTACTGCATTTTTGTGAGGCCAGAGAGAAAGGTTTGTTAATAATTTTCTAAATTTTATTTATAAAAATTGTCAAATTTATATTTATTTCAAATTTTTTCATTTTTGTTGAGTGACGCTGCAACTCAGTACGAACGCGTGTTGTACCGTTTCTTCCTGCCGTTCGTATGTTTAAATAATTTTTCATTTGTTTAATTTAGTCTAATATATTTGTTATAAATTTACTAGTAGATCTATACCCATTTCTCAAAATTATGCGTTGATAAATCATTTAAATTCATCTTTTTTTGTAGACATTTAATATAAATTTTTCTTTAAATTTAGAATTAAGATCTTTTTTTATGAATTAATTATGGGATTAATTTACAGTGTAATCGACCGTATTTCACCGCTGCGCTTACGGCCATTTTTCAACCATTTTTTTTTTTGATAATATTTTTTTATTATTATTATTATTCCTGGCATCGCTGCACCACCTGTCATTATTAATTTTACACTGTAAATTTCCTTAACATATTAGCGATCCCCAAAACTTTTTTTTCTCTTTTATTAATTTATTGGCAACGCAATTGAACCAAGAACCGGACCTTATTTTTATAATAAATTCTCCGATCCGCGCACAGCGCCGTCATATTTTTGACTTTCAAAGTCAACCCTTGTGTGTCGTCGTCTGGACTCCTACCCTACCTGGGCCAGGAGCGGGCGCCACACCTTGAAAACTAACGATTTCACAAAATAATTGTTAAAATCTTTTGTTAAAAAAATTGTGAAACTGCTCAACAATCTTTCTTCAGCGATCACAAAAGTAATAAGCGTTTACATTTACTTAGACTTTTTTTATCAGTTACAAAATAAGTGTTGATGTGTATTTTTTGAATTTTCATATCAAACGATATTTACCCTCCCCCGGAAACGAGTCGTCGTCGTCCCCGTGAGTGCACGGCATGTGACCTGTCTATCTAGTAGTCATGTCAAACAAACAAGGGGTTGTTCCACCCCTACAGACTTACAATTATTGTACAAAAACGTTACCAGTAGCTACATATAAACATCATCCAATGTTGTAACATTAACATAATAATAGACAAGGGCTGTTTCACTGGCTGATTGGGACCCTAGGGCGATATGTTCACACTGTGCTCCTATTGTGAAGTTTGACCTTTTCATAGGATTTAAATACGAGTTTTTATTCGATGAAATATGGTAGTTTATTATTTTAGTTATCTCGAATCGAATCTTTTTCAGTAGGGTAATATTTGTTTGCATTGTATTTTAATCTCCCGTGTAATTTTAAGGATTAAAGTTTTTGTTAGGACTTAGGATTAAAGTGAACTTTTAATCCATACAAAAACTATGTTTTTGTAGACTATTAGGGTAAATATCACATATTAAGAGTCTTTTACACAAAACTAACAATATAAAATAAAATTTCTAACAATCTATAGGTATATCAAAATCTGCGCCGAATTTTTATCTATCTAATAGGATATTTTTAATTGTAAAAAATTGATGTGAAGTGTGAATTTTCACACATTTCAGAGTTTTGTAGGTATTTAATAAGTAAGAAGCCAACATAATACTGGATGTCTAGGAATATTCGTTCTATAATCACATCAAAATCAACAGTTTTTTGATAATTACTTTTATTCGTTATTTGAGTACTAAGAGCCACAATTTAATTTTTTAAAACAAAATTTAAATAATTTGTCAAAAATCGTTTTTTTCTGCATATGCTTCCTATTCAAGTCTTCACTAGATTAATAAGAAATATTTTGATCAATGGCTTCATTTTTAGGGTTTTGTAAGTATGACCCTTATACCGTCATTTTGTCGTCTGTCTCTCTGTCTGTGTGTTCGGTAAAAATTGTAGCCAAACGGCTGAACCTAGAGAGTTGAAATTTGGCATGCTTATAAAACTCTTTGACCCGCACATATTTGATACTTTTTGCTCATTTATCTACGCATCAAGAGATTTTTGATACCCAACTCCAATTTTTAGGGTTTTGTAGGTATGACCAAAAAACCCTTATACCGTCATTTTGTCGTCTGTCTGTCTGTCTGTTCGGTAAAAATTGTAGCCAAACGGTTAAACCTAGAGAGTTGAAATTTGGCATACTTATAAAACTCTTTGACCCGCACATAGGGAAAATACAAAAACATCTAAAAAACATATCCCCCTAAAAATATCTGCTTATCAAAACAAATATATTTTTTTTAAATTCTGAGTAGGATATCAAATAAAAGCCCTTAGTACGTGGATTAACGATCAAAATTTTATTTTTGCAAAATAAATTATTTTGACGCGATTTTTGCCAAAATTGTGCAAAATTTTGTCCCACACCCTGTAGCCCAGATGGTTTCAACTAAAAATCTGAAAAAATTCTAACTAATGTACATTGGTGTGAACCGGAATAGTACAACAGGAATTTTTGATCAGATTATGTTTTTGTAAAATAACGCATTTTTTCTGTTTTTTGCTTGACCAAGTAAAATATTTAATAACTTATGTAACAAAGTAAACCAGCATGCTTTCATGGTGTAATGGTTACCGCTCTCGCGTTCTAATTTGCAAACTACGTTTCCGGTTTCGAGACAATTTTATTTTTTGTTTTGTTTTTGCATTTTTATTTTGTTTAAATTATTTTTTCAAAATTCTAGTTATATTTGGGCAAATATTACATTTAATTTTTAAAAGCGTAAATTTAATAACCAGTGGAAATTTCTGAAATTGAATACACGAAATCAGAGGGGCTGAGTTATGACTTAAAACAACCAATAGAAGTCATTGGCGCAATTTTCAAAATCTTAATGAACCTTGCTATATAAAAAAAAATCACATATTTAGGCCTAAATAATGGCATTAGTCATTCGAATTAAAATAAAAAAAAAAATATTTTAACATAAAATTTGTTTTGGCATCCCAAATAATCATTATTCACTTAATAAATACCTGCGAAACCCTGAAATGTGGGAAAATTCACACTTCAAATCAATTTTTTACAATAAACATCGTATTAGATGGATAAAAATTCCCTGCAAAATTTGATATATAGATTGTTACTAAATATATTTCAGATAGTTAGTTTGGTATAAGAAACTTCGTGTTTGACCTCCCCTTAACAGATCACTGTTGGATTTTATAAATAAATTATCGTAAATTGTAAAGCCCAAAATAAAATACAACTTCATACAACATGAATTTGTAAATGCCATTGTCAATAGCTTCTGGTCTATTAATTCGACATTACCAAAACATTTTCAGTAAATTTGTTCATGAAATGTATGTGGAAGTTTATCAAGTTTGGCAGGAGTACAACATGCATTCATGAAATCAAATGCAAGTTTATAATCATAGATACGAAACTTTACTAACTTTAGTGATTTACCTAAATCATTTTCCACGATCTGTAGATAATTTCAGGCGTCAAACTTTGTTACTACAGGAGATTTAGTTGTAAACTTGATGAAAGTATGTCTATCAAATATGAAAATATAAGATTTGTAAATATAAAAAAAAATCTTTAGAATTCAGTGGCATGGAATACACAGTTTTTTCTAGTGTCTTCTAAAAATGAGTGACATTCATTTCGAGCAACGGTGTGCTATCAGGTTTTGCTTTACTTGGGCACAGTGCAACGGAAACTTTTGCAAAACTTCAATAGGCCTACGGAGGCATTTTCAGAATAGTCCGAGAACTAGCAACGTTTTCGAGAAAGAATTTTAGGTAGGCTGGTTTTTCGATATTTCCCTTTCTTATTGAAGTTAGGTAGGGATGCGGTACGTCTGGTACCTGGGAGCGGTTGCGTTTACCTGTGAGCCTGTACAGGATATTTTGAAATCATTTTAAGAAATTTTTTTAAAAAATAATTTTCTATGTCTTTTTATCATTATAAATTTATAGTTGCCAGACAGTTTTGTTGTTGCTAACATTGCGCCAAATCTAATTTAAATAATTAAAAAATTTCAAACCTTTTTAGTATAGCTGTAATTTTAATATGATATAGTTCTGTAATCAAAGAATACAATAATAATTTGCCAGACGGAAATTCCGTTGTTTAATTAGGAACCAGACCAATTTAAGTCCCGGGGAGAATAGGTGAGTTAGAAGAGTGTGGCAGCTTATTCGTTGGTTGCGTGAGAGAGATAGCTGCAACAGGGAGCGTTATGAGAGAGATAAACAGTCAAAGCTGCTATTTTTAGGGTTTTGTAGGTATGACCAAAAAACTGTCTGTCTGTCTGTCTGTCTGTACAGGTGAGTACGTTTTTATCTGTACAAGCGAGATGCGCACAGGTAAACGCAACCGCTTCCAGGTGCCAGACGTACCGCATCCCTATCTAACTTCAATAAGAAAAGGAAATATCGAAAAAAAAAACGACCTAAAATAATTTTTTTTTGTAACATTGCTAGCTCTTATACTAGAAGGAAGAGAGTTGATTGAAGATGAATCAAGCAGCGGAAAGCCTTCATCTTCAAGAACCAATGAAAATGTCGACAGAAGCCGGAATCTTGTGCTTTCAGATCGTTGGTTGACAGTCAGAATGATCAGGGAAGAGTTGAATTTGACTCACACTACCGTTCATCAGATTTTGACCAATGAATTGGGGATGACAATGCACAAAAATGGTTTTAAAAAAAACCGATAGATTCCTGTGGCCCCTCAGCCTCCTTATTCGCCTGACTTGAGTCTTAACTTTTTCCTCTTCCCAAGATTGAAAAAATCTCCACAAGGGACGTCATTTTGGGACACTCGAAAACATTCAAACGTCTGTAACCGACCAGCTGAAAGCTGTTCCAGTATCCGAGTTCCAGCACTGCTATGAGGATTGTAAGAACCGTCTTCAGCGCTGTGTGGCTTCCCAAGGAAGTTATTTTAAGGGAGACAATATTGAATTGTAATTCTATTCGAATAATATTTTTTTTTAAATCAGTCCGGTAACTTAATTTACACACCTCGTAGACCTGGTCAATTCAACACCTTGTATAAATCTGCATTAAAATTTTGAAACTCGAATTCCAAAAGTGCAGATTGAATTAGCTTTTAACTTACATGCCCTAGGGCGCTAAGTATTGGAAAACAAATCAAAACTTTTGAAATTTTTGAACAACTTTGTATTCTATAAGAGTAGAATACAGATGATACAGTCAAAGAAACTTTACAAAAATCTCGATATAAGCTTAAAACTCGAATATTGCTTTTCAAAACTTTTAACATAAAAAAAAATGTCAATATCGAATTATAAAATAAAATTAAAAACACAATTTTAAGGTTGTTTAAAGTTAGTTTTAAATGGAGTTTTGATTTGTGAAAATTGACACAACAATAATTGCTATTAACGCCTAAACCGTTCCATGTTGTTTATTGGTATTCGTTTCTGCTATCTCGTTAAAATATCTATACTTAAAAGCTTCAATCGTTCAATGTGTTTTGAGATTATGACGATTATTTTAATGGCATTATTTGTGAAAATTGTGAATTAAAAAAAAGCACAACTCAAAAACGGTTACAGATAGCGAGCTGTGGTTAGATTTTTTGGATTCCTCATAAATTGTTTAGTCTAGAAAAAATTTAAGGCCTTATTCATTTCGCGTATTATTAAATTATGACAAATTTTAATATGGCGTGATTTATATATATATATAATTCTTTATTTCCCCTAGGCCTTGCGGCGTTTTAACTAACACATTAGAAAAATAATCATAATAATAATAAAAAATAATACAGATTATGACTATCTTTCTTCTACGTTCTTCCTCCGGCGTTCCTCCCTTTCTTCCTATTCTCTTTTCTGCTTCCGTCTCCGGTCTCCTTCCTTCTTGACTCCAGTTCTTCCTCCCCTCTTTCGTCTCTTTTTTCGCTTCTCTTCCCTCTTTTCTTTCCTCCTCCTTTACCTCTCTCTTCCTTCCTGTTCTCAGTTCTGTCTTACCTCTCCGCATTCCTTCCTTCTTTCCTCGAGTACTCTCACCCAACTTTCTCCCTTTCCTTCTTCACTCAACAGCTCCTTTATCTCTCCCTCCCATTTTATCATCTTTCCACATCTTTTTGTTAGGTGTTCCAAGGATTCTTCCTCCTCCCTACACATTCTGCATAGCCTATCCTCTTGTTTTGCCCAATGCCTATTACTCCGTTCTTCATTTCCACATCTTAATCTGGCAATCCTCCTAACTCTGCCCCCTGTCTTTCCTCTCCGCCCTTTCAAATATTTAGGTATTCTTACCGTCTTTATCTCTCTATACCTTTTCACATTCCTTGAATTGTCTATTCTTACTGTTCTTTCCTGCTCCTGTACCTCCTTGTCTCTCCTCCTCAATTCTTCTACTATGTTTCTTCCTCCGTTTCTCTTTCGATCATCTTCCCTTGTGTCCATTCCACATCTCCAATAGTACTATTTCCTTGTTTCTCCCCATTCCGACAGTTTACTCTTTCCTCCTTCATTCTTTCTTCCCAGCATTATCTTAATATCTTCCTTCTTTCGTCCCTTCTGATTTTCTCCTCATACTTCGCCGCCCTCGCCCCGGCTCCAACTCTCAGCTTTTCCCTCTTCATTTCCTCTCTCACTATATATATCCAGGTGTCGTTCTGTTTAATCCCATAATCCATCTCATGTATCCCTCTTGTACCCTTTCTACTATCTCCTATTCCTTCCATCCCTAGATCTCTACTCCGTACATGAGGATACTCTTCACTGTCACGTCAAATAATTTCATCCTCCACCTAATATCGTCGTCAAACCTCCTCTCTCCTATGCTCCATAGCTTCCCCATAACCATTCTTGCTGGATTCTGGCGTGATTTATAGAAATTTTCATCTTTGCATGGACGTATCTCAAAAATGAAATGCGATAAAGACCTGCGGTTGAAATTTTTGAAATCTTGCGGTCCTAATTGACTTATAAATATATTCTTGAACAAAAATTTTTTTAATTTTTTAAAATATTTTTTGATAAATCCTAACTAAAAAATGGTTAGGGATAGAAATCTGCGGTTTGAATTTTTATAATTCTCCTACATTGATTTAGCCTTAAAAAAAATTGGGCTTTAATAAACCATTTATTAATTTTTGTATGGGCAGGAATTCAAAACCCATCAAAATGGCAAAAAATCGAAAAAATCATAAGGGGTACACCTTAACAAAACAAGCGGATGGTTACCTTTACGATTCGCTGATGTATTCCCAGGTTTACATCTGCTCTATCGTTTTTTAAAGTTTAGTTTTTTCCATTTTAGTTTTGTAACATAAAAATTTCACACGCTAAAACCATTTTTAAGTGTTTTTGAATAATTTAAAAGTAAAAAGTTTACCCAAAACTTTTAAAATAATTCTTCTCATTTGCATTTTTTAACGTGGCTAAAAGTTAAAATGTAACCATTACCAAATTTCTAAAGTAACTTTTCCCTAAGTTTAAATAACCTGTCCAGAGTTTCAACATGGCCTTATTTTGTATTTGGCTGTCAGGGATGATTTTATAATATCAAAACAAGTGAAAAATTAATAAGTGAATATAATTTTATTTGAAACGTGAAAGAAATGAGCTAAATGTTATGTTTATGACAGTTTCATTCGCTCTTTCCTTTGTTTCATATTTTAATTTTATACGGTGAGAAAAAATCTGAGAAAGCTTTCTTCCGGACGCAATAACCTGGCACAATATCAACCTACACATAAAAGAAACTAGACAACAACGCACATTATTATGTGAGAAAAAGTTTTCTTTCAAATCTTATATTTTTCCAAATATAATTTCTACGAAATGTGGTCCTGGCGAATACTGTTACGGCTATCATTGGTATCAAAAAGGACTAATGCCTCGATTATTTATAAAAAAAAAAACTTATAACGTCACTCATGTGTCTGTCTGTCTGTACGGAAAGAAATTGTAGCCAAACGGCTGAACATAGAAAGTTTAAATTTGGCATACTTATACAACTTTTTGACCCACATATAGGAAAACTATAGAAAGTTCAAAAATATACAATAAAACTTATAATACCTGCAAAACCCTGAAATGTGCGAAAATTCACACTTCACTTCAATTTTTACCGACCGCCAACATATATAAGGGAAGTATTGTGATCATACCGATTTTGACATTTCGATATTTCGATGGATCTCCACGAATTGAGGTCCCTACATAACGTTTTCTGTCTGTCTGTCTGTCTGTCTGTCTGTCCGTCTGTCCGTCTGTCCGTGTACACGTGCAGAGCAAATTCGGCTAAAAGGATTTTTATGAAACTTCATATTTAAGCTTTTGACATCAATGGCACGAGTTGATCAACTTTTGGTAAAAATCGGTTGACTAAAAATGAGAGTTTACTCGCGTCGATTTTAAGATTTTTGCAAATATTTAACAGAAAAATATTTCGAAAAAATTTATTAAACAAAAGTTGCTATAAAAGCAATAACTAACAATTTTTATTTGAGACATTTTTTGATAAAACTATTCAACTATTAAACTTCTATTTTTTTCTACTTATCTATTTTTTCATACTTATATTTAAAGTTTCCATGGTTATGATAAATAATATCTCTGTTAGAAAATATTAGGCCAAGTTATTTCTACTCTGCTGCTAGAATGTATTTTATACAAGTACTTTGTGATGGCGGTTGGTCCTGTAGTGGCCACAGCTGATTTTTTATTCTTATTTTATATTATTTTGCATTGCTTTGTATTTCGTTAGCTATAAGTTACTATTTATATATTGTACCTGACTGACTAAAAATATGCTTTGTACGTGTAATTTTTGTCAATAAACACTGTTCTATTCCATTCTATTCTATTCTAGATGTACCGGAAACTGACAGTTTAAGGCATTATATCGAATGAAATGGAAAGAAACCAGAAAGGACTATGTCCAGCTGTGGACAAGACAGACTAAATGATGGTGACGGTGATGATAAGATGTTTATATATTGTCAAGTTATTCGTCTTTTGATGATTGAATTGTAATTTTTTGTGGAAATGCATAAATTGTTAAACGAGCAAATATTCAGCAATAACTGCGATAGGAAATCGGTAATGATGCAGCAAGAAAACCTCAAATATTCGAATCATTGAAAAGGATCTCGTTAGATTGCAATTTAATAGACAGAAAATTGTGAACAGTTCAGGAGTGTCGACAACTGGCAATGTGTCCAATTTACTTCAAATGCGAAAATAAGGAATTTATCGATTACAGAAAAGTCAGTGATGTGTTTTAACGAGATCCGTTTTCAAGTTAATTCCTGCCGAAAGTCGTGAACGATTCCGCGTGAGAACTTTACAGACGGGGACTGCGTGCATTCAAAACTCGTGAGATCGAATCTATCATTTTGATTAAACATTTTTAACTCAAAAATATGATTTTAGATATAATCACAAGATTACATAATATACACATATTCAAATCTACTATTATATTGTACAAAGTGGTATGTATGTTCTATTCAACTTCTGGTGTATCTTCATTTTTCCGGTAACGCGGAGAGAGGAAAATGAACCGCCGTCTTATCCGGATGATATTTTTTTAGTGCTTACGCTTAATTTTATTTCGACAGGGGGTACTGACTAATTTTTATTGATAAAAATCATGCATTTTTTCCTCGAATCCGTGTCGAATCAAAGTCACCATTGGTCGGCACGGACAGGTTTTATCAGACGATAATTCAAAAATATTCTTAACACAAGACGGCCGGTCCAGGATATCTACGGCGAGAATCAAAGTGTTAAATGGTAATAATGGTTCAGGATAGCTTTTTGGACGTGCGAGATAATATTTTGAGGTATCAGAAAACATTTTTCAAAGAATCTGGGCCATTATTTGAGCAATTTGAGGTAAAAATATGCTCAAAAGGAGACAGCTGTCAATTTTTTTGCATTTTAAAATGGGACGAGATTTCACATTTTGAACGTGTTTCTTGACAGAAGAATACTAATTAAGGATTTAAGGTAAATTAACGATAAAGTTTAAGACATTTGCAGGGCGAATTTCCATAAAATAGGGTTAAAAAAAGATTTATAGATATTAAAAATTTCAGGGTTAATCAAAGTGTTAAGTGGTGATAATGGTTCAAGATAGCTTATTTGACGTGAGAGATAATATTTTGAGACATCAGAAAACATTTTTCAAAGAATCTGGGCCATTATTGAAAATATGCTTACAAGATTTCAGAAGGTGACAGCTGTCAAATTTTTTGCATTTTAAAATGGGAGGAGATTTCACATTTTGAACGTGTTTCTTGACAGAAGAATACTAATTAAGGATTTAAGGTAAATTAACGATAAAGTTTAAGACATTTGCAGGGCGAATTTCCATAAAATAGTGTTAAAAAAAGATTTATAGATATTAAAAATTTCAGGGTTAATCAAAGTGTTAAGTGGTGATAATGGTTCAAGATAGCTTATTTGACGTGCGAGATAATATTTTGAGGCATCAGAAAACATTTTTCAAAGAATCAGGGCCATTATTGGAAATATGCTTACAAGATTTCAGAAGGTGACAGCTGTCAAATTTTTTGCATTTTAAAATGGGACGAGATTTCACATTTTGAACGTATTTCTTGATAGAAGAAAACTAATTAAGTATTTAAGGTGAATTAACGATAAAACTTAAGACAGGGGGAATTTCCATAAAATAGTGTTAAAAAAAGATGAGCGACGAGTTTTATAATCGACAAGTGCGACAAAATTATATTAAAACGAGTCGCGAAGCGACGAGTTTTAACAACGTAGGGGAGAAGACCGGCGTAGCCGGGCTGAGGCCCCTAGTCATTTTAATATTTCGGAAATATATGAAGTAGGTTCAACATTGACCTACATTTTATTTTTTGTGAACGTAATTGAAGAGATACTGCAAAGAGGCTTTTTATTTATCATAACATTTTAACTAATTTTTTTCTTGATTAGTTTTTCTCTTAAATTCATATTTCAATTTTGTGAAAATGCTATCGTGAAATTGGTGTTGAAGAAAAATATGAACAGAAATATCCAATCTAATTGGTTTGTTGAAGTGTGGTTGGACAGTCCAGAAAGCTATTACAACAAGTAGTTTCGTAATTCCACACCAGACGGCCAGAAGGGCAACCAAGATGAAACCTAAGCTGAGTTTTTGTGAGTTTCGCGGTTCGCTAAATGGTTTAAACGGATCCGTATCGGCTTTATTGAGAGATGCACTTACTTCTATTGGCATTTTAGATAATTATAAAAGTTTTTATAAGTGAAAACCATCTTTGAATGACATTGTTTTGTTAAGTGTCTTCTTAATTAGCAGTGAGAATGTGATCAATTAATAAAATAAATACATCATATAATACGCGGATATTTTAGGCAAAACAAATTAAAATAAATAAACTTAGCATTATCTTTATAAGCGGTTAGTGTTTAACCGCTTACAAAGATAATGAAAAGATTTATATTTTAATTGGTTTTGCATAAAATGTTCGCGCCTTAGTCAATATTAAAGCGCGGTAAAATATTTGTAAAATCGTTAAAATATAAATTTGATCACTGCCCTCGAAGAGATTAAAAATCTTGCAATTTTTTCGATTTTCAACTGTTTTAATTATCACCCCATAGAAAAAATTGTAGCCGGTTAATTAAAGCCCAAATTTTTTATACACTAAAAAAATATGGAGAATTCGTATCGCACGTCTCTATATCTAACCGTTTTTTAATTAGAATTTATAACATTAAAAAATTCAGTTGTGGGCACCACAGGACCGACCGCCATCACAAAGTACTTGTTTAATTTATGCTGCTTTATCAAAAAATTTCTCAAATAAAAGTTGTTAGTTATTGCTTTTATGGTAACTTTTGTTAAATAAATTTTTTCGACATATTTTTCTGTTATAAAATATTCGCAAAAATCTTAAAATCGACACTAGTAAACTACCATTTCTAGTCCACCGATTTTTACCAAAAGTTGATCAACTCGTGCCATTGATGTCTAAAGCTTAAATATGAAGTTTCATAAAAATACTTTCAGCTGAATTTGCTCTGAACGTGTACACAGACAGACGGACGAACGGACGGACGGACGGACAGACAGACAGACGGACAGACGGACGGACGGACAGACAGACCGACAGACATCATGCTAAAAATAGTCGAAACGTAATGTAGGGATCTCAATTCGTGGAGATCCATCGGATTCTCGAAATGTCAAAATCGGTATGATCACAATACCTCCCTTATATATGTTTGCGGTCGATAAAAAGGTTTGCTCTATCAGATCAATTCTGTAAAAATTTACTGTGTAGTAACGTTACTTCAAGTATAATGACTTTCATTCATGATAGTAACTGACCTTGCTCATAGTGACAGATTTAGTTCCTATGATCATAGTAACTCAGTTACAGAATTGGTCTGTATATCTATTCACACTGCGATTTGTTCATTCTTTCTGTTCTTTCCTGCTCCTGTACCTCCTAATTCTTCTACTACACCTGTTCCTCCGTTTCTCTTTCTCCCTGCTTCTCTTATGTCTATTACGTACTATCCTGTACATACTATTTACGATGTATTTACTTCAAAACTACTGTTAAATTTCTGTAAAATCTCTTTAAAAAACCCATTATCCCATCCTCCTTTATGAAGAACCATCCATGATGATTGCCTTTTGTTTTAATTTAAAATTGTGGACATGATTTTCTTTACATAGTTTTTTATCCTTTTTTAATTATATATTTTACTCTTTTTTTCCTCATGGTTTTGAATTACCTCTTTAGTAATGTTTTTTAAAAATATTGTGCTAACGAAGGTACGTTATCAGATTGTCCGTAATGATTTTTTCTCGTCTCTATCGTGTACTCTAACTCTAGAGAGTCTATTCAACCCACGTTATCCTCAGCAGACGTACCAAGTGCCTCTTCTGCCTTTTTCATATATGAAACATACAGTGTTCTAATTACTTTGTTAAAAAAAGAATGATTGATTAAAATGTCGAGAAGCCGAAGAAATATTTTAAGCACGAATACTTTTAAAGATTTTCATGAAGTTTTAACAAATAAATATTCTGAGAACATGTGAATAAAATACTGAATTAAATTTACATTTTCTTCGTCTTTATTTTTGCACGATTTGCTATAGGATTGTAAATCAACATTTCTTTTTATTTCTATCAACAACTGAGAATACCTTATTAAAATACCTGCGATCGAAATATCAATTTATCTTAGTTTTTTTTAGTTTTGTTACATTTATATAGTTGGTTCATTACATAGTAAACTTCTTAACGATTTTCAGAATTGTGTTGAATATTACACTTCTTCTCTTACTTTACGAAGATTTGTAAGGGTAAGATAAATGAATAATTTTACCCATGACAATAAAATTGATAGATTTAAGATGTACAAATGTGTTGTAAAACTACTCTTGCTGCGGTACATATGTACAGAGAACGAGGTGTAGAGTGTAGACCAGTGTTTCTCAACTCTCTCACCGCGGACTAATATAATATATAATTTTCTAACGCGGACCACTAATAATAATTGTTGGTTCATTTTTTGCAAACATATTTAGTGTGCTACTACATACATTTATTTTATTTGTAGAAAATCACAGAAGTTTACAGAAAATAAATAAAATATAAATTATTTACATAAGGATGTGCATAAATTTTTTTAAAAAACTGCAAAAACACACAATAACGTTCGCACCACTAAAATTTTTCTGGGGACCACTGGTGGTCCGCGGACCACCTGTTGAGAAACACTGGTGTAGACCACAAGCCCAAAAGATATTTGCCCGAAGGACACTTGTCAAAAGGCGCCTACAGACGTAGACCGGGAGCTCATGACAGTTTTTGGTCTCCGATTTCATACAGCATGCCTTTTGGAGGAGAGAATATTTACCCTGTGACAACAAAAAAGGGATGGTACTTAACCCCTGCACGCTTTCCGGTCATAGGGAAAATTGCATTTCCACTTAAACACAAAATTTTTGTGCTTTTCTCTGATTTAATATTGCTTGCCCTTTTGTTCCAAAGAAAGTTATAACAAATTTAAAGTCTTTTAAATATATGCATGCGATTCGGAGGGTCCCAAAGGGCTCAAACGGTCATGTGATCTTGTAATAAAAATATATGATTTTCCGCGTTTTCATACAGCATGCCTATAATTAAAAGACTTTAAATTTGTTATAACTTTCTTTTGACAAAAGGGCAAGCAATATTAAGTCAGAGAAAAACACACAAATTTTGTGCAAGTGGAAATGCAATTTTCCCTATGACCGGAAAGCGTGCAGGGGTTTAGTACCATCCCTTTTTTGTTGTCACAGGGTAAATATTCTCTCCTCCAAAAGGCATGCTGTATGAAATTGGAGACCAAAAATGTCATGAGCTCCCGGTCTATAAGATTGAGAATTAAAAATAATCATTATTTTTTAAATTTCAGAATCTATGTCACCACTGAACAAAATGCTCAGTCTAGTAAACAAGCAAGTCTCTGATAGAGATATAGAATATCTTTTACGAAAATTATAGAGAGTTTGTTAATATAAAAATAAATTAGACTAGTTATATTGTATTTTATTGTATGTTTGCTTATATTGTATTTTATTCTTTTATATTATTAGTATTTCTATATTATTGTTATTATAATTGTATTGTATTTTTTCCCAGTACTATGTAACTGAACTTGTGCACTATTGTACAAATCTGTATAGTTAATGATTAAATAAATAAATAAATATTTGTACTAAGGGTCATTAGGGCTATTAAGATTCCAGGATAATTTATTATAACCATTAGAAATATTTCAGTCAATTGTTTATCCACGGATCTACGTTTTATATTTCAAGATATTTGGACGTCTGTATAATGTACATAGTTTATTTTGGGTTTATATTTAGTTTATTTTTTCTTCTCCATGGTTATTTTCTCAGTGTCAACGCACCACATATCTATTGCTCTACTCGAATAAAGACCTCTTCACATCTCCTCAATCACTCTGATCCATTTACTCCCTCCTTACTTCCCCCTCACCCCCCCGTCAATTCAAAGAAACGCCCAGACAATCTTTCCAAATGATACAGCCATTCTAGATTTTCACTCATACAAACTGAGAATTCGCCCTAATGCATTCATGTTTATTATCTGATGAAAGGAATGAACATTTAGTTAATGTTAGGATATATTTTTTCTTTTCTATAGATGAGAATTTCCTTATAAAGGGTAAACAATGAAGTTGTTTGTTAGTTATATACCTCGCAAAATACAAAATTCAGAGAAATATTTAGTTTGGATAAAATATTGGATAGACTTGCCAGTCTCTTTAAAAAAACTTGTTCTCTTTTTATTCTCCGATCTTTTCTTTCTCATTTTTTCTATCGAAACGTTTTGTTTTGTTCTCTTTTTTTAATGAGAATTTGTTATTTAATCCTAGTATCGTATTTGTACTTAAGAATCCAATAATGCAAAATTTTATTCTAAATTATCGTCAATACAGTGGAACTCCAATATTCGTCATTAATCCGTTCCTTAGGGCAGAAAGAATATTAAAAAGGACGAATATCAAACGAATTTTCCCATAAGACTTAACTAAAAATAATTTAATCCGTCCTTATCACCAAATTTTGCTTATCTATTCTTTAACAAAAAAAAAAATCCCTTGAAAATCGATTGCAAATACAGTCTAATTAGATAAATACATACATTTTGGATGAAAAAAACAATGATTGTTGTTAAGAGTTTATAATATTTTAGAGGGGTAAAGCCGTATTCAGAACTCTTAAATCAATAGCTTATGCACTGTAGCTTATGGACTGTTCACTATCACCAGAGTGTTTGTCATATGGTAAGACGTGAAACCGTTCAGCCCTCCAAATTAAATACGCTGTTTGTTGTGGATTGTGCATAATTTTCTAAACTTATAGTTACTGAGATGTTTTAATGAGACAGACATATAAACACATTGGCTATCGCATTCTATCACACTACTCTCATGTCACTTTACTGTTACACCGTAGTTATCGAATGCCTTTGCATAACCTAACATAATGTCATCATTAACAAATCTTGCTCAAAATTACAAAGACGGACAGTAAATATGATCAAAATCGGTTTTGATTCAAAAAATGATTGAAGAAGATTGGCATGTGATCGTGAGATAGAGGCATCCTTTGGCATATCGTAGACTGCCATACATTCGATTTTGCATAAACATTTAGATCTGTTCCCGATGGATTCCGCATAATTTGACCGAAGCTAAAAAAAAAACCTCGTGTTGACTGGTGTAAGGGAATGCTGAAATAATTCAACCTAGGCACTTCAAAATCCGTATACAACATCGTTACAGGTGAAAAAACTTGGATTTATTCATATAAACCAGAAACTAAGCAACAATCCACTGTTTGGGTTTTCTAAGATTAACAGAAACCCACAAAAGTTGTTCGTTCACGAAGCACTTTCAAGAAAATTATCACTTGTCCTTTAGAGCATCGGTTCCCAAACTGACCTCAACGTGCAATTTTCAGGAGCTCCGCAGCCGTTCCAGGAAATAAAATAAATTAAAATTGATTAAAATCAAAAGAATTATAAATAAAAAATAGAATCAAAATAAGAAAACTGGAAATTACATTCTGAACGAAAATTTGCCTTCGTGATTTCTGACTCAAGCCGGCTAAAGACTCTAGCTGGAATGTGATCGGCAAGATGCATTTGTTTAATTTTACGAATATAGTACTGACACATTTCAATATTGCCATCTAGTGGTCGTTTGTAAAAACTTAAAAAGTAACCCTCGTATTTTTATAACTCTTTTTATTAAGGAAATAATCGAACTGAATATAAGTGTTGCCTTATTCTGTATATTCTGACTGTTTATAACAAAATATTTTACATAAATTTTCAAAGTATCCTTGTGTATTTCACAAATAATGAAGCAATAGAGTTTGCAGTAAACCGTGAAGGGTCCTTATCTCTTGTTTCCTTCTAAGATATAATAACTAATCCATGAGGAAGCGCGTGTATTCTTGCGT
Source organism: Liopterus haemorrhoidalis (assembly GCA_963971575.1). Lineage (NCBI taxonomy): Eukaryota > Metazoa > Arthropoda > Insecta > Coleoptera > Dytiscidae > Liopterus > Liopterus haemorrhoidalis. The sequence goes on from OZ020615.1 coordinate 2,551,447, forward strand.
GAAAATCAAAGTATGCTTCTACTCCATGTATGTCAGCAAAATTCTTATTGCAACAGTATTTTTCATGAACACGACAATGAATTTTATGTTCTCTGGAGAAAATGTGTAAAACCGGGATTTTCTAAAGAAAAATTATTGAACATAAAATAGAGGTTATAAAAATAAACTTAAGACTATGTAAATTTAACTAAAGTTAGTTCAAGACGAGGGCTACCTTTTAAGTTTTTACAAAAACTAAGAAAGAAAAAATGTTTTTTGGTCTGATAACCACATTTTAAGCATATTTTTGTGATTTTTTTTTTCAAATCTATGGTTAAATTTATTCATTTTCAAACTAAGTACATATATAAAGTATGTTTTGAAGAAGATACAAAAAAATTTTGAAGGCAAAATATGGCGAAATGAGCCAGCTGTGGCAAATCTTCTCAGACTCCGGGAAAAAAATTAGATTTTGCGGTGACCAGCATAAATCGTCACTGGATCATCTGAAATCAAAAATCCAAAAAGATTTTGTTAGTTTATGAGTTTGCCGAGCTAATGACGTTGAGTTTTTATTTATAAAATGATTTTTCAGTTTTTAGCGTTACATAGAAGACAAAAAAAATTAATTTCCCCTAAAAAAAACCTAAAAATGAGTATATTTGTGATTGTTAAATAAAAAAAAAAACATGAAAAAAAAAATATCTCAACGTTATTACCTCGGCAAATTCATAAACTAACAAAATCTTTTTGGATTTTTGATTTCAGATGATCCAGTGACGAATTATGCTGGTCACCGCAAAATCTAATTTTTTTCCCGGTCTGAGAAGATTTGCCACAGCTGGCTCATTTTGCCATATTTTGCCTTCAAATTTTTTTGTATCTTCTTCAAAACATACTTTATATGTGTACTTAGTTTGAAAATTAATAAATTTAACCATAGATTTGAAAAAAAATCACAAAAATATGCTTAAAATGTGGTTATCAGACCCTACCCCCCCCCCTTAAGATTTATACACTTTTGCATGCGTTCAAACCAATTCTCGAAATATTTTTTCCACTCTGAGGTATCTCAAACACATGGTTTTCGAAGGCTTTAACAATTCTTGAAGTGATGAAAATCGCTGTCCACGCATTTTTTCTTTGACATGGGGGGGGGGGAGAAATCGAGGGATAAATCAGGTGAATACGGACAATGAGACTTTAATTCGATGTTTTTCTCCTTCATATAATCAATTGTTTGCAAGAGGATCAGAGAACAGTTAATGCTAAATGGTATACAACAATTTGTTTGCCAGATTCATCGACAAAATCAGGAAAAACAACCATAAACGTCGCATCATTCTTCATCATGAACATCGAATTAATGTCTTATTGCCCGTATTCACCTGTTTTATCCCCGACTTTTTTTGTTCCCCAATGTCAAACAAAAAATGCGTGTACAGCGATTTTCATCACCTCAAAAAGCTATTGAAGTTTTCGAAAACGTTTTTGAGATAACAACTTCAGAGTGGAAAAAATGTTTCGGTAATTGGTTTGAAAGCATGCAAAAGTGTTTAAATCTTAAAGGCGAATATTTTGAAAAGTAATAAAACAGTTGTCCCAAAAAGAAAAAATTCTTTAATTAATTATTTTTTTCTTAATTTTTGTTTTTAGTTTTTGTTGGATTGTAACTCTTTATAACCCTTCTGTTTAAATTAATGTACACCAATGAAGTTCAAAAATTACAAAATTCCTTCGCATATTCCAAATTTGTATTTGTCTAAAAATAATTAAATGACAATTTTAATAATATCCATTCCCTTTTCAGTCCAATATTAAACGTCAAAATCTTATTAGATTACTTGGTACAGATGATGAATATTGCAAGTTACTAAATTAATTAAATTTCTTTCATCAATGAGTAATTAATTCAAACTGTTAATCAATTTATAAATCTGTCTGTCTCAAGGGTTTCTGAATCTGAAGTTTATACCAGTCTACCTGAAATTAATTCTTGTTAAACTCACTTTCAGAACTAATCATTTTCAAAAAAAAAAAAATCATAAAAAAGCATTTCAATTGAATCCCATTATTTTTTTTGTTATATGAAAAAAATCCATTTTGATATGCATGTTTGTTATCTATGAAATCTGTTAAAAAAACCGGAAGTTATTATTTTGAGCGGCCGGAAGTTGTTCAATTTTAGCAGTAAATGAAAATGCGTTTTTGTTTGTAACTTTTTATTAAATGGTAAAGGTCTGCTATGGACTGTTTCAATATAGATCGTCCATAAAAAATATCAATATTTATTATACTGTCCATGAACTACGCATAGATACAACTTTACGGTGATCTGGGGTCTATTCTGGCTTTTCGACAATCGTTTCTACAGTATCCTGTTGAAATTTCCGATTTTCAACACCTCCTGTTGGTATTCTGTAACTCATTGATAGTACACTTTTAACAGTGTTATGTCGCTCTAGAGAGGATACCGAGGAACGTGTCCTCTTTGAAAAGTAATATTGTTTTTAGGATTGTAGGTATGACCAAAAAACACTATAAATTGTAGCCAAACGGCTAAACCTAAAGAGTTGAAATTTGGCATGTTTATACAACTCTTTGACCCGCACATAGGAAAAATACTATAACATTTAAAAAACATCCCCCTAAAAATATTATATATATAAAAGCCCTAATTTCTGTGTGTACGTAACGTTAAGTTCCTGGGTGCTAGCGGGTGTTGCGGCAAGCGGGCGGCCACGAATTGAGTGGGGAAACGACGTACCTCGACAAAGCAGAATTACCAGAGCTCTCAAATCAGTACGTTTGGTTACCTGATGAAAGGATGTTGTGTTAATTGATGTTACGCCCGGGGACTGACCAGTCCGATACTAATTTTTAAACGACACGCATTGAGCGGTTTTTTAGGATTACCTAGGTATAATCCGAAACAGCTATACCATTGATGTCCAGCATATGGCCCGCGGACCGTATCCGGCGCGTTACTGATTTTGAAACGACACGCATTAAGCAACTTTTTAGGATTTCCTAGGTATAATCAAGAAACGTTTTTGTTTTGTTAATATACGCACAATCATGCAAATTTTAATAATTGATTCCTGTTTATATTGATTTTTATTCGTTACCAGTTTGTCAACGTTGTTGGCAAGGGGTTTTCTAGTAAACAAATATCTGCTCATTGAAAAAAAAAATATTTTTTTTTTAATTCTGAGTAGGGTATCAAATGAAAGCCCTTACGTGGTTTAACGACCAAAATTTTTTTTGCAAAATAAATTATTTTGACGAGATTTTCACCGAAATTGTGCAAAAAAAAATTTGTCTGTCTGTCTGTTCGGTAAAAATTGTAGCCAAACGGCTAAACCTAGAGAGTTGAAATTTGACATGCTTATACAACTCTTTGACCCGCACATACAAAAAATACTAAAACATCTAAAAAACATATCTTTCTAAAAATATAAACAAATATATGCTCATCGAAAAAAAAAATATTTTTTTATAATTCTGTGTAGGGTATTGAATGAAAGCCCTTGGTACGTGGATTAACGATCAAAATTTTATTTTTGCAAAATAAATTATTTTGACATTTTTGCCAAAATTGTGGGGGAAAAAAATTTGTCCCACACCTTGTAGCCCAGATGGTTTAAACTAAAAATCTGAAAAAAGTAATGTACATTTGAATTAACCGGAATAGTATAACAGGAATTTATTTATTTATTATAACAGGTTTTTTGATCAGATTATGTTTTCGGAAAATAACGCATCTTTTTGTGTTTTTTTCTCGACCAATGGGTGTGGGAAAAATGTTTTTTTCATAATTTTGGCAAAAAAGCATCACACTAATTTATTTTGCAAAAATAAAATTTAGATCGTTAATCCACGGCTTTCATTTGATACCTACTCAGAATTAAAAAAATATTATTTTTTTTCGGTGAGCACATATTTGTTTATATTTTTAGGGGGATATGTTTTTTAGATGTTTTAGTATTTTTCTTATATGCGGGTCAAAGGCTTGTATAAGCATGTCAAATTTCAACTCTCTAGGTTTAGCCGTTTGGCTACAATTTTTACCGAACAGACAAACAGACAGACACATGAGTGACGTTATAAGGGCTTTTGGTGGTCATACCTACAAATCCCTAAAAAAGAAAAAAAAATGTGATGCCAAAAATTCGTGAAGTGGAAACTACCTCTATAGTCCGTACCAAATTAGTTTTGAAGATCGCAATAAAATAATAAAAGTTAGGGAACTCATAAAATTACAATAGAAGTAATATAACTAGGCGTCTCAACCCATACTTATTTATAGTTAGTACTTAAACGTATGTATGCGCCACTGACCGTTGACTGTTTACGGTTTACATAGGTATGACCACCAAAAACCCTAAAATAATAAAACCCTAAAAAATTACAACTATTAGAAAAAAAGTTTTTTTTTTTAATAACTCGTTTAAATGATGTTTATATAAGAAAGACAGACAGACGACAAAATGACCGTATACTAGCGTCGGCGAATCAATGCAGTTACGTCACACGACGTAACAAGCGACTGTATTGTCTGGAATAATGCAATTGTTTGTTACGTCGTGTGACGTAACTGCACTGATTCGCCGTCGCTAGTATATAAAGTTTTTTGGTTATACCTACAAAACCCTAAAAATTACATCCACGTACTTTTATTTGAGATCTAGTTACGGTGCACCTTATTCTAAATGTCTTAACCGTATTTTTTCGGTTGTTTTCGGTCGATTTAATGTTGATAAACCCATTCTTAGAAACAATCTCAATTCATTGAACGTATTCCGGGTGACCCTCCAGAGTAAATGGCTGTGAAAGCAAACAAAGGTTGCGGTGCGAGAAGTGGACATTTTGAGCCGAGTGCATTGGTGTGTGTAGCAGACCATTGATTCTGTCCAGGACTGATATTCATTAATTCCAGTAACGGGACTAAAGCTCCATTCCATAGGGAATTATTGACGGTACGAACTACGGATGTTGACATACTGCTAATTAATACTAATATAAATTTGTTATAACGGCGGTAACGAATCTAGTATTATTCAAGGTATAAGAATTCTTGCGTCAGTTATAGACAGACAGACAAGAAGGCACACACACATACATACAGATGAAGCAACTGATAAACAGATAGATAGATATCGCCCATATGCTGTAAGAATGTCATAACTCAAAGTTTGTAATTTCTCAGGAGTCACTTTTAAAGACTCTTATGTCATTTTTAAGTGTGAATATTACCTACTAAAATTCAATTATCAGACGCCATCCTTTGTTTAAGGTAAAAAATTATCAATGTACATTATTGAGATTATTTTCAGATTTTTAGTTCAACCCCTCTGAGAGATAGGGTGGGGGATAAAAGTTTTTTGCCATTATATTGACAAAAACATCATAAAAAAAATAATTTTTCAAAAATAAAAATTTGTGCATCCTCGCAGTAAGAGGTTTCATTTGATACCCCACATAAAATGTTTTAAAAATATTTATTTTTCCATTAAATACATATTTATATTTATCCCGCGCTGTATTTTTTTGAACTCTATAGTTTCCCTATATGTGGGTCAAAAAGTTGCACAAGTACGCCAAATTTCAACTTTCTATGTTCAGCCGTTTGGCTACAATTTCTACCGTACAGACAGACACATGAGTGACGTTATAAGCATAGGCGCCCGCAAGGAGGGGCAAGATGGGTCAGTTGCCCCTCCCTGGATTTCGGAACCAATTACCAATTCGTATCTTAGAAAAAAAAATTATATTATTTAAATATAAAATTCATAAAAAAAAACTATTGTTTATTATTATATTTTTGCTTTAGCAACTTTGGCTATTAGCCAGGATAGTTCTTATTTACTAAATCGATGATTTTTAACTATAGAGAACACATTTTTAATTAGAAAATAAATGTTTATCCTCAGCGGGGATCGTTCCCAGACCCGCCACGTGGAAAGCATTGTTCGAATATGACATCTATATCTACGTTTTGGTCTTGCCCCCCCCCCCCCCCCTAGAATAATTTCTGCGGGCACCTATGGTTATAAGGGTGTTTTGATGGTCATACCTACAAAACCCTAAAAATGATGAAAACAGTGTATCCATCTATTATCCAATAATAAAACTAAATATACCACCAATACATCGACAGTACAACCAACTAAAATATAGCAATGGTATCAATCGAAAGAGAATTTTTACTCGTTTCTAACGATACCGAAACTTTTTCGTTATTACCGAAATTTATTCGGTCGTACGTTCGTTCATTAAGTACGCGTCTTCAGACTATTCAATCGATTTTGTAAATATCTTTTCCTAATTTTTCAATCACAATTACTATAAATATTAGCTTACTTTAAAATTTAAATTTATACAAATTTATACTTGAAATATGAATATTTATTTCTAATAATTCTTTCATTGAATTTTAGTACTAAATTATTCATTAATTTTTTGCTTGTTGTTTACAAGGAATTTTATTGAAGAATCTTAATATTTAGTTACTAATTGCTGTGCATTTCCTTGTTTCTACAGATATTTATAGTCTTTATTTTTCTTCCTAAATGAGTTCTAGATGAATGTTTCATTACAAAATTAGATATTTCATTGTACTTGAAAACGCTTTCTGCTCTTATGTACTTAAATAAAATTTATTTCTACTGTTTTAATACACAATTAAGAATCTTCATTAAAACAAAATATCGATTTTTTTCCCTTTGTTACACCCTTTACAACTTTTTGGAAGTAATCAAAATACAAAGTTCTAAACTTGGAGCAACATTGTATCGAAGATACAAATCTATTTTGGAAACTTTTTAATTAAATATTAAATTAAAATTTTTGTAATTAAAACACTTTTTTAAAGACTGTAATGTCAGTTAAAGGATTAAAAACTTGATTGAAACGTTGAATTTATTCTGAGAACTTGTTTCAACTTGAACTGAAAGATTGGTCAAGTCTACACATCTTGAATCGTAAAAAACAAACCAGGTTGTTAAGAGCAGTAACTAATGGTTACCTGTCTTGTATTCAAGTTACTGTTGGTTATAAAACATGTTGGCAGCACTGAACAGTTTTATTTTAAAATTATTTGTAAATTCTAGTATTTGTTGCTAAAAAATAATACAGGAAACCAAAGAAATAAATTATCTATCATTTAGATATCATTTCTTTCCAACTCGTAAATAGTGCATAGGGTTCAGAAGGTAAATTCTCTGTTTCTAGACCTATAGCGCAAACTTCCTAAACGCCCTGACATCTGGTGGCAATTTGCGGAAGATACGAAAGTGACATTGTTTTGTTCAATGGAGAAATACGTGTTTTTTTTGTTGTTCTATGAGAGCTGTTGCACTGAGTCTAGTTAATAGAGCCAAAGTAATTTGTTCTTCTAAAAAGCTTCTTAAAGTTGAATTGAAGAACATCCGTTCCACCTTACAGGATAATGGCTACAGTCATAAAATTATTACTGATGCTATCAATCATAAGAAAAATGACACACCTAGAACTGACGAAGTGAGATATGTCTCTATGCCCTATTATAAAGGAGTATCTGAGAAAATTGGTAAGATACTAAAGAAGCATTAATATCCAAGTAGCCTTCAAATCGAGTTCGACTTTAAGATCTATCCTATCATGTATAAAACCCAAATCTGTCCTAAACAAAAACTGTGTCTGCTCTATTCCCTGCCAGTGCGGGAAACAATATATTGGCGAGACTTGCAGACCTCTACATGTTAGGGTAAACGAGCATAAGAAGAAAGTTCAACAGGGCGAAATTTACAGTTCCAAACTGGCTGAACATGCTGGGGAAAATGAACACCATTTCCAATGGAAAGATGCTAAACCCTTAATGTATGAGGAAAACAAGTTCAAGAGAAAATTGAAAGAGTCTGCTTTGATCGAAAACTCTGGAGATGCTGTCAGCCAAGCCAGCATAGAATTTCCTCAACTCTGGCTTTCCATTATTCAAAACAATCCTCTTAATCCTCAAGTCACTAATCCAGTAACAAACAACTCATTACCACACAATAATGTGACAAACAACCTTAATCCGGTCGTTAATCCTCAGCAGGTAGTCGCGTTCCTACCCATACCTGATCCCAACCACCCAACCAATAGCAACGCACCTATAACCTGCTCCCACTCTTACAATACTAGGTATAAAAACTCGAAGAAAACTGAAATGTTTATCACTTCTCGTGATCGCTGAAGACGGAAACAGATTGTTGAGCAGTTTCCGAAACGTCCGAATTTTTTATATTACTCTTGAAGTATTATATCTTTTTGATACTAATACTCATTATATTGTACTATTCTAGCCTAGTACTATCAGCAATGGCAAATGTCCAAAATAAAGGTGTCTGCAAATCACAAGTTGGTGCTCCGATCTCTAATTTGCCCTTTATTCTCCATCTTGTGCTTCCACATCTATCGTCATCTAGAGCTATATATTTTAACTGTTGAAAGCAATATTACCATATCATTTTTTCTCTAGTTTTTCTCGTGTTATTAAGTTTCACGTCGCTTATAAATCATATTTTGAAACTTCAATGTGCTGCAAAATTTTCTTTTAACCAAGACCTTTTTTAAACTAAAAAAGGATATTTTTTTGTGAAATATGTTACTAAACAAAAGATAGCATTCTATTATTACAATAGATACTGAAATATCTCTATGCGGAATATGTACTTTTATAGTATAAAGAAAAATGAATTCAATATATTTCTGTTGGCGAGCAATTTTTATTTCTAGCTGAAATAATATAAGAGCTACTTCTACGAATAGAATTTTTTATTAGTTGAGGATGAATTAAATTTACGCTGTACTTCGTATACATAACAAGTTGAATGTTAGTTACTAATGGACTAATTCTTGTTCTAATTAACTAAGATCTTCCCGACAGCGGTTACATCAGAAAAATATAATTACAGGCTTGAGAAAATAAAATTTAGCTGGATTATTGAATAGAGTTGACGCTTGTTAGACATGCGTAGGAAGTGGGAGTATACATTATTATAATCTTATGAGAGGCAGATGTTTGCAGTGGATATGGGATGAATATGAAAAAAGGACACAGTGAAATAAAACAATATGTAATCTTTAGTGTGAATTATTACAGATTTCAGAAGTTCCATTGACTTGATGATTTGTTTCTTATTTATATTTATAATGATACAAGCCGATGCGCAGCCGAGGCCTTCAAATAGATGACGACGAAAACGATCTTTTTGGAAAAGGCACACATTATATTTTTTGGGCGACCAAAAGTAATTTTTATTAGAAAAAATAAATTTATTTACATACATTGGATAATTTATGGTAATTGAATAATTATAAATGTTTGTAGCTTCATTATTCATCTGTATATTTTCTTTATTTTAACAGTTTGAAACAAACTGTATATTGGTACAGCTGGTGCAAGTACATACCCCGCCACTCGACGTTAAATCGTTCTGAAAACGCGTCGAATAGCGATTACGTCGAGTGGCGAGTCGAATTTCCTCATAAGAAATAAAAGAAATCATATGTACATATATACATATACATATAAGGAAATACATATATGTATATGTTTTCCTTTTAGCTATGCTTGCATTTCTATCCTTTGGACCCATAATTATAAATATAAATCACTTATTTTAGCAAAAAAACAAAAAGTTAATAGCTGCACTAAATCTGAGTTGTTGTCGTCAAGATATCTAGGATCGAACTGCTGGCCATACGTTCATTTTGCTTTGTTTATTAAAATATGTATCACGTGATCGGTACTCGATTAGGCGTCGGATAATGACGCTTCCGTCGACTCTCACTCTCGACATTTACGTCGAGTGGCGAAAACGTCGAGCTAAGAGGCAGTCGAGTAACGAGGTATTACTGTAGAAAGATTATTTCCGAGGTCTATTGGGCCCAACAGCGCTATAAAGTGACACCAAGCGGACAAAATTTTAACTAGTGGAACGGGTAACTGTTTATTGTTTACTAGTTGCTACCTCGTGTGGTTTGTATCGCGTTTAAACTTGAATGTTGCAGTTTGTTTGTGATATTAACTTTTGATAGCAACTATTATTTTTTTCTTTGCCCTGTTGCAAACACAAAACCTTCCGTTTCCAATCTCAAAGCAGCAGACTTAAGAAACGAGAACGTGAGTTCGGTGGACAACTCTAAACTTTTCTTATGTTTGAAGAACATAGAGTTCATATTTTTACTCATTAAACACATGTACATATTCTCTATAGCCAATATTCTGCTTTATTACAGCAGTATTTATTCAGAATCCCTCCTATTCGCCCTACGGGTATCATTATAACATCACTAGAATGCACACACCAACATTTATTTAAGTATGATATTATTCTCTTTTTGCAGACTGTTTCATTTGACGAAAATTACCTGTCAAATTGTTTTCGATTGTATTGAAAATTAATTAATTGATAATCATGAGGTATTGATGATTTACAATGACATTTAAACCAGTAATAAACAAGGCATAGTCATCAATTGCTAGCTTATGTTCGATGTGCATGTATTCACATGATAAATCTATCACAGTGATTTCATGACCTTATTTCCTTGATTCGGGAGAGATTTAATATATTTGGTGTTAATGTAGAGATGTATGAAGCTAATTTTTTGGTTGTGTGGGAGTGTTTAGGGAAGTGTCGAGGGTCAACTGTCTCGTGTCACTCAATTGCCCCTCTGAGAGGTAGGAGTGGCCAAACTACTCACAATTAATGAACTCAATGTTTAGAACCAACACCCTAGCACACTTAAGATCATGTGTCAGATGGGAGATTTTAATAATAAAATTGTATTACATCAATTTGTTTCTTACTAAGATCTCGCAAAATATGAGCTCCTAAGGAAAATTAAATAATGGAGTTAAATAAAAGAAAGGAAAGCAATAATTATTTTATGTTTCACGTTTTACGGCATTTGCTATTATGGCAATTTACCAAGACAGTTTTTATTTTTCATGTTGAAATTTCTATGGCTGAGCAGGATTCGAAACCGAGATTTTAGCAACGCAGGGCACGGGTGTGGAGTAATGCCACTAAGCTACGCCGAAAAGCAATAGTTATAATATTGCAATAGTTATAGATCATATTATCTGTCTCATTTTTTAATACGAAACTAGGAGGGAAACTTCATTTTTAGGGTTTTGTAGGTATGACCAAAAAACCCTTATACCGTCATTTTGTCGTCTGTCTGTCTGTCTGTCTGTCTGTCTGTCTGTCTGTCTGTCTGTCTGTCTGTTCGGTAAAAATTGTAGCCAAACGGCTAAACCTAGAGAGTTGAAATTTGGCATGCTTATACAACTCTTTGACCCGCATATAGGAAAAATACTAAAACATCTAAAAAACATACCCCCCTAAAAATATAAACAAATATGTGCTCATCGAAAACAAAAATATTTTTTTTAAATTCTGAGTAGGGATCAAATGAAAGCCCTTAGTACGTGGATTAACGATCAAATTTTTATTTTTGCAAAATAAATTATTTTGATGCGATATTTGCCAAAACTGTGCAAAAAAATTTTTGTCCCACACCCTGTAGCCCAGATGGTTTAAACTAAAAATCTAAAAAAATTCTAAGTAATGTATATTGGTGTGAACCGAAATAGTACAACAGGAATTTTTAATCAGATTATGTTTTTGGAAAATAACGCATTTTTTGTGGTTTTTGGTTCACAAAGTACAAAAGTTATACCAATGTAAGACACTCACATGCATGGCGTGCGATGGCGACATGCGTTAGGGCACTCTAAAACTGGCTGGAAAACGAAGGGTTTCGAGTTTGAGTACACGGAGTGAATTTTATTTTTTCTGTTTTTTTTTTGCATTTTTATTATGTTGAAATTATTCTGTCAAAATTCTAGTTATATTTTGATAAATGTTGTATTTAATTTTTAAGAGGTTAAATTTAATAAACAGTCTTATTATATGATTAACAGACGATAAATTATTTTAAAAATATCGTTCATTTTGCCGTGATACTACAAAGTAAAATTTATCCTACACACTCAGCATACCGCCTTCACTTATTATATACCTGTGAAACCCTGAAATGTGTGAATATTCACACTTCACATAAATTTTTTTATGTTGTATATTTAAAATATCATCTTAGGGTGATAATTCTGAAATGGCACCTTTCAAAATAGTTGACAATTTATAATTGACATTAAATTATATGTCAGTTTACAGATTTGACGCTCCGAGCGTTCCGAGCACGTTCTGTACACTCAAACGTGTTCGGTTTGACGCTCGGAGTACACTCAATTCCATTCGTTTTGCGATCGAGCGAGCATTTAGAGTGCGCTCTTTGTGTTCGGGGTTTTAAGGTCGAGCATATGGACTATGACGTAAAAAAGTGGGGGAACAGCGGGAAAGAAATGAAATTTTAAAATTAAATCATAAATAAAATAAAAATAATAGCCTTAGACAAATAATAATAGACAAATAATATTGTTATTTGTCTATGGCTACAGAGTACGGCCATTTTATGTATTTGTGACGTTCTGTAAACAGCAAAAAAATTATTAAAATACACCGTGCATAAAATTAAAATGGGAAAAATTCATTAAATTAATTCATTAATTATTATTTAATTTTTAATTAATGTTATTTCTTCATCATTGAAAAAAAATCAAGGAAAAACCGAGATATATAATTTTGATTCATGACTGACGTGAACTAATCTGACAGTAAAAACGCCGCCTAAAATTGTAGGGTTAGATTTTATAATCATTACGTCACAAGAACGCTCGCTCCGTTAGTGCTCTATTCATGACGTCACCATTAACTGTTCGCTCAGCGCTCGCTCTACTCTGTACAACTCGAATGCACCCTAAGTATAAAACACAAAGTGACAAGTATTTGAAATATATTTTATACAACCAGATCAGAAAATATAACTAAGCGAAAACAATTAGATATACGAGGTGTGTAAATTAAGTAACCGGACAGGCAACATAGCATTTGATCCGGCAACATTTAGGACGCGGAACTTGGAGGGGCGGCAGATGAACATGTGGTAAAAGTTACTAGATTTCAAAATCTAGTTACACACTAGGCTAATAAATGAGTAATAAAATAAAATATTTAGACCCGGTATTTCCACCTTCAGGTACACCTCTAAGTAACTATCTGACAGATAAGGTTATCTGGAACTTCATCTGCTGAATAAATGTCAATACCAATCAGTGAATTCAATATGTCACCCAGCAAACATTTTTATACGGGCCAGTACTGTTGAAGCATACACTCCCCGGCATTGAAAGTAATGGGCCAGTACACCAGTGTCCACATGGCCGTTAGCTGGCCAATTGCCGGCCCAGCAGCGGTAAAGTGCTAAATAATCGCATTAGTTGCAATATATATTTCTGATGGACCAGTGCTTAAATTATACCCACTTTCTAGTATTTCAAATGTAACATATGTATATTTATCTTATATTTACCCAGTATTAAAATAAATTAATGGTTAGGTGCAAAATAAATACTCATTTGGTCATTTCACCATCGTTGAATAAATTTATTCAACAAATAAAGTTGACAATATCGCATCGGTTTTAACCTATTAATGAATACATTAACGTTGCTGTCAATAGAATGATGCGATATTATCAACTTTATTCGTTGAATAAATTTATTCAACGATGGTGAAACAAAAGTAAAATTTAACATATTATCAAAAATAAGGAGTGCTCATAAAATGCTGGTAAAGTACTTCGTATAGGAGGAGTGCGAAATACAAATGTGAAGTACAGTATTAATACTGGCGTTGCACAAACTTTTAGTGCCAGCAATTTACCAACAGAAAAAGCAGATTGCCGGCATTCGGCCGATGGTTGAATGTTTGCTAGGCAGTCTTATTATCCGTTAGATAACTATCCGATAGATACATTTGTATTGAAAGACGGGATGACATTTATTCAGCACAGAAAGTATCACATAACCTTATCTGTGGAAAGACTGGGCCTTAAAGTTTTTTTAATTAAAAGGTTGGTTGTGTTTTTGATTAAATATCCAACTATCTTTCCCCTAGATTGTGTCTAAATAACAAAGGTGCCAACATTTCAAATGCCGTTTATCAGTATATTGGTCTCAGTGGAGTACTCGTACAGTGCACATGCACTCACAATTAATGGATATTAAAGTAGCTGATTCATACACTACACCTTTTAGAGGGATAGTAGATGGTAAATACTCTATAGATACATTAAAAATTTTATCTAGAGATGCCTTATCTAGATTTATTATATTTAGGGGAAAAAAGTGAAGTCAGACCAACAGTAATGATGATTCTAGTAATTTTTCCAGAAAAACAATGCACCAGAAATATAATTTAGGGCAGCGGTTCTTAAACTGGGGTCCGCGTAGCCATTACCAGGGGTCCGCGAAACAATTTTGATACCAACTTTACATCCCCTAACTATTCGCTTTTATTCAAATAACTCATTTAATACCTACATGGTCAAGACTTTTTGTATTTGTTGTTACCTAACTAATTATTGACATAACTAAACAATAATTAGGAAAAATTTAATTATTTTTATTCAACTGCAAATTATTTACAGAAAACATATTATAATACGATCTATTTTGACCAATATTTAACCAAGAAATGTTTGTATGAGTTTAACGTATTATAATTTGCAACTTTTTTAATTCTAAATTATGTAGTCAATTCTTGGGATATTAGGTCAATACGTAAAACACTTAGATATTCATAATTTTTTAATTCTTTTTTCTACTATTTTTATTCATTTTATGTTTTTTATTGCGTAAGACTATTTAATAAATAACCAGCGATACATTTTTACCAATATTTATTATAATGTAGTGCCTATGAGATTATTGAGCCAGAAATTAAGTCTCAAGAATGACGTAAAATGCCTAGGGTTGGGATGGCGACTGCAAAAAAATATTGTTCAAGAAGGGGTCCTCGGACTACATAAGTTCAAGAACCCCTGGTCTAATATCATACAATGAACTATTTGATAGAATGACTTGTTATTTTTCATGTTTGCTTATGCTTTTCAGACCTTCAACTAAAAAACAAAACATTATTGCTGCCAAAAATTCTATTTGTGGACGAGACGAAGAACTTATTGCACAACCCTCGTGCCTATGAGATTATTGAGCCAGAAATTAAGTGTCAAGAACGACGTAAAATGCCTAGTGGCACAAAATTGTACCACTAAACAAGATGGGATATGTGACCACCGCCTTCATCAATACAGATTCAGATTCTTCTGTTAATTGATCTAAATGTTTAAACACAAATTCTTTAAACCAGCTGAATTATCAACAGTAATAAGCAGTTTTTAATCGATTATCTCTAACATGCCCATCTATTCCCAGTCTTTCTCTTCCGGCTTACCTCAGGTTTTTTTCTTTTTTTTTTATCTCACCATGCTTTTCTGTTAGGTTAATCTCTTACTAGTTTACATATTCGTTAGTGCTGTGTTTAAAATAGTACAATATTATTGTATATGAAATAGAGTTTTTTAACGGACATGTATGAATCAGCAAATACAATACAAACAAAGGGGGAAACCAGACAGGGCTTTACCACCCTTCTTATTCTATCAATATTTTATTCCAAACAAATTTAAAAGCGATTAGTAAAGGACCAGCAGGGGATTCTAGTTATAACAAAGTATTAAAATATCAAATTGATAAATTACAATACTCCAAAGAAATAGTTCACTCTATGACAGTCGTTTTCAAATAGTGCACCGAGGCACAAAAGTGTACACAAGCTTAATAAAATAGCTCTCTAAACAATGTGTATATAAAAATACATTTTATACAGTAACAACAATATCAACACAAAGTTAATAAAACATATTGTTCTAGAGCTAGAATCTCACCAATATTGTATTTTTCAAAGTAATGTCCTTTTTATACACACTCTTATCGTGGGCTTACTGCGAAATGTGACCAAGTCCAAATATTGCAAGTTTGTAAGGAAAGGCATCTTCTATATTAATAAAATTAAAGGCCATGTCTGTTTTTGGTGCCCCCCTTTACACGTTTTAGGTGATAGTAAGACAAAATCCGCAAAAAAAAATTGTCTGTTTGTCTGTTTGCCTGTATTAACGCAAAAACTTCCGCATATTTTCGCGTGATTTGGTATGATGATAAAGTAAAAACCAGGATTCGAACATAGGCACTTCCAAATTTTTATTCTAACTGTTTATTAAGAATCTTGAAATATTTTCCTTATTTTTGACTTAACCCTTTCCACTCCAATGTCGAGTGTCACTCGACATTGATTTTGTTCCATCAGCTCCAATGTCGAGTGATACTCGACATGGTGTAATACTTCTTTTTGCGAACAATTTTAAAATAAGAAGAATTTTTTTACTAAAATTTTTGAATCACGATTAAAAGAAACATATTCTAGAATCGCAAGATACTTTAGTACCGGCTATGGTAGAGATCGATTTATTTTGGCGCAGGTATCGATATTACAAAAGTACACTATTGTCCGTTCAAAGGTGAGTATGCAGTACAGGACATATGGAGTAGTTCTTTTTCATACTTTCTAATGGGTTTACACAATGACGCTATCCTTTTCTTGCTTGTCGACGTTGCTAGCTCTAAAACGCGCTGATCTGTGAAGACGCAGTATTCTACAAATGGTCATTTGTTTTTGTTGAGTGTTATTTTGAGTTTTATAAGAGTTGATTGAATTATAATGTAGTATCATATAATAACTCGTAAAATAAAGATTATCAGATAAGAAAAAATCAATTTTATTTACAAAATAAAAAAAACTAAAAGTTAAAAAAACTCAGTTTTGGCGTGGAGCTGGTGGAATAAAAACAAAAGAAGGCTTGAAGTGGAAAGGGTTAATAGCAAAAAAAAAAACATTAAAAAAAACATTTTATAAAAACAGTTTATAATATGATGACAAATCTTTTTGTTCTAAATATATATATTTTTTTAATGGTATAAATAACAATATTTGTGAAAATTCTGAATAACAAAAAGCACAACTCAAAAACGGTTAGAGGCAGCGACCTCCAGTTATTATTTTTGGATTCTCCGTAGTTTATTTAATCTAGTAAAAATTTGGGGCTTTCATCGTTTAACGCGTTTTAAAATTACGACAATTTTTAGAGACCGCTAACATATATAAGGAGGTAATGTGATCATACCGATTTGACATTTTTTTTATTTTTAGCATGAAGTCTGTCGGTCTGTCTATCTGTCTGTCTGTCTGTCGGTTTGTCGGTTTGTCGGTCGGTCCGTGTACACGTACAGAGCAAATTCGGCTAAAAGGATTTTTATGAATCTTCATATTTAAGCTTTTGGCATCAATGGCACGAGTTGACCAACTTTTAGTAAAAATCGGTTAACTAGAAATGGGAGTTTACTCGTGTCGGTTTTAAGATTTTTGGGAAAATTTCACAACAGAGAAATATTTCGAAAAAATTTATTTAACAAAAGTTGCTATAAAAGCAATAACTAACAACTCCTATTTGAGACATTTTTTGATAAAGCAGCATAAATTAAACAAGTACTTTGTGATGGCGGGCTAGGGCATTAAGGAAAAGGGCGCCGATGAGCTTGACTAAGGGGCGCCATATTGCGAAAGTGAGGACCTTTTGCTCTTCACTTGGATTTTGGGAGGTAAGGACCTTTTTTTTTCCTCTTCACTTGGATTTTGGGAGGTGAAGATTTTTTTTTTATTTGCCAAGGGCGCCAAAACGCAGTTTTGCCCCTAGCGCAAGTTTTCCTTACTACGGCTCTGGCTGTGTATTAAAATAAGGGCATTATTTTTAAAAATAAAATTAGTTGCATTAACTCTCTGTTATTGTTGTTGCTGTATAAAAAAGACCAGTTCAACATATAGTCCCCTTGTTGTTTGTATTGTTTAGTTTGCTAATACACTCTACCGACTAACGGTCAGTTATTTTTTTAAAGTTCTATTTTGTGGAATGTGTCCAGCGATTTTCTAAGTAATCTGACGTCAGTCCATTCAGTATTATATCAGTTAATAGCCTTTGTTTTAACAATATGACATCACCGCTCTGTCTAACGCATTACAAATGACCAAATAAATTGTTAAATACCTAATTGTAATTCATATGGTGTTTGTTGAAACAAGAAGAGATTTGCACTGGTCTATTATACTTTAAACGTTAAATAAAAATTTTAAAAAAGGTTTAAATGTTGTGTAGAATGAAGTAAAAATAATTCATTCAAAAACCAACCAATAAAACAATAATACCTTGACTAACGAATAGTTTTGTTGCAAGGTTTTTACGCGACTAATTTATTGTTTATTTTCGTAGCATGATCCACTCTCGGACTGTTTACTGGAAGTTTGCAATACGTTCGCAACACGTAGATCTCAAACAAACATTACCTTACGCAATACATTACAGGATCAGTTCACTAATGTGGATACAGCTTTACTGTATTCCTATTTCAGTCTAAAATTACTTATCTCCTTTTTCCTAATCCTAATTTTCAAATTTTACCCTTCATGGACTTTGCTAGACTATTGTCTTACTTCATGTTGATTTGTTCAGTATCTGATCTTTTCAGGAATCTTGTATATCTTTTGTTAGTTCTTCTCACAAGGACCAATCTTCTGTTTCATATCTTCAATTATTTATAATTTTATGATTCCAAAGGATTTAAAAACAAAATTAAAGCACCTAAACCAATTTTTTTGTCAGAAATTAATTTGTTTTCTGGCAATTTTTTGCAGTAATTGGAAAGCAAAATTAATAAAAAATGAAAGTATTATGAGAATCTGAAATTAAAAATCCTTGACGCATGCAATTAAAATGTCATTCAACCTCATATCATGAAAAAACAGCCTTAATTACAAGTATAATTAGTAAAAAATTCACAATAGACTCGATGAAATTATCTGAAAAATCGTTGCTTTTCATATTTACACAGCGAGAAAAAGTACTTTTAAATAATGAGGTTTTTTTATAACACACACACACAGAAATTTGTAAATGTTTTATAAAAAACATAGATCCGTTGATTCTCAAATTAAAAATGTGAAAATGAACTTATTTGATGTTTATTTTTTCTCATTAAAATATCAGATGTAGTAATTAATACCCAATGACAGTTATTAATAGTTTTTGGGGGGAAAAAATTAAAATTTAGAAAAATCAAAACACTAACATATTTTGTAAACATACGTTACAAACCAAAATGGCCGGTATATGGTATTTTGGTTCAGCATATTTTGTATCGGTACATATGATGAGTCATAACCGTATGTCCTTTTTCGACTTGCAGCATAGAGACACTCGAAAACATTGAAACGTCTGTAACCGACCAGCTGAAAGCTATTCCAGTATCCGAGTTCCAGTACTGCTATGAGGATTGGAAGAACAGTCTCCTGCGCTATGTGGCTTCCCAAGGAAGTTATTTTGAGGGAGACGATATTGAATTGTAATTTTATCTGAATAAAAAAAATACTTAATTTACACACCTCGTAATATAGAATATAGAAATTTTGGAAAGACAAACAAATTTAAGCAATGGAAAATTTGTATTAAGAATGACACAAAAATATAATAAAATAACAATTTATAATGACAATGGTCTTCAGCAAAATTTTTGTTGGTTGTCTCGCAAAAATTTTCTTTGGGAGTCCAGCAAAATTTTCTTTGGGAATCTCACTAAATTTTCTTTGGGCATCCCGCAAAATTATCTTTAGAAGTCCCTCAAAATTATCTTTGGGAGTCCAGTAAAATTTTCTTTGGGAGTCTCGCAAAATTTTCTTTCTAAGTCCTGCAAAATTTTCCTTCAGGAATCCCCCATAATTTTATTTGGTTTTCCCACAAAATTTTCTTTGGGAATCTCGCTAAATTTTCTTTGGTAGTCCCGCCAAATTTTCTTTGGGCGTCCCGCCAAATTTTCTTTGGGCGTCCAGCAAAATATTCTTTGGGCGTCCCGCAAAATTATCTTTGGAAGCAGAGCCGCAATAAGGGGGGGTGGAGGGGGCTACGGCCTCTAGCGCACTAAAGAAAAGGGCGCCGATGAGCTTAACTAAGGGGCACCACATTGCGAAAGCGAGGACCTTTTTTTTGCTCTTCACTTGGATTTTGGGAGGTGAGGACCTTTTTTTTTGCTCATCATCTACATTTTGGGCGGTGAGAATCTTGCCAAGGGCGCCAAAACACAGTTTTGCCCCTAGCGCAAGTTTTCCTTACTGCGGCTCTGTTTGGAAGGCTCGCAAAATTATCTTTGGGAGTCCAGCAAAATTTTCTTTGTAAGTCCCGTAAAATTTTCTTTGGAAATCCCGCAAAATTTTCTTTGGGAGTCCAGCAAAACTTTCTTTGGGAATCTCACTAAATTTTCTTTGGGCATCCCGCAAAATTATCTTTGGAAGTCCCTCAAAATTATCTATGGGAGTCCAGTAAAATTTTCTTTGGGAGTCTCGCAAAATTTTCTTTGTAAGACCTGCAAAATTTTCTTTAGAAGTACCGCATAATTTTCTTTTGGGAGTCCAGCAAAATTTTCTTTGGAAGTCCCGCAAAATTTTCATTGGAAATCACGCAAAATTTTATTTAAGCTTCCCGCAAAATTTTCTTTGTGCCCTCTAGCAGATTTGTCAACTTGGGCCCCTAAATGTGGTCCCTCCCCCTACAATTGCGAGCATATTCTGCAAATTTCTGATTTCCAAATTTCTGACGCCCAAGAAAAGAGATTTAATAAATTCTAAATAAAAATTAACCTTAGTTATCCTTTCTTGTTGTTTTCATTTTCTTGTAACTTCCCTTTGCATTTCCCTGTGCGTGGGTATACATTTGCATTTTAGTAATTTGAATTGAGATTGTCTAAGTACAACGATATTGGCATTTAATTTCAGTTGATGACTTTGCTTAATCACACCAATTTAGCTGCCTTCCTATTAACTAGTAATTTATGTTCCATGAAAATTAACTATTATCAGGTCCAGTTACTAGGATACAGCCTTATTGACCACTCAAATTATTTACTCCCACCATCTGCTTAATAGAAAATAACATACCCAGACACAAGTCCATTATAATCTCAAAAATTCTAAATAAAATTAAATGATATTTAAAATTACTTGAAATTAACGAGCGGTTCGCAAATGCTCGACTTTCCACTTTCTGTTGATTTTTGTCGCGAACACAAAGTAGTTCGCTGAATTTGGTTGGAAGCGTTCCAAAATGACATAACTTAGAGTAGATAATAAATGTTAGTTAATAAATTTCTTTAATTATTTTTCGACATTTTCGCCACCAGTTAGATTCTTCAAGTTTTTTTGTGTGTTGTATACATTATATAAAGGGTGTTAACCTGACCGGGGATATATAGGGATCTTAGGGAACATGTAAAAACAGATATATATGATTTCCTGATTTTTTGTGGAGGGGGGGGATCCAATATAGGTTAATCCGGCCTTGACCTACCATATCTTAACCCAGTAATGCCGGAGTATTTTTTTCTACGAAATTTTGAAGGATCAAATCCTTTGTTCATACTTATGCGTAATATTATGGATTTATTATAAACCAAAAGGACTTTTTGGTATACTAAAAAATGAACTTTTAGTCTACCATGAAGTCTCTCGCTTTTCGTGTTGATTATTTAGACTTCTTTTTTGGTTAAATTTAGTGTAAAGTTTACACTTACATTCTGGTTAAATTATAGTGTTAATTTTATTAAAGTATATAGTGTAATAACTGTTAAAGTAGTGTTAATTTTAACACTGAAAAAGTAATATTTTATAAAAATAAAACTATCTGAATAAAGATTTACACGGTCATTTGGTTAAAAATAGTGAACTTTTTACTTTTTTTAAATGAAAATTTTAACACTAAAATTATAACCAAACTGAGAATGAACTTTTACAAGAATTTTTTGCTGTGTGGCAACGTTTGTTCCTCCACATCCGTTAACTATGGTACAAAAGCTGCTTGTTTGAAATTTGTGGAAAAAAATGTAATACTTTTGTAATTTTATGTTTGCGTATTGAGTCATTGATAAAATAGTGAAATTAGAGTGTTAGTCACGGCCTGTTATATTTAATTGAGGGGGGAGGGTGAAGGCGCCAATAGCCACTTCCTGTTAATTAATAAAAATAATCTATTCATATATTAGCTAATAGACTCGGTGGCGTTTCAGTGTTAAAATAAGTAGTGGGTTGCACTGTAAGTGATTCTACTAATCAAGAAGTCAATTAATCAACGAATGCCTTGTCTGGAACAACAGATGCACTGCTACAGAATAATTGGACAGTAACGACAGCTGAATCCACCAGCATCACAAACATTTACTTGTTCACGACACAAAACTATACATCAACTAAAACTGAACAGAATTGCACAAGACATTACCAAAAATAAATTTATAAACCCAGTTATTAAGCAGCATAAAAAAAGTACAGACACTGACATAGCCCGAGACAGTTGATATAATATCTTCTTGTCCTCTGTCAGCTTGGTTGACTTTTGGTTTCACTCTAACTCAGTTGTATCAAGATAGAGACCATGATTTTTCTTTTATGTGTTCGGAGATACAAAAAAAAATAGTTAAAATCAAATATCTACTCCCTCTATCTCTAAATAGGTATTACTATTAGTTTCCAAATTATGTCCGAAAATTAACTATTATCTTTCAAATAAAAACCGTGGGTTTACTGTCAAAAGTGACCAAGTCAAGTTGAGAAAATCGCATTAAAAGGTCAGGTACTTCCCGACAATTTAAAAATAATGTTAAAGTAACTTTGCAGAACTTAAACAGTACTATTTATAAGTGTCGTTCAATAGGACATACGCATAAAATTTATATTTCCTTAAAACTACATTTTTTTGATATGTTAATGTTAGTTATGTCACCTAACAAAACAAAAATCACATTTTAATTAATATTACAGCCAAATTTTTTAATTAAAATATTGTAAATTTGAAATAAGCCGACCACAGCGCGAAGGTTGCCGAGTAAATACGACTGAGCATGACGTCAAACTTCAGACAGCCCAGACTACAACATAATCTTTACGTGTGTATATTGTATTGTTCGAGAGTTTTGTATTTGTTTTTAAACAATTTTTGACGCATTTATTATTAAAATGGCAGATAAAGATTTTGTTAGGGCTCAGAGTGATAATTTACCCAACATTGATGCTTTTATGCTCATGGAATATATGAAAAATAATGAATGCTACAGTGCTGAAGAAATACGTGGTGTCAAAACAGACTTGTAAGTAAACCATTTATGTTTTCTATAACTTTATGTAAACAATAAACTCTGCAACTCTGTAAAATGAAAATATTGATGTAATTTAGATGTCAGAATTTTATTACATTGTTTACATGAAGTTAAAAAACGTTAGAGGCATAATTGAAATACTGCAATATAGTTTATATATTTTAATATAAAATTTAATTCGGTAAACATGTATAAATTGTTTTTATAGAATTAAACTTTATTTTAATTAAAATCACTCTAACTTTACACAATCTATAAAAGTTATACAAGCAAATAAGTTCACGACAGACTGAGTAGGCTGTACGCTGTACACTAGGTAGGCTGTACGCAGTACACTTAAGTAGGGTATGACGTCACACGTGGTTTTCGCGCACTACATACATTTATGATTTTTTTAAACCTTCAAATTAAAAAAAAATGCAAAACTGTTTTTTATGTTTATATGCAACAAGAGGAATATAATAAAAAAACAAAATTAAAATCATGCCTATCCCGTATTGTGGGAGGCCTTTGCCCAGCAATGGGAAGAAAGTTAAATTTCCAAACATTAATATTAAGTAGATATGTAACATATTAGCGAACGTGTCCCCGATGCTGCCTTGCCCGAATTTTCTTTTTGCTATCTTAAGTCGTACGTTCCAATTTAAAAACTAGTGAATTCTTCTGTGTAAACTTTTAAAATGTATTTCAATATTAAAAGTTATAATAGCAGTGTACATAAGTTCTGAACTGTATTAAACAATGTTGAAAGTTAGCTTTGGACGTTATAGCATATACCCCACAGCGAATAAAACGATAACTTGAATATATTATATTTCACATGCAAAAACTAAAATTTAAATTTTTAACTAGAAACTGGGATGGAATAATTTTAATATCACCAAAAATAGAATGGAACGCAAAAAACAGGTTATAGAAGATCTCACGAGTATTAGTTACAAGAAATTTGCTAAAATCTGGACATTACAGTAAGCGGCGTACATAGAACTCATGGCTCCCAATGCGAAATATTTCGTGGAACCCAAGGGTTCCGAGTAACCCCGGTTGAGAAAAGATAGTTATAGTCGGATTGCTGATAGGTGACTGTTACGTGTATGTATCAAGTTGTGCATTCATATAATAATCTAGTTACCATTTTTCAGCGATTTTAAAAATGTTTTTTGTTATTTGTCTTAGCTGTCAGTGTCTGTTCATAATATTAATTAATAGAACTTGCGGCCAATTATTAAATTTACAAACTTTAATTTAAAATCTGCTGGAATATTTTAATTCCGAAAAAGAGAACAATGGGCCATTTATTTCTCTATCTTGTGTCCGTCAAAGACTAGCAGGTGCCTTAAAGATTTCGGAATCAACAATTCGTAGAATTATAAAATGTAATAAATCTGAACTTCTCACTAACAAAATCACGAGAAAACGAAGGAAATTAAAATCTGAACCAGTTTATTTTATTGATACATTGGCACAAACGTATGGTCATGAAGTACTAAGATTACCTCCTTATCACTGCCAGTTTAACCCCATTGAACTAATTTGGGGTATAACAAAAAAATATTATGAAAGACATATTGGTCAAAACGGATATAGTAATAACGAAGTTTTGAAAATGTGGCAAGTAGCCTGTGATCAAATTAGTTGTGAAACTTGAGCAAAATCTGTTAAAAAAATCGAAAATTTAATAAATGAATGGAAATGATTGTTGATGATATAAATCCAATAATAATAAATACAAGAAATGACAGCGATAGTTCAGATGACGACGATATCATGCATTACAGTGACTAATTTAAAAAAATAAAAATAAACATTTAAATACACCTTGAAGCCATATATTATATGAATAAATATATTTTTACTTAATATTTTATTACTTTGTACTTAGGGGAAACATAAAAATTTAATTTAATTAAACAACAAATTATAATCCAAAATTTACGTATGAGTATAAGTTTTTCTTTATTTATAATTATTACCTTAAAATTAATAATTTTGTTTGTTTGAGTACTGCTGTGAATTTATTTTCGTGCTCTAATTAGTAAAGATATCTACGAATCATGCCGTTTCTTTCTAATGCTTTGTTTTTTATTAAAATAATTTGGAAGGTTAGTCAACTTGCGTCACTATACGTTACTATGGGTATGCAAATAATTATAATGATACAGACAGAGAAAGCATATAGTATTGTATATCGACACTTGTAGCAACGAACAATCACCTATCAGCAATCCGACTATAGTGGGTAGTGTGGATTTTATAATGTTCCCTGTTAAATATCTACGTTTAAAAATATGAAACAATAAATATAAAGTAAGAAGAGTACTAGTAGTTACAATTATTCTAATTGCCTCCATGAAACTATCTCTACTTAGCATAAAAACTAGTAACATTAGTAGCAGGATTACGTATTTAAAAGCTCAGGTCAGCATTTAGACAACAGTGGTTTTCTTAGTTATGCCCAGCTTTCAACTTTATTATACATTAAAAAGCTCCACTTCACTGCAAGACCTCCACCGACCAAAGCGGTTTTTATGGTCAGTTCTGCTTTAAAATTTACATCAGGATAAAGAGGGGGTTATAAAATGAAAGAATTACATGGAATAAAGACGTAGAAGACAGCTACAAATTAACAAAAATGGGACAAAAAATGATAATATAATGAAAAAATTTAGATGTGAATTTTTATACATTTCAAGGTTTTGTAGGTATTTAGTAAGTGACACATTTTTTATTGTCTCTTAATTTAAGTACTAAGAGTTATCCTATACATCAGTGTTTCTCAACAGGTGGTCCGCGGACCACCGATGGTTCGAAGAAAAAACTTAATGGTCCGCGAAAGTTTTTGTATGTGTATTTTGCAGTTTTTTTTTTGTTATTTTTTATGCACATTTTTTATGCAAATAATTTATATTTTGTTTATTTTCTGTAAACTTTCTGTGATTTTCTACAAATAAAATAAATGTATTTAGTAGCACATTAAATATATTTGTTTTCTTGCAAAAAATTAACCAATAATTATTATTAGTGGCCCGTGTTAGAAAATGACATATTTACTGAACCGCGGTGCGTTTTTGGTTGAGGAACACTGATATACACTCTAGAAAAAGTAGTGTTAAAGATATATCATGGTACACTAAAAAAAATGATGTGAAGTGTGAATTTTCACACATTTCTGGGTTTTGCAGGTATTTAGTAACTGAACGATGATTATTTGGGATGCCAAAACAAATTTTATGTCAAAATATTTTTTTATGAATTTTAATTCGAATGCCTAATACCATTATTTAAGTTTCTAAATATATGCAGTATTTTTTTTTTTATATAGCAAAGTTCATTAAGATTTTGAAAATTGCACCTATAGTTTCCATTGGTTGCTTACATCATAAGTCCCGCCCTTTGATTTCGTCAAACATAGAATTAAATTATAATTTCAACACTTTCCACTGGTTATTAAATTTACGCTTTTAAAAATTAAATGCAACATTTACCAAATATAACTAGAATTTTAACAAAATAATTTAAACAAAATAAAAATGCAATAAAAAAACAAAAAATAAAATCAACAGGATTCGAACCCTAGTTTGCAAGTTTCTTATATTATTAAGCGTACGACAAATCCAACCACGCCACGAGAGCTACTGATGTGGTATGTTACACAACGTATTAAATAGTTAACATATTTTAGTTAAAAACACAAAAAATGCGTTATTTTCCGAAAACATAATCTGATCAAAAATTCCTGTTGTACTATTCCGGTTCACACCAATGTACATTACTTAGAATTTTTTCAGGTAAAAATTGTAGCCAAACGGCTAAACCTAGAGAGTTGAAATTTGGCATGCTTATACAACTCTTTGACCCGCACATAGGAAAAATACTAAAACATCTAAAAAACATACCCCTCTAAAAATATAAACAAATATGTGCTCATCGAAAACAAAAATATTTTTGAGTAGGGTATCAAATGAAAGCCCTTAGTACGTGGATTAACGATCAAATTTTTATTTTTGCAAAATAAATTATTTTGGTGCGATTTTTGCCAAAAATGTGCAAAAAAATTTTTGTCCCACACCCTGTAGCCCAGATGGTTTAAACTAAAAATCTAAAAAAATTCTAAGTAATGTATATTGATGTGAACCGAAATAGTACAACAGGAATTTTTGATCAGATTATGTTTTTGGAAAATAACGCATTTTTTGTGGTTTTTGGTTCACAAAGTACAAAAGTTATACCAATGTAAGACACTCACATTCAAGGCGTACGATGGCGACATGCGTTAGAGCACTCTTAAACTGGCTGGAAAACGAAGGGTTTCGAGTTCGAGTACGGGTGAATTTTATTTTTTCTGTTTTTTTTTGCATTTTTATTATGTTGAAATTATTTTGTCAAAATTCTAGTTATATTTTGACAAATGTTGTATTTAATTTTTAAGAGCGTAAATTTAATAACCAGTCTTATTATATGATTAACAGACAATAAATTATTTTAAAAATATCGTTCATTTTGCCGTGATTACTACAAAGTAAAATTTGTCCTACACACTCAGCATACCGCCTTCACTTATTATATACCTGCGAAACCCTGAAATGTGTGAATATTCACACTTCACATCAATTTTTTGTTTATTTTTCTGTACCTGTGAAATTAAAAATTTATAATCTCCAATTTTAATGATTACAAAGGCTGTGCCTAAACTTAGTCAATTATTATATAAAGCTTGCAGTAGGCATTATTTTATTTTTCCATTGCCAACCCTTATATGGTATCTAACCAGTGATTTGGATCTACAAAATTTCTAATTTAATTTTGACCCAGCTGGGGAAAAAGTTTCACCATCGCTGATGGTAGACTATGCAGTGTCTCTATTATGTAACGTAGATTGTTTTATCTATGAAATCCTAAAAACAGCTTACAGGTAAATGTTAAAACGTATTCAGTAAATCCATAACCATATTCTTGAGTTGTTGTTTCCAGTACTAGAGAGTTTCTCTGTTCAGTATTAAGAATATTTAAATTTTTAAACAATTCTGTAATATCTTCATGAATTATTTCTTGTGCATTTCTATGACCAGACGCCATCTTATAGTCCTTGGGGGAAAAACATTCGTGCATTTGAATTCAAATAAATGATTGACGCTGTTGCAAGTGGAAGAGAATATTTAAACTATGCAACGATAACCGCGTCTTCATTTTCATCATGAATATTTACGAATAGTCTTATTATTTATTGTTGGATCTTGGCGAGAACATTTCAAAGATTTAGCATTCAAATGAATTTTAAATTTTAATGGAAAATATTTTTATAGAGAAATGAAAACTTATAAAGAAAGTTCTTCATTTGAAAAATTTTACTTGAAAGTTCTGATTAATTGATGCTTACTAGGTAGTTTCTAAGTTTATTAATTAGATTTTATAAAAAGTTTCAGTATTTCGCATCAAATAATTCGTAAATAGACGACAAATACTTGACAAAAAATGATATCTTCTTTCTTTTTGTGAAATTTTAGAAATTAAATCTGTTTCATCAAATGAAAGGCCTTAAAGATAGGTTAAATACCATAATTCTAACAAGTTTCTTATACAAAACTAAAAATCTAATTCTTCTGAATCTGCCGCGGTTCATAAATTGGTACCACTGGTTAAAATGGTTTAGTTTTCGTAAAGAACATGTGTGCCAAGTGACATTCTGTTACCATCAAGTATAGTATTTTTTGACGAAGTTTTTAGACACATTTTTGGCAAAAAACTCATTAAAAAAATCTATTTTTGAAAAATAAAAATGTGTTTGTTTATCCAGGCATTAACGGGCTCAGGCGGTATGCCAAAATTTTTTTTTTTTTTATTAAATACATAGTTGTTTATATTTATCTTGGGATGTGTTTTTTTGAACTCTATGTATTTTTCCTATATGTGGGTCAAAGAGCTGTATAAGCATGCAAAATTTCAGCTTTCTATGTTAAACCGTTTTACTACAATTTCTGCCGTACAGATAAGTACATCTATTTTAGATTTTAAACTTTTTTAAAAATAAAGTAATATAACATCTTTTACTATAGTAATACACTCCCTGTATATTTAGTTGTTTTTAAATGATAATAGCCAACAGTACATTATGCTAAATAGTGTATAAATTTTAGCAATTTACGCTTCTGTAAATTATTTAAATATATGCGAAATTTTCTTTTCTTTTTTGTAACAGAAAAGAGATTACTTTGATAACTGTTTTACGTATTTCTTATTTTAGACTTGGGCTGTCCTCACAAATAGCTTCAGGATTTCACAACGTTTCATGTTTTTAAACCTTTTTCCTGACTCATTTTTATACAATTTAAAATAAACGTTTGAATTATTCACAATAAGTTGCCAGAAATAGTGGCTTTATACCAGGATAAGTCAATAAGTCCTTACAAAACAATAGAAAAACATATTATTTTGGGGTTGATTCAGTTTTATTTCTCAACATAGTCTCCTTTTAGTTCGATACACTTCGCCCACCGTTTCTCCAAATTTTTTAAGCCATCCAAAAAGTATAATTCCGGAAGGCGTTAAAATATGCATCTTTTTCGACGATGACTTCCTCGTTTGACATGAATCTTTTTCTGGCGAATCATTTTTTCATGTTTGGAAACAGGAAAAATTCGCTGGGGACCAAATCTGGTGAATACGGTGGATTTGGCAACAATTCGAAGCGTAATTCATGCATTTTCACCATCGAAACTGCACAAGTGTGCACCCGTGCATTGTCTAGATCAGTGTTTCTCAACAGGTGGTCCGCGAAAGTTTCTACATGTTTTTTTGCAGTTTTTATTTTTATTTTTTATGCACATGTAAATAATTTATATTTTGTTTATTTTCTGTGATTTTCTACAAATAAAATAAATGTATTTAATAGCACATTAAATATATTTGTTTTCTTGCAAAAAATGAACCAACAATTATTATTAGAGTACATGTATTAATTCAAAATGCACTTATTCAAAAGTTCTAATCTATTCTGATATGCAAATATGTTGCCTACGTTCACACTCGTGATTCATTCCGCGTTAGAAAATTATATATTATACTGGTCCGCGGTGCGTTATTGGTTGCGAAACACTGGTCTAGATGGATGAGCAGCTTTTTTTTGGCCAAATGTGGACAGTTTTTCTTCATTTCTTTGCTCAACCGGTTCAATAACAACGCATAATAATCTCCATTTATCGTTCGTTCTTTTTTCCAAGTAATCAATATGAATGATTCCGCATGCATCCCAAAAAACCATGTCTATCAACTTAATGGTTGATTTCATCGTTCTCGTTTTCTTTGGAAACAGATCGCCTCCAGAAACCCATTGTTTGGACTGTTTCTTTGTCTTTGGAATGTAGTACTGAATCCATGCTTCATCAACGGTTATGTATCAACGCAGACATTCGTTAGGATTGCGACGGAAAAGCGCCGAACCAGCCATTGAATCGACTACACGATTGCGTTTATTCTCCACTGTGAACAAACGCAACACCCAATTTGCTGATATCGTTTTCATACCCAATTTTCGTGCAAAATTGAAATCACTGAGCCATGTGGTATGCCTGTGGTCTCAACTAGTTCACATTTTGACCCGTCGATCACTCAAAACAATATCGTGGATTTTGTAATTTCTGGCGTAGTCACCTCAGGTGGACGTCGCGAAAGATGTTTATCACTTGTGGATGTACGACCACGTTTATATTCATTCGCCCAATCGTAAACAGTTTTAAACGCTGGTGTAGATGTGCCAACTTCATCCAACTCGGTTCTGATTTCTTTCGGTGTTTTGCCTTTCAAATGAAAGTGTTTAATCACTGCACCAAACTTAGTTTTTTCCATTGTTCCAAAATAATAAAAGTTATTTGCTTAAATCGATTGTAAAAATGAAACCATGTGATGAATATAGCTGAAAATTTGACAGCAGTCTATGTTTAGATGATACTTATCAGAAACAAACTTGTTTCGATACTAAAGGATTCCAACAACCAAAGCGGCCGCGGTAGCGGCCACGGTAGCGATACGGCAGCGGCCTAACGCAACCTATACAATACAATGAGACCACGCACATACAAGCGTACAGCTATCTGAGAACGCCACCGAATGCAGCGTTCAGTCTAGCGATCACCAAACACTGGCGGCCGAACTCGACAAGTTGCGTTAGGCCGCGCGATATTCATTGTTTATATACCACAGAGTGAATATATTTAAGAAAATAATGTCGAAAATAGATAATTTAACAGAAAAAATCATAGATCAGTAAAGGATCATTTAATTTTGTATGACTTAGCACATCCTGATTACAAGAATATTAGGAAAACAAATAAAGTGTGGAACGAAATAGGAAAAGTTTTGGAAATTGATAGTAAAGTCTGTTCCAAACGGTTAGGCGGAACTAGATTTTGCAATCTAGTTACTTTCATCGTTTAAATCATGCTTTTCAGCCATTTTGTTTAAGCTTTGTAAATCATACTTGCAACAAACATTTTTTGGTTAAGGTTAATATCATTTTAAAATGTCATTTTCTTTATATTTTGATTTTTTGTGTCATTCTTAATACACATATCCCATTTATTTATTTTTTGTCATTAAAATATGTAAGAAAATTAATTTAAGTTTGACATATGTCATTCGTTTCCATGGTTTCATTGTTGGAATTTAAAATTTTGACATTCCAACGTGAAAAATGAAATAACCCAAGCAAGGTCCCTTTTCCAACCTAAAAGAACGAAATTCCCATTTAGTTCCGCCTAACTGTTTGAAACAGACTGTGAGTAGATTATTATTTTTCCTCTACATACAATTAATTATTCTATTGTGTTCTCTCAATCAATATTATCATACAACTATATACCGTGATTCACTAACTGATCGCTACCGCTACCGCCACTCCCACCGCGTTAGTGTGAGGAGACCTGATCGCTAGTCGTATCGCTACCGTGGCCGCCACCGCGGCCGCTTTGGTGTGTGGAATCCTTAATAGCGCGTTGTCTTAGATTTTGTAAAGACTTAAGGATGGTTTCCAATTGACGTAGACGTAGAATTTTACGTCTACGTGAAAATATAAGCTATAGGAAAATGCATGCTACGGTTTCCAGTAAGACATAGATGGACCTAGACGTAAAAAACGTTCACGTAGAATATTCATATTTTTATATTTCACGTCTACGTTTTTACGTTCGGCCAATAGGAAAAAATGATAGAACGTGATAAAACATACTCAATATGTCGAATTTAGATAGATAGAATCTTCGAACATTTGTTGGGTTCACGGTATTAAAATAAGGGAATCGTCAATTGGAATCCATTCTTTATTGACTTACCCTTGTACAAGCAAGCCCATGTAGCGGGCTGAAATAAATAATAATTTACCAAATCCTGCTTCGATTAACTGATATTTTAAAAATTTTATTACCAAATCTGTGAATAGTGAAATTTTACGCAAAGTCAGTGGTTCAGTAGAAGATAAGGAGGCAAGAAATCTTTTTTAGACACACAAAGATATCAACAAAGGTAAATTTTCTATACGGGTTTGTATTGTTCTACCATTATACTCTCTCACAAAGATATCAGAGTTGCCGTCAGCTATTTAAACATAACTCAGATCTTGAAACATGCTAAACTGACTCTACGTTATTATAAAATGTTTTTAGGAAAATGGAAGAGTGCTTTTTGGGTTAATGAAACTTGACTAATAGCATAAAAAAAGGGAAAATATTTTAAGAGCTAAATGGTGGAAACAAAACGTCTGTTAAAACTTTAATTGACGTGTGTATACATTTATATACACACCAAATGGGTCCTGGATACACATGTATACAATTATATAAACATTAATTTCTACACAGCGTACAAAAAGGCTCTGAATTTAGCGCCTTGTCGTGCAAATTGTGCACTATGTACCGTAGCACATGACGCATTTGATCATAAGCCTACATACGGATATTGTTTGACATTGACGTTTGCATATACATTCTTCATCATGCCAATGCAAGCTCCCACACAGCACGTCAAACAATTGATTATTTGAAGGAGAAAAACATGGTAATGTCTCATTGCCCGTATTCACCTGATTTATCCCCTAACGACTTTCTTTGTTCCCCAATGTCCAACAAAAATGCGTGGACAGCGATTTTCATCACCTCAAGAAGCTGCTGAAGCCTTCGAAAACCATGTTTTGGAGATAACAATTTCAGAGTGGAAAAAATGTTTCGAGAATTGCTTTGAACGCATGCAAAATGTATAAACCTTAAAGGCGAATATTTTGAAAAGCAATAAATTTTAGGAGCACGGCAACGATGGCTATGTGCGCCACCTGGAAAGAACTGACGTGTGACATTTCAAGATAGAGAATCTAAAATATTCTTTAAAAAACTTCATGTAATTGAAAATACGGTTGAATAATTCTGAGTGCATGTATTAATTCGAAATGCACTTATTCAAAAGTTCTAATCTACTCTGATATGCAAATATATTACCTACGTTCACACTCGTGATTCATTCATTATTATATTAGTCATTCACAATTAGACATTTAAAAATTATGACTGTAAACTGAAGTAAAAACAAAACCGGATACGCACATATCGTGATTCAATGCGACATTTGAATTGATGTAACGTGATAGCAATACTCGAGGGTTGATTTACCCCCAGCCCTTTCAAATTTATGTAATTTTATACCACGATCATATGCTGGTACTATTTACATATTAAGAATATAAAAACTAAGCTAACTCATTAAGTAACCTTTGATCAAATTAAGGGAGTTCACGACCTTTCCGATGTACGCCAAAAACTGAATTTAATTAACAAAAAATTGATGCGAGGTTCACACATTTCAGGGTTTTGTACGTATATAATAAGTGTAAGAAGCCAACATAATACTGGATGACTAGGAATATTTGTTATTTGTTCTAAAGGGTGTTTTTTTAGAGGTATAGAACTTTAAATTGCAATAAAACAACGATGGATTATTCGATTGACATGAATTTTTTTTTATTCGAAAGATAATCTTGTGGCATTACATTTTAAATATGATTTCTGGCATATGACCGCCACGGCTGGCTCGGATGTAGTCCAATCTGGACGTCCAATTTTCGATGACTTTTTCCAACATTTGTGGCCGTATATCGGCAATAACACGGCGAATGTTGTCTTCCAAATGGTCAAGCGTTTGTGGCTTATCCGCATAGACCAATGACTTTACATAGCCCCACAGAAAGTAGTCCAGCGGTGTTAAATCACAAGATCTTGGAGGCCAATTCACAGGTCCAAAACGTGAAATTAGGCGGTCACCAAACGTGTCTTTCAATAAATCGATTGTGGCACGAGCTGTGTGACATGTTGCGCCGTCTTGTTGGAACCACAGCTCCTGGACATCATGGCTGTTCAATTCAGGAATGAAAAAGTTAGTAATCATGGCTCTATACCGATCACCATTGACTGTAACGTCTTCCTCAATGCTACGCTCTACAGTACCAATAGCTTCTTCTGTACGCACCGTACGGCGTCTCTGGGGATGCGAGTTATCAATAAGAGAAAACGTGGTGCGAAAACGTTCCATGGTTAATCGAATTAACTGCTCTGATGGACGATTTTGTCGACGATAAAATGGACGTAGTGCGCGATACGTATTCCGCCCAGAACCATTATTTTCGAAATAAAATTGCACTATTTGCAAGCGTTGTGCAGGCGTGAGTCTATTCATGATGAATTGCCAAACCAAACTGAGAATAAATCACTTGACAGCTGTTAAATCGGTCGCCATCTTGAATAGTAATGCCAACTTAAAGTTCTATACCTCTAAAAAAAACACCCGTTATAATCACATCAAAATCAACAGTTTTTTTATGATCATTTTTATTCGTTATTTGAGTACTAAGAGCTTCCGTTTAATTTTTTTAAACAAAATTTAAATAACTTGCCTAAAATCCCAGCGTTTTGCTTTGTATTCAAGTCTTCATTAGATTAATAAGAAATATATTGATAAATGGTTTCATTTTTTCAATTTCAGAAACATATTTCGCACTATTCATTATCATTCGACAGCTCGAGGTGAGCCAAGGCCTCCTGTTTCCAGGTTTCATGACCATGTTTTCAATCTATGTACATTCAGGAGTAATATGGTCAGTATTACGTCCATTTTTTGGCGTACACAGAAAGATACCTACAGTATTTCATTACTATTAATGATTTATTCCTCTTTGATATCTTAAAAGTAAAAATCTAAAGTAATTCAAACAATAGTATAATAAAATTACTGAACACTACACACTACACTCTACAGTGTAGTGTGGTGTTCATATGCGTCGAGTCTACACATATGAACTCGGTTCTCTGCTGTTAAAAACAAAATTGAAATCAAAATTATATTTTTGATATCAAAACAAGACAAAAAATCCATAACATTATTAACCAAAATTTAGCCATTAATTAAAAAAATAATTATTTTATCAAAAACACAAAAAATGCAATATTTTTCAAAATCGTAATCGATCAAATATTCCTCTCGTACGTTTCCATTTATTTTAACCCTTTTGAATAAAAGGGGGACGGGACAAGAATTTTTTAGCACAGTTAAAAGAAAAGAATTTCAAAAAACTACCTTTTGTTCCTTAATCAACGTCATAAGCTAGCTTTCTTTTGATACCAGATAATACATTTTTTTAATAGTTTTTTTATCAATAAAAAATCTAGGTACATTTTTCGAAAAAATAATCTAATCAAAAATTCCTGTTGAACTATTCCGGTTCGCATCAATTATCATTATGGAGATTTTTGTACAGATTTTTAGATCGACCCCTCTGAGGGATAGGGTGGGGGAGAAAATTTTCTTAACATATTTTTGGCTCCCATAAAAAACTTAATTTATCAAAAATAAAAATTTGTTTCTTGATCTTCCCATTGAAAGGTTTCATTTGATATGCCACTCAAAATTTAAAAAAATATATTTATTTTTTTATTAAATACATATTTTTTATATTTATCTTGGGATGTTTTTTAACTCTTAGTATTTTTTCTATATGTGGATCAAAGAGTTATATAAGCATGCCAAATTTCAACTTTCTATGTTAAGCCGTTTGGCTACTATTTCGACCATACAGACAGACAGACACATGACTGACGTTTTAAGGGTTTTTTAATGGTAATACCTACAAAACCCTAAAAAATAAGAATCGTACGAGTAAGCTCATCTTTAGGCGGAACTAGATTTTGCAATCTAGTAACTTTTATAGTTTGATTCGAACTTTTGACCATTTTGGAGTGACGTTTTAAGGGTTTTTTTTTTTGTGGTCCTACCTACAAATCCCTAAAAAATGATAATAATTATAAATAAATAACAATATTTAAAAAAAAAACAATAAATAAGTACTATAATTTAGGCCCGGTCTTTCCACCTTCAGATAAAGTCCCAGGTAACTATCTGGCAGATAAGGTTATTTGTAACTTCATCTGCTGAGTAAATGTCATCCCTTCTTTCTATACAAATGTATCTATCGGATAGTTATCTAACGGATAATGAGACTGACGTATTGGATTCACTGACTGGTATTGACATTTATTCAGCAGATGAAGTTACAAATAACCTTATCTGTCAGATAGTTACCTGGGACTTTAACTGAAGGTGGAAAGACCGGACCTTAAACATATTTTTGTGTTTTAATAAACACTCATCCAAAATAACTTTTTTAATAATGTTGTCAATATGTATGTCAAATATTAATTTCTGATCAAATGTTATTTTTAGATCTTTAACAAATGTAATATTAGATATGACATTATAATTATAATTATATCTATTATATTTCTGTTTTTAGTAAATGATATTTGTTAACCTTTTGAAATATTTATTTTTTAATCATTTAGCTGCAAGTACTCGGATAGTCTATTTAGATCAGATTGAATTTCGTTACAATTATTGAGATTTAAAATTTGCAGAAATATTTTTAAATCGTCGGCATAAAGAAGAAAGTTGCATATATTAAAGCACATATTTATATAATTTATAAAAATATTAAACAAAAGTGGGCCTAGGTACTACCTTGGGGTACACCGGAAGTTATTTTTCTGACTTCAAATTTATAGCCTAGTTTTACCTACAATTTGCCACGTTGTACGGAAATAATCGTCGATTTATTTAAAACATGGCGTCAAATTTAATTTACTACTTATACATAAGTTTTTTTTTTACAATTAAAAATATCCAATTAGACAGATAAAAAATCGCTTGTAAATTTGATAAATAGATTGTTTTAATTCAGCTTGTTAGTTTTGTAGAAGAAAATTGTGAATATTTTGGTGTTCACCCTACCCTTATTACTCATATTTCTCGGGCGTTAATTCCACAATCTTACGACAAATAAGCTATATATTTTTTAATTTATAGTTGTAATTAATAACCATTAAAGATAATCTCAAGGTTACTTTATAGTTACGTTGTACTTCCGATAGTGAAAAATCATCGTTAACAATGTGACCGACCGTCTGATAGATGGTCTATCTGATAGTAAGTGGGTCCCAAATGGCCCAAACATCCGCCGCGCCATATATCACTATTAAGTCTCTGTAGGGGCCACTCGAATGGAACCAATGCCTTATCCACAATACATCACAAATGCAGATGGGAAAATGTAATATTTTTGTAATAAATATGACAGAGGGTAATGAAAATTTTATTTATATTAGGGAAAATATTTTTATGTCAAAAAGAATATTGATCTTGCTTTATTAAGATCCATATCCCGATAACAGGAATAATACGAGATATGTAATATCCCTAGGAATACAAAGGACTCTAAAACTGCGTTCAGAGCTCTTTAAATTAGCTACCTGTTCACTGTGCATTATGGATAGTTTTTACATTCAAGGCAGAGTTTACAGTAGGGTTGTACATCGAAGGCATAAATCGATGTTTAACATCAATGTTAACATCGGCGCTTACTATCGATGTTGAAAAAACATCGAAGGAAAAACATCGATGTATCGGAAACATCGATGTTTTATTAATATTAAAAAAAGCTATTTATTTATATTATATAGGTTTTATTTAATAATGTAAAGATAAAATACGAAAAAAGTAACATATAATACACAAAAAGCATTTATTAGATTTTGAAATAGAAATATTCCTTTTTAATAGTAATTAATTTCACATTAATATTATTATACCCAATATAATAATCCTAATTTGTACCTACAGTCTATTCCAAACGATTAGGAGGAACTAACCACAATTTTCATTTTTGTAATTTGTCATTAGATAATTTTTTATATATTGAAGTTGACTTTTCCTGAACAAAATGATCAAAAGCTTCAATCAATCGGTAAAAGTAACTAGAATTGAAAATCTAGTTCCGCCTAAACCAAAGGAACAGACCTTACTATTTTTACATTTCTAAAATGAAATATTGGATTTTACTACAATACTAATATAGTAATCTTAATGTTAATTTTATATTATTTAACATAAAAATAACACTGTCATACACAATTATTTTTATACTTTTTTAAGTTGAAATAAAGTCTGTTCCTTTGATTTAGGCGGAACTAGATTTTCAATTCTAGTTACTTTTACCGATTA
This sequence comes from Liopterus haemorrhoidalis, assembly GCA_963971575.1. Taxonomy (NCBI): domain Eukaryota; kingdom Metazoa; phylum Arthropoda; class Insecta; order Coleoptera; family Dytiscidae; genus Liopterus; species Liopterus haemorrhoidalis. The sequence goes on from OZ020615.1 coordinate 2,590,250, forward strand.
ATTGAAGCTTTTGATCATTTTGTTCAGGAAAAGCCAACTTCAATATATAAAAAAATAGCTAATGACAACTTACAAAAATCCAGGGATTGGAGGAATAACAACTGGGAAAGTGTCAACAAGACTCAAAAAGAAAAAGTGTGTTGGCGTCGTTGGTCGTTCGCATTGTTTGCAAAAATTAGAAGTTTCTTTTTATTTTTTCGTATTCTGCTAACTGCTAAGAAGAATAAGAACTAACACTATTAGTATTGTTATATCACAATAGATGGCGCTTATATTTTGTGTACTAATTTTAATACAAATTAAATTTTTAAAATTCCAGCGCCTCTAGCGGTAGTTTCTGAATTTCAAAGTTTAAACATCGACATCGGTAATAGACATCCATGTTTTCGATACATCGATGTTTTTTTCCTATCCCTAGTTTACAGATAAGAAAATTAGTACGTTACGAATAGTGCGACATATGTGCAGAGCCGTGTTTTTGGCGCCCTTGGCAAATACTTAATAGCGCCCTGTTTAACTTTTTTCATTTTATTCAAGGAGGGCATAATTTTTATTTTAATAAACAGGTGTGTGAAAACACAAGTGTTTTGTTTCAAGTCAAGTGTTTTCTTTGTCAAGTGTTATCTTGACGGACTCGCTGGGCGCTCTGAACAGTATCCAAGATCCAGATCCAGTGCATCCTCTTGTACTAAAGATCCGGTTGCTACTCCACAATCTGAATGCTCAGAATAATAATAATAATAATAACTTTATTTGATTCTAAGAAAATAAGAAGTTTTATACAAGAACCTTAAATTATTTAGAATGTGAGGGTAGAACTGTTTTGGATACCAGGACATGTTGGTATTAAAAGCAACGAAGCGGCTGAAGCTGCAAAATCCGCCTCCCACGGACCTGTGATCGATGTGAGTTTCATATTTCCAGATGACGCAAAGAGTCATCTGAAACATCTGATTTTACTCAGGTGGTAGCATGAGTGGAGCAGTATACAGAACGTCAAGTTGAGACAGATTAAGGGAGACGTTAAACCATGGGGTTCTTCCTGCAGGATTAACCGCAGGGAGGAAACCGCCATCACACGCCTTCGTATATGTCACTGTTGGTGGACCCATGGACACCTTCTTCGAGGTGAAGAGTCCCCTATCTATGAGACGTGTAACACAGATTTGTCTGTGTTTTTTTGTACTTACAAAGAGTAAAAGTATGTAGTTTCGTTAGTAACATGTGTATTTTAATGAACGTGACAGCTTACATGCAACTCTTGAGCTTCTCAAGTTCTAAGCTCCTAAAGCTTTCACTCATGGATCATTAATATTAATAATAAGTTTTGAACTATCCCTTAGTCATGTTACAAACTTATCCCTTTTGGACGTCACTGAATTATAGAAGGGGGTGAAACAACGTAAATAAATCACAACCCCCCAATCGCATAAAAGCGCTCACACAATAAAAAGAAACTGTAAAAGAAACATAAAACTAACAGAGTTGGTATTGATGTACATAAGATAAAATATGGTTATCTCAAGTAATTTTTGTGTTTACGGACTGGAAAATAAAATTAATGAGCATTAAATGAAGCCTTGACATTGTTTAAAAAATTTCAAATTAATTGATACATCCTCTAGCTGTCTCTTTCTTCTCTTGGGTAATGTGGCGTTCATGATATCGTCCAAAATAATGAAGTTATCCATGTAAAAAATTAATTTATCTATGACCATCAAATAATGAATGCATTATGTGTCCAATTGTAAATACATAATGCTGTTCATATTGCAACAAGTGTTAAAAAGTAATGCGCATGCGTGTTCATCCGTGAAAAATAAACGATTTTCTACACTGCAAGTTTTTATTTAGTACTTTAATTATGTGTCAAATAAATTGTTTAAGTTTAAGTACGATGGTATGTCAATAAAGTGTGTTTTACACGATTCAATTTATTGATCAATTAATTGAAAAAGTTAACCTTCAATTTATTGATGTGTGTAAAATGTTCAAATTTCAATAATAAATTGAAAAATTTATTGACGTAAAAATTGATCAATTTATCAGGTCGTCAAGGATGAAATTTGTAGTTAATAATATTGCCAACTTTAACAGCTTATTATTGGACATTGGCTTAATATTTTACCGTTTTATTTATTTATTTTATTTTATTTTTTTTTGTTGGAAAGTTACACTCGCCTGTTTAAAGAAATAATTGTATGCTGGAAAAAAATATCAAAAAAAAAAATAATTTTAAATTAATTTTGTTGAAAATGAGTCGATCAGAATTTCGCACTATTATGAAGTATGAGTTCTTACGTGGAACTACAGTATCGCAGACCGCGCGAAACATTAATAGTGTATTTGGCTCTAGTGTTACTACGCAGCAGACAATCAGACCAATTCTGTAACTCAGTTACTATGAAAATAGTAACTAAATGTGTCTCTATGAGCAAGGTCAGTTACTGTCATGAATGAAAGGCATTATACTTTTTATAATATTTTATCTTGTAGTAACGTTACTACACAGTAAATTTTTACAGAATTGATCTGAATATCAAATTGGTTCGCCAAATTTCTTACATAACTTCAAAACCAAAAAAAAATCCTGGCTCTTCGATCACAGCAGAAATATATTGCAACCAATTGGACGAAATGATGCAAAAACTTAAAGAAAAACAGCCTAGATTGGTCAACAGATCGACTCCTATCTTATGGCATGATAACGCTAGACCACACACTGCACAAATGACTGTGGCAAAACTACAGGAATTGGAGTTGGAACTTCTTCATCATCCTCCATACCCAACCTAGCCCCCAGTGACTACCACTTCTTCCACAATTTGGACAACTTTTTAAGAGGATAACAGTTTAATTCCGACAATGCTGTAAAACTGGCATTCCAGGAATTCATTGAGTCTCATCCGCCAGGATTTTATACCATCGGCCTGAACAACCTGCCGCTTAAATGGCACAAGTGTATAGACAATATGGGTGCATACTTTGATGAATAAAATAATTCTAAGTTATCAACCAACTTAGCTTTTTTTCTACAAATTTCATCTTTGACTTAATATTTTGAAAACAGAACAAGTTCTATTTTTCATCAATTTTTTAGGGAATTCTAAGTATATTTTTATCTGTTTAGTTATTGCCAACTATTTAGTTGTAACATAACCTAGAAATATATATTATGTTTCGTTTTAAAATGTGACAGAACCGCAAATGTTCTTATTCACCATAATCTAGGTTATTTCTTTTGTTTTTGTTCACAGCTCGTAGTTTTGTAAAGATTTTTTTCAATATTTTCATTTTGATAAATATGTCAACATGATTTACGGTTGGTAATGTAGAAGTTTTCAAAAAAATTGATAAATAAATTGATTTGTATAAAGTGATCCTTTTATTTTCAAGGTTACCACTAAAATTTTCAATTAATTGATAAAAAACTTAATCAATCTATTGATCAATTAATTGAACTGTGTAAACCAACTTTTTTTTAAATAAATAATTGATAATGTTCCCTCCAAGCAATTAATTATAAAGTATGTATCAAGTGAAATAATTCTTATATACCATTATACAGCAGTACAATAAATTACAGTCGACCACTGATGATGGTGGTGACGAATTTAATGACACAGCCTTTCTATTTAATCTGAGTCACTGTAATAACTATGCCATATTAAATGTCATCATTCTGAAATTTATATTTCTAATGCATTTCTGCAAAACAATCTAAACTTATCTAATGATGCAGTATTTTATCCGAGGGTCCACCCCCCTTGCTATTTAAAGGAAGATTTCTCCAAAAAGCCATTTCTATCCGCGAATTACTGGCTTCTTTGAGTTTAATTTGTAATAAGACGTTAGGATAAATACCCCTATGCCTAAGAACCCCTGTAGGTGTCACTACCAATGGCATTCTGCAGGAGTTAAGGGTAGTTAAGACACCTTAGTTATTTACAGACATGTAGACATCTCGGTCTAGGGTAATTTGGTTTGAAGTAGGCTTAGTCACCTTTGTATCCCTCTGCATAATAGAAAATCAAGAGGTACAATATAGCAAGGATGGGGAATCAGAGTTGAAATCGTGAGTCAGAAGTCATGGAGTTGAAGAGTTGAAGCTTTTTGGAGGATTCGGAAAAACTACCTACTACTCTTCAGGAAAACAAACTGAAAACGAAAAGAAAATAACGATATTACCAGATTTTTTAAAGAATGGAAACTGGAACAATATATTTTTTTGTTCAAGAACGAAAATGAAATTAAAAATATTCAATACCAATTTTACATAATGTTCTCCAGCTTAAAATTTGATGTGTTAGAAAATAAATAGTGTTAAAGTAGTTTTAATTTTAACACTACTTTAACACTATTTACGTTTACAATGTAAATGTTTATTTAACGTTCTATATCTAAATCGTAGCAACTTCAAATAATTATACATATGGCTAACTTTGTATAAAAATTCTATTCCGTCTTCTTCCAACTTTTTTATTAAAAGATGCACTATACTTTTCGAATAAAAGTTGCATATTTTATTTATTATTGTTTTAGACATAAAACTACCTATTTTCTTGAAAACTTGTAAATCGGGTCGTTTTCGCTACTGATTTTTGCCACGAACAATGATACATTGAATTGTTCTGTATGGAACACTAGTTAATTCCGCAGTTCTAAGTATAGGTTTGTCATTACCTTCCGAAACTAACTTTTTATAAACAATCAGTATCAGAACTTTGCAATCTTCTAACAAATGACATTTTTCTTTAGTAGCCAAGTCCACATTTTCGCTTTCCACGTCAACGTCCACGTTTTCGCACTCCAAATCACCTTGCACAGATTCAATATATTCACTACAGAAATTAGGTTGTTAATGTATGCACGTTATGAACGTTGAAAATTAACTAACAAACAAGTATAACAACCCCCAAAATTTAAAAACAATAGGATTATAAATTTGGAAAATATCCTTATCGGTTTTTAAGAAACTTCAATTGAACTAATGTTACTCCTATTTAAATTTAAAATTCCCTTAATATAGGGTGACTATTCGGCCCGCATTTTGCGGGACTGTCCCGCATTTTAACATTTTGTCCCGCATTAAGATGCGTCCCGCAAAAGTCCCGCATTTGGATTTGGGAAATGAGGACCTTTTTTTTGCTCTTCACTTGTACAGCAATTCTTTTTACAGCAACCAGTCTTAGGATTACTGCCATAAATCCATTACCGCATTGTTAAGCCTCTTAACAAGAGTAGCCATTTCACTTTGGAAATACTATAACAGGCTTTTGTTGGTAGAACTGATTGGTTTGGGATATTGGATCCAAAGTGACAGAGTAAGAAAGTTGACAATTTTTGTGCCTCAAAAGCGCTTTATGTACCGAATCGTTCTTCAAATCTGAAATTTTCTTCTTCTATCAATGTTAGTTTAGTATCGTTGTAGCTCGCGGAAAGATTGACGACCTACTCCTACTCTTTTGTATCAAGTAATGGAAAATACTTAGCGAATAATGTAGAGGTTATCCTAGTGTCTCCTGAATTTCTAGCAAAACTTATTGTTTAAAGATTCGTCTACGCCTAAGAGCAATTAAGTTGTGAATTTCTTTCTTTCCTGTTGCATAACTGTGATCCACATAAAATTTTTGCGGTACATCCGGAATATCTCGAAGCACACCTGGATTTTTTGGCGGCACACTAGTGGCACAAATTTGGCAGACATTGGTTTAAACCAAACAACAGACGACTCACGTGCCCAAAAACATATAAAAAGAATAATAACAAATACGAAGCATCATAAAAAAAGATCGTGACAATATGTCGTAATAAAATTGTCTAATGAATTTAAAACCATTCATTTTAATTAAGATATCATGTGGTCTATTAATTTATTAACTAGCGTTCTATTTACTTCAACTATAAACACATATATGTCAGAAAAAACGTGAGAACTACTAAACTGTTATAAACTTCCTTTCTACATAACATTTTGGTACTGTCTCACAAGCACTAATAGTTTATTTTTATAGTTTATTTTTAGTCAGAACCAGTTTTAAGCCCCCCGCGAAATTTATTTGCCCCTCTTTGGTAAATTTGCCAAACAAAAATTTCAACAAGTGATGAGCTAAAAAAAAATTGTGAGGTGTGATTTTCGATGGGCTACTAAATGCCTTCCCCCTCGGACGTCGCGGTTTTTTATAGTTAAGCCATTGCATCTAGATTTGTCAAGGTGTTAATGACCAATTTATTTTGAATCTCGGAAATACATGACACATATTATAAATGCTATTGCAATATTTTGTTGATGAATGATTCATTACATGAATATTTCGATTCAGCGGAATTATGTACAGTGTTGTGCAAAATCACAATAAATACCAAGGACGTGTATAATTTCCTGTAAATAACTATTTACTTTTACTGATTGTTGTTACCTGATCACAGTTGTTGCAGAAATTTCAATTGCTACTGCAGTATCGATAACATTTTTAATCCCGCACTATGTGATTAATAAACTTAATAGAATAGATTAATGTAGCTATTGCCTTTTGATGGAACATGTTGAAAATAAGTTACTTAAAATAAAAATAAAAACACATAGCGTTTGATCTGACAACATATGGGTCGCGGGACTTGGAGGGGCGGCAGGTGAATATTTGATACGCCTTCAGTACGAGTTTGAACTCGCTAGAGTAATTTTGTTGACCGTAGCGATTTTTTTCGTGGAATTTTTTCTAGTGCGTTCTAAAAATGAGTGACATTCATTTCGAGCAACGGTGTGCTATCAGGTTTTGCTTCACAGTGCAACTTGGGCACAGTGCAACGTAAACTTTAGCAAAATTTCAGCAGGCCTACGGAGACAATGTTTTCTCAAGGATCCAAGTTTTTTGGTTGTTTAAGGTATTTTCAGAAGGAAGAGAATTGATTGAAAATTAATCACGCAGCGGAAGGCCTTCGTATTCAAGAACTGATGAAAATTTAGACAGAATCCGGGATCTTGTGCCTTCAGATCGTCGGTTGACAGTCGGAATGATCAGGGAAGAGTTGAATTTGACTCACACTACTGTTCATCAGATTTTGACCAATGAATTGGGGATGAGAAAATCGCCTTGTCACACAGAAATTTCAATAATCGAGTTTTTGGCCAGTAAAAACGTTCCTGTGGCTCCTCAGCCTCCTTGTTCGCCTGACCTGAGTCCTTGTAACTTTTTGCTCTTCCCAAGAAAAATCACCTCAAGGGAGGTCATTTTAAGACACTCGAAAACATTCAAACGTCCGTAACCGACCAGCTGAAAGCTATTCCAGTATCCGAGTTCCAGCACTGCTATGAGGATTGGAAGAACCGTCTCCAGCGATGTGTGGCTTCCCAAGGAAGTTATTTTGAGGGAGACAATATTAAATTGTAATTATATTCGAATATTTTTTTTTTTAATTAGTCCGATTACTTAATTTTCACACCTCGTATATGCTGCGTTCAGAGCTCTTAAATTAGTTGACTATAGGCTATGAGTTGTTCACTGTTGCTTGTTACTAACAAGTTTGTCATATGGTAACGCGACCAATCGTTCAGAGCTCTAAATTTAATACGTTATACGTTGTCGATTGTCGATAGTTTTCCAAACTTATAGTTAGTGAGTTGTTTTAATGAGACAGACATATAAACACATTGGCTATCACAGTCTACATCGTAGAGAACGTTCACATTGTATGCCTTTACATAACCCAACAAAATGTCATCGCGCCAAATTCAACAAATCTCGCCCAAAATTACAGACGAGCAGAAAATGAGATCAATTTAGGTAATTAGGATAGTTTTAGTTAGTAAAAATCTAGGACAGCAGAATTAGGATAACGATAATACAGTGAAACCTCTATCTATCGTTTTTGAAGAGACTTATTGAAATAAACTATGGATGCGGGAAAACAATGAATGCGAGAATATAGAAAAAAACTCATTAATACATATTTAAATGTTTAATATGTATAAACATACATATTCTAAAAATGATACATGTTTCAGGTATAAATCAATTTGTTTAAATAAAAAATATCGTAACAAAATAAAAAAGGAAGCTGCATGCAGACAAAAAAAATTATACTTTGTATTGTATATAATCTTTCATCGTCATTTGCTTTTTGGCTTTTTTATTGCCGTAAGAAATCAATATTTTTCGGTGTTACAAATTACATTTTTTTCGGCATCAGTTATCGAATGTGCATAAAAAAAGTTTTCAATTTGAAAAACACGAAATTTGCTGCGTATTTTAAACGATGAATGCGGTAAAATGATGCATAGAGAAACGATCGATGCGATCTATTTTTGAGTGTTTTGTATGAAATTAGTTCGGAACCGCAAGAAATAACGATACATACGGGAAAACTATTATTCGAGGAACGATAGATAGAGGTTTCACTGTACATAATAAACATTTTACGAAACCACCGTAGTTGTTTTAAAGACACAAAGACGTCACGCTCTTCGCAACGCATTAATTTCCTTGTAAAAGCTGTAAACGCTGCCTTAAACGTTAAAACTATCTACTAAACTTATCCACAATGCACAGTGAACAGTCAATGATGCAATTCTGTGGCAAATCTTAAGCTACAGACGATCGTATCTAATACCCTTTTCACACTAGATCTTTAAGATCGGATGTTAAAGTGAATGTATCTTTAAACGCTAATGTGAAACCGTACGGCCTCGTCTAAACACGACCGATGTTTAAGACAGAGATCTGCGTCTTAAACTTCGCCCGCATTGCCAACTTAATTTCTATTATAAAAAAATACTCTTTGAATTTGTGCTGTCAACATTTTATATTATCATAACCAAGAATACTGTATTATATCGACGTTATAAGAAGTTTATACTTATTGTTATAATAAAATTATTTATTTTAATAATGTGTTTAATAAAATACAGAGCTACAATAATTGAGATAAAATGTATCGACTTACATGTTAATACAGGTGTAATATATTCTTTATTGTAGTGTCTTTATTGTAGAATGAAATGAAATATCCATATTTGTTTATAATAATTCAAAATGTGCGTTTGCGCAGACAGTTCAAAACTGGTAATTTCATGACGGTAACTTAAGGACAAAATTACTGTAGCTGATGAGAGCACCAGAGATTTAAACATCAAGTGGGAAAGCATACCGATCTTAAACATCGGTGAACTTTAAGTTCACTCGTCTTAAAGATCTAGTGTGAAAAGGGTATAAGGAGTTGTTTTACGAGTTGTTATGGACAGTTTCTTATAGATTTTGTTTGTAAGATCATAGATTTGTCACAGAATTGCACCATTAAAGCCTTTAACAAAACATCCTCTTTAGTCTTTTCAACTCGCAGTCTTTTGAGACTACACATTTTACAGATTCGAACTTAGGTGCTTTGAAACATGAAATAATCCCTTATTTTACCCTCGCACTATGCTGTCATTTCAAGCATTTCATGTTACTTTAGCAATAATAATCTCATTTTATAACTTACAAAAGTAATTTATGTTAAAATAAATTATTAAAACGGTAAATATTCTGATAACTCCCATATTAATTTTTAAACTTAAGTATTCTATTTCCAAATAACATTGGAATATAATTGCACATTATTATTGGAACGAGGTTCGATGTTCCGAGAATCATTGAATCATGAATCATGGTAGTCATGTATATTGACCATTTAACGCCCATTTAGTCAATATGTCATTAACGGTAATGATTTTGACTAATAGCTATCAGCTTCTTTCCCTAATGGCTACTAAATGTGTCTCGAATTACTTCCATTGTTTGAAAGGATAATGACACTTTACAAAAAAGGATAAGGATAGATAAGATGAAATTACAGAAATATCACAAGAGTACATTATAATACAGATAATCAAGTCAATGTAACGGGAAAAATTATAGAATATAGATTCTTTTTTTTTTTGCTCATCAGCTAGATTGAATTTTTGTTTCTCTCTTCAGCTATATAGACCGGGAGCTCATGACATTTTTGGTCTCCAATTTCATACAGCATGCCTTTTGGAGGAGAGAATATTTACCCTGTGACAACAAAAAAGGGATGGTACTAAACCCCTGCACGCTTTCCGGTCATAGGGAAAATTGCATTTCCACTTGCACAAAATTTTTGTGTTTTTCTCTGATTTAATATTGCTTGCCCTTTTGTCAAAAGAAAGTTATAACAAATTTAAAGTCTTTTAATTATAGGCATGCTGTATGAAAACGCGGAAAATCATATTTTTTTATTAATAATAATAATAATAATAATAATAATAATAAACTTTATTGACCTAGATACATATACATGTTTTAAGTCAGTCAACAAAAAAAATTAAGATAAAATACAAAAAAATAAAGATAAAAATTGTCACATTTTAAAATTATAATTAAGAAACTCCTCTGTGGAATAAAACACATTTTCCACAAAGAATGACTTTAAAAAGGATTTGAATTTATTATATTCCAAATTTCTAAGGTTCGCAGGAAATTTGTTCATAAATTTCACAGCAAAATAATTTGTACTATTCCTAGATTTGGCTAACCTCAGAAAGTTGGGATATATGTTAGTCTTGTTTCTTGTGTTGTAGCTATGTATATCGGCATAAGTTTGATTTTCTCTCTCCTTTTTGTGGAGGTATAATAGACAATGGTACATATATATTGAAGGTACAGTCATTATTTTTAATATGTTAAACTGACTTCTACAGTCGGACCTGTAGGGTGTAGACGTTAGAAGTCTTATTGCACGCCTTTGCAGAGAAAACACTCTTGAGGCTGCTGAAGAATGGCCCCATGCTAAGATGGCGTACGAAATTTGAGAATGGAATAACGCATAGTACGTAGTCATTAAAACATCTTTTGAAACAGCATTCATTAAATTCCTCAGGAGGAACATGGTTGAGCATAGTCTACCAGTCAAAACTTTAACATGGTGATTCCACGTCAAACCGGGATCAACATGCACTCCGAGAAACTTAACATGATCCTGGTTAACATGGTCATTTTTTCTTAATGTTATTAAAATTTCTTGGGTTTTGCCGAGGTTGAGAGAGAGTTGGTTGGTATCAAACCAGTATTTTGCTTTTTTTAAGGCCGTTTGGCTTTTGGAAATGGCGTTCTCTAAATTCACGGCTTTTGTTACCATAGTGGTGTCGTCTGCATACAAAATACTGGGATGATCAATATACGTTGGGAAGTCATTGATATATATTAGGAACAATAAAGGACCAAGGATGGAGCCCTGCGGGACACCTATATCAACAGTTAAGAGATCGGATTGATGGTTCCGGAGAGCGACGACCTGTTTTCTGTCTTTAAGGTATGATTTCAAAAGATCGCAACTGTTCTTATCAAACCCATAGTATTCTAGTTTTTTTATAAGAATCTGGTGAGATACGCAATCAAATGCTTTAGACAAGTCTAATAGGGTTGCCAAGCAGAACTCACCAGATTCAAAGCCCTCAGATATCTCATTTATCAGAGCTAAAATGGCATCCGTTGTGGATTTGTTAGCTCTGAAGCCAAACTGCATATTATGAAATAATTGATTATTTTCAAAATGCGATGTTATCTGTTTAGATATTATTTTTTCGAAGACTTTGGATAGTATGGGCAGTAGGGATATCGGACGGTAGTTACCTGGATCATTGCTATCTCCTTTCTTGTGTATTGGTAAGACAGTTGCGATCTTGAGTTTATCGGGGAATTTATTTGACAAGAGACAACAGTTTATTATTTTGGTTAATGGGGCGATAATGGTGTCTTTAACAGATTTTAAAATGTCTGTGTTGATTCCAAAGTAGTCCTTCGTCTTACTGTTTTTTAGACCGTCAATCGCTTCTCTAACCGTGATGCAGGATACGTAGGAGAAGGAAAAGCTTGACATGATGTTGGACGGGGGCATTATGTCTGTGGGAATTGCGTTGGAAGGAGTTAATGTGCTGATTAGGTTCTTTGCGGTATTGACAAAGTAATTGTTGAAATCGCTTACTGTGAGAGATGAAGTTAGTAGGGCTGAGCGGTATTGGGGCCTGTTAGAGTTAATTATTTGCCAGGTAGTTTTAGAAACATTTTTAGAACTTTGTATTAAAGCGGAATTTGTATATATTTTTACGTTTTTGATTTCCTGTCTGTATTGGTTTCTAAAAGTGTTTCGACGGGAAAGGGACTCTTTGGATGGATGATTTTTATATTCTCTATCAAGCTGGGCAAGTTTTTGTCTCATTAGTTTAATGTTATCGTTAAACCAAGAAGCTTTTCTTAATTTTGTTGTGCGCGGTCTTTTCAGGGGAAAGCTGGTAGTGAATGCCTTTAAAAATATTTTGAAGAAAATATCAAAAGCATTTTCTCCATTATTTATATTATTCAGGAATGACCAGTCTTCATTTTCGAGGATTTCGTACATAATGCGTTTGCCATTCTCAGTTATGGGTCTAATAAGGTGATTAGGGGTTTCTTCTGGAAGAACTTCAAGGCAAGTAAAATTTATTACAATATCACATGACCGTTTGAGCCCATTGGGACCCTCCGAATCGCATGCATATATTTAAAAGACTTTAAATTTGTTATAACTTTCTTTTGACAAAAGGGCAAGCAATATTAAATCAGAGAAAAGCACAAAAATTTTGTGTTTAAATGGAAATGCAATTTTCCCTATGACCGGAAAGCGTGCAGGGGTTTAGTACCATCCCTTTTTTGTTGTCATAGGCTAAATATTCTCTCCTCCAAAAGGCATGCTGTATGAAATCGGAGACCAAAAACTGTCATGAGCTCCCGGTCTAATAGGTTATTTCTTTGGTTAAAGCGGAACTAAATGAGGGTTCCGTATTTTTAAGTTATGACGGATCAACAGATCTTGGCTATGTTATTTTTTTTCCATGTTGGCATTTATTATTAAGTAACATTTATTTGAAAAATAAAATAAATAATACATTTTTCAATAATTTAAAAATGTAAAAATTTAAGATGAGACATTGTATTAAAAATGACAAAAAATCAAAGTGTAATGAAAATGACATTTTATAATGATATTAACTTTAACCTAAAAATGTTTATTGTATAGTATTTCTAAAATGAAATAGCCAATAATGACTGATAGTATAACCATTATACCTGCTGCGTTTATGGTTCTGTTAATAACAGTTGCCAGGACCATAATAATTATATAAAATAAACGTGTTTTCTTATATGCTATTTAGAATGAACTGTATATACTCGCATGCCATTCCTTCACATTTTTATCAAGCTTAGGACTGGCTATATTTGAATTATAAATATAGGCATGTTTAAAAATATTTTTTTTTAAGTCTTTATAGTCTATATTAAATACTTCAAATTTGCACATACAAAAATCATTCTTTTTTGCAACAAAATAAATCCTAGCAACTTCAAATAATTATACATATGGCTAATTTTGTATGGAAATTATATTCAGTCTTCTTCCAACTTTTTTGTTAAAAGATGCACAGTCGGCACTATATTTTTCGAATAAAAGTCGTATATTTTATTTATTATTAATTTAGACATAAAACTATCTATTTTCTTGAAAACTTGTAAATCGGGTCGTTTTCGCTACTGATTTTTGCCACGAACAATGATACGTTGAATTGTTTTGAATGGAATATTAGTTAATTCCACAGTTCTAAGTACAGGTTTGTCATTACCTTCCGAAACTAACTTTTTATAAACATTCAATATCAGAACTTTGCAATCTTCTGACCAATGACATATTTCTTTAGTAGCCACGTCCACATTTTCGCATTTCACGTCAACGTCCACATTTTCGCACTCCAAATCACCTTGCACAGATTAAATATTATCACTACAGAAATTAGGAATTTCTTCAAAATCAAATAGTTGCCAAAGAGCCATGTTGTTAATGTATGCACGCTATGAACGTTAAAAATTAACTAACAAACAAGTATAACAACCCCTAAAATTTAGAAACAATAGGATTACAAAATTGGAAAATATCCGTAATGGTTTTTAAAAAACTTCAATTGAACTAGTGTTACATCTATTCGATTTAAATTTAAAATTCCCTCAATGCCTCTTATATTCTTTTTACTGCAATAAGTCTTAGGATTACAGCCATAAACCCATTACCACATTGTTAAGCTTCTTAACAAGAGTGGCCATTTCATTTTGGAAATACTATAAGTATGATTTACAAAGCCTAATCAAAATGGAAATCTAGATTGCCTACAGTTGGATTTCTTTTTTTCTTTTGTTTGCTTCAATTTTTCCATTTTATCATCCAAGTTTGCCATTGAAATTATGAATTAATATGAAGAAATACATTTATTATGAAGCCCCAAGTATATTTAATAATGTACACAAGTATTAATAATGTAATTTTTAGTAAAAAATTCCAGTTTTAATCTTCCGTATATGAAATTTTTAGTGGTTTTAAAAATCATATCTCTGTCAGTAAATTTCACCGTAAAATATAGCCAGGATCCTTAACAATTTCATCCGGTCATGCTTACCATGTATGTCACGTTTTAAAGGCACTCCTTAAACAAAATGAAAAATTGTGCTGAAAATAATAAAAAGGGGGAGAAGCAAGGATAATTCTTAATATCCAGTTATGAATCCTTAAATGTTATTAAGGATTTATAACGAGATTTAATATGGGATTACTACTTTTATAACTCAAAACTCAATAACGGTACAGAGGCGCAATTTGCAAAAAAATATCTACTTACAAGAGTATTATAGTAGAGGTAGTTTCCACTTTACGAATTTTTGGCTTCACATTTTTTTTTTTTTCTTTTTTAGGATTTTGTAGGTATGACCACCAAATATCCACCAAGAATATTTGTCTGCCTGTCTTTCTATAAAATGGTTTTTTATGAAACTTCATATTTAAGCTTTTGACATCAATGGTACGAGTTGATCGACTTTTGGTAAAAATCGGTAAACTAGAAATGGGAGTTTACTCGTGTCGGTTTTAAGATTTTTGCGAATATTTCACAAAAGAGAAATATTTCGAAAAAATTTATTTAACAAAAGTTGCTATAATAAAAATCCGAATTTGGGACGCAAGGCGGAAATTCGGGACTGTCCCGGCAAATTCGGGACGTATTGTCACCATAATACTAACTATCCATTCCGGTGCACGGATTTGTACCAAAAGTTGGTCCAATTGAGATATTTACGTTCGAAGCTTAAATATGAAATTTCTTAAAAATCCGTTTAACCGAATTTGCTCTACTTGTGTACCACAGACCGACACGCTAAAAAGTTGATTCGTTTTACAAATAGCCTAATTCGTGTTTAACAAAAAAAAAATCAAAAAAGTCGAAATTGATTACAATTATTTTATATGTGATGCATAGTTGGTAAAAAACACATTGTATATATTCCATTATTTACTTTCCCGCAAAAATTAAAATTTGGAAAACACATATTTTTAGATAAACAAATGTAGCTAGCTATAGAATTAAAATAATTATATTTTATAATAAACAAATGGAATTAATGTTATTTAAACCACATCTATGTTTATAGAATCGTATTTAATTATTTAAATATTGCACATTAAAATATTTACTTTATCAAATTTAAATTCCAAAATTTTATATAAAATTTTTTAAATATGTTGAATAGTTGATATTTTTACTAGGTTTGTGTTACACATTTTAACTCAGTATGTACAGTTCGAGGACACCTCTCAATTGCTTTACGTGACGACATGGACAGGCTGCTTACAGTTTTGTGTGTAAAGTCTTCCAATTTTAATGTGTTTTATCCTTTTCAGTGATATTTGATGGCAATTAGCCCCTTTACAGCCCGTTACCTGCGTCTGTTCAATTTTTCGAACATATTTTTATCCTCCTAATTTGTGTCTGTCCGAATATAGTATTTCCAAAATGAAATGGCTACTCTTGTGAAGAAGCTTAACTATGCGGTAATGGGTTTATGACAGCAATCTTAAGACTTATTGCTGTAAAAGAATATAAGAGGTATTAAGAGAATTTTAAATTTATATGGAATAGATGTAGGGTAACTGCAGCGAATTTCGACTACCAAATTTATTTATTTTTTAATTTACGTACTATTCAATATTTTGGTAGGAAAGTGGTCCCAATCGATACCTCATTCACTTATCTTTAGGTGCTAAATATTTTCACGATGAAACAAGCTGTTATTACAACTTAAGTTCGACATATAAAAAATATGAAAAAAAAGTTGATTTCAAAAAAGTGATGTTAATATCGACTACCCTAAAATTTTAAGATAATCAACGTTTCTTGTCTCTTTTACATTTTATTTAGGTAAAAGAATATAATAATAGAGACTTTTAGTAAGACGTGGTTGTAATTGTCGTCAAATTAGGTAAGTGAAACATGCATGCATGTAATATCGACTAGTCCGTAGTAGCTTCATTCCTCTAGTCGATATTACCTGCAATCAAATCTGTTTTATTTAGCCTGTGATATTGGGACAAAATATTATGAAAATCAAATTTTACCAGCTAATATATATGTATTTGGATCAGTTCTTATCAGTTTATTCAATTCAAAATATTTTGTTCAACTGTCCTTTGATAAACAACTGCTGATTAAAACCAAAAAAAAATATTTTAACACTTAAAAAATATAAATATCTACACTGTTCGTCTAACGACATTCACACGTGGCTTAAAATAAAGTGAGGTTAGTTTTTCACATAAACATAGTGTTACGTTATACTACCGCTGTATGGCAGCAATTATTTAGAGAAATAATGGGATAGTCGAAATTACCTGCGTAGTCGAAATTCGCTGCACTTACCCTAATACTAGTTCAATTGAACTTTCTTAAAAACCTTTAAGGATATTTTCCAAATTTATAATTGGAATTCCAAATTCCTATTGTTTCTAAATTTTAGGGGTTGTTATACTTTTTTCAACGTTCATAGCGTGCATACATTAACAACATGGTTCTTTGGCGAATATTTGATTTTGAAGAAATGCCTAATTTCTGTAGTAAAATTAGTGAATCTGTGCAAGGTGATTTGGAGTGTGAAAATGTGGACGTGGCTACTAAAGAAAAATGTTATTTGTCAGAAGATTGCTGTTCTGATACTGCTAAAGTTCTGATACTGAACGTTTATAAAAAGTTAGTTTCGGAAGGTAATGACAAACCTATACTTAGAACTGCGGAATTAACTAGTGTCCCATACAGAACAATTCAACGTAACAATATTCTTGGCAAAAATCAGAAGCGAAAACGACCCGATTTACAAGTTTTCAAGAAAATATATAGTTTTATGTCTAAAACAATAATAAATAAAATATACGACTTTTACTTGAAAAATATAGTGCTGACTGTGCATCTTTTAATAAAAAAGTTGGAAGAAGACGGAACAAAATATCCTTACAAAGTTAGCCATATGTATAATTATTTGAAGTTGTTGGATTTATTTTTGTTGCAAAAAAAGAATGATTTTTGTTTGTGCAAAGGATTTGATATAGAGTATAAAGACTTTAAAACAAAACGATTTTTAAACATGCCTGTATTTATAATTCAAATATATCCAGCCTGTCTGATAAAAATGTGAAGGAATGTCATGTGAGTATACAGGGTGTTTGTTTGAAACGGGGCACCCCGAAAATCTCCTTTATTTGTAAAGATACAAACAATCTTCAGAACAAAAGTTAAACTAGATAAAAAGGCCCATCTAAAGGTTACTATAAGAATTCTGAGGCACTTCCGGTTTCACCGGAAATGATGTCAACTTTTGATCTAGCATAGGGAATTGATAATTTTATATTTTTTTCCTAAAAGTACATTAAATTAGCTTTACAATGACACCAAAAAATCATATATATATATATATATTTTTTTAATTTATTTTATTTATTTATTTTTTTCAAGAGTGTACTTTTATAAGGGCGATGGAAGAGTTTTTATTAAGAATGAGAAAATGTGTGGACAATAATGGTGGTTTGATCGAACATTTGTATTTTTTTTTTTGTAAAATAATTGTAAAAAGTAATTGTTTTTTTTTCTAAATAGTCAAATAGTTTATTTTAGAGATATTTTGTTTCTTTTTTTATTGTTTTCAAAGCTTGCTACGTTCAACTTTGTAAAACTTATGTTGATTATTATTTTGTAAATAAATTGTCGCCATTTTGAAATGGTTAACATAAAAATATGACTTTTTTGGTGTCATTGTAAAGCTAATTTAATGTACTTTTACGAAAAAAATATAAAATTATCGATTCCCTATGCTAGATCAAAAGTTGACATCATTTCCGGTGAAACCGGAAGTGCCTTAGAATTCTTATAGTAACCTTTAGATGGGCCTTTTTGTCTAATTTAACTTTTGTTCTGAAGATTTTTTGTATCTTTACAAATAAAGGAGATTTTCGGGGTGCCCCGTTTCAAACAAACACCCTGTATACAGTTCATTCTAAATAACATATAGGAAAACACGTTTATTTTAAATAATTGTTACGGTCCTGGCAACTATTATTAATAGAACCATAAACTCAGCAGGTATAATGGTTATGCTATCAGTTATTATTGAAATCAGAAAGGGAGAGTGGCCATTTCATTTTCAAAATAGTATACTTATTTATGTACCTTACAAGTTTAGTCAAAATATATAGGGTGTTCTATTTAAATATTTCATAGATTATCGAATATCTTCCATGTTTTTTAAAATATAGATCATGTAGTATCAAGCAACTTTTAAATTTAATGTTATACCCTATTTTCAATGATAAAATAGTTGTGCATCAGGTAATGTACCTTCAACCATCCTGTACAGTTTTTTTCTAAGTCAAAAATCTTAATATTTTGTCACCTGTCTTAAAATTAAAGGTAAACAGATAGATTTCAGAATCAGGTATCAAAGTGTATTATCTTGGTGGGGAAACGGTCGACGAGCAGGCAAAAAAACTCTTCTGCGAACAGTCTTTGTTGAAGAGCAGACAGGTGTTAGTGACCCCAAGTTACTTTCCTCTACCTGAGCTCAAGACTTACTAAGCTAACAACCTTACTGAGTCACTTTAAAACGCCATGGGAGAACTTAACATTAAAACGACTTACAATAATTAGAAACAAGAAATAAAAAAAATAAATTTAGGGCAAATTAAAGCAGTTAAAACTTTAAAACACTTTTAGGCTTTCGTAGGTGTGACGGTTTATTATTTTATATTAATTTTAATGCCATTATTTTTGTTTTATATATGGGCCGTTGATTTTGAAAGTGAGATAAGTCCATTTTGTGAAAAATATGAGTTAATGTTACGTCTTATTACAAATTAAGATTAACTTCATGATTTTAATCATTTACAATAAATTTCGACTCAATATCAGTACAAATTTGTTACTGTTAGTTTATATGGTCAACATTATTTCAAATGCATTGATTTTGAAACAAGTCCACTCGAATAAATTCTCTCGAACCGAAACCCGATTAATGCCCCAGGATTATTATAAATTGATACAAAAATGTCGCAAGCATAATCCCTTTTTAGTACATGAAATGAAAAGTGAAGACTTTTACTCTACCAAACCTCTCGAGGAGGCAATTTTAAGAAGAAGGAAAAATACTGATGGAGAAATAGTTAACTGGTTGAATATTTCCTGGATAAGATTTTTGAGAAATGCGCCATATAAAATGTTTTATAAAACGTCAATAGAAAAAGATTCACAATTTAAAACTCTTGATTTATCACCAAAGCGCGGTAGGCCATGTAATTTCGAAAAAATAATATTATCTTTATTTGCAAAAACTAGGGCTATTACTAAAGAAAAATATGAAGGTTACGATGAATTTATTACTTTATATACCACCCATCATGAATACTTTAAAAATCTTAAAAGTCTAAACTAACAAAATATAATTTATATGTATACAACTTATAATTGAATATTTTTTCATATTTTTTCAATTTTTTCCTATAAAATTAATTTTTTTTTTGTTTTTATCGTTTTCTAACAAAGAATAAAATTATATTGAAATAAAATAAATAATTAAATAAAATTTTCATTTGTTTGGTACTATAATCCCATTTCATTAGGAGAAATCAACATTTTCAGCAAATCATTGCCTTTGAAAGTGAGACCAGTCTATTGAGGTACACCAAATCACGACTTTTTTCAAATAACGCCGATAACATTTATCGTATAATAAAATTACATGCATTGAGAATACCAAAAATGTAAAATAAGTCTATTACTCCTTATAGACCGGGAGCTCATGACATTTTTGGTCTCCGATTTCATACAGCATGCCTTTTGGAGGAGAGAATATTTACCCTATGACAACAAAAAAGGGATGGTACTAAACCCCTGCACGCTTTCCGGTCATAGGGAAAATTGCATTTTCACTTGCACAAAATTTTTGTGTTTTTCTCTGATTTAATATTGCTTGCCCTTTTGTCAAAAGAAAGTTATAACAAATTTAAAGTATTTTAATTATAGGCATGCTGTATGAAAACGCGGAAAATCATATTTTTTTATTACAAGATCACATGACCGTTGAGCCCTTTGGGACCCTCTGAATATATATATATATATATATATATATATACCAATTTTTAATTTAACCAGTCAGTGTTTCACTTATGTTTCGTATACTTTATTCATCTTTTAAATATTTATAAATATTTAAGTTATTTGTGTTTGTGTAAACACGCAAGTATTAAATTATGAAACTTTTGAAAAATCTATAAATTTTTAATCTTCAAATTTAGGCCAGACATGCAAGGAAGTCTATTTCCTAAAATTCTGTTACAAAATATATTATTCAATATTTTAAATATTGATTTTTACGAAAGACGGGATCTAATTAACAAAAAATTAGTACAACTTTCTCATAATTAGCTTAGGTAATACTTTAGACCAGGGGTCTGGGATCTTTTTGAAACAAAGAGCCATTCCCCTACCTACTTCAAACCCTAAAATAAAGCTTATGACAATTTAGAAAAATGAAAATTACAGTTAGTTCCACTTAAACGTTTGGAATACCCTGTATAAAACTTGCATCTACACTGTATTTTTAAAAGAAATATTTTATAAATACACATATAATTTTCGTGTTCTTTATTTAATTTTAAGCTTCTTTTCTTTATTATTTTTTATATCTTGAAAAAGTTTTAAAGATAAAAATTAGAAAAATACGACTTAAAAAATTCTTTTGAAAATGAAATTTTATATCTTTTATAACTTTTTCATATTGTTTCGTCAATAATTCGTAACTTTTCTCAAGTTTAAAACGACCGGAAAATATATTTGTCATGTCCCAGATTTTAATTTTCTTTAAAAACTCAAATTGTGGTAAAGTTTAACAAGAAATGCAATGTTTATTCACCGTAAATAATTATTTAATTAGTAGGAACAAATTATATAATATGTAAAGTTAAATATATTCAATAGTTTTGTGACCATTTTAGTTTTTTAGATGCCAAAATGTCTGATTTATAGAATAGTATGGAAGTAGAGACAACCTAGATTTACGTCCATTCTTCAACCTTTACGTAAATCGATTCTTACGTACACCGAAACAATCCTCAGAAATCTTTAAAATATATATCATAACATACCACGTTGCTCAATAAGACTTCGGTCTAATTAAGAAAAACCATGATTTTTTTTTAGAAATTCGACTTTATTCATCAACATACTCTCCTTCAAGAGTGATACATTCATTCCAACGCTCCTAAAATTAAAAAAATTAAAATTAATTAATTAATTTAAATTCAGCATACCAATCAGTAATAGTTGATTTGCCTGGTGAGACTCTATAACGCTTATCAAGTAGGCGAGGCAATGAAGCACAAAAATCAGCCCAACTTCCGATTTTTGGCGCAGTAAGATGGATTTACATGCGGTTTGGTGCATTCGACTCGTTAGAGCCTCAGGAAATTCAACCACAACGTATTTCAACCACATTTGTAACAAATTCGCATAAAACTCTAGGAGACGAGGGTAAGTACCGCTCACCCTGAGCACCAGGTACCTCGGAGACATTTGCTATTGCGATATTCGGATTCAACGACCCCAAAAACCCCCCAGTAACGTGATTCAACTGCTTTTGTATCAAATTTGCATAAAACTCTAGGAGACGATGTACGTAGTGTCCACCCTGGGCACCAGGTACCTCGGACACTTCTCTCGTCCCGATATTCGTGTTCATCGACCCCAAAAACCCCAGAGTATCAAAATTTGACTAATTTTAGTGAATTCATACCGAGTTATAAATTTTTGATTTTGCAACTCTGGAAAATGCACTTTTCCAATGCATTTTTCTTATGCACAAATACAGTTTTTCATTTTGAATTGATCGCGTTGGTTCACAAAATTTCCTGAGGCTCTAACGAATCGAATGCACCAAACCGCATGTAAATCCATTTTACTGCGCCAAAAATCGGAAGTTCACTGCTTCGTTTCCTCGCCTAAAGCCACTGTTTGGCTTCAACAGTATTTTTTCCCATCAAAAAAACAATGTTTAATCAACACACGAAATTCTTTTCTATCCATTCTTTTGAAAATTACAAAACTGGAGTCACAAAAACCACTGTAACCTCTTAACTAATTGTCAGAATGTCATGAAATTTTCACACGTATCGTTTGAAGGATGGTACTATCCAGAAATCATATGGGTCTGTCAACAGTGTTGCCATATATATGTCAGACCGGAGACTTATTGAGTGAAGTGTTATATCTGTTTCTTTGGTTTAAGCGGAACTAGATTTTAAAAATCAGTAATTTTTATCCAGTAAATGAGATTTTTGATCGGTTTGCTTAGCAAAAACTCACTTCAATCATTAAAAAGTGAGCTCGTAACAACTTAAAAATAAAAATGCCTTTTAGTTCCGTTAAAACGTTTGGAATAGCCTGTAGTTTTGTTTCCTTGCTCAACCATTTTTTGGAAAGAAACCAATATGTTACAATCAATTTTTCAAACCGAACCATACATGAACTCAACTCCCGAAAGAGAATATTTTTCTATGAACCTTTCTGGATCGATTTTCGTATCTGGGGTTTGTTTTTTTTTCATATTTTCGTTAATCTCTCAATGATCTTAACATTAGACAATTTTTTGGTTAAATATTGTGGACATTTTTTCACATCGTATATCGAATTTACGTATATTGAATTAATACCTATTTGTCGTTACTGTATTAATAGGACAGCATTTCTCAAAAAATTTACAACCTATTTTCACCAAAAAAATTA
This sequence comes from Liopterus haemorrhoidalis, assembly GCA_963971575.1. Lineage (NCBI taxonomy): Eukaryota > Metazoa > Arthropoda > Insecta > Coleoptera > Dytiscidae > Liopterus > Liopterus haemorrhoidalis. The sequence continues at coordinate 2,613,420 of OZ020615.1, forward strand.
TTGATGAACCAATAAAAAGTATTAGGCCTACACAAGTTAAGTGAACGATGGATACGAGCTCGAAAAGGCCGCATGACCCCCCCCCCTGGTTCTCACTTGATTATTTGGAATTTGTACCATCCACCCTCACTTGAATTTCTAGTAAGACCGCATGAAATTTTACCGCCAGAGGTCTCTAGCAGGTTTAATTCTCCTTTGCGCCTAAAGACATTTCTGGAACAGTTTGACAAAAAAAAAATATATATATATAATCTATAAGTATTGATCTTAAGCCACAGAACACTAGAAAAATTGGTTCGGAATTTTAAAAAAGTCATCATGTCTCTTGAAGGTGTGAATATTATAATGGTCATAAAAAGTTTGAGAAACTCTGGTATATGGACTAAATTGCATGAGCCAGGGAGTTCAAGACTTGAAAGAATTTTTACAAGACCTCCTGAAGGGTCGCGACCTTTAGATTAAAAAGTTTTGGAAAAATATTACTAAAAAATTAATTTTCAAACTTTTTAAGGTGTGAAACGAAAAAATTAGGCCTACAGATGTTTTTTGTCAGGTTTTGGACAAAAAAAATGGATTGATAGGATGGAGTTCACGACCCATCATGACCTTCTGAAGGGTCGCGACCCCTAGTTTAAATAGTTCTGGTACAATATTAATCAGAAATCATTATTTTTATGATTTTGTATGGTTTGACAGGAAAAAATTGGAACTACAGAACTTTTTTGCCCGGTTCTGAACCAAAAAAGTAATTGTTAGGAAGGTAACGACCCCAAAGAATTCCTACATGACCATCTAAAGGGTCCCGACCCTTAGTTTCAAAATTTCTGGTAAAATATGTATCATAAATCATTTTCCAAATTTTTTATAGTTTGAAAGGAAAAAATTAAGCCTACGGATTTATTTTGTGCCCGATTCTGAACCAAAAAAGTAACTGTTAGGGAGGTAACGACCCCAAAGAATTCCTACATGACCTTCTGAAGGGTCGCAACTCCTAGTTTAAAAAAGTTTTGTTAAAATATTAAGCATAAATATTTTTTTTCGGATTTTTTATAGTTTGAAAGGAAAAAAATACGCTTACAGAAGTTTTTTGCTTGGTTTTTAGCCAAAAAGTTATTGATAGAGAATTCACGACCCCACAAAATTTCTATATGACCTTCTGAAGGCTCTCGATTCTTAGTTTAAAAAGTTTTGATAAAATAATAATCACAAATAATTATTTTTTAATTCTTTATAGTTTGAAAAGAAAAAATTAGACCTATAGATGTTTTTGGCAAGTTTTAGACCAAAAAAGTGATTGTTAGGGAGTTCACGACCCAAAAGTATTCCTACATGACCATCTGAAGGATCTCGATCCCTAATTTAAAAAGTTTTAATAGAATATTAATCAGTTTTTTATGATTTTTTTTATGGTTTCTTAAGAAAAAAATAGGCCTACGGACATTTTTGGGCGAGTTTTGAACAAAAAAAGGGGCTGTCTAAAGTAAAAAACTGTTTTTAACTATTTCTAATAGTACAAGCCAAAAAACAGATATTTTTAAATTTTCTAAAATAGTTTTTTGACGCGTAGAAATTTATAGCAACAATATTTGTAAACTTTTTATACAAAAATGCATATTTTTAAACTATTTTCTATTAAAAAAATATATTTTCGCCTAATAGTACAATCGTATTTTCTTAATTTATAATATTTAAGTGCGCCAATATCGCAAAACATCAGAAAAATTACTTTTTGAGTCCAAAACTACAATTATTAATTCAAAATTTGTTATTTTTGTTATTGTTATTGTATTTTTTATTGTAAAAAATATATTTTCGACAAATTGTACAATCGATTTTTCTTAATTTGTAATATTTAAGTGCGCCAATATCGAAAAAAATCAGAAAAATTACTTTTTGAGTCCAAAACTGCAATTATAAATTCAAAATATTTTTTTATTATATTTGTTACTGTACAATCTGAAAAAAAAATCAGATTGTACAATGAAGTATTAATTTTTCCAAAATTTTAATAATTAGGCACCACGAAAAAAAATTACTTTTTCAGTCAAAAATTGCAACCTTAAAAACAAATTGTATTATTTCTGTTAAAAAAATACATTTTTCTCTAAATTGTAAAGTGAAAGAAAAAGATTTTTCTTAAATTGTAATAATTTAGCGCCACTTCCGGAGAAAACCGGAAAAACCGTTAAAAAATACAATCTTGTACAAAGTATATAGAGGAACATATTTTCAATTTTCGGAAGTTTCTTATTGCGTCGCACCCGGAAACCGGAACAAATTACCGGATAATTAAACATATAATACACTAATACATCTAAATGAATGATTTGGTGAAAATAATGTTTTTTTAATATAGAATACGCAAAAAATATGTTTTAAAACATATTTCTTTTCAGCGACGTTTTGGCGGGATGCTTCCGGAGTTTAACCGGATATTTTAATAGTTAAACGATTGTTCTATTACTTTCTATTTCCGGTTTATTTTTTACAAAAACTAGATTAATTTTTTTGAATATTTTACTCAATATTTGTATTGTTTTTATAATCAAATTTTTACCTCTGATAAGTCAGTATCCTCTCTCAATTTATCTTCAACTGTTGGTGATGCCATCCCTCTCCAAACACCAAGGATTACCACCAGAAATACGTAAAATTTCCCCATAGTCACTGACACTTTACACAGTACGTAAAAACTGAACAGAATCACAATACTCCGGTCCGGTATATTTATTATCGAGTTCTTATCACTGGAGCTACACGGAACACACTGAAAGCCGGAGTTGCAACCTGCTGAAATATCCCCACTCCTGATACCACTGAATTTGCCCCCACCAACCTAGGTTTCAGTACATCAGATGACGCAATTCAGGAACGTCATACAGATCTTTACTAGACTTAATATTTGTTTAATTATTGTATATTGTTTACAGTTTAAACTAAATTAAAATTACATAGCAAAAAGTTGTTTGTTGTAAAAACATACTGAATAAAATGCAAGTCAATTCGTTTTGGAATTAGAAAGTTAGATATTTATCCAAAGATTTATAATCAGTTTTTATTTAATCATACATATATATGTAGCAGTGTAAAAACGCTACTAATTTATTATTTTTGTAGAAATTATTTATTCAAATTGAATTTTTAAAGACACCGTTTTCTAATTTTGTTTCAAATTCTGTTGTTTACATTGTTAAATTTTGTTTGAAATTTCATTTCAGATTTATTTTTGTTACCTATTAAGGCCTCTCAAATAATTTATCTAAAAAATATTTATACAAATTACAGGTTTTGCTCAGCCGTTCGCAACCGGCTGTAAAATGTTGGTGTCTTTCTGTGTACGCTAAAAAAAGAACGTAGTACTGACTAGGTGCGTTACCAAGGGTGGCTCAGGTGCTTGACCCCCCCCCCCCCCCATCGGCTCAAAAAACACTTTCTTTTAAAGTGGAATTTTTTAAATTTTCAGATCATCACTTATTTTGAAAGTTTTGAAAGACCTTTTTGTTTTTAGGTCAAAACACTTGCATTTTGGATAATAAAGTGCACTTGTATAATATATTATAAGGAACTGTTAGATATTGTTATAAAAAAAATAACACACTAATAACTTTTAACACTATTTATTGACAATATCCTAATTTAGAACAAGCAGACTTGTAACCTGAGCAGTCGGTATCTGAGCACGGAATGCCCCAACCAGGTGACCAGCAGCGACCCGTTCATTAATTAGCATGACATAACATATAAGCGGATTACAATTCTTACAATTATTTGATAAGGAAACAATTAAGTGAAACACCTTCAAATATAAGAAATCATATGATTTTACAAATGATATGGCTTATTGCAGTGTTTCTCAACCTTTTCTTGCATGGGACCCCCCCAAAATAACTTAAATATTGTCTGCGGCCCCCCTATATATATAATTATTTTATTTATTGTACCAGTACAACAAATATTTTTAAGAGCAGGTTCTAACTTATAAATTGTTGTTGCTGTACCAATATAATTCAATATTCATTTAGTCAATAATCGGGATTTATGAAAATGATTTAAAAAATAGTTTTGTTTCTCTAGTTATAGCCAATAGTGTATGCATGTATGTGTTTCTATATTGTCCATAGAAGCACATTCTACATAACAATGACTTACATTATAAAATTAACAAAAAATTCTACAAATACCTTTCCAGTCGCTCCAATTTTGGTCTGCATGGAGTCCAAACTCTAAAGTCCATACTATAACACACTATTTCAAGTATTTTCTGCACTTTTATCACCTAAAAATAACTATAAACGTCAGAAAAAAATGAAGACGCCACTTGCAAAAATCACGTATCACTACATATCAAGATGGTTAATCATGATAAAGCTCATTAAGGAATATAGTCATTAACAATTAATAAATAAGGAACAGAATTGCTTAAAATAATTCTTTATGAGAATAAACACATATATTAATATTTTATCAATAGTATACAGGTGGTTGAAATTGAACTACCGGGCCCAATACACTATTTTTTTATTATTGAAGATGAGGTATAACATTAAATTTGGAAATTTTTTCAAACAAAATTTTTTCGTTTTATCAAAAAATGTCTCAAATAAAAGTTGTTAGTTATTACTTTTATAGCAACTTTTGTTAAATTTTTTCAAAATATTTTTCTGTGGTTAAATATTTGCAAAAATCTTAAAATCGACACGAGTAAACTTCCATTTCTAGTCATCCGATTTTTACCAAAAGTTGATCAACTCGTGCCATTGATGTCAAAAGCTTAAATATGAAGTTTCATAAAAATTCTTTTAGCCGATTTTGGTCTGCACGTGTACACAGACAGACGGACGGACAGACAGACGGACGGACAGACAGACAGACGGACAGACAGACAGACAGACAGACAGATAGGGGAAGTATTTTAAGATCGCAGCGCTATTTCGGCAAACTTGGAACCTTCAAAATAGACATTCGTTACATATAAACAACGTGAATTTTAATGTTTACTGGTGGTTTTTGTAATTTTGCTACAATATTAATATTTGTTTTTATGCAATTATATTTTTATGCAAACATTTTTTATAAAAAAAAGCGCGATACAATGTCTATTTCTGTAGTTGCTAAAATCCCACCAGATGTCATATCGCTTAGCAATTTTTCCCTATAGACAGACAGACAGACAGACAGACAGACGGACAGACAGACAGACAGACAGACCGACAGACATCATGCTAAAAATAGTCAAAACATTATGTAGGGACCTCAATTCGTGGAGATCCATCGAAATCTCGAAATGTCAAAATAGGTATGATCACAATACCTCCCTTATATATGTTGGCGTTCGGTAATAATATGTCTGTTTACTTATCTTCCTGTCTGCCTGTATGTATGTCTATTTATCTTTTTACTATTTACCTGTCAGACGGATTGCTTATTGATTTGTCTATCTATTTACTTATTTGTCTGCACATCTATTTGTTCCCTCTCAAACTTGTCTATCAATCTGTTACTATCTCTATCTATCTGCCTTTCTATCTATCTGCTTACCTGTTCTATCTGTCCCTAATTCTTTCTCTGATAATTTGGTTTTTGGAAATTGAAAAATACACTTCATCGAAAAAAACTAGTGAATAATTTCTTTTGTTACAATTTCAAAAAAACAAACCACAACCCTTTTTTAAAAAGTCTTTTTTGTGAAGAAGGAATTCAGTTAACAACTATAATAATTTTTTAGATGTACATTAAAAATATATTATTTTAAAAAATCTAAAAGTTAATTTAAAATTTCTTACATCATTTTTTGTCATATATATAAGTGATTACACGCACGACTTGTCCTACAGTTTATAGATCAATCATTTTTATTGGATTATTCTTGAAAACTAGTGACCTCTACAGAAAACTTTTAAATTTTAAAATACGGTCTATTTTAAGTTTTATATTCTTATCTTTTAAGCTTCATCATACTGTTTCTAATCTTTTAATTTCTGGCGAAGACCGCAGAGAGAAACTGGAGACGCTATTTGCTTTAGTTTTTGTTTACAAATTCTTTACTGGGTTTATAAATCACGAATTTTATTTTTTCACTTTGTTTATTAAAGATAAGATACTAAAAGAATGTAATACAGGCTAGGCGGAAGAATAGTGAAGGATATTCTGTTTAGAATCACAAGAGTTAATAAAACGAATACGGTTAAAATTTGTCAGAATGTTATATATATATTTTTTTTTGGTTGATACAAATCATGAAATAACGTTATATATACATCATATTTCTAATAATTAACAACCCACTTTAAAATCTAATTGTCCCATTACTCTGGTAGCTTCTGTATTACTGTCGAAAATAATTCTTTCGGTTGACGACGCGTACAATTTTGCATTGCAATGTATTGATATGCACTTGTTTCGTCAGATGAGTTGGTCAACTTTTTTAATGTTCCCATTGGGTCTATTGTAAACTGTTACTTGTCGACAGTAATTTGCACACAGCACACAGTCCTGTCACTTATGCACATTGCACTGTCCCCGTAGACTGTCCCCTATGTCATATTGTATTCAGCATTATCTAAAATAATTAGCGTTATTTTGAAATTTTTACACATTGTGTTCAGTCAAAATAGACTTGTAAAAGGTGATTATTTTGAATAGAAACGCTAGAATTCTTACAAAATACAGTGGATGTCGTTTATAGCGACGTTGGAGGGACCAATGAAATTCGGTCGTTATAACCGTAAGGCGCTATATCCAAGGTGTTTGGAACTCGGTTGTTTCTTCCATTTCCACATCGTCGTTGTTTATTTCTGACTACAAATTCGGATCTGACCCAGCTAAAATGTCATCTTTCATCATATCCTCCTCCGTTTCGGATTCTTCATGAATATTTGAAAAATTTACATTAATGGTTTTCATTTCGCCATATAGATGTCAATGACGTACCTTCAACTCGTAGTTAACCACTGAATGAATATGTTTAGGCTGACCAGATTTTTTTTTTACTGAAATAGAGTATTCTTGGTAGCTTGACTGAAACGTTAAACCAATATTTGATTTAAGTAACAAATGAAACTTGTAGATTTTTTTCAAAAGTGAATTGACCGAAGTTTATCTTTATGATTTAATTTTAGGAGGTTTTAGGTTGTTAAAAAACACAGACAACGTTTATGACAATAATAACTCAAACAATATTTTATATTAATGCAAATAAATACATTATACAGAAACAATACTTTGTTCAATCAAATTTTATTAAGTTTGATATTATTCGGATGTTTTTGCTTTTTCTAACAATAGGGGATAGGCATGGTTTTTTTTAAATTTTTTATTATATTCCTCTTGTTGCATATAAACATAAAAAACCGTTTTTATTATTTTTTTTTTTAATTTGAAGGCTTAAAAAAATCATAAATGTATGTAGCGCGCGAAAACGACGTGTGACGTCATACCCCTTCTAACTGACGCATGACACTACTAACTTACCCAGCGTACATAGTCTGTTGTGAACTTATTTGTTTGTATAACTTTTATAGGTTATGTAAAGTTAGAGTGATTTTAATTAAAATAAAGTTTAATTCTATAAAAACAATTTATACATGTTTACCGAATTAAATTTTATATTAAAATATATAAAATATGGAAGATCCAGGCCCCAGTACTTCGAAACATTATCGAAAATATTGTTCAGTACCGATGTGCACAATTAGTTCAACTAGAAATCCAAAAAAACAATTTATATCATTACCTGATGGCGAAAAACAACAGAAAAGGCGAAATTTGTGGCTGGAAGCTATGGGGCGAAATAAAACCGATATTTCAGAAAAAAGTAAATTTTATGTTGTGTGCATAAATGCATCAATGTTGGGTAAATTATCACTCTGAGCCCTAACAAAATCTTTATCTGCCATTTTAATAATAAATGCGTGAAAAATTGTTTAAAAACAAATACAAAACTCTCGAACAATACAATATACACACGTGTAAAGATTATGTTGTAGCTGTATCTGTGACGTGAAACCCCTATCGTTTGACGCCACACTCAGTCGTTTTTACTCGGCAACCTTCTCGGCGTGGTCGGCTTATTTCAAATTTACAATATTTTAATTAAAAAATTTGGCTATAATATTAATTAAAATGTGATTTTTGTTTTGTTAGGTGACATAACTAACATTAACATATCAAAATAATGTAGTTTTAAGGAAATACAAATTTTATGCGTATCCCCTATTGCTTGTCTTCTTTTATGATTTCTCAAAATTGGTCGCAAGTAAGCCCGATATTTACTTTCTTTGCGCTTTCCAAGGTACTAATTTTTAAATGTGATTTCTCTTTGGTACAGTAATGTCCCGAGATGCTGCATATTCGTTCGCATTAGGCATTTCTTCCGGTTAGGGTGAAAATAAATGCTGCCAACTTTTCTAGCAGCAGTGGTTTCACTTTTATCGTACTTTCCAAAATAGTTATCCATCTGTCAATTAAAGTTGCGAATTCCTTTTCCCATGTTTCAAGATTTATGCTATTTAAGCTAGAAATATTGCAAACAACAGCTACAGTACTCAATTCGGTTATGGTTATATGCAACAGCCACACACAAGCAGACTAGCGAGTGCAACATTTTCTGTCACCATTTAACAAATAATGAAAGAGTATACTGAGAGTTCTTTTATAAAAAGTAAGACTAAAGAGGGTATTACTTAGAAAAGAGTATAATACTCTGGTCAGCTTAAATATGTTTATTTGTTGCGTTTCGCCTTGCCTTTTCATAACTCGGTAATTCCCCTAGCCTATTCGATACTTCACCAGCGTTTACGCGCTAGGCAGTTGTGATACGTCGTTATAAAAGATAATTTGACCCAAAATGCAAGCCATTTTTCGTCGTTATATTAATTTCGTCGCAATATACGATGCCGTTATAAGCGATAAGTCTCACGTATAAAAAGATATGTTTCTGACCGGGACTTTGAAATTTCGTCGCAAAAACCGATGTCGTTACATCAGTTGTCGTTAATAAACGATATCCAATGTATATTTATTTCTTACTCCTACATAACCTAGACTTCTTCACTATTTACTCTTTTTTATGTCCCTTTTAATTACATTATCATTTACTTAATCTTTTTGTAATTTTTGAGATTTAACTTAAAATTAGAGCATCAGTACACGTCAAGGTTGGTCGGCCATCGCTAGATCACTGTCCTGTTAATTCTTCTTGATTCACTCTCTCAGATTAATCTACTTTTTATTGCATTTCCTCTGTTTTCAGTTCCATGCTTAGCAAATTAACACAGTAATTACACAATGAATTTCCATTATTTTTGTTCATTACAGCTTTTTTACAGTTAAGTGCTGACCAGAAACTCATTTAGATGAGATTATTTGTAAATTTAAACATAAAAATACTGAGATACATTATACCAGTGCTTACCAAACTTTTTGTCTATGCGATACAATTTTCCTTAGGAAAAAGCCAGCCCAGAAGAAAATTTAAATTAATTGTATAAAAAAGATTAAAAGGTGTATTCTTATAACCAGATGAATGCAGGCAATGAGACATTAATTCGATGTTTTTCTCCTTCAAATAATCAATTTTCTGACGTGCTGTGTGCTGTGTTTGGGAGCCTACATTTTCATGATAAAGAATGATGGGACGTTTTTGGTTGTTTTTTCTGTTTTTGTCGATTACTTCTGGCAAACAAATTGTTGTATACCATTCAGCATTAACCGGTCTCCGATCCTCTAAAGGAATTGTTGCGATGTCCAGTACAACTGAAGAAACAAGCGATCATTTTCTTTTTCGTGAACGAACAATTTTTGTGGGTTTCAGTTCATCTTGCAAGACCCAAACAGTGGATTGTTGCTTAGTTTCCGGTTTATATGAATAAATCCAAGTTTTATCACCTGTAACGTTGTATACGGATTTTGCAGTGCCTAGGTTGAATTTTTTTAGCATTCCTTTACACCAATCATCACGAGCCTTTTTTGAGCTTCGATCAAATTATGCGGAATCCATCGGGAAAAGATCTTTTTCACAGCTAAATGTTCATGCAAAATCGAATGTATTGCAGTCTGAGATATTCCAAAGGATGCCTCTACCTCACGGTAAACACATATCGATCTTCTTCAATCATTTTGTGCACAGCATCGATGTTTTTTTGAACCACAACCAATTTTGGTCCTCCTTCACGAAATTCATCACTGACGGACGCACGACCACGACGAAATTCTGCAAACAAATTGTAAACAGTCTTTTCTGATGGTGCTTCATTACCAAAAGGTGAACGAAGCGAATCTATGTATTGTGTTAAGCTTTTACTAAATTCGTAAAAAATAATCCAACGCAAAACCTTCACGAGTAATATCCATTTTTCACAAACTTGTTTTTTTTTAAACCCTCACAGTCAAAAAACTACTTGGTCAGTTTATAAGCTGCTACTGAATTCACAATAACAAACGTCAAATTTTACGAATATAGTAATGGCACATTTCAATATTGCCATCTGGTGGTCGTTTGTAAAAACATAAATGGTAACCCTCGGATTATTGTCTTCTGTCTGGTCACCTAATTACGAGTAGGTCTATTGTATGTTCAAAAAAAAATATGGGTCAATAATAACCAACTGTCCCGAGCAAAGCCAAGCAAGACAGCTTGTTAATCATAAGCTTGTTTAATTAAAAATTCATTTTAATCTTCTGTCTCCAAGAGCGCACATAGAAAATATGAGATATGAGAGGGGTCCATTTTGAAAAAGTATCCGTAAGATACTACAGGAGGTGGAGGGCTTATTTATTAATTTATTTTTGATCATAATTTCATTTTGAAATTAATAATCGAGCATTTCCCTTGTGCGCATACCTGTCAAAGCCTCATACCAACTTGAGTTGGTTCAAAAATATTTCTTAAAATGTTTCTTTCCAAGAGTAGTAATTTTATGAAACATATTTATAAAATTAAAATTCTGCTATCTTTTTTAGGATGTGGATAAACTTTCTTGATTCATTTTTTATTTGAGTGTGTAACGTGTAATTTGTCGTGTTCCAAAATGAATGGTAACGCGCTTCGCTTACTTCTGTTGCTCCCTATACAAGCGAACCAGAACGACATGACCTTACAACTGCTTTCTTTTCCTGTTTCGAAAACAATTATTCAACATAATTGCCGACAATCGAGACAAATGTATATCAACCAGAACGTAACGAGAAAAGTAGAGCATTAATAGGTAAATTGAGGGGCGGTACCCTAAAACTGCATAAATAGGTATAACTGTAACAAATTATGTAAAATACTTTTCATGTATTCAGAGGTTCAAAAAAATTGAGTGTTTTCCCAATAGAGCTATTAAGGTTCAAATAAAATAATAAAAATTAACGTTAGAGCATTTTTTTATTAAAATTTGGGAAATAATATATGATGGTAGGTCAATAAGTCCCTCCAAAACAATATAAAAAACACATTATTTTGGGTTGATTCATTTTTATTTCTCAACATAGCCTCCTCGATACTCGCTGGAGTAATTTTGTTGCCCGTAGCGATTTTATTCGAGAAACAGTTTTTTCTAGTGCGTTCTAAAAATGAGTACAAACTTCAGCAGGTCTACGGAGGCAGTGTTTTGTCAAGAACCTAGGTTTTTTGGTTGTTTAAGGCATTTTCAGAAGGAAGACAGTTGATTGAAGATGAATCACTCAGCGGAAGGCCTTCATCTTCAAGAACCGATGAAAATATCGATAGAATCCGGGATCTTGTGCGTTCAGATCGCCGGTTGACAGTCAGAATGATCAGGGAAGAGTTGATTTGACACACTACCGTTCAGCAGATTTGGACAAATTAATTGGAGATGAGAAAAATGTGCAAAAATAGTTCCAAAAAATTATTATTATATTATTTATTTTACATCGGCCTTTATTTCTGCAACGAGGCTAATCGCCGATGCCAGGGGGCGAGCTCCTACACCTGGATGAGGGGTGAATGATTGTGAAAATGAGAGTAATGTAAACATATTATTCTCGCCCGAATAATATCACCAACGAAGCAGGCTCGAACCATCGGCCGCCCAGTCACGCTTGTTTCTAACAGTCTAAAACCGCACGACTTAATGCGCTCCGTTGGCTGGTTCCAAAAAACCTTTCACAGGACCAAAAGGACATCAGGAGGCAAAGGTGCCTTGACTTTTTGGAATCGATTGAAAATGATACCCAATTTCCGGAACGTGTCATTACTGGTGACGAGACTTGGGTGTTTGAGTACGACCCGGAAACCAGGCGCCAGAGCATGGAATGGCACACTTCAAGCTCTCCAAGGCCCAAAAAAGTAAGAATGAGAAAGTCGAAGATCAAATGCGTGCTGATTTGCTTTTTTGATTGCCAGGGAATTGTCCACAAAGAGTTTGTGCCTCAAGACCAAACGGTTAATCAACACTTTTACCAAGAGGTTCTTCTACCAATAACTTCGAAAAAGAGTCATGCGTGTGTGAGAAGAAATTCTGAAGAAAGCCGAAAATGGTGTTTTAATGTATTAAAACTATCCCGCGGCGCCCCAAGTCAATACATTCAATCAGAGCCGTAGCAATATTTTCGGCGCCCTTGGCAAATGAAGTAAATTGCTAAAATTTACTTCCCCAAAAGCAAATAAAGAGCAAAAAAAAGGTCCTCACTTCCCAAATTCAATTGAAGAGCAAAAAAAAGGTCTTCCAAATTCAAGTGAAGGAAGAGAAAAAAAAGGTCCTCACCTCCTAAATTCAAGTAAAGAGCAAAAAAAAGGGTCCTGGGTCTTCCAGGGCGCCGCACAGTTTGGGAAACGCTAGTGTAACCAATAATCGCAAACGTTTTAAAATCTGTACCTACGAGGACATCGACAAAGTTATTTGATTGCATGTAGTCATATATGGATTTACTGTCAATAAATTCAAATGAAAATTTATTTTGTAGTTATTTCTGTAACTCGAATTTTCCATATCTCGTATTTTTTCAGTGAGCTATTATGATTCGACTTAGGGAAGTTCGACTGTATATCTTAAATTAAGGTGACCATACGTCCCGAATTTACCGGAACAGTCCCGAATTTTTGCCTTGCGTCCTGAATTTTTTTCTGAGGCAATATTTGTCCCGAATTCGGGTTCTTTGTCCTGAATAGAGGATACGCATAAAATTTATATTTCCTTAAAACTATTTTTTTTTGATATGTTAATGTTAGTTATGTCACCTAACAAAACAAAAATCACATTTTAATTAATATTACAGCCAAATTTTTTAATTAAAATTGTAAATTTGAAATAAGTCGACCACAGCGCGAATGTTGCCGAGTAAATACGACTGAGCATGACGTCAAGCCTTAGACGGCCCAGACTACAACATAATCTTTACGTGTGTATTGTATTGTTCGAGAGTTTTGTATTTATTTTACAATTTTTCACGCATTTATATTAAAATGGCTGATAAAGATTTTGTTAGGGCTCAGAGTGATAATTTACCCAACATTGATGCTTTTATGCTCATGGAATATATGAAAAATAATGAATGCTACAGTGCGGAAGAAATACGTGGTGTCAAAACAGACTTGTAAGTAAACCATTTATGTATTCTATAACTTTATGTAAACAATATAAACGCTGCAACTTTGGAAAATGTAAATATTTTTGTAATTTAGATGTCAGAGTTTTACTACATTGTTTACATGAAGTTACAAAACGTTAGAGGCATAATTGAAATACTGCAATAAGGGTTATATATTTTAATTTTAATTTAATTCGGTAAAGATGTATAAATTGTTTTTATAGAATTAAACTTTATTTTGATTAAAATCACTCTAACTTTACACAACCTATAAAAGTTATACAAGCAAATAAGTTCACGACAGACTGTGTAGGCTTTACGCTGTAGACTGGGTAGGCTCTGTACGCAGTACACTTATGTAGCGTATGACATCACATGTGGTTTTCGCGCGCTACATACATTTATAATTTTTTAAGCTTTCAAATTAAAAAAAAAAATGCACAACTGTTTTTTATGTTTATATGCAACAAGAGGCACACACTTTGAAAAATACTGTTATAAATGGACTGTTATGTGCGCTAATAGCCACAGATGTTGCATGCCATTTAACTAACAAACATTAATATTGACTTTAAATTAATAATTCTACAGAAACTGTGTTGTTTATATAATAATAATTTCCGCTTATATATCTCGTGATTTATGCTTAATAATAGTATAATATATTCATCATTTACCAAATATGTACAAAACAATATAATTCTTGCATAATACGTACATTAAATTAATGACGTAACAGAATAAAATGTTATTTTCGCACTTTTTTTGATTATCTGATTACAAAGTATTTAAATTTGTGGTAGCAAATGCAATGCGTGCTGGGCTCGGTGGGTACGGGTTTCGCGGCCCGGTGTTTGGTGGCTACCACTCGCTGGCGGCGTTAAATGTTGCCGCTCCACTTCCCGCAGAGGTGGCAGGGGGAGTGAATCAACAGCGGTCACAGCGGATGCTGCCTATTTCATGAAGGACACTGTACTACGGGCTCGTGCCTTCACTAACATACATTATAAAACACAATCACAGTCTCATTTAATCAACACTATTTTTCTCATTACGAGATATTCAAGAATTTTATGAACACATCAGAATGTACAAATACTGGGAAATAACAACATTTTTGGTGTAAACCATATTTTTGGTGAGACGTTTGTTGTATTTTCATTCACATAATTCTTATTCTATTAACTGTTATGTCTTTCCTGGCAAGCACGGGTTACCTTTTATGTTTTTACTAGATGGCAATATTGAAATGTGTCATTACTATATTCGTAAATTTGAAATTTGTTATTGTGAAATCAGTGACAGCTTATTGTACACGGTCAATAAGCTTGTTGAAAGTGAGCGTTAAAAAAAACAAGTTTGTGAAAAAATTGATATTACCTACTCGTGAAGGTTTTCGTTGGATAATTTTTTACGATTTTAGTAAAGGCCTAACTCAACAACAATGCATAGATTCGCTTCGTTCAACTTTTGGTAATGAAACACCATCCGAAAAGACAATTGGTTTTCAGAATTTCGTGCGTCCGTCATTGATGAATCTCGTGAAGGTCGACCAAAATCAGTTGTGATTCAAAAAAACATCAATGCAGTGCGCAAAATGATAGAAGAAGATTGGTATGTGACTTACCGTGAGATAGAGGCATCCTTTGGCATATTGCAGACTGCAATACATTCGAATTTGCATAAACATTTAGCTGTGAAAAAGATCTGTTTCCAATGGATTGACCGAAGCTCAAAAAAAAGCTCGTGTTGATTGGTGAAAGGGAATGCTAAAAAAATCAACCTATGCACTGCAAATTTCGTATACAATATCGTTACAGGTGACGAAACTTGGATTTATTCATATGAACCGGAAAATAAGCAACAATCTACTGTTTGGGTCTTCCAAGATGAACCGAAACCCACAAAAATTGTTCATTCACGAAGCACTTCCAAGAAGATGATTGCTTGATTTTTCGGTTGTACTGGACATGTCGCAACCATTCCTTTAGAGGATCGGAAAACAGTTAATGCTGAATGGTATGCAACAATTTGTTTGCCAGAAGTCATCGAAGTCAGAAATGCATTCTCCCACACAGCACGTCAAACAATTGATTATTTGAAGGAGAAAAACATCGAATTAATGTCTCATTGCCCGTATCCACCTAATTTAGCTCCTAACGACTTTTTTTGTTCTCTAATGTCAAATAAAAAATGCGTGGGCAACGAGTTTCATTACCTCAAGAAGATGTTGAAGCCTTCGAAAACCATGTTATTGAGATACCAACTTCAGATGGAAAAAATTTCTCGAGAATTGGTTTGAACGCATGGAAAATTGTATAAATCTCAAAGGCGAATATTCTGAAGAGCAATAAAACAATTTGTTCCAATGTTTTTTTTTTCTTTCTAAAGCCGCATTCAGAGCTCTTTAAATTAAGAGGTTGTAGACTGTGCTTTGTTAGCTGTAACTTATGTTTCTATGCATTGTTTTTAACGTTGCTCGTAGCGTTCATAGCGAATTAGAAATTAATACGTTACGAATAGTCCGCCATCTGTGAATTTTGAAACCTACTATTTAGCTTCCTAAAATATTTTATATGTATTATCGTTCTTATAATTCTGTTGTCTTAGATTTTAACTACCTAAATACCTAAATTGATCATATTTACTGTCCGTCTTTGTAATTTTGAGCAAGATTTGTTAATGATGACATTATGTTAGGTAATGTAAAGGCATTCGATAACTTCGGTGTCACTGATAGAATGCGACAGCTAATGTTTTTATATGTCTGTCTCATTAAAACATCTCACTAGCTATAAGTTTAGAAAATTATGCACAATCCACAACAAACAGCGTATTAAATTTGGAGGTCTGAACGGTTTCACGTCTTACCATATGACAAACCTTGATGACAGTGAATAGTATAAGCTACAGTGCATAAGCTATTGATTTAAGAGCTCTGAATGCGGCTTTAGTTTTTGTAAAAACTTAAAATGTAGCTCTCGTATTAGGTCATTTAATAAATTATTAACTATATTGCATTATGAACAATATTTTATCGTAATAATTTTCTTGACAATATATTTTTATAATAAATAATTCATTGTTATCATTTCATCAGGATTGGTTCGTTAGTTTTGATAAGGCTCCGAGGTATGAAATGAAAAAGTAAATAGAACAATCAAGTCATGTCATGACAAAGACGAATTGCTTCACACATAACAGCTGTAATTTAAAGCGCAAAACGTTTTACGTCTGTAAAAAATCTGCGCCATTTGTTTTCAGTTACTGGTGAATTCTAATCTACAACTAAGGTTAGGTTATATACCTTTCACAGTTGAAAAAATGAATTGCTACCAATATTAGCTGTCGAAAAGTTAATGGAAAGAGTTTAAATAAACTTCTGGATAATATTAAAGCACTCTTTAAAAAGCATAAAATTTTAGAAACAGAAATGGTATCTAAATATTTCCCTTTAACTTACGAAAGGTTGAATCTGTTCTCAGTAGGATTCGAACCAGGGACTTGAAGCTGAATTTATTTAGTTTTATGTACGGGTTCAAGTTCTGTATATTAATTTCGGTTCGATTTCTGATTCACGTTCAATAAAATTTTGAAATAATACTTTATTATTTTATTTAGGCCCGGTCTTTCCACCTTCAGATAAAGTCCCAGGTAACTATCTGACAGATAAGGTTATTTGTAACTTCAACTGCTGAGTAAATGTCATTCCTTCTTTCTATACAAATGCATCTATCGGATAGTTATCTAACGGATAATGAGACTGACTTATTGGATTCACTGACTGGTATTGACATTTATTCAGCAGATGAAGTTACAAATAACCTTATCTGTCAGATAGTTACCTGGGACTTTAACTGAAGGTGGAAAGACCGGGCCTTAATGATCACAGAAAATACAAGCAAGTTATAATTTGAAAAATAAGAAAATGTATTTTTTAAATACAAATATCTGTAAATATAGTCTATTCCAAACGTTTAAGCGGAACTAGATTTTGAAAATTAATAACCTTTAATGATTTAATCGAACTACAAAAATTTTTACTTTAAAATCATTATAGAAAATCGCTATCTCCACGTAGAAATGGCAAATTAATTTAATTAATCTATTATTTAACCATTTGTCGAAATGTTATAATCGATTTTCGATTAAATTTGTATAAAATAATCGATTAATTGATTATGAAATTAAGAAACATATTCACTGTATAAATAAATATTTTTCCCACGACTATATAGATATACGTTCATTACAGGGGTGTCAGTGATAGTAAATGTAGCACAAATTTTTATTACACACCGCTGACCTGTTACGTAATGAGCTGTTACATAACAGGTTGAGCTCATACATAACAGGTTCAAGCAGCAATGGCTAAGTTGCTAGGCAACGTAATAAATAGTTTGAAAGCATATGTCAAATTATTGTTAGTTTGTAAAGGAAACCGGATTTAAATAAAATAATATATAGTTAAAGTTGTCGAATTTTGCAAATATATTTTTTATAGATTTTGTCTTGGCCAGTCAAAATCAGCTGACGCAAGTATTGTTATTTTAACTGAATTTACATTCCGTATGACACGTACATGACCGTTGCTAGGCAACGTAATGAATAGATTGAAAGCAACTGTCAAATTATTGTTAGTTTGTAAAGGGAACTGAATAAAAATTTAATAAGTAATAAAATTATAGTCGTGGAAAAAGCATAGTATGAAACTTGCATAGAATAGTCAGGTCCAAAAACCCTAGGCATTTTACGGCGTTCTTGAGACTTAATTTCTGGCTCAATAATCTCATAGGCACTACGTTATAATAAATATTGGTAAAAATGTATCGCTGGTTATTCTAATAAATGGTCTTGCGCATTTATAGAGATGAACATTTTAATTAGCATATAGAATAAAAAAACATAAATTGAATAAAAATAGTAGTAAAAAGAATTTAAAAATTACAAATTATAGTACGTTAAACTCATTAACAAAAATTTCTTGGTAAAATATTGGTCAAAATAGATCTTATTATAATATGTTTTCTGTAAATAATTTGCAGTTGAATAAAAATAATTAAATATTTACTAATTATTGTTTAGTTATGTCAATAACTAGCTAGATAACAACAAATACAAAATGTCTTGACCATGTAGAATTTTTATTAAATGAGTTATTTGAATAAAATCGAAAAGTTGGGGAATGTAAAGTTAATGTCAAAATTGTTTCGCGGACCTCCGGTCAGGGGCGCGCCATCCCGAGGTTGCAAGGAGTGCACCGCACACGGGCGGCAAATTTCAGGGGCGGCAAAAAGCCTCGGCAATCTTTGTTTAATAAAAGACAGTTATTTAAAATGTGAGTTTTTATTTTATTTTTTACAGTCAAATAATAATTTTCAAATGGATTTAAAAATATGAGATTATATAGATACATTAAAATTTTATTGTGCTTTATTGTCGACATACGTAGGGGCGGCAAATAAAGTCTTGCACCCGGGCGGCAAATTTCGTTGGCGCGCCACTGCCCCGATAATGGCTACGCGGACCCCAGTTTAAGAACCGCTGCTCTACGTTACCGAAACCGGCATTATGTATTTTTCTGATGATATTTAGTATTTTAAAAGTTGTATTTTGTTAAAAGTTTGTTGTTTTATAATATAGGAGTATGTTATATCTGTTTTAATTAGCATATAAGCAAATTTTCATTTAAATATGTTCACTGAACCTATTCACCGAAACAAACAAATGTATAGTCAAGTTAATAAGATAAAAACTATTGTTGGTGCAGTGGATTAAATACTATTTGTTTAGTAGGATTAAAATATATTAAAAAGTTTTATTACATAATAATCCAGTTTTATGCATCTGTAAAGAAAAATGAGTGGAATTATAAATTAAAATGTATTTACTTTTTGAAAAATGATTGTTAACTATTTACTGATCCGTAAGAAGGAAGGGAGATTTCAATCTTTGGGGCAATTTCAAAGTTGGCTAAACACAACTGATTATACTTCGCAAGGGCTTAACTTCCCGCAAAAACCTAAGGGCTTAAACTGCCACCATTGGTTAATAAAGTGATTTATTTTCTAAATAAATACACTCTAAAAAATTCAAAACTTTCATGCACTTAAAAAGACAAAATGATAGACGGATGATATTAAGAGAATCTCTAGAAAATGGCCATTGTTAGCTAGAGATATTTGGAAATATAATTGAGAGGCCTATATTTCCATCAGTTGACGACTGAAGACAAATAGGAATAGAAGTAGGTCACCTACCAAATGGACAGATGATATCAGGTCTGGGAAAAAGTTCGTGCCGTTTTTGCCGATAGACCAATTGCAAATAACTCAAGAAACACATATCGCAGCAACACCACTAAGCGCTCGTTGGAAAGGTGACAGTTTGAGCGTTACTTTGACTGTCTAAACATCAAAATTTCTGCAGTGGTTGGAAAGTTGTTTGCGTTTTAAATGGAGAAAAGTAATGAAAAACGCTATATTTTGCAATATTATTACGACAAAGGGAAGAAAGCTGTGCAGGCTTGTGAAAAAATGTGAGCTGTGTACGGTGAAGATACTTTATCAAAATCTGCTGCGTGGAAATGGTTCGCTCGCTTTCGTTCTAGTGATTTTAATGTGAAAGATGACTCACGCTCTGGTCGTCCAATCAGTGAAAAAGCTGATGAAATTCTTGAAAAAGTCCAGCAAGATAGGCATATCAGCAGTGTCGATATTGGTACGGAGCTAGGCATTGACCACAAAACTGTTTTGAACCTTTTACGGAAAGCTGGCTAAAAAAAGAAGCTCGATGTATGGGCCTGTGAAATCCACTTGATTCAGTTTTTCAACCAGAAACCACAGAAGTTCTTCACCGATGGCATCATGGCTCTACCCGGAAAATGGCGATACGTTGTCGATAATAATGGAGCATATTTGGTTTAAATAAAATCATTTTCACACTATAACAAAACCAGTTGAATTTTAATAAAAAAACGCTACGAACTTATTCCCAGACCTGATATTAAGAAAATCTCCGGAAACTGGCTATTGTTAGCTAAAGATAAAAAGGTTTAGGCCTGGTCTTTCCACCTTCAGGTAAACCTCTAGGTAACTAACTGACAGATAATGTTATCTGGAACTTAACCAGAATTCTCTGTCAATTTGCATATGTTTAGTGTCTTCATCAATGTCTTCTGCCAATGTTGGATGGCCGGAAAACTGGTCATTTGCAATACGTCCACTGAGTCTTCTACCAATATTGGATTGTAAGAAATCTTTGGTGATTTGTGAAATATTCAGAGACTTCTGGCAGAGTTTTCTGCCAATGTTGATTTCTCAAAAGATCCTGCCTGAAGTTTCTGAGGATTTGCAAATGTTCAAATATTTCTCGCAATTTTCTCTCAACATTGTTACTTGAAAACATAATTGAATGCTAACAGGAAATTTAAATAATACAAAATAAATATTTTTAATACATTTATTATTCCTAATTATGCATTTACTAAGTAATTACATTTAAATTACATGCAGGGGTGGTGAAAGTGAAATTTTGTAGAACATTTTTTATAAATAAATTAATAAGTCACAAACGTAGCAAAAATAAATAAAGTTGTTTCTTTGAAGGTTTCAAAGTGAACAATTTTGACATGTGTATACGATTCGGAAGCGGAAACAGTTCCGTAACAAAGCACAGGTGTCCAACCGCGTGCCTGTATTATATAACAGCTGCTAACCAGTATTGTATTCGAAAATTTGTAATTCAAAAAAAAAAAAAATACACATATTAAAAGTAAACAAGAAAATACAAACAAAATATAATACACATTTACAATTAAACACTCAAATAAAACAGTATAATAGAGGAAAAAATTCGTCTATACTCTGTTCGGAATCAAGAAGTAGTAATCATGCAATGCTCACGTGATTATTTTGTTCTCTCGACGTTCGTTGGCTGTTGAGCATTTAAATTAATTCGAGAGCCAATAGGGTAGCTACTTCAATTTTTCACGTGGTTTTATTACTATTTCTTCATTTCAAACCGGGTTTAGTTAGCTATGGAATTTATTACTT
Organism: Liopterus haemorrhoidalis; assembly: GCA_963971575.1. Taxonomy (NCBI): domain Eukaryota; kingdom Metazoa; phylum Arthropoda; class Insecta; order Coleoptera; family Dytiscidae; genus Liopterus; species Liopterus haemorrhoidalis. The sequence continues at coordinate 2,635,007 of OZ020615.1, forward strand.
GCAAAATTAGATTGGCAATATCACTCTCTTGTACCAATTAACTGTATTAGGAAAACTTTTTTTTTTCAAAAAAAATAAATAAAAAAAAATATGTACATATATATATTTCAAAAACTAAAAAAGATATGGACCTGCGGTTTGAATTTTTGAAGTTCTAAGGTCTGAAATATGGTAAACGCACATTTTAAAACATATCCTAAACAAAAAAATTTTTTGTAAAATTTTGAAATTTTTGTAATAAAATTTAATTTTTCAAAAAATTATATCTCAATAACGGTAAAAGATAGGGACCTCTGGTTTAAATTTTTGAGTTCCTTATTTCCATTTTAGTCCAGAAAAAAATTGGGACCTTAATAACCAAACTTATACAAAAAGCATGTATCATTAAACAAAACCCTTGAAAATGGCAAAAAATCGAAAAATTCGTAAGGGGTACCCCTTTGAAAAAAAATAGCGAATTTTTACAAAAAAAAATATTTCGGTTTTTGCTCAAAATTGATACACTTTGGGCCGTAGATCACAAAAATAAGGTTCATTTTGGATTTTGGCTAACTGTTTTTGATTAACTCGGAAAAAAGTACCTAAAATTGACTATAACTCAAAAACTAAGGCCTCTTGATTTTTTTAAATATTTTTTTATTAATCCTCACCCCAAAATTACCTAACGGCCATATTTTGGACTGTATTAGGAAAACTTTTTTTTTCAAAAAAAATAAAAAAAAAAAATATGTATATATATATTTCAAAAACTAAAAAAGATAGGGACCTGCGGGAATAAAAATATATAAGTATACCAATTTTAGAACAAAAACAAAAAAAATTTTTTCCACAATTTTGAAAATTTTGGTCAAAATTCTTTTGACTCCGATTTTATCCAAAATATAGTTTTAGGCTAATTTTGAGGTGAGGATTATAAAAAAAAATATTTAAAAAATTCTAGCTTTCCTAGTTTTTGAGTTAGAGCTGATTTAGGTCAGCTTTTTGCCTATAATTCCAAAACTTTTGCCCAAACTTCAAAATGGACCAAATTTTCTTAATCTCTGACCAAAAATGCATATTTTTACCAATTTTCAATAAAATTGGAGACAAAAAGACTCTTCCATGTTATTGTGTTTTTTTCAATATAGATTTGGCTCTTTGTCACTGAAAGGTTGCCGACCCCTGACCTAGAACGCTGTTATTTTCTACCCAAGCCATGTAATTAAGGTCGTACTGACCAATTTAGAATATTTTGTTATTTTTGCCCCCCCCCAAGCTGAAATCTTGGCTACGTCCCTGATAACATGTTATTATCTTAAAAGTTAGTAAATATTTTGTTTAAGTACCTTATGGTGATGGTTGATTCAGTTGTGGCCCGTAGCTGATATTTCAGATTTTTATTTACAAAAAAGATTCGTTATTTTTCGTTACTCAGAAGACAGAATTTCTATTCTATTTTATAACCCTTTTAAACGATTTTCTCCATTATCATTCCTTCTCTTTTAACCTTTTACCAAGTGAATGAAAAGAAATATCTAGGACATTAAACCAAATTGTTAACTAAAATAAATAACAAGATATTTGTAACATCATTGGACAGAAAAGAATGAATGCTGTAAACAGACAGACATGGAAGGAAGCAGAATGAAAAGGACTAAAGGGAGATAAATAAGTAAGTGAAAGAATTCATGTAAGATTCACTCAAACACTAGGGACAGATAAAACAAACACAAAAGGGAATTCGAAATTTATTACCAATTATTTTACCGATATTAATTATACACGAAACTACAAATAAAATTGTAGCATAAAAGGTCCAGTTAAATATCAAAATTAAAGCAGATCTATTTTTTAATTATAAGTAAGTTTTTATTATATAGTATTTCCAAAATTAAATGGCCCCTCCCCCCCTTTCTGATTCCAATAATGACTGATAGTATAACCATTATACCTGCTGAGTTTATGGTTCTGTTAAAAATAGTTGCCAAGACCGCAATAATTATTTAAAATAAACGTGTTTTCTTATATGCTTTTTAGAATGAACTGTATATACTCACATGCCATTCCTTCACATTTTTATCAGGCTTAGGCTGGCTATATTTGAATTATAAATACAGTAATACCCCGTTACTCGACTGCCTCTTAGCTCGACGTTTTCGCCACTCGACGTAAATGAGTAAACGACTCGGAGAGTGAGAGTCGGCGGAAGCATCGCTATCCAACGCGTGATCGAGTACCGATCACGTGATACATATTTTGGTAAACAAAGCAAAATGAACGCATGGCCAGCAGTTCGCGCCTAGATATTTTGACGACAACTCAGATTTAGTGCAGCTATGAACTTTTTGTTTTTTTCTAAAATAAGTGATGTATATTTATAATTATGGATCCAAAGGATAGAAATGCAAGCATAGCTAAAAGGAAAACATATACATATATGTATTTCCTTATATGTATATGTATATATGTACATATGATTCCCTTTATTTCTTCTGGAGAAATTCGACTCGCCACTCGACGTAATCGCTACTCGATGCTTTTTCAGAACGAATTAACGTCGAGTAGCGGGGTATTACTGTACAGGCATGTTTAAAAATCGTTTTGTTTTAAAGTCTTTATAGTTTATATTAAATACCTCAAATTTGCACAAACAAAAATGATTCTTTTTTTGCAAAAAAATAAATAAATCCTAGCAACTTTGTATGGAAATTCTATTCCGTCTTCTACCAAATTTTTTATTAAAAGATGCACAGTCGGCACTATATTTTTAGAATAAAAGTCGTATATTTTATTTATTATTGTTTTAGACATAAAACTATCTATTTTCTTGAAAACTTGTAAATCGGGTCGTTTTCACTACTGATTTTTGCCACGAACATTGATACGTTGAATTGTTCTGTATGGAACACTAGTTAATTCCGTAGTTCTAAGTATAGGTTTGTCATTACCTTCCGAAACTAACTTTTTATAAACGTTCAGTATTAGAACTTTGCACTCTTCTGACAAAGGACATTTTTCTTTAGTAGCCACGTCCACATTTTCGCACTCCAAATCACCTTGCGCAGATTCACTATTTTCACTACAGAAATTTCTTCAAAATCAAATGGTCACCAAAGAGCCATGTTGTTAATATATGCACGCTATGAACGTTAAAAATTATCTAACAAACAAGTATAACAACCCCTAAAATTTAGAAACAATAGGATTATAAATTTGGAAAATATCCTTAATGGTTTTTAAGAAACTTCAATTGAACTACTGTTACATCTATTCAATTTAAATTTAAAATTCCCTTAATACCTCCTATATTTTTTTTACAGCAACAAATCCTATGATTACTGCCATAAACCCATTACTTCATTGTTAAGCTTCTTAACAAGAGTGGCCATTTCATTTTGGAAATACTATACCCGGACAGACACAAATTAAGAGGATAAAAATATTTCAAAATTTTTCTTTCATATCTTCAAATTAAAAAAAAAAATCAAAGTGATTCGAATATATTTGGTCTATATTTTAGGATTCCAACAAATACATGTTGACTTATATCTAGCATTCCCCTCCCCGAAAGTTTCATTATAAATTGTCACTCCCACTAGTGACGTAGACCGTCTACCGGTCACCACACCCCGCTGGCAACGACTGACCTAGCTGATCGGTACATTACGCTCTTAATGGCTCTTAAGAAACTTCAATTGAACTAGTGTTACATCTATTCGATTTAAATTTAAAATTCCCATAATACCTCTTATATTCTTTTTACAGCTACGATACTTAGGATTACTGCCATAAACCCATTACCGCATTGTTAAGCTTCTTAACAAGAGTAGCTATTTCATTTTGGAAATATTATACCTTTAAAATAATTAAAATAACAGTAACAATAACTTATTTTTTGTTCCATATCCAGAAAATGTTTTGATATTTTATAATATTTTGTTCAATATCCTGATATTATACAAATCAGTTCGTAAATCTTTGATTTAGCTTACATTTTGTTCAACATAAGAGTTAAATGATTTAAAACCAAAATAATTAAAACCAATTAGACTTGAATTTGGTTGTCTAAGTGGGACTTAAGACAAAAAGAAAATATTAATTAATTTTTTTATGTTATAGGTTTGGCGGTTTGCTGTTTTTGGTGTCCTTTCTAGCGTATAAATCAAAGGACCTGTTCTGAGTCAGGATTACCTACGTTAGTAGCGCCGTAACTTATGCAACCAGCACAACGCGTATGTTATGAGGTCAACATAAATTTACAAACAGTTTCAACATAAGCGATGTTCAAATGCCACATAAATATTATCATGGTATTATAAAAAAACGTGTAATTTAACAATGTTTTAAATGTTAAAAATAAATTGTATAATCTGCAGTACGTGTAGTTCTATAGAATCTGATTTTTTTAAAATTGTTTCTTTAAAATATGTACGAGGTCTGTTCAAAAAATATCGCGAATTTTGAATTTCCGCGGGTTACGTAACATAAAACGATTTTCGATTTTTTTGTGGCGTTATGTTGGTACTCATGTCTCTCACTTATGCCGACAAGTTCGGCCAATTTTAATGTTCAGTTAATTTTTGACAGTTGCTTTGCTTGCACGTGTTTTGGATCGTCTTCGATTTTCGACGCCTGCGCACGTCAACAACAGACGAAAACAATGATGAAGTGAAGAAAATAGTATAGACCAATCGTCTAATCACCGTTAGAGAAGTTGCTGAGGACCTAAACATATCGATTGGCTCGTGCCATTCGATTTTTACCAATGATTTGATAACGCCCCTGCCCACAAATCGTTGTTTGTGCGCGAATTTTTGGCCAAAAACAACACACTAATAATGCCGCAGCCACCATATTCCCCAGATCTGGCCCCTGTGACTTCTTCTTGTTCCCGAAACTGAAGAGGCCCATGAAAGGACAACGCTACGCTACGAGTGAGGAGATAAAGACGGCACTGAAGGAGGAGCTGAACAAGATCACAAAAAATGATTTTTTCAAGTGGTTCGAGGATTGGAAAAAACGTTGGCACAAGTGTTTAATATCTGGTGGGGATTACTTTGAAGGGGACAAAATAGATATTCATGAATAAATAAATAATTTTTGAAAAAACACAAAATGCGCGATACTTATTGAACAGACCTCGTATATAGAGCCGATTTATAATAAACTCTAGGGACAGAGCTAGGTAAAATACCTTTTAAAAATATTTGAAATATTTAAAAACAAAAACGAAACAAAAAGTATTTAAAATACTCAATAGTATTATAAATACTTTTCAATTCTATACTATCCTTACAACCTACAGCTTCACCGAATACAATCGACGAACTGATTGAATGCGTACAAAATGCATTTAATGCATTAAACATACAAACCCTTGAATGTTTTTCTAACACTGCAAATTTGTCTGCAACCATGTTAGCAAAAGAAGGGAATTCCTATAAGGTTCCGCACATTAATAAGGTAAAACTTCATCGAAAGGAACGATTACAAACAACATTAACATGTTCCATACAAGCTGTGGAGACAGCCACGTCCTTGTTAAATTAAAACTTTTTGTGTTAATCTTTGATTTAGTAGATATTTGTAACTATTTCATAAATAAAATCATTATAATTAATTAAAATTGTAAATTATATCGTATTTTCGGACAAGAAAAAAAAAAAAAAAAAACAAAATGTTCGGACGGTTTTTTGTTTTCGAACTGAGTGAGTATTTTTTAAATAATGAAATGAAATGACTAATGAAATGGTTTTTAGTCTCAACAGAAATTTTTCAGAGAATTTTTACCATATGCTAACAATAATGCTAAATTTCTAGGTTTTTATTTGGATTCCCATTTAACCTGGAAGATACACATAAATAATCTCGAAAATAAAATAAACACCGCCTTGTTTATGTTAAGAAAAGTGGTAAATCACATATCACTTAGAGCAGCTAAAACGGTATACTTCGCGCGCGTTCATAGCCTAATATCATATGGCATCATATTATGGGGTAATTCGGTAAATTGGAAAAGGATTTTTATTCTACAAAAAAAAAGCCATTAGAATAATTACGAACAGTGCTTGGAGGGATTCGTGTAGACCATTATTTAGATCCAGCAAAATCCTTACTCTCCCATGCCTGTCACATACTAGAAGCGCTCACATTGGTCAGAGAAGGCATTTGCGAGATGGCCATATGTGGCAATGGTCATGAATATAACACTAGAGGTCTCCATAATATACTTAAGCCCCGTCTTAAGTATAAAAAATCTTTATGTTTCTGTAAAAATGTAGGTATAGACATATTTAACAAATTACCATTAGAAGTAAGGAACTACAATGTGCGCAAGTTCAGGTCTACCATGAGAGCTTACCTCCTCGATAATGCGTTCTATAGTCTACAAGAATATATGAACCATAATTTAGATGATGTATTATAGTTTGTATTTATACCATGTTTTGTAATATGTATTATACTGTACGAATATTATATATTGTTATTTTTTTTTTGACTGACTGGAATTATGTTCAATTTTTTGTATCTAATATTTCAATAAATCTATTAATAAAACTATATAGTTGTAGATAATATATTGTATTTGACTCGTTATTTAAAATACTGTTCAGTTAAAATGAACACAGATCCTAGCAGTGATATTAATAAACCATGTCCAAAATTGGAATTAAATCATACTAAAAATTTCTTCATTAAAGTTCCAATAGAAAAATTTATCATTTGCAGTCTTTAATTCTCACATTTCTCAAACGTCTGTTCTACCAGCGAATTTATACCAACTCACACACATAAATATTACTACTGTTGCATGAAAAAGTCCTATTAAAATGTCTTTTAAAATTATGATTCTATTTTATTTTTGAAAACGTAATATATTACATGTACCTGTAGATTTATATCCGAAATCTATGATTCGGAAAGAATTTAATAGGAAAGTGAACGGATTAAATTTACTATAGAATTGCCTAAAACTTACAAAAATAGTAAAACTTATAAATTATCTTGAAACTAATTTTAACTTAACCTCAATTCTACTTTATGTTTATTTTAATGAAGTATGAGATGTGATCATTCACAGGCTTCTTGAAACTTTATTAATTATTTTACACTTAAATTATCATCGAAATACTGCTCTTTGCGGCTTCACATCGCTTCCGTTTTTTTAAGTTTTTACAAACTCATTTTGTAGTAATTTTTAAGGTTAGTACGTTTGATTAAAAAACTCTTAAGATATAACGTCCTTTAAGAAGAGGTCCTGGAAAACGAAGGATGATTACCTAGCTCGGTAACCTAAGGAAGTCGTTTGGAGATACATCCACTGAATTATTTCGGAATGCGACAACGGATGAAGCAAGAGAAGAAAATTACGCCATCACTTATTATATACTTAAATATTTGGCACGTGAGCATAAAGAGGATCGCGTTCACCACTCCTACCCTAGTATCAGCCTTAAGTGGGGAACAGAATGCAACGAGTTCTACGGCGCGTTGACGGCGTTTGGACGGCGCGTTGACGGCGTTTGGACGGCGCTGTCAGAGGAAAATTAAAATCAAGCTGTCGTACGCAAGTGCACAGAATTCACAACGTCCTACGGCGTTCCAACGCCGTTGATACTGAATGTTCGTCAACTTCCAATTTTTGACGCAGTTGAACGTTGACGTAGCACACTTTACCTCAGTTTTTACTGAATGGTAAAGTGTTTGTATGTATAAATAACTTGCATACAACATAAATATCATCACACATAAGTTTTCATCATCCATTATAATTTTAATAAAAGAAAGCGCATGTATAAACACAGATATTTGTTGTCACGTGACACTTTGACGGCGTTAATAATTATTGCATTGTGTGCAGGCGAAAATTCTCAACGGCGCTACGCAACGCTGTCGCAAATGACGCCGCGCTGACGGCGTAGCGCGCTGTGCATTCTGTTCCAGGCTTTAAGTGGGGAACAGAATGCAACGAGTTCTACGGCGCATTGACGGCGTTTGGACGGCGCTGTCAGAGGAAAATTAAAATCAAGCTGTCGTACGCAAGTGCACAGAATTCACAACGTCCTACGGCGTTCCAACGCCGTTGATACTGAATGTTCGTCAACTTCCAATTTTTGATGCCGTTGAACGTTGACGTAGCACACTTTACCTCAGTTTTTACTGAATGGTAAAGTGTTTGTATGTATAAATAACTTGCATACAATATAAATATCATCACACACAAGCCTTCATCATCCATTATAATTTTAATAAAAGAAAGCGCACGTATAAACACAGATATTGGTTGTCACGTGACACTTTGACGGCGTTAATAATTATTGCATTGTGTGCAGGCGAAAATTCAACGCCGTTCTCAACGGCGCTAACGCAACACCATCGCAAACGACGGCGCGCTGTGCATACTGTTCCAGGCTTTAGTTTTGGCACCCCTTGCGTTTGGCGATACGGGCTCCTGCCCCTTACTGGCACTGATGACTATATCTCTATAACCAATTTAAAGTTGAAATTGCTTCTTCTCCTTTTGAGTACTGGGTTATCAAATTCCCTGTCAAAAATCCTCCAGCCTACTATGTTAACGTTTTCTGATATTTTGTATATATTTCATTTTGTAAATTGATTTTCATGTTGATAAATGTCAGTTTTAATGATGTCATAATGATTTAACTCAAATATCTGTTAACAAATTAAAGGGTAAATTCAATTATTTAGTTAATTTGTTTATAGATTTATTACTGGTATTATTGGTTGTTAATAATAACTACTGCGTGATTAACTGTACAAATAAATTAACCATCTAAAAATAATAATATCTAGATAGTCAGTGTGTACGAAATGGTTCAATATGACATCCACAGAACTCTTTTGAATGGCAGCTATGTTTGGATTGACGTTATAATGACCAACGAAACGCATAATTTAAGTGAAGAAGATGAGAATGAAAAAAGATAGAATGACAATAAACTTATTTCGTATGAGTTTGTTTTTTTTTTTCACATTTTTGAAAGACTACAAAGCGATGTCCAAACCCTTGAACCACTGTAGAGCATCAGATGTTAAGTTATGTCGTCTGGGTTCCCCTGAAAGCTGTAGATAGAGCAAGAAGATAGGCTCCATAGTTTGGGAAAGCTGGTTGCAAGTACAAGTTGCTTTTTCAGAGTAGATACTTGTTTAGAAGGCCAGCACAACCATCATGTCCAGTTCGTAGACGATTCAGTTTCGTCCCATGAAATCTTAGCAAGTCAAATCCAGTTGGTTCAGTTGTAGGTTCAATGGTAAATGGTCTATTATAATTGAGAAAGGTAATTATGGTAAAGTAACAAACTGAAGACAGATCTGGGAAGATAATTTGAATAGTTGTCGGCTAGTGGGAAAATCTTGCTAAAGATGAATAAATCAGAAGAACAAAAAAACATATCGCCGGAAAAATATAAAGAAACGAAACTCTTAGGGCCGGTTTCTAAAAGCCTAGTTAACTCTAACCAAACAGTTATAAAATGGTTGCTATGGTTACTTATGGGATTGTTATATTGTGACCGAGTTTAACCAAAAGATTAAACTCGGCTAAGCTTTCAGAAACCGGCCCTTAATGTCTGGATATTAAAGAGGTTTCGTTCGATATCCCACTCAAAATTAAAAAAATATTTATTTTTTTAATAAACACATAGGTACTTGTTAATATTTATATGTATACCAAATTTGTATTGCATTTGTATTATTATTATCATCGTATATAGTCATAAAATGGATCTATGAGAATCTCTTGAAAAATAAAAAAATTTAATGGGATTTTCGTCAAAAATGTATCGAAAATCTTTTGTCCCCATCCTATTTCAAAAAGGGGTTTATCTAAAAATCTGAAAACAATTTCAGTAAATAACAACGATGGGAATCGGAATATTTCAACAAGAATTTTTGATCAGTTTTTCAAAAATATCAATTTTTTTATGCCGTTAAAATTTATAATTATTTAAAAAAAAATTATTTTGAGGTATAAAATGAAAGCTCTTAAGACGTAGTTTAAGGAAAGGAACATAGATTTTTAAAATGTCATTGTTTTAATATGATTTTTGTCAAAAATTTGCTAAAAAATCAGTTGTGGCCACCACAGGACCGACCACCATCACAAAGTATCTCAACTTGTATAAAATACATTCTAGCAGCAGAGTAGAAATAACTTAGACCAATATTTTCTAACAGAGATATTATTTATCATGACCATGGATATATTACATATAAGTATAAAATTAAATTTCGAAATTTTTTTCTTTTGTGAAATATTCGCAAAAATCTTAAAATTGACACCAAAAGTTGATCAACTCGTGCCATTGATGTCAAAAGCTTAAATATGAAGTTTCATAAAAATCCTTTTAGCCGAATTTGCTCTGCATGTGTACACAGACAGACGGACGGACAGACAGACAGACAGACAGACAGACAGACAGACCGACAGACATCATGCTATTCTTTATTCCTCCCTAGGCCTTGCGGCGTTCAGGGCATTAGCCATTACAAATAGAAATAAAATAAATAAAATAACCAAAACAATACAAAACAATCCAAATTACATAACATACAATTTAATTTACAATATATTACATTTTCTCTCATTTCTTCCTTCTTGCTCCAGTGTCCCTCTCTTTCTTCCTATTCTCATTCTGGTTTCCCTCTCCGATCTTCTTCCTTCTTGCTTCCAGTTCTCTCGCCCATCTTTAATTTATTTTATTTTATTCCATTCTCTTCCCTTCCAACCATTCCTTCACCCCTCCTCCTATCTCCCTTCCTTCCTCCCCGTTGCCAGGTAACCTCAGCCCCCTTCCTTCCTTCCATTTCTCGCCTTCTGCCTCCCACCGGGCCTCTTCCTTCCTTCCTTTACCCCTTCCTGTTATCCTTCCCCGATCTCAATCCTTCTTGCCTCTAATTCCTTCATGACATCATGCTAAAAAAGTCAAAACGTTATGTAGGGACCTCAATTCGTGGAGATCCATCGAAATCACGAAATGTCTAAATCGGTATGATCACAATACCTCCCTTATATATGTTGGCGGTCGGTAAAAATCCCTTATTCCGCACCCTTTAATCCAGGGGGGTACATAAAAAATTCACATTAATGGGAACCGGGATAGTTCAACAGGAATTTTTAATCAGATAAAAATTTCGAAAAATATCCATTTTTTGATGTCGGAAAAAATTATTTTTTTAAATTTACTGTCGTTATCGAGAGAAAGCTCTTAAGACGTAGAAAAGGGAACGTAAAGTAGTTTTTTATGATTACTTTATTTTAATACTATTTTAGCTAAACATGTGCTTAGAAAACTTCTTATCCCACACCTTACAACCCAGGGCGGTTAATTTAAAAATTTGTAAAAAATTGAGTAATTTATATTAATATAAACCGGAATAATACCGCAAAAAATTTTGATCTGATAATTATTTCGAAAATTATCGAATTTTTTGCAATACCGTGCTTACAATATATACCTGACAGACTGGAGAACTGAATAGCTGGCAAGACCCAGCTGTAGCTATCCAGTTCTAGTTTAGTTGCATCAATATGCAAGCTCATCTCAAGTATGCTTATAAGTCTGTAGATAGAATTACGTGGATTGTTCTTTCAAAAATTATCGAAATTTATGATTTTTATTATGTACACACAATTTGTTACACTCACTTCCTACAAAACCCTGAAAATATATGAAAATTCATACTGCCCATTAATTTTTGATGCATAAAAATGATATACTATGTATAATTTTATTTTTGACGAAATTGTGTCTGTCGTAAGGGTTGGCCAAGTTTCTAGGGGTCTTACTTAGGGTTGAGGGTTGTTTGCGCCGGCAGTAAAAGTGAGTGCGTGTCTATGTTCCCCCTGTGTACCCCACTTCCCCCCGAGTCGTGTGTCAATGCTATTGTTGGCTTCTCATATTGATCCAACTCTATACTATTTACTAATACCTACTTTTCAACTTGTCACGCTATACGCCACCCTTATTAACCTTAGTGAAAACATTTTATAATTTGTACCACTTAAGAAACGGTCCACGATAGTATATACATATCACTGATAAAGAAACTGGAGCAAATCAAAGATAAGAAAATAAACAAGCAATGTAAATAAAAAAGTAATTAAAACTGTTAACAGATCTGATATTTGAGACTTAAAACTAGGTCGGGTTTAATGCAAAAATGTAAAAAAAAAAATGGGGCGATGAGAGAGAACCTGGGTCCCGGTAATACAATTATTCCAGTCCCGGGAAGACAATAATTCTGCCCCAACTCCCGGAAAATGACAATTACCGGCCAGATTACAAATAAAAAACTGTACGAAGATAGAAATTGTTCTTTATTTTTTCTGTAATATAATATACTAGCAGAGATAACGTTGTCCGATAGAAAAATAAAGTTTCTTAAACGATATTTACATTTAAAAAAAATTAAAAACTCTTAAGCTGCATTCAGAGCTCAGTAAATTAACACGCTGTGCGTTATGGATAGTTTTTAAACGAGTGCAATTGGTATGATCGGACAAGCTCGTACTATATCGCTCAACAGTAGTATAGCAACGACAAAGCACGAGCATGTCCGATCATACCAAATGACCTCGTTTAAAAATTATCCATAGCGTACAACGTGTTGATTTACAGAGCTCTGAATGCAGCTTTATTCTATAGAGTATAATTTAAAAGCGTTTAATTTATCAAAATAGTTTTATGTAGGGTTTTAACAATGGACGTTCGCTGCGTACGATCTCTAATCATCAATAGCGCCCTGCAAATTCGCGGATATCCGCCATTTTTCTGCGGATGCGGATAAATTATCATTTAAATCGTGCGGATGCGGATTATATATCATATCCGCAATATCCGCGTGAACATAAAATCTTCAGTTGGACGCCTTTTCCTCCGCAAAACGCGTTTAGAACCCCAAAAATGTATCGTTGGTATTTGTATTGTCCTTATGGCAAGATTGAAATAATAATACGTTACGGAACTTTTTACTTTTTTTACTCTTCCCATGAAGACCTACTTTACGCTCATTAAATAGTTAAATATAGTAAAGTTTATATAACAGTCGTAGATACAACAATTTCTTTGGATTTATTGCCAGTTTATTAATTTAAAAATAATTATGTATCGCCTTATTTTGCATTTTTGGAAATATTAATAAAGTTTAACTATGGTAATTTGCCACATTTAAAAACATAGAAGCTCATATCAAATTTAAAAAAATAAAAATATCTTAAAATTCTTGAAATCCTCATATTAACTTTCATCTTTTAATAATAGGATGAATTTAGTTTTATTATTAAGAACTTATTTTTTAAAATTTGCTGATCTTATAGGACTTTCCTTGTTATTTATTGGTCATAAATGTAATAAATTAATCTGTTTAATTATTTCTAAATATCGCTGCTCTAAAATAATAGTGAGATGTCTTAAAAAACTAAGTTTCTGAGATAATGCTGTTTAAAGTTTTACATTTTATATAAACTTGGTTTAAGAGTCGAATAATTGTAATTTCCATCTTTATTTTTTAATCTATATAATCTCAGTACGACGTTAGATAGAAAACCTATTTCTGGACCAAGAAATAATAATGTGATAAAATTTAAAAAAAATTAGTAGTGTTTTAAAACTGCGAAATGCCAAATAAGGCGAAACATATTAGATATTTCCAAACAGACAGCAAATCCAGTGCGGATATTTTTGCGGATGCGGATTTTATACCTATTTACAAAGGCTGCGGATGCGGATCGGATGCGGATACAGAAAAACGTATCCGCGCAGGGCTCTACTCATAATCAGTAATGAAAAAACAAGTATCTTATTGTTAGTAGACGCAGTCATGAGAACACGACCAACTTAAAAAATAATAACAACACTTTTGAGAGAGTTTATACTTTCAAATACTTGGGAAATGGTTAGAATAAGGTAAAGAAGAACTGTATCTTTATTTGGCTTGTTTCCTATCTGTTCTTTAAGGGGGGGGGGGTATGGTCAGAGCAGCACATTTTATACCCATTTTCAAGATTTTTTTTTAGAAAACTGTTAATAGTAACTTGATTGGGATAATACCTACAGTAAAGAACAACATTTGAAGAGTATTCAAAAAAAATTTTATTGCAAAATATCGAAAATTAAGCTCGTGACATAAATTTGAAATTTTCGTTCAGGACAAAGAGTTGATTTGAGTTGATTTGAACTAATGACTGGATCATCTAAAACAAAAAAACCAAAAATATTTCGTTAGTTTATGAGTTTCTTGAGGTAACGCTGTCAAGATATTTTTTTTTCTTGCTTTTTTTTTATGGAATTTTTTACAACTGAAAACAGAAATTTCGAAAAAAAAAAATTCCGTTTTTCGTTTTTTTGACTTCAAACTTATACCAAAAATTAAATAATCTAGATATTTGAAAAAACTCGACAGCGTTACCTCAAGAAACTCATAAACTAACGAAATATTTTTGGTTTTTTTGTTTTAGATGATCCAGTCATTAGTTATGTGTCTCACCGCAAATCAACTCTTTGTCCTGAACGAAAATTTCAAATTCATGTCACGAGCTTAATTTTCGATATTTTTCAATAAAATTTCTTTTGGATACTCTTCAAAGGTTGTTTTTTACTGTAGGTACTATCCCAATCAAGTTACTATTAACAGTTTTCTAAAAAAAAATCTTGAAAATGGGTATAAAATGTGCTGCTCTGACCATACCCCCCCCCCCCTTAAAGTCTTCTTTAATTTTTATATTCTGCTTTACTTGCCTTAAGCGTTCCGTACGTCTATCATCATATCAATCCAACCCTTGCTGCCCACAAAATAATTCCATGGATAACAAATAAAAGCTCTTACTATTCTCTATTGTAGAGTGTATATCAATGAGTACGCTCAGTATTTTTTTCAATACATATTTGTCTCTTTCTAAATCCCACATTATCAGGTTGTGTATATGTGCACATCCATTATAAATGGTTTGTGTTGTTCTTAATGATCAGTGTGAAACCACGAACCTCATTTCGATCATGTTCGTGATTGTGTTCAAATCTGTTAGTATTACGATGCGTAACCATTCACTCTAGGAATAAGCGTATTGTTCAACAGAAGATCCGTTCAATTCACATGTCACTATGTAGAATATTAATACTCACTGTTTACCCCGTTATGGGGGGGGGGGGAGGGGGATGATTAAAATATTACAGCAACAGTACTCAAAATATTTTGAATATTCAGAATAATTCAAAGTGTTGGTTTAACCCTACGTACAACCCCCAGAGATTATTAGTTTCTTATAGAAAACTAACAATCTGAAATAAAATTAGTGACAACTATACATCAAATTTTGCACAGAATTATTATGTATCCAATAAGATATTTTTGATTGTAGAAAAAATTATTGTTAAAATGTTATTGCTAAATAACTTAATAATAGGTATTACACAACAATGTTCTGTAATTTTTTAAATATATTTGTGGGTTTCAAATAATTTTTATATTTATATAGTTTTGTGCAGAAATGTTCAAATAATACGTTAACATTTTTTTCGACATGATTGTGTATAGTTTAGAGTCTTCGTCGAAATATATTATACTTGATGATAATGAAATGCCACTTGGTACAAGTATTCTTTACATAAAATGGAACATTTTATCCGCCGCACATATATTGAGAACCGCGGCAAATCCGAGGTGGCGGCAAAAGTAGATTACCAAATACAATAACTATAAGTAATTTTCACAATAGAACAAATTATCTCCAAACATATTTGTAAAATGAAGCTTTAGGTACAATTTGCCGCATGGTACACAAATATGCGTCGAATGGTTTACAAGATGGCGTCTATAACGCAAGTTGTTTATTTACAATTACATGACAGTTCTTATGACAATTAAAAACATCCTATTAGGTAGATAAAAATTCGCTGAAAATTTTGATGTATAGATTGTTACTAATTTAATTTCAGGTTGTTAGTCTTGTATAGAAAACTGTACGGTTGTGCGCACCCTTGATCGTTGTTGCAAAAAATGTCGTGAAGCATTAAAGTTTTTTTTGTTTTTGTTTGGATAGTAAGGGAGGTTCTGTTACTGTCATTGTAACACACTTACATTACTCCCTAGCAAAGGGATGATTTATTGTTTCATAGAAAAAAATTTTGGAATTTTTTGACAAATGATTTGTTTTATATACGTGAATTGGGTCTTAAAACTCTAAACACATGAGAATGTATTTTATATAATTTTCAAAACAAAACAAAATCAAACCGTTTTTCGTTCCCATGAGCTTAAAAATAAAATTTCATTGTTTAAATCTTGTTCCCTAGTTTGTTAAACACATACAGTTAATTTCTTTTATACTGCAACATTGAAATTAATATTACGCATGGTTTCCTTAATTAAGGTGACCAACCGTCCTCCTTTGGGGAGGACAGTCCTCCTTTTGTAACGTCTGTCCTTGAAAAGTATCCTCCTATATGTCATTTTATTGTCATTGCCATTTTAGTATTATTTGTGAGGACGTTTGATGGTTGGTTGGTGGGGGGCAAATAGTTACGGTGATAGATAAGGGCGACCAGTTAAGGTGGAGATGTTCCTTTCACTTGACTGACTACAAATTAGTGTATTGCCTCTGCGCACAAGCACATAATGTCATAATTTGGTGTTCCACTGGAAGTATGGTAGATAAGGAAACAGGTTTACGGCAAATCAGGTCGAGGCAATGGGCTTCTCTCCCCCACGCACCACTGACTGAACTATATTAGCAAAAATGGATTCAGTTATAACTGCCATTTAAATCGCAAATCATATCTAATGCAGTCATTAAGCCAGGCGCGCACACAAAGGGGTGGTCCTCGGGTCCAGACCCCCCCCCCCCAGGCATGGAAAAATCATATACTTATTTAATACAATCTAAGCAAATGAAAATAAGAAATCACCTTTTTTATTAATAAAAATTAAATTATAATCAGAATTAAAATATATATGAGCCAACTCCTCTCCGTAAAAAAAAAACAAACAATATATGTAGGTATATGTACGAGGATGTTTCCAAAATTCTGGTAATTTAGCTATAATTTTTATTATTTTGTTAATTTTCGTCAATATTACAATGTAGTTTTTCAACATAATCTCCATTTAACTGAATACATTTATCCCAACGATAAACTAATTTTTTGAAGCCGTCCTCAAAGAACTTTTAATTGAGTTTCTGTTCTGGTCCCAACAGCCTTGGCACCCAGCGCGGCTAAACCTTGCTGTCGCCCAAACAATCATACAAGATGTCATGAACTTGTCGTGTACCTATCTCTAGGCGCACACTAATTTGACGAATAGTCATTCGCCTGTCCTCTTTCAGTAGGTCTTCGACGGCAGTAATGTTTCTTTCATTTACCGACGTGCTTGGGCGCCCACTGCGTGGATCGTCTTCTAGTGATGTTCTACCGGTTTTAAAACGATCGATCCACCGATAAACAGTACTTTTGGATTCTGCAGACTCACCAAATACTCCTTGCAGACGCTGAATAATTTCTGATGTTTTCACACCTTCTTTCCACAAAAAGAAAATTATTGCTCTTTGAGATTTTGCTGCGTCTTCCATGGTTACAAAAACAGTGCTATGAAAACGCGTCTATATCAGTCGAACAACTAAATCAGGCTGAACAATATTGCACTAGATAGTTACATAAACATGTCAAGACTTGTCTGGCACCAATAACATTGCCTATAAATTCTGCGTAATTTAATTATAGCACAATTCCCAGAATTTAGGAAACATCCCTCGTATTATTTTACGGATATTATTATTATTTACGCGCGCCTGTTTGTGAGGTTTCTAATCTATACCATTGTATTCTAGTGTTTTTTTGTGGTTTGCCATTTTAGTATTATTTGTGAGGACGTTTGATGGTTGGTTGGTGGGGGGCAAATAGTTACGGTGATAGATAAGGGCGACCAGTTAAGGTGGAGATGTTCCTTTCACTTGACTGACTACAAATTACTGTATTGCCTCTGCGCACAAGCACATAACGTCATAATTAGGTGTTCCACTGGAAGTAAGGTAGATAAGAAAACAGGTTTACGGCAAATCAGGTCGAAGCAATGGGCTTCTCTCCCACACACACCACTGACTAAACTATATTAGCAAAAATGGATTCAGTTATAACTGCCATTTAAATCGCAAATCATATCTAATGCAGTCATTAAGCCAGGCGCGCACACGAGGTGTGGTTCTTGGCAGGGCCGGCGGAAGGCGGGTTCAGCGCATTCCCAGAACCCGGCCCCGCGCTTTGTGGGGCCCCGCGGTTTGCGAAAAGTATCCTATTAAAAGACACAAATTTGCATGACCTTTATTTTTTTTTAACGGTTTGTTATCTGGAGTTAAAAACAAATACTTAGGGCCAGCGTGAGGCATGTGCAGCTGCACATGGCCCCGCGGTCAACAGCAGGCCCCGCACATGGAGATGAGGACCTTTTTTTTTACATCCGCTTAACGTACGTTCGATGACACGTACATGATTAATTACGAATCCTATGTACGTACAAACGTACATCGCGTAACATGAAAATGTCGCTTTTGTACGAACGTACACATTGTCCGCGCGAACGTACATCGCGTCACACGAAAACGTCGTTTTCGTATTTGATATGACAACTTTATGGTTAAAAAAAAGGGAAAAGAAATAGCACACAATGTATAATGTACCTATAGTCAGATTCACGAAAAATATCCGATTATTAAATGACAGGACCGCATTTAATTTTGAAAGAGTAAACTTAACGTAAAATTTGTTTGAATAAAACTTGCAGATTTTAAAATTTTCTACAAAAAAGGATTCTTACACTTTTTTTTTCATGAATGATCATTTGCAAGATATTGAAGTTTATTAATTTAATGCCCCTGATATTTTCGTTAATCCGAATAGAACAGTAAACACGTAGTACTAACATATAAATACATGTTAAAAAAATTAAAAATAAACCATACATTATATAAAATAAACATGTTTAGAAAAATAAATAAGTAGGTAGGTACTTAAAAAATTATTATTAGTTGTTTTTAATTAGTAATTTGTCCATTGTCAATTGTACCGCAGTTTTCTTTTTGTCTTGATATAAAAGTTTATAACAAGCGGTGCTATTGCGTATATTATTAACAACACTGAAACTTCTATCAATATCCGGGTATTAAAAGAGACTTATCGGAAATGGTGCATTCCAGAATATCTTACAAACGACCATTTAATCCTTAAATTATTTTGTGTTTTTATTAACATTCCAATGCATTAAAATGTAATTAAAACTGTTCTCATTTTCTTTCTTTCACTATAAATAAAATTTTAAGAATATTTTGTAATTATTTAGTCCTTATTGTTCGCCAAATTTGTACCAATTACAGTATCGACGTCTAAAGTTAAACGATAGAAGCATTATTTGACCGAAAATATGTATTTGTTGTAGAGCAAAAATCTGATGTGATACGCAAAAACTGATATTTGAGTTCAGCAGCACCAAATTAGTAAGAAACAAGTCTTAGATGTAAGTAAGCAAAAATTGTGTTGACCAGTGTAATCGTTTAAACATCTCGATTTCTCGATGGCTCAAAAGACAGAGCATTCTTTCGTCGCGGAATTCAACTTTTGCCAGAAAAGTGGGAAAAAGTCATAGCTTCCGTGAGCAAATACTTTGATTTGTGTTCAGGCAATTTGTTATTGAAATAATACGCAAAAAACACAAGAAAACAGAGACTTTCAATGCAACGTACTAATTAATATATTAACCTACTTTAACGACTTCTAAAAAATAATGTTATAAAAGAGATTTCTAAGTTTCTGGTTAGCTTATAACGCCTTGTTGAGAAACTACGTTGCTTGTTAATTTGTAGTTTCTTGTATTTTATATAAAATATATTTCTTGCGGCTATAAACATTGTTAAAACACCTACACGGTAGATGTAAATTAATTATTGGAGTGCTGGAGCTCTGGCAAATGTCTCCTGAATTAATTTATCCAACTTGTGTCTGTTTTAAAGTCGATTCGTCTTTACTTCTTGTTTTCTTTCCCCCAAGACATTCAACTGTGAAGCTCCTTCACAGATTTATATCAGAAAACTTTAAATTAACGAGTATTTTATTATGTAACTTATTGTAAGTGTTTTCTTACTTTTAACAATATATAAAAATTGTAAAATCTCTTTATTGGTAATGTAAAATTTAGGTGCAAATCGACCCTTGCCCTTGGATAATAGGATTATGTCCGGTGAATGTACGATCGTAAAAGTGTACGGCTTCTGTACACATTGTACATGAACTGACATACGAAATACCCTGTTATCGCTACTGTACACTACTTTAGCTCATCGTAAAAAGACAAATAGCATATTTGAACAATTTTCTAAATGGTCCAGAGAAAAAGGGAGCTATCATATAGTCTCATAACAAAAAGACACTAGTTTTATGCACCCCAAAAAATTACGTAATACGTCTCTGTTTTAATACGGACATCTTTATTTTGGAAGTTTGCCATTGTTGATAGTACTAGGCATGGGCGCTCGTAGAATTGGCGGACCGGCAAGTTTAGAAAGTATCGCAAAAGTTTTATATTGGCCTGAACAGTCCAAGCCTTGAGGAAATCCTCACCGTGTATACCAGCGTATGCCAGGTCAAAAAATCCCAAACAAAAATCATATTTCGGCCTTGAGGCCAGATTGTAATTGGCTTTGAGGTCAAACTCTTACTTCCATGTGTGTGCTGTCGATAGACGGCCTTGAGGAGGTGTAAAGTGAGTGTCGAATTTATTTAGTCATGTCTAGAGAATTTTTATCGGAATTCATACTAATGTATGAAAATGAACCTTGCTTGTGGCAAGTAAGTTCTAAAGAATACCATGATGGAAATAAAAAGAAGGCAGCGTACGCGAAATGATTGGAAAAAATAAAAGAAGTGGACGTGAAAGCTACAAAAAATTACGTAATTAAAAAAATAAACAATATCTGAAGCGCTTTCCGAAAAGAGAATAAAAAAATTACGAAATCGATAAAATCAGGAGCATCTGCTGATTCTACGCACAAGCCTAAGTTGTGGTCCTCAAGGCCTTTTCCTTGAGGCCAATCCGGGTCCAATTGAGGGTTCGGTAGAGGAATTCCTCAAGGTATTCCTTGAGGTTTTTCCTTGAGGAAATCCTCACCGTATATGGCTACCTTAAAGGAGGTACTGTGATCATACTGATTTTGACATTTCGAGATTTCGATTAATCTCCACGAATTGAGGTCCCTACATAACGTTTTGACTATTTTCAGCATGATGTCTGTCTGTCTGTCTGTCTGTCTGTCCGTCGATCTGTGTACACGTGCAGAGCAAATTCGGCTAAAAGGATTTTTATGAAACTTCATATTTAAGCTTTCAATATCAGTGGCACGAATTGATCAACTTTTGGTAAAAATCGGTTAACTAGAAATGGGAGTTTACTAGTCTCGGTTTTAAGATTTTTGCACAACAGAAATATTTCCAAAAAATATATTAATAAATTTGCTATAAAATCAATAACTAACAACTTTTATTTGAGACATTTTTACCGACCGCCAACATATATCAGGGAGGTATTGTAATCATACCGATTTTGACATTTCGAGAGATCTCCACGAATTGAGGTCCCTACATAACATTTTGACTATTTTTAGCATGATGTTTGTCGGTCTGTCTGTCCGTCCGTCCGTCTGTCTGTTTGTCTGTCTGTCTGTCTGTTCGTCTGTCCGTCCGTTTGTCTGTGTACCTACACGTGTTGAGCAAATTTGGCTGAAAGGATTTTTATGACACTTCATATTTAAACTTCTGCTATCAATGGCACGAGTTGATCAACTTTTGGTAAAAATCGGTTGATTAAAAATGGGAGTTTACTCGTATCGATTTTAAGATTTTTGTGAATATTTCACAACACAAAAATATTTAGAAAAAATTTATTGAACAAAAGTTGCTATAAAAGCAATAACTAATAACTTTTATTTGAGACGTTTTTTGATAAAACGAAAAATTTCGAAATTTTTTTGTAAAATTATTCGAGTCTCAATTTTTTTATACTTATATGTAACGTTTCCATGGTTATGATAAATAATATTTCTGTTAGAAAATATTAGGCCAAGTTATTTCTACTCTGCTGCTAGAATGTATTTTATATAAGTACTTTATGATGACGGTCGGTCCTGTGGTGACCACAGCTAATTTTTTTTGTATGTGTACAGGTACGTTTCCATGGTTATCGTAAATTATAAATACACATTATGAAATTGTCAACGTAATATAATAGGTAAACTCATGGTATATACCAGTAGTTCTCAACAGGTGGTCCGCGGACCACCAGTGGTCCCCAGAAAAATTTTAGTGGTCCGCGAAAGTTTTTATATGTGTTTTTTGCAGTTTATTTTTTATTTTATATGCACATTTTTTTTGTAAATAATTTATATTTTGTTTATTTTCTGTAAACTTTCTGTGATTTTCTACAAATAAAATAAATGTATTTAGTAGCACATTAAATATATTTATTTTCTTGCAAAAAATGAACCAACAATTATTATTAATGGTCCGCGTTAGAAAACTATATATTTTACTGGTCCGCGGTGCGTTTTTGGTTGAGAAACACTGGTATATACCTACATATACTTGTATGTATGTACATGTGTCAGTTTTTTCATATTGTACATATAAGCACATATGTACACTACAGAATAGTGACTTGCATTACAAAGTTAACAAAAAAAATTACAAATACCTTTCCAATCGCTCCAATTTTGTCTCCACAGGGTCCAAACACGAAAAACCAGGGGCGCACACAGATTTTTGGATTGGGGGGGGTCCAATTATACATAATTTTTATAAACACAGGGCAAAATATCAATTTCAAGTGAAGAGCAAAATAAAAAGGTCCTCCCTTCTAAATTTTAAGTGAAGAGCAAAAAAAAAAGTTCATCCCTTCTAAATTTTAAGTGAAGTGCAAAAAAATGCCTCACTTCTCACAGTACGGGGGGGGTCCGGACCCCTTGGACCCCCCCCTTGTGTGCGCCCCTGCGAAAAACCACACTATTACACAACTTTTCAAGTACTTTATGCACTTTTATCTTAAAAATTACTTAAAAATTAGTAAGAAAGCCAGAAAAAAATGCAAACGCCACTTCTAAAAATCACGTGTTAGTACAAATCAAGATGGATAACCCTGATAAAACTCATTAAGGAATATACTCATTAAAAATTAAAAGATAAGAAACTGAATTGTTGAAAATAGATATTAATGAGATTAAACACATACATATGTACATTAATATTTTATCAATAATATACAGCCTACGTTATTGCTTTAAAAATAAAACTACTCTGCTGCTAAAATGTATTTTATACAAGTACTTTGTGATAGCGGTCGGTCCGGTGGTGGCCACAGCTATTTTTTTTTTATTGCACTGCTTAGAAACACAAAAAAAAAACAGCTGTGGCCACCACAGGACTGGCCGCCATCAAAAAGTACTTGCATAAAATACATTCTAGCAGCAGAGTAGAAATAACTTGGCCTAATATTTTCTAACAGAGATATTATTTATCATGACTATGGAAACGTTACATATAAGTATGAGAAAATAGATACTTAAAAAAATTTCGAAAAATTTTTAAATTTTTTTTCGTTTTATCAAAAATTGTCTCAAATAAAAGTTGCTAGTTATTGCATTTATAGCAACTTAAATAAAATAATTTTTTTCGAAAATTTTTCTGTTGCTAAATATTCGTAAAAATCTTACCAACACGAGTAAACTCCCATTTCTAGTCAACCGATTTTTACCAAAAGTTGATCAACTCGTGCCATTGATGTCAAAAGCTTAAATATGAAGTTTCATAAAAATCCTTTTAGCCGAATTTGCTCTGCACGTGTACACAGACAGACGGAGGGACAGACAGACGGATAGACAGACCGACAGACATCATGCTAAAAATAGTCAAAACGTTATGTAGGGACCTCAATTCGTGGCGATCCATCGAAATCTCGAAATATCAAAATCGGTATGATCACAATACCTCAAAATATTTGGAAAAAAATTATTGAACAAAAGCTGCTATAAAAGCAATAACTAATAACTTTTATTTGAGACGTTTTTTGATAAAACGAAAAATTTCGAATAATTTCTGAAAAATTTTCTCAATGTTTTCATACTTATATGTAACGTTTACATGGTCATGATAAATAATATCTCTGTTAGAAAATATTAGGCCAAGTTATTTCTACTCTGCTGCTAGAATGTATTTTATATAAGTACTTTATGATGGCGGTCGGTCCTGTGGTGGCCACAGCTGATTTTTTTATTTTGTGGTAATATGTCAAAATAACTGCAATTTTATTAAATATTTTTCTTTTAAACTAGTGTTTTTGTTAGTCCTTGGTCCCAATTAAGCACGATTGATATGTATTTATATGCAAAGTGCAAACCCCAAAGCGAATTCGACTTAAGCGATTTTCGTCAAACCCACCTATCGCGTAAATTCGGGGTATTACTGCAGTCTCCACTCAGTACCATACATGAGTATTGGTCGAATTATACTTACGTACAACCTTATCTTCATGTTCTTGGATAGAAATGCAAGATTTGAAGAAATCTGTTGTTTTTACAGTGATATTTTTCTTGTGGTTAATATTGGGAGACGTCGTGTTCTTTAATTCAGTGTAAAATCTGTGTGAAATGGTCGTGTAAGAGAGACGGCCTTCTCTGTCACAGCTTATTGAGTCTAACAACCTAGATATAAGTTTCAAAACTCTTAGACACTCGAAATATCAGCAGCGACTGTAAGTGACAGGTAACAAATACGAGCTTTCCACCAGGACAAAAAAACATCAGATAACGGAAATAATACATTTCCAATTTGTATTGTCAAGAAAATCCTCACAGAAATATAACAATTCCACTAGTATTTTGAATCATTAAAAACCAAGAAAAATGTCAGCATTTACAATTGGGAATGTTAACATTTCATAAAGACAGCATTTTTAGGGTTTTGTAGGTATGACCAAAAAACCCTTATACCGTCATTTTGTCGTCTGTCTGTCTGTTCGGTAAAAATTGTAGCCAAACGGTTAAACCTAGAGAGTTGAAAATTGGCATGCTTGTACAACTTTTTGACCCGCACATAGGAAAAATACTAAAACATCTAAAAAACATATCCCCCTAAAAATATAAACAAATATGTGCGCATCGAAAAAAAAATATTTTTTTTAAAATTCTGAGTAGGGTATCAAATGAAAGCCCTTAGTACGTGGATTAACGATCAAAATTTAATTTTTGCAAAATAAATTATTTTGATGCGATTTTTGTCCCACACCCTGTAGCCCAGATGGTTTAAACTAAAAATCTGAAAAAATTCTAAGTAATGTATATTGGTGTGAACCGGAATAGTACAACAGGAATTTTTGATCAGATTATGTTTTCGGAAAATAATGCATTTTTTGTGTTTTTAACCAAAATATGTTAAATATTTAATTCGCTATGTAACCAAGTTGATACGTCAGCGCTCATAGCGATGTGCGTTTAGTAATTGGTTTTCTAATTTTTCAAACAGGTAACTTGCAAACTAGAGTTCGAATCCTGTCAATTTTAATTTTTTTTGTTGTTTTTTTTTGCAGTTTCTTTTTTTAAGTTATTTTGTCAAAATTCTAGTTATATTTTGGTAAATGTTGCATTTAATTTTTAAAAGCGTAAATTTAATAACCAGTTGGAAGTGTTGAAATTGTAATTTTTTTTTTCAAAATCGTAATGAACCTTGCTATGTAAAAAAAATACTGCACATATTTAGAAACTTAAATAATGGTATTAGGCATTCGAATTAAAATTCATAAAAAAATATTTTGACATAAAATTTGTTTTGGCAACCCAAATAATCATCATTCAGTTATTAAATACCTGCAAAACCCTGAAATGTGTGAAAATTCACACTTCACATCAATTTTTTTGCTCTTCACTTGGATTTGGGAGATGAGGACCTTTTTTTGCTCCGTCCCGCATTGCCTTCTTAAGAAAATGGTCACCCTATTTTACAGGTCACTCTATTCGGTTAAGTTTTTATTTGGTTAAACTAATTTCATAAATCTTTTTTCACAATTTTTTGGAACAAACTGTTTTATTGCTTTTCAATACATTCGCCTTTAAGATTAATACACTTTTGCATGCGTTCAAACCAATTCTCAAAACATTTTTTCAAGAGGGTATCTCAAAAACATGGTTTTATAAGGCTTCAACAGATTTTTGAGGTGATAAAAATCGCTGTCCACGCATTTTTTGTTTCACATTTGGGAACAAAAAAGTAGTTAGAAGATAAATCAGGTGAATACGAGCAATGGGATATTAAATCGATGTTTTTCTCCTTCAAATAATCAATTGTTTGACGTGCTGTGTGTGTGCTTGCATTGTTATGATGAAGAATGATGCGACTTTTTTGGTTGTTTTCCTCTAAAGCAGCGTTTCCCAAACTGTGCACCGCGAAGACCCTTGCTACGGCTCTGATTGAATGTATTGACTGGGAATATTTTAATACATTAAGGGCGTCCGGCCCGAAAAAGTTTGGGAACCACTGCTCTAAAGGAATGGTTGCGACCTGTCCAGTACAATCGAAGCAACAAGCGATCATTTTCTGGAAAGTGCTTCGTGAACGAACAACTTTTGTGGGTGTCGGTTCATCTTGGAAAACCCAAACAGTGGACTGTTGCTTAGTTTCCGGTTCATATGAATAAATCCAAGATTCGTCACCTGTAACGATGTTGTATACGGATTTTGCAGTGCATAGATTGATTTTTTTTAGCATTCCCTTACACCAATCAACACGAGCTTTTTTTAAAGCTTCTGTCAAATTATGCGGAATCCATCGGAAACAGATCTTTTTCACAGTAAAATGGAATGTATTGCAGTCTGTGATATGCCAAAGGATGCCTGTATCTCACGGTAAGTCACATGCCGATCTTCTTCAATCATTTTGCGCACAGCATCGATGTTTTTTTGAATCACAAACGATTTTGGTCGACCTTCACGAGATTCATCACTGACGGACGCACGACCACGACGAAATTCTGCAAACCAATGGTAAACAGTCTTTTCTGATGGTGCAGTATAAACTCGGTAAACTTCGGAATATTTCGTTACATTTCAGAACCTCGCTTCAATTGTTTTAGATTTCAGACAACTTCCACGCACCCACGCAAGCATAGACACACGTTGGCGTATTATATTATAGATGTTAATAAAAATGTTCATCTCTATAAATGCGCAGGATCATTTATTAAAATAACCAGCGATACAATTTTACCAATATTTATTATAACGTAGTGCATGAGATTATTGAGCCAGAAATTGAGTCTCAAGAACGACATAAAATGCCTAGGGTTGGGAGGGTGTCCACAAAAAAAAAAGTTCTTCAAGAGGGGGTCCGCGGACTACATAAGTTTAAGAACCCCTGGTCTAATATCATACAATGAACTATTTGATAGAATGACTTGTTATTTTTCATGTTTGCTTATGCTTTTCAGACATTCAACTGAAAAACAAAATATTATTGCTGCCAAAAATTCTATTTGTGGAAGAGACGAAGAATTTATTGGACATCCGTGGTACTGTATACACTGTAAGTAACAAATTTTCCTTCTTGTTGAACATGAGGCATCGATGTAAAACATTTATTAATAGTAAGTTCGATTTCTACGTTTTTGAAGGCGAACAAACGATCGTCCCTTTATTCATCCCCTCGACCTCCACCCGTGTCAATTATGGAATGATAAATGCCAAGTATAAATTTACGGAAATGACTCGAGGCCGATGTTCTTTTGTGTTACGAAGAAGCCACTAGCAATTTTCATGCTGCTGACACCTACAAATGGTTACTACACTCAACTATTGTTCAACGTTGCAGTGTGACCTTATTTATTCTGCAACTGAGGGTTCAGACGGTTAATTTAAACCCCTGTGGTTCGTTTTCCGCTGTTTTAAAGGGTTTTATTGAACTTTAAGGGGTTGGAAAAAAATACAATAATAAATTATACAAAAATTCTGCTGTGAAACTTGGGATCGATATCTTTGAAAGGTATTACAAAGAATTTTCAGACTATTCTAAATAAAATATGTATAGAACATACCATATTATTTTTGAAGATCGGCATAAATCAATTATCACATTGTTAAACTACAAAAGAACTAGGGTTCATGTTTACAAACACGTTGTAAACAGTCAACGGTCAGTGGCGCATTCATACGTTTAAGCACTAACTATAAATAAGTATACTTGAGTATGTTAATCCTTTAAGTAAGATGCGTAATGTGAAAAACTAATCCCTACGGCTATGGGTTGACACACCAAGTTATATCACTTCTATTGTAATTTTATGAGTTCCCTAACTTTTATTATTTTATTGCGATCTTCAAAACTAATTTAATACGGACTTTAAGTTTTTACAAAAAATTTTTTAGGAACAAACTGTTTTTTTTTTTTTAAATAATTTATCGTCCGTTAATCTAAGAGCTTTAAAAACATTTTTTTCTAAATATGTTTTTAAATATGTGCAGTATTTTTTTATATATTTTTTTATATATTTATATATTACATTGGTTGTTTTAAGTCATATGCTCCGCTCCTCTGGTTTCGTATACATGACACATAGAATGAAAATATAATTCCAACAATTCCAACTGGTTATTAAATTTACGCTCTTAAAAATTAAATGCAATATTTGGCAAAATATAACTAGATTTTTGACAAAATAATTAAAACAAAATAAAAATGAAAATAAACAAAAAATAAGGTTGTCTCCTCTGCCAGGGAACGCACCCTAGTTTGCTGCGTAGCAAGCGAACAAGCTAACCATTAGACCAGGATACGCCTTCTAGTATAGTCTGTTACATAACTATAACTTTTGTACATCATCAAAAAAAATCCGTTATTTTCCGAAAACATGATCTGATCAAAAATTCCTGTTGTACTATTCAGGTTCACACCAATGTACATTAATTAGATTAGATTTTTAGTTTAAACCATCTGGGCTACAGGGTGCGGGACAAAATTTATTTTGCACAATTTTGAAAAAATTGCTTAAAAATAATTTATTTTGCAAAAATAAAATTTTGCTCGTTAAATCACGTACTAAGGTCTTTCATTTGATACCCTACTCAGAATTTAAAAAATATATATTTTTTTCGATGAGCACATATTTGTTTATATAATATTTTTAGGGGAATATGTTTTTTAGATGTTTTTAATATTTTTCTTATGTGCGGGTCAAAGAGTTGTATAAGCATGCCAAATTTGAACTCTCTAGGTTTAGCCGTTTGGCTACAATTTTTACCGAACAGAAAGACCGACAGACAGACAGACGACATAATGACGGTGTAAGGGTTTTTTGGTCATACCTACAAAACCCTAAAAAAGATTAAACGATTTGTGCAAGTTATGGACCAATAAATTAAAGTCATCTTCACTTACCTTTGACGAATTACTACAGTAAAAAATCATGAAGACCTAGAAAAAGCTAAATAGAAGAAAAGAAATGTGGAAATAATAAGTCAAAATTCTATAAAAAAAAATATGTAAATTGTTACACATTTAAGGGTTTTGTAGGTATTTAGTATGGGACAATACTTTCTCTTAAATTGCATCAAAACCAATAGACTTTTAAAAAAGTAATTAGAACTTTTATTTAATAAAGCAAAAATACAAGAATAAAAAGTTGTTTAAAATTAGATTTTATTTTTGAAGTCTAAATTTGATGCCATTAGAATGTCTGTAATACGATATTTAGAAAATAAAACATTATATTTTCATCAAAATTCAGATAGCACTGGATTTAAAAGAAATTTACACTTTTTAAAAATAAAAACTAATTTCAAACAACTTTTTATTCTTTTATTTTTGCTCTAAAATATACAGAAGAGCCAATTTCCGCACTTAAAATCCCATGTTAAACTGCTGTGTTCTGTATTTCGTTACACGCACGGTATACCTCATGGATGTCAAATTTCACTCTAGGTTAAGTAGTTTAGAAACAATTTCTACCGTACAGACAGACAGATAAGTGGCGTTATATTCTTGGTAATCCTACAAACCCCTAAAAGTTGTCGTGTTATTCATCATTTCAAAAATCAAATAATTGTGTTTTAAATATTTTTATTTAAATTAAAATTACATTAATGTGATAAAAGATTGTATATTCTATCTGATAATACAGGCGTTAGGTTTGCAAATGAATATTATAAAACATTTGCTTACAATGTCATGATAAAAGCGGATTATCTAAAAGATGGAGTATCTAAACTGGCGAATGCTTTATTCACTTACGTGAATGTCGATGACCTAGGTAGCTATGATTGCACTAAAAATGAACAGGCACTATGCAGAAAGCCGTACGTGACTACCAGTAACGGAGTATGCACTCTAAATATCAGCTATAGTCTATTACATAAATCTTTGATAGAAATAACGTAAATATTCCACATTGGAAATTTATAGATATCGATTATACTGAATTAGAACTAAATACACTATGTCCTGAAATGAGTTCATCATTTATTGAATATCTTGGAAAATGCTAAGGGAGTGCCAACGCATGCAGGTACAGACCACGCTTTGGAAATTCAGGTGCAATGGACAGATTTACCGGAAAACAATGTTGGGTGTGTTAGATGCTTTTACGAGAACCATCATTCCCTCAACAGTTCATCATTTGTATCGTCCTCACTACCATCTTAACATTAAACAAATCCCTTCTGTGAAATTACTTAAATCGTGGGTCAATAAATTTAAAGACACTACCATTAATAAAAATCCTACTAATACGGCAATGAGTGCGTTGGCATCATTGGCCATTATTTTTATAAGAATACAAACGGTGATACACTCACCGTTCCTTCCCATCGACACAGGGATATGCTGGAGAATTTTTGGTGACCAAAACTAGAAAACTTTGTTGGCGAACCCTTGGTGAAAAATAGGAACATAGCGCAATTTTTCAACAAAGGCCTTCCAGGCTATCTTCAGTGGTCAATGATACAGAGACAAAAAGGAGAATTATTGACTACCTAACTTGAAAATTTTGATGAATTCAATGACTCTTGGTGCAAGATGGAACTTAAGCGCACATTGAAAATCTTTCAACAGAGGCTGTTAAGGCTATGTTCTATGATCATTGATACAGGGACATGCTGGAGAATTATTGGCGAACAAAACTTGAAATTTTGTTGGAGGACACTTGGTGCAAAATGGGATCTTAGCGCACACTGCAAGTCTTTCAACAAAGACCGTTCAGGCTATATTCATTGGTCATTGCATAATTTAGCCAGTATCAATGGATACAGGGACATACTGGATATATTGACGACCAAAATTTTGCTTCAATGAAGACAGTTGGTGCAAGAAGAGATCTCAGCACACTCATCTTTCAATGAAAGCCACGTTCATTGGAAAAATGATCTCCAAGCGAGAGGACATTGGACGCCCAAAAGCTTAAATCTAATACCCATGGATTTCTTCCTATGAGGCTATCTAAAATCGAAGGTCTACAGTGAAAAACCCAGGATTTTGCTTTCATTAAAAGCCAGAATTCGCGAAAAAATCCCGCTTTGAGGAGGTACAGCAGTGTGACGGAGGCATCTTGATGATTTTTCACGAATAATTTTCCCTACTTTTTACGTTAAAATAAAAGATATTTCAAATATATGTTAGAATGACGTTACTGGAACGTCATTTGTAATATTGAACAATAGTGACTATAAAATGTTGACCTGATACTGGAAGGTTAGAGACCTTAAGCAGTTCGGTGGAACTGTGGATGGTCAGGGACCTCAAGGAGCTGTTGTACCTTAAATGTTCATGTTTGTTCTGTTTGACTCTGGATGATCAGAGACTTCACGGAGTTCGGTGGAACTCTGAATGGCAGAGATCTCAAGGAGTCGGGAGGAACTCTGTATTGTCAGGGTACTCAAGGAAGTCAGTGGAACTCTAGATAGCCAAGGATTTTAAAGAGTTCAGTGGAACCCTGGATGGTCAGGCACCTCAAGGAACTATTGAACATAAGAATTCGTGTTTGTTCAGTTTGACTCTGTATAGTCAGGGGCCTCAAGGAGTTCGGTGTAACTCTGGATGGTTAAGGACCTCCAGGAGTTCTGTGAAACTCTGGATGGTCAGGGACCTAAAGGAGCTGTTGGACCTAAATTATTCGTGTTTGATTCTGGATGGTCAGGAACCTGAAGAAGTTCGGTGGAGATCTGGATGGTTAGGTACCCCAACCTTAAATGTTCATATTTGTTTTGTTTAAGTCTAGATGGACATTGAGCTCAAGGAGTTTGGTGGAACTCTGGATGGTCAGGGACCTCAAAGAGCTGTTAGACCTTAAAGGTTCATATTTTTTCTTTTTGAAGCACCTCAAGGAGTTCGATAGAACTCTGGATCGTCATGGACTTTAAGGAGTTCGTGTGGAATTCCAAATGGTCAAGGACCTCAAAGAGTCAATTTACATGACATTCGTTTTATTCTCATTTCCTTTGTTTTATTTTGCACTTATATCTGGAAAATGCCGCCAGGAGGCAGAAAGATGACGTCATCCGTGTTAGAATGACGAATTACTGGAAAGTCATTTGTAATATGTTAACGATAGCAACTATAAAATTATGACATATATGGCATATTGTAAATATTCGTTGTTTGTATATTAATAAATGTTATATCATTTTGTGCTCGAATCTGAGTGTTTGATTGATATTTTTACAAGCGCTAAAAAGCGCTAACATATATAACATTCTTAAAAATAAGTTATGTTTTTTTCAAAAAGTGGAAAACATTTCAGGACAACTTGTATGATAACTTTTGTAGACTATAGCATTGAGCATAAATCGGCAACTGCTTAGCACCACTTAAAAATTAAATATTGTAAACACCTTGAAACACATATATACAGGACCTTCGTTCGTAACTAAATAAGAACTTGTCTTAAACCCTAAATAAAACTTCAGTTCATCTTCAAAAGAAACTCAAAAGAAAATAGTTTATCACAATAATTAAAAATGTGACCATTCTTTGTAGATACACAACTAAATAGTACCGTTTTCTCTCTGTCCAGTAAAGACACCTAATGACAAAACCGATTACTATCCAGAAAAACCGATTTGAGTACACAGGAATCGGTTAAGCGTTTAACAACCGTTTAGTTACAGTAGAACTCCGATTATCCGAAGTAATATGAACCGAAGTAACCTCGGATAATCAAAAACTTGGATAATACGGACAGTTACGTAAGATTTATGGTAAGTATAAGACGCAGTGATTTATGGTCATTCGCAGACCACCGAATAGGTTCAATAGATATAAAACAGCGTTTATAGTGTTGCATAACCGGTTCCGTTCATAATAACTGGTACAAACCGGTCTAAGTGAACTGTAACCAGTTTATTGTCCAGGATTTCGTAACCGGTTTAACTTTAATTGGTTATTTAACTGGTTTACATTCGATGGTTATGTAACCGATTAATATACCGGTAAATTTGTAATGTATGCGTGTTTCCATGTGCTTTTTTTGAAGAAAATTGTCAATTAAGACACCTTTTTACCGTTTATTGTGCTAAAAATGGCAGTGTTAACTAAAGTAGACAAAATTGTCGGTCAAAATATTTTGAGATCGCATACTTAAACAAAAAAAGTACTCTAGAATAGTGGTTCTCAACCGGGTACCGCGGAACTTCCCTGAAAGATGAAGAATTCCACGACAAATTAAGTAAGGAGATCAAGCAAAACCGTATCAAATGCATGTAAAACAATGGTTTTTGTCGGTGTATAAAAAATGTAGTCATTATTATAAAATTTGTAGGTATCTGTAACCATTTAGAAATCCGAAAGTAGTATATCTAGTTGGGTTCAGGGCCAGAAAGTAGTATTGTGTCGCAGGTTCTAGACCAAAAAGTATTTATATCTAATGAACTGGTAATCCTAGCGAAAATCTTACTCTGTGTACTGCGTGTACAACAAAGATGTATGGGATCTTGTTTATCTTGAGTTTCGAACCAGTTGGGAAAATTTTAATGGGCACCTCGGTAGCAAGTTTTCCACTTTCCGATGGAGAACAACTGGGAAACTATTTTAAAAGTATCGGCACAGGGAATTGAAGCTGCACTAAAGTTACAGCTCCCAATTTCAATATTACCTGGATAAAATAGATTGAGAAAGACTGCTCTAGAGCCAGTACTTCTCAACCCAAAATTTACAGCGGACCGGATTTTTTTTTTTAATGCTTTAAATAAACTTATAATTTTTTAAAGTTCTGCTAGGCACAAATTGTTTTTAAAGCGGACCTTCGGTTGAGAAGAGTTTTCTAGAGCCAGTTTGAGACGCAAATTGTTTTTAAAGTGGACCTACTGTTGAGAAAGTTTTCTAGAGTAAGTTCGAGGCATTATTATTTTAAAAAATGCCCAATCTAAATAATTTTGAAAATACAATGAAAATCATAATACTAAAATACCGTTTTTAGAAAGATACAAATCAACAGGACCATAAAAATGGTTTTGCCAAATTTATGACAATCTTTTCTCAAAAACGGATTTACAAGGAACGAGAGAATTGTACTTGAAACGATGTTTTTTTTTTATACTATATAACACATAAAATTATTTAATTAATTATTAAAGTGATAACTTAAAAAATACGAGGCCTGTCTTGAAGAGTTGGTGCAAGCGAAGCACGTGGGTACGGACACTTTTGTATCGTCTCCATAGCGTAGCCTGGTGGATTAAACCCAACCAACACAGTAGTTACGAGCAGCACGGCCTATACGACGGAGACGACCTGAAAAAACATTAAAAAACAATGAAAAAACAATTAAAAACTAGGTACACTTGAATGTATTTTGGTATAAGATGTTTCATTTTGTAATACGTAACTAGATCTGATGATTTTGGTGGATTTTGGACTTTTGTAGTGTAAACGGACTTTAAAGTGAACCAATACTACGATAATATTATAAATGTATTATAAATATACAACATAAAAAATGATCTTTTCCTGTTAGTTACGTATTATAAAATGAGATAATAGTGTTGATCATAAAATCGTGCTGTGCTGGTAAAAAATGTGTAAAAGTGTACAATTAGTTCAGATCAACTGTTGGAAAATGGAAGTGTAGTTGTTCGACTTACAACAGAGTACATAAACAGAGAGGATCCCAAGACACATAGCCGAACCATACACCTACGAACCAACACTATCTGAGTCAAAGCAGCAACCAACAGATTAAATAATAACAAAGCTGCAGGAATAGATGACATCTCTAGCGAGTTTCTTAAGTTTGGTGGACTTCACTAGGGACTACATGATCTTATTTTGATGATATGGAGAAGATAAGAACTTCCCGAAGAATGGAAAATTGCTGTAATATATCCGATCCATAAGAAAGGAGATGAACTGGATTGTAAAAATTATACCATATCTCACTGCTACGTACGTCATACAAGATCCTCCCAAATATTGTTCTGCATCGACTTCATACGCAGAAGAACTTATTGGTAACTACCGCGGGATTTCGATTTAAAAGATTAAATTTTCTCGCCAAATAATAAAGACAAATTCTTAAAAAATTTATGTGAAGTGTGAATTTTCACACATTTCAGGATTTCGCAGGTATTTAGTAAGTGAATAATGATTATTTGGGATACCAAAACAAATTTTATGATAAAATATTTTTTTGTTAATTTTAATTCGAATGCCTAATACCATCATTATTTAGGTTTCTAAATATGTGCAGTATTTTTTTTTTATATATAGCAAGGTTCATTAAGATTTTGAAAATTTCGCCTGTGGCTTCCATTGGTTGTTTCAAAAATAGAATGAAATTATAATTTCAACATTTCCACTGGTTATTAAATTTACGCTTTTAAAAATTAAATGCAACATTTGTCAAAATATAACTAGGATTTTGACAAAATATTTTAAACAAAATAAAAATGCAAAAAAAAAAACAGAAAAAATAAAACAGACAGGAATCGAACTGTAGTTAGCAACTTAGGAAGCGAGAACGTTAACCATTACACTACGGACATTCACTTGTATACTCTGTTACATAGCGAATTAAATATTTAACATATTTTAGTTAAAAACACAAAAAATGCCTTATTTTCTGAAAACATAATCTGATCAAAAATTCCTGTTGTACTATTCCGGTTCACACTAATGTACATTACTTAGAATTTTTTCAGATTTTTAGTTTAAACTATCTGGGCTACATGGTGTGGGAGAAATTTTGTTTTGCACATTTTAGGCAAAAAACGCGTGAAAATAATTTTTTTTTACGAAAATAAAATTTTGATCGTTAATCCTTAGTACATGGATTAACGATCAAAAAAGGCTTTCATTTGATACCCTACTAGAGTTTAAAAAAAATATTTTTTTCGTTGAGCACATATTTGTTTATATTTTTAGGGGGATATGTTTTTTAGATGTTTTAGTATTTTTCCTATTTGCGGGTCAAAGAGTTGTACAAGCATGCCAAATTTCAACTCTCTAGGTTTAGCTGTTTGGCTAAAATTTTTACCGAACAGACAGATAGACAGTCAGACAGACAGACAGACAGACAGACAGACAGACAGACAGGCAGGCAGACAAACAGCCAGACAGACAGACAGAGACAAAATGACGGTATAAGGGTTTTTTGGTCATACTTACAAAACCCTAAAAATGGTGGCAACATAACACTGACGTTCATAATGTTTTTATTGATTTCAGGAAAGCCTAAATAATATGCATGACAAACTCTGGGGCAACATTATCAAGATGACACTGGTGTGTGTCGGGATTCCTAAGCAGAATGAAAGTAGAAAACCTTTTGTCACAGTTTTCCGAAATTCATATTGGAGTCAAACAAGAAGATGCTACCTTACCTTTGCTGTTTAACCTCGTGCTGGGGATGGTATTACGAAAAGCCTATGACACCAACCACCATGGTCTACATCTCAATGTGTACCACAAAATTTTAGGATATGCAAATGACTTGGATATTATTTCAAATATGCTCGTAAAGTAGGACTCATCATCATAAATGAAAAAAAAACAAGTCATTGTTAGTAAGAAAAATTTAAAAATGAATGGCTACACTTTTGAGAGAGTTTATACTTTCAAATACCTGGGAACCATGATAAATTAGGCGTATCTGATACAGCAGGAAACTACGAACAGAATTAAAGCTGCTAATGCATATTTTGTACTTGGTCCTCTCCTCAAAACAAAACTCCTGCCTAGGAACACCAGGATCATAGTTTTCGGAAAATAAAATATTACGTCAAATGTTTGTTCTCATTCAAATTAATGGTGAATAGAGAATATGTAAGAACAAAGATATCTGAGGACTGTACTCAAAGCGGAGCATCACACAAGAACTGAGAGGTAGACGATTACAGTGGATAGGACACGTGGTGAGGATGAGGGAGGACAGAATGGTTAGAAAGATATGGGAGAGAAGATTGAATACCCGTCCACTAGTGTGAAGACCTCGCAAGAAATGGATTCAGCTAACCGAACATCTAACAAGTATTGGTAAACAGGACCTAGTGGTTCCAAAACTTTTTCGGTTCCGGGCGCCCTTAATGTATTAAAATTTTCCCTCGGCGCCCCAAGTCTATACATTCAATTAGAGCCGTAGCAATATTTTCGGCGCCTTTGGCAAATAAAGTAAATTGATAAAATTTACTTTCCCAAAAGCAAATAAAGAGCAAAAAAAAGGTCCTCATCTCCCAAATTTAAGTGAAGAGCAAAAAAAGGTCCTCACCTCCCAAATTCAAGTGAAGAGCAAAAAAAGTCCTCACCTCCGAAATTCAAGTGAAGAGCAAAAAAAAGTCCTGGGGTCTTCGAGGCGCATAGTTTGGGAAACGCTGAGCTAACGAAAGATCTAAGTATTAAGCCTGTAATACATGATGCGATTTCTCGTTTTGAATCTCGTACGATTTATCGTACAAGAATTATTGTATCGTGTACTACAGGATTTTCGTACGAGATCTTGTACGATATTGAAAACCATTCAATATTTATGCTCCAGACCTAAAATATTGTATAGAAATGAACAGATATCGACGCAGTAGATTATTGCGCATAGTCACGTGACCGATACCGTTAGGAATAATTATCGTACGATAAATCGTACGAGATTCAAAACGAGAAATCGCATCATGCTATTACGGGCTTCAGTAAACAGGACACGTGAAAAAACCTGCCAATAATGGATCATGTGAGGATAAAAATCAACCAGACTGACAGTGCCCAAAGAAGAAGATGAACAAGAAAGGTTATTGGTCATGATAAAGTGATGTTAATGACATTTGTTTTCCTACTGATCCTGTACGGCTCACAACTATGTTGACTCCATTACGGATCAATTTTATAATCACCCGGTAATAAGTTTCATGTGTGTAATTCTTAACTTTATTATATAACATAACTTAAACTAATACTAATCTAAAATTAAACATTATTTGTTACTTAACTCATTGTTACCAAACAGAAAGCAACGTTGTACATTTAACAGTTCTGTTATAATCTGTACATCGTTGCTCTCCGTAAATTAAAACCAATTATCTAATGTTACCTGCATATGTGATGATCGATTAGCCTGTTTAAAAAATGATTTGATTATTGATGATTTTTGCTCAGCCAAAAATACAGCGAAATATTAAAATTAAATTTGCTGCCCCATGTGCAGGTTTCACATACGGTCTAAACCACATTATGTGGTGATGACAGGTTAGCAGATTTAAAAAAAAAATATCAAATGAATCTGTAGAATATATAATAATTATATGATGTTATTTGTCAAACGAAATTTTAAATTATAAACGTTTAAAAACATATCAAATTGATAAATTTGGACCATTACCAAATGTGATTAATGAACCAAAGGGTTACCTACTAGGGATGGGAAAAAAACATCGATGTATCGGAAACATCGATGTTTGTTTTAAAAACATCGATGTTTTTACCATCGATGGTCAGCTGGCGATAGTATCGATAAAACATCGATGTCTACTACCGATGTCGATGTTTAAACTTTGAAATTCACAAACTACCGCTAGAAGCGCTGGAATCTTAAAAATTTAATTTTTATTAAAATTAGTACACAAAATATAAGCGTCATCTATTGTGATATAACAATACTAATAGTGGTAGTTTTTATTCTTCTTAGCAGTTAGCAGAATACGAAAAAATAAGAAGAAACTTCTAATTTTTGCAAACAATGCGAACGACCAACGACGCCAACACACTTTTTCTTTTTGAGTCTTGTTGACACTTTCCCAGTTGTTATTCTTCCAAAGGAACCAAAGGAACAGACTTTATTTCAACTTAAAAAATTATAAAAATAATTGTGTATGACAGTGTTATTTTTATGTTAAATAATATAAAATTAACATTAAGATTACTATATTAGTATTGTAATAAAATCCAATATTTCATTTTAGAAATGTAAAAATAGTAAGGTCTGTTCCTTTGGTTTAGGCGGAACTAGATTTTCAATTCTAGTTACTTTTACCGATTGATTGAAGCTTTTGATCATTTTGTTCAGGAAAACTGAACTTCAATATATAAAAAAAAAATAAATGATAAATTACAAAAACGAAAATTGCGGTTAGTTCCGCCTAATCCTTTGGAATAGACTGTAGGTACAAATTAGGATTATTATATTGGGTATAATAATATTAATGTGAAATTAATTACTATTAAAAAGGAATATTTCTATTTCAAAATCTAATAAATGCTTTTTGTGTATTATGTGTTATCTTTTTCGTATTTTATCTTTACATTATTAAATAAAATCTATATAATATAAATAAATAGCCTTTTTTAATATTAATAAAACATCGATGTTTCCGATACATCGATGTTTTTTCAACATCGATGTTTTGCCTTCGATGTACAACCCTAATGTGCATTGCCCTATTTTTTTTGAGATTTTTAAACCAACCCCTCTGGAATAAAGTTTTTTTTTTAATTTCGAGCATGATATGAAATGAAAGCTCTTGATACGTGGAATATAAGAAAAAAAATTAATAAAAATAATATGACGATTTTCGACAAAAATGTGTCAAAAAAAAAACTCTTATTAAATTTCTTACTAAATTTTAATAACAAAATTGTAGCAGCAACTACAGCAATTCTTTTTCGTTTCACGATCTCCGATTAAAGGTGATTTCAATAAAAGTAAATATTATTCTGACCCCCCTCCAAGAATAAATTAAGGGTGCGCCCCTATCCTGGAACTATCCCCAGATCTATTATTCGCACCAATTTCCAAAACTTTCTTTCGAAAACTACCTATTTCCTGGACTATATTTTATT
This sequence comes from Liopterus haemorrhoidalis, assembly GCA_963971575.1. NCBI lineage: Eukaryota > Metazoa > Arthropoda > Insecta > Coleoptera > Dytiscidae > Liopterus > Liopterus haemorrhoidalis. The sequence continues at coordinate 2,675,329 of OZ020615.1, forward strand.
TTAACATTAGCATATTCAAAACCACAAAATCTCCAAATTGTTCTATGATTTTAACTTTGTTAAGCTCCATGTTTCTGAGCCATATATAAGTACGAGACGTAGTAGAGTTTAAAACGGACACTAATGTATAAAATATTGACAATTTGTGCAACGAAGTATATCGTGCCCTAGATTCTCTTTATTAAATATAAACTATTAAGAGACATGAATTCTTTAGAGACAAGAATATTTCATTTCAGTGCATTCCAATTAATGATGTCAAGTTCTCATATTTCATGTTTTCAAGATAAACACTGAGATACTATTTCAGCAATTAGCAAATGAAAGGATAATTAATTAAGTCTAATTATAAAATCGTTTAATGTTGATTGTCTACGATACAAAATTAAGCGCGAAACAACGCCTTTTTTTTGTTTTTGGTCTTTACTAGGTTGAGGCAGAATTTTGGAACATGTCTTGTGCAGGTACATAACCGTTATGACGCGTTTAAATTAAGCCAGTGGTCTTCAACCTTCTTACATCTGCGGAATCCTACAGTTTAAATGCTATTTCTTTAAAACTCCAAGACAAAAAGATACAATAGGCTGTCTTTTTTTAATTTTAAGGTAAAACGTATTAGTATAATAATTGGGTCGTTCATGAATGAACCGGCTCACTGAGCCGGCTCTGTACACTGACCGAAGTGACACGGTTCACCAAATTGAAATGAGCCGGCTCACGGCTCACTGTACAGTTTCAAGTTTCAAGGATACGATTGGTCGGGTGATTGTGAGCAGTGACCGGAGTGATCCGGATCTGGATCGATGTCATGTTCAACTTCGCGAGAACTCTGCTTGTAATGTATTATCATAAAGTGTATTTTGTCATCAATTTGTAGGGCAGTTTATTTGAACCTAATAGGCTTAGTCTGTATTTTCTTACAACCATACTATATAAAAATATTGCCAAAATCCCAGATGTCCGATTTATAAGGGCAATAAACATCGCCATAAACTTAACACATCTGGTTTAAAATACAGTAGCTACATAAGTGAATTGTTTGTTTCAAAAATGTTAGATAAGAGCCGGGGCTAAGCGACGTTCTACCTACGAGCGAACGACCGACAGCTGACTGACCTGTGTCTCGGGATCATGTTTACAGTTCATATATTGCAAGAACCGGCTCTAAGCAAGAGCCGGCTCTAAGCGACGTTCTACCTACGACCGAACAACCGACCGACCTGTGTCTCGGGATCATGTTTACTGTTCATATATTGCAAGAACCGGATCTAAGCAAGAGCCGGCTCTAAGCGACGTTCTACCTACGACCGAACGACCTGTGTCTCGGGATCATGTTTACAGTTCAAATATTGCAAGAACCGACTCTAAGCAAGAGCTGGCTCTAAGCGACGTTCTACCTATGATCCGGTTCCGCAAACTGAGCCGAAATTCCCATCTCTAGTCGCTACTAGTTGGGATTGGATACAGACACTGTATAGGATACTAATTGACCTAAAATAAATCTTATAGATCGCATTGTCTTAAAGCAGCACGTGTCTGCCCCCAGTATTAATAATAATAATATAACGCCCTATCATATTTTCTGTGTGATACTCGAATTTTAATACAATAATTTTTTTCTTGTTCTAAATTATCCTGGCGCGAAATAATGAAGAGCTGAAAAATCATTTTAATCTTTAAGAGATTAAAAATGCAAGGAAATCTTAGAAAATTAAATTGAATTTAGTTCGTCTTTTTTAGAAAAAGATAACAAGTAGCTTGCTATTAAATATTAACTGCTTGAGCGAGATATATTGTCTACAGCGCTCTGCACTTTAATCTTTTATTTTAACCAACATTTAATCTAGGATTTGTATTAGCCAGTGTCGTGCTCAGAAAAACAGGCACATCAACAGCGATTTTTAGATTGCGAAGCGCGATCGTTACCGATTGAACTATTAGTATTAATAATTGTGGAATAAAAGCTAGTAAAAATATCAACAAAAACAATATTTTCTAGTATGTTTTACTAATTACTTTCATTAACTGCCAGGTGCCGTGCCGCTGTTTTAATATTTAGGTATGCAACCCGGCATACATGAAAACGTATTAACCCTTTAACGCCCAGCCCCGAGCTCAGTTCGGGCATACTATACTTGCAAAAATGACAAAAAAACGAGGGAAAAAATATTATAAGAAAATATTTTTCCATCTGTTGGATATTTGTGCTTTTAACGCATTTGTCCTATATAATAAAAATCAGGGAAAATTAGATCATTTAGTATTTAGATTAGGTCTAATTGAGAAATTGATTGAGGAATCCCATTCTTCAAATGTTAGGAAACCCGGCCGAACAAAAAACCAGGACCTTTGAGACTTTCAGAAAGACATTTCCCCGAATGTATTCCCCCCACCGAAAAAAAAGATAATCCCACAAGATTGTGTGCAGTTTGCTGTAATCAAAGAGATAATAAAGGCAAAAAGAAGAGAAAGGAAACCCGAAGTTATTGCTCAGCCTGCAATGTTGTATTGTGAATTGAATTTTTAGACAAATTTATATTTGTTATCAATAAATTTCATATATAACAACTTCAATTATACATAAATAATAAATTAGTTTAAATATTTAATGGAAAAAAAAAAAAAAAAATTATCTTTACCTCTTTTCTAAAAAAAAAAAAGCGTTAAGGAGTTAATTGGGTTAATTCACGATCGATTTGGAGTCATTTCCTGAAGATTCACGTTATTTCACTGACGATTTCAGAAAAAAATTTACGTGAAGTGTGAATTTTCACACATTTCAGGGTTTTATAGGTATTTAGTCAGTGAATGATGATTATTAGAAAGCCAAACGATGAATGCCTGTCACTACATAACACAATTACAAGTGTTACTGTCTATTTTTTAAATCCTTTAAATCAACAGGCACGACAAGATGGTTGCAGTTAGATTTTTTCTATCGTGTATCATATATCTCTAATAATACCATAATATATATTTTAACACTTTTTTTTTGTTTAATTGCAAAAATATCATTCAAATCCAGACCTGACAACACTGCGGGTGATCTTTTGTCACGCAAGAGCATAACGCCTACAGAGACATTGTTTATATTGCGACTATATGAAAAACTAACAGATTCTCTACTAGAAATGGAATCCCAGCAACCGGCCTGTAATTTATTTCTTTCTCCTAGTCGATATTTCCAAAATAAATTTACGTACCTCTTTTCTACCCATAACAAAATGTTTCCTTGTATATACAAATATATATTTTTTTAATTTTAGCTAAGATATTAAACGAAAATCTTAATACTTGGCAAAATTTAGTCAAAATGAAATGTATTTCAAAAATCAATTGCCGTTCCTTAATCTACACTTAAAGAGCTTCCATTTAATATCCCCACAATAAAATTTAAATAAAAAAAAAATCAATAACACAAAAACTAATATTTTCCAAAACCGAAATCGGATAAAAATTCCTCTCGTACGTTTCCGGTTCACAACAATATACACAACTTAGAATCTTTTCAGATTTTTAATTTAACCCCTTACGGTTAAAAGGTGCGGGATACTGATTTTTAATACATTTTTGGAAAAAATTGTATTAAAATAAAAAAAAAATAATAACTAAAAAAAATAATAAATAAATAAAAATAAAAAACTACTTCCCATTCTTTATCTACTACGTCTTAAGAGCTTTCTTTTGATACCAAACAATAAATTTAAAAAAAAAAAATTTTTTTTTTCGGCGACATAAGAAAATCAATATTTTGCGACAAACCAATTTGATCAACATTTCCGGTTGAACTATTCCGGTTCCAATCAATGTACATCATTGAGTTTTTTTTTTTTTTCAGATTTTTAGTTCAACCCCTCTTGGGTATAGGGTGGGGGACAAAAGTTTTCTGCCATTATATTGACAAATACGCCACAAAAAAAAAATCTAAAATAAAAATTTGTGCATCCACGCATTAAGAGGTTTCATTTGATACCCAAAATTTCTCAAACCCATTTGATACTCAAAAAATTTTTAAAATATTTATTTTTCCATTAAATGCATGTTTATATTTATTCCGCGCTGTATTTTTTTTGAACTCTCTATAGCTTTCCTATATGTGGGTCAAAAAGTTGTACAAGTATGCCAAATTTCAACTTTCTATGTTCAACCGTTTGGCTACAATTTCTACCGTACAGACAGACAAACAGACAGACACATGAGTGACGTTATAAGCAGGGGTGGGGAGTCGGAGTCGGAGTCGGGAGTCGGGAGTCGAGGAGTCGAAGCTTTTTGAGGGAGTCGGAGTTGGAGTCGGGAGTCGGAAAAAGTTATCGACTCCCGACTCCTTGATTAAATTTTTATCAAGGATGAGAACAAACTGAAAACGAAATCAAAATAACCATCTTTTTTAAAACACGGAAACAGGAATGGCATTTTGTTCTTTGTTCAAGAACGAAAATAAAACTAATAATATTCATTATTGGTTTTACCCGATTTCCTTCATGTTTTCCAATTTAAAATTTGATTAATACTCCTCGTATTAACAGATTGATACGTTGAGACTCTGTTGATTATGTTTAAGCGAAACTAAACTGGAATTTTATTTTCTCAAGTTGTAACGAGCTACGTGATTATTTCATGTTTCATGTTGGCAGCCAAAATCTAAAGGCCAAAAGGAAAAAATTACATGAAAAATAAAGTATAGGCTATTCCAAACGTTTAAACGGAACTGACTGGAATTTTCATTTTGCCAAGTAGTCATGAGCTCTTTTCTTAGGTTTGAAGCGGGCTTTTGCTGAACAAAATGATCAAAAGCCTCACTTAATCGGTAAAAGTCACAAAATGTCAAAATCTAATTCCGTTTAAGCCAGAGAAATATACTATATGTAAAATAAAATAAAAAAAATGTGAACTAATATATTCGAAAATTTGTATTAAAAATGACACAAAACGTCAAGATTAAATGAAAATGACATTTTATAACTGTAAGTATAATCTGTTTCTTTGGTTTAAGCGGAACTAGATATTGAAATCTACTAAATTTTAACGATTGAATGAAGCTTCTTATCATTTTGTTTAACAAAAGCCTACTTCGATCGTTAAAAAGTCGTGTTAAATTAAGAAAATAAAAATTCCAATTAGTCCCGCTTAAACATTTGTAATAGACTACGATTTACGAATGAAAGGAGTCGGGAGTTGGAGTCGGGAGTCGGAGTCGGTATTCAAAAATACCGACTCAGGGGAGTCGAGAGTCGGGAGTCGGTAATTTTTTTGTCGACTCCCCATCTCTGGTTATAAGGTGTTTTTGGTGGTCACACCTACAAAACCCTAAAAATTACTTATTGACAAAAGTAGACCTTAACCTGAACCTTAAATTTTAAGCTAAAAAGTACTTTTAATATTTTATTCAACTTGCGTAAGTTTAATACTTTTATAAATATTTACATTTATATTTTTGAAAAGCACGAGTTGTTTTTTTGATATATAATTCAGATGTAAATAATTTTATGTTGATAAATTATGCAATATCTTCAAGTAAATATAATTTTTACACTGTTTATTTTAACGTCATAAATCTCCGTTCTTTATTTTACTTAATTTATGATATCAGATAATGCAAAAATTATACTTAGAAAACTGTGTCAACATAATAAACGATCCAAATTTCTAAGTAGCGCATAGGCTATAATCGCTTTCTTTGGTTTAAGCTGAACTAGATTTTCAATTCTAGTAACATTTACCGATTAAGTTAGGCTTTTGATCATTTTGTTTAACAAAAGCTCACTTCAAATCTTAAAAAGAGAGCTCATGACAACTTAGAAAAATTAAAATTCCAGTTAGTTCCGCTTAAACGTTTGAAATAGCCTATATCAGGGCTTCTTAAACTGTGGGTCCCGACCCCCCGGGGGGTCGCTAGGTTACTGAAGGGGGGTCGCAAAGATCTGCTGCTTTTGGGTAAGAATAAATACATTTTTAGAATCTACAATGTAGATTCTACAAAAGAATTGAGAAGAAGAGACAAGGACGTACAGGAGCAGGAAAGAACAGTAAGAATATACAACTCAAGGAATGTGAAAAGGTATAGGGAGATAAGGACGGTAGGAATACCTAAATATTTGAAAGGGGTGGAGAGGAAAGGCAGGGGGCAGAGTTAGAAGGATTGCCAGATTAAGATGCGGAAATGAAGAACGGAGTAATAGGTACTGGGCAAAACCAGAGGATAGAATATGCAGAATGTGTAGAGAGGAGGAAGAATCCTTGGAACATCTAACAAAAAGATGTGGAAAGATGAGAAAATGGGAGGAAGAGATAAAGTAGCTGTTGAGTGAAGAAGGAAAGGGAGAAAGGTGGGTGAGAGTACTCGAGGAAAGAAGGAAGGAATGCGGAGAGGTAAGACAGAACTGAGGACAGGAAGGAAGAGAGAGGCAAAGGAGGAGGAAAGAAAAAAGGGAAGAGAAGCGAAGAAAGAGGGGAAGAAGAACTGGAGTCAAGAAGGAAGGAGACCGGAGACGGAAGCCGAAAAGAGAATACGAAGAAAGAGAGGAACACTGGAGGCAGAACGTAGAAGAAGAAGAAGAAAGAAAATCATAAAATGAATTAGTTTATTATTATTATGATTTTTTCACAATGTACTAGTTAAAAGCCCTAAACGCCGCAAGGCCTAGGGGAGATAAAGAATTATATATATATATATATATAGCCAGCACGGAGAATTTTTTGATCTTCTGTTGAGGCACTATCATAGGAAATTATTTGGGAAAAAGAAGTAAAGCGAAGGATAATGCAATTATTTCATAATTGATCCAATATTTCGTTTATTCTTCATAAACTTTATCAAGGATTTCTATAACAAAATGAACCGGTCATAAAAGCAAACACAAACTGTACAATTTCTTACCGAAATAGTTAAGCACGTCGCCAAGATGTAATATAAGTAAGTGAAGTTAGACCCATGGTGTCCAAAACAGTAAAAGAGTTGTTAAGAAACACTTGAATACATCAAAAATTGAAGAAAACAAGTTAAAGATGTTAAGGCAGATTTGACGCCATTTTAGTTACTGAGTCACATGACCCGATACGCAAGGCATTGTGGTTATGCCAGTAACAAGAAGAAAACTTCCTACTTCTAACCCCGGGAAAATATGAAATGTTTGACATCTCATGGATGTAAACAAGTAAAACTCCTACGAGGAGAAAAGTATAAAGTGTAAAAAAGTACATTTTGAAAATAATTTAAAAGGAAGGTAGTGAAAAGAGGATGGAGATAACTCACTAAATGTAAAATATGGAAGAACCGCACCAAAAATTTACCTGACATTTTTAAAAGTTAACAAAAACGAATAAATGTCATGTAAGCTTTCCGTATCGGTTCTGGCATTTAATACATTATGGAAGTGGTTAATGTAACACATTTCATAAAAAAATCTTTTAGAATCGTTGGGAAATCTATCCAACACCTTAGGATTATCAAAATCCACAACATGATTAGTGGAAGCTACATGCGTAGCTAAGGTACATTTTTGAGGATTTACCCGGCAGTCTGATTTATGTTGTGTGATTCTATTTCTAAGTTTTTGGATTGAACTTCCCACATATACTTGTTCACATGAACAGTTTAACATGTAAATAGTGTTTTTTGTCGATAAGTGGTCAATCTTCTGTTTTAATTTTGTATTAATAACTGAAAGTTTTTTTAAGGGTTTATCTGCTATTACTAGGTTATCCAATCTAAGTACTCTTTTAATACTGTTAGACATATGACCCATGTAGGTTAATGCCCTATATTTAATAGGTTCGATAGAAGAGGTACTAGACCCAAGTAATTCAGGATTCCTATTACGTGAACTGGGTTCATCTGTATTTATGTTGAATAAAAGTTTATAAATTAAATGTTTAGGGTAAGAGTTTTCTATGAAAATTTTAGCAAGTTTAAGTAAGTTTTTATGTACTAGAGAATCGTCCGAAATTTTAATAACCCTATATTTCATGGTTTTAACTAGTGCAATTTTATATTTTAAAGGATGGAAAGAGTGAAAATTAAGATAACGGCCAGAAAAAGTTTTTTTAGTGTACCAATCGAACCTAAGTACGTTTTGAGGATCTCTAAATGCATAGGTGTCTAAAAACGGAACCCCTTTTTTAAGCACATCTTCTTTTTCTACAGTGAACTGTAAAGAAGGGTGGTATTGGTTAAATATGTTTAATGTGAACTACAGGCTCATTAGCCTCGATGTAGTGTCCTTATTCCCAAGCATTACATGGGATCTTATTGCCAACGAAATCAAAATTAGATGGCCAAAGATTAAAAAAGTTACTAAAATTAGTAAATCTAAATTCATGGAGATCATGGAAACTCTGTATCGTTCCTGCTATTTTGTTTACGACAATAAATTTTTCTTACAGAACAAAGGGCTACCTATGGGTTCAGCCTTGAGTCCAATCTTATCACAATTCGTTATGGATACTCTACTTAAAAAGGTGACAGATAAACTTGAATTTGAAATCCCTTTCATCAAAAAATATGTTGATGATCTACTTTTAGCCGTCCCTGAGGATAAGGTAGATGTCACATTAAACATATTTAACCAATACCACCCTTCTTTACAGTTCACTGTAGAAAAAGAAGATGTGCTTAAAAAAGGGGTTCCGTTTTTAGACACCTATGCATTTAGAGATCCTCAAAACGTACTTAGGTTCGATTGGTACACTAAAAAAACTTTTTCTGGCCGTTATCTTAATTTTCACTCTTTCCATCCTTTAAAATATAAAATTGCACTAGTTAAAACCATGAAATATAGGGTTATTAAAATTTCGGACGATTCTCTAGTACATAAAAACTTACTTAAACTTGCTAAAATTTTCATAGAAAACTCTTACCCTAAACATTTAATTTATAAACTTTTATTCAACATAAATACAGATGAACCCAGTTCACGTAATAGGAATCCTGAATTACTTGGGTCTAGTACCTCTTCTATCGAACCTATTAAATATAGGGCATTAACCTACATGGGTCATATGTCTAACAGTATTAAAAGAGTACTTAGATTGGATAACCTAGTAATAGCAGATAAACCCTTAAAAAAACTTTCAGTTATTAATACAAAATTAAAACAGAAGATTGACCACTTATCGACAAAAAACACTATTTACATGTTAAACTGTTCATGTGAACAAGTATATGTGGGAAGTTCAATCCAAAAACTTAGAAATAGAATCACACAACATAAATCAGACTGCCGGGTAAATCCTCAAAAATGTACCTTAGCTACGCATGTAGCTTCCACTAATCATGTTGTGGATTTTGATAATCCTAAGGTGTTGGATAGATTTCCCAACGATTCTAAAAGATTTTTTTATGAAATGTGTTACATTAACCACTTCCATAATGTATTAAATGCCAGAACCGATACGGAAAGCTTACATGACATTTATTCGTTTTTGTTAACTTTTAAAAATGTCAGGTAAATTTTTGGTGCGGTTCTTCCATATTTTACATTTAGTGAGTTATCTCCATCCTCTTTTCACTACCTTCCTTTTAAATTATTTTCAAAATGTACTTTTTTACACTTTATACTTTTCTCCTCGTAGGAGTTTTACTTGTTTACATCCATGAGATGTCAAACATTTCATATTTTCCCGGGGTTAGAAGTAGGAAGTTTTCTTCTTGTTACTGGCATAACCACAATGCCTTGCGTATCGGGTCATGTGACTCAGTAACTAAAATGGCGTCAAATCTGCCTTAACATCTTTAACTTGTTTTCTTCAATTTTTGATGTATTCAAGTGTTTCTTAACAACTCTTTTACTGTTTTGGACACCATGGGTCTAACTTCACTTACTTATATTACATCTTGGCGACGTGCTTAACTATTTCGGTAAGAAATTGTACAGTTTGTGTTTGCTTTTATGACCGGTTCATTTTGTTATAGAAATCCTTGATAAAGTTTATGAAGAATAAACGAAATATTGGATCAATTATGAAATAATTGCATTATCCTTCGCTTTACTTCTTTTTCCCAAATAATTTCCTATGATATATATATATATATATATATATATATATATATAAGGTAGATTCTACAATGTCGCGATATTACACCTACATCTACGGTCAATATTAATTTCATTACATGGTGGGTCGTTTAAAATTTCCTAGGCTTGAAGGGGGTCGCTATATGAAAAAGTTTAAGAAGCCCTGGCCTATATTATATATTAAATAAAATTATTTATAATACATGTCACTCGTTTCTATGGTTTTCTTGTTGGAATTTAAAATTTGGATATACCGGGTAATTATTTAAGGAGCAACATACATGTTTCACATATAATGTTAATGAAGTGAGTTATTTCAAAAGCAAGAGAGCCATAAAACAAATGCTTATCGTATCCATAGAAAAGACAAAATATTATTTTTTTAAATACTTTTTTGACTTAGCTACTAAGGACATTATTATTTTTGTTTGTAAATATAAACAAACTAATAAAAATTCATTTATTGTTTCTAATTTACTATTTTTTAGCCGTGTAGGAACTTTATCATGTCAATTAACTTTTATATCTAATCACCAGTACATATCTGTTGCCATGGATATGAGCCTGCTTTCATAATTGGCTATGTTGCAAATGAAATAACTCACTTCATTAACATTATATGTGAAACATGTATGTTGCTCCTTAAATAATTCACCCGTTATATTAAAATGAAACATGAAATTACCCAGGCAAGGTATGACAACTTAAGAAACGAAAACGCCAAAGCCAAATCTCATTCTAACTAGTTTGTGCTTTCTCTCTAACCAGTTGGATCTGGTGGGATCATACGGAACATTAACCCCACTTTCAACACACTGGTTCGCTATTTATCCGAGAGGCTTGAAAACTATTGCTTAGTTTATATACGGAACAAGAATAAGGAATAGGAAATAAGAATAGTGCACAAGATGTTAAAACATGGCTGCGCCGTATATCGGTTTATGTACGAATGAAATTTAACTTAAACATAAGAATAGTTGGTAACATTCAACATTTTTATTCTTATGTCAAGAATAAGACACGATAAGCCTGCGCACAGCAATCAAAATGTCTGCCGTAATAAAGTTTGGTCAACAGATGTTTTTCAGTTGTGATCAGAGGGTTGTAAACAACAATAAAATGTTTTTAACGGTAATAAACGAAATTTTTTAAAAGGTTTTATGAATCAGAACCTGTCAAGTGACAAACGTTAAACACAGGCCAACGCAAGTACGCAGGCGCAGCGACGAAATGTTATGTCCTATATAAACGGTTTAATATTTTTTATTCTTGTGTACTATTCTTATTTCCTATTCCTTATTCTTGTTCCGTATATAAACCAACCATATCTCCCGTAGATACAGCAAACATACTGTATATTTCGCAATATGGTTTTACTTTGAAATTTTAGTTTATTTCTTATTATGGCCACAGAACTGCAGGGCTTCGAACCGTTATTTTTTTCGTTTCGGTTTTCGTTCCGGTTCAATTAAAAAAATATATATCGGTTCGGTTCCGGTTTTCGTTTCGGCAAAAATAACGTTTTTTTTTCGGTTTTCGGTTCAGTTCCGAGTGATAAATATTTAAATGGTTTTATTTGAATTGGAAATTTATTTTCTACTATAATTTAGAAGAACATTTTATTACTTATTTTGTAATGCTCATACCAAGGCCACTGCCAAGGGGAGGGTTCTGGTCCCCACCCCGAATTAATAGAATCGCATTTTTTTTACTCATCAGTTACAAAAATTACATTTTTTTTCTGCTCACAGTTTAAAAAATAATCTTAAATAAAATTTATTTTAAATTTACAATAAACATTATCTGAACCGAAATAAACCGATATTTGTTTTTCGGTTCAGCTCCGGTTTTCGTTCCGACAAAAATAACGGTTTTTTTCGGTTTTCGGTTCAGTTCCGGTTCGAAGCCCTGCAGAACTGTACATGAATGATAAATTTCAACTCCCCTGGTACAGCTATTTAGCCATAATCACTATCATACAAACAAATGAGTGACGGTATAAGAACTTCTAGATTATATCTATAATACTAAAAAGAGGATAAACACATTTTAAAGGAAGGGATCAGCTTGAAATATATAGGAACCCATGATCAAGAGCAGATGTATTCAAATTGTGATTCCTGGTACTCCAGGGTTTAATGAGTATCATCCTGGGTTCTGGGAATTAAAATGAATTCAGGAATATAAATTAGTTTGTTGCGTCGATTTAGAAAGTATCATTTCTGAATTGAGGTGTGAGATGTCTGTCGTCTTTAATTCCCTTTTTGAACCACGCTAGTGTACATTTTGTTCAAATAAAATGTATTACATTAATCGTATTTATTAATGGGTACTTTTACGTTTCGAGTTTGAAGACTACTGATGTAGAGAATGGGCCAGATAAATTATGCACAACACCTCACAATGACATTAAAAGTAACAGCAGGGCATCTATATATAACGTAATTTAATTTAACTAATGCCTTTTACAATCATTTTAAACAGAGACGTAAACATTTTAAAGCAATTACGTAACATACTAAAAATGGCACGCCTAACTCTAATATAGCAAATGTATTGATTCAGCAAAATAGGCCAGCTTCAGACACGACACATGAATTACTACATAACATCAGTTCAATATTCTACAACTTCAGCGATATTTTAGGAAAATATTAGTTGAAAAAATAGTTAAAAGTATAGCTATGACTATATACAAATTGTGCAATAATGCAAATAGACGCCATCTTATCATATGACGTAATTAAAAATGGCATAAGTACTTATGTCATAAATTATGTCATACTAAATATTTGTCCAATAAATAAATGCGGTCTTTTTTCTTTTCAAAATCATAAATTTTTTATTATAATCTTAAATTCATCATAAAATTTTATGTGATCTTGTCAAGACTTTTGTGTACTGAAACAAATTGGGCAAATATTGTACATTGTTTACTATGTCTATATAAAAACGATGTTCATTTTTCACACTTTTCAACAAAAAATTCAATTTTGTTTGCGTACATAGACGACTAGTTGCATCATGACACGGTATGAAGTCGATACACCACCAGTAAAAAATCATTTAATACTAAAAAATTTATACATGAATTTTCACACATTTCAGGGTTTTTTAGGTATATAGTAAATGAATTTTTAGGTACTTTCTTGATTGCAATAATAGTTATTTGTGTACCATGGCCAAAAAGTGGATCTTTTTCGTCCACATCTGAATTTGATAGCCGAGACAGAGGCGAGATTCGTGAAAAAGACTTGTTGAAACCTGTTAGGCCATAAATAGAGAAACATTATTTTTATTGATTATAATTTGGGAAGCTTGTTATAATAGTTGATTTTTTGTGCTCTAGCTGATAATTTTGAAGATTAAAAATTCCAAGGGGTGTATATTTAAGTAATTATATCAAAGAATTAATAATAAAAAATATAATGAAGGTGAAAAACTAATTTTGATTGCTTAACAATTAAATTTGCACCGTTCAGTAGTAAAACTATTCATAATTTTAATGAAAGAAATAGTGTAATAGCACCAAAATCAGATAGAAAAACTGACTCAATTGTTGATAATCAATTAAAATGGTGTCGATAGAGAACCGGGGATGCAGACCTGCCAAGAAGCCTTTAATCAGATCAATTCTGTAAAAAATTACTGTGTAGTAACGTTACTACAAGATAAAATATTATAAAAGTATAACGGACTTTCATTCATGATAGTAACTGACCTTGCTCATAGGGACAAATTTACTTACTATGATCATAGTAACTGAGTTACAGAATTGGTCTGAATATCTGTCAAGAATCGAGAGGCTTGATTGTAATTTGCAAAATAGTATACAAACTGGTCAGTTAAAAAATTGACGTGAATTGTGAATTTTCACACATTTCAGGGATTCGCAGGTATTTAGAAAGTGAATGATGATTATTTGGGATGCCAAAACTACTTTTATGTTGAAATATATATTTTTTTTTTGTTAATTTTAATTCGAATGCTTAATACCATTATTAAAAATCCTAAATATGTGCAGGGTTTTATATATATATATATATAACAAGGTTCATTAAGATTTTGAAAATTGCGCCTATGGCTTCCATTGGTTGTTTTAAGTCATAACAACGCCCCTCTAATTTCGTGTATTCAATTTCAACAATTTCCACTGGTTATTAAATTTACGCTTTTAAAAATAAAATGCATCATTTGGCCAAATATAACTAGAATTTTGAAAAAATAATTTAAACAAAATAAAAATGCCAAAAAAAATAAATAAATAAAATTGTAGCGAACCCTAGTGTGCAAATTAGAACGCGAGAATGCTAACCATTACACCATGAAAACATGCTGGTTTACTGTGTTACATAAGTTATTATATATTTTACACGGTCAAGCAAAAAACACAAAAAATGCGTTATTTTCCGAAAACATAATCTGATCAAAAATTTCTGTTGTACTATTCCGGTTCACACAAATGTATATTACTTAGAATTTTTTCAGATTTTTAGTTTAAACCATCTGGGCTACAGGATGGGGGACAAATTTTTTTTTGCACATTTTTGGCAAAATTGCGTCAAAATAATTTATTTTGCAAAAATAAAATTTGGATCGTTAATCCACGTACTAAGGGCTTTCATTTGATACCATACTCAGAATTTTAAAAAAATATTTTTTTTTTTCGTTGAGCAGATATTTGTTTATATTTTTAGGGTGATATGTTATTTAGATGTTTTAGTATTTATCCTATGTGCGGGTCAAAGAGTTGTATAAGCATGCCAAATTTCAACTCACTAGGTTTAACCGTTTGCCTACAATTTTTACCGAACAGACAGACAGACACATGAGTGACGTTATAAGGGTCTTTTGGTGGTCATACCTACAAAACCCTAAAAACTATTTACTGACAAAAGTAGACCTTAACCTGAACCCTAAATTTGAACCTTAAAAATGACAAACAACAAAATGACGATATAAGGGTTTTTTGGTCATACCTACAAAACCCTAAAAATGGAAAAACAGACCCTTTTTCGTATGAAGAATAGATGCGTGGAAGTAATAAATAATAAAGGATACTTCTCTCATTACTATTTTGCAAAATTTAGTAATTTATGTTATATTTTTTAATATTTATTTTTTTCTCTACTTTTGTCCCATTATGTCTTTAAAACGTTGAATAACTTTTTGTAAAATTTATGTAAATAATATATATTTTTTTCTAAATGACTAACTTCCTAACAAGGATATAAAAAAAAACAAATTTGTATTATCAAATTTTTCATTCAATAAAAAATATTATAATTTTTAAAATGTTTCTCTACTTATGGCCGATAGTGTACCTACGGAACACCGGATTGCCGCGGCACCCAGGTTGAGAACCACTGAATAAGACTTTCATCTTTCCCTTAACATTACGCTAAAATATTTTTTGCTTTTGTTTTATTTATAATTTTTAGTTTACTGGTGGATTTATCGACTTATAACTTACTATAATACGTACTTGTTTTGGGGAGTCATCGCACTACGAGCTTGTTGAACCAATCCTTGACAGGCGTACTGTAAAAAGAAGAAGAATATCCAAGTATTAGCATTAGCAAAATGCGACATACGATAATACTAAACGCAGGTTTTTACCAACAACCAAAATTTCACAAAAAAAAACTTCAAACAAAAAAAAATCAATCTAACATTTCGTTTATTTTATGTCGAAATCTTTAAAGATATTTTATATTTATGTCTGAGAATATGATGAATGGGAGAGATAGCGAATTTATGATTTCGTAACCATATTTTTGAAAGGTTTTGAAAAATTTATGGAGGAAAATTTAGCTTTCAACTTCTAAGATGATACTACGGACAAATTTCATTAAAGAAAAAACCTTAAATTGAAAGCACAATGAGAAAAAAATGTCTTGTCAAAAGGAAAACAATCGAATGATGCAAATAAAATATGATAGAACGTCAAGAAAGGTTTTAAAACGTTCTAGAATTACAGAAAAGGCTCTAAAATGAACCTCCTAGTGGATCTAGAACGTTCTAAAACGTCAGGAAAAGCACTAGAACGAACTAGGGACCTTAGAACAGGGTACAGTACCTTCTAGAAGCACAAGGAAAGGTTTTAGAATTAACTAGGAACCTAGTTGAACTTACTAGAAACCCCAGGAAGGATCTATAATATTCTAAGAAGTCAGGTGATACTCTAGAATGAACTAGGGACCACAGGACAGGCTCCAGAACCCTCTAAAAGCACAAGAAAATTTTCCAGAATGAACTAGAAAGCTCAGGAAACACTCTCGAACGTACTTGAACCCCAGGAAGGATCTAGAACGTTCTAAAACGTCAGGAGAAGCTCTAGAACGAACTATGGACCTCTGGATGGGCTCCAGAACCCTCTAGAAGCACAAGAAAAGGTTCTAGAATGAACTAGGAACCCCAGGAAAGATTCGTTAAGGTTGATAACCCATAGAAAAAGCTCTAGAACGTTCTAAAATGTCAGGGAAAGCTCTAGAACCAACTAGGAACCTTAAAGAAGACTCCAGAACGTTTTAGAAGCAGAAGGAAATGTTTTAGTATGAATAAGGATCCTTAAGAAAGACTCTAGAATATTCTAAAACCATAGAAAAGACTCTAGAACGTACCAGAAGTCTTAGAAAGGATCTCGAATGTTCTAAAACGTCAGAAACAGGTCTAGAACGAATAAGGAACACCGGGAAAGGCTCCAGAATGTTTTAGAATCACAGAAAATGCTCTATAAACAACTATGAACCTCCGGAAAGACTTTAGAGCAGCGGTTCTCAAAATTTACAATGTACCACATGTCAAAAAATTAGGCTTGGCGTATACCGAAAGGACGAGTATATCTAAAATGAAACAAAATATTAAAATATAATACTGCGAATATAAATTAAAATAATGAACGAATTAAAAAAATAAATAAATAATGATATTGAGTAAATTTAACTGAAAACTGAAAACAGCCGATAAAAAATATTTAAATGAAAAATAAATTTGAATTTGTCGCGTACCACTGACATCAATGTCGCATCTGTAATGGTACGCGTACCACACTTTGCGAACCGCTGCTCTAGAACATTCTAGAGCCATAGAAAATGTTCCAGAATGAAATTGGAACCTAAGGAAAAGCTCTAGAACATTCTAGAACAAGAGTAAAGGCTTTAGAAAGTATTTGGAACCAAACGAAAGGATCCAAACTTTCTAGAATCTCCAGAAAGGTTCTAGAAAGTTGTCAGGAAGGGTACTAGAACCTACTAAAACCTTAGGAAATTACTTGAGGTTAAGAATAGAACATTATAGATCCTCATGAACAGTTCTAGTAATTATTTTGAATGAGTTTTTTTGAATGAATACTTTTATATTAAACTATTGGGGATTGGATGGAGACTGATTTTTAAGAATTTCAAAATATAAACAAAGACAAATCTTTATAAATCTAGATAAACCTTCTTTTCTTATGTCCTAATTTTCTGGGGTTTAAATTCAAAACCTTTGTAAATATGATAACCAATCATTGAGCCGTTAAGTCAGGCATTATATCGGTTATAGGCAAAAACCTGGTTTAAATATTGTTAGTATTCAAAAAGCACACAATATTATATTTCAAATACAATAAATAAATGCAAATTAGTAACTGGAACAAACACTATAAATACTATTAGAACAAACTGGGAAAAAGCTGGAACAAAATACAATGTTGCATATTATTTTGTTAAAACAAATATCCCAAAAAATTGATTAAAAAAATTACCGAAATATCATCATAATATTATTAACAAAAAATATTATAAATTATAATGGTAACTGTTGAAATGTAGCAGCAGAAATCCAAGTTTTGTAATAAGTTATTTACGTATTAAGGACGGTAAGTGCAATTTGACAGTCGACGGTGCAGTTTGAAACCCAAACGGTAACTGTGGGCGCAAGCCTACCGAGACTGTCGATGCATTTCGCCCGTAATACGTATAACATTTTGCCGCATAACTTTAAAATATCTAATAGTTTGACAATTGTATTCTTTATATTGAATCCATAAAATGACAATTGCAATTGATTATTATATTCCACCATTGTAAATATGATATATGTAATACTTGTATGCCAAATGGCTATAATTTTTATTACATTACTCTGTCATTGGCAACGAAAAAGAATGTAAACACTCACTGGCCAACAAAAAGAAATTTAAAGTATCACAAATCATGTAGGCGGAAAACACTTTTGGGATGGCTGTAAAATCTATTACCTTAGAAAAATTTCTTATACTCTCTCCGTCCGAAAATATAGTATATATTTTGATTATTTTCTTGTCCGAATATGATATACATTTACAATTTGAATTAAATAGAATAATATTATTTATAAAATAGGACAAATATCTAGTAAAACAAAGAATAATACAAGTTTTAATTTAACAAGGACGTGGCTGTCTCCATAGCTTGTATGGAACATGACAATAATGTTATCGTCCCTTACGAAGAAGTTTTGCCGTAATGTGAATCTTATAAGAATTCCCTCCTTTTGCTAACATGGTTGCTTCTAGGCAACTTTGCAATATTAGAAAAAAATTATCAAGGGTATGTTTAATTAAATGAATTTTCTACGCATTCAGTTCGTTGATTGTATTCGGTGAAGCTGTATGTTGTAAGGATTGCATATAATTGAAAAAGCCAAGATCTAGATTAAAATCTGGACTATTTGGCGGCTGTGATTTAAGTAGATTTGGACCGTCTTCCTTGCAATTCAACACAATTTTGATCAAAATTCACCATTAAAACAGCGGGTGTAACTTTAATTTGTCTAAAATACGCGATTTTTTCTGTAAATTACTTTTGACATACACAAAACTAGTCGTCATTTGTTTATTAGTTGCCTAGCAACCACTTATTTAGAAATAAAAACATAAAAAGGATCAAGATAATATTATGTTAATCCCACATTTTTTAAGTAAAGTATACCATATTTTCGGAAGGAGATAGGAATTTACTATCAGAAGCATGCGCAATATTTTCAACGCACTCCTACTAACTGCGTAGGCGGATGATATTTCTGACAGGTTGGAGCACAACGTGCACATTAGTCTTTTCGAACCACATCCAACAAGAATCGCAATGATAATAATGCGTACGTACGTCGTACTTTAACCTGTCAGGGAATTATACGCGAACGCAGTTCAAATCGTTCTGTAATATCTGTCTTGAGTAGTTGTGACCAAAATCGACGAGCTCATTAACACGTTCAGCTTCACGTGCCCTCCAGTGGGTCATCAGTGTAAGAGGTGACCATCGGAGGACATGTGGGACTCAAAGTGTTAAAAAGACGCAGTTAGCAATTATAAAAATGCAAGAAAAAAATAGTACACTACAATATTTAAAATTAAGAATACAATAATTCAAAAACTTTCCTAAAGTACAAAAGACATTGTTCGTAGTAATTAGCTGCTGTAGAGTATTCCAAACAGTACCATTTTAGTTTAAATTTTTTTGATAATAAAATTTTCTGATGGTAATTCAGAATTTTTTTTTTTCAAACATCATACAATGGGAAAAAATATTTTTTGTAACTGTGTGGTTTTGTGTTATTTTTCAAAAACTCATGCTTTTTACCAACTGTTGTAATGTCGAACTTTTTAAAAAAAATCCTTCCTAAACTGCACAAAAATAAAATGCATAAAAATATTTAAAAAACCTTAATTAAAAACATATTTAATCGTGATTTCATTAAAATATATTAAATATTTATATTATTAATAATAATAGGTGGAATTCTGAAAACAGTTTTTTAATTTTTAATGTAAATTTTTTGTAATTTAAAATAAATAACATTTTATATTAATATAGAATTTTACAAATTCATTTGTAGATTAATAAACAAACCACCCCCTTGCGAAATCCCTATCAATTATATATTTTTAATTAAATATACCTGCTGTTTTAACATACGTTATTAAAAAAATTAATATTAAAATTTTATACAGTAAAAACCTTGTAAATATAGACAAAAAGTCCGATAAATAGACTATTTTTATTTTTTTATTCGATGGGCTTATGTAGAAGAGTATGTCTTGAACAGAGACGTAACGAGGTATTAGGCGCCGGTGGCAATCGTCCAACTTGCGCCCCTATTTCGAAAGCTGATGAGCAAAAAAAAAAGGATAAGGAATGGAAGTGATGAGCAAAAAATGGAAGGCGCATCGAAGAGATGAGCAAAAAAAAAGACGAATCGAAGTGATGAGCCAGAAAAGGAACGAATCGAAGTGATGACCAAAAAAAAAGGAAGATTGATTGAAGATAAGAAAAAAAAAAACACGAAGTGATGGAAAACAAAAAATGAAGGCGAATCGAAATGATGACAAAAAAAGAAAGGAAGACGGGTCGAAATGAGGAGCAAAACAAAAAGTAGAAGAAGGAGATGAACAAAAAAAGAAATATGAAACGAAGTGATGGGTAAAAAAAAAAGACGTATGGAAGTGATGACTAAAGAAAGAGGAATAAGGATCGAAAAGATGAGCAAAAACAGTATGCCCTCCGTATACGCGGGAGTTTTAAACCACTACGCGAATAACGAAATCCGCGGTTAATAGTGAACCTTTTCTAAATAATCGTATACTTTCGTTTTATCTGTTCTTGTATATAACTGTACTACAATAGTTCACTTTACGTTCATATTTAAATATTGATGACACTAACTTTCCTTCAATATTGTATTTATAATACTGGATGCACATTTCGATTTGCTGAGTAGCCTTCATCAGTAGCAAGCGATGAAATAGTACTTGATACTGATGTTAACTGCTTAGAAGGTCGAAATGTACATCTAGTATTATAAATACAATATTGAAGGTAAGTTTCTATATCATAATTTAATAGTGATTCTTGTTGTGGAAATGTAACAACGCCTACGCGATGAAATGGATGACGCAGACATTGTATTATAACGTTAGACTACCCCTGACTAGTAGATGACAAGTCAGAAGATGACACTTTTTTTTTCACGAGAAAAAAAAATCAATCGCGGATAACTGAAATCGCGCATACGGCAGGCATACTTCTGAAACAAATTTAAATTTTTGCGCCCTACACGTAGTTGTTGCCCGTGGATTGTTCTTGCATAAAGCGTTTCATATTAATTAAAAAAATATCTGCGATGTAGCGAATTACCAACGCCTACAATTACTTATCGGCAAGATAAATATTATTATTTTGTTATGGATTTGTTTTACAACATCTAGGCGCAGTTGCATAATGCCTTGTTAAGTCTGACAATGTAGTTAACTACGCAGCATTTCGTCAAATGTTGCTGAAACTGTAAATTGTTTTCTCCACGACCACTATAGAATTTATCAATTCTAAAACCAGTTTTAACTACAGAAAGTTAATATTCTAACACAAGAGTTGGAATGTTATTCTAAAACACTTATCTTCTTATGCATTTTGCATGTATTTCATTCCATCACTTGTTATGGAATAAATATTCTCTACTTGTTGTCTTTTGTTTTTGTAGGGTTACATTAAGATATATGCAACGTTTACATTAAATAAATGCAACATAACGTAAAATAGTGGCCGATGTGCGGCAAATTAAATTAAAATTAAACAAATAATAAATAAAAAAAAAATAGTTTAATTAATTGATTAATTTGTTATGTAATATAAATTATTTGTTAAGATAAAATGTTTGCTAAAATAATGATTTGTTAATTTTTTTTCTTTCTGGTGGTCGTGGAGAAAGTAGGGTTTGTGACTCGGTTGGAATAAGAAAATTCGTTGCTCGTAGCTCGATTCGCTTCATTCGATGTTCCACTCGCATCGAATTTTCTCATTCCAACCTTGTAACAGAATATACTATTTCATCTTGACTATGTCAAATATTTGACAACGTCGTCAACTAACGACATGGTTGACGACGTAACGACGTGATTACCTAACGACATGCTTAACAACGCTTTATCCAACTAGCCCTTAATGTTTCGAAGATACAAAAAGTAGAATTCTTCTTCATTTTATGATGAGAAAAAAATACGTCCTTGAGATGAATAAATCATTAAGTATTAAATTATTGATTAAATTCATTCCATTTTATATTTGTTCAATAAAATCAATATGAAAGAATAAATAATTTAGTTCCATTGTGCTATTTACATTGTAAATTTACAATATTGCAATATCTAAAAATGTATCTCATATATTTATGAAAGTAGAGACTAAGAAAAAATATTATATTCGTTCACTAATGTTTACCAGTCATAAAAAATGTTTACAACTTGGCGTATGTGGCGTAGATTTACGAGTTTGTTTTAATATTTGATAGATGTAAGATGTAAGGTCATTATTTTAAGCATTGGTTAATACAGTGGCACACAAAATGTTCCATAACAATCGAAATTTTTTGGGAACAATAACAGGTAAAAATATTTCTACGATTGTTTGGTAACAGTTTGGATGAGTTCGGTAATGGAGTTCATTTCTACACTAGTGAAGAAATAGTATGGAAACTTCATATCACTAGTGTGGAATAGTATATTATGCAACGAGCATGAAATGGCAATTCCACGCAAATTTCATACGATGCTTTTCCCACGAATATTACTATATTTGTTACTATGTTTTATTCAGTTCCCTTTAAAAACCAACTAATTTGACAGTTGCTTTCAACCTATTTATTACATTGCCTAGCAACGGTCATGTACGTGTTATAAGGAATGTAAATTCAATTAAAATAACAATACTTGCGTTAAACAATACTGTTAAAAAATATATTTGCAAAATTCGGCAACTTTAACTGTATTATTTAATTTTAATCCAGTTTCCTTTTTTGAATTTTGCAAATATATTTTTAAATATAGTTGGCCTTGGTCAGTCAGTTAATCAGATGACGCAGGTATTGTTATTTTAATTGAAATTATGGTGCAATTCTGTGGCAAATCTGTAAGCTTACAGACAAAATCTATAACAAACTGTCCATTACAACACATAAAACAACTCCTTAGATACGATCGTCTGTAGCTTATAGATTTGCCACAGAATTGCAGAATTTACATTCCGTAGGATACGTACATGATCGTTGCTAGGCAACGTAATAAATAGGTTGAAAGCAACTGTCAAATTATTGTTAGTTTTTAAACGGAACTGAATAAAAATTAAATAAGTAATAAGTTATAGCCGTGGAAAAAAAAGTATGAAACTTGCATGGAATTGTCATTTCTCACTCGTATGAAATGATCGTCATTACATGGTTGCATAATATACTATTTACGTTTCATTTTAATTTAATTTGTAAGCGTTAGAATTTCAATAATTCGCTCTCAACAAAACTATCGACAGTAAAAACTCTCAGTTGGACATTTTACTTTATAAATTAGTATATTGTGCAACTAGCGCGGAATATGTATTCTGCGCGTGTTGCTCACTATGCTTTTTCTCCGATTACCATTTTTCAATAAATAAATAATCAAGAATATACAATATCAAGATCAGGAAAATATTTTCTCCTACGACTACTATGGAACTGTCTCATTTCGATACTGGTAGTTGACAGGAAATTAGCTTAATTTCGCATGTTACTCTCATGCGCGCGCAGGCAATGCGGGAATGATAAATGCGCCCCAATGCGCATGTGCGTTGTGCGGGAAAGAATAAATTCGCAGCAATGCGCATGTGCAGTGTCCGAGAATTTTCATTCCCGCACTGGCTGCGCGCGCATTTATGGCTGTTAACCGTATTTATATTGTATTTTCTTGATTATTTATTTATTGAAAAATGATAAATGGAGGAAAAGCATAGTGAGCAACACGCACAGAATACATATTCCACACTCGAATGATTTGCTTCTCGTTTGCAAACTTCATACTCGTACGGAATATATGGCATTCCGCGCTAGTTGCGTTCCATTACATCACTGTTTCCAAAATTGTTCAGAGATTATATTAAATGTATTGGATAACATTTTGAGTGTCACTATTTTGTAAAGCATACACACGTAGTTCATCTCAAGTCCAGAGAAGATGAACGTTTGCTGCAACCGGGAATATATTCAGCTGCGTAAGTCTAAAACTATTGAAACTGTAATATTGGGTGTGTTCGAAGTACGAATATATTCAACTAATTGTTGATGATTACTACTTGCTAATGGATATTAACTTTGCTTATACTACACACATTAATGTCAGTAAACGAGCCATTTGAAAATGACAGCATCATTAACTATAGTTATGTCACTAGAGGCAACTATAGTACCAGTTATATTAACTTAAGCGACAGTTTTAAGTCAAGTTAAAATTAGAAGAAGAGGAAAAGAAAATGTAAGATAAGACAGAGAAGAAAAATTATACAATAAATATATATAAGCATGTTTGAACATTCACCAAAATAATAATAGATGTTGAACAATTCTAATCTTAAATTCTGTCAACCTTAGAAATGTTTCAAAAATTAATTAGAGCGTAAACTTTCAGGATTTCGCAGGTATCTTGTAACTTGTAAGACAGACGCGCACCCAGGGGTATCAGTTGATTGACCCCCCCCCCTCAAGCAC
Organism: Liopterus haemorrhoidalis; assembly: GCA_963971575.1. NCBI lineage: Eukaryota > Metazoa > Arthropoda > Insecta > Coleoptera > Dytiscidae > Liopterus > Liopterus haemorrhoidalis. Next base: position 2,699,874 of record OZ020615.1, read on the forward strand.
TAAAAACACGTGATTTTGAGAAATACGAGGTGTGTATCAGGAAGTACATTAGGAGAAATTAAACAAATGGTATTAAAAATATTTTTAAAAGATTTGTTTCCAAAAATGTAAATTTATAAGAGGTGTGTAAATTAAGTAAGCGGATTGGCAACATAGCGTTTGATCTGGCGACATTCGCGACGCGGGACTTATAGGAGCAGCAGGTGAACATGTGATACGCCTTCAGTACGAGTTTGAACTCGCTGGAGTAATTTTGTTGTCCGTAGTAACTACAATAATAAACTTAGTGCCGAAAAATTAACTAAATCGATTTTTTCATTTGAATTATAGACTAATATTGCTCTACACTCTTTTATTTTACTAAAACATACCTATTGAAGTCATATTTAGTTTGTGTTCGATAGTCATTATATTCAGTTTGAACTCGCTAGAGTAATTTTGCTGTCCGTAGCGATTTTTTTCATGAGTTTTTTCTAGTGCGTTCTAAAAATGAGTGACATTCATTTAGAGCAACGGTGTGCTATCAGGTTTTGCTTCAGACTTGAGCACAGTGCAACGGAAACTGTTGCAAAACTTCAGCAGGCCTCCGGAAACAGTGTTTTGTCAAGGACCCAGGTTTTTTGGTGGTTTAAGGCATTTTCAGAAGGAAGAGAGTTGATTGAAGATGAATCACGCAGCGGAAGGCCTTCATCTTCAAGAACCGATGAAAATGTCGACAGAATCCGGGATCTTGTGAGTTCAGATCATCGTTTGACAGTTAGAATGATCAGAGAAGAGTTGAATTTGACTCAAACTACCGTTCATCAGATTTTGACCAATGAATTGGGAATGCGCCTTGCCACACAGCAGTTTCAATAAATGAATTTTTGGCCAGTAAAAACATTCCTGTGGCTCCTCAACCTCCTTTTTCGCCTGACTTGAGTCCTTTTTGCTCTTCCCAAGATTGAAAAATCACCTCAAGGGACGTCATTTTGGGACCCTCGAAAACATTCAAACGTCCGTAACCGACCAGCTGAAAGTTATTCCAGTATCCGAGTTCCAGCACTGCTATGAGGATTGGAAGAACTGTCTCCAGTGCTGTGTGGCTTCCCAAGGAAGTTATTTTGAGGGAGACAATATTGAATTATAGTTCTATTCGAATAAAAAAAAATTACAATATCAGTCCGGTTACTTAATTTACACACCTCGTAAGTATTACGAGCTTTCATTTAATCTTACATGATATTAAAAAAAATTACAAAAATAAAATCATCCATCTTTGTATTAACACGTTGACTGCCACGGCAATTTTCAGGATTCTGCTCTAAAAAGCCAATTTAATTTAATCATATAATATTACTAAAAACTCTAATTATAGTATATAGTAATCATCAAAAAGCATACAGAATGTGTTTTTTTTTTTAAAAAAAAAGGTCTTACGATTATATTTTATTATATTTTCTGATCATTTATTAATAAATTTTCTGTTCATGTAAGCCAACCTTGATTTTTTGTTCTCTTCCCAGTAGCCATCTATCCATATTTACACTGATAAACTACGAGCTTAATCGTAGCTGCACGAATATGTTAAGTAAGCAAAGTACGAGATAACTCGTAGTCGGCGTCCTAGCCAAGAACACAAACTACGAGTTATCTCGTAGTTGGCAGTCAACGTGTTAAGTACCTAATAATAAATAATAGGTTCCCAAAGCGAAGGCATACACGTGGCCACCGCAATCCCCAGACTTAAATCCGCTAGACCAGTGTTTCTCAACCAAAAACTTACCGCGGACCAGTATAATACATAATTTTCTAACGCGGACCACTTATAATAATTGTTGGTTCATTTTTTTTCAAGCAAACAAATATATTTATTGTACTACTAAATACATTTATGTTATATGTAGTACATTATAATTATTTACATAAAAAATGAGCATACTTTTTTTTTAAATGGAAAAAACACATATGAAAACTTTCGCGGACCACTAAAATTTTTCTGGAGACCACTGGGGGTCCGCGGACCACATGTTGAGAAACACTGCGCCACACTATTACCTTTGGGGGCACATGAAGCAGTTGCTCGATACAGAAAAGAGTACCAATTGAGAAAACTTACTTCAAAATAATTTGTATGCTGCCATCCAAATTCGGAATACACCTCAAATTTTGGAAAATGCGACTAATTTCTCATAACGCCGTGTTCAAATGTGTTTTGATGAAGTAGGTGATTACTTTGCGTACTTAATGTCATTTTAATAAAATCGTTCCACTATATTTGTAATTTGTTATGGGTAAAAACCAATATTCTCTACATCCATGTAATTTTCTTTAACATGCTATAACTTTTTAATTTAATCGAATCGAATATATGTTGATATAAAATTTATTGTTTAAAATTGTTCAAGAAACACGTCTTATAAGTTTGAGATATTCTTCCTGAATACCTATCTCCTTGAAATTTAAAGAAGATATCTTAAATTTTAATAAATTTCATAGTTCCCAACACGTGACAGAATTTAATATTCAACTTCTGAAGTAGTTCAATTACGAAATTTTCAAATAAAATACAAAAAAAAAAAATTCAATATTCTCCTGTGAATGGATTAATATTGGGTATATTGAATTCAAACAGCTGCATATATTTATTTAAAAGAAAAAAATAAATAAATAAACAAAACCTGAAAAAGCGTGTAATTGTTTGAATAGCAAAACTGAACACTTGTTTTTGTCATTATATTTTTAACGCAAAAAATATTTCAATGTTTGCTTAAAATTTAATATAAAACTGATAATATCAAACAGTACTTCTAAAATTTTGATTCATGATACCATATTGGACAGGTACTTTTTAAGAGATTCGACCAAAATTTCTAGCATTTTTTTCAAAGTTTGGTTAATTCTCCAAAACTCGCTCTCCACAGAAATGGTTGAAGATCTTCTGGAGAGATTGTAAAATGTAGATTGGTCGAAGCCCTTGAGGAGATGGTTGAGGGCTCTCTAGAACGGTGTTTTTCAACCCAAAGTGGACCGCAAAATATCCAACCAATTTACGTGGACCGATAAAATTTTAATATACAATGAAAAATGTATTTTACTTATTTTTTGTAAAAAAAATCGAATTTACCGGTTTCTGAAAGCCTAGTTAACTATAACCAAATAGTTAGAATATGGTTGTTATGGTTATTATAGTTTAACCAAAGGATTCAACTCAACTAAGCTTTCAAAAACCGGCCCATGTCTATGTCCAGTTGTATACAAGTCTTAAAACTAGATATAGGCTAAAACTCAATATAAAACACTAAAATACCTAGTTTTGTGTTTTAAAGTGTCGAGTTTTAGCTTATATCTAGACTTTTTTATACAAAAGAGAATAAATGAAAAAAAAAAAAAAAAACTGGGCCGAAATATATATATATATTTTTTTTATATTTTAATGCTCTTTGCTGCAGTGGCAATTAGCCAGGACAATTTTTATTTGTGAAAAATTCCATGCCTGATCGGGATTCGAACCCGAGACCTTAGCAACGCAGAGCACATGTGTTACCACTAGTGTTTCTGATTTCTCAACATTTTTCATTTCTCGAAAAATGAAAAATTATACTTATCTTCTCGAGACTTCTCGAGAAAAATTATTATTATACTCTATCTCTTTTGACTGATAGTAATAAATCATTTTGTCAGACAGTTACCAGTGACGTGCACATTTTAAACACGTTTAAATTGGTTTTGTGTATTTCTATATAACTATTTATCATTTTATTAAACGCACGCCTGTGACCATATTTATCATTTCATTTAACACACCCCTGTGACCATATTTTTCCTCAAAATTTTAGGGTCAAATTTTTATGGTCTATTGTGTTTAACCCTAGTTCGTATTCCCATATAATATGTGCGGCACACTCGGTTATATTTAACAATATTTCGTTTCGAACGTATTCATATTTTGTCGCTTTTGTTTTACCGCATCTGTGTGATAATACAATAACTTTTTACAAATAATAAATTTTATTACTATCAGTCTTTCGGAGATAGAATATATATCTTTTTACCGACCGCCAACATATATAAGGGAGGTATTGTGATCATACCGATTTTAACATTTCGAGATTTCGATGGATCTCCACGAATTGAGATACCTACATAACGTTTTGACTATTTTTAGCATGATGTCTGTCTGTCTGTCTGTCCGTCCGTCTATGGGTCCGTGTACACGTGTAGAGCAAATTCGCCTAAAAGGATTTTTATGAAACTTCATATTTAAGCTTTTGACATCAATGGCACGAGTTGATCAACTTTTGGTAAAAATCAGTTAACTAGAAATGGGAGTTTACTCGTGTCGGTTTTAAGATTTTTGCGAATATTTCACAACAGAGAAATATTTCGTAAAAATTTATTTAACAAAAGTTGCTATAAAAGTAATAACTAACAACTTTTATTTGAGACATTTTTTGATAAAGCAGCATAAATTAAACAAGTACTTTGTGATGGCGGTCGGTCCTGTGGTGGCCAGAGCTAATTTTTTTAATTTGATTTCAATCCATTCAGAATAATGTCTAAAATTTAATGGTTCTTGAAAATTTTGATTACGAAATGTTCAGTCAACTATAGTCGGTTTATTTGGTTTAAACGGCACTAGATTTTCAAATCTAGTAATTTTTATCTATTGGATGAAATCTTTAATACCCTTTTCACATCAGATGTTCGGATGTTAAAGTGAATGTGTCTTTAAACGCTAATGTGAAAACGTATGACCTCGTCTAAATACAAGCGAAGTTGAAGACAGAGATCTGCATCTTAAACATCGTCCGCATTGCCAACATAATTTCTATTATTAAAAAATACTCTTTGAATTTGTGTTTCTCTTCTTTTATCTATAATAATTTAACAGTTACGTAGATACATATATCTTTTTTATATTTATTTATGTAATAACGCAGATAAACTTCTCATGACCTCGATATATAAAATATTGACAGCACAAATTCAAACGGTATGAAATTATGTTGGCAATGCATACTATCTTTCCACGCAGATTTCAAGATGGCACCACCGGAGCTTTAAACATCTGGTGTGAAAGCAAACCGATGAACTTTAAGTTCACTCGTCTTAAAGTTCTAGTGTGAAAAGGGTATAAGCATTTTGTTCAGCAAAACTTCACTTTAATCATTAAAAGGTTAAGTATACAGCTTAAGAAATTTTAAATTCCATTTAGTTCCACTCAAACGTTTGGAATATATAAACGTTGGACTATAAAACGTATTTGGCGATCCGCGAATGAATCTTTAAAGATCTTCAATTTTATGCACATATTTCGTGTTGTGTTCTTGAACGGTATACCCCGTGATCATGATATGGCATGCGGAAGTTACTTTATTTAGATGTTGCACTACATCTCACCTTTCATACAGCCCTCAACAATCTCTATATGATGAACCATTTGGCCTAAAACCATCACCAGCTACACCATTGTAATGTTTAAAGTTTTACTATTCAAAATAAAATTTTGTGTATTAATATAAAACCCAATTTGTTATATATCTTAAATTTCGTGTAAACCAGGATTATACTATAGCTTAAGCAAGCGCAGGATCCTGTGGAAAAGGATAACAAAAAAGGATAATTTATTTATTAAAATTTTTAAAACACATATTTTATAACTGACAAAATTCAAAAGGCCCGTATCTGCTGCACAAAATGAAACAATAATCACAAAATAACATTCTAATTACCAATATTACTAATTGTGGTCTTGCATCTTTCTACGAGGAAGACGAAGAGTGAAAGAACAACGTGTCTCTGAGAATAAAGCGGGAAAAAATCTAGTAAATAACTAAATAAAAAGACAGGTGCTGAAGCCACCAAAATATATTCCAGGGTGTGTACCTTAAACTTTCCGAACAAGAATATCAAATGTTACCATTATTAATTTATAATTGGACAATAACAAGGAATACCTTATAGCAGTATCTGACAAAGTTTTTACCTCACGGCATAGTACTGAGGGAACTTTTTTTTCACGGCACACGAAATAAAATTCCAAAAATATTTAAAACAAACTTTGTTTATAAAATTTTAAGGTAATTTTGCAACAAAATTGATGAAATGAAGAGTGTTTCGTCAACATTACCAGGAGTAATGAAATTTTTTATTAACATACGAGGGTTACCTTTTATGTTATTACAAACGACCACTAGATGGCAATATTGAAATGTGTCATTCGTAAAATTTGACATTTGTTATTGTGAAATCAGTAGCAGCTTATAAATTGACCGAGTAGTTCCTTGGGAGTGAGCATTTAAAAAAACAAGTTTGCGAAAAATGGATATTACTTGTGAAGGTTTTCGTTGGATGATTTTTTACGATTTTAGTAAAGGCCTAACTCAACAACAATGCATAGATTCGCTTCTTTCAACTTTTGGTTATGAAGCACCATCAGAAAAGACTGTTTACAATTGGTTTGCAGAATTTCGTCGTGGTCGTGCGTCCGTCAGTGATGAATCTCGTGAAAGTCGACCAAAATTGGTTCTGATTCAAAAAAACATCGATGCTGTGCGAAAAATGATTGAAGATCGGCATGTGGCTTACCGTGAGACATCCTTTGTCATATCGCACACTGCAATACATTTGATTTTGCATGAACATTTCTGTGAAACAGATCTGTTCCCGATGGATTCCGCATAATTTGACCGAAGCTCAAAAAAAGGCTTGTGTTGATTGGTGTAAAGGAATGCTAAAAAAATTCAACCTAGGCACTGCAAAATCTGTATACAACATCGTTACAGGTGAAACTTGGATCTATTCATATGAACCGGAAACTAAGCAACAATCCACTGTTTGGGTCTTCCAAGATGAACCGAAACCCACAAAAGTTGTTCGTTCACGAAGCACTGCCAATAAAATGTACGCTTGTTTCTTCGGTTGTACTAGACATGTCGCAACCATTCTTTCAGAGCAGGCACGTGCAACCTACGGCCCGCGGGCTAGATCTGGCTCATTGTCTCATTTTGTCCGGCCCGCGATAACTTTCCAAAATCGCATTGAATCTGGCCCGCGAGTAAGATTATTTTTGTTTTCAGAGATCAAAGGTAGATAAACGGTTGATGTGGAATAAGCGCCACTTTCTCTGCAAATGGAACTACTTGGAGTGGGTTCGGGAAGCAAGCTCGGAGTGTTCCAAGTCACTCTGTTTAACTCCAGACCGAAGAAACGCGGATAGAAGTAAACTGAATGACTCGGAGCACTCCGAGCTTACTTCCCGAACCTTTGAGGAGACCTCAGATTTGAAGTCAAAAATGAAGGAAACTAGTTGAGTTTTATAAGAAATATATCTTAGTGGACAAATTTCCGAAACTCGCAGCTTTTGCTCAGAAGAGAATTACGCTCTTTGGAAGCACTTACAAATGTGAGCAGTTATTTTCTGGTATTAAGTTCGTTAAATCAAAAACAAGGACGCGAATAACAGATTCGTACCTAGAAAACGCGTTGCGTGTTGCTACATCAGTTGTTTCCCTGAATATTGACACACTTGAGAGCAATATGAAATCCCAACCATCCCATTAAAATTAAATTAAAATTTTGTTCTTATTTAACAATATTTATGCATAACATTTTTTTTTTCTTACGTTTTTTATGAACCTTTTAAACATATTTTTTTTCTGTTTAGTTTAGAAAATTTAGAATGTTTTATTATTATTATTTTTTTTTTATATTAAAGACAATTTCAGTCAAGTAATTTTAAAAAAAAACTTATGATTCTAAAAAAATAGATCCTTAAAACCTGCCCGCGGATGTATTTCAGATCGTTACCTGGCCCTCGGTCTTTTGGAAGTTGCACATGCCTTCTTTAGGGGATCGGAGAACAGTTAATGCTGAATGGTATACAACAATTGTTTTGCCAGAAGTCATCGACAAAATCAGGAAAAACGACCAAAAAAGTAGCATCATGACAATGCAAGTTCCCAAAACAGCACGTCAAACAATTGACTATTTGAAGAAGAAACACATCGAATTAAAGTATTTTGAAAAGCAATAAAACAGTGTTAAAAAAAATGTTTTCTTTCTTAGTTTTTGTAAAAACTCAAAAGGCAGCCCTCGCGTCAATTCATTATGATATTGGATAAAATCGAGAAACAAGAATCGTTTTCAAGGAAGCAATTACTTCCAAAGAAAAATTTGCTTTTATTTAATCAATTATTCACTATTTTAATTATAAATTTGTTGACAATAAAAATTTCATTGTTATAAATAACAGTACACACCCTGAAAATGGAGTACAATCCTGATTTGAACAATAATAATAAATAATCAATTTGTATTTTAACTTTATATTCTGTGTAAACAATATTCCTCTTTGAGAAAACTGTGGAAAGTAGAATGTAGTATGTTTACAATGTTAGGCGAAGAAACATCAAAGGATACGAGAATAAAGGTGGAAGATTAAGGTAAAGACGGAAGCATGAAATATTTAATACTTTTTATACACCTAAAAATTTTAAATTTTATTTTTAAATATAGTTTGAAGTATATGAATTGAAGTACGACTGAACGAAAATTCGACGATTTAAGAATTTAGTTAACACTAAGCTAACACAGCATGTACCATTCATACCTATAAAGCAAAATACAAACAAAACAAAAGCAAGTGCACACGTTTTAACAAAACATACAGGACAGTGTTTTATACTAATTCATTCACATTAGTTTTGCTGTGTGATTGAGTTCATATAAAATAGAATTCATTCAGTATTTCTAAACATATTCTAAATTTCTGTCTGATTAATGTAAACACTGAACTATTGAAGCAGTGTAACTACTTTTAATTTTGTTTGACCACTATAAACGTTATGTTAAAATACAAAGCTTGTATAGAATCATATTAAAGAAAATCTGCTGTGGCCACCACAGGACCGACCGCCATCGTAAAGTACTTATATGAAATACATTCTAGCAGCAGAGTAGAAATAACTTGGCCTAATATTTTCTAACAGAGATATTATTTATCATGACCATGGAAACCTTACATATAAGTATGAAAAAATTGAGACTTGGAAAAAATTTCTAAAAATTTTACAAAAATTATTCAAAATTTTTCGTTTTATCAAAAAACGTCTCAAATAAAAGTTATTAGTTATTGCTTTTATAGCAACTTTTGTTCAATATTTTTTTTTTTCGAAATATTTTTCTGTTGTGAAATATTCACAAAAATCTTAAAATCGACACGAGTAAACTCCAAACCATTTTTAGTCAACCGATTTTTACCAAAAGTTGATCAACTCGTGCCATTGATGGCAGAAGCTTAAATATGAAGTTTCATAAAAGTCCTTTCAGCCGAATTTGCTCTGCACGTGTACACAGACGGACAGACGGACAGACAGACCGACAGACATCATGCTAAAAATAGTCAAAACGTTATGTAGGGACCTCAATTCGTGGAGATCCATCGAAATCTCGAAATGTCAAAATCGGTATGATCACAATACCTCCCTTATATATGTTGGCGGTCGGTAAAAATAGATTTCAAATGTGATTTTTACACATTTCAGGGTTTTGTAGGTATTTAAGTTATACAAAATTGTGGGTAGATATTAAAAATCCAAAATTTCGATAATTTTTGAATGAACGAGTGGCGCTCGCATTTAGGCCCAGCTATAACGAATCAGTTCTCTAGGCAGTCAGATAAATGTTGTAAGCACGATGTAAAAAATTTGATAATTTTCGAAATAATTAACAGATCAAAAATTCTTGTTGAACTATTTCGGATCCCACCATTGTACATTGTAGAATTTTTTCAGATATTTAGATCAATCCGTATGGGATTTGAGCAAATTCTAGATTAAATTGAGTGCCATTATAAAATGTCCTTTTCATTACATTTTGATTTTATATGTCATTCTTAATAAAAATTTCCCATTTTTTTGTCTTTAAAATATGTAAAAATGTATTTTTGATAATAGATGCCATTTTTTTCCATGGTTTCACTGTTGAAATTTTAAATTTTCACATACCAACAGGACACATGAAGTAAACCAAGCAAGGTCCCTTCTCAAAACAACTTAAAAGAACGAAATTCCCATTTGGTTCCACTTAAAGCAATGACCAATTCGACACCAACTCAACTCAAAACTCAACTCAAAATTGAAAAAAATATATTTATTTCTTTGAATACATATTTGTTTATATTTTCCTCCGTGTAATTGTAATTCTCCATAATTTTTCTATATGTGAGTCAAAGAGTTGTACAAGCATGCCAAATTTCAAATTTCTTAATCCAGCCATTTGGCCACGATTTCTACCGAACAGACACACACAAGAGTGACGTTATAATGATTATAAAATCCTTAAAAAACAAAGTTTATGGCTTACGACATTGTTGTAACGCCTTAATACAGGCGAAATTTGTATAATTAATTCAATGTAAGGGCTCCGAATTAATTTATACATCAGCTAGTTAAAGTTTAAGAATCGCTGACAGCCATTCAACCCAGATTTTTTTCCTTACCTAAATATTATTCTAAATGTAGAAAATATGATAATTTCTTAACGTCATGTGGTAGAGGTAACATTTGTACTGCTAAAAATTTACTCGACTGTAAAATACAAAATATAAATTCACTTTTCTTTTGTGAAAATTTTGAAAAATTGTTACAGCAATAAATTTTCCTAGTAAAATGGGCGGTTATATATCATTTCCCTACTTTGAAATATAAAAAATAAACTTAAAAATAAAATGAATTTGAAGTGCTTCTATATTTAATTTTTACCGACCTCCACATTTAACGAATGTGTTTTTTTTTTTAGAAGTATAGAACTTTAAAATGAATTAAAACACATAAAAATCGTGGAAATGGGAATGGTATTGGCTTTATTGGAAAGATAATTTTATGCCATTAGTGTGATTTCGGGCATAAGGGCTGGCTCGAATAAAGCGCAATCTGGAAGTCCAATTTTCGACCACTTTTTGGAGCAGCTGGGGCTATATATCGGCAATAACGCGAATGTTGGTTTCCAAGCCGTCCATCGTCTCTGGTTTATCGGCGTAGATTAGCGACTTCACATATCCCCACAGAAAATAATCCAAAGGTATTAAATCGCACGATCTCGGCGAATCAACGCAGTTACGTCACACGACGTAACAAACAATTGCATTGTCCAAACAATATAGTAGTTTTTTACGTATTGTGACGTAACTGCGTTGATTCGCCGACGCTAGTATACTAGTCTTAACGTTCTGGCCATCATTTTTGAAGAAATTAGGACCAATGATTCCACCAGCCCATAATGCATCATTTTCATGGTAGTGTCAAAGACGCGACAGGGGTGAGAGGCGTGGTGTTATACTTGCAAGTTCGAATTTCATGGTGGGGTTGGAGGCGTGATAAGTGCGCGATTTCGGTTTTGACAACATTTGTATCTAACCCAAATCTAACCTAAAAGTTTATACAAGTGTTTGGAGTAAACGGTTATTCAATTTCATTAAATATGTCGTCAAACCGAAGGAGACGTCTAGCTCTTTTTTATGCATATTTAGACTTATTGCGATATGAAGGAAAGCGATGGTGGGTACGTCTCATATATACATAGAAACAGAAGGCAACAGGGAGATTATTTTAACTTGTTGCAAGAAATGAGACACAAAAGACACAGACAGATACTTCAATTACAAGAAAAGAATTTAATTCACAATGTTTTTTACTTGACATCACAGTTTAGAATGAAGATTCTGTTGCCCCCTGCTTGGGGGTGTATTATTAGTATACCCACTGCATGACATTTCAGCAGACCAGATATTTGAAACCGAATCCATAATAATAAACTTTATGACTGCCGACAGCATTGTAAAAGTCGCTATTTCGCTACATCAATTTACGTTTTTTTATTTTTTTTTATGAAATTAATATGTGTCTCGCTAAAGATCTCACCATTCCGAAAAAATATATTTGTTTCTATGGTTTCGACGGTGCGGCCAGCGCTAGAGTTGAAATTTCTGAACTTGCGACACCGCGCTTGTAACACCGCGCCTACGACACCATGGTATGGGTTTTTTCAAAATAGCGCGATCCTATTGGTTGAATTTCTTGTTCCACGCTTCCAACACCAGAATGAAAATGATACATAAAGCACACCAAACAGTGACTTTTTGTGGATGTAACGGAGTCTCAATAATGGCTTGTGGATTTTATTCACTACAAATGCGGCAATTTTGCTTGTTGACGTATTCAGTCAAAAATTACAAGTTCATTTGACTTCTTTTCCCTGTATTTTTTCCAGGTATTAAAAATGTGTATCTCTATAAATTATTTAGATTTTTTATCCAATTTAAGGTCGGTGGTAGAAGACGAGTAGCTATTTACTAATTTTTAAAGTTTGTGTATAAAAGTGTAGGGCATTAGCTATTCAACAGCCATTCCAACAGTAAGTGCGCTAAAGTTTGCTGCAGTAAAAGCTGCTCTTAACGGAAAACTTCTAAAAGAAATAAAATTGAATCTTTTACAGTACCTAATCTACTTATTAATCCTACATTTTCTAAACTAATGAATCTTTAAAGATACATAAAATACAGATTTGTAAACTAAAAACTATTACACTCAAGATGAACGCAAATATCTTAATCGATAACATGAATACACCGAAACAAATATTTAAAATAAAGATGGAGAAAAAACGAGTAAAGAGAAGACCAAAAGCAAGATGGAACTATTAGTTTTTGTATTATTTACGCAGATTTTAATTAACTCCTAGTTCATCCTTCAACAATGTGATTTCTTGATTTCGAAGTGGTGAGTAGTATACCTGCGCCGGTTCTGGACCATGAAGTCAATCAAAGTGATTATCACGTGGCACACATACAGAAGATAGGGTGGTCAGAACGTCTCTTTAAAAAACAACAGGTTCTCCTTTTTTGCTCCAAACCATCTTTTTCTTTTATCTTTTTTTTTGTATCGAAATTTGTATCTTTCTTAATATATGCTAGAAAGCTAGTTTGTATTCAGAATGCGATCTGTGTTGCATAACCACATGTTTTCCTCAGCCCATCTAATTGGTGTGAAAAATCTCGATCATATCACGGTAGCTGTGATCGTTCATATTTACAGCGTTACCCGTGCAGGCTTTGAAAAAATAAGGATAAAATAAGGATCAGATCTGGGAATATTTGAGACAAAGTATTTAAAAAATTATTTCAATAACTTTCTGGTATTTGAAATATTTTATTTCAAATACTTCAAAAAAATATTTCACTCTTAGAAAAAAAAAATTACTCTTGGTATTTGGATTTGCTAATACTTTTTCCGTGGTATTTGAATTTGATATTTGTTATCTGAAAATGTCAGTCAGTATTTGAAATACTTTAGGAGTAATTCAAATATTTCCAAATATTTTAAATATTTCACCAGTATTTCAAATATTTTCCTAGTATTTTAAATAGTTCCTTAGTGAATATTTCAAATATTTTCTTAGTAAATATTTCAAATATTTCCTTAGTATATATTTCAAATATTTCCTAGTAATTCAAATATTTTCCTAGTATTTCAAATATATCCTTAGTGAATATTTCAAATATTTTCTTAGTAAATATTTCAAATATTTCCTTAGTAAATTACTTTCTTGTCCAAAACCCGTCGAATATACTAATGCCCCCCCCCACAATACTTTATTAAAAACCAAACATATTGCAAATAAAAATTAATCAAAATAACTCTTCAGATTTTTTTAACGTGTGATATTAAAATTTTATTAATCAAAAGCTTGTTAAATATTTAATAATACAGTGTAAAAAAGTTAAGCTTTATAAGTTACATAAAACTATGCAGTGAAATTTATATTAACATAACTTGAAGCCATAATTACAGTGTAGTGAAACTAAGCTTATCACTGGAATATGGTCTCATATGCGAAGTTATGCTCCTGAACTAATTTACTCAGTGCAGAGAGGAATTTTAAAAGGAAAATAAAAGTTATTAAACCCCTTTGAGAGATCACTAATAAAATTAATATGTGAAATTATGGATACGAAAAGTTTTAATCTAAGTAAATAAGAAGTTATATTAGAATTTATAACAGTTAAAATATAACACCCGATGAAAAAATATAGTAAACTAGCTGGAGAACTCGTATTTACGGTTTTTGTAATGTACAAGGTGTCTCAAAAGAAATTTTATATTTATTTAGTTTACTGCGGGAACGCAACGTATCCGAGGGGCGCAGGGGTTATGTCAATCGGTAGCCTGGCTCTTGGGAATTAAGCCGCTATGGAGCGTTTCTCGGGAGCAGACCGCGCGTTATGCGTGCGAGAGTTTTACAAAAACGGTGATTCGGCGACTGTAGCGCGTAGAAAATTCTGCAGTATTCGAGGTTTTCGCCACTTAAATGATGCGCCAATCATTCCTCTCATTCGACATTGGGTTAAAAAGTTTGAAGAGACTGGTACAACGCTGGATAAATCAAAATCCGGGCGACCTAGGTCATCAAGAACGGTAGAAAACGTGGAGAATGTTAATCAGTCTGTTCGTGACGACCCGAACCTTTCAATTCGGAAGCGCGCAAGTGCTTTAAATGTGCATAGATCATCATTACATCGCATTATGCACAAAGACCTAAAGCTGCACCCCTACAAAATTCAATTGGTGCAAGAATTAAAGCCCCAAGATGCCAGTCAGAGGCTTAATTTCGTAAATCAGGTGATTGAGCGATTTTCAACGTTTACCAACATTTTGTTTTCGGATGAAGCTCATTTTCATCTTAATGGCCACGTAAATAAGCAGAACTGCCGGTACTGGAGTGCAACGAATCCGAAACGCAAATATCAGAAACCCCTACATTCGCCTAAAGTGACCGTATGGGCTGCGATGTCGGCGCGAGGAATTATCGGCCCTTACTTTTTTGAAGACGAAAGGGGGCGTGCAGTTACAGTGAATTCAGAGCGTTATGTGGAGATGTTAGACAACTTCTTGGTACCTGAACTGCAAAACTTTCCTGGCTATAACCAAAGAACATGGTTCCAACAGGACGGAGCAACTTCACACACGTCCAATATGTCTCTGCAACGTGTTCGTGAAATTTTCTCAGGCAAATTGATCTCCCGGAGAGGTGACATAAATTGGCCTCCACGCAGTCCAGATTTAACCCCTATGGACTTTTTCCTATGGGGTTATCTTAAATCTAAAGTTTACGCCAATAAACCGACTTCACTGGCGCATTTGAAAGAAAATATCCGTCACGAAATGGCAGCCATCCCTGAGTCCACCTGCCGAGACGTCATAAGTAATTTTACTGTTCGATTAAATGAGTGCCGAGAACGCGAGGGTCTACATTTAGACGATATTATTTTTAAGAAATAAATCCCCAAAAAGTGTATTTTAATAATTAATAAACATTTTTTCTATATACGGCTTACTTTTCTTTTAATCGATCCACTAAATATAAAATTTCTTTTGAGACACCTTGTATATTTTTGCTGTAAACTGTTAACTGTTAACTAAGATATTTCAGTTTCAAGTAAAACACAAAATAATCATTTCTTTATACTACTCTTTCGTATTGTGACGAAAATGTTTTGATTTCTCTCATGGGACGCCTATGGTGGTCGTTTTCTCTAACCGTTTTTGAGTTTTGATAAGTGATATATTTCATTTTCAAGTAGAACACAAAATAATCATTCATTCATTAATCGTTTTTTGCTCGAAATGAATGTCACTCATTTTTAGAATGGAATAGAAAAAACTGTTTCACGAAAAAAATCGCTACAAACAACAAAATTACTCTAACGAGTTCAAACTCGTACTGAAAGCGTATCACCTGTTCACCTGCCGCCCCTCCAAGTCTCGCGTCCCAAATGTTCCCAGATCAAACGCTATGTTGCTAGTCCGGTTACTTAATTTACACACCTCGTAAATAAGTTGATTGTTGTTTCGTTCAATTGTCATAGAACAGACTTCTTTACAAAACTTAACTTTTCCTGTTGTTAGTTATTCTTCCTGAAGTATCAATTCTTGGTGTTCAAGTTTAGTGGAAACAATAAAATAGTAACGAGCAGTGGTCAGGGAGTCATCGTTAATAGTTACAGCTTTTCCCGTTCCAGTTAACTGAGAGAAGTAACCAAGTCTAGATCCAGAATCTGGGCTATGGAACAAAGGCATCATTTCACAATGCAAATGTGACAGACTGGAAAATCTACTTAACAAACGCAGTCAACAAGAATGTTTTAATGAAACGTATCAAACAACTAAATGTAAATATTTTCTAACTATTTTATTACGCGAAATTCCATTGAATTTTCGGGTTCATTAACTCGCAAATAATTCAACAGACATCACCTAAGATGAAATACTGACATTACGGAAACGCGAAAACAATTATAGGCTAAGCCAAACCTTTGCGCGGAACTAAATGGAATTATATTTTGTTTAGTTCACTAGCTATATAACAGGTCGTCAAGGATGAAATTTGTAGTTAATAATATTGCCAACTTTAACAGCTTATTATTTGACATTGGTTTAATATTTTACCGTTTTGTTTTTTGTTGGAAAGCTATACATCTCGCCTGTTTAACGAAATCATTGTATGCTTTAACAAATATCAAAAACTTTTTTTTAAATTGATTTTCTTGCAAATGGAACGGTCGGAAATTTGCACTATTATGAAGTATGAGTTCTTACGTGGAACTACGGCATCGCAGACCGCGCGAAATATTAATAGTGTATTTGGCTCTAGTGTTACTATGCAGCGGACAATATCAAATTGGTTCGAAAAATTTCGTACAGGTAACTTAAAATCCAGACAAAAAAAAAAACCTGGCTCATCGATCACAGCAGAAATATACTGCAACCATCTGGACGAAATAGAGTTGTACACAGGACGAACCTAAAAAAAATGAAATGATGCAAAGACTTAAACAAAAACTGCCTAGATTGGTCAACAGATCGACTCCTATCTTATTGCATAACACTAGACCACACACTGCACAAATGATTGTGGCAAAACTACAGGAATTGTAGTTGGAACTTCTTCATCATCCTCCATACTCACCAGACCTAGCCCCCACTGACTACCACTTCTTCCGCAATTTGGACAACTTTTTAATAGGAAAACAGTTTAATTCCGACAATACTGTAAAACTGGCAGGAATTCATTGACTCTCGTCCGCCTTAAATGGTAAAAGTGTATAACTAATATGGGTGCATACTTTGATGAATAAAATAATTCCTTATATTTGTAAGTTAACCAACTTTGCCTTGTTTTCTACAAATTTCAGCCTTGACGACCTAATAATAATCAGTTAATCGAATACTAAATAAATGAAAATATATTCCCTCGCCGACAAAAATAAAATGGGACTTAATGATGTATTTTAAACGCTGATAAAAAATTCTCAAGATGGGCGAGAAAGAGTGTTCTGAAGGGCTAGTAATCTAGGGAATTTATTGAAAAGAAGAGAGCAAAGTCATCTACCGACCAGTGTTTCAACAACCAATTAATAATAAATTAATCGATCAATTATTAAATAATCGAAACTAAAAATATCATATGATTAATCGATTAACAGAAACAAAATAATCTATTATTTCAATCATTCGATTGAGAGTCATTCCGGATGAGCGTGGAACAGTGGCGCACCCAGGAATTTTGGGGGGGGGGACAAAATTATTTAAATTATGAATAAGGTTCACACTTCTAAATTTCAAGTGATGATCTAAAAAAACAAAGGTCCTCGCTTCGGAAATACAAAGTGATGACCTAAAACAAAAAAGGTCCTTCCAAAGTCACTTCTAAAATACAAGTGACGACCTAAAACAAAAGTCCTCGCTTCGCAAATTCAAAGTGATGACCTAAAAAAAAGGTCCTCACTTCTACTGTGTTGGTACTTTTTTAGATCTTAGCAAAGCATTTGACTGCATCTCGCATAACATTTTATTAAATAAGCTATATCTTTCATATCTATCAGATAGGAAACAATTTACTCAGCTTGACAACAATAAATCTAAAACTCTTCCGTTACAGTTCGGTGTTCCACAAGGTTCCATACTTGGCCCGTTACTCTTTTTAATATATGTTAATGACCTACCCCTTTTTATGACTTCTAAAACAGTAGAAACTCCAATCTAAGTGCTCTCCTTTCCGAGAATAGATCTTTGACAGCTGAAGCAAATTCTTGGTTTAACCCCAATAAATTATGCTTAAACACGGACAAATCCCAGACCCTGTTGTTTACTACTAGGAAACATAATTTTGAAAACCCTCATTACGTCAAGTTTCTTGGAATCCACGTAGATCCTCACTTACGTTGGGACCAACACACGGAATTTCTTAGTAGAAAGCTTAGTTCCACCCTTTATCTGATAAGGAGGTTGAAATACGAAGTATGTAAAGAGGTCGTATTGAAAGCCTATTTTTCATTATTTCAATCCCACCTAAACTATGGGATACTTATATGGGGACATTCTCCGTCCGCTGACAGAATCTTTAGCCTTCAGCGTAAAACAGTCAGAATTATCGCCGGTGCTGCCTACAGAGCCGAATGTCGAGATTATTTTAAAAGTCTCAAAATAATGACTTTACCAGCATTATTCATTTATAATTGCCTCTTGCTAATACATAAAAAATTGAGCAAATTCACTACTGTTGGAGACTCGCATGAATACAATGCTCGCTCAAAAAACGATATCCGTTTTCAGTACCTTCGCATGAACAAATCCAGAAATAGCTCAAATTATTATTGTATAAAATTTTTCAATGTGTTGCCCGAGGAGATTAAACAACTATCATGCAGAGAATTATCAAATAAAGTTAAGGACATTTTGTTGAAAAATCCCATTTATGATTTTAATAATTTTGAAAATATTGAATTTTGAATATTGAAATATTTAATAATAATGACTGACTAAAAACAATAGATGTATATGTAATTTGGTCAATAAATTATTATTATTATTATTATTATTATTAAAATACAAGTGACGACCTAAAAAAAAAAAAGATCCTCATTAGTTTCTACTGTGTTTTTATTTTTTATTTTTCTTCCTTCTTAGAGGGGGGGCGGTCCCCCGAGCCCCTCCTCTAGGTGCGCCAATGGCGTGGAATAAACTATATTTGCAGATAAACTGTCTGATTTATATCATTTATAGACTTTGTAGTAGAAAGTGTGATGATTTCGTTGGTATCGACAGAGATTCCATAAACTTCTTATATTCCGATACATTATAGCCAAACCTTATGAACCGTCGTGCTCAGCGGCATAGGGTTAATATTTTACAATCAACAATGTTTGTAGAGTTTTTTGACCTCCCTACAACGATATAAAATAACTTTGAGGTTGATTGACAAATAAAATATTTCCTTGAAGCTATTATTATACTTCCCTTTTCAAATACATTGTGTGAAAGTACTTTGGTAGTAAAGTAAAATGCTTTGGTGCAACCGAGAGAATATCTAATGAGAGAGATAAGATCTTGCAACGTTCGTTGAAAAATCTGCGAATAGCTCACCAACGTAATAGGAAAAGAGATGTATGTAGAGGATTTTTCGTGTAAAAATAAAAAGAAAAATAAGAACGACGTACAACGAGAAAAAGGAAAAGTATTGAGGAAATATGCACGAAGAGAGATTTTCCGATGATTAAAATAAAAAATACAGGAAAATTGTTTTAATATTGACGCATAATTTAAAAATCCAGATGGGACAACAAATCTGGAAAAACTGATTTGTATATTTGCTTCTCTTACTTAACCCTCTAGATCAGGGTTTCTCAAATTATGGTACATGTACCACTTATGGTACATTACATTATTTTTTGTGGTACAATTTTTACAGAAATGATTTAAAAGACTTATTTCAACATATAATTAAGCCAATATACGAAAAAGTAGCCATACACTTTCAAAACTAGCGTTCACTCTATGCTAGGCCGTTATAATTAAAAAATTGATGTGAAGTGTGAATTTTCACACATTTCAGGGTTTTGCAGGTATTTAGTAAGTGAATGATGATTATTTGGGATGCCAAAACCAATTTTATGTTAAAATATATTTTTTTTGTTAATTTTAATTCGAATGCCTAATACCATTATGTAGGTTTCTAAATATGTGCAGTATTTTTTTTTATATAACAAGGTTTAATAAGATTTTGAAAATTGCGCCTATGGCTTCCATTGGTTGTTTTAGTCATAAGCTCCGCCCTTCTGTTTTCGTCTATTTGTAGGAATATAAATAGCAGTATATCAGTAATATATTTAGGCACTAATATGATACAGACATTATAACACATGACATAACATATATTTTATATATTTCATTTTTTTTAAATTGTATCCATGGTATTATATATTTATAGTTACGTTATATTTTAAGTTACTTGGTTGTAAGTCCAATAGTAATCAATTTCAACAATTTGCACTGGTTATTAAATTTACGCTTTTAAAAATTAAATGCAATATTTGCCCAAATATAACTAGAATATTGAAAAAGTAATTTAAACAAAATAAAAATGCAAAAAAAATAACAGAAAAAGGAATTGCCTCGCAGCCGATTTGAACTCGAGTTTGCAGATTAGAACGCTTGTATAGTAACCATTATACCATCGAAGCGCTCTGTCTACTGTGCTACATAATATCATTAAATATTTTACATGGTTACGCAAAAAACACAAAAAATGCGCTATTTTCCGAAAACATAATCTGATCAAAAATTCCTGTTGAACTATTCCGGTTCACATAAATGTACATTACTTAGAATTTTTTCAGATTTTTAGTTTAAACCATCTGGGCTACAGGGTGTGTGACAAAATTTTTTTTGAACAATTTTGGCAGAAATAATGTCTAAATAATTTATTTTGCAAAAATAAAATTTTGATCGTTAATCCACATACTAAGGGCTTTCATTTGATACCCTGCTCAGAATTTTAAAAAAATATATTTTTTTTCGATGAGCACATATTTGTTTATATTTTTGGGGGGGTATGTTTTTTAGATGTTTTGGTATTTTTCTGATGTCTCTGATGAATCTCAGTTGCTTTTACGCCATCACTGACAAGAAATTTAATAAATACACTTGTAGAACCGAATTTTAAACATCGTTGGACGCCTTCGTTAATAAAACTGGCATTATTGATACAGTTAAGTTGGAATTATTTATGGTATTAACTAACATGTCTAGTATGATGAATATAAAACATTTTTACAGTAGCTCTTCAATTACGCTCATAAAAAATAATATAAAGATCAAATTTAAACCTTCCACATATTTATTAAACAAGTCTATCGAATTTTATAATTTCCTATTCTTACCGTTCTCTCGATTAATAATATGAATCAAACTATAATTTCTAATAGCAGTAAATCACTGTGACATATAACTGGTATTGCACGTCTGTGTGTCTGTTCCGTAGACTGGAAAATCTAGTTTAGCACACAGATACAAATTACCGTGATTTGTGCAGAAAATGTTTTTCGGTCTATTTGCCAAGTCGTAGGGATTCACGGATCCACAGCGCTTCGAACCATTTGACTGGAAATTCAAGTTATGACCGAAATACAAATAAAATAAAGATATTTTAACTTTATTAAATATATAAGATTAATTAAGAAAATAACTGTGGTTTAAAATTTAAATGGATACGGTAGTAGTTTCACTAAGCTTAATTGTACTACGGCCTATCTTACACAAGAACCACACCAACTCGGTAAAACGAGAACAAAACAGTAATGTGTGATTTTTTAGATTTGTTTCTCTTTTTTAAAACATTGCTTTATCCCGTCGCGTATCGGTAAAGATCAAATGGTTTCTGTTTTGTTAACACTAAGGAGTGGAAATTATTAGACTAAATGGCAATAAAGCAATAAAAGCCGCAAATAATCAAACTTCATCGCAATTATTCCACCCGGCCTAACATTCTCCGGTCTCTAGCTATCACTACAGGTAACACTGTGCGCCTGGATGCTGGAAGCCTAGGATTTTTTTTTCCCTATAATCACATCAAAATCAACAGTTTTTTGATAATTACTTTTATTCGTTGATTTGAGTACTAGGAACTTTTTTTTTTAAACTAAATTTAGAGAAAAAAATTATATTGCCAGATGAATATTGTAAACACGGCATTTGATAAAAAATTTAATAACTTTCGAAATAATTATCAGATCAAAAATTTCTTTGGTACTATAAATAAAAATAAACAAAATAATAGGTTGCCAACGCCTAGATAGGCGTATATGGGGCAGAGAAGGTAAGTTCTCCGTTTCTAGACCGCCGGCCATAGATATGAAAGTCACGTCAGTGTGACGTTTCGACCGTTCCTATTATCCCTGTATAAACAGTTACTTCTTTAATACTATTCCGGTTCAAATTAATGTGCATTACGCAATACTTTTTCAGCTTTTTCGATTAATTCCTCAAGGTTAAAGGGTGCAAGACAAGTTTTTTTTTTGCAAATTTTGGCCAAAATCATGATTTTTTTTTTTGTAAAACCTTTTAAAAAACTATTTTCTATCATTAATCTACGTCTTAAGAACATTCTTTTGACACCACACAATATATTTCTTTTTAAATTATTATTGTTTTCTACGACACTAAAATTTTTTTTTTAGATCAACACGTCGATTTTGATGTCTGAGATCCCCCCCCCCCCAGAATAATTCCAGTGTCCGTGCCTATTAGGGGACAAAAGTGACACAATTTTGTCAAAAAAAAAACATAAAAAACATCGATTGTTAAAAAATAAAAATTTACTTGATCATCCATTCAGAGGTTTTAGTTTATACACACTCAAAATATTATAAATAAATGTTTATTTTTTCATTAAATATATATTTGTTTATATTTTTCTCGGGAAATGTTTTTTTGAACTCTCTCTAGTTTTCTTATGGGTCAACGAATTGTACAAACATGCCAAATTTCAAATTTTTATGTTCAACCGTTTGACTACAATTTCTACCGTACAGAGAGACAGATTGACACATCAGTGACATTGTAAAGGTGTTTTGGATATACCTACAAAACCCTAAAAGATCACATAAATCAAAAAATCACAATTCACTAGATTTCTTTTTGCGAGAAAATTTATTATCGACATAATAAATACACAATTGAATCAGTTTTCTTTTAATTTTCAGCATTCCTTAAATCGCAAAATTATCTAGCGACACAATATGTTGCTAAGTATTTTTGTGATTTAAGGAATGATTAAAATTTTAGGTAAAATGGTACAATCTGAGTTAAGAGGAACTAAATGGAATTCATAAGGGTTTTTGGTCATACTTACAAAACTCTAAATTGAGTGTAGTAAATAAATGAGAATAAACTATCTGTGAAGATGGCGAACCGAAACAAAAACTGAAAAATTTGTAGACATTTTGTTGCCATTTTGCTCCTTGGCAGTGTAGACTTAGTTTCCGTTTTGTTTCTAGAAACTTAACCTATTGATGTATATCTGTTTTGTTGGCTGATTTCATTTTGTAGGTTTGGTGTGGATCCGGCATTAGTGAAACCAACTGATTGACAGTACCTAAGACCTGGCTTTAGTTGGATTCACCCCTTCTTTAATGCAGGACCATATATTTAATAATTACTTTGGCCGTTATCACGCACACATATTAAATACAACCCTTTTACATGACACTTAGACGCCCTATTCAGACCCTTTGCTTATATTTAATCCATTAAAACTACCGGAAATTTCGTATCAGGAAGTACATTAAGAGAAATGAAGCAAATGCTATTAAAAATATTTTTTAAAAGATTTGTTTCCAAAATTTATAAGTGTGTAAATAAGTAACCGGAATGGCAACATAGAGTTTTATATGGCAACATTTGGGACGCGGGACTTGAAGGGGCAGCAAGTGAACATATGATACGCCTTCAGTACGAGTTTGAACTCGCTAGAGTAATTTTATTGTCCGTAGTAACTTCAATAACAAACTTAGTGGCGAAAAATTAACTAAACCGATTTTTTCATTTAAATTATAGATTAATATTGCTCTTCACTCTTTTATTTTACTAAAACATTCCTATTGAAGTCATATTTAGTTTGTGTTCGATATTTATTATTCGCCTTCAGTACGAGTTTGAAGTCGCTTGAGTAATTTTGTTGTCCGTAGCGATTTTTTTCGTGAAACAGTTTTTTCTAGTGCGTTCTAAAAATGAGTGACATTCATTTGGAGCAACGGTGTGCTATCAGGTTAACTTCAGACTTGGGCACAGTGCAACGGAAACTTTTGCAAAACTTCAGAAGGCCTACGGAGACAGTGTTTTGTCAAGGACCTAGGTTTTTTGGTAGTTTAAGGCATTTTCAGAAGGAGTAGAGTTGATTGAAGATGAATCACGCAGCGGAAGGCCTTCATCTTCAAGAACCGATGAAAATGTCGATAGAATCCGGTATCGTGTGAGTTTGAGATTGTCGGTTGACAGTCAGAATGATCGTAGAAGAGTTGAATTTAACTCACACCACCGTTCATCAGATTTTGACCAATGAATTGGGGATGAGAAAAATCTAAATAAACAAGTTTTTGGTCAGTAAAAACCAGGGCTTCGAACCATTATTTTTTTCGTTTCGGTTTTCGTTCCGGTTCAATTAAAAAAATATATATCGTTTCGGTTCCGGTTTTCGTTCCGGCAAAAATAACGTTTTTTTTCGGTTTTCGGTTCAGTTCCGAGTGATAAATTTTTAAATGCTTTTATATATATTAGAAATTTATTTTCTACTATAATTTAAAAGAACATTTTATTCCTTATTCTGTGATAATATTACCAAGGTCGCTGCCAGGAGGGAGTTCTGGGCGTTCAACCCCCCTCCCCCGAAATAATAGAAGCGCATTTTTTAAATTATCAGTTAAAAATTACGAATTACGATTTTTGTCTGCTCATCAGTTTATAAAATAATCTTAAATAAAATGTATTTTATATATACTCACATAAACGTTATCTGAACCGAAATAAACCGATATTTTTTTTCGGTTCAGTTCCGGTTTTCGTTCCGTCAAAAATAACGGTTTTCGGTTCAGTTCCGGTTCGAAGCCCTGGTAAAAACATTCCTGTTGCTCCTCAACATCCTTATTCACCTGACTTGAGTCCATGTGACTTTTTCCTCTTCCCAAGATTGAAAAATCACCTCAAAGGACGTCATTTTGGGACACTCGAAAACATTCAAACGTCCGTAAGCGACCAGCTGAAAGCTATTCCAGTATCCAAGTTCGTTAGTTAAAATTTTTGGCGCACAGCAACAAAGGCTATTTGCGCCTATATAACCAAGTTCCAGCACTGCTATGAGGATTGGAAGAAGCGTCTCCAGCGCTGTGTGGCATCCCAAGGTAGTTATTTTGAGGGAGACATTACTGAATTGTAATTCTATTCGTATAAAAAAAATAATAATAATAAATCAGTCCGGTTACTTAATTTACACACGTATATTTGTATTTCTTATTTACTTTAGTAAAATCCACTTTTAACTGTATCCGATAAGCGAAATTGAGTTTACAAATCTGTCTTATTACATATGCAATTCACGATTTGAATTTTTGAGAACATTTATCGACTCTGCGGATATTCTCGCTGTTTTCAGTACAATAAAGACCTTTTATTTGTTTATAAAATTTTATAGTATTTCCAATACACCACTTCAGAATGAAATTTGGAAAAATTATACAAAAATGGTAGTTTAGGCTGAATTTAAAAATCAGTAACTCCTGAAGTATTAGGTCGTCAAAGATGAAATTTGTAGAAAAAAAAGGCAAAGTTGGTTGATAACTAACAAATATAAGGAATTATTTTATTCATCAAAGTATGCACCCATATTGTCTTAACACTTTTGCCAATTAAGCGGCAGGTTGTTCAGGCCGGTGGTATAAAATCCTGGCGGACGAGAGTCAATTAATTCCTGGAAGGCCAGTTTTACGGCATTGTCGGAATTAAACTGTTTTCCTATTAAAAAGTTGTTCAAATTGCGGAAGAAGTGGTAGTCAGTGGGGGCTAGGTCTGGTGAATATGGATGATGAAGAAGTTCCAACTCCAATTCCTGTAGTTTTGCCACAATCATTTGTGCAGTGTGTGGTCTAGCGTTATCATGCAACAAGATAGGAGTCGATCTGTTGACCAATCTATGCTGTTTTTCTTAAAGTTTTTGCATCATTTCGTCCAGTTGGTTGCAGTATATTTCTACTGTGATCGATGAGGCAGTTTTTTTTTTCGGCCACGATTGAAGTTTGTTAGACGAATTAAAAGTCGAATTAAATTCATGTATGCACTGTTGTTGGGTTAATACCCTTTTCACACTAGATCTTTAAGACGAGTGAACTTAAAGTTCACCGATGTTTAAGATCGGTATGCTTTCACACTTGATGTTTAAATCTCTGGTGCTGTCATCAGCTACAGTAATTTTGTCCTTAAGTTACCGTCATGAAATTACCAGTTTTGAACTGTCTGCGCAGACGCACATTTTGAATTATTATAAACAAATAAGGATATTTCATTTCATTCTACAATAAAGACACTACAATAAAGAATATATTACACCTGTATTAACATGTAAGTCGATACATTTTATCTCAATTATTGTAGCTCTGTATTTTATTAAACACATTATTAAAATAAATAATTTTATTATAACAATAAGTATAAACTTCTTATAACGTCGATATAGTACAGTATTCTTGTTGGTGATAATATAAAATGTTGAGAGCACAAAATCAAGGAGTATTTTTTTATAATAGAAATTAAGTTGGTAATGCGGACGAAGTTTAAGACGGAGATCTCTGTCTTAAACATCGCTTGTATTTAGACGAGGCCATACGGTTCCATATTAGCGTTTAAAGATACATTCACTTTAACATCCGATCTTAAAGATCTAGTGTGAAAAGGGTATAATCCCCAAAAATAATCGCTCGAAAATGTTCACAATATAATTTTATTTTTAGCCTAGATGAATTTTTTCAGGTTACTGTAAACAACACAAATAGCGCTCGTACGTCAAAACGTTCTGAGTACGTATACCGTCAAACTTTACGATAGAAGCGTCAGTTGCCAGATGGCAGCACTAGTTTAACGCAATCCCGAAATATTAGAGAAAACCCTCGTACTGACGTTTTCAGACAGCAAATATGAAATACAAAGACCACAGAGAAAGTATTTGCAAATACAAATTCCAAAAATGTTTTTGCAGTAATTTATCTAATAACTTATTTTAAATATGTCCAGCTTTGGTTTATGTATGGCTTATTATTATTATAGGAGTAATATTTCTCCTGTTTAGCTTCGTATAATGTTCTTTAAGTGTATTTTTGTAAAGTTTAATAATTAACATAAGTTAACTAGAATATAAACTCCTTGTAAAGTTGTTGTTTTACTTGTAAAGTGTATTAAGTCAAAACTCTTGTAATCTATAAAGTTACGCGGTCAACGTCTACAAGTCCAGTAAAACAGGTATGATAGACCCACAATCAATTAGCTGGATTAACTTGGATCACTACTAATTGAGTTAACAACAAAACAACAACTATGAAAAAAAAAAAAAATAAGTAGAATAAGATACAATATAACTTCCCAACAAAAAAAAAATGTAGACGAAGCGAAACGTTCACCTACTTCTAAAACAATGTTTCAACAAATGCTTTAAAGAATGCAATTAGAGAATACGACAGAAATTATAAAAAGAATATCTGAATTCAACGATGTAAACAAGTCGTAACATTACATCAGAAAATAATTGAGAAAAATACAATTTAAATTTATATTAATTTCATGGCAATCTCGTTGTAATAGTGTTCTCTTTCTAGACTAAATAAACTACGAGGAATCCAAAAATTCTAACGTCAGGTCGTTTTCTTTAACAGTTTTTGGTTTTTGATAAGTGATATATTTCAAGTAGAACACAAAATAATTGTTTATTTATTCTCTATAACTCTTTTGTATATATTTTTGATGTAAAGTAAATAATAAGTGAGATAATTTGTTTATAAGAAGCTCTCTCCATAGCTCCCCAAATATATATCTTATTAAATAGCATTAAACAGAGAATAATATGTTTCTTTTGTATCATTTGTAATTTATCAGTCTATACAGGATCAAAAAAGAGGTAACACGATTTTTCTCAAAAACGCGACATATGAGCAAGTTGGGATACATTTTTTGATGACTAAAGTTTACTCGAAGAATCGAATGGGAGAAGGCGCGCACCCTGGGGTTGGGGCTCACGGGCTTGCCCCA
Source organism: Liopterus haemorrhoidalis (assembly GCA_963971575.1). Classification (NCBI taxonomy): domain Eukaryota; kingdom Metazoa; phylum Arthropoda; class Insecta; order Coleoptera; family Dytiscidae; genus Liopterus; species Liopterus haemorrhoidalis. The sequence continues at coordinate 2,728,037 of OZ020615.1, forward strand.
AGTGCTCAAATAAGTGGTTTTAGTGTTTTTAGGAATATATTTAAATTCTAGAGTTGAGAAGCTTTTTCTTTTAGTACTCACCACTCGTATTTTGGAAGTGAAAACCTTTTGTTTTAGGTCATCACTTACATTTTAGAAGCGAGGACCTTTTTTTCAAGGTCAGCGCTCGTAGTCTGAAAGTGAGGACCTTTTTTTTGTAGGTCATCACTTATACTTGGGAAGTAAGGCCCTTTTTTTTTTGTCAACACTTGCATTTTGGAAAATAAAGTGCGTTTTTAGCCAGAACTTGTTGCAGAGAATGAAGAGAGCCCCCCACAAGAAAAATACACTCTAAAAAAAGTAGTGTTAAAGGGATTTCACGGTACACTAAAAAATGAACTTTTAGTGCACCATGAAGTCCCTCGCTTTTCGTGTTACTTATTTACACTTCTTTTTTGGTTAAATTTAGTGTAAATTTTACACTTACATACTGGTTAAATTATAGTGTTAGAAAATAAAAAGTGTTAAAATAGTGTTAATTTTAACACTGAATAAGTAATATTTCATAAAAATAACACTATCTGAACAAAAATTTACACGGTGATTTGGTTAAAATATAACTTTTTACTTTTTTTAAATAAAAATTTTAACACTAAAATTTTAACCAAACTGAGAAAGAACTTTAACATTTCTTTATTTTTTGCTGTGTACCTCTGTGTGCACGCCTGGGGTAGTATTGAAGTTTTCCAGTACAGGATATCAAGGACAAATTTAATTCTCTAAATGGGAACGTACATGGTATTCGGTATCTTTGGATAGAGCTTTTGAAAATAAACAACTTTTACTTTAATATTTATTTAATATCTTTTACGGTTTACGAAAAAATGTAATCTCTATAACGAAAAGTAAAATATTTTTATTTACAAGTGTTCAAAGTGCCTTCCATTTTGATTTAAACACTTTCACACCCTTACTCTTGGGCTATCCGTAGCTCGGAGCATAATAAAAAATAAAAATATTTCACTTTCAATTTGTACTAAGTACGAAAGTAAGTAAAGATATTAAAAAAAATGTTTAATTAAAAGTTGTTTCTTTTCAAAAGTTCTATCCAAAGATACCCAACACCATTAGATTCCCATTTAAAGAATTAAATTTGTTCTTCATATCCTATACTTCCGGTTTGTTAAGGAAATTTTAAATACTAACACACGATTCTGTAGATAAACTTTGGTCACCAATTTTTTTTTAAATATGTTCTTGCGATATTTATTTTTGAAATGGCGAAAAACATTGTAAGTCAATTGCAGTTTTTGAAAGAAATTTGTTGAATGACAAATGAACGAATCAGTAATCAACTTGATATTTCTTTCTCACTCATGTTTGTAAGGTATGTCATAAAGCATAATTTAAAAAATCCGTTCTACTGTAGAGAGGTGCAACATTTTTGGTTGTTATATAATTCTCTAACGTTATGATCAGGCCACTTTTCAATTTGACATGTATCAAATACATGTTAACAATATGACATTTTTAATTATTTTTGTAATACCCGCATGACATACAATTTCAAAGGTGCGAACCATTGAAATCAAATTTTCCTCTCAGTTTGGTTTTACAAAACTGAAAATATTATATACAAGCTTTGTATTTTTTACCGATTTCATAAAACAAGAAACGTCACACTACTTTGTTTTTTAAAAATATTTTATACAGTGGTTTCCAACCATTTGGCGTAGAGGTACCATATTAATTTAATAGTCTGTTTCATTTAATTGGAACTAGATTTTGAAAACTTTCAACGTTCAAAATGAGGCTTTTGATAATTTTATTTACCAAAACCACACTTCAATAGTTAGAAGGTCAGCGCGTAACGACTTACAAAAATAAAAATTCCATTTAGTTCCGCTTAAACGTTTGAAATAACCTATATATTACTCGTATGTTTCATGGACCAGATTAATTAAAAAAAAAGTTTTGCTTTGTTTTAGATGTATAATACACCCGTTTCATACCGGGTGAATTATTAAAGGAGCAACATACATGTTTCACATATAATGTTAATGAAGTGAGTTATTTCAAAAGCAACATATCCATAAAACAAATGCTTATCGTATCCATAGAAAATGCAAAATATTATATTTTTAAAATATTTTTTGGACTTAGCTACTAAGGACATTTTGTTTATATGTAAATATAAACAAACTAATAAAAATTAATTTATTGTTTCTAATTTACTATTTTTTAGCCGTCTAGGAACTTATCAAATGTCAAATAACCATTATATTTTATCACCACTGCATATCTGTTGCCATGGATATGAGCTTGCTTTCATAATTTGCTATGTTGCAAATGAAATAACTCACTTCATTAACATTATATGTGAAACATGTATGTTGCTCCTTAAATAATTCACCCGGTATAACTTTGTTGTCCTGGAGTACCTCAGCATCCAGTTTTAGAACCATTACTATATATCAATGCAATGGGGCACAGCGCATCAACAAGATTTTCACGCGGGCCATATCAACCCGTCCTACAAAGATCGTCGTAACTCAATATTTTAATTTTTTAAATTATGTAAGTTAAATATTAGAATATCATGTAATCTTTCCGTGAGAAAATTCGTATCTCACAAAACTATAATTTTGGTAGCATAACGTACAGTTTTGAGATATATATATACTGGAAAAGCCCGAACTACGGTAAATCCTAAGATTTTCCAGTAAAACCTAAGATTTACCACCTCTTTGGATTATGATTTAACTAGTAAATCCTAAGATTTACTAGTTAAACCTAAGATTTACCAATATACGGGCTTTTACAGTAACATATATATATTTTTTTCACAGAGAATATCGTGTAATTTAGGCCCGGTCTTTCCACCTTCAGATTAAGTCCCAGGTAACTATCTGACAGATAAAGTTATTTGTAACTTCATCTGCTAAGTAAATGTCATCCCTTCTTTCTATACAAATGTATCTATCGGATAGTTATCTAACGGATAATGAGACTGACGTATTGGATTCACTGACTGGTATTGACATTTATTCAGCAGATGAAGTTACAAATAACCTTATCTGTCAGATAGTTACCTGGGACTTTATCTGAAGGTGGAAAGACCGGGCCTCAATATTTAACTTAAATACGTCAAAAAAATTATATATTGAGATTCGACGATCTTCGTAGGATTGGTCGATATGTCGAACACCACTGTTTTATAGTTTAATATTTACATTTTTACATTTAAACATAAATTAGGTTAATAACTGTCCACAATTTTGTTACATTTGAGTCATAAGCTTATAATAGTGTCATGCAGCGAATATAATTCAATAATATGACCTCTCTCGTTTAGCAAACAAGAGCAGATGTTCAGTAAGTTCTTAGCACGTAATGTTTAAAAATTGTGATACTACATACGTGACAACACATTCATACAAGCTATAATGCTGGGTTATTTTTTACGCGAAAAACAAGACATTCAATCGCTCTTGGCTCGACAGATTTTTACACTGAAAACATGTGTTTGAAAATATATTTACACAGTAAAAAAAAGACATAAAAATAGTTTTATGTCTGTAGATTTTCGCCAAAGACTATAGTTCTAAATAATATTATTTTGTAAAGAATATTTTAGCAGTCCCTGTAAATTTTCAGTACTAGTACTGATGTACTTCAGTATTAAGTACTATGCTGAAATCTCCCAGTATGCACTTAGTCATTTTGCGGCGAAAAAATAACTAAATCAATTTGTTTTTCATTTGAATTATAGATTAATATTGCTCTTCACTCTTTTATTTTACTAAAACATACCTATTGAAGTCATATTTAGTTTGTTTTCAATAGTAATTTTGCGTCTTAACTTCAATAACAAACTTAGTGTCGAAAAAATAATTAAATCGATTTTTTTCATTTGAATTATAGACTAATATTGCTCTTCACTCTGTTATTTTACTAAAACATACCTAATGAAGTCATATAGCTCAGTCGCTGAAACAGCGCAGTTCGTCATTTTGCGTCATAACTTCAGTGGCAAAATTAGTGGCGAAAAAATAACTAAATCAATTTTTTTGCATGTGAATTATAGACTAATATTACTAACATTTCCAGCAACGGTGTACTATCAGGTTTTGCTTCAGGCTTAGGCACAACGGAAACTTTTGCAAAACTTCAGCAGACCTACGGAGACAGTGTATTGTCAAGGACCCAGGTTTTTTTGCTGGTTTAAGACATTTTCAGAAGGAAGAGAGTTGACTGAAGATGAATCACGCAGCGAAAGGTCTTCATCTTCAAGAACCAATGAAAATGTCGACAGAATCCGAGATCTTATGTGTTCAGATCGTCGGTTGACAGTCAGAATGATCGGGGAAGAGTTGAATTTGACTCACACTACCGTTAATCAGATTTTGACAATGAATTGGGGATGAAAAAAATGAGCCATGTCACACAGCAATTTCAATAAACAAGTTTTTGGTCAGTAAAAACATTCCTGTGGCTCCTCAGCCTCCTTATTCGCCTGACTTGAGTCCTTGTGACTTTTCCCTCTTCCCAAGATCGAAAAATCACCTGAAGGGACGTCATTTTGGGACATTCGAAAACATTAAAACGTCCGTATCCAACCAACTGAAAGCTATTCCAGTATCCGAGTTCCAGCAGTGCTATGAGGATTGGAAGAACCGTCTCCAGCGCTGTGTGGCTTCCCAATGAACTTATTTTGAAGGAGACAATATTGAATTGTAATTCTATTCGAATAAAAAAATTTAATAAAATCAGTCAGGTTACTTAATTTACAATTTACTCGTAGATAATGCATAAAGGCAGAGAAGTTTTCAGTTTCTATACTTCCGGCACTATATGACAGTCACCTAAGCAACGTGAACACTCTACCGACGATCTTACTTAGGAATCTATTAATCGAGATTTCTATTTATGTACTGTTCAAATAATTTGGAAAATGGAGAATTTGACTGTTGTCGTTCGCCTTACAAATTTGATGATAAAAGTGTCTCTGAACCCTAAAAAGGGTTGTTTTTATGGTGTTTTTTCTATTACCTCCCCTTCACCCTTTGTGTAGAATTTATGGTGTTATTTGTGTAGAATGATAAAATAAAATTATCATTTCTCATATCGTAGTTCCCCTTACAGGTTATGCAAACCGCGTAGCGTTTGTGTTATGCATATAACAGTGACTCAGCTTCGTACGAAGTTTTATTTTTTCAATATCCTGCATGTTATTAATGACAAAAACGAAACAATACTTCCAGAACAATACTTCCAGAAAATCCAAGCTTTTGAAATCTAAAACAAGTGATAGGAATCAGTCAAATATTTTTTGTTGCTAATTAAACAGGCTGTAAAAATAAATAATGCCCGTTTGAACAAAGACTTTTAATATCGCATATTAAGTAGGTAAGTTTTAATACAAATAACTCATTGTTAAAATAAAATTTTGTCATTAGTTACCCATCTTAGAGATTCCAAAACTTCTTTAATTATCGAGTTGGGAGATTGCGTTTCGCTCGTGAGTATTTGAACTGACTGGATGCAAACTACAGCAGTACATTGTGCAGAAATGAGTAGTGGTTGAGTTTAATTCTCCAGATGGACGAGAACGAGTGTTCTGAAGGCCTAGTAATCTAGGGACTTTATTGAAAAGAAGAGAGCAAAGTCATCTACCAACCAGTGTTTTAAGTAATTTATTTTCGATTGATAACACAGCCCAACAGATATTTTGGTGCCTGCGAGTTTTTAACTGCCTCTAGGTAATTTTTGGGCACAGAATCCAAAATAGCCGTCAGATTTGGTCTATCAGATCTAGTTTTTGAGATACGCTATATTGGCCTCTTATACAATAAAATATCTTAATTCTTAACTTGTGTATTTTTCACGTTATTACTGTTACTATTTGCTCCAACTACCAGTTACAAACACAAAAGAGACAAAGTAAGGTATTTATTTCACAAAGAAGATAAACATACATTCATCACTTATCACTTAAAAATGTTCTTTTGTACGATTTTCTAGCATGGAGTTTACCAGAACAGTCTTTCTGAAGACTCCAGCAGTAGTAGGTCATCATGTGGCTATCTTATCTTCCTTGATATCTATCTTCCATAGTTTTATGTCCTGATGGAATCTTTCCCCCGGTTCTTCACTAAAATCACCTAGGTTTTCTGGTAAGTGGTCATAATACAACCGAGAATATTAAAGTTGGAAAGCATATTTTCCACTAATTCTCTGCCTTATGATTTCCAAGAAAATTTTGTACTACTTGAATAAATGAACACCAAAAATTAGATCAATCTCGTCCATTGATGCGGTTGGATTGGATTGTGGATCTTCACTAGGTTGCCTTATCTGAGGACCATCAAATATTCTGGCTTTCAGTTTTTCAGAGTTAATCCCAGGAAATGTCAAGTAGACTACACAAAGTCCATCTCGATTTAAAACCTTCAAAAATTATTACATAAGCCCAAACTTGATATGCAAGGGTGGAAATATAATTTTTTCTCTCGCAACCAAAGGTTTGTTGACAACGTTTTGTTTTTCTTGAATTATGACATTTCTTAATGTAAATCACCCAATTTCTGTTAACCCAGTGCTGATCCTTAGCTCTGCTGTCCCAAAGACATAAAAAAACAAGGATATTTTGTATATCCACTTTGCATTCAAAAGGAGGAAGTTTACTGATTTTAGATAAAAAACTAAAATCAATTAGTCTGTATCTCAAAAACTAGAGCTGCTACGAAAAAGAGTCAGGTATTTTTGGAATCATCACATTAAAAATATCCAAAATCAGTTCTTACTTTTCCGGCAGCAAGATAAAAAAATTATTTTGTTGGGCAGTGTAATCCAAATATAGTTTTTATAGTGCCGAAGGTCTAAAACAGACATCTTAACTTCACTGCCCTTATGCGCCATCTAGGCATTCGAGATATTAGTTCAAAATATTTGTAAATCATGCCCTAATTTTTTTTTACGCTTTCTAAAATATATATTTTTGAATTTATTTTTACTTTTTATGAATAAGGTAGCTTTAAAGATCTTTTCCCGTGGTTTATTTTATTTGTTTGTAGTCTTTTTGATGTAACCTTCCGCTTGAAACAGGATCACCCTGTATGTTTAAAATCAGGGCGTTAGTGCAGTATGCAAATCCCTAAAATCTTCACTTGCCAAATTTCTGGAGCACTTAATGAAAGACTGGAGCTAGACCCTCCCTGTCATGAATAACCATTGCGTCTCTACGCTCTACTTACTTGTTTTCACATGCTAATTTATCCCAAATCTCAATTTATAATCATTAGAAAGAAACATTTGAAAAATGTCACCAGTTTTAAATCTTATGGGTTTAATAAACCTTTTATGTTGAAAGCACACAGAGCGCTTCGCTATGAATGCTACGTATGCTTTGTATGCTGTTTGCTACATTTGCTACACCAAGTAGCCACACTGATTATGATTCGTACGAGACTAGAGATGGCAACAATTACCTGAATGATTGAAATAATCGATTATTTTGTTTCTGTTAATCGATTAATCATATGATATTGTTCTGGTAAACTCCATGCTAGAAAGTCGTACAAAAGAACATTTTTAAGTGATAAGTGATGAATGTATATTTATCTAATTTGTGAAATAAATACCTTACTTTGTCTCTTTTGTGTTTGTAACTGGCAGTTGGAGTAAATAGTAACAGTAATAACGTGAAAAATACACAATTTAAGAAATAAGATATTTTATTGTAAAAGAGGCCAATATAGCGTATCTCAAAAACTAGATCTGATAGACCAAATCTGACGACTATTTTGGATTCTGTGCCCAAAAATTACCTAGAGACAGTTAAAAACTCGCAGGCACCAATATGTCTATTGGGCTATGTTATCAAAAGAAGTCCAGTCAAGGTCAAATGACTGAAATAATAATTAACGTACTGATATGTTTCTCTCTGACTCATATTGGCAAAATAGTAAGAGAAATACAAATGACGTTTGTCAATCTATTTGGTTTATTGTTCCGATATAGCTACGACAAACGTACCTATACATACAAACGGGTACCGTAGGTTATCCCACCTTGGGGTTTGTCTGAGATTACTAATGTTTTCTAGTGTCATTCGTACTGAACCAGAGGCGTCAAAAACTCTGTTTTGCTATTTATTTCATCGTGTTTTTCATTAAATCTGTCCATTTCAAGACAATATTTGTATTTTAAATAATTGTTTTCTTTTATTTAAAACACAAGTGTAAAAGGTAAATCGTTAAGAAAGCAGTCTCATGAATTGGTTTATAACCTATACGAATATTTCCTACGAGAGGAAGAAAACAGTGGACCTTTGTTAACTGTGCATGCAGTTCAGCAGCTAAATAAATATGAATTAATATTTATTATAATTAAGATTAGGCTCCGGAGTCATATATATATACACACACCTACTCAATTTTCATTATTTTTATGAATTTTTTGAAGAGACATCTTTCTTAGATAAGTTACGGAAATCAGCGTAAATTTGACGTCTATCGCAGCGCTAGGTTCGGTTAGGTTATTAGAATGAGAGCAGAGCGGAGCGATCTATCCACTTTGACTGACTGTTAAAGCATGCCGCCATGTTTGGGTGCATCACGTTCAGTACTTCGCTAGTGTCTTCCGAAACTGGTTGTATGACAGAGCTGGCGTTTACATTTTGTAAATTTAAAACGTGTTTTTTTGCTGTGTTATATTTTTCACACATATCCAGACGTTGATTGCTCCAGTGCAGAGCATGTGGCAAGTGGGCACATTGTTCTTGCGCTGGAGAAGATGATAACGATGAGGAATGCACTCACGTATGTTCATTCTGCACCAGATTTTAGCTGATTGCCCATTATACCACGTTCGTGCTCATTCTGCCCGGACACCGGGCAAAATGAACGCGAAGAAGCTTTTTTTATATCGTCATAACTTTTATTTTTGTGTTGTTCTAAGTTTTTTTACTGTCTGTAATAATTAAACAATAAATCATCTTACGAATAAAAGTATTTCTAAATTTTTTACGATAATCCTTAAGATTTTATTAAAGATAATCCTTAAGGTGCCCGTTATTTCCCCTATTTCAGAATTATATGTCAATGTAATTCTATAATTCATTTAGTTTTTTTTTTTTTTTTTTTTTTAATTCATGGAAATTAATTCCAGCTCAAAGGTTTAAATCTACTTTATGTTTGCTCTTTTCACTTTAAATAAATCTTTAAACACGTTTGTTTTCAGTGTAAAAATACAATCTTACCATTACCTTACGTTATTTTTATGGTTATTGTTACGTTAATTTTGTTACGGTTATGTTACGGTTACTTAAATGTCACCAAAGGCTTTAGCAGTACCTTTACTTGATCATTGCACCTTTCCTGTGTAGATTATTAAAGAATCTGAACTGCAGTCGCAAAGTTAAATCTTTTCTTACTGCGAGATAAACAAAAAAAAAAACACAATCTCACATGTTGACTCGCATGAAATTGGGATTAAAGGAAATCGGGATTAGGAGATAAGAGACAATAAATTTCTGGTGTTGGTAAAAACATGAAATTTTTTTAAAATGAATTTTAATAGCACGAACGACTGTAAAGTATAAATTTATTACTATCTGAATTTAATCCGACGAATTGACTTAAAAAGAAACTATAATGGAAATTAAATATTTAAAATTCCATTCATAGACGGTTTTAGTAGCACGCGATTAAATTAAGTAGCAAGTGCATAAATAGAAAAACTTGAAAAATATTTACAGAATTGTATAATTGTTGAGATATTAAATATCAAGGAGGAAAACAATTTTTTGTTCAATCTAGTGATTCTCAAATTACATTTCATTATTTATAAAAAGTACAATTATTAATTATTTTGTACACTGATTGCTTAAAATGATTCAATAAAACAAACTAATAAAATAGATTTAATGTTAATGTCATGAACTTCAAAATAATATCAAAAATATTTTGACTGATATTTAAAAAAAAAAAACTACGCAGGTGCGCTTAAAGGTCACTTAAAGCTGAGCTTCAGATCAATAGGATAAAAATAAAACACAAATCAATTTAACGTCCAAAAAATACCTGAGCTTTAAAAAAATATTATAAAAGTAAAATAAAAGTATGTTTTTTATTTTTCGAACATTTTACCAACACCATTTTTGTTATATGAATGGGACAAAATAGGTTCATTTAAGTGTGAATCGTGTTACTGTGTGTTGACAATACCTAAAATGTTAAAAATAAAAATATGCATTGAATACAATTTGATGAGCAACATAATACATTTGATAAATGTATTCATTTTCAAAAATGGGCCATGTGTACAAGTTTTACGGTATGTTGTGAATATATTAAAACTTTTGACTAACAAAAGTTATGTTAAAACATGAAGAGCCCACAGAAATTAGTATTAAAAAAATCAATGCATATTAAACACAATACAAAAATATGGATAATAAAAAGAAATTATAAATACTAAATACAGATAAATACTCAATCCATTTATATAAATTTAAAATAAAATTAGATTAGTGGATAGCTGTATCTGTTACTTTTGTAGATTTGTTTTTATTTAACTTAATTTTATTAAATTGTTTTAAATCTTACAGTTAAAAATTCGATTAGGCTGCGTTGTTTCATTGTGTTAAACGATATTGCGTTAAAATTGTTGGAACTATTTACCAGTGGAGCGTGAGGAAAATTAGATTACGTTTAACTTCGTTGGTTTGAAATCGATGCTTTTACTAAATAAGTTTAATTATATGCCAAAGGCATTACCCACTGTGGTTTCCCTTGGTTTTACCCATGGGTAACACTTGCCTACTTTGATTGAACACCAAATATATTAACTAAAATTATTAATTGATACTTGACTTTTAATTACCGAATTAATTAAAGTCTGATTATAAATTAAAATTGTTTTCAAACAGATTTTTGTTTATTAAAATTGTTTATCATCTTATAGAGTAACGGTATATGTAACGTTATGGTGCGCGAGTAGATATGCTTATAGGTACCCGTAACACCTTAGATTTCTTACGGAACGCGTTATGAATTGCACAGAATTTATCTATTACAGTAATACCCCGTTACTCGACTGCCTCTTAGCTCGAAGTTTTCGCCACTCGACGTAAATGTCGAGAGTGAGAGTCGACGGAGCATCGCTATCCGACGCGTGATCGAGTACCGATCACGTGATACATATTTTGCTAAACAAAGCAAAATGAACGCATGGCCAGCAGTTCGCGCCTAGATATCTTGACGACAACAACTCAGATTTAGTGCAGCTATGAACTTTTTGTTTTTTGCTAAAATAAGTGATTTATATTTATAATTATGGGTCCAAAGGATAGAAATGCAAGCATAGCTAAAAGGAAAACATATACATATATCTATTTCCTTATATGTATATGTATATATGTATACAGGGTGTTTGTTTGAAACGGGGCACTCCGAAAATCTCCTTTATTTGTAAAGATACAAAAAATCTTCAGAACAAAAGTTAAACTAAACAAAAAGGCCCATCTAAAGGTTACTATAAGAATTCTGAAGCACTTCCGGTTTCACCGGAAATGATGTCAACTTTTGATCTAGCATAGGGAATCGATAATTTTATATTTTTTTCCTAAAAGTACATTAAATTAGCTTTACAATGACACCAAAAAGTCATATTTTTATGTTAACCATTTCAAAATGGCGACCATTTATTTACAAAATAATAATCAACATAAGTTTTACAAAGTTGAACGTAGCAAGCTTTGAAAACAATAAAAAAAGAAACAAAATATCTCTAAAATAAACTGTTGTAACTAGTTATTGAAATAACTTGAAATAACTTGAAATAACTTAAATTTGAAAAATGAGAAAATGTGTGGACAATAATGGTGGTTTGATCGAACATTTGTATTTTTTTTTTTTTGTAAAATAATTGTAAAAAGTAATAGTTTTTTTTTTCTAAATAGTCAAATAGTTTATTTAGAGATATTTTGTTTCTTTTTTTATTGTTTTCAAAGCTTGCTACGTTCAACTTTGTAAAACTTATGTTGATTATTATTTTGTAAATAAATGGTCGCCATTTTGAAATGGTTAACATAAAAATATGATTTTTTGGTGTCATTGTAAAGCTAATTTAATGTACTTTTAGGAAAAAAATATAAAATTATCGATTCCCTTATGCTAGATCAAAAATTTGATATCATATCCGGTGAAACCTGAAGTGCCTCAGAATTCTTATAGTAACCTTTAGATGGGCCTTTTTGTCTAGTTTAACTTTTGTTCTGAAGATTTTTTGTATCTTTAGAAATAAAGGAGATTTTCGGGGTGCCCCGTTTGAAACAAACACCCTGTATATGATTCCCTTTATTTCTTATTGAGAAATTCGACTCGCCACTCGACGTAATCGCTACTCGACGATTTTTCAGAACGAATTAACGTCGAGTAGCGGGGTATTACTGTAGAACGAAATAAATAAAACTGCTTTTATAAAAGTTCATTTTAATTTGTCTATTGTTATCTTGAGATCTATAAAAGCTACGGTTGGTTAAATTACACAACAATTGTCATTTTATAAGAAAATATCAATCAGTGAAACAATTTTTTGTTTCAACAAGTTGTGTTCAAATTATGTTGTGCAACTTTCTTATTTTAAATAGAAACAATTGTTTTTCGCTTATTTAACCAATCTCGAAGCTCTTATAGTTCTGGAAATAGTAATAGTGGACAAATTAAAATGGACACCTTTATTATCTGCGTTTGCGCATATCTGTCAAAAAAACATGCGCATGCGTATTCTTTACGAATAACAACCTGTCAGAATCTCAGTAATCATGCGCACGCGTCGTACTTTAATTGGTCAAGTATTTTGATATTTATAATTTCTTTTTATTATCCGTAATCTCAATATTAAACATATAAACATAACCTCGATCACTGAAAATATACATTTTTACCCAAAACTCACGTAAAAATTCGGCATCATCTTCAGTATCTGTGTCGTGCTTTCCATGGTACATCATATGACGACCAGCAACAATCGTACCACGTTTCCAAAAACCGGGCGTAATCTTTGCTTTACGACACTCTGGCGTAAGCAGCGTAAGAAGCGGTAAGCGAAGAAGTAGTTAGCGGAAATAATAAGCGGAATTAAAACCAATAAATGATTGTTTAGTAAAGATTTAGTAAATGTATTAATTTTGATTTTATTTAATTTTAAAAAACCAGACGCAATTGTCTGTTTTTCTGTCTAATAATATTATTTGGTAAATTTTTAAAACATTGTAAGCGAGTCTGAGCAAGAACTTTTTTCACGGTAAAGAAATATCAAATATTTGTCCATCATTAAGGACATTCTCATAAAAAAATGCGTTTTGATGACTTAAATATATTATTTCTAAACACTGACGGCGCTAGCGGGGGGTCCGGGGGGCTAAAATTACTCTGGTCCCCAGTTGGCCCCCCTAGAATTGTTTAGAGAAAAATGTATTTTAGAAGTGAGGACCTTTTTTTAGGTCATCACTTGTATTTGGCCCCTCCAAATTTTACTAAAAAAATTCCTGCCCCCCCATATTTTGAGAGCAAGCGCCGCCACTATTTCTAGATTTTGCAATCTAGTTACTTTCATCGTTTAAATCGTGCTTTTCGACCGTTTTGTTTAAGCTTTGTAAATCATACTTACAATAAACATTTTTTGGTTAAGGTTAATATCATTTTAAAATGTCATTTTCTTTATATTTTGATTTTTTGTGTCATTCTTAATACAAATTTGCCATTTATTTATTTGATGTCAATAAAATAAGTAAAAAAAAATATTAAATTTTGACATATGTCATTCGTTTCCATGGTTTCATTGTTGGAATTTCAAATTTTGACATTCCAACATGAAAAATGAAATAACCCAAGCAAGGTCCCTTCTCGTGACAACCTAAAAGAACGAAATTCCCATTTAGTTCCGCTTAACCGTTTGGAACAGACTGTATAATAATATATAAAATAATATGTGTAGGGTAATTTGAAGAAATGTTATTTACAGTCATACCTTTTGCAAAACCCCCATTGCCCCAAATAAGTTTTATTTGAACAATATTTTTATAACTCTTTTTATTAAGGCAATAATCGAGGTGAACATAAATATTGCCTCACCCTTTATATAGTCTATTTCAAACTTTTAGATTTTTTTAGTAGTCCCTTCTCGTGACAACCTAAAAGCACGAAATTCCCATTTAGTTCCGCTTAAATGTTTGGATAAGCCTGTCTTTTTTTTTTTTTTTCTTACTTAAAGGAAGATGGAATATTTGCCTTTTTTTCAGCTAGCGAGAGACAAATTGAGCTGACTAATGCCTATAACGTATTAAATAAATAAATAAATAATCGGTTCCCAACGGCTAGATAGGCGTATTGGGACAGAGACAGTAAGTTCTCCGTTAATTATAAGGTATAAGACAAAAATAAATTGCTCATTTTGTACAACAAATGAGTACCTGTTTATACAGGGATAATAGGATCGGTCGAAACGTCCCGTGGCTTTCATATCTAGACCGGCGGTCTAGAAACTGAGAACTTACCATCTCCGCCCCTTATACGCCTATCTAGGCGTTCGGAACCTATTTACTTTTTTATTTTTTCATTTGTTACAGACAGACACATGAGTGACGGTCTTTCTTTATACCTACGAAATCATATAAAGTGGATATTAAAAATTCAAACCGCAGGTTTATTATTTCCCGTTCTCGGGATAGATTTGAAATTTTGAGAAAAAAAATCGAAAAATTCTTTTGCTGATTCCATAAATATTCCCCGATAGACAATCAGCATAGGGCTCGACTCAGCTTCAATGTGTTAAAAGAATCACATTTTAAATTTAATGGACACATATTTTAATTACCAAATAATTTTATTACGACATTGAAAGACCAGATAGTTTTCTGGTTTTATATATTTTAATTTTATTTTTTAACATGTGCACAGCGGCACTATTTTAATCTCATTACCAAAGTTTATTTTGGAAAAAATCCAAGTAGAACAAATAAGAAAACAAAAAAAAAAAACATGAAAATATAAATGAAATTTTAATACCGAAAAAAATACACCATTTCAAGTGTTATATTAAGTGTATTTTTCGGTAAAATTAGTAAATGTTAATAATAAATTAAACCTAAAGCTGTAAGCAAAAAGCGATAGAAACAATATTTATTTTAAATACCATTATCTGCAGAATTTCTCTGTTGAACCTAATTTAATAAAATTAATAATTGCTGCTTCCGTTGATGATTAAACGATGAACCTATATTTCTTATGATCTACGATAATACTAATTATGGTTACTGACTTACTTGTGTCTATGTTGCGTTGTAGATGTGTGGCAATACGATGACGAGCATCGTTGTATTCAAGGTGAAGACCGAGCCTCAATAACGTTGGGTTCTGCTCTACGAGGGAGGTTATTTCCATTTCGTTCTTGTTTCCAAGTACCTGCGATCTCTGTAAAAAAAAAAAATGGTGTTTATTTTTACGAATTTAAGAATTTTACAGGTATCTATTAAGCAAAGTTGGCTAACAGAAGAAATATTGAATGCCAAGAACCAGAACTATGCCAAATACTCAATAAAAGTATTTCAAATACCAAATACCGATTAAAGTATTTAAAATAACAAATACTATTAGTCATCACTGATAAAAACTAACACTTCACTCAATAAGTCTCCGGTCTGACATATATATGACAACACTGTTGACGGACCCTTATGATTTCTGGATAGTACCAACCTTCAAACGATACGTATGAAAATTTCATGACATTCTGACAATTAGTTTAGAGGTTACAGTGGTTTTAGTGACTCCAGTTTTGTAATTTTCAAAAGAATGGATAAAAAAGAATTTCGTGTGTTGATTAAACATTGTTTTTTGATGGGAAAAAAATACTGTTGAAGCCAAACAGTGGCTTGATAAGCGTTATAGAGACTCTGCACCAGGCAAATCAACTATTACTGATTGGTATATTGAATTTAAAGTAATTAATTAATTTTAATTTTTTTAATTTTAGGAGCGTTGGAATGAAATCACTCTTGAAGGAGAGTATGTTCATGAATAAAGTCGAATTTCTAAAAAATGTTTTTCTTAGTTAGACCGGAGACTTATTGAGCAACGTGGTACTATAGTATTTCCATAATGAAATGGCCACTCTTGTTAAGAAGCTTAACAAAGCAGTAATGAATTCATGGCAGTAATCCTGAGACTCGTTGCTGTAAAAAGAATATAAGAGGTATTAAGGGAATTTTAAATTTAAATAGAACAGATGTAACACTAGTTCAATTGAAGTTTCTTAAAAACCATTAAGGATATTTTCCAAATTTATAACCCTATTTTATCTAAATTTTACGGGTTGTTATACTTGTTAGCTAGTTAATTTTCAACGTTCATAGCGTACATACATTAACAACATGGCTCTTTGGCAACCATTTGATTTATAAGAAATTCCTAATTTCTGTAGTGAAAATAGCGAATCTGTGCAAGGTGATTTGGAGTGCGAAAATGTGGACGTTGACGTGGAATGCGAAAATGTGGACGTGGCTATTTTAAGGCTACCGCCATATTATTGTGTTTTAAACCCTATAGAACTAATATGGAGCCAATTAAAAGGTAATGTACGCCGGAAAAACACGACACCGACAGAAAGTGACACTGTAGTACAATTAATTAAAGGCGAAACAAGTGCAATAAGTAGTGATTTGTGGAAAAAATGTGTAGAATATGTAAAGACAATTGAAACATTTTTTTTTATAAATTCACATAATAAATCTTCAATAATTATTAATTTAAATGACAGTGGTAGTGACACAAACTCTGATAGTGATATAAACAATGATAACAGTCATAATGATTAATGTTTTAACAATTTTAAATTACCATAAATTGATGTGTTTGAATGTTTATTTAAAAATAAAAACAAAAAAGAATGTGGAGATGGTCGTGTCCGTAGTGAATATAAGTGGAAAGGTTGTACGGGTGTCGGACATAAATGAAAACAACTATCTACAGCTGACCTACTATTCCGAACTATTCCGAAACTGGTCAGCTGTAGATAGTTGTTTTCATTTATGTCCGACACCCGTACAACCTTTCCACTTACAAAAAAGAATAAGATAATATTACTTTCGTTAATGTATGTAATATGTATGTTTCTTTATGTATTTCTACTATATATTTTGGTTTGAATGTTTGAACTCCTAAAATTTACTATACTTATGTTAAAATTGATTTATGTCTAGCAATTCAAAAATTAAAAAAAAAACGGAGGGTGTATTTAAAATATAAAATATTATCAAGTCTATCAGTTTATAAAATTTTCACAGACATAAACTATCAATAAAGTATTCGAACTACTCATACCCAACATATGTTTGTATTTTTTTACCTGGTTCGAAGCTCTAAATTCTTCAATAGTCTTGGTCTTCAGCAATGATTTGATGAGACGCACAATGACAGGTGGGCTGATGAAATTGGTCTCTACGTTAACAACACGCAACGTTGAATTCACTTCGAGGGCATCTACCAATTTGTGAGCCGTACGGTCTGTAAGACCAACATTTGTTAGCGACAACGTCTCCAGATGAGTATTGTTGGCCAGTCCTTCGAAAAGACTCTCGAACTTCTCATCGGAAATATTCTACAAACATAAAAATATAAAAAATGTTAATTAGATATATTTACTAGCTGGAGTACCCGTACCTCCCAAGCCCATACCCCTTTAGGGCTTTGGGATTTAAAAAATTCAAGACAAATTATAAAACAACCCCTAAACATTTGGTGTGAAATTTTTTTTGATTTTTTTTTTTTGAAATTTTATAAAATTATACCTTCAAGGCTATTCCAAACGATTAGGCGGAACTAAATGAAAATTTAGTTGTTTTAGGTTGTCATGAAAAGGGACCTTGCTTGGGTTATTTCATGTTTCAGGTTTAGTATGTAAAATTTTAAATTCCAACAGTTAAATTCAAGACAAAAAAATAAATAAATTGGAAATTTTTATTAAAAAATTGATGTGAAGTGTGAATATTCACACATTTCAGGGTTTCGCAGGTATATAATAAGTGAAGGCGGTATGCTGAGTGTGTAGGACAAATTTTACTTTGTAGTAATCACGGCAAAATGAACGATATTTTTAAAATAATTTATCGTCTGTTAATCATATAATAAGACTGGTTATTAAATTTACGCTCTTAAAAATTAAATACAACATTTGTCAAAATATAACTAGAATTTTGACAAAATAATTTCAACATAATAAAAATGCAAAATAAAACAGTAAAAAAAACAGAAAAAATAAAATTCACTCCGTACTCGAACTCGAAACCCTTCGTTTTCCAGAGAATTTTAGCTTCCGACACCAGCGCTCTAACCCGTTACGCCATCGTACGCCTTGCATTTGAGTGTCTTACATTGGTATAACTTTTGTACTTTGTGAACCAAAAACCACAAAAATGCGTTATTTTCCGAAAACATAATCTGATCAAATTTCGGTTCACACCAATATACATTACTTAGATTTTTTTTAGATTTTTAGTTTAAACCATCTGGCAAAAATCGCTTCAAAATAATTTATTTTGCAAAAATAAAAATTTGATCGTTAATCCACGTACTAAGGGCTTTCATTTGATACCCTACTCAGAAAAAAAAAAAATATTTTTGTTTTCGATGAGCACATATTTGTTTATATTTTTAGGGGGGTATGTTTTTTAGATGTTTTAGTATTTTTCCTATGTGCGTGTCAAAGAGTTGTATAAGCATGCCAAATTTCAACTCTCTAGGTTTAGCCGTTTGGCTACAATTTTAACCGAACAGACAGACAGACAGACAGACAGACAGATAGACAGACAGACGACAAAATGACGGTATAAGGGTTTTTTGGTCATACCAAAATAAATAATCGTAAGGGTACCCCTTACGTTTTTTTTTCGATTTTCGAGCAAACATTTTTTTTCTCCGATTTACTTCAAAATGTGTAAACTTATGTATTTTGAGTCGTAGATCTCAAAAATTACAAGCTACGGTTTACTGTTTTTGAGTAAATTTTAAAAAAACGACAGAAAATGACCAAATTTCAAAAAAGACATATGTGAGGGCGCTTTAAATATATTTTTAGACTCCCACCCTAAAATTGGTGTATATACAATTTTTTTTTAAAAAATCAATATCTTGGAAATAAATGGGAAATTTTTATTAAGAATGACAAAAAATCAAGATATAATGAAAAGTTTAATTTTATAATGACAGTCAAATTAATCTAGAATTTGCAATGTGAGTATGATTTACAAAGCTTAAACAAAATGACCAAAAGTCTGATTTCAATTCCCGATAAAAATTAGTAGATTTCAAAATCTAGTTCTGCCTAAAGTTTTGGAATAGCCTCTACTAATATGGTCAATTATCTCAAAATTGCATTATTTTGTATTACTTTGTTATTATTAAATTGTATTACGTTTTATGTAAACATAATAAGCAATTATTCGTGACGTTATATTCTTATAAAAATTCAATTATAAGTAATTACATATTAAATTTGTCTTACTTTGATGTTGTTCCAGTTGAGATCAATAAGATTCATACTATCGTCTCTAACTTGTTGAATCGTAGCATCAACATCTGTAGTATTTGGTGGATCTTGCGGGTAATACTTAGGTGTGGCTGCTTTTGTAATACCATCCCAACCCAAGCCAATCGGCTGACCTTTGTTCAAAAGGGAAGCGTGGTACTGATCCTGGTTCATCATAGAATGGAAACCAAGAATAGCTACAAAAAGAATTATTAATCATCGGAACACATTTTAAAAAGTTAAAAACATACCGGCCAAGTCAATAATTTCTTCTTGTGTTGCAGACGATAAAGCTGTTTCATATTCATCGCCCATGTCAATTGAAATCTGTTCTTCGGCCTCTTGTTCTTTAACACTAACCGGTGGAGGTATCCACTAAAATAAAATTATGAATAACTAAATATACTAGTTGTAGATATAAAGAAAATTACCTTCTTCCCTCTAACGACCCCAGCAACATAAGGTTTCAATTCCGGTATATCAGGTGTTTCTAAAGCTTGTTTATTAATATGTTCGATCAATTTTTTTCTATTCAACGGTCCTGTAGGATTTTTCTCACACTCATAATTACATCTTTGAGACGGTGGCAAAAAACTATCCTGCTCAAAACAAGAAAACATTAACTTAACCTTAAATTTACAACTGTTAAAAACTTACGTCCGGATCGACTTCTTTAGCTAATATATTAATTTCTTCTGGTGATAATTGTGACAACAATTCATCAACGTCTATTTCATCATATTCACCGAGATCTTTTCCATAAAGTTTTGCTGGCGTTGTCATTGTTGTAGTCGTAGTAGTACTCGACGTCTGGAAAATAAATCAATGAATTAGTTAAAAAATACACTTAAAACGAGAACTATTGAATTGTATCGTGGTTACAACTAGAGCAAATACCTATTTAAATCAATTGAATTACTATTTAAATGACAACACGCCCAAAAAATTCAATTGATTAAATTTTTTTGAACAATTACATTCCAAAAAAGGGCATGTTTAATTTGGTAATAATGACATAATTGTTACAAATGGTTTCTATTTATAAATTTCAGATAACAGGTGCATAAAAACAATTACAAACCTAATTTATATAAAACACTACGCCCACAAATAATCACAATATTACACTACAAAAAAAAAACAAATCGCTCGTCTTTCCTTTAAACTAAAAAATTAAAACCCTTAAGCAAATACTTAAAAAAAACTATGCAATGACTGATATCTTATCAACAAAGTGGATAGATATTTATGTAATAATGTTTTATATTATCTTAATAATTATATTTATTTATTTCTTAAAATAACCGAATATGACCGAAGTTTGATCTTAGTTTGTTCCTGATAAGGAATAGACGGGCGGTAATAAAAAAAACTATGACAGTAATGTTTGTTCATCTTGTTGACCTTAATTTTAAAATCATTAATAAAAGACCATTTCCTCACACTCTTATGCATTCTAATAACTGTTTAAGTTATGTTGATTTTTTAGGTTATGTGGCCCTTTTATAGGTTATGTAATTCTTAAGTTCAGGTTATGCCCTTTTTTGAGGTTATGTTATTTTAAATTTTTTATTCTGTACAAAAATAATTATCTCTTTATTGTTAAACGATTCTCAGATAATTGTGAAATAATATTTTGGCTTTGTTTCTTTAAAAATATATTTCAAATATAAATGTTTTATCCTTGAAATTGTTTAAAGTCATAGTGAAGCAGAAGTTGGGTTGTTTACCAGACTTTAACATCTGACTTCTGTCTGTCACAAGCAGAATTGTATTGCTAAAATATTGGAATACAAAATAATTTGAAAATTACGACGTCTACTATCTTTATTATGTCATATATTTGCTTTAAAAATAATTATGATCTCATTCATGAGCGTACTTTATCAACAGAAACAGAAATTTAATAACACGTAGTTTATTCAAAATTCAAAATTTGCATTTTTTGATTTCTCAATTTTTTTACCCAAAATTTAATTTGGTGCATTATTTATAATCATCCAGATCCAAATAACCATCGTAGCTGTGCACCAAAAATTTACATTCACCTAAGTATTTTTGATTTAAACCGTTTTGAAAAAAAGAAAACAAAAAACAAAAATCATATACCTGCAAATACATTTTGAAACAAATCCTACCTATTGAGAACTGACACGCTCGAATACGCAGTCTGGTGGTCAAAAATTGTACTACGCGACTGTAGTACTGTTTGAAATTATTACATATGTTCTGGTGTTGATTTTTTGTTAGAACGTCGATAGATACATTTTCATAAAATAAAAATGTACTGTGCTTAAATTAACCTGTTCCCTGTTAGCATATTGACACCTGAATACTAGACAATTCAGCCATTTTGCCATGAATGCAGCGCCGCCAACGGTAATGTCACTTCTCAATAGGTACACAAAAATTTGTTTTAATTTAATTTTTTTTTTTTCAAAATTTTCTAATAAATTACTCAAAAACGGTTGAAGATAACGCCTCGCGATTCTTAGAATCCTCATGTATTGTTCAATTTATATAAAAAAAAAAAATGGCCTTAAAATATTTTTTGGAAATTATTTTAGTGGTGTCCACCAAAATCTTTGATAATGGCCAAAAATCGAAAAAAGTCATATGGGGTATACCTTAATAAATGTCGATTTTCAAACATTTTTTTAACTCGGATAATTCCATTTAACAATTAATTTGTTAAACGCGATTTGAAACACTAGAAAAATATGTATAATTACATATTTATGATTTAGAGCTATTGGTTAAAGTTAAAATTTTTGGTGTATAGCAACGATGGCTATTTGCGATATTTGGAACTATACTAAAAGGAAGATACTGATCATTTTTAATAACTGTACACTTGTATTAATCACAGGGTAGGGTGACCATATTCTTAAGAAGGCAATGCAGGACAAAGCAAGAAAAAAAGGTCGTCACTTTCCAAATATAAGTGAAGAGCAAAAAAAGGTCCTCACCTCTCGAATCCAAGTTAAGAGCAAAAAAAAATGTCCTCATCTCTTCAAATACAAGTCAAGAAAACAAGTGAAGTGCACAAACGTTAGAATGCGAGACTTTTGCGGGACATGTCTTAAAGCGGGACACCCAATCAAAATGCGAGACAAAATGCGCAAAAATCGGGACGAATCGTCACCCTATTAGAGAGCCTGTTTTTCAATTCATGGTTAACTCAAATCAATGATTAACGACATATTTGCAATATAATAATTACCATAAGTTTCCACGGTAACCACTAATCAGAGACTTAACTACCGATTGAAAAACTAGTGGTTAATGTAATATAACATTTTTATTATCCTGCAAGAAGGATGTTGGCAGTGCCAGGAATCTGGATCTCCACGAATTGAGGTATCATGATGTCTGTCTGTCTGTCTGTCTGTCTGTCGGTCTGTCTGTCTGTCGGTCCGTGTACACGTGCAGAGCTAATTCGGCTAAAAGGATTTTTATGAAACTTCATATTTAAGCTTTTGACATCAATGCCACGAGTTGATCAACTTTTGGTAAGAATTGGTTAACCAGTAATGGGAGTTTATTCGTGTCGGTTTTAAGATTTTTGCGAATATTTCACAACAGAGAAATATTTCGATAAAATTTATTTAACAAAAGTTGCTATAAAAGCAATAACAAATAACTTTTATTTGAGACATTTTTTGATAAAGCAGCATAAATTAAACAAGTACTTCGTGATGGCGATCGGGCCTGTGGTGGCCACAGTTGATTTTTTGCAATCAGTTTTAGAATATGTATCTTTATGTAGCATATATATTTTTAAAGCATATGTAGAATATCTTTGTATGTTAAGTGACCATTCGTCCCGCATTTTGATTGTGTGTCCCACTTTAAGACACGTCCCGCAAAAGTCCCGCATTCTAATTTTTGATTTCTTGACTTGTATTTGAGGAGATGATGACCTTTTTTTTGCTCTGCACTTGGTTTTGGGAGGTGAAGACCTTTTTTTTTGCTCTTCACTTAGATTTGAGAGGTGAGGACCTTTTTTTTGCTTTATCCCGCATTACCTTCTTAAGAAAATGGTCACCCTAATGTATGTATGTTTTCTTGTGTATGGTTTAAGATACGAAAGGACCTTCTTTTTTGCTTATTACTTCTATTTTGGGAGTGTGGACCTTCTTTTTCCTCATCACTTCTATAGTAAGGACCTTTTTTTTACTCTATTTTGGCAGTGAGGACATTTTTTGTGTACTCATTACTTCTATTATTTTGGCAGTGAGGACCTTCTTTTTTGCTTATTACTTCTATTTTGGGAGTGTGGACCTTCTTTTTCCTCATCACTTCTATAGTAAGGACCTTTTTTTTACTCTATTTTGGCAGTGAGGACATTTTTTGTGTACTCATTACTTCTATTATTTTGGCAGTGAGGACCTTCTTTTTTGCTTATTACTTCTATTTTGGGAGTGTGGACCTTCTTTTTCCTCATCACTTCTATAGTAAGGACCTTTTTTTTACTCTATTTTGGCAGTGAGGACATTTTTTGTGTACTCATCACTTCTATTATTTTGGCAGTGAGGACCTTCTTTTTTGCTTATTACTTCTATTTTGGGAGTGTGGACCTTCTTTTTCCTCATCACTTCTATAGTAAGGACCTTTTTTTTACTCTATTTTGGCAGTGAGGACATTTTTTGTGTACTCATCACTTCTATTATTTTGGCAGTGAGGACCTTCTTTTTTGCTTATTACTTCTATTTTGGGACTGTGGACCTTCTTTTTCCTCATCACTTCTATAGTAAGGACCTTTTTTTTACTCTATTTTGGCAGTGAGGACATTTTTTGTGTACTCATCGCTTCTATTATTTTGGCAGTGAGGACCTTCTTTTTTGCTTATTACTTCTATTTTGGGAGTGTGGACCTTCTTTTTCCTCATCACTTCTATAGTGAGGCCCTTTTTTTTACTCTATTTTGGCAGTGAGGACATTTTTTGTGTACTCATTACTTCTATTATTTTGGCAGTGAGGACCTTCTTTTTTGCTTATTACTTCTATTTTGGGAGTGTGGACCTTCTTTTTCCTCATCACTTCTATAGTAAGGACCTTTTTTTTACTCTATTTTGGCAGTGAGGACATTTTTTGTGTACTCATCACTTCTATTATTTTGGCAGTGAGGACCTTCTTTTTTGCTTATTACTTCTATTTTGGGAGTGTGGACCTTCTTTTTCCTCATCACTTCTATAGTAAGGACCTTTTTTTTACTCTATTTTGGCAGTGAGGACATTTTTTGTGTACTCATCACTTCTATTATTTTGGCAGTGAGGACCTTCTTTTTTGCTTATTACTTCTATTTTGGGACTGTGGACCTTCTTTTTCCTCATCACTTCTATAGTAAGGACCTTTTTTTTACTCTATTTTGGCAGTGAGGACATTTTTTGTGTACTCATCGCTTCTATTATTTTGGCAGTGAGGACCTTCTTTTTTGCTTATTACTTCTATTTTGGGAGTGTGGACCTTCTTTTTCCTCATCACTTCTATAGTGAGGCCCTTTTTTTTACTCTATTTTGGCAGTGAGGACATTTTTTGTGTACTCATCACTTCTATTATTTTGGCAGTGAGGACCTTCTTTTTTGCTTATTACTTCTATTTTGGGACTGTGGACCTTCTTTTTCCTCATCACTTCTATAGTCAGGACCTTTTTTTTTACTCTATTTTGGCAGTGAGGACCTTTTTTTTGTACTCATCACTTCTATTATTTTGGGAATGAGGACCTTTTTTTGCTCATCACTTGTATTTTTGAGTGAGGACCTCTTTGTTTTTGCTCATCACTTGTATTTTTGGAGTGAGGAACTTTTTTTGTTTAGTATACTCTTTTTTTGTAAAAAAAATCTGGTCAGCCTACCCAGTGATTATTCAAACAATTGTCTATTGAGACTTTCTACTTGTAAATTTCTTCATTTTTTATGCTTTCTAAATCAAGGGGAGGCCAAGAGATATTTCGCATTAGGGCCCATGAGTTCTAGTTACGCCACTGTGTTTTGCATTTAAGGCTATTAGCGTTGAGAGATTGTAAATCAGCGGTTGTATACAGTACGGAGTGTTGTAAGGAAGGTAGAGGATAAACTGGCATCGCCCCAACGCTCTATACTTGGCGATCTCTGTTCGCAGTCTTATTTATATCTCGGCGGCTATCAGCCACATCGGCCAGTGGCCTTCCCGACCAACATGGCGGCAACCGTGACCTAGCATGCCCATTCAGTTTGCGGCTGCGCCCCTCGGACCGCTACTCACAGAACTACTCCCCTAAACACCCAACGTCAATCGTACGTTTATTAAACCGCATCGAATCATTTACTCACGCTTTTTCATGACTCATAAATACATCTGTTTTGATTTTTACTTAATATCAAATGCATAGGAAATGCGACTTGTCAATTAAGATTTAAAGACGGAAAACTAAAATTTTCCACTGCATAATATATGCAAATAAATACGCAAAAACTGTTATCAGCAGCTATTTAAGCATTGGTAACTTCTTTATTATAAGAGATACATAACCAGTTAAATTTGAAAAGATGAATATGTTACTCGATAAATAAGAATAATCACCTGGAAAAACAAATGACCATTAAATAAATTAGTTTTATAAAAATTTTATTTAACAACAATTATATTTCATGAGGATGAAGATTTACTACCCGAATCGTAGGCGAGGGCTGTAATCATCCAAGGGGAAATATAGCCATTTTATGCGAGTAAAATACAATATTTTAACTACAACTACAAAATTTGTAAATTTAATTTAAAAACACAGAAATTATGAGTGTTATTTGTTTAACTTCAGAACCTACGTTATCAAGATGGTTGCCGAACCATCAGCTGATTGTATTATACACAGGGCCGGATTTACATAACGCGAGACCCTAGGCTACTCAAATTTTTGGGCCCCTTCAATAGACCACCTCCTTTTTTGATATTTCTAAGTTTATCACTTTCAATTCTCAGAATGCTCAGGAATGCTCAATAAAATAACCTGTCTTGAGACATTGTGCTCCTTAATTCATTTTTAATTCTGTTAAGTTTTAAAAAAGACCTCACTTCAAAGCAGTTAGTGACCATTAAACTAAGAAGCAGTCGTAGGATTGCTTCTATGTTAGGTAAAGCCATCTGTATGTTTTCTTTATGCAATATTTGGTAAAGGTCTGCGTAAGACTGTGGGAGTTCTTCTAAAGGGGTGAAATGCTTTTTTTTTACGGATTCCTCAATATGTCTTAGGCCCAATGAGATATCTACTTTTTGCTACCCCTTAACATGTTCAAAAACATATTTTGCCTTAGTTAACCTATAAAGAGCAAAACTAGATTCAGGGTGAATTATAAAACCCTTCGTTATGGTCTGTTTCTTGTGTTCTAGCATATTTTATTTTTATTTTTAGTACCTATGCATCTTTTTGAATATTGAGATATTATTTTTGAAAATTGTTACTGAATGCGGTCCGCGCCGTAAAAATGAAAAGAAAAGTTACTGAATGCGGCCAGCGATGTATATAAGGTTGCCGGCACCTGATTAAAACCCAATATTAAAAAATCAGCTCTGGCCACCATAGAATAAGTAATCAGAAATTTGAAAGACAATTTTGAAAATAAATCAAAAATTTCAGAGCGCCTTTCCATACGTCGAGCGCTTATCTACTTGGTAAATTTAGTAAATAAAATAGTTCACTAAATCAAAAAAATAAATTAATAAAAGTTACTAATCTTAAGTCGTACAGCAAATTTCTTCAAATATTTTTTTTTCAAAATATTTGTCAAGAAATACTGGTAAAAATGACACGAGTAAACTTTCACTTCCGATTGAACAATTTTTACCAATAGTTTCACAAATGGTAGCATTGATGTTAGAAGCTTAAATATAATATTTCCTAATAATACGTTTAGCTAAATTCGCTCTATGTGTCCACGGATCAACAGACCAATAAATAGGCAGACAGACAGACAGGTGGGCAAACAGGTAGAGAGGCACATACAGACAGACACAGACACACAGACAGACAGATGACAGACATACATCATGCTAAAAATAGTCAAAACATTATTTAGAGACCGCAGTACATGGACATCCATCGAAATCTCAAAATCGGTATGATCACAATACTTCCTTTATACATGTGACGGTCGATAACACTTTATTATCAAGTAAAATCAATAGTAAAACAAATCGTTGGCATCGAGGCAGTTGCCAAAGGCGCTGGTACTTGAAGGGCTGCAAAGCCTCCTTTCCAATACCTTTTTATTCCTCCTTATCCACGAAAAAGGCACAAAAATATATATTTGCCAAGGGCGCTAAAATAGCTATTTATGCACCAAGGGTATTACTAAGCTGATTACGCCCGGAGAACGATGTAATACAGCCCGAGGGCCTCTGGCCCAACGGATGGATGTTGCTCGATGGGCGTAATCATCCTGTAACGCCAACTGTGCATAAAAGATTTTATTTTTCACTTCACGTAAAATAAAAAGTAAAAGTGAACAAATATTTATACCTATCTGGTAGCCTATGACAATAAACAATTTATAGACAAAAAACAAATGATTTTGTGTAATCATTTAATTGTTAGAATTAATTTTACAATCACAATGAATATGCAAGAATGACCCGAATATATCGAGAAAAATGCAAGCAACAGAAAGTTTGTTACCACTTAAATCTAAACAGAAATATGAAAAAGAATATCTTTAGATTATGGCAATAAAAAAATAAGGTACCGACCGTAATTGATAGTAATATTTGTTGAGGGCGTAATGAGAGGGTGATATGGATTCAGAATGCTAAATCCTAGGCATTATGACCAAATAACTGCGAAGTGAAAAATAAACTTAGGTACGTCCCTGAGTAAAACCCAAGTAAAACAATTATAATTCCAATGTTTCATAACCACCTATTATGTTAAGCTGTCGCCAATTCTATAAATTTTTATTACTCTCATGATTTCATTTAACATTGTAAACAGCAATGACATTGACACCTATACCTTTTAAACAATTCTTTCTTTGATAAACTAAAAATAACCTTGCCAGATTTCCAGATATAATAAGATTAAAAAACATATTAAAAATATCATCACACATCTAATCTGACAACCGGAAGTGAATTATTGCACGTTTTAAAATGAGATTTGACTTTTTATTCTTATTTTTATTTCAAGTTAAATGGTTGTTAGGTGAATTACGTTCCTATCTTGATATATGTTTCTATGTCTCAATAAATCATGTTCAATTGTATTTCCTGTTTGGAGATAAACCTGCAAATAAATGTAATGGAAAGCAAGTACCAATCCTCCATATTGCTGTATTTCATCAACCCAACTGACCAAGGAAATGTGAACTATCGGTGTGACGAATATGACAAACAGGGCCATTCTTGGCTCGGGAGCAAAGAGTACCCCTGCTCCTGGACGACCAAATCCAGGGGCAACCGTCCATTTGTGTTGTGGCAAATGACCTTATGGAATTATTTAACGAAAGTTTTAGGGAAATATTTCCCGCTTCTATAAAACCCTTTATTACTTTGGAGAACATAGAGTGGGTTCGGGAAGCAAGCTCAGAGTGTTCCGCGTCACTCTTTTTAACAATAAAAGTGTCAAAAAAGTCCTGCCAACCGCTGTATTCACATACCAAATTCCCTAATCGAGCAATAATAATGTTTATTGACAAAATACTATTACATGGTAACGTTAAGCTGCATTCAGAGCTCAGTAAATTAACACGCTGTGCGTTATGGATAGTTTTTAAACGAGTGCAGTTGGTATGATCGGTCAAGCTCGTACTATATCGCTCAACAGTAGTATAGCAACGACAAAGCACGAGCATGTCCGATCATACCAAATGGCCTCGTTTAAAATTTATCCATAGCGTACAACGTGTTGATTTACAGAGCTCTGAATGCAGCTTTACTAGTCAGTCATTTACATTAAAATATAAGTTATTTAAAATTAAAGTTCTCGAACTCATCAAAGCTATACATGGGATTTACAGTCAGAATAGCTTTGATTTTTTCGTGGATATTTTTGGGTGGTAGTTCTCTAATTTCCACAGGTATAAGGTTAAAAAATTTAATTGAAAAATAATTGATGGAGTTCCTCGATTTAAGGCGTAAGAAGTTACTACGAATATTGTTTTTAACCGAGTATCTATTATAATAGTGGGTTTTACTGCAGGTTGGGAAATTTTTTAGATTTTGGTGAATATGGAGTACGCAGTAAATGATGAAAAGGGAAGGTAGGGACATTATATCGAGTTTTACAAAAAGATCACGACAGTCGGCTTGAAAAGTAGCAGAAGCAATAATTCTTACAACCTTACGCTGTAGGGCAAAGATTCTTTTGGCAGTTGGTGAATGTCCCTAGATTAATAAACCATAGCTTAACTGGGAGTGGATTTTTTTTTACCGCACTTGTTGATTAGAAAACTCGTCACTTCGCGACTCATTTTCAAACTTCGACGCGTGCAGCAAATTAATGCCTTATTAAATTTGTGTTTTAATTTACTATTGGCCAACACTTGTTGCTGAGTAATTTCCCGATACCCACTCTTTTAAAATAATTTTTTCCTCCCCCCAAGAGTCCCCCCCAAGAAAAAATCTTGGGTGCCACCTGGTGTGTCGTCTGTGTTAGTTACGTAACTTTTTACGTTTCAAGAACTAATTATTCCCGAATCTTATTTACCATGAAATCATTAAATTAATTGCAAATTCAATTTAAAATGGGTCAAGTTTATTAAATTCAATGTCACTTTATGTTAATGCCCCTAAAACATTGACTGAATCCATGATAATTCACTTTTAAAGTATTTGAAATAAAATTCCTTTTTTGGTGTTGAGTTGGTTATGCAACCCGCATTGCTTACGTGTATTGCAAAACATCCATTAAGGACAAGGCGTTTGCCAATAGTTAATGCGTTAAAAAATCCATTTTTGATTTATTTATATAATCAGGAAACATTTTAAGATTTAAAAATAAAAAATGCTGACCCAGTTTCTTAGATGATCTAAACAATAAGAGATTTATTACGCAGAAGGGAGCAATGGCCGCTTGAGTAAATTAGAAGCCAAAGTTTACAGTACAAAAGTTAGAATTTCGTTAGAGTAATGCAGATAAAATCGCATTGTTTTATAAAGAGAATGACGTCACAAGTAATTGCTAATTATCATATAATACATATGAAACGTACTTATTTGAAATAAATTAAACTATAGTATAAATAGAGAACTAATATATAAAAGTAATGAAAATAGGAAACTATAATGAAATTTTCTCGTTCTCATCTCGCATACAGTCATTTTCAACAAGTCTGATTAAACTACAATCCTTCCATGACGTCTTATAATACGCTAATTGGTGACCAAATTATTGTACTTAGTACTGCAGTACAGTTTGAACTTACGTATATTTTAGTGTTGAATTTTTGTTACAATTTGACAGAAGTTGTGAAAAACTATAAAAGTAGTAGTATTTAAGAAAGGAGAAAGATAGGCATCTTGTTTTTTTAAAATTTTCCTAAGAAAAATGAAGGTAAAGTAAATGTTAAGTCAAAATTTTCGTGAGATGATTCTGTTGTTGAAGGATTAGGGATAAATACCAACGGTTTGAATTTTTGAAATCTAGACTTTTATCTACCTAAATAAAAGCTCTCCTGGGTTAACGTGTTTTTGATCGGTGTAGTTTTGAAAATTTTAAAATATTTTATTTTCGAAATACCGTATCTCAAAAACTACATGAGAAAGGGACCTGCGGTTGGAATTTTTGAAATCCTGAGGCCCCAAGGAGCTTCAGAACATATTATAAAACAACCTCCAAATATGAATTATTTTGTGAAATTTTTAATTTTTCATTTTTACCGATCGCCAACATATATAAGGGAGGTATTGTGATCATACCGATTATGACATTTCGAGATTTCGATGGATCTCCACGAATTGAGGTCCCTACATAACGTTTTGACTATGATGTCTGTTGGTCTGTCTATCTCTCTGTATGTCTGTCTGTCTGTCTGTCTGTCGGTCGGTCCGTGTACACGTGCAGAGAAAATTCAGCTAAAAGGATTTTTATGAAACTTCATATTTAAGCTTTTGACATCAATGGCACGAGTTGATCAACTTTTGGTAAAAATCGGTTAACTAGAATTGGGAATTTACTCGTGTCGGTTTTAAGATTTTTGCGAATGTTTCACAACAGAGAAATATTTCGAAAAAAATTATTTTACAAAAGTTGCTATAATAGCAATAACTAACAACTTTTATTTTAGACATTTTTTGATAAAGCAGCATAAATTAAACAAGTACTTTGTGATGGCGGTTCGTCCTGCGGTGGCCACAGTTGATTTTTTTGTTTGAAATTTTAAAAAATCCCAACTTAAAAACAAAAAATATAGGGACCTGCGGTTTAAATTTTTGAAATCTACAGATTTTTTTCTACATAGATAAAAAATAGGGCCCTCCTTAGTTAACACCTTTTTGATCCGTGTAGTTTTGAAAATTTGTAAATATTTCATTTTCGAAAAACTATCTCATAATCTACATGAGATATAAACCTGTGGTTGAAATTTTTGAAATCCTGATATCCAAAAAAGCCTCAATATAGTATAGTTTTTGAGATACAGAGAACAATTCTATAACTCAGTTACTATAATCATAGTAACTAAATTTGTCACTATGAGCAAGGTCAGTTACTATCATGAACGAAAGTCATTATACTTTTATAATATTTTATCTTGTAGTAACGTTACTACACAGTAACTTTTTACATAATTGATCTGATAGTCACGCGAATAAAATTTTTTGAATCTTCACTCCACAATGATGTCATCGGCTCTTTCCCTATTAAAACGTACTTTACTAATTTTCTCAAAAGGTTTTGACACTTAGATTATATACCCAATTATGCATTGTTTCATTTTAAACACAAAATACTTAACAAAGAATTTGATCTTGAAAGTTCTTGTAGTACATCGACTCCAAAAAATTTTTTAACATTTGTTTATTTATTTCAAAAACATATTTCGTTTTGTTTATTTCAGAATGTAAACCCGTCATATTTACAGCTATATGTTCAGTTTTGACATATTTTTCATAAAAATAGAATTATATGGTTCATGAATTTTGTTTTTCGTTAAAACAAAAACCTTCTTATATTCTATGAATTTATCAGTAAACAATTTTTTAATAGATCACGGTCATTATTTCTAAAACGCAAGTAAATGTGAATCATTACAAGAACAAAAGCTAGTAGAATTTACTAGCTAGAAAAAAGAAAGTAGTTGAATTACTCAAATGTTTTACAGGTTATTATTGGTCGTCAAGTCTTTCATACAGTGCTCAAATATTTTCATTCTTGGGATATATTTGAATGTATTTTTTTTTTTAATTTCTAGGTTAGGTCATGACTTCAATTTGTTTAATGTCAAAGAATCGGTGTTCATTACAATAATTACTTGGAAAATGCCTGCCAAATCTTGCATTATATTTACATGCAAATTAAAAGAGACATCAGCTGTCTTGGCTTCGGTGAAATACCACATAAAATAACTATTACGCACGTGAATGTGTTGACAATGAAACCAGAATTCCTCAAACGTTTTCAACAATAGGAATCCCACTTTAAGTAAGACATAGGATTGGTTCATGGTTCATTATTATTATTAGTCCATGAACGAGCCCCGATTAGCGCTACCTCGTTTAGCGTTTATTCACTATAATTGCTACAGCGGCTTAATTAACTTCAAATACAAAATAAAGTTTTTAAATCTCTAAATAAAAAAATATATATGGGCTATTCCAAAAGATTAGGCGGAACTAAATGGAAATTTCGTTCTTTTAGGTTGTCACAAAAAGGGGCCTTGCTTGGGTTATGTTATGTTTAAGGTTTAGTATGTGAAAATTTAAAATTCTAACAGTGAAACCATAGGGGAATCTTCCTAAGCGCCCTGACATCTGGTGACAATTTGCGGAAGATACGAAAGTGACATTGTTTTGTATTGTTCAATGGAGAAATACGTGTTTTCTTGTTGTTTGTGTTTTATTTTTGTGAATCATGGGAAAAAAAGACAATCAATTTTGTTGTGTGCCGCAATGTAAATCGTGAATAAGAAAGAATCCTTCTTAAACATTCCATAATTTACCTAAATTGAAAAAAATATCAATTGAAACAACGTTTGGAGGCAGAGAGAAAGTGGATCGTTGGTTTTTATGGACCCAAAAACTAAAAATGGGCAAAAATCCAAGCCCATACATGCATGCTCGTTGCATTTTATGGAAAGTGATTTTTACGTCCAAGAAAAGACTGAAAAAAAACATTTATCCCACCCAAAATTTGCCTAAATCATCAGTTGATATATTAAAAAGCCCTTCTACTTTTTCAGGCAGAGATATTAATTTTTACTAATATATTTACCATATTTTTGTCGTTATTATATTGACAGACAGTCAAATAGAATTAAAATACTGTGAAAAACTAAAAATTTCCTTAAAATTTCTTTAGAATAGTATATTATTACATATCTTGTAAATCGTAGATTACCTCTAAATTAAAAAAAAGCTCGGAAAGCAGGAAAAATACAACTTGTGTTCATTTTCACCATGTAAACAAATATACGAGTAACAGTTTAATGTCACTTTCGAGTGTTCCAGCTTTGCCCCATATGGCGCTCCGATCTTAAAAAGTTTCCCCTATGGAAGCGAATGACATATGTCAAAAATTTTAATATATTTTTCCATATTTTGAAGACAAAAAAATAAATAAGGATATTTTATAATGACAATCAATTTAATCTAGAATTTGCAATGTGAGTATGATATACAAAGCTTAAACAAAATTACCAAAAATCCGAATTAATTATTTATTTTTAGACGTAAGTGTTGCCTAATTTGAAATTATTCTTAGATTAAAATTTATTATGTAAATATTAAAATGCATCCTGCGCACTTTTACTTAAATACGTAGGTTTTAAAATGCATAGTTCAGTTTTCCATTGGCAAAATGCATTGTCACGTGACAAATTAAAATAATTTTAATTCATAAACAAAGATGTCAACAGAATTATAAATCAAAAATGAGGTGACAAATATAAGAAATATCAGGACTGTACTAGGATTTTGTACGAGCCTTAAATTTCTATGATTTTTGTCAACAAATCTACTAATACTCTAAGGCTAAGACATTCTAAGGTATAAGTTATTTCTTTGGTTTAGGCGGAACTAAATGGGAATTTCGTTCTTTTAGGTTATCACAAGAAGGGACCTTACTAGGGTTATTTCATGATTCACGTTGGTACGTGAAAATTTAAAATTTCTACAGTAAAACCATGGAAACGAAAAACGATTGTTAAAAATATAGTAATTTTTACATATTTTAAAGACAATAAAAAATATATAAATGGAAAATTTGTATTGAGAATAACACCAAAAATCAAAATTTCAATGGTTCAAAAATCCCAAAAATTGAACCATAAACCTTAGCATAGTATAAATAAGTTTTAATTTGTAAGATTTGCATCATTGTTACTTTGAAAATGGCGCAAGCCGAAACCATGGTCAGTAAAATAAATAAATCTGTGAAACAAAACAACGGTTCTTTATTTAACAACCTTCTGTGCATTAGCTAGTTTCACGAAGTCAAATTGTCGACAGTTAAATATACATATTTAATAATAGGGGATACGCAGAAAATTTATATTTCTTTAAAACTACATTCTTTTGATATGTTAATATTAGTTATGTCACCTAACAAAACAAAAATCACATTTTAATTAATATTATAACCAAATTTTTTAATTAAAATATTGAAAATTTGAAATAAGCCGATCACGGCGCGAAGGTTGCCGAGTAAAAACGACTGAGTATGGCGTCAAATGATAGGGGTTTCACGTCACAGATACAGCTACAACATAATCTTTACACGTGTGTATATTGTATTGTTCGAGAGTTTTATATTTGTTTTTAAACAATTTTTCACACATTTATTATTAAAATGGCAGATAAAGATTTTGTTAGGGCTCAGAGTGATAATTTACCCAACATTGATACATTTATGCTCACAAACATAAAATTTACTTTTTTCTGAAATATCGGTTTTATTTCGCCCCATAGCTTCCAGCCACAAATTTCGCCTTTTCTGTTGTTTCTCGCCATCAGGTAATGATATAAATTGTTTTTTTGGATTTCTAGTTGAACTAATTGTGCACATCGGTACTGAACAATATTTTCGATTATGTTTTGAAGTACTGGGGCCTGGATCTTCCATATTTTATATATTTTAATATAAAATTTAATTCGGTAAACATGTATAAATTGTTTTTATAGAATTAAACTTTATTTTAATTAAAATCACTCTAACTTTAAATAACCTCATTTCCACATCTAAATCTCGCTATCACTTTTTTCTTCTCTCTACTGCCTTTTTCTGTCAGATACTGTGGTTTTCTCACCGTCCAGGTCTTTTCATATTTGTTATTATACCTTGACTCTCTTATTTTTGTATCTTGCTCCGTTTGTTGTATGTCGGTCATTCGCTCTGTTACTTCGTGCACCAATTCTTCTCCATTCATTCTTTTTAGTCTTACTGCTGTTGTTGAGTAGCCACAATATTCGTACATTTCCTTCCTTTCCTTTTCCCATCTTGATAGTGGCTTTCCTTGTTGATTCCGTTTTTCCATTTCCCTCCAGCATTCATAAAGAATTTCTTTTTCCGGGTGTTTAATTATATTCTCTTCATATTATAAATTATTAACAAATACAGTGATTTCCTTGGGTGTATAGTGTAGGCAGAGCCGCAGTAAGGGGGGAGACGGAGGGGGCGATGGTCACTAGCGCACTATGGAAAAGGGCGCCACATTGCGAAGGTGAAGACCTTTTTTTTGCTCATCACTTGGAATTTGAGACGTGAGGACCTTTTTTTTGCTCATCACTTGGATTTTGAGAGGTGAGGACCTTTTTTTTGCTCATCATTTAGATTTTGGGAGTTGAGAATCTTGTTTTTGCTTACCACTTACATTTATTTGCCAAGGGCGCCAAAACACAGTTTTGCTCATAGCGCAAGTTTTCCTTACTGAGGCTCTGAGTGTAGGATCCTCTTAAGGGGTTCATACATCAAAACAGATTTACAAAATCTCAGTAATATAAAAAAAATTAAGCAATACTATTCTAGAGTTTCTAAACTTTTAATGTAGTTCCTTTGTTTATTTTAATTTAATAAAATTTCCAAATAGGTTATTTGGATTCAGATTTCGACACGGTAGTAAAGTTTTTTAAAAATAAGCAAATAAGTTTAGAATGCATCTGCATACTAAATCTAGGACACTCCAGCAGTAAATTAACGAAACTGTAAATCTTTCTTCCTTATTTTTAAACATTGAAAATATTTTATTGACCTTGCCCGATTCGAAATTCGGAGACGACCTAATTCAACACAAACAATCCTTGTTGTAAAAATAGATAGTAGCAAAAATATACGCAAATTACTGAAATATTTAACATTGGCAAAAAAATAAATCGACAAACACGTGTCTGAGTTGACAATAGGAAAATGACAATTATTTATTTCTTGGCTTTTTGGTTATAAATGCATCAATTAGTAACTCACTTCGGAAGGATACACGGCTTCAAAATAGAATAAAACTTAGCCAAATTATCATCATCAATTCTGGCTCGACAACCCTTTTGGTTCTTGGCATTTTCAAGGACGATTTGCCAATGTGTACTGTTCTTAGTTACCAATTATAAGGTCTTTAACAAGGTTTGGTAAAAAATAACGGACTATAATCAATTTTTAAACTAGGGGTAGTCATATTTACACTATAACAAATCAGCAGAAAAGTCACTAATGTATTTTTGTGCGAAAACTTAATTTTAGCATTATATAAACATCAATAATTGTATACTTAAG
Source organism: Liopterus haemorrhoidalis (assembly GCA_963971575.1). Classification (NCBI taxonomy): domain Eukaryota; kingdom Metazoa; phylum Arthropoda; class Insecta; order Coleoptera; family Dytiscidae; genus Liopterus; species Liopterus haemorrhoidalis. The sequence goes on from OZ020615.1 coordinate 2,765,495, forward strand.
GTGACATTACGTCCTTTATTATAGAGGAAAGTCCTTTATTTTAGAGAGTTGCCTTTTAGATTTATTTGTGGTATATTTTAAAAATACACTTTTTCGTTTATTAATATTTTTTTTTTTTTTTTTTGTTATTTAGTGTTATGAGTTATGAATTCTCACATAACTCATAACACACCCGTGTGGCTCACAGTCACACGGTTAGAAATTAGAAAATTAATATAGGGGAGAGTAACCAAATTTGGACCACTTAAGAATTTTTTAATATATAGGGATGTACAAGTATTTTTATTAAAAAGGAAGAAGTGGAAAAAAAAGTTATTGTTTATATCTTCAAAATAATATAATTTATTTTAAATAAATAATTACATTGAACAGTCCAATTAAAGAAACTGGTTTCTTAGGATGGACCAGAGGTTTTCCAAGATGGACCATCAATATACTTAAACACAATTGAAGCAAAAGTACTTTTGATTTTTGCACTGACTCCAGCACACTGTGTATGGACCCAAGTGTGACATTTTATGCATTGTATCATCTCATCTTCCTTCATTTCCTCACATATAATACAAAACCATGTAGTTTTAGTTTTTATTCTTTGTCTTTTTGGTCCAATATTGGGGTAATTTTACTTTTTTAGTCTTTTTCTCTTTGACTTTTTCTAATTGCTTTTTATGAGGACTACTTGTTATTAAAATTGCTCCAGTTCGAGAAGACGATGGACCTTGCTGTGGATTTAGTTTTGGTGGAGGTGAGATATCGTAAAGAATATCCTTACACTTTTTAATTTTTTTCTCCCGAGGTACATAATCAACAGCAGAATCACTATTATTACTTTTACTGTCACTTAAAGACATAGATGTTGATGTATTAGGCCTACTTGTTACTTTTTATTTTCTGCGATTTCAGCAGGGTTAGCAGAACACTGTAAAATATCGGATGCTGCAAACTGGTGGTCCTGAAAGATATGTCTATTTACAGGCCAAATACCAGAGGCACGGAAAGCACTTTCAGCTATAGCTACAGCGGCTGCTCGGCTGTATGCTTCATTTAACAATTTAGACATCTGAATTGGACCGGTCCAATTCAGGCGACTGCTTGTGGTCCAACTTGAGCTACTTTTATAAATATTTTAAAATGTTTCACCTAACCTTACATTTTAACTAGATTAATAAAACTAATATAGTAAATTGTAGCCAGACAAGTTTACTTTCTGCAGATATAAAAATATATTTTGTTACTTACTTTGAAACAGTCTAAAGACTATTGGCCTTATTGATAAAATATTTAATTGATGGTATGTAAATACTAATAACACTTCACTAACTGCAACCATGAGGTGCGCTGTTATAAAAATGATTGCATCAGACAAGTTTACGTTCATTCACTTCTAAATTACTGGTTTGCTGCGTAAATGCCTTATACAGGTCAAGTTACGATGGTGGTCCAACCTAGGCGATGGTCCACATTCGGCTACTCTCCCCTATATGTATTTGAATACGTATGGCGCCAAGGCCCAGTTGGTGTGTATCCAAATGTATACATACGGCAGTCAACGTGTTATTAAAAATTTATTTTATATTTAAATTATCGCTTTGTAACGTCGTAGCACCCAGACTTATATAAATTTTAGGTGCCGGCGGTTTTGACCTAATGTCCGACTAAACAAAGGTAACCGCTGCGTGTGAAGGCGGGTGAAAGAAAACTACTACTTACACGTTACTACACATTTATTAAACAGTTGTAAGTATAAAATAATCTATTGAAAAGTTTTGTAGAACAAAATATGTTTAATATATGCGATCATTGCCATCATGGTTGGCAATGATCACAAGTTATGGGACGAACAGCTACCAGCAGTTCGCTTCTCCATGAACTCGGTAACTAGGCAAAGCACCGGATTCAGTCCGTCACATTTAACTTTTGGCCGAGAGATGAGAACCCAAGATGATGTCGTGAACGATATGCGTTCTATCTTGTCTCAAGATAATTTCATCCCTCAGATAACTCCATATCTAGGACGACTAGCCGAAACATTGGAGATAGCCAAGTAACGCTGTTACAGCCTTCAATATGGCCTTTTGCGGCTACACAACGTGGTCAGCGTATTTTCCATTTCTGTACAAAAATTTTGTAGGTATTTTTTTTTTTTTGTTTTTTACAGATTCTACCGTAGAGTTTCTTTGGCAATGTTCCCATTTCCGCTTCTTAGCGTGTGGCCAATCTATCTCAATTTCCTTTCCTTTATTATTAGCCTGATTTCTGTTTATCCTTTTATCTTTTACAGCTCGACATTCGAAATAACATTCGGCCAGCGAAGGTTCATAATCTTTCTCAGATATTTCTTCAAGAAAAATTTCCCGCATGCGTTTTAAACCGTCCCGCATGCGTATAATAAAATAAATGTTGGGGTTGAATAAGCGGGAAAAGGTTCTTCGATTATCAGTTGGTGATATTATTCGTACATTACTCCCATTTTCACAATCATTCACCCCTCATTCAGGTGTAGGAGCTCGCCCCCTGGCATCGGCGATTAGCCTCGTTGCAGATATAAGTCGATGTAAAATAAATTAAATAATAATAATAATCTTTAACAAAACACATAAATCATCAGCTTAGACAAGATCTTCTAGTTGTTTACTGAGACCACACATTATCCACGCTGGGAATTATTAATGGCATGCATAATTGTGTCTATAACGAGTAAAAATAATAGTAGAGAGAGAACGCAGCCTTGTCTTACTCCGGACCGGACTGGAATATTATTACTTAGTAGGGTTGTACATCGAAAGCAAACATCGATGTTTAACATCGATGTTAACATCGGCGCCTTACTTCGATGTTGAAAAAACATCGAAGGAAAAACATCGATGTATCGGAAACATCGATGTTTTATTAATATTAAAATAGCTATTTATTTATATTATATAGGTTTTATTTAATAATGTAAAGATAAAATACGAAAAAAGTAACATATAATACACAAAAAGCATTTATTAGATTTTGAAATAGAAATATTCCTTTTTAATAGTAATTAATTTCACATTAACATTATTATACCCAATATAATAATCCTAATTTGTACCTGCAGTCTATTCCAAACGATTAGGCGGAACTAACCGCAATTTTCATTTTTGTAATTTCTCATTAGATATTTTTTTATATATTAAAGTTGACTTTTCCTGAACAAAATGATCAAAAGCTTCAATCAATCGGTAAAAGTAACTAGAATTGAAAATTTAGTTCCGCCTAAACCAAAGGACCTTACTATTTTTACATTTCTAAAATGAAATATTGGATTTTATTACAATACTAATATAGTAATCTTAATGTTAATTTTATATTATTTAACATAAAAATAACACTGTCATACTCAATTATTTTTATACTTTTTTAAGTTGAAATAAAATCTGTTCCTTTGGTTTAGGCGGAACTAGATTTTCAATTCTAGTTACTTTTACCGATTAATTGAAGCTTTTGATCATTTTGTTCAGGAAAAGCCATCTTCAATATATAAAAAAATAGCTAATGACAACTTACAAAAATCCAGGGATTGGAGGAATAACAACTGGGAAAGTGTCAGCAAGACTTAAAAAGAAAAAGTGTGTTGGCGTCTTTGGTCGTTCGCATTGTTTGCAAAAATTAGAAGTTTCTTCTTATTTTTTCGTGTTCTGCTAACTGCTAAGAAGAATAAGAACTAAAACTATTAGTATTGTTATATCACAATAGATGGCGCTTATATTTTGTGTACTAATTATAATAAAAATTAAATTTTTAAGATTCCAGCGCCTCTAGCGGTAGTTTCTGAATTTCAAAGTTTAAACATCGACATCGGTAGTAGACATCGATGTTTTATCGATACTATCGCCAGCTGACCATCGATGGTAAAAACATCGATGTTTTTAAAACAAACATCGATGTTTTCGATACATCGATGTTTTTTTCCCATCCCTATTACTTAGTATACATTTGTGTCAGGGGCGGAAATGTGGGACCGCAAATTCTGCGATTATGGGAGTTGCAATATGTTCAGTTGCGGGAGGGATAAAACACCAAGTTACGCCACTGCTTTGTGTATAACTCTGTTAATGCACTCTGTGTACATATCTTTTATTATATTTACAATTTTGTTCGGAACTTCATTAATTTTCAGTATATTCCACAGAAAGTTCCTATTGACTCGTTTAAATGGTTTTTTGAAGTCGATGAATAGCAGATAAACTGGTGACTGCCATTCTGCTGCCTGTTCAATGATGAGCCTCAGGATATTAATTTTGTCAATAGAGGATTTCTGCGGTGTGAATCCTGCTTGCTCTTCCCTCAGTTAGGGTTTCATTGCTTCCATCAGCCTTTCAGTTATACAGTGGGAAAGCAGTTTACTACATACGTTTAACAGGGTTATTTCTTTGTAATTAAGTGGGTTTGTCCGGTCTCTAATTAATTCGAACCTCAAGATAAAAATGTTTATTTACCGTTTCAAGTGTTGAATTAAAAAAAACTTTGATTAAATTTCTACTAAAAAAATCTAAAAGTTTGAAATAGACTATATACAGGATGAGGCAATATTTATATTCACCTCGATTATTTCGTTAATAAAAAGAGTTATAAAAATATTGTTCAAATAAAACTTATTTGGGGCAATAGGGGTTTTGCAAAAGGTATGACAGTAAATAACATTTCTTCAAATTACCCTACACCAGCGGTTCCCAAACTTTTTTGACCGCGACCCGGTACTAGATTTTAAAATTTTTCGCGACCCACCTTATGAAAAAAAAAACATTTATTTACAAAACAAATTTATTTTAAAGCAGTAGCTCTATAGTAATAAAGAATAATAAATAGTAATAAAGAATATAGTATAGTAATAAAGAGTATAGTATAGTAATAAAGAATATAGTATAGTAATAAAGAATATAGTATAGTAATAAAGAGCACAAATACACACTATTCTAGTGATAAACTGACGTAAAAAAATAATATGTACAAAAAAAATCTTTTTTGTGTTTTTACAATTTTTTTCGCGACCCGGCAAAATTTTTCTGCGACCCTGTGCCGGGTCGCGACCCACACTTTGGAAAACGCTGCCCTACACATATTATTTTATATATTATTATAGAACTTTTTTTCTCTATTCAACGGTATAAATCTTGTATATCCTTATGTAACAACATTTTTGAGAAATTCGCATTTTGTAGCCTTCAAAATGACGCCTTATTTGTTGGTAAATAATGAAAAATAATGCGTGCAATTGTTTCTACTTGTCAAATTATTGTTATTACTGTTATGAGTATTAATCACTTATTATTTTTAAGACCACAAATAGTCGCTTTTCTCAATTTTTTTTTTTGAAAAAGCTCTGTAATATTGTGTTAAATAATATGTTTAGTGTAATTTGAAAAATTGTTATTAACTGCCGTGCCTCTTGTAAAACAATTGAACAGAATGTTTAATACTACTATATTCCGCCCCCATTACCCCGAATAAGTTTTATTTCAACAATATTTTTATAACTTCTTTTATTAAGGTGTTACTTCACCCTGTTTCTTTGGTTTAAATGGAATTAGATTTTTAAATCTAGTATTTTTTAACGATTGAATCGTTAGAAAGTGAACGCTTGATAATTTAATAAAATAAAAATCCCGTTTAGTTCTGTTTAAACTTATGGAATTGACTATACGTAAATATTTGGAGAGCTAGAAGTGGTTGTAACTGCTTCTTCTTCTTCTACTACTAATTTTTCTTCTTCCTCTACTACTTCTTCGTCTTCTTCTACTTCTTCTTCTTCTTCAGTCAGGTTGACTTTTGGTTTCACTCACATAACTCCTCCATCTTGATCTGTTCATTGTCAGGTCTTGCCATGTACCCTGTATACAAACACTTGTTAGATTTTTGGTTAGCTGATCTCTCCATTTCTTGCGAGATCTTCCCACTGGTCGACGGGTATTCAATCTTCTTTCCCATATCTTCCAAACCATTCTGTCCTCCCTCATCCTCATAACGTGTCCTATCCACTGTAATCGTCTGCGTCTCAGTTCTTGTGTGATACTCTGCCTTGAGTACAGTTCTCGGATATCTTTGTTCTTACGGATTCTCCATTCACCATTAATTTGAATGACACAAAATATTCTGCGTAATATTTTATTTTTGAAAACTATGAGGTATTATTGATCCCGCTTTGTTAAGGTCCATGTTTCGGAGCCACACATAAGTACGGGACGTACTATAACTTGGTATAACCTGATCTTGGTGTTCCTAGACAGGAGTTTCGTTTTGAAGAGGGGATCAAGTGCAAAATAGTAACTTAAGGATATTTTTTAGTCTTGCAAACTGAAGCAGTTGTCAGCATTTGCTATGCCAGGTACCGTCATATCTCACGTAGCATAATCTTATGATTCATCTATTACATCTCTACAAAAAAACCTTCCATTAGCGCTGAAATTTTTGGCAAAACTCACATAAATAAAGCATGTGAATGATATAAAACTGATGCCAGTTAATAAATCAGAGATTCAGTAAAATATTTTAGAATATTCTTTAACAAATAGATGCCAACTGCACTTTCAATAATATTTTGTTTCAATGTCCAATAATTATTTTAGTTGTTGTTGCAAAATATTGTGTTTTCCAACAGATTTACATTGAAAAGGATTACTAATAAATAAATAGCAACAGAAATAAATTGTTGTTTTCCTCATTTTATAAAATTAATCTTTATTTTAAGACGTTTCGAATACTAAATCTTTAGCGTCTGTAGTTAATGTTAGAAAATTACGTTTATATTGTTTATTCAGAATGCTACAGAAAATATTAAGTATTGCATAAAATTTATACCAGGTCTACAAGTATGAAATGCGGATTTTTTTCAAATTTGCCGCGCAAACAGAGTGTATAGTTCAAAGTTTCAACACATATGGCGTTTTGTTAAGTTATCATTAAGTGTCAAATGCGTATAGGTTATAATTTGAAAAGTGATCATATAGTTTTGTCTTACTGTGTTAAAAATGTCAAATTTTGTGCCAAATAAAGAGCAATAAAGAGCCATAAAGAGCCAAGAGTGGGTAGCGGACAGTGCTACTGTTTTGTTTTCATTTGAAAAAAACTGCTGCTGAATCATACCGACTGCTCCGAGAAGCTTATGGTGCATATGCTCCATCGCAAGATACGTGTGAACGATGGTTTCGGCGTTTCAAAAATGGTGACTTTGATCTTACAGACAAAGAACATGGAAAACCTTGCTACAGGAAGACGATAGTCAATCACAAAAACAACTAGCAGAGCAGTTAGGCGTTAGTCAACAAGCTGTTTCCAATCGCCTACGAGAGATGGGTAAGATCCAGAAAGTCGGCAGATGGGTTCCACATGCATTGAATGAGAGGCAGATGGAAAAACGCAAAAACACTTGTGAAATTTTGCTTGCACGATACAAAAGAAAGTCTTTTTTGCATCGTATCATTACTGGCGATGAAAAATTAATTTATTTTGAAAATCCCAAACGCAAAAAATCATGGGTGAACCCAGGCTCACCATCCACATCAACTGCAAGACCGAATCGCTTTGGCAAAAAGACAATGCTCTGTACTTGGTGGGACCAAAAGGGTGTGGTCTATTATGAATTGTTAAAACCTGGTGAAACAGTTAATACCCAACGCTACCAACAACAACTGATCAAATTGAACCATTTGCTGCTCATAAAACGACCAGAATACGAAAGAAGACAGTACAAGGTAATCATTCTTCACGATAACGCTCCATCACATAAGGCAAAAGCAGTTTGCAACACATTGGAGGCACTCAAGTGGGAAGTGCTACCCTATGCCGCTTAGTCACTAGACTTGGCCCCTTCAGATTACCACTTGTTCGCATCGATGGATCACGCACTTGCCGAGCAGCACTTTTGTTCATATGAAAATGTGAAAGAATGGCTAGATGAATGGTTTGCGGGGAAAGGGGAAGAGTTCTACTGGCGAGGTATTCACAAATTGCCTGAAAGATGGGAAAAATGTATAACTTCTAATGGAGCATACTTTGAATAAATAAACTTTTACTGTTCTTTAGAGTTTAATGTGTTTTATTTTTAAAAAAAAATCCGCATTTCATACTTGTAGACCTGGTAATAATCTCTATTATAGTTAGTGTTAAACTTTCATCAACAGATGTATACGAAGGATAATAGGTATCCGCTGGCCAGGTACCATAAGTAGTGAAGATCTGTGGTGGAGAACAGGACAGCTCGAAATAACTTTGCAAATTCGCAACAGAAAGTGGATGTGGATAGGCCATACACTAAGAAGAAAACAAAACAACATAGCTAGACAGGCGCTAGACTGGAATCTGCAAGGATCGCGCCGTGTGGTAGGCCAAGGGTAAGGTGACCATACGTACTGGTTTTACCAGTACAGTACTGTTTTTTTGTCATTGGTCCTGGTTAATCGTGAAATATAACCAGTACAGTTTAAGGACACAAAATATAAAATTATCAATTTTTCAAAAGATCGACTAATCGATCCATCTTTCAGTACGCGCGTAAATTTAAACAAAAAAACGGCACAGCAGTGGGGTGGTTTTTTTCAAAATTACTTTCTTAACATACAATATAAATAAAAGAAGTACATTTAATTGCATTTTTTTACTTAAAGACAAAAAATATAAGCTTATTTCCCAATATTTTTTAAACATATATTCAACGATAGCCACTATTATTCATACTGCCTGAGCAGGCGCGCACCTAGAAAAATGGATTGAAGGGGGATATATTACTAAGTAATATCCGTTAAATAATACAAAATTTATTACTGCCTCTTTATGGGGAGGGGTGGTTTTATATATTAATTACATTTTGACTATAATTTGTTTTTATCAACGAAAAAGGAGATTTTATTTTCAGTGGCTTAGTTTTTATTTATTCAGTATATCATTTTTTTATCCTGGGGGGGATCAGGATCCAAGGACACCCTCCTATTGTGCACGTCTGTGTTTGAGCTGTTTTAAATGTACTGGTTTTATCTTTGAAAAAAATGGTCAGCTTAGCCAAGGGACACCTGGAAGTGGACCGTGATACTGGAAACTATGAAGGGGAATATGTCCTGGCAGGGCCACCCCTAGGCAGGCGTAAGTGCCCCAGGCCCCGCGCCTTTAAGGGCCCCGCGCTTCGACCGTCAAGTAAAGAAATAATAAAATACATTAAAAATTTTATCCCCTTTTAACATTTACTTTTCTTGACTTCAGGAGAACCAAAGAGGTGGTGATCATAGCTTAAAAGTAAGTACATTTTTAGGGTTTTGTAGGTATGACCACCAAAAAACCCTTATAATATCACTCATGTGTCTGTCTGTCTGTACGGAAGAAATTGTAGCTAAACGGTTGAACATAGAAAATTGAAATTTGGCATTCATGTACTGTTTACCCACGAAAACTATAGAGAGGTCAAAAAAATACAGCGTGGGATAAATATAAACAAATATGTATTTAAACAAAAATAAATATTTTTTAAAAATTTTAAGTAATGTATCAAATGAAACCTCTTAATGCGTGGATGCACAAACAAATTTTTATTTTTGGAAAATATTTTTTTATGGGGTTTTTGTCAATAAAATGGCAAAAAACTTTTGTCCCCCACCCTATTTCCCAGAGGAGTGGAACTAAAAATCTGAAAAAAATCTCATGTACATTGATGGAAACCGGAATAGTTCAACAGGAAATTTTGATCAGAATGATTTTTCGCAAAATATTGATTTTTTTGGTGTCGCCGAAAAAAAAAATATTTAAAAAAAATTCATTGTGTGGTATCAAAAGAAAGCCCTTAAGACGTAGATTACAGAACGTTAGATAGTTTTTTAAAATTCGTTTCTTTCAACACGAATTTAGCAAAAAATGTGCAAAAGTTCTTGTCCCGCACCCTTTTACCAAAAAGGGTTAAAACAAAAATCTGAAAAAATTATAGGTAATGTATATTGATCTGAGCTGGAAACGTACGAGAGGAATTTTTGATCAGATTGTGTTTTTGAAAAATTAGTCGTTTTTGTGTTTTTGATAAAATTTTATTTTTAATTCATAGTTCAATTATGGCTAATAATGTTATGGATTTTTTGTATTTATAGCTAAGATAGTGTGTGTATTTTTTTCTATGAATCTATGCATTTTTGTTGAGTTAGGCCTTTACTAAAATCGTAAAAAATCATCCAACGAAAACCTTCACGAGTAATATCCATTTTTTCACAAAATTATTTTTTAACACTCACTGTCAAGAAACTACTCGGTCAATTTATAAGCTGCTACTGATTTTACAATAACAAATGTCAAATTTTACGAATATAGTAATGACACATTTCAATATTGCCATCTAGTGGTCGTTTGTAAAAACATAAAAGGTAAACCTCGTACATTGTACACACAAGGAAATCACTGTATTTGTAAATAATTCATAACGGGCTACGAATTTAAACAAAAATAATACAACATAATCAACAAATAATATGTATCCGTCAACAAATGTGTAATATAGTTCTGTGGTAGCTCACAGGGCAATCGGAAGTCAGACAGGAAATTAAAAACCACAGGATTTTAATTCAAAAACAGTCTGGTCGTACCACAAGAATTATATAACATGTGTATAAGATTACAAATGAATAATGAAAGCGTATTTAATTCGAATTCAGAAGGCAAAAAAATAATTGAAGACCAGGCCAAACACACCGACGCAACTTAGGGAAAAGAAAGTAATACGGAAAAATCTGGAGCCAAATAGCAACCCTTCTGATTAACCGTCTTGATGGCGATATTTCCTTGAAGCTATTTATTGAATTACCGTAATATTTGGAAATACTTTTAGTTTATTTAAAGTTTACTTCCTCAAATATTTAAAAATAAAATTTGATTTATCAGTTTTAAAAATCAAATGTCAAAACCATGAAAATACATTAATTTTAAGTCCGTTAAAATTTAGAAATTTCACCACTTGTCAACAAATTCAAAATATATAAATTTTCAATATAACATCTTGGTTTCTTGAGTGGAATTTGAAAGAGAAAATACTGTAGCGTTAAAGAGACTTCATCAGGACCGGGGCGAAGGTCTTTGGCATCCTTATGCAAGATTGCAAGATTGAATGGAGCGCCAGACAGTGCAAAATTTCAAGTGAAGACCTAAAAAAAGGTCCTCACTTCTAAATTCCAAGTAAAGACCTAAAAAAAAAGGTCCTCACTTTAACCTTGCCCCCCCCCTGGCATCAAGCGCCCTAATACCTTGCATAACCTGCAAACTGCGTTCCTCCAGCCCTCCAGACTTCATGGTACACTAAAAAATGAACTTTTAGTGTATAATGAAGTTCCTCGCTTAATCATTCATACTTCGTGTTACTTATTTACACTTCTTTTTTGGTTAAATTTAGTGTAAAGTTTACACTTACATACTGGTTAAATTATAGTGTTAGAAAATAAATAGTGTTAATTTTAACACTGAAAAATGTTTCATAAAAATAACACTATCTGAATAAATGACAATTTACACGGTGATTTGGTTAAAAATAGTGAACTTTTTTTAAATAAAAATTTTAATACTCAAATTTTAACCAAACTGAGAATGAGCTTTTACACTTATTTTTTGCTGTGAATATTCCTGACGGATTTAAGATTTGAATTTTGAAGCAAAAATAAGCTGTTGATATCCACCTGCCGAATATTTTCCATTTTCCTTTCACAATTTTAATTTAAATGTTAAAGTTTAAAATCTTGGCATCTAAATACTTATTACAACTTATTTATAATTTAAATAAAATAACGAAATTTCAGTTTAAATCTACTTGTCTTTGCAACGGACCATAAAGGACTCACTAAAGGTGCTTTTAATATCTTGGCTTTTGTTAAATTTGCAAAAATGTAAGTGGATAGTACAAATATGACTCGCCATATGGAAGGACTCACAGTATTACAAAATTTAATGTGTTACGCTTGGTCAGGTATATTTTTAAAAATTAGTGGGCTAGAACATAACAAAACTGGTGTTTGTACATCTTCTTTACGTGCGTTTCTACGTCGGAGATTGGCAATTAATAGACGATTTTTGTAGCAGCAATTTCAATAAAATTTGGAACTACTGTAGGAGAAATTTTTTCTATCTTTGGAGATATAATTATGAATTACTTAGAAATTAAATTTCGAGTTTGAGAAATGAAATTCAGAATAGTCTTGGTAAAATTTGAAAAATCATAGATTCACAGAGTTGATTTTCGAGCTAAGGGGTGAAATTCTGAGTAAAACTAGTTTGATTGACTTCGTTCAATATAAGAAAATCACAGGCTGTCATAAATTACGTCATCAATGCTGCGCGAGAAAACAGTTGATCATATTGACGTACATAAGGGTTTTAAACAATTGTTGTGGATACCAAACAAACAAAATCATGTTTTTCAAATACATTTTTACTCATTTTAGAACAAGGTATACCTTGAAACGTACGAGAAATAGATAATAATAACGGAAATAAACCAAACAACATCGCACAATACCCGTAGTAAAAAACAAACCAAAGTAAGTGACGCCATTGAAATATGTTAAACTAACTGTTTATAACGTAATGGACGAATTTTGGTTTCTGCACGTGGGACCCACTAACATCCGCACGTGTTTTTCTTATGTTGAACAAAGTCTAGCTAACGTCTGGCATGAATAAGGCAAAAGAAGAAGAGAAAGACAACGTCCTTAGTTTGAAAGCACACATAGCAAATTCCAGCAATGAGGCAAAGAATTTTTGCAGGTCTTTTCTTTAAACGTCCAAATGTGTCATCCATTGGTGACTCAAATTAACGCGTATCCCTCTAGCGGCAATAAAGCGAACACTTCTAAAAAGTATACTCTCATTGTTTACGTATAGTTCACCATGTTTTTTTTTTCTGTCCATTCTCTCTCCGTTTTTACAAGGAATAAAGAAATAAATTTATGAAAAATAGGTTAAATACTCCTTGTTGTGTGTATGGTTGTCATTCACAGGAAGAACATCTTCCAATATTAGATGAATTTTATTAGAAAAATTAGTGTATGACAAAGTGTTTTTATTAGTTCTGCAATTTAATTTTAATACCAACGAGCAACATAAAAGTTAATAAATACACCATTTATACTTATGTTTTGCTACAATTGAAGAAGAAAGATTATTAATGATTCTAAAAAAGTTTCTATTTATTGAAGGGAATTTCTACAGTTCAGATGTTTTTAAACAAACTTTTAACGTTGAATTTTTCATTTTCCCTGTCTCACATGTGCAAAAAAATCGTTTAATGTTGACTAAACTATTGTTAATATAATTAAAACCTCTTGTTATTTCATATGGATGTTCCGTAAATGTGTTAGTTTGCAAATATTTGAACATTTTCTTGTGTAGAATAAATTACCCGTTCTGTTTCTATAAAATTTCTAGAGAAATGTGTAGTTATTAAGTATTCAAATAAATGTTTTAAGTTCAAAGTATAATATTTTATTATCTCTGTGAGTATAACCTAGCACCAACATTATAACCTCTGAAAATATTCATTTGCAAACAGCAAATCTATCAAATGGATTCATATATATTTGTACACATTTTTAATACTCGGTTATAATTCAAATATACTGTATACAGCAAGAAAACGTAAATTTGACCAAAAATTTATTATAAACCAATACTGTTCACATACGTTGACAGATGACTATCCTTTTTCGTGTGAAAAGTTCAGAAGGCGATAGTGGCATCGTTTCGGTAATTTTAGGCGCGAATAATCTAAAATTTGGAGAACTTATAAATCAAGGAACTATATTTTAAAAACAAATCTCTTCATAATTTGTAATACATTCTCTTATTCCTTCCTATATTCTAAAATCAATTTTATCTATTTTTTATAACTTAAATTTTAAGAAAACAAAATTCATGACTAATAAAATGACTCAGAGATTTAAATAGATTGTTTGAATACAAGATACTTAAATATTTGGAAGAGTAATATAAATTTTAAAATTAGTTTCGGAAAATTATTTCGAAATTATTAAACACAAATGCTGTCATAAATTTTAAGTATGATCATTTGAGAAGATTGGAATGCATGAATCAGTCAAAAAATTAAGGAAAATACAGTAAGAAAATATCGCACATTATTATAAACTAACTGACGTTTCCGTACTTCTCGTGTCAGAGTTTCGTATGATTATTGTTTAATACATTTTTGTTGTAAGTGATTATGATTAAGTTTGGAGTATATAGGTAGGCTCCCAAATACACATCTTATTAAAAATTACATTCAACAGAAAATAATCGTTTCTTCATTCTCAACCACTTTTCATACATATACAGCATGATCCAAGAAATTGGATACAAATGTAAAATTATTTATTATCAATTTTACGAAAAAAAGTCACTCTTCAAAAAAAAACTCCTGCTTTGTCTCAAACCTCCAAAAACGTTATCATATTTTTTATCTTCATTGGGTTATTAAATGCCGAAGTCAATATTCACAAAAAATTGATGTGAAGTGTGAATATTCACACATTTCCGGGTTTCGCAGGTATATAATAATTGAAGGCGGCATGCTGAGTATGTAGGACAAATTTTACTTTGTAGTAATCACGGCAAAATGAACGATATTTTTAAAATAATTTACCGTCTGTTAATCATATAATAAGATTGGTTATTAAATTTACGCTCTTAAAAATTAAATACAACATTTGTCAAAATATAACTAGAATTTTGACAAAATAATTTCAACATAATAAAAATGCAAAAAAAAAAACAGAAAAAATAAAATTCACTCCGTACTCGAAACCCTTTTCCAGCGAATTTTAGCTTACGACACCAGTGCTCTAACCACTACGCTATCGTACGCATTGCATGTGGGTGTCTTACATTGGTATAACTTGTGTAGTTTGTGAACCAAAAACCACAAAAAATGCGTTATTTTCCGAAAACATAATCTGATCAAAAATTCCTGTTGTACTATTTCGGTTCACACCAATATACATTACTTAGATTTTTAGTTTAAACCATCTGGGCTACAGTGTGTGGGACAAATTTTTTTTTGCACAATTTTGGCAAAAATCCTATCAAAATAATTTATTTTGCAAAAATAAAAATTTGATCGTTAATCCACGTACTAAGGGCTTTCATTTGATACCCTACATAGAATTTAAAAAAAAAAAAATTGTTTTCGATTTCGCACATTTTTGTTTATATTTTTAGGGGGATATGTTTTTTAGATGTTTTAGTATTTTTCCTATGCGGGTCAAAGAGTTGTATAAGCATGCCAAATTTTAACTCTCTAGGTTTAGCCGTTTGGCTACAATTTTTACCGAATAGACAGACAGACAGACAGACAGACAGACAGACAGACAGACGACAAAATGACGGTATAAGGGTTTTTTGGTCATACCTACAAAACCCTAAAAATTGACCTGAAGTGTGAATTTTCACACATTTCAGGGTTTAGTAGGTATTTAGTCAGTGAATGATGATTATTAGAAGGCCAAACGATGAATGCCTGTCACTGCATAACACAATTACAAGTGTTGGTTTTAAATACTTTAAATGGTTTAACCAAATGGTTAAATTCGGTTAAGCTTTCAGAAACAGGCCCTTATTTGTTTAATATCACGTTTTATTTCTCAGTAATGATTCCATCGCCCATTTTTTTTATCAACTACATGAGACAGACAGACAGACAGACAGACGACAAAATGACGGTATAAGGGTTTTTTGGTCATACCTACAAAACCCTAAAAATCAACGTTTGGTGTGGTCTTCAGGGAAAACATTTATTTGGACAATTTTTTTAACAAAACTAATGTTTTTTTAAATTTCTTACAAAATTCCTTTATTAAAATTTTGGATGATATGCCACTTTTACAAAGACAGACTATGCTATTGCAGTTGGATGGGGCCCACTCATGGATTTGTGAAAACTTTCTGGGCAATCAAAAGTCTTCGTTGTATGAAGCTGGAGTTTAAAAGTTTGATGCGTTTAAAAAAATGGGATGCCGTATGTCTGTTAAATAAAATATTTATAATTTTGAATGTAGGTGTTCAAACCTGTCTGTGGGTGTACAAAAAGTTTAGTTAATTTTTATTATTGTATTAAAGTAATTGAAGCACATGCTATCCCAATATTTTGATTGATATTTGACAGCATTACGATGTAAACATTCATTTTAATTTTAGAATTGTTATAAAACTTTACCAACAGAATGGAATCTAGCACGTGAGAGTTTTTATAATTTTAGAACCGTTACCAAACTGTTTCAGTTAGTAATAAAATTAATAAACAAATAAATAAAAACGGTGTTGGTTATGGATAAGCACGATTATTAGGACCGATCTACACGTCACGCAAACCAAGTGCCGGTATAGTATAATACCCTTTTCACACCAGAACTTTAAGACGAGTGAACTTAAAGTTCACCGATGTTTAACATCGGTATGCTTTCATACTTGATGTTTAAATCTCCGGTGCTATCATCAGCTACAGTAATTTTGTCCTTAAATTACCGTCATGAAATTACCAGTTTTGAACTGTCTGCGCAGACGCACATTTTGAATTATTATAAACAAATATGGATATTTCATTTCATTCTACAATAAAGAATATATTACACCTGTATTAACATGTAAGTCGATACATTTTATCTTAATTATTGTAGCTCTGTATTTTATTAAACACATTATTAAAATAAATAATTTTATTATAAAAATAAGTATAAACTTCTTATAACGTCGATATAATACAGTATTCTTGTTTATGATAATATAAAATGTTGACAGCACAAATTCAAAGAGTATTTTTTTATAATAGAAATTATGTTGGTAATGCGGACGATGTTTAAGACGCAGATTTCTGTCTTAAACATCGCTTGTATTTAGACGAGGCCATACAGTTTCACATTAGCGTTTAAAGATACATTCACTTTAACATCCGATCTTAAAGTTCTAGTGTGAAAAGGGTATAAGGAATCCATCTTCTTTGTTCTATGCTCCACGAAGGCGATGGGAACATATCAATATAATGTAAATACTAATAATCTGATAAGAAATAAATGGCTCAACTTAATTTTCAGGCCTCAAGCTGTTGAATTTAGAGGACGACAAAAAAAGCTTGTCTGCAAAGACGAAAAGAAAAATTTTTAATAAGAAAATTAAAATCATATATTTCCTATATGAAAATTTATTTAGTTTATTCTATGTGTAAGAAATATAATATGTTTTTTTTTTTTATATTCAATAATTTTTATATTTATTTTTTAGGTGTGTAGTAGTAGGATGAGAGAGACAAAGAAGAAGTAAGCGCCTAAGGGCGCAATCGTAAAAATTGTAGCCATTAGAAATTGTCTGTTTTGACAACTCGCTAGCGAAAACATAGAGAGGGTGTTTCCCGCTAAGGAAGTAAGATATGAATTTCGATAAGTCTTATCGAAACTGAAAATGCTTGTCATATTAAAAGATAAAAAAAATTGATGTGAAGTGTGAATTTTCACACATTTCAGGGTTTTGCAGGTATTTAGTAAGTGAATGATGATTATTTTGGATGCGAAAACAAATTTTATATTAAAATATTTTTTGTGTTAATTTTAATTCGAACGCCTAATACCATTATTTAGGTTTCTAAATATTTGCAGTATTTTTTTTTATATAGCAAGGTTCATTAAGAATTTTAAAAATTGCGTCAGTGGCTTCCATTGGTTGTTATAAGTTCCGCCCCTCTGATTTCGTGTACATTGAAACAGAATTAAATTATAATTTAAACAATTCCAACTGGCTATTAAATTTACGCTTTTAAAAATTAAATGCAACATTTGCGAAAATATAACTAGAATTTTGAAAAAATAATTTAAACAATATAAAAATAAAAAAAAAAAAACAAAAAATAATTTAGTCTCTTCTCACAGGGTTCGATCCCTTTCGGATCGGGTTACTTGGATGAAAAATCAGCGTGAAATACCACTAGACCAGCACACACGTTCCAGTGTGGCGTGTTACAAAGCTATAACTTGTGTACATTATTAGCCAAAAATCACAAAAAATGCGTTTTTTTCCAAAAACCTAATCTGATTAAAAATTCCTGTTGAACTATTCCGGTTCACACCAATGTACATTACTTAGAATTTTTTCAGATTTTTAGTTTAAACCATCTGGGCAACAGGGTGTGGAACAAAAAATTTTTTGCACAATTTTGGCAAAAATCGCTTCAAAATAATTTATTTTGCAAAAATAAAAATTTGATCGTTAATCCACGTACCAAGGGCTTTCATTTGATACCCTACTCATAATTATAAAAAAATATTTTTTTTTTCGATGAGCACATATTTGTTTATATTTTTAGGGGGATATGTTTTTGAGATCTTTTAATATTTTTCCTATGTGCGGGTCAAAGACTTGTATAAGCATGCCAAATTTCAACTCTCTAGGTTTAGCCGTTTGGCTACAATTTTTACCGAACAGACAGACAGACAGACAGACAGACAGACAGACAGACAGACAGACAGACAGACGGACAGACAGACGGACAGACAGACAGACAGACAGACAGACAGACGACAAAATGACGGTATAAGGGTTTTTTGGTCATACCTACAAAACCCTAAAAAGAAAATTACGAATTAAAAATTCGTCTTCTGATATCTTAATCGCAAGTGACATCTTTCACTCTCAAAATGAGAGTAGTTTTGTGAGGGTTGTATAAAAATTTCCTGCAACAAAGCGAAAGTACAGGATATAAAGGACAACTTTGATTTTTAAAATGGTAACTTATATCAAGTTAGGCATCTTTGGATAGAGCTTTTCAATGGAAGCAACTTTTACTTTTTTTAAATTGTATTCTCTATAACAACTTGAAAGTAAAACATTTTTATTTACAATTCTCCAAAGTTCCTTCCATTTTGATATAAACACTTTCTCATCCTTACTTTTGAGGAATCTGTAGCTTGGAGCATAATAAAAAAATAATAATTAAAAATATTTCACTCTCAAGTCATACTTGAAAGTTCGTCTTGAAAGTACGACTTGAAAGTGAAATATTTTTAATAATGTTCTATGTTAAAGATACCTCAAGATTAAGGAAGCGAAAGTATTTTAATCAAAATTAAAGGCACTTACACACTTGTAAATAAAAATATTTTTCTTTCAAGTCGTTACATCCAGTACTTCCGGTTTTTCTTTTGTTTGGAGTATAATAAAAAATAATAATTAAAAATATTTCAAGTCGTCCTTTCAAAGCATACTTTCAAGTTGTACTCTCAGGTATTACTTGAAAGTGAAATATTTTTCATTATATTTTTATTATGATCCAAGCTACAGATGACTCGAAAGTAAAAATGCGAAAGTGTTTATATCAAAAAGGAAGACCCTTTGAACACTTTTAAATAAAAATATTGGTGCTCCCTAATTTTTCCACGCGATCGACTTAAATAAAAACTTAACCGCGCTCTACCCTAACCCTAACAGAGAGTACTGGACATTCTAATTGTTCGAAATTCGTCGCGACAGAATTTTTAAAATTAGTTCGCATATTTTCCAGATCTCATATAAGGTTGTTTAATGCCTCTGCCGTCTGTTATATATTTTTTGATGCATTGTTTTTTTTTTTTGTATATAAATACATTTTCGCTTGCGATCGATTTTAAATCATTACGCGATCGACCTTATGAGCACCACTGTTATAAAGAGTACATTTTTTCCTAAACCGTAAAAGATATTTTAAAAAAGTAAGTAACTTTTTCAAAAGCTCTATCCAAAGATCAATATCCAAGATCCGTTACCATTTAAAAAATTCAAAGCTGTGCTTGATATCTTGTGCTTCCGGTTTGCTCAGCAAAATGTAAATACTGCTAGTCGACTATATGTCATCAAATTTTTTCCGCAAAGTTTAAGTAAAAGTTTCTTTTGAAAAGCTCTATCCAAATTACCCAACTCGACATACGTTATCATATAAAAAAATCAAAGCTGTGGTTACTTCCCTGTACTTCCGGTTTGCTCAGAAAATTTTCAATACTGCTAGTCGATTATTTGTCATCAAATTATTTTCCCTACTTTCTCACACGAGAAAGAGGGGTGGTCTGGTGGTTGATACACCCTGTATATATAATTTTTTCTTTTGTTTTGGAATCTAAATCCATGCGTTTCCAAAGAACATAATCATTTCGTAAATAGAACCTCGATTATAATGTTTTTCTATATTTGTATATCTTAACTTATTTTTAATTTGTTATTGTTTTACCTCGCGACTTTCGTTCCATTCCTGGAAAAACTCCATTCCCATTATCTTGTGTCCAAACACACACTATAAAACAAATATCACTTCACTAGAATTACGTAAATCCTTTTAGGCACATCGACGCGCGTCTTGAGACGTCGTCTTAACAACTGGCTTGTTTCTGCGTCTGAGGAAACTCCGCTACATAATTTTAGTAATATTTGTGTATCGAATCAAGAGGTAGTACGCACACTAACACTGTAACTTTGATACTGATTTGATATAGTGTTTTATCTGGTGGAGGTGTCTATCTATACGTGTATTGGACACTCTGTTCCAACAGACTGAAATAAAACGGACCGGAATAAAATCCTTGTTTAAAAGGTGAACATTCTACCATTCTACCAGTGATTGTCAAGTGGTCAAGTGGCTATTATATTTGTTGACACTGGCTTGAAGAGTCAATTAATACTTTGTTTTTTTTATTTTTCAAATTGTTTTGTTAATGTCGAGCAACAACCTTGACACCATACGGACTTTTTTATGGATATTGCATAATAATATTAGGTTCCCAACACTTGGGTGGTATAGAAGCTACAAAAAGAGCCATTAAATTCGAAAAGAGGATAATAAGACAAGATAAAAACTTCTTGTCTCAGTACCGGACAGAAATAAAGAGAAAAGTGATGCAAGGAGAGATTCAATCTAGATGGGAAGCAAAAAGAAGGAAAAGATTTGAGTATAATGGCTACTCAGCTAAGGAAATATCAAAAAGAGATTGGAAGGACAATGTTAGAATGAGGGACATTCAAAGACAAGAAAAAAGTGAGAGGTTAAAACATTCGAGGTATAACAGCAAATACAAGAAAACTTGGACGACTCAAATACCCGAGTACTTCAAAATCCAAAGTAATGGATTAAAAAGAAGGTGTTAGATTTAAGTACGGAAATGAGGAAAGAAAAAATGAATACTGGAGAACGGATGAACAAAGAATGTGCAGGATGTGTGGAGAGGAAAGAGAGACCTTGGAGCATATAATGAAGAATTGTGGAGAAATGAAATTTAAAGAAGCAACAAGAGAAGACGCGTGTGAATCAGGGCAAGGATGGAGGAGAACATCTTAAAGAGAAGAGAAGATTTGAGACGAAGATTCAACAACAACTAGGATATGTATTTGAAAATAAATTAAATTAAGCTGTTTGTAAATAATATGTAGATTTTAACCGAAAGTTATAAATAAAATAACTGTCTATCAACTTTGGTGGTGTATATGTCAGATTAATATATAAATGTCATCAGGGCTTAGTATTGCACCGATTAATTGGCCATATAGGTCATTTTACCAATTAATCGGTATCAGCCTTTTGACCAATTAATCGGTTTTGATAATTGACTAATCTAATTTTTATTATTATTATTATTATTTTTAGAAATACTAGAGAAGGGTTAGCAGGACTAAATTTAATTAATCTTCCAATTTTTTATTGCAACGAAAAATAGAGCGTGTTCGTTTCATATTTTGTTGCTTTCTTTAGGATGTCTGCTCACAATCATTCGCCAGATTACGAGAAGTTAATTTATCAAGTAAATTTTAAATTTATAAAGATGCACCTCCGTGTTCTTGAAGAATCTTCAATTGAAGCATAAGCATTTTCCAAATTATCCAATGTGTATTCTTTTATTATTTCTATCATATTTGATTTTTTAAATTTCCTTTTGAATCTTTGATTTAGCAACGAAGCCAAACACAAACTTATACTCCAAATATGCTGAAAATCTTTTCTCTATCGTCATTTTTTGTTAATAAAATCACGAAAGTTTTAAACATGTGTGGGCCTCAGAAAATGCTGCAACTAGGGCCGCATTCGGTCCACGGACCGTAGTTTTCCCACTTCTGGTATATAGCAATAATAATACAACTACTTACCATCCACGAGTTAGTTGGTTAGCAATTTAAAAAAGTAAAATCATTCCGGATAAGCATGGAATGGAATATACTTTCATCAGATATAACCTAATTTAAAATAGCATGGATACAGAGACTGATGACTATAGACCTGCCTTTATTTTATTTAGACTTACTGCAAATTTATATTCATCATATCAGGCATGTTAGTTAATATCATAAATAATTGCAACTTGATTGTATCAATACTGTCAGTTTTATTAACGATGTTTCAAATTCCGTTTCTCATCTTGTAAATATTAAATTTCTTTTCAGTGAAGGTGTATCAGCGACTGAAATTCATTAGACACTTCGGAAACATTTTGAGGAAGAGTTTATGACTCAGAACAGTTTTTGTTTGGTGCAAATTTATCCAGGATGGATATGAACATGTCAAATTTGTCGCATACTGCTCGTCCAACGTCTGATGTGAATCCTGAATGCTGTGAATGCTGCGACCAGAAGAAAATTAAATTAAATTAAAATGCGGGTAAAATTTGAATCGCCCTAGTAGATGTACTTAAAAAACAAGATATCACGTTGGAACTGATGTATAGTATAAAAAAATTGAGTACTTGGACTTATTAGCATCATTCGCAGACGTAATCCACAACAAGCTCAAGTCCGATACATGGCATATTAATGCTTGTGTGATTACGAGAGCGATTCTGCTTGGATGTTTTTTGTTTGGAAGCAGTATAAGCACGCGAACTCCAAATTGTCAGGGAGTTGTCACGGCGAATGCAGCCATTGAAACTTCATTCTCCAGCTTATAATCCAAGGAAATATTCAGGGTTTAAGATCAATGGCAGCAAAAAAATTCCTGTCTGAAGAATCTCAGGCACTTGTTTGGTCCGATGACCTATTTTGCTGCGAGATGTTCGAAATAAAAATTTGTTAGATGACCGTCGTTCGGAGATTGCATATGGTGAAGAAGATATCTAACAAATACAACGTCAAAAAAAGGAAAAATTTGATAGTCTAGTCGTTTAAGGCAGAAGATATTGTATATTGGGTATTAAAAAAATATATATATCAAATTAAAGACATTATTAGAACGCATAGTACACCAAGAGTGAAAATAGAAAAAAAAAAAAAATAGGAAAACGGAAGTTAAAACCAAATAAGAAAAAGTTATTGGTTATCTTTTATTTTCTTCTTCTTCTCCTTCTTCTTCCTCTTCTTCTGCTTTTCCAATTCAATCGCAAATATGGGGTCGCTGTCACGGAATATTTCCTTGGATAATGAAATTTCAATGGTTATCTTTTATCTGAAATGTTTAAATTTAAATTAAAAAGATAGGATAACGAAGGCGATTATCCGGATAAATAAACAATAACTTATTTGGATGATTTCAGATAATTTTATCTAGATAATCCCAACACTGTTAATGACTCTTCCGCAAAGAAAGATACAAATAAAAAATAGAGAAATACTCTTTCGGCTAATTTTGTCCAGTCTCTTCTAAGACCTTATAAATCCTCTATCTAGATGTTTTTAAGTGTTGTATTTGCACGTATCTTATATACTATTACTTTTTATATTAGAAATTCTATTTTATTTTAAACAGATTTTGTGTTAGTTGATATCTTCATATTTTGCTAGGTGCTCGCAATCATGGAAGATGAAAATCAGCAGAGATTTTATCTGAATTTCTGTATTTAATAAGCAACCGTTTTACCACGCTGCCACGACACACGTGCTAATGTTTTCTTCACCCTGGGTAAAATGTGGCAATATTGGTTAGTGACGTCTCTACCCCCGTCAAATCACACACGGCTCCTAAATAGTTTGCCAGTTACAAAAGCCAAAAACAAAATGATTTTTCATTAACAATTTGTCAACAATAAAAAGTTTCACAACCACTGTAATCTTTCATCTCTTTACTCTCATAGACTTAGTAACTATTCGATCAAAGTCTATTCGTTGACACTATATCGTTTATTTAAAATCCATTACACATTTCGCAAAATCCAAGAAGGTATCTTTTGCCAAAATTTCATCTTAAAACTTAAATGTTTATACAATATGACAGTAGTACAGAAATGAAATATTAACTACAACATTTTCAAGACCACATGATTAGATCCCAGAATTAACCAGATTAGACAATTAACCTATGTTCTCATTGGAACAAAACTATTTAATTCAAAATATGACTAAATAGTTTTGTTTGTTATATTCTAGTAAAACATATTTGCAGGTATTGAAAGGAAAATGTTCTTTTAAAACTCGTGTAAATTACAGGTGTCAACTACTTGTGAATTTGGCAGAAAAATGATGGCAATCATTAAGTCATTTGGTAATTCAAAACACACATTTTTTATTAGTAATTGCTTCATTTATACTAAAAAAATTCCTGGGTTTTTAATAAGTGAAAGAAGCCAAAAGAATGCTGTCAATATTTTAAAATCAACACTTTTGAAAATCATATTTTGATCTAATTACCAAGAGCTTTTATTTAATACTATATTGACAGAAAACACAATATTAGATGAGTACTAGAAATAGAGAGAGAAGATGAAAACCGATACCAAATGGGGAATGAAACGTGCAAATATTACAAATAGAACGGTTTTTCCATAGAAGAGGTCACAAAAATAAGAAGAGAAGTTCAACAGATGATAAACTGTAGACAGATAGTAGCAAGAGACCAAGAAATGAAGTTGCAAGTACAATGTAACAGAATACAAGATTCTATATATAACAAAGTCTATAAAAATATAACCACTATTTGATTACCCAGATACCTGGCAGAAGGAACGAGGAACCAGAAGGTAATCGTAAGATTCAGATGTGGGAACGAGGAGAGAGAAAACAATTATTGAATGGAAGAAACGGAGAAGATATGAAGAATCTGCAGGGAAAAACCAGAAACAATAGACTACCTAAGAAACTGTGAAGGAATGCGGCCAGAACCACGAAAAACAGAAGACCTACTATAGTCGGATTGCTGATAGGTGACTGTTACATGTATGTATCAAGTAGTGCATTCATATAATAACTTAGTTACCATTTTTCAGCGATTTTAAAAATGTTTTTTGTTATTTGTCTTAGCTGTCAGTGTCTGGTAAAATATATGAATTAGTAGAGCTTGCGGTCAATTATTAAATTCACAAACTTTAATTTTAAATCTGCTGGGATATTTTAATTCCGAAAAAGAGAACAATACGCCACTTATTTCTCTATCTTGTGTCCGTCAAAGAGTAGCAGCTGCCTTAAAGATTTCGGAATCAAAAATTCGTAGAATTATAAAATATAATAAATCTGAACTTCTCACTAACAAAATCACGAGAAAACGAAGGAAATTAAAATCTGAACCAGTTTATTTTATTGATACATTGCCACAAACGTATGGTCATGAAGTACTAAGATTACCTCCTTATCACTGCCAGTTTAACCCCATTGAACTAATTTGGGGTATAACAAAAAATTATTATGATAGACATATTGGTCAAAACGGATATAGTGATAACGAAGTTTTGAAAATGTGGCAAGTAGCCTGTGATCAAATTAGTTGTGAAACTTGGGCAAAATCTGTTAAAAAAATCGAAAATTTAATAAATGAATGGTGGGAAAGGGAAAGGATTGTTGATGATATTAATCCAATAATAATAAATACAAGAAATGACAGCGGTAGTTCAGATGACGACGATATCATGCATTACAGTGACTAATTTTTTTAAAATAAAAATAAACATTTAAATACAACTTGTAGCAATATATTATATGAGTAAATATATTTTTACTTAATATTTTATTGCATTGTACGTAGGGGAAACATAAAAATTTAATCTTATTAAACAACAAATTATAATCCAAATTTTACGTATGAGTATAAGTATTTCCTTATTTATAATTATTACCTTAAAATTAATAATTTTGTTTGTTTGAGTACTGCTCTAATCGTGCTCTAATTAGTAAAGATATCTACGAATAATGCCGTTTCTTTCTAATTCTTTGGTTTTTATTAAAATAATTTGGAAGGTTAGTTGTCAATTTGCATCACTATACGTTACGATACGTTATGATATAGACAGAGAAAGCATATAGTATTGTGTATCGATACTTGTAGCAACGAACAGTCACCTATCAGCAATCCGGCTATAGATGACTTGGGGAGAGACTGGATGAGAGTCTTAGAAAGAAGAACAAAATGAATTATTATGTATCATTGAATATATAACAATATATAAATGTTATAGTATGTAAACCAATTCTTTCAAAGCTGAAAGGCAGGAAATAAAATCATTATTATTATGGGGTTTGTCAGGTCTTGAAAAGCATCCACTAATCGCAAACTTCAGCAACCTTTTGAGTCGCGTCATACTAGAGACTAGTGGAGCTAAATACACACTGCTGCATCCCAAACTCTGGCGATATGCAGACGCGGAAATTACGCCAGATCCAGTGTCCGCACAATGCGGCGTAACCCGAGCAGCACTGCTTTCTGCATCCTGCAGATCAAAGAGGTGGCAGAGGATCTGCAGACGGGAATGGACTCGATTTCTCTTCGATAGAAAGCTTTTATACCACCCAAAACACCAACTAACAGGACTACAAGCTTAAATTTATACCCTGGATACAGCTTTCTAAGCTCGGATAAGAGATCCATATACTTGGATCTCTTTTCGTCCTCCTTGAGAGAGATATTCTTCTCAGCTGGATTTGAGAATTCGATCACAAACATCTGTTTGGTCTCGATATCCAGGAGGGTTATGTCCGGCTTAGTGGCTGTCAGTAACCTCGAAGTGGGGCAGGAGTAATTCCAATAAATTCGGCACTTCAGAAGGGACGTACGGTATAACCGGTATTTGGTCAATACCATAGGCATTTCTAAGATGGTAGTAGAGCACGCATTATGTCAAGACACGTAGCTCGACGCTGCAAGAGATGGACAAGCAGACAAAATGTGCATAATCGTTTCAGGATGGTGGTGAGTCCACAACCTACAGAGTGTGGACTCCGCTATTTAGAATATGCGAGCCCTGTACGCCAAAGTATTTATAAGACCATCTTGACACGCAAACACAAAACCTTCTGTTTCCGATCTCAAGCATTATTATTATTATTATTATAATGAATTAGGAAATTGGTGATATTTAAAAAATGTGATTAGCACACAACATTTTAAAAATTCAACAAATATTACCCAATACAAAAATATTTTTAAAACATATTATATTCCAAATTTCATAACTGTGAAGAATTTGTGGAACTCTCATTTTCGCAATCATTGCTAAATTTCACAAATTAAAAACATTTCTAATCACATGACCTACCTCAAAAAAATATAATTAGATTTTATTAAATTAAAAATTATTAATACGTTTTCTTACAGGGTGTTATGTATAAAATTTATGGACTTCGGAGAGTTGGCATGGTTTCAATAAGGAAATTAGTATGTATTTAACAAGAAAAATATAAATACATTAATTTGAAAAAACTAGAGGGGGGCATGAGGGGAAAAACAGTTTATAAGACTCTTGGAATATGTATATAAATAAATTAGGATTCATAAAAAATCTGTCTTCCTGAAATGTAAGAACAAGTTCTCGGTCGACTGAGTCAAATCAGTACATTCAACAAAAATAATCCACCATAAAAAAAAATAGTGATGAGACTCGTCAAAAATAATATTTTCAAAATGGTAATAAATCGAGGTGTGTGACAAAAAAATAGAAATGTTCTTATTTTATTTATAATTATTCTTTTTAGGGGTTTGTAGGCAGATCCGCATTAAGGGGGTGGGGGGGCGGTCCTGGGCGCACTAAGGAAAAGGGCGCTGACGGGCTTGACTAAGGGGCGCCATTGCGAAGGCGAGGACCTGTTGCTCGTCACTTGGGTTTTGAGAGATGAGGACTTTTTTTTGCTCATCACTTATATTTTGGGAGGTGAGGACCTTTTTTTTACACTTGAATTTTGAGAGGTAAGGACCTTTACTTTTATTTGCCAAGGGCGCCAAAAACACGGGTCTGCCCTTAACGCAAATTAAACTTTGTTTTTGATGGGAAAAAATACTGTTGAAGCCAAACAGTGGCTTGACTCAATCAACTATTCAGCGGTTCTAGGACACTAACCCCTGGGACATTAACCCCCCGGAAAATAAACTAACTACGATTCAATTGCCCAGTTTTCTAAAATGTGTTTTTCTCACAAAATTTTACATTTTATAAATAAAAATTACATTTGTTCTAATTTCAAATGTTCAAATTTTAAATAAAAATAAACAATTAAAATATTAATCAGTTGCCAGGGGGTTAATGGCCCGGGGTTTATTGGTACGGGGAGTTAATGGCACGGGGTTGTTGACGGGGGATTAATGTCCGGGGGTAAATGGCACGGGGGTTATTGTCCAGGGGGTTAATGGCACGGGGGGTTATTGACATGGGGGGTAATGTCCCGGGGGTTATTGACGGGGGGTTAATGTCCCGGGGGTTAGTGTTCTGATACCCTATTCAGCATATCAATCAACGATTACTGATTGGTATGCTGAATTTAAATTAATTAATTTTAATTTTTTTAATTTTAGGCGCGTTGGAATGAATGTATCACTCTTGAGTGAGAGTATGTTGATGAACAAAGTCGAATTTCTAAAAAAAAAATTTTTTTCTTAGTTAGACCGGAGACTTATTGAGGTATTATATCCATTTAATCGTAATCTTAGCTCTGCTAATAACAAAGTTAACAATAGTGCCGAAATAACTTTAAACAGTATGTTTTAAAAGAAATTTTTCTAGAAAATATAAATGCCAATTTAATTTACAACAAATATAAAATTTGAACTCAGTAAATTAAATATGATTTAGTGTTTGAATTCTTTAAAAACTCCTTGATCTTCAAAGCTTATTATTAATGAATCTCCATCCTCGTATTTTACTTGGTTGATTCTATTTTGTCCTAATGTTTTGAAATATGAATCTTTTCACAAACAAGGATACTACTGATAGATTTATGTGATGGGGTACAGATCTATATTAGAATTATTTTGTCTCAGTGTGATGGAAATAGAAGTCCTGTGACACAAGGATTAAGCACTGCAGCTGTTATCTCGCTTCCGACAACTTAGTGTCAACAATTTTCATTTATGAAGCTGCATTTTGTATTGAATGATGACAGAAACACACATTTTATTAACCAGATATTTAATCTTAAAATAATTTAACAATCATTTGGAGTTTCACAAAATAAAGTTTGACCATTGAAACACGAGATAAGTATAGATTGCCCTGGACTTTTTTAAGCAGCAAGGACCATAATAACACAAAGGGCCAGTTGCATAAAGAATTTTTAACCACATTGACAGGTATCGCGCCGTCAGTTGATGACATTGTGAAATATTTGACAATGTCATGATGAAAAACAGTTGATTATGTACTTAGCAATGCTTTCAGCAACATTTGACGATATGATAAGTGACTACAATGTCAGACTTAACAACGTTTTACGCAGCAAATAATAGAGCATCAGATAAAGCAAAGAAACTAGGAAAGAGCCTTTCAAATTGAGTACCTTTTTCATTGATTAATCAAATACAAAATTCTTACTGAATGGAAAAATGTTTTTATTGGTAATAAAAGTATCAATCAATATAATCAATCAATTATAGCTTTTAGAGTACATTATTTCTCTTATTTACATTCTAAAATATGTCTAATAATCTACTTCCTAATTAACAAAAATATAAATAACTAAATAACTAACAAGAAATCTTATAACTATGAAAATAAACTATAAAAAATGGCTGAGCAGTATTTTATTTCCTCTGGAACGTCTAGTCTTTCTTTGAATTTGCTCGAGTTCGGTTTCTTTTGACTCTCGTCATCCATTCTATGCCGCTTCCTGCCTCCTCCAAGATTTTTTCCAACCGTGCTGGCTCTTTCCCTATTTCTGGACAGCATCTTAAGTGATTCAAGGTTTCTCTTCTTCATCCCTCCAAAATTAAAAAGAACTGTTTTTGATATGGTCGCCTTAAAAATATTTTAGCTTCATCAGGTGCTGTAGTCTAATGCTCTTTACAGCACCTGATGAAGCTAAAAATATTCTAGCAAAACGGTCTGTTTCTAAAAGAAATACATTGTCCAAAAAAGCCGTACGTTTTTATTTCATCATTAATACGATAAAATTACATTCACTAAATGATTCTTTGAAAAAAAATTAGGTAAGAATATATATATATATATATACGAGGTCTGTTCAAAAAGTATCGCGAATTTTGTGTTTTTTTCAAAAATTATTTATTTATTCATGAATATCTATTTTGTCTCCTTCAAAGTAATCCCCACCAGATATTATACACTTGTGCCAACGTTTTTTCCAATCCTCGAAACACTTGAAAAAAATCATTTTTTGTGATCTTGTTCAGCTCCTCCTTCGATGCCGTCTTTATCTCCTCACTCGTAGCGTAGCGTCGTCCTTTCATGGGCCTCTTCAGTTTCGGGAACAAGAAAAAGTCACAGGGGGCCAGATCTGGGGAATACGGTAGCTGCGGCATTATTAGTGTGTTGTTTCTAGCTAAAAATTCGCGCACAAGCAACAATGTGTGGGCAGGAGCGACACGTCTCATGCCCAAATCATTGGTAAAAATCGAATGGCAGGAGCCAATCGATATGTTTAGGTCCTCAGCAACTTCTCTAACGGTGATTCGACGATTGGCCAATACTATTTTCTTCACTTCATCAATGTTTTCGTTCGTCGTTCACATCTTCTCGGCCCTCTGAGAACATTTTGTACCACCAATAAACGTTGCTTCGGTCCAAGGTAGCTTCGTCATATGCCACAGTCAACATTCGGAATGCGTCCGCGCACTTAATTTTGTTTTTCACACAAAATTTGATACAGATTCTTTGATCCATTTTTTGGTATAGGTAAAAATCGAAGACAAGCCAAAACACGTGCAAGCAAAGCAACTGTCAAAAATTAACTGAACATTCAAAATGGCCAAACTTGTCGGCATAAATGAGAGACATGAATACCAACATAACGCCACAAAAAAATCGAAAATCGAATATACGTAACCCGAGGAAATTCAAAATTCGCGAAACTTTTTGAACAGACCTTGTTTATATATATACCAACCTAATAAATCGATAAGGAAAATGGTTACATTATTAAATTCTGGTTTTCTATTTATTGGGGCCTCATAAATTTTTAGAGTTAGGGTCGCCAGTACACTTAATTTGCCTCTTCTTAAGAGTAATCGTCGGTTTTCTTCAGTTTCTTTCTTTATTCGTTTCTATTCTATGCCCAAAATGCTTTAGTTGTATATATCTGCCTTGTGTGTTCAACATCTCCTTCCGACTTTTGGGTTTCCCCACTTTCTCTTGCCTATAGATTTGTTGAGGAGGATCCCTTTTTTCATTGTGTATGAGGGTTTAGTATAATTTATTCGTTTTTCTTTCCAATTTTCTACTTTTCATATCCAGTTAAAACAATAGCTATTATTAAAAACAATAGTATCACGTTTTTGAAAACATTTATAAACATCGTGATGTAACTCAAAATTTTAATTCAGTATCACAGCCGGTGTTTAAATTTAATATAATGGCACATTAAGCCACCGGACTGGAACTAGTGACGCAACGTCTCTTCCTCATATTAATTATATCACTAGAGACTTAAAAATCTGCAGAATATATTACAGATCTTCAAAACATATTTGTTACCATTCTGTCAATCAAAACTAATTAGTTTGTTGGCCAATAAAAAATCTACTATTTATAATATATCTATAAAAATATTATATTTTTAGTTTATTGTAATGTGAAAATTAAGTTTTTATTCTTAAATTAGTCACTTAAGATTAAAATAATATAATACTAGTCCTTCTAAAAAAGTAACGTGTGAAGTATGACGATTAAAGTTAATTTTAGCCAACAAATGAATTATATTATCTTAAAATATAATGTGTTTGAAATTCTTCATTGGCAAACAGTGTTTTTGCTCTGGCAGTCTCCTTATGCAATAGAGATGGCGAGAAATTGCTTAGACTTCCTTGAGCATACTATATAATATCGGAATGTTAAACGTCGATGCTATTTTAATTGCAATTAAGACATTACAATGGGTACGTCCATGGTGGTTTTAAAATAATAAAACAGCGGCGGAACAATAAAATAAGACATACAGTTTGTTTCGTTGATTTAAGCAAACGGGAGTTAAGTTGTGACGGGAATCAAGCTTTCCTAGTTGTAACAAATGTTGTCTTTTTAAAATTATGTCTCGTTGGCTATGACAGCATCCATAAAGATGAGGCAGTTATTATTAGTTGTTATGGTTGAACAAATAACTGTTTTAAAATCAAAATATTCCTTCGAGAAATTTATTGTAGCTTTAAATTAATAAGTTAAATATGGTGAATACAAAGTTTTTGTTAATCTGGCGCCCAACGTGGGGCCCAGATCAAAGGCTGCATAATATAACCTGTTACCAAAAGGGTGACGATTTCAATTGCTGTAAGAACAATAATGCGCTTCGCAATGAAATAAAGTTGTCAAAAAAGGCACTCTGTTTCAAGACCAGTGTTAAGAAATACGTAATTGGAAGAGTTAAGGATTTTTACCGACCGCCAACATATACATATAAGGCAGGTGTTGATCATACCGATTTTGACATTTCGATATTTCGATGGATCTCCACGAATTGAGGTCCCTACATAACGTTTTGACTATTTTTGGCATGATTTCACAAGTCTGTCTGTCTGTCTGTCTGCCTGACGGTCTGTCTGTTGATCTGTCTGTGGGTCCGTGTACACGTGCAGAGCAAATTTGGCTAAAAGGATATTTATGAAACTTCATATTTAAACTTTTGGCATCAATGGCACAAATTGATCAACTTTTGGTAAAAATCGGTTAACTAAAAATGGGAGTTTAATCGTGTCGGTTTTAAGATTTTTGCGAATATTTCACAACAGAGAAATATTTCGAAAAAATTTATTTAACAAAAGTTGCTATAAAAGCAATAACTAACAACTTTTATTTGAGACATTTTTTGATAAAACAGCATAAATTAAACAAGTACTTTGTGATAGCGGTCGGTCCTGTGGTGGCCACAACTGATTTTTTTAAATAATTTCCCTATTTATTGTTTATTACTGTTTTTGTTTTTCACTGTCCTTGTCTCTAATGTTTTATATATTTTCTTGTATTATTATGTATTGACTTTCTTTTCATGTAATTGTGTTATTATTGTACACTGCTAATATGTAATATTTATGTATTTATTATTATTATTTTACATCGGCCTATTTCTGCAATGAGGCTAGTCGCCGATGCCAGGGGTAACACTTGTGCTCTGCGTTGCTAAGGTCCGGGTTCGAATCCCGTTCAGGAATTTTCATAAAAATAAGAATTGTCCTGGCTAATTGCCAAAGCAGCAAAGGCCACAATTTTTTTTTTTTTTATTAATTGACTGATTGATTCTACTCTAATTCTACTTCAGTAACCATTTTGTATTGTGTATTGAACGAGCACGGGGCCCCAATAAGCAATGGGCCGTGGGAAATTGCCCAGAATGTCCATTTATTACCCCATTCTGTTTAAAAGGGGCCATTTTTACAGTACAACAGATTCGGGCCAAATCTCACATGGAGCCTGACTTATTGATAAATTTATTTTTAGAACTCTTCTTTAAAAAATAGATCCAAAAAATAATTTTCCATCTGTCTTTCAACTTCGTCTATATATAAATGGTTGTGTGCCATTAATTTTATCGTATTAATCACAAGCTAAGATCTCTCACATAAATAACATTAAATTGTCGGAATCGTACACATGATAGCTGTACTGTAGCGGAGATCGCTAGACGCCTGATAGCTATCTGATGCTAAGATAGCCACACTCCTCATTTAATTGCCCATAAACTGAATAAAAGAGATGTATTTATTTCTTCCTAGTTGCTGCACACATCTGTGGATTTCACTTCGGACTAAAAAAACAAGATGTGTGAATTTTCAACGATTCATAGATATCTAGTCAACGAAGGAGCAAGGTCGTTTTAGGCCTACTTTTATTTAGTGACTTTATTGGTTATTATGGTTATCTTTATATAAATCAAATATAAGTGAAGTGATTACTATTTTGAGAATTGGACTTACGTTAGGCAGCAGTCTGACTGATCGAGCGCCGTCGTGTAACGTAGCGCCGAGTTGTGTAGTGTCATTTAAAAATTTGAAAGCTGGTCTGACTGATCAAGTACTGTCGAGTATTATCGATCATTCAGTGTCAAGTAAATTTGTTTCTCACTTGTCAAATAGTGCATATTCCAACCTAAAATAATACTATCAAACAGTTAATACTAATTAGCGAGTCCATTTTACTCTATATTGTAATTTTGTTTTTTTTTTTGACGTTCCAACTGTCACATAATATATGGTTATGAACTGTATATGCTTAAATGCGCATGTGCTATTACCTCGAGCGTCGTGTGAAATTCAAACCGGTTTGAAATACAAACAACTTGATGCTACTTGACAGCAAACGATGGTTCAGTGCGACTCATGCCCATAGTTAACGTGTGTTTGAAATTTGCTCGACAGCAAACGATCGACAGCACTCGATCAGTCAGACCGCGGCCTTAATGATGATGGTTTCTTCCGGAATTTATGTTGTGCAAAATCTTCTATTATGTCCTTAAAGTCTAATTTTTGAAGTATATCACTTTCTATGCACATGATTGACAAATTAGTAAGTCGTTCTTGTAACATAGTCGTTCGTACTTCATTTTTTATTCTTTTTGCCGTGAAAATGAACGCTTTCCAATACAATTGGTGACCATCAAGCAAAGGAATACCCTTGTAGCTACTTCCACATTCGGGAAAATTTCTTCTAATTTATCTGCTTTTATTAGAGTACGTAAGGCTGAGATACTCATGTCCGCCGATTCATTTGCAAGGTTTTTTAAAAAAAGTAGTAAAATTGTAGTAAAATTGCTCTAAAAATCGAGCTCCTCTTTTATACGTGTAAACAACGACCTCGGAATTTTGAGGCCCCCATCAAGCCGGGGGCCCTGGGCTCGTGCCTCATGTGCCCTTATGGAAAAGACGGAACTGCGAAGGAGGTTCCCAAAAAATGACAATGATGAGGAACGTTCTGGCCGCTCAACCGTAATCTGTGCAAAAAATCTGTGCAAAAATGGTTCCAAAAAACCTTTCACAGGACCAGGACAGGACAGAGTTTTTGGCCAGTAAAAACATTCTTGTGGCTCCTCAGCCTCCTTATTCGCCTGACTTGAGTCCTTGTGACTTTTTCCTCTTCCCAAGATTGAAAAAACACCTCAAGGGACGTCATTTTGGGACACTCGAAAACATTCAAACGCCAGTAACCGACCAGCTGAAAGCTATTCCAGTATCCGAGTTCCAGCACTGCTATGAGGATTGGAAGAACCGTCTCCAGCGCTGTGCGGCTTCCCAAGGAAGTTATTTTGAGGGGGACAATATTGAATTGTAATTCTAATCGAATAAAAAATCAGTCCGGTTACTTAATTTACACACCTCATATATAAATAATTTGGTTACATAAAAAATGTGTTCTTTAAAATCGTGGAAAGCAAGTTCCTTTTTGAGAATTGATAAACCTATATTTTGTATTTGTTTTGTATAGCTAGTGATAAAATACAAAAAAGGACATTAAATGACTACTTTTAGAAAACACTACTATTTTTATCTCAAATATTTATTCAAAAACTAATTTAAGAATTGTGTATGATATTATCAACAATTTATAATGAATCAGTAATATAAACGATCTTAAATTAGTTCCAGAGTGTCTTACAGATGGCAGACTTGCCTGGAAATGTACACTGAAAATATTTCGAAACAGTGCTACATATTTCAGAATAAATATACAAGGTGATTGATAAAAATATGCACAAAGGGAGGTTCAATAACCTACAGAAATTCAAGTTCAGCAAATTTCGGACTGTTGGATAATTAACAAAGTGGTTTCCAACCAGTGTTTCGCGACACCTTAAGCCGCGTAGTCCAAAATCAACTGTTCCCGAGTGGTAAGAGAGCTGTTTCTGTGCGGTTGGAGAAGGGTGACCATTCGTCCCGCATTTTGATTGGGTGTACCGCTTTAAGATACGTTCCGCAAAAGTCCCGCATTCTAACTTTTGATTTCTTGACTTGTATTTGAGGAGATGAGGACCTTTTTTTTGCTCTTCACTTGGATTTGAGAGGTGAGGACCTTTTTTTTGCTTTTCACTTATATTTGGAAAGTGACGACCATTTTTTTTTTGCTTTGTCCCGCATTGCCTTCTTAAGAAAATGGTCACCCTAGATTGGAGAGATTTTTAAGATCAATTTACGACCACACTTTTTAACGATCGAAGTAGGCTTTTGTTAAGCTGTAAATGATAAAAAGCCTCATTCTATCGTTAAAAGTTAAAAGATTTCAATATCTAGTTCCGCTTAAACCAAATAAACATTATACTTACATTAAATGGGTTGGGTTGGGGTGAGCTGTTTTTATAAAATGTCATTTTCATTACATCTTGACTTTTTGTGTAATTTTTTATACAAATTTTCATTTATATTAGTTTTAAAATTTTTTTATTGTATTTCATATACTTTATTTTTCATAATGTCGCTTTTTCCTTTTGACATTTAGATTTTGGCTGTCAACATGATACATGAAATAATCAGGAAGCTCGTTACAACTTGAGAAAATAAAAATCAAGTTTAGTTCCGCTTGTACATAATAAACAGAGTATATAGAAAAAGATAAAATGGATATGAGTAACTAAATCTTTACTGCCTCATCATATTAATCTGTTAATACGAGTAAGCATGAAGGAAACCGGGTTAAACCGGTATTATATATTTTTAATTTCATTTTCGTTCTTGAACAAAATGTCGTTCCTGTGTCCGTGTTTTAAAAAATTCTGATAATATTGTTATTTTGTTTTCGTTTTCGGTTTGTTCTCATTCTTGATAAAAAATTGTATCAAAGAGTCTGGGTCGATAACTTTTTCCAAATCCCGACGCCGACTCCTCCAAAAAGGTTCGACACCTCCACTCCCGACTCCCGATTCCGATTCCGATTCCCCATCCATGACATTTCGGAATAAGTGCGTTATTAGCAATCTTCCTCTACTAAGTGTGCCTCGTAGACTTAAGGTAGAAAACCACTGACTTAACAGATCAAGCTGAGTGTCAGAGAGAGGGAGAGAGGGACATGGAGAAGGAGAGAGAGAGAAAGAGAGATCCAGGAAGTCACTATTTCAAACCATTCGGGAAATAATTAACATTTATTTTTAGACGCACTTTATTTATTATCAATGATTTTACTCTGGACAATGTAATATTTGGTGCGTAATTGATTCAGGAAATCTACGCGTATTTCTGACTAGATTTTAACATGCTCTTGGCAAATATAAACTTTTAATAGGCGTGAAATATACACAATTTTGACATGTTCAGAATAATGCCACCCAGAGAGGTTTTCTCTTTAAAAACAGAAAACTAAAATTCATGGACGTTTAAAACATATTTAGTCACAAAGAATAATTTCTGTGTTTTAGACTTGTACTATATAAAAACCACATGGTCAACATGGTGTTTCGACTAACTCTCTTCTTCTTTGTACCATACTCCAAAGGAGCCCTGGTCAGCATAATTAGCCAAGCATTATGCCAATTTTTTTATAGGGTTTCTATGTCACAAACTTTAATTCTTTTCATCGGCATGCTGCATGAAAACGTGGAAAATCATATTTTGTTATTACAAGATCACGTGACCGTTTCAGCCCACTGGGACCCTGCGAATCTCATGCCTATAATTTTTAAGACTTTAAATTTGTCTTAACTTTCTTTTGATAAAAGGGCAAGCATTATTAAATCAGAGAAAAACACAAAATTTTGTGCAAGTGGAAATGCAGTTTTCCATATAACCGGAAAGCGTGCAGAAGTTTAGTACCCTCCTTTCTTTGTTGTCACAGGGTAAATATTCTCTCCTTCAAAAGGCATGCTGTATGAAATCGGAGACCATAAACTGTCATGAGTTCCCGGTCTATAAGTTTTAAATACTCGAGTACTTCCAAGTAGGGATGGGAAAAAAACATCGATGTATCGAAAACATCGATGTTTGTTTTAAAAATATCGATGTTTTTACCATCGATGGTCAGCTGGCGATAGTATCGATAAAACATCGATGCCTACTACCGATGTCGATATTTAAACTTTGAAATTCAGAAATTACCGCTAGAGGTGCTGGAATCTTAAAAATTTAATTTTTATTAAAATTAGTACACAAAATATAAGCGCCATCTATTGTGATATAACAATATTAATAGTGTTAGTTCTTATTCTTCTTAGCAGTTAGCAGAATATGAAAAAATAAGAAGAAACTTCTAATTTTTGCAAACAATGCGAACGACCAACGACACCAACACACTTTTTCTTTTTGAGTCTTGTTGACACTTTCCCAGTTGTTATTCCTCCAATCCCTGGATTTTTGTAAGTTGTCATTAGCTATTTTTTCATATATTGAAGTTGGCTTTTCCTGAACAAAATGATCAAAAGCTTTAATTAATCGGTAAAAGTAACTAGAATTGAAAATCTAGTTCCGCCTAAACCAAAGAAACAGACTTTATTTCAACTTAAAAAAGTATAAAAATAATTGTGTATGACAGTGTTATTTTTATGTTAAATAATAAAAAAT
Organism: Liopterus haemorrhoidalis; assembly: GCA_963971575.1. Lineage (NCBI taxonomy): Eukaryota > Metazoa > Arthropoda > Insecta > Coleoptera > Dytiscidae > Liopterus > Liopterus haemorrhoidalis. The sequence goes on from OZ020615.1 coordinate 2,804,289, forward strand.
TAACATTAAGATTACTATATTAGTATTGTAATAAAATCCAATATTTCATTTTAGAAATGTAAAAATAGTAAGGTCTGTTCCTTTGGTTTAGGCGGAACTAGATTTTCAATTCTAGTTACGTTTACCGATTGATTGAAGCTTTTGATCATTTTGTTCAGGAAAAGTCAACTTCAATATATAAAAAAATATCTAATGACAAATTACAAAAATGAAAATTGCGGTTAGTTCCGCCTAATCGTTTGGAATAGACTGTAGGTACAAATTAGGATTATTATATTGGGTATAATAATATTAATGTGAAATTAATTACTATTAAAAAGGAATATTTCTATTTCAAAATCTAATAAATGCTTTTTGTGCATCATGTGTTACTTTTTTCGTATTTTATCTTTACATTATTAAATAAAACCTGTATAATATAAATAAATAGCTTTTTTTAATATTAATAAAACATCGATGTTTCCGATACATCGATGTTTTTCCTTCTATGTTTTTTCAACATCGATAGTACGCGCCGATGTTAACATCGATGTTTTGCCTTCAATGTACAACCCTATTTCCAAGTATCAGTTGGTGAAAATTTCAAATTACTATCCGGGATTTGAACCCTTGTCCCTGAGCTCCATAACCACGTATTTTACCACGAACCTAGAGAGATCTAATTCTATTTTCTTTACTCATTGGATTTTCTTCTTAACAAAATAAAATCAGTTCGAAAATAGTAACTCACTTTTATTTTGTATGACTCTTTCCTTTTGCTGTTGCTAGACGCCTCTTCAATCTTTTCTATTTATAATTAAAGTTGGTTAAAAATAAAGTACTACAAAGTAACATTTGCTTAATGTATCAAAATATTGTCTTAACAATATTAAAAATACGAACAAACAAGTCTAGTCTTGTCCTCCAACGAAAAAGGAAATTAATAATGTAGACAATGATTGTAAGTACACAAAAACAATATTAAAATTGAGTGAGGAAATTTAGAAATAATTTAAAAAAATTGGATAGTAGAGCCATCTGTCTTACACTTAAAGAACTGTGTTGAAAATAGCACATTAATGAAATGGCTCGAGATATTTAGCAATAAATTTAAACACATCCTTGCTAACGGAACTAGAACGATTTTAGCTTAGTTACTCAATATTTCTGTGAAAATTTTGCAAAATCCTCGTCGAAGGCCAATAAAAATATTCCATGTTTTCAAAGTGAAATTTTGTGGTTCAATGCAAGTCATTTTTCAGTAAAGTTGCCCTGGCCCTCAGTCTAAATTTGGATACAGACACTCAGCCTTCTTTCTTCCAAAGGAGATTTTTATAAAAATAACTCACATGTCGAGACATGAAGCTAACGGCTCACAGTTAACTTTCCCTGATTGTGTACCAGGAAGTTGTGTTCAATTTTGTTTATGTCAAACATTTCCGACAACACAAAGAAATGTATGTTTACAATATGAAAAATGTTTTATCACCAACGAAAATTAAAATATGTTGATCGTAAGAATATGTCAAAATAGTAAAAGAAATAAGAAAGCCACAAATGATACAGCCTGGCCAAAATTTAACCGTACAACTTTCATCTATATTAATAAAACTAGCTGGCGTGCCCATACTTCGTACGGTTTTTGTAATTTATATTTTTCTGTAACGTAAATGATAAGTAAGATATATCAATTTTAAGTTGAACACAAAATAATCGTTTCTTTATTCTAAATTATACTTTTGAACATATTTTTGATAAGTAAATAATAAGTGAGATTCGAGGGTTACCTTTTATGTTTTTACAAACGACCACTAGATGGCAATATTGAAATGTGTCATTACTATATTCCTAAAATTATACATTTGTTATTGTGAAATCAATGGCAGCTTATATATTGACAGAATAGTTGACAGTGAGCGTTTAAAAAAAAACAAGTTTGTGAAAAAATGGATATTAGTCATGAAGGTTTTCGTTGGATGATTTTTTAAGATTTTAGTAAAGACCTAACTCAACAACAATGCATAGATTCGGTTCGTTCATCTTTTGGTAATGAAGCACCATCAGAAAAGATTATTTACAATTGTTTTGTAGAATTTCATCGTGGTCGTGCGTCCGTCAGTGATGAATCTCGTGAAGGTCGACCAAAATCGGTTGTGATTCAAAAAACATCGATGCTGTGCGCAAAATTATTGAAGATCGGCATGTGTCTTACCGTGAGATTGAGGCATCCTTTGGCATATCACAGCCTGCAATACATTCGATTTTACATAAACATTTAGCTTTGAAAAAAATCTATTCCCGATGGATTCCGCATAATTTAACAGAAGCTAGATGTTTTATAGCCTATGTTCGAATCCTGGTTTTATTCTATCACCACATCAAATAAAATCAAAATATATTCAGCCGTTTTTGCGTGAATCTTGGCCAGACAGACAGACAGGCATACGTGTGTTTTTCTTTGTTTTGGTTCATCAGTTGTTGTTTAAGATGAGGACCTTTTTTTAGGTCTTCGCTTGTCGCTTGTATTTTGAAGGTGAGCACCTTTTTCTTAGGTCTTCACTTGTATTTTGGTAGTGAGGACCAAGTGCCCTCATTAAATAAAATAAAAGAAGATAAAATGGGCGCTATTTTAAGTTAATTTAATTTATTTGCCAAGGGCGCCAAAAACATTGCTACGGCTCTGAATATAGATAGATTGACTATATTAAATTAAATTAAATTTTCGAATAAATCGCCATTAATTTTAAACTAGGCAGTGGCTGTACTTAATTGTCTTTATATAATTTTGTTACACTTTTGTGTATTGCATGTCGTAACTTTTGTTTGTTAAACTTTTTTCAAACACATGGCATCAAATCTTGGAGATGTAGCTATTTTTTCTAATCGGAGATTGCTTTTTTTGCAATTATTTTGCTTTGTTTTCAAGGTAATCTGTCTGTAAGTAACCACAAATTATCAATTTAATTTTGTATCTATTTTGTTAAAAAAAGGATTGAGCATCAAATTTAGGATTATTAAAAATAGTTTATAATCCGCGCTAGTAGCTGTATTCGCGCTTTTAATTTTGCCACCCAGAATACACACCTTTTTTTCCTTTTCATAAAATTATTATCGAATACTGACATATGTATACTGTTGCTAATCATTTTAATTAAAACTTAATCGTTCAACCAACCATTTAGTAGATAAAGAATTTTCTGATATTGTTTGCGTAGATTTTTTTAATTTGCGCGTAGGCAGGGCCGTAGGTGTTTATTTCAAAGGTTTCTAGTTATTATAATGTCAATAATATAATTATGACTTTAGAATGTAGCATTGAAAACAACACAAAAATAAGAAGTGCGGATCTATATCATGTAGTTGGAAAATAACTCGCCAGTTGGCGGTATCGTCCAATATGCCCCGGGTAAAATTTGTCAAAAAAAAATCACCAAAATAATAATTTGTAGCTTATATTAATGATTATTTTTCAGATCTACGGCTAGTTTACTATAGATACTGGAAACATGTACTTTAATTGCTGCCAACAATACTTGATAATAATTAAATGCCACTTGGTACACGTGTTCTTTACAAAAATTAAATAATTTTTACCCGCAACACCTATAGAGAACAGCGGAAGATGACGGAAAAACTAGACTGCCAAGTACAATAATTATAAGTAGTTTTCTCAATTGTACAAAATAGCAACATATTTGTAAAATGAAGCTTTAGATACAATTTTCCGCGTCGTACACAGTGAAACATCGTGAATGGATTATATACACCGATATTTCACCATAAAAAACTCTGTCCAAGTAAATTTAATATCATAATTAATCCATTAATGTTAAAGATTATATTCATATAAAATGAAAGATATATAATGCCAAGAAAGACAAGGAAGAATTAAAGAATCCACATACAATATGTATGCCAAAATTTGAACAACGCAAATACCGAAGTACTTAATGGAAAAAGAAAATAGAGATAAGAAAAGAAAATAGGGCTATAAAGTTCGAGGAGTTAATAAAAAGCTATCCGGAGAAAGAGATCCTAAATCAAAGCTGGAAAGAAGTGAAAAGAAAATGAGAAAAATGCAGTACTCTCTCGAGATGGGAAGAGAAAAGGAAAAGCACGTACCAATATTGTGGCCTTTCGCTGGAAGTAGGTTGGAAGAGACAACAAAGCGTCATTGATGAAGTAACACAGAGAATGAAACATATACAAGGCCAAGAAAGACAAGGAAGAATTAAAGAATCTAGATACAACAATATGTGTGCCAAAATTTGGACAACGCAAATATCGAAGTACCTAATGAAGTACCTAAGGAAAAGGGAAATAGAGAAAAGAAACGAAAGTAGTAAGATTTAGATGTGGAAACGAGGAGAGAGACAACCAATTCTGTAGAGAAGGTGAAGAAAATGTATGCAGGATGTATCGGAGAGAAATGGAAACAATCGAGAACCTACTTCACAATTGAAGAAGTCAGACCCAAAGGACGAACACGAGAAGAAGTTTTAAAAGATACAGGATCAGGATGAACATGGATGAATGAAATTTCACAGAGAAGAACCTTTTTTCAACAAAGACACAGCAGCGGAAAAAAGTAGAAAGAAATGAAATAAAAAAGTGGCCACCACAGGACCGACCGCCACCACAAAATACTTGTTTAATTTATGCTACTTTATCAAAAAATGTCTCAATTAAAAGTTGTTAGTTATTGCTTTTATAGCAACTTTTTTAAATACATTTTTTCGAAATATTTCTTTGTTGTAAAATATTCGCAAAAATATTAAAACCAACACGAATAAACTCCCATTTCCCAAGATCACCAGAATCAAAATTGGACACACCCTACTCACACACCAATATCTATTTGAGAGGAAGCCACCACCCTTGTGCCCATCGTGTAACACACAGATCACCATTAAACAAATACTGTTGGAATGTACACAATAGACAACACAAAGACAAAAACACAAGCTTCCACTAAACTTCCAACAAATTATCCAAAATGAACATGAAAACAACATTATAAATTTCCTAAAAGACACAGATCTACTCAACAAAATATAAAACATTAACACCTACCAATGTATATGCATATAAGTATTATAATAATCTTAATTGTATCTATTCTATATCTATAAACTGTAAATATTGTAAGACATTCCCACCTGGGTGTTAATAACTAACAGCTGAAGCACCCATAAATAAACTTTAATTAAAAAAAAAAAACTCCCATTTCTAGTTAACCGATTTTTATCAAAAGTTGATCAACTCGTGCCATTGGTGTCAACAGCCTAAATATGAAGTTTTATAAAAATCCTTTTAGCCGAATTCGCTCTGCACGTGTACACAGACAGACAGTCAGATAGGCCGGCAGACAGACAGACAGACAGGCCGACAGACAGACAGACAGACAGACAGATAGACCGACAGACATCATGCTAAAAATAATCAAAACGTTATATGTAGGGACCTCAATTCGTGAAGATCCATCGAAATCTCGAAATGTCAAAATCGGTATGATCACAATACCTCCCTTATATATATGTTGGCGGTCGGTAAAAATATAAAATATAGTGCATGTACTAAATAATGTAAACTCCCATTTCTAGTTAACCAGTTTTTACCAAAAGTTGATCAACTCGTGCCATTGATGTCAAAAGCTTAAAATATGAAGTTTCATAAAAATCCTTTTAGCCGAATTTGCTATGCACGTATACACGGACCGACAGACAGACAGACAGACAGACAGACAGACAGACAGACAGGCAGACCGACAGAAATCATGCTAAAAATAGTCAAAACGTTATGTAGGGACCTCAATTCGTGGAGATCCATCGAAATCTCGAAATATCAAAATCGGTATGATCACAATACCTCCCTTATATATGTTGGCGGTCGGTAAAAATCTAAAATATAGTGCATGTACTAAATAATGTAGAATTCAAGTTGAAAGGCAGGATTTAATAAATTTATTATATTAAAAGATTAAATTTAACTCACCCTGTTAATTCTATTAACCCACGGTCTAAGATATCTCGGATTAAGTTTACCCACTTTTTTCTTATATCCAGGTAAACTACCACTCACATTATTCCTAACACTCATAATTTAGCACGTTAACGACAGCGCACTTGTCAAGTGTCCGTATCGAACTGCGTTCACCGTTGCTTCAATGGTAACCTAACACCTAACGAGAGTTTAATATTCGAATTAATGGAGATAAGCCTAATCGGTGAGCTCACTAGAGAGGTATCATATGAAGCATATTTAATTATTTATGATTTCTATGTCATACTTTCGTGATATGATGAAAGTCAAGAGAGATTTGATTTTTATTAAAAATTAAAAATAGCGAATTGGATTATTAAAACTTTCATTTAATAATTTTACAAAATTATGACAAGTTATTGAAAGACTGTCATGGAAAAAACAAATTTCTCTTATGGTCGATTGCTAAAGAACGAAGTGTTTTAACTCGAAATAGGCATAAAACGCAGTTCACTATGGTGTAGTGGTCAGCGTATTTAATTGCTAACCATGAGGACTCGGGTTTGAATCCCGGTGATGGCATGGATGTTTGTATATGTTATAAAATTACTAATGTATCCTATATAAAAATATAAAAGTTACTAGATTGCAAATTCTAGTTCCTCCTAAAGATTTGAAAATGCTACAACTTTAACTTGAGTTTGACCGACCGGCGTAGTGTAGTGGTAACACATATGCTCTGCGTTGCTACGGTCTCGGGTTCGAATCCTTTTCAGGTATGGAATTTTCATCACAAAAATTATAATTGTCCTGGCTAATTGCCTTAGTAGCAAAGGACATGAACGTGAAATAAAAAAGATTTGAGTTAGGAGTAACTACTCAGTCTTTCAATCAGATGGTCAGGGATGTCACAATAGAGTAACTGAGGTAAGCAAAGCATGGGGCGCCTTTCTCGATAGGGCGCCCCATGAATATACTATTTACCAACCCATATAGAGAGGAAGGCAATCATACCAATTTTAACTTTTAGAGATTTTTACAGAAAATACGAATCAGGTTTTTGTAACACGATTTGTTTTTAACCTGATGTTGGTCTGTTACATGTGTAGCAAAGTATTTTAAATATTTTCTAACATTTCAAATATTTTCCTAGCGTTTTAAATATTTCCCCAGTATTTCAAATATTATCCTAGAATTTCAAATATTTCTTAATATTTCAAAAATTTCCGCAGTATTTCAAATATTTTCCTATTATTTCAAATATTTCCTTAGTATATATTTCAAATATTTTCAAGTATTCCAAATATTTACGTAGTACATATTTCAAATCTTTCATAATATTTTAAAAAATACCTCAGTAGTTTAAAATTTTCCTTATTATTTCAAATAGTTTCCTAGTATTTCAAATATTTCCCTATTATTTCAAATATTTCCCTAGTATTTCCAATATTTCCCTATTATTTCAAATATTTCCCTAGTACATATTTCAAATATTTCCTAGTGTTTCAAATATTTTTCTAATATTTCCAATATTTCCCTATTATTTCAAATATTTCCTTAGTACATAGTTCAAATATTTCCTAGTATTTCAAATATTTTCCTAATATTTCAAATATTTCCCTATTAATTCAAATATTTCCGTATTATTACAAATATTTCCTAATATTTCAAATATTTCTCTAGTATTTCATATATTTTCCTAGTGTTTCAAATATTTCTCTATTATTTAAAATATTTCCATAGCACACGTTTCAAATATTTCCTAATATTTCAAATATTTCCCTATTATTTTAAATATTTCCCTATTATTTCAAACATTTCCATAGTATATATTTCAAATATTTCCTAATATTTCAAATAATTCCCTATTACCTCAAATATTTCAAATATTTACTTATAATTTCAAATAATTCCTAGTATATCAAATATATTTAAATTATTTTTAATACATTATTTCAAATATTTTTTAATAGTATTTGATATTTCAAATGGGATGATTGCCGACCACGTAGCGTAGTGTTAACACATGTGCTCTGCATTGCGAAGGTCTCGGGTTCGAACCCGTTCAGGCATGGAAATTTTCTCAAATAAAAATTGTCCTGGCTAATTGCCACAGCAGCAAAGGCCAATAATTTAAAAAAAAAAAAAAAAAAAAATGGGATGACTAATGGTATTTGTTATTTCAAATACTTTGATCGGTATTTGGTATTTGAAATACTTTTACCGAGTATTTGGCACAGCTCTGAACTAGACGATAGTTAACTTTAAGGGCCTAACGGGATTCTGAAAGCTTAGCCAAGTTTAATCTTTTGGTTAAACTCGGTTATAATATTACAATCCCATAAGTAACCTTAGCAACCATTTCCTAACTATTTGGTTATAGTTAACTAAGCTTTCAGATACCGGCCCTAAGTGGGTTAATTATATAAAACCCTTAAGCCATGATGAACCTCGACATTCACATCCCATCTAAAATCCTGGCATTTTCCTTTAATGATCATAACGATCAATTAAAGTAAACACAAATTTAAATGGCTAACCAACAAGAGTTGATGGCCAGAAAATCAGTAAAAAAACTCTATTAAGGTTAACTTGGCTAGGGTTAACTCGTTCGAGGGTAAACTGTACACGAGTAAATTATATAAGGGTTAACTGCGTGAAGGTGAACTCGGCTAGGGTTATCTGTACATTGGTTAACTATGTGCGGGTTAACTGTTTGAGGGTTAACTCTGCTAGGGCTAACTGTACGATGGTTAACTCTGAAAAGGATAAATGTGTGAGGATTAACTTGGCTCGGGTTAACTGTTCGAAGGTTAATTGTGTGATGGTCAACTGTTAAGAGTTAACTCGTCTAGAATTAACTGTTCAAGGGTTAACTCTTCGAGGGTTAATTGTGTGATGGTTAAATGTATATGGGTTAACTCGTCTAGATTTAACTGTTCGAAGGTTAATTTCCCAGACAATCAGCACTTATTAGGTATATACCAGCGAAATCCTGAAATGTGTGAAAATTCACGCATTAATTTTGTAAACTTGACAAAGACCTACGTTACGCAAGGTAATAAATATAAACCGTACAAAAACTAAAGATAAATCGAATGAAGCATGACATTTTTGGAAAAAAATGACTAACCGTATATTCCGGTTTCTGTAATACATCATACCTCTTTACAGTTTGTTTATTTGGAGTAACGCCAATCAACCATATTGGAGTAAGAAAAAAAAATTATCTCAAACTTAAAAGTTACATTCGCGTAAAAAACAAATTAGTTATAATGTCTCGTATTTTTATAAACAATAAAAAATATATAAAACAATTACGTGTCTGGTTAAATATATTTTGGTTCTGAGTCATGTGAATTAAAATAAAAAATACAGGGCCGGAGTAGGAACACAACAAAAACTTGGGGGAGAGTTCTTTCCTTTGGAGAGGTCCCAGAGGTTTTGGAGAAGAATCTTCTTTGGTGACTTTTGTGATGTTGGTTTTTGAATGTCTATGTACGTTTAGATATTGTTCTTGTTCATCGACGTTATTATTGTCGTCTTGATTTCATTGTCCACATTGGTGGAGGAACTAATACGAGGACTATCTTTTAAGTTTTTACAAAAACTAAGAGAGATTTTTTTTTTTTTTGAACAATAGATTTCTAGATTTTAGCTTGCGTTCAAACCAATTCTCGAAACATTTTTTCCACTCTGAAGTAAGTATCTCAAAAACATGGTTTTCGAAGGCTTCAACAGCTTCTTGAGGTGATGATTTTTGGTTTAACATTGGGAACAGAAAAAAGTCGTTAGGGGATAAATCAGGCGAATGCGGGCAATGAGATATTAATTCTATGTTTTTCTCCTTCAAATAATCAATTGTTTGACGTGCTGTGTGAGAGCTTGCATTGTCATGATGAAGAATGATGCGACGTTTTTGGTTGTTTTTCCTGATTTTGTCGATGATTTCTGACAAACAAATTGTTGTATACCATTCAGCATTAACTGATGTCCGATCTAAAGGAATGGTTGCGACATGTCCAGTACAACCGAAGAAACAAGCGATCATTTTCTTGGAAGTACTTCATGAACGAACAACTTTTGTGGGTTTCGGTTCATCTTGGCAGACCCAAACAGTGGATTGTTGCTTAGTTTCCGGTTCATATGAATAAATCGTAAAATTTCATCAACTGTAACGATATTGTATACGGATTTTGCAGTACCTAGGTTGGATTTTTTTAGCATTCCCTTACACCAATCAACCCGAGCCTTTTTTTTAGCTTCGGTCAAATTATGCGGAATCCATCGGGAACAGATCTTTTTCACACCTAAATGTTCATGCAAAATCGAATGTATTGTAGTCTGTGATATGCCAAAGGATGCCTCTATCTCACGGTAAGTCAAATGCCGATCTTCTTCAATCATTTTGCACACAGCATCGATGTTTTTTGAATCACAACCGATTCTGTTCGACCTTCACGAGATTCATCACTGACGGACGCACGAACTCGACCAAATTCTGCAAACCAATTGTAAACAGTCTTTTCTGCTGGTGCTTCATTACCAAAAGTTGAACGAATGAATCTATGCATTGTTGTTGAGTTAGGCCTTTAATAAAATCGTAAAAAATCATCCAACGAAAACTTTTACGAGTAATATTAATTTTTTCACAAACATATTTACACCTTCCTGTTATCATTCCCCAATCTCAATCCTTCTTGCCTCTAATTCCCTCGCCCACCTCTCCCCTCTTCTATCTTCGTGCAACAGGTCTAATGTGCTCCCCGACCACACTGTCATCTCCCTACATCTCTTCGCGAGGTGCTCTATATCATCTTCCTCCTCCCCGCACATCCTGCACATCTTATCCTCCTGTTTCCTCCAATATCTATTTCCTCTTTCTTCATTCCCGCACCTTAGCCTCGCAATCCTCCTAACCCTCCCTCCTGACTCCTCTTCTCTCTTCAAGTAGCTTGGTACCCCTATAGTTCTGACCTCCTTATATCTCCCTGCGCTCCTTGATTTGTACCACCAACTTATGAATAACACGAGTAAAATTTTAGGTTTAATTTTTGGTGAGTAGAAGGTCGAATTTAATAAGTATTAAATAGGCTTTAATAAGCATCTTCAAGCCTACATACATACATTTAACACTAATTTATATATTAGTATGCAGGGCCATTCCTTCCGTAAAAGTGCCCCGCACCTGAGCGGCCAGCTGTAAAACATTTGTGTTTTGACAAAAGACCTAAATGAACTTGAATTATTTAATAAAATATTAAGGAAATATTCCCACTTCTACAAAACCCTTTGGAGTTACTTTGGAGTACATAATAGACAATGAATTAATATCTTTATTTCCTATTTTTTTTTCAGTTTTAAGATTATTTTAATCCTGCCTGTAAATGTGGCATCAGGGGAAAGGAGTTTTAATAACTTAAATTAATCAAAAATTATTTCAGGTTGTCGATGTCACAGGAAAGGCTTAACTAATGTTGCATTATTGTCAGTAAAAAAGATATTTGCCAGAAATCGGATTAGTCATAAATAATTTATTTTACATTTAAATAAAAATATTTATTATTTTTCGACATTTTACCTGTTATCTTATCATCAACTGACAGTGTTCCTGAATACGTATCTGTGTAATTCAAAATTTAACTACAAAACAACATTTTGCAATAATCATCTGCAAACAATAAATATACAATATAAACTTGAAAATTTTGATATAATTAGCGTAGTGAAGTTTGTGTTACATAAAACTAAATATTAAGAACAAAAATACACAAGTGGTTATGCCAACTTTCAAGGTCAATGGTATATTTTAAAAACTAATTTCTCAAAATATCTGGGAGTAGATGGCGCCATTTTGCAATCATTCATAAATTACATCTAAATGGAAAACTTATTAAGTTAAATATACATTTTAATAAGCTGAGAGGAAGGACGACAAAGAACAACACAAATAGAAAAATTGAACGGCAGTTTGAATTTTTACACTTTTCTGGGATTTGTAGGTGTTTAGTAAGTGATACAAAAATTTTGGGTACATTTATAAATCATTAATTTCGATACCTTTTGAATAAATACTACACGTGCTTCCATCTAGAGACACAAGCGTATTTGAGATAGATTCGCATCAAGACCTAGCTATTGCTTTCCAGTTCTCCAGTCACTCAGATAAATATTGTAAACACGGTGAAAAAATTTGATAACTTTCGAAATTATTACCAGATGAAAAATTCCAGTTTAATGTGCATTACTCTGTATTCTCAGATTTTAAAATTAACTCCCTCTGGGTATAAGGTATGGGAGGATAATTTTTTAGAACATTTTGGATACCAAACAAGGAGTTATAAAAAAATAATAATTTTTGATCGACAAAATATCGATATTTTTCCTATTAAATTAGTATTTAGTCCCATTAAAAATCCCTGTTGAACTATTCCCATCAATGTACATTGTTGAGAATTTTTTCAGATTTTTCGATCAACCCCTTTGAGAAATAGGATAGGGGAAAGTTTTTTGATACATTTATGTTGAAAATCCTGTAAAAAAAATTGATTTCAAAAAATAAATATTTATGGTCTATCCACGCATTAAAAAGCTTCATTTGATTACCCACTCAAAATTTAAAAAATAAATGTTTTTATTTTCCCCGTGTATGTGTTTTTTTTTTTGAACTCGCAATAGTTTTCCTGTAAAAGCATGCTAACTTTCAACTTTCTTTGTTCAGCCGTTTGACTACAATATCTACCGAACAGACAGACAGACACATAAGTGACGTTACAAGGGTTTTTTGGTTATACCTACAAATCCCTATTTATGGACGTTATCTTGTTAACAAATCAACTGTTTTTTAGGTCCAGCCATTTGGTATATACATACAGACATACAGACAGACAGACTGACAGACAGATAGAGAGACAGACAGACACATGAATGACGTTATAAGGTTTTTTTTTGTGATACTTACAAAATAATAAAAATTAGTTAGTTAAAATTTTTGGCGTACAGTAAAGATGATTACACAATATATGTTAAAAACAATAAATTAAACAATAAATAAAATCTGATAAACATATTCAATAAATATAATAAAACAAAAATAAAAATTGTTATCATACTTCTGTTATTATTGTTTTCAAAATAAATTTATTGGTAGGTTGAAAGACTGAGAAAACAGGTACTTCAATTAAATTAGTCGTTAAACAAAACTTGGTCATAAATTATATTATAGTAAACAATAATGAGTGGGTTTATATCTAAAACAGCCTCGCTACTTTTACACCTACTTTTAAAAAGTTTTTTTAATCAAATTCAATGACAATTACGTCACTTACGCCTTTTGAAGCGCCTACTTTTTAAATTGTTAACATTTTTATGCAACAGATGTCGTACAGTAAAATTATAGCAATAAGACTTGTTATTTTAATTTCTTACGAAACATCCCAAAGTACAGGAATATTGATTTGATTGTTTTGATTATTACATTTTTTTACATCAATGCCAAAATTCGATTTTTGTGATAATTATTCCAGTTATTGCAGTATTTTAAAGGTTTAGTTTTTTATTATATTTTTAATTTAAAAATAAAGACATATTTTACCTTAACCATAAATACAAAATATCTAGAACAAAATTAGCCATAATTAAATAAAAATTCAATTAAACACACTAGGTAGGTTTCACTAATACAGCGGTTCCCAACCTGTGCTCCGCGTGCACTTCTCAAGGGCTCCTCAGCCGTTCCTGGAAATATAATAAATAAAAACTGAATAAAAACAAAAGAATTAGAAATAAAAACAGAATCAATATAAGAAAACTGGAAATTACATTCTGAAAGAAAATTGGCCAAGTTGTATGTATGCCCGAGTGATTTCTGACTCTAGCCGGTTTATGACTCTATGACTAGCTGGAATGTGATCGGCGAGATGCATTTTTGTTTGAATAATCTACGTGTATTTTGATTTTTTGCTTAATTTATTATGTGAGCTGTGAAAGAGAAAAGTGAATATATATTAACTAAAAAATCTACCCCCTCCGCCGTAACATTACTTCTAACACCATTAATTTGTAAGATATAGGGTAGGCATAGGGGCTCCGCCCTAGAAATTGATTCTAAAAAGGGCTCCACAAGTAAAAAAGGTTGGAACCCACTGCACTAAAAAAATTATTTTCTCGATATGTATTTCGGCTATTACGCCATTTTCAAGAGTTTTTCAAAATAATAGTTACTATGTAAACTCTTGAAATAACTTCATCCAATCTATAGGCATAATTTAGCCAAGAACTGAAAAAATAATTCATTTTGTCAAAAACACAAAAACTACAATATTTTCCAAACACGAAATCTGATCCAAAATTCCTTTCGTACGTTTCCGGTTTAGATCAAAGTTCATTACTCAGATTTTTAGTTCAACCCCTTTGAGTTAAAGGGTGCGGGACCATAATATTTTTAGTACATTTTTGAAAAAAAATCTTATTAAAATATATATGTATTTTTTTTTTTTGATAAACTACTTTTTGTTCCGTAATCTACGCCTTAAGAGATTTATTTTGATACCACACCCATAATTTTAAAAAAATGATTATTTTTTCAACGACAAAAAAAACGATGTTTTTCGAAAAACCAATCTGAAATCAAAAATTTCGGTTGAACTATTCCAGTTCCCAACAAAGTACAATTTCGAGATTTTTTAAAAATATTTAGATCAACCCCTCTGGGAGTGGGGGACAATAGTTTTTCGAAATATTTTTGGCAAAAATCTCATAAAAAAAAGTTTGTTTTCAAAAATGTAAATTTGATTGTTTATCCATGCATTAAGAGGATTTATTTGATACCTCACCCAAAATTTAAAAAAATTATTTATTATTCCATTAAATTCATATTTGTTTATATTTATCCCGCGCTGTATTTTTTTGAACTCTCTATATTTTTCCTATATATGGGTCAAAGAGTTGTACAAGTATGCCAAATTTCAACTTTTTATGTTCAGACGTTTATGTACAATTTCTACCGTACAGACACACATTGTTCGCCTTTTTTACTTAGAAACTAAAAATATAAATTTGTCTTTTTCAATATTTAAATTATTAAGAATTTTTATTTTAAATTCCAAAGTGACATTGATAATTGCACAATATTTGGACTCAAAAGTGTAACTAAATAGTTAAAAATAAAAATTCTACTCGTATTTCAAGGAATTTTGTTAAATATTTCAAATCACTTTGTTGTCAAAAATAGACACTTCAATAAAATATGTACGATATATTTTTAACTTAAATCTTTCTTCCTCTCTTCTGAGCACTGTCAGTCTTGGCCACACTCACAAAATTCCTTCGCCTTGTTAAGTGTAACATCATTCCAGGTATCTTATATATGAACTCTTTTGACAGCTGATCTTTTACGAGATTTTCTTTCCGGCCAATTGTTCAATTTTCTTTCCCAGATCCTTTTTCAGATTTATATAAAAAAATCTAGATTTATCGAGATTTGAGTTGTGAAAAAATTGTAGCAGTTCTAATTTTAATTCAGAAGAGCGATTGCTTGGACAAATTTCTCTCGTTCTAAACAGTTGTAAATGTAACCGTGCTATGCATAACAAGAGCATAATCGACCTAGGCCTACTTTTCAAACACCGGTAACGCCTTAAGCAATATTTCTATCACATCCGATGAGAAATGATTTCTCTACCATTTCAAAAAATTATATTATAAAACGGTTAGAAATGGCGGTTTGCGATTTGATATGGATAAAAAGATCATTGTTACAAATACCAGACTATTTTAAGAATAACGAATATGTTTTTACCGACCGCCAACATATATAAGGGAGGTATTGTGATCATACAGATTTTGACATTTCGAGATTTCGATAGATCTCCACGAATTGAGGTCTATGTTTTGACTATTTTTAGCATGATGTCTGTCAGTCCGTCTGTCCGTCTGTCCATCTGTTCGTCTGTCCGTCTGTCCGTCTGTCCGTCCGTCTGTCTGTCTGTCCGTCTGTCTGTCTGTATACACGTGCAGAGCAAATTCGGCTAAAAGGATTTTTATCAAATTGCATATTTAATAGACCGGGAGCTCATGACATTTTTTGTCTCCGATTTCATACAGCATGCCTTTTGGAGGAGAGAATATTTACCCTGTGACAACAAAAAAGGGATGGTACTAAACCCCTGCACGCTTTCCGGTCATAGGGAAAATTGCATTTCCGCTTGCACAAAATTTTTCTGTTTTTCTCTGATTTAATATTGCTTGCCCTTTTGTCAAAAGAAAGTTATAACAAATTTAAAGTCTTTTAATTATAGGCATGTTGTATGAAAACGCGGAAAATCATATTTTTTTATTACAAGATCACATGACCGTTTGAGCCCTTTGGGACCCTCCGAATCGCATGCATATATTTAAAAGACTTTAAATTTGTTATAACTTTCTTTTGACAAAAGGGCAAGCAATATTAAATCAGAGAAAAGCACAAAAATTTTGTGTTTAAGTGGAAATGCAATTTTCCCTATGACCGGAAAGCGTGCAGGGGTTTAGTACTATCCCTTTTTTGTTGTCACAGGGTAAATATTCTCTCCTCCAAAAGGCATGCTGTATGAAATCGGAGACCAAAAACTGTCATGAGCTCCCGGTCTATAAGCTTTTGACATCAATGGCACGAGTTGATCAAGTTTTGGTAAAAATCGGTTGACTAGAAATGGGAGTTTACTCGTGTCGATTTTAAGATTTTTGCGAATATTTAGCAACAGAAAAATATTTTGAAAAAATTTATTTAACACAAGTTGCTATAAATGCAATAACTAATAACTTTTATTTGAAATTTTTTTCGAAATATTACTAAGTATCTATTTACCGACCGTCAACATATATAAGGGAGGTATTGTGATCATACCGATTTTGACATTTCGAGATTTCGATGGATCTCCACGAATTGAGGTCCCTACATAACGTTTTGACTATTTTTAGCATGATGTCTGTCGGTTTGTCTGTCTGTCTGTCTGTCTGTCCGTCTGTCCGTCCGTCTGTTGGCGGTCGGTAAAAAGGAAATATTTTTTATAATCCCATGATTTTCGTTTTAACGGGATTTGACTTGCAACTATATTTTTGTTAAAGCAAAAATTTTCCATATACAATTTATTTACGAACATAACATTTGAAAAATTGCCAAATATGAAATAGTAAACATGGAATATATTGGATAAGAAGCCATCGATCCATAATCAATATTATTGATTTAACACTCAGTGCGCAAATGGTGGATCCTTCATTTGCAGTACAGAAATAATTTCTAATCTATTTCTGAATATTACGCATTACAACACACATTTATTTAAAATTATAATTTGCTGCAGAACTGTGAAGAAATTCGTTGATAATTTCTTGTGTTCACTAAACCAAAATATAAAAATTTCGTGAACTGTTTATTTTGAAAATTTATGTAGTGGAAAATTTCATAATTTTATTACAAAATAAAATAAATTAATAAATTAAAACTATTAAGTAAGTTAAATTGTATTAAATCTATCTATATAAATAAATATGAAAGTCTGTATGTCTGTATGGGTATCACGCCCAGGGGCGCACACAGATTTTTGGCTTGGGGGGGGGGTCCAAATATACATAATTTTTATAAGCACAGGGCAAAATTTCAATTTCAAGTGAAGAGTAAATAAAGGTCCTCCTTTCTAAATTTTAAGTGAAGAGCAAAAAAAAATTCATCACTTCTAAATTTTAAGTGAAGAGCAAAAAAAAGTCCTCACTTCTCACAGTACGGGGGGGGGGTCCGGACCCCTTGGACCCCCCCCCCTTGTGTGCGCCCCTCATTCACGCCCAAGAAAAATTCTGGGCGCCTTCATAGTAAGACCTGACAATTAACAGATAAATATGGAGGACTATTGACGATATAAATAACACTTCTTATTTTTTAAAATCTGGGCATTAATGCAATTGATAAATGTGTATCTTGAAATTATAATATAAAATAATTTATTGTTCCAATAAAAGTTGTTTGGTTTTTTGACCTTCGAATTAAAATTAAAATCGCAGATGGCGTCCTGTCAAGAATAAAACTTAGTTTTATTTCTATAAATTTATTACACTTATTACTAGTTTTATTATGTCGTAAATTTACTCCTTTAAGAGTTAATAAGTACTTTAATACAGAGTAATCAAAATAGAATCAAAATAGATTTTTTTGAAAAAAAAAAAATTAAATCTAAAATTTTACCATAAAAATAATGAAGCATAAACAGCAGTGGCGGTGCTAGCGATGGGTCCGGGAGGAGGGTGGGGGGGGGCGAAAGTTGCTCTGGCCCCCAAATATATGCTCATCGAAAAAAAAAATATATTTTTTTACAATTCTATGTAGGGTATCAAATGAAAGGCCTTGGTACGTGGATTAACGATCAAAATTTTATTTTTGCAAAATAAATTATTTTGAAGCGATTTTTGTCAAAATTGTGCAAAAAAAATTTCACACCTGTAGCCCAGATGGTTTAAACTAAAAATCTGAAAAAAATCTAAGTAATGTACATTGGTGTGAACTGGAATAGTACAACAGCAATTTTTGATCAGATTATATTTTCGTAAAATAACGCATTTTTTGTTTTTAACTAAAATATGTAAAATATTTAATCCGCTATTTAACGCAGTAAACGTGTAAACGTCCGTAGTCCAGTGGTAATGTTCTGGCTTCGTAAGTTCCAACAACCGTTCGATTCCCGTCAATTTTGATTTTTTCTGTTTTTTTTGCATTTTTATTTTGCTTAAATTATTTTGTCAAAATTCTAGTTATATTTTAGCAAATGTAAATTTAATAACCAGTGGGAAGTGTTAAAATTATAATTTAATTTTATGTTTGAATGTATACGAAATCAGAGGGGCGGAGTTTATGACTTAAACAACCAATGGAAGCCGTAGGCGCAATTTTCAAAATATTAATGAACCTTGAGATATAAAAAAAATACTGTAAATATTTAGAAACCCAAATAATGGTATTAGGCATTCGAATTAAAATTAATAAAAAAATATTTTAACATAAAATTTGTTTTGGTATCCCAAATAAACCTGCAAAACCCTGAAATGTGTGAAAATTCACACTTCACATAAATTTTTTGTTTAGGTCATCACTTGTATTTTCATATGTAAACGATAAAAAAAAAATTCCTGGCCCTCCCAAGTTTTACTCTAAATATTTTGCCCCCCCCCCCCAGATTTTAAGAGCTAGCGCCGCCACTCATAAACAGTACTAATCGCTTATGACAGCCAGGGGCGGACTATGACCTAGGCAGACTAGGCAGCTGCTTAGGGCCCGTATTTTTTGGGGGCCCGTGAAACCGTTTTGATGCATAGATTTTTTCGTTATTTTGTGATTTATTTGACTGGTAGGGCCCACAATGAGACTCTTGCCTAGGGCCCAGGTTTTTCTTAGTCAGTCACTGGTGATTTTTTTTTTATTTAATAATTTTTAAAATATTATTTAACAATTATAAGGGGGTCACATCTTCGGAATAGTGCCCTGAATGTCATAAGTGTTATTAAAATATTTATTTTGGCCTCTCTCATAAAAAGAATGAATCCAAAAATTATTTCCATATTTATTTTGGCTTCTGTTGCAAAAAAATTAACCCAAAAAAGTAAAATAAGACGTGTTTTCGTAGCCTTAGCCTAATTTATTGTAAATTTTATTGTTGAAAGCAAAGTTCGCCAAATGAGAAAACACAAAAGATAATAATCTTTGGATTAGCAAAAATATTCGTTGCCAAAACTAATTCTAAGAACACAAAACTTTAAACCTTGAAAATATAAAATTGTATGTATATGTTTAAAATAAATAGGGGGAAAGGAGATATTAAAAATAGAAAGAGTCAATTGAAAAAGAACAATAGAACAAAGCGATTAATTTATATATCTACTAGCTGGAGTACCCGCACTTCGTACGGTTTTTGTAATGTATTTTTTTTTGCTGGAACGTAAATGATAAGTGAAATATTTCAGTTTCAAGTAGAACAGTTATACAGAATGTTAAATAATAAGCGAGATACTTCATTTATAGGTAGCTCTCCCTATAGCTCCCCAAATACAGTCGATTCCGCTTAATTGGGACACATCGGGACTTAGGCATTTTGGCCCAATTAAGTGGCTGCCCCAATTAAGCGAATTTCACATAAAATTAAACAATGCATATTTTTCTTTCAATAATTTTATTTTATAAACTTTGGACAAAACTATAAATTACATATAACCAAAAAATATAAACTTTTAAGAAAAAATAATAATAAATTCCAAAATAAAATAATAAATAGATACATACAATTTAATTCAATGCAAAAATGAGTCAAGTGTAGTCTGTCTTTTGATTTGTAACATTTCACTTCTACAAAATCAGCACAGTTATTCAGTGAGGATGTAGGGCTCCCTTCATTTCCTTCCTGCATAAAATAACGCTGTAGGCCATACATTTTTTTGCCTCCTGGTTGAGAATATGTGTAGCATAATATGTACTGTGATCTTAAATTTACTGTCCCAATTAAGCGGAATGTTGTCCCAATTAAACATGTAAATTTACTGTTGGTTCCTTGGTTTGGTTTCCGTTCTTTGAGATTATGCCCAAATAAGCGGCTGCCCCAATTAAGCGGTGGCCCAATTAAGCGGAATCGTCTGTATATGTATATCTTATTAAAAACTACATTAAACAGAGAGGAATAGTTTCTTTTCTCAAATTCATTTTCATTCTCAAAATCAAGTAAATGATAAATGAGATTTTTTAACCTTATAAATAACACCCCCGTGTCCCCTAAATAATATTCTTATTAAAAATTGCGTTGAAGAAAAAAATTAATTTTCTCATATACATTTTTGATGTAAAGTAAATAATAAATGAGATATTTCAAGATTTTAGTTTAAGAGTGTACCCCTGTAACTCTCCAAATATTCATTCGATCGAAAATATACATAGGCGGTTTCTTTGCTTTAAGCGGAACTAGATTTTCATATCTAGTAACTTTTACCGATTTATTGATACTTTTGATCATCTTGTTTAGGATAAGCCAACTTCAATATATAAAAAGTTAGCTAGTGACAACTAAAGAAAATTTAAATTCCATTTAGTTCCGCTTAAAGGTTTGGTTTAGTTATATATATTTTGCTTTCAAGTTAATAATAAGGGAGATATTTTAAAAGTTTAGCTTAACGATGGCCCCCCATAACTCCCCAAATATTCATCTACATGAAAATTTTAAAAAAATAAAAGATTTGATTTCTTATTAAAAACTATTTTTGTCACATATGATTTTGCTGTTGTCAATAGTAAGGGAGATATATGTATATTTTAGTTTCAGGGTGTCCCCCTGTAACTCCCTAAATATTGATCTAAATGAAAAAATTCATTGTACAAAAATATTTTGTTTTCTTACTATAAACAATTTTTGCTCTATATATTTATTTGTTCAGTCAATAATAAGGGAGATATTTTAAGTTTTTTAATAAACAGTTTTAACCCCGAAACACTCCCTCAGAATAAAAATTTTGAAATGCCTATGTTCGAATCCTAGTTTCACTCTGTAATACCAAATTACGTGAAAATTTGTCCAACCATTTTTGCGTGAATCTCGGACAGGCAGACAGACAAAAATTGATTTTTTTTGCGGATATTGTCTTATAATCATTAGAACCTGTAAAAACCAAATGAGAGGCCGAAAAAATAAAAAAAAAAACAGATATAGTCTCCAAATAAATAATATAGATACCTATATAAATATATAAATTAGTTCTATGTATCTATGCTATTTTAAAATAAAGAACGGCAGTAAATTTAAAAAAATATATACTGGCGTATTCCTGGTATGGAATGTGATCAATTTTACCCTTTTACTTTAAGAAAAGGTTCATTTCTTTTGCCTATTAAAATATTTTTACATGGTAATATTCCAACATCGCAAAATAAAATATTGCGCATTTTTGAAAATATTTATTATCCTTTCTCCTTCAAATCGTTGAAAACAAAACAATAAAATCAATTAAAAATGCATGTTTTTGAACAGTGCCGAAAACAGCTGCTTGTTGATGACGTCAGAGCGTCTTCGTTTCGACGCCACGTCGGTTACAACACTAAGACGCGAGGCGTCTCTATTTTTGTTCATTATGCCGTATGTATAGACCTCGACAGTGGTTACATACGCTTTCGTTCACGGAAAAATTCTCTAAAATGACGTTTAACTTGAAAGATAGGTACATCCACGTGTTAATAACATTTTCGAAATTCAATAAATTCTCTTGTGAAATTACAAAATATATTAATAATATTTTAATAATGAGTATAGAGGTTAGATATTTCTTGACATCCATATTGCGAATCCTATGTTATCGGTCTCGAATATTTTTGCTCCGATATTTTATTTTTCTTGATTTTTCCACTAAAAAAGTAGAAAAACATCTATTCACAAAAAATAAAGCAGGTGAAATAAAATTTATTTATTTATTTTTTTGTATTCTTTATAATATGTTTAAGGTGTTCCAATTCCAAAATTGAAGCAATATTGGCGGAAATGGAGAACACTCTTAATAAAATACCCCATACGGTATGAAAATAAACAAAATTAAAATATAATTATGGTTGATAAGCAAATAAAAAATTTATGTGAAGTGTGAATTTTCACACATTTCAGGGTTTCGCAGGTATTTATTAACTGTGTGATAATTATTTGGGATGCCAAAACAAATTTTATGTCAAAATATATTTTTATGAATTTTAATTCGAATGCCTAATACCATTACTTAAGTTTCTAAATATGTGCAGTATTTTTTTATATAGCAAGGTTCATTAAGATTTTGAAAATTGTGCCTATGGCTTCCATTGGTTGCTTAAATCATAAGCCTCGCCCTCTGGTACCTTCAAATATAGAATTAAATTATAATTTCAACACTTCCCACTGGTTATTAAATTTACCGTTTTAAAAATTAGATGCAACATTTACCAAATATAACTAGAATTTTGACAAAATAATTTAAACAAAATAAAAATGCAAAAACTGAAAAAATAAAAATTGACGGGATTCGAACACAGTTTCTTACAGTAGTTTCAACTCACTAAGCGAGAACGTTACCACTGTGTTATACTGGATCACTCGTTTACTATGTTAAATAGCGCTATAAATATATTACATATTTTACTTAAAAACACAAAAAATGCGTTATTTTCCGAAAACAAAATCTGATCAAAAATTCCTGTTGTACTATTCCGGTTCACACCAATGTACATTACTGAGAATTTTTTCAGATTTTTAGTTTAAACCATCTGGGCTATAGGGTGTGGGACAAAAATTTTTTTGCACAATTTTGGCAAAAATCACCTCAAAATAATTTATTTTGCAAAAATTAAATTTTGATCGTTAATCCACGTACCAAGGGCTTTCATTTGATACCCTACACAGAATTGTAAAAAAATATTTTTTTTTTCGATGAGCATATACATGTATTTGTTTATATTTTTAGGGGGGTATGTTTTTTAGATGTTTTAGTATTTTTCCTATGTGCGGGTCAAAGAGTTGTATAAGCATGCCAAATTTCAACTCACTAGGTTTAGCCGTTTGGCAGCCAGACAGACAGACAGACAGACAGACAGACAGACGACAAAATGACGGTATAAGGGTTTTTTGGTCATACCTACAAAACCCTAAAAACTGAGGCTCAAATACTGCTGGACGGTAAACTGTTCAAAAGAGTTCACTTACTTAAGATGCAAGATAACAAAGGAAGCAAGATGCAAAAGAGAATTGATTAGCCAAATAAATCAAGCAAAAGTGTCATTTAATAAAAAAAAAAACAGCTGTGGCCACCACAGGACCGACCACCATCACAAAGTACTTGTATAATTTATGCTGCTTTATCAAATAACGTCTCAAATAAAAGTTGTTAGTTATTGCTTTTATAGCAACTTTTGTTAAATAAATATTTTCAAAATATTTCTCTGTTGTGAAATATTCGCAAAAATCTTAAAACCAACACGAGTAAACTCCCATTTCCCAAGGTCCCAAGCCCAAACAGCGGAATGACTAGGAAACACCAAATCATCCTCACCAGAATCAAAATTGGACACACCCTACTCACACATCAATATCTATTTGATAGGAAGTCACCACCCTTGTGTCCATCGTATAACAGACAGATCACCATTAAATACATACTGTTAGAATGTACACAATACGCAACACAAAGACAAAAACACAACCTTCCACTAAACTTCCAACAAATTATCCAACATTAACAAATTATCAAAATATTACTCTGTTGTAAAAATCTTAAAACTGACACGAGTAAACTCTCTTTTCTAGTTAACGGATTTTACCAAAAGTTGATCAACTCGTGCCATTGATGTCAAAAGCTTAAATATGAAGTTTCATAAAAATCCTTTTAGCTGAATTTGCTCTGCATGTGTACACGGACCAACAGACAGACAGACAGACCTCAGTTCGTGTAGATCCATCGAAATCTCGAAATTTCAAAATCAGTGTGATCACAATACCTCTCTTATATAAGTTGGCGGTCGGTAAAAAGAAATATTTTCACATCTAACAACATAAACAAAAGACTAAGAAAAAGACTGCTAAAGACCTTTGTTTGGAGCATCTTACTGTACGGAAGTGAAACTTGGACACCAGGAATGACAGAAAAAAAGAAGATAAAAGCATTCGAAATGTGGTGCTATCGAATAATGTTGAAAATTCAATAGGTAGATAGAGTGACGAACGAAGAGGTTTTACATATATATAAAACACAATGGTGGTCCAAAATTTAATTTTAAACATTATTTTTAAAAACCTTTTTGAAAAGTAAATATTATTTATTTTAAAAATTTCACTTACGTATTTCTATTGAAATAAATTGTTTATATTTTGCAGGATAATTTTGTTTTTGGATCCGAAAACATCTAGGAATAAATTCATCTAAACATATTTATTACGCAAAGGTAAATAATTAAACTAATAATTCATCTTGTTTCATTCTTAATCCTAGTTTAAGAAGCTGTCGTGTACTAAGTATTTACTAAGTGTATTATAAATGGCTATTGTAAACAAATACCAAAATTTTGCAATGAGATTACAAAATGTATTTGATACACGAGATACTGCTGCAGATGTTTATCTACATCTCACCAGTTTTAGAGCCCTCAACCATCTCTTTAAGATGAGCCTTTTTGAAAAAGTAGTTTAGACAAATTTTGAAGTTGGAAAAAAAAATAAAAATATGGCAATTTTCACAGATAGCGGTATTTCGAAGGTATCTATTAAGTTATTTGAATACTTTGAATTTTATGATGGTCTCCTACAAGGTCAACAACGCACCACTTGAAGTAAGAGGACTATTTGTTTACTGCACTGTCAACTTACAATACAGGTGGCACAATAAGGTATTAATGTGGGAGTACACCTGTAGAATATTTAAAGAAAGATATTAATTTCTGATCAGTCCAAATCCCATTACTTCTTCATAATAATAAAAAAATATTAATGTGAAGCAGTTTTTATGCACATTGGCAGACCCGTATCTAGGCAGGGGCAACAGGGGCACAGGCCCAGGAACCGGGGGGGGGGGGGGGCAAAAAGAAAAATATTAGCATAATAATTATATTTAAGTAACCTTTTTTTTAAAGTCATCACTTGTATTTTTATAAGTGAAGACCTTTTGTTTTTTTTTTAACATCACTTGTATTATATAGTGTTTAGGGTGCCCAATTATAAAATCTTGCCCAGGGCCCGAAAAAAACCTAGTTATGGCCCTGCTTATTGGCATATTTAATTTTGTAAATTTGGTTATAATATTGGAAAAAATAATTATAAATTCTTTTGCATTTTAGTTAATTTTAGTTTATTTTAATTTGTTCATTATTACTATCTCAAGAACAGAGCCGTAGAAACGGGTTGACAGCGGGACACTTACCAGGGGCGCGAGATTTGGTGAGGGGCGCCATTGTGTATACTTTACCATTGTGAGGACCTTTTTTTTGCTCATCACTTGGATTTGGGGAGGTGAAAATCTTTTTTTTTTTGTTTAATCAATTTTTTGTTTCGACCAGAGGTTCTCAAAATACGTTGTACAATTTTCTTATTTTAAATAAAACACAATTGTTTTTCACTTATTTGAAAGAGTATTTTATTTTGAACCCAACAACAAATAAACCATATTATTAGAGCGCAAAATAATTAAGAAAAATGCAATATAAATTTATATTATTTTTTTGTTTCTGGAACTTCTTAGTCCTATTATCCCTGTTTAAACAGGTACGTTTTTTAAATATTACTTGAGGCCGAATCGACCTCAGACATGACTGCACAAAAAATAATTTTCTCAACGAAAAACAAATCTATATTTTCCTAAAAATGTGTAAAATTCAGAGATACTAGTCAGTGTGACGTTTCGACCTTTCGATTTTCTGTTTTTAAAACTCCGGTCATAGACATGAAAGCCACGTGATCAGTGTTTCGACTTGTCCTATTATCCCTGTATATTTTAAGTATTAATTGAGGCTGAGTTGACCCCAGACATGATTGCAGAAAATAAATTTTTTCAACTATAAAAAAATTCAATATTTAAAAAAAAATTAGTTTAAAAGTTCAGATATACTACCTCCGGCCATATATATGGCAGCTACGTGGACAGTGTGACGTTTTAACCTGTCTTATTATCCCTGTATAAACAGGTACGTATTTTAAGTATTACTTGAGGCTGAGTTGACCCTAGACCTGGCTGCACAAAAAATATTTTTCTAAAAATGTGTTGAAAATCCCGATGTAATATTTCAGTTTACATCAATGTGCATCAGGCGCGCACCCATGAGGGAGCTCAGCAGCTTGAGTCCCCCCCCCCCCAAAATCTCCAAAAACACGAAGTTTTTACTAGTTTTCATCAAAATATAAGTTATGAACCCCCCCCCCCAGATCTCCAAAAAGACGTAGTTTTTACGAATTATCATCAAAATATAAGTTCTGACCCCTCCTCTCCTCCAAGAGCTCCAAAAGCATGTGGTTGGTATGGTTGTTGCGCGTTTTTGTTAAAATATAATAAGCGACCTTTTTTGGACATCACTTGAAGTTTGAGAACCTTTTTTATAATTTAAATAATTTCGTCTTTAGAGACCCCTCCCACCCCTATTTGCATTACACAACATTTCGTCAGATTTTTAACCCAACCCCTCTGGTTTTGCGTATATAATTTGTTGCAAAAATTATGATCAAGATTTAAATATTGCAACTAAATATTTTCATGGTTATAGTGGTGATAAAATATGTTTTTCATAGACGTGAACTGATAGTAAGACGCTGTTTTCTCGCAAGGACGTGGGAAGGACGAGCTATTTTGTATTACAGAATCAATTCGCGTCCTCTTAGCAGAGCATCTTACGCCTCCGCATCTCGTAATTACGCAACGATATATTCCGGTGTTTCAGAAAAACAATTGCGATATTCATAATGAATTTGGCAACAGAATGGTATTTAATTCATAAGTTAAAATACAGTAGTAAATTATTTGGCATATTTTGAATTTAAAATAAACCTAATGTGTGTAGAGAGCGGAGATTGTTACACCAAGAAGAACAACTACGATAAAGACCTATATTTTGCTGCCTTTATTATAGACCGGGAGCTCATGACAGTTTTTGGTCTCCGATTTCATACAGCATGCCTTTTGGAGGAGAGAATATTTACCCTGTGACAACAAAAAAGGGATGGTACTAAACCCCTGCACGCTTTCCGGTCATAGGGAAAATTGCATTTCCACTTGCACAAAATTGTTGTGTTTTTCTCTGATTTAATATTACTTGCCCTTTTGTCAAAAGAAAGTTATAACAAATTTAAAGTCTTTTAATTATAGGCATGCTGTATGAAAACGCGGAAAATCATATTTTTTTATTACAAGATCACATGACCGTTTGAGCCCTTTGGGACCCTCCGAATCGCATGCATATATTTAAAAGACTTTAAATTTGTTATAACTTTCTTTTGACAAAAGGGCAAGCAATATTAAATCAGAGAAAAGCACAAAAAATTTGTGTTTAAGTGGAAATGCAATTTTCCCTATGACCGGAAAGCGTGCAGGGGTTTAGTACCATCCCTTTTTTGTTGTCACAGGGTAAATATTCTCTCCTCCAAAAGGCATGCTGTATGAAATCGGAAACCAAAAATGTCATGAGCTCCCGGTCTATTACCTTTATTCCACTTGGGCTAACAAATTCCTTTCTTAATAATGTTTCTCGTATAAATAGGAATGGGTATCGAAAATAACGCACAGTGATAAATGCTCACAAAAAAATTGCTCGGAAATTACCCACTTTTATAAATCCTCACATGGCCAATGCCGAAGATTATTAAAGTAAAGGTTGTCTCGTATCTTGTAGTGGTGGGGGTAAATAGCGAAGCTACACGTCATCTGTCTGCTAACGGGACGTCAGCTTTTGTTTATCGTATATGTTATATACACGTGAAGTTTAAATTTTGTCTATAAATATAAAAATATCGTTTAATTTTTTGATTTTCTACTTGTTTTAATTTCTTTTTTCTTCGAAAGGAATGTTTCTAACCTTAATATTCATCAAATTGAAAAAATGCAGAGAACAAATAAGATTTGTTTTCTTATTAACAACATTTAGTTTGTAATTTAGTAGTGTTTTAGTTTTTTCTGTTAAGATAATTTTGTTTATAAAGGCTCGAAAAGCCTCCGAATTCATACATTTTACTTCTTTTTATCTCCCATTATGATGTTTTTTTTTTCTGTTTATCTCTATTTTCTAATTTCTTCCAGTATTCGTTTAATAATTGTTTTTCTGGGTTCTTGGTTATATTTTCTTCAAATCTTATTGCTCTTTTAAGGGGGGGGGGGGTATGGGGGTATATTTTTGGTGATTTTTTTTAATTTTTTTTTATTGGCTTATACGATTGTATACATCTTCAAGAGTATCCCATTAAAATTTCAAGTTAATCGGAGCAAAATTGACTGAGATATACTCATTTTAATACTAGTACCTATTATTTGTTTTTTCGCGCCTATCGTATGTATGTGGCGTTGTATCGCTTTTGTGCGCATGTGGCTTTAATATCGATATCAGCTGCTTTATACTCTTAGAGAGTATATCGCCATATTTTGCCTTCAAAATTTTTGTATCTTCTTCAAAACATACTTTATATATGTACTTAGTTTGAAAATGAATAAATTTAACCATAGATTTGAAAAAAATTCACAAAAATATGCTTAAAATGTGGTTATCAGACCCTACCCCCCCCCCCCCCCCTTAAAAAGTATTTGTATTCAGTACTTCGAATATATCAGAAAAGTATTTTACCCAGCATTGATTTTAGTTCTTGGTTATATTTTCTTCAAATCTTATTGCTCTTTTAAGGGGGGGGGGGGTATGGGGGTATATTTTTGGTGATTTTTTTTAATTTTTTTTTATTGGCTTATACGATTGTATACATCTTCAAGAGTATCCCATTAAAATTTCAAGTTAATCGGAGCAAAATTGACTGAGATATACTCATTTTAATACTAGTACCTATTATTTGTTTTTTCGCGCCTATCGTATGTATGTGGCGTTGTATCGCTTTTGTGCGCATGTGGCTTTAATATCGATATCAGCTGCTTTATACTCTTAGAGAGGGAACTCGTGACGAATATCTTTGATACATATATTGAAATATACTTGTATATAAGCTATATATGTGTGTTGTACCGGTATATTATTTTTGAGCAGTTATACACGTGCATTACAAACGCGTTTTCTGAAAAATAGCTTTTTTTGATGCGGTGTACATTATAACTCAAAAACTAATGAATGAATCTTTCTGAAATTTTGCACACTTCTTTATAAATCATTTTACTAGGTAGTGACGTTGAGTTTTTGCTTTTATTTTGAATATATTTTTTTTATAAACATTTTTCCGATTACCAAACACGATTTTTTACGTTTTTTTTTCGATTTTTTGACTTTAAAGTCGTACCAAAAATTTTAAACTCATATTAATAAAAAAAAAACTCGACGTCACTACCTGAAGAAACTTTTAAAGTAACCAAAACTTTTTGAATTATATGTTTCAGATGATTGTGTCACTAGATATCGTGTACACCGCAAATCAACTTTGTTTTTGGAGTGTTTACTAAAAAATGACGCCAATGGCTCATTTTTCAATATTTTTCAATAAAAATTTAACGCAATACTCTTCATGTGTTGTTCTTTAAGATAGATTTTCACCCATTTAGCTTACCTTTACCAGATTTCCACAATTCGTTCTTAAAAATATACTTAAAAAATGCAAAATTAACCATTAGTTATGGTTAGGTTAACGGCTTCTATTTTAATTTTGCACACTTTCGTCTCTTCTAATACTATGTACTCTGGTGTACATCCATCTAGACCCAACATCCACTTAAGATACTTATTCTGCACCGTCTCCAGCGGCTCATGCTCTCCCATCCCCACACTTCCGCCCCATACATGAAAATTACCGTTTTATTGGCTACATAATGTTAATTTTTGATTTTAAAGATCTACATAAGCAGAGGGAGGATCCGTCAAAGTTCTAAACATTCAAAAGAAAAGCAAAATTGTATAAATGAAAACTAAGAATCAAAGATTTTGGCAAATTGTTAGCTTGAAAGAATGTACTACTAATATCAGAATAAAACTAACAAATACGAAAACCAAACTTGCGTTTGTTCCAAGACCACCCACGCTTTGAAAATGGAAAAAATATAAGAGCGAAAGTTAGGAAAATGCAACAATGGAACAAATCAAAAACCTATTATAGTCTGTCCTTTATTTTTAAGTGGAAATAAACAGGATTTTTGTTTTCTTAAGTTGTTACGAGCTCACTTTTACTGATTGAATGGGTATTTCGTTAAACAAAATGTCAAAATCTCCATTTAATTGTTAGTTAAACCCAATGACGTCATATAAATATACTCAGCACGCTCTATGCCTTAGCATTGTTTGTTATGAAGCCAAGACCCTGCGGAGACGAAAGGGGGATTTGCCCCGAGGAGTATAACAAGTTGCCTAATTTACATTTATTTTATTCAGCTATTGCTAAGAAAAAAGCCGGCGCCATATTGTTTTGCTGTGTTATTTTTCCTAGTTTACTATTTTACCTTTTTATTATCTTTCAACTTATTGCCGTAAATTGCATTTTAAGAGTTGCGAACTGTATTTCAACTACGTAGTATTTTAAATACTAAAAAGTAATGTTTAATTAAAATGTTACATATAATTTTTCCTTAAGGGGGGGGGTAGGGTCTGATAACCACATTTTAAGCATATTTTTGTGAATTTTTTTCAAATCTATGGTTAAATTTATTCATTTTCAAACTAAGTACATATATAAAGTATGTTTTGAAGAAGATACAAAAAAATTTTGAAGGCAAAATATGGTGAAATGAGCCCGCTGTGGCAAATCTTCTCAGACTCCGGGATAAAAATATCTCAACGTCGTTACCTCGGCAAACTCATAAACTAACAAAATCTTTTTGGATTTTTGATTTCAGAGGATCCAGTGACGAGTTATGCTGGTCACTGCAAAATCTAATTTTTTTCCCGGAGTCTGAGAAGATTTGCCACAGCTGGCTCATTTCGCCATATTTTGCCTTCAAAATTTTTGTATCTTCTTCAAAACATACTTTATATATGTACTTAGTTTGAAAATGAATAAATTTAACCATAGATTTGAAAAAAATTCACAAAAATATGCTTAAAATGTGGTTATCAGACCCTACCCCCCCCCCCCCCCTTAAAAAGTATTTGTATTCAGTACTTCGAATATATCAGAAAAGTATTTTACCCAGCATTGATTTTAGATATACATCTTTATAATTTGTCAGATAAATTTTAATTTATCATGGAATAAATGATATAATATCTGCCCGTTTTAAATTTAGAAAGTGTCTGAAGCATTGCTATACAATATGATCGAGAAAAAAAGGTGTCTTAGATAGACATGGAATTTATTTATTTTTATATTAACAGAATTGTCCACTTAACATTTTAGATTCAGGGCCTACTAAACTTTTTTTTTCGATCATATTGTATTTTAAATGTATGTAATTTAGAAATCTACTAATTATCTTAAATATATACTAATAAATTCAGGTTAATTTAATATAATTTATGAAATTTATTTTATTTTAATTTGCAGTTTACAGTATTAAAAAAATATATTTTTACTTTCAATTCTCATCGGCAAAACATTGAAGTATGTAAACTGTACAACTCCTCGGGGCAACCCCCGTTTCCCCGGGGGTTGCCCCGAGGTGTTGGCTTCATAACAACTCGTCCTCGTTCAGTCTCTATGTTATACTGCCTCATTGGTTAAACCAGTGGCGAAGGGAGACCTCCACTAGACTTACCCTCCCATAAAAAAATAAATAAATAAAAAAAAAGATTTAGGTAAATCTTCAAAAATACATCAAATTATATTGTATACAAATTTTTCAAGGCTAGGTTTATAATTTACGTTTTTTTTAAATTTTATTGTTTAATAACTTCCATTTCCGGTTTCAGATCTTCATAAAAAACAACAGGGTTCTTTTCATTTAATAGAAGAATTTTTTAGACCCAGAACGAACTCTCTAAATTGAACCGTTCTTGAGTTATCGTGTATACACACACACATACGGACGGCATTTCTAAAATAAGTTTTTTGGAAAATATCGACAGAAAATTTTCGCGATTACAATACTTGCCTCTTATATATTAAGGTCGGGCAAGTAAAAAGTTACTAGATTTCAAAATCTAGTTCCGCTTAAGCAAAATGGAGGAACTATAAGCACAACCTAATCTAGGCGGTTGCCTAGGGGCGCTGAACTAAATTGGACGCTTAAAGAACCACTTATTATGCTACAGTGGGAGTGGAGATTAATATTTTCATGATTCACTATAAAATTTTGGATGGTTCTGTTCAAATTATCGAAAATACTTTAAATTTTCGAAATTGTTTTCTTATTATCATTCGGAGAAGATGTAATGTTTATTTCTAATATAAACAGTTTTAACAGTTATAAACATCCGAACATATGTTTTATATCCATTCAAAAAACAATATATTAGAAATTCTTAATGAATTAAATTTTTTTTGAATTATGGAAAGTGAGCAAAAAATTTACATATGAATTATGGAAAGTGAAAATTTGCATAGTTTCATATTTTACCACAAAACCAAAGTAGGTATATTTTTTGTTTTACATAATTTTTTAATTAAATGTTCATGAAAGAATGTTGATAAAAAAAATGGTCGATGGAATCATTACTGAGAAATAAAACATGACCCTAAACAATTAAATGATAGAGTGGTGGAATAGAGTAGCCGATAGGCATCAGTGGAAATATAAACCAGTGTTTCTTAACCTTTTTAGGATTTTGTAGGTATGACCACCAAAATACCCTTATAACGTCACTCATATGTCTGTCAGTACGGTAGAAATTGTAGCCAAACGGCTGAACATAGAAAGTTGAAATTTGGCATACTTGTACAACTTTTTGACCCACATATAGGAAAACTATAGAGAGTTCAAAAAAATACAGCGCGCGATAAATATAAACAAATATGTATTTAACGGAAAAATAAATATTTTTTAAAATTTTTGAGTGGAGTATCAAATGAAATCTTTTATGGATGCACAAACAACTTTTTAATTTTGAAAAATCTTTTTTTTTTGTGGGTTTTTTTTAACATAATGGCAAAAATCTTTTGTCCCCCACCCCATCTCCCAGAGGGATTGAACTAAAAATCTGAAAAAAAATCTCAATACTGTACATTGATGGGAACCAGAATAGTTCAACAGGAAATTTTGATGAAATTGGGTTTTCGCAAAATATTGATTTTTTGTCACCGAAAAAAAATTTTTTTTTTTTTTTAAATTCATTTTGTGGTATCAAAAGAAAGCTCTTAAGACTGTAGATAAAAGAACGGGAAGTATTTTTTTATTTTTTTATTTTTTTTATTTTAATACGATTTGTTCCAAAAAATTACTAAAAAATCCCGCAACTTTTAACCCTAAGGGGTTAAATTAAAAATCTGAAAAAATTCTAAGCAATGTATATTGTTATGAACCGGAAACGTACGAGAGGAATTTTTTATCCGATTTCGTTTTTGGAAAATATTGGTTTCTGTGTTGAAAAAAAAAATTTTTTTATATAATTTAAATTATTTGAGGGGATATTAAATGGAAGTTCTTTAAGTGCAGATTAATGACGGTAATTGATTTTTGAAATAGAATTCATTTTGACTAAATTTTGCCAAGTATTAAGATTTTCGTTTAATATCTTAGCTAAAATTAAAAAAATATATTTGTATATACATGGATACATTTTGTTATGGGTAGAGAAGAGGTCCGTAAATTTATTTAGCAAATATCTACTAGAAAAATAAATAAATGGCCAGTTGCTGGGATTCCATTTCTAGTAGAGAATCTGTTAGTTTTTCATATAGTCGCAATATAAACAATGTCTCTGTAGGCGTTATGCTCTTGCGTGACAAAAGATCACCCGATTTGAATGATATTTTTGCAAATATACAAAAAAAAAAAAAAAAATGCGTTAAAATATATATTATGGTATTATCAGAGATATATGATACACGGTAGAAAAAAATCTAACTACAATCTTCTTGTCGTGCCTATTGATTTAAAGAATTTAAAACCAACACTTGTAATTGTGTTATGTAGTGACAGGCATTCATCGTTTGGTCTTCTAATAATCATCATTCACTGACTAAATACCTACTAAACCCTGAAATGTGTGAAAATTCACACTTCACGTAAATTTTTTCTATAGCGGTTAGAAAAATTTTCGCGGACCAGCGAAAGGTGAGATATAGAGTTAATGAAATTAAATAAATTTTTGCGGACCGGGTAAATCTATTCACGGGCCGATAACAGTCTGCGGACCGGCGGATAAAAAACACTGATTAAAGGGAAGCGTATTTCCAATATTGGATTGGATTAGTTTATTATTATGTTAAATATTTTTTGTCTTCGCATTCGATCAAAAAATATCTCAATCGCATGTTGAGAAGCTTAAATGTTTTATTAATTTGTTTATATTTATTTAACATTGCGTGAGGTAGTTAAACGGTAAACAGACTTTATTGAAACATAATAAAAGAACCAGACATGGTCATGATTCTTGAAAAAAGTTTATTTACTAACATTGTGCAATGTATATATTTACATACGGCGAGCGTATTTCTTTAAATGTAAATATTTATACAACGGTAGAAAGTTAAATTATGGATAATTAATTACACTCTATTAATTTAACTCTATTCTTGAGCAAATCACATAAGAGCATTAACAAAAAAGCAAGTAGGACAGATGAGCAAGTGATAGAAGATCATGAGAAAAATACTGTACAAAAACTCCTA
Source organism: Liopterus haemorrhoidalis (assembly GCA_963971575.1). NCBI lineage: Eukaryota > Metazoa > Arthropoda > Insecta > Coleoptera > Dytiscidae > Liopterus > Liopterus haemorrhoidalis. The sequence goes on from OZ020615.1 coordinate 2,839,643, forward strand.
CTAACTGTTAATTTATTTTACTCTTTGTCACAGTTGCATAAAGTATTGTTAAGTCTGACAATGTAGTTAACTATGTCGTCAAGTGTTGTTGCAAGCATTGCTAAGTACATGATCAATTGTTTTTCATCATGACTTTGCCAAGTATTTGACAATGTCGTCAACTGACTGCGCGGTTACCTGACGGCATGGTTAACAATGCTTTATACCAGGGCTTCAAACCGGAACTGACCCGAAAACCGAAAAAAAACCTTTATTTTTGTCGGAACGAAAACCGGAGCTGAACCGAAAAAAATATATCGGTTTATTTCGGTTCAGATAATGTTTATGAGAGTGAATATAATAGTATATTATGTTACTAGGAGTAGAACGCGCTCTTTTTTGTGCTGAGCTCAAATGTTGCTGCCGAGGCGCAGCCGAGGCTTGCATATTGAGCGAAGCACAAAAAAGGCGTTCTACTCCGAGTAACATATACTATTTTTTCTTCAAGCGTAGGTATTAAAAATTTGCAACCATAAATACTTATGACTTTATAGTTTCAGATGCTATTGCTGCTAATTCCGGCGATGTACATTGAATTGGTTGAGACATTTTTTAATTTTTGATCTTTATATTGTGTATTTTGTTACTAATCACAGAATGATCACAAAATAATAATAAAGTAACTCACTAATAACGTAACTAACTTTTGAATTCACTACAAACCACGCTACAAACATATTAAATTGACAGTTGTTTTGTTTATGGCGACTGCTGACATCAGTGCCATCTGTTGATAAGTATATGAACTATTCACTAGTATAAAAATGTTCACATTTTGTTACTAGTAAAAAAATGTATCATTTCTACCGAATGTATTGAACAATGTAATGTTAGCATTATAATCCGCTTGAAGAAAAAATACATTTTATTTAAGATTATTTTTTAAACTGATGAGCAGAAAAAATCGTAATTTTTTTAACTGACAAGTTAAAAAAAAATTGCGCTTCTATTATTTCGGGAGGGGGGGCAGAACACCGCCCCTGCGGCCTTGGTATGATTATTACAAAATAAGGAATAAAATGTTCTTCTAAATTATAGTAGAAAATAAATTACTAATACAAATAAAAGCATTTAAAAATGTATCACTCGGAACTGAACCGAAAACCGAAAACCGAAAAAAACCGTTATTTTTGCTGGAACGAAAACCAGAACCAAACCGATATTTATTTTTTTAATTGAACCGGAACAAAAACCGAAACGCAAAAATAACGGTTCGAAGCCCTGCCTTATACAACTATGGTCTAGGTCAGCTTAGAAAAATGTGTGTAAGAAGATAGGAGCTGTTTGTCCTTGCTTCGGATTGATTTAGAACATCATCTATATTTTGTCATTATTTACATGTTTAGACTTTTATTTTTCTTGGCTTAGATTTTATGGAGAATTTATGGAATTTGTTTTTACTCAGTTATACATATATTTTTTAGGTTATCATATTAGGTTGACACTTGACAATTAACAGATCAAGATAGAGGACTAATGTGAGTGAGGCCAAAAGACAGTCCAGCTGATAGTGCCCAAAAAATAAGAAGTTATTGATATAATTTTTAGACCTGCATGCATACAAAAATAAAGTCTATTCCAAACGATTAGGTGGAACTAGATTTTCAAATCTAGTAATTTTGACAGATTGATTGAAGCTTTTGATCATTTTGTTCAAGAAAAGCCAAATTCAATATATAAAAAAATAGCTAATGACAACTTACAAACATGAAAATTCCAGTTAGTTCCGCCTAATCGTTTGGAATAGCCTTAAATTATTAATGTTAATTTTATTTTTAATAAATATTTAAACTTTATTTTTAATAAATAATAAACTTTAGCTCTGAAGATATATTGTTTGTGTTATTGTTTTATTTAAAATCTTTTAGCCAAATCTCTCTTTTTATATGTATACAATACATAATTTTTTGAAATTAATATTTTTTTAACTTTTTCAAATTTCCCATTATACTGAATTTATGTCGTATAAATAACGTAAGTGTATTATCTGCCTTGTTTATTTCAATATCTTATTAACCATTTCCTTTTTTATATTAATAAAAATCACTTGCTAACCCAGTTACTTCACACATGCCTAGGGCTGCCATACGTCCCGGTACACCGGGACATGTCCCGGTTTTGAGGTTTGTGTCCCAGTGTCCCGGTCCAAGAGTCATTTGTCCCGGTCGATTTAAAATTTATGTATATTAAAAAATTATTTTTCGATAATATTGTACATATACGTATATACATATTATATATAAATTATATAACAGATTCGAGGTCCGAAATGTTCCGGAGTAATGCCGAGTACCAGTCAGCTAGTCACTAGCTGACTGGTACTGACAGATGAGCGCAATTCGCTTTCTATTGACACCGTGAAAAGCATAATTCAATGTGTTTTAAATTATAAAATGTCATGCATTGAATTCTATAATTATATAAAAGGGGAAAAAGAACTGCTCCAAAAAAGAAAACATCGGAGAAGTATGATTGGGCAAAGAAGAGCGATGATAAAGAAACCACCGAAGTCGGGGAAGGGGGAGAGTAAAGGCAAGAGAAGAATGGAATGTAAGGTTCTATTTGGTTTTATTCAATTGAATCGCCCATTAATTTATATTATATTATTTTAGATTTGTTAAAGACGCATCCACAAAAAAAACATCAAATTTTTCCAGTCGAACTGAGTGTTCCAAAATGATTCACCATTGATCCCAACGTTTTGCTCTTGGAATACCTATTATCAATCTCTACTTTAATTATTTCTTTTGTCTTTAAATTTTTTTATTTTTTTAAAATGTACAATTTTTTATAATAAAGGTATTATTGTCGATAAAAGTTTTTTTTAAGTTTGGGGGGGGGTCCCGGTCGGTAGTCCGACAATTATGGCAGTCCATAACAACATATAAAACAACTCCTTAGATACGATCGTCTATAGCTTACAAATTTGCCAGGACAATTCTAATTTTTCTTAATGAAAATTCCATGCCTGAACGGGATTTGAACCCGAGACTTTAGCAACGCAGGGCACGTGTGTTACCACTACGCTACGCCGGTCGACAAAATTGACAATTTCTGTTCTATTTTAAAATAAACGCATTTTACATTGCTGTCAATCAACGGTTGTTATAGAAATGAAACCTCTATGTTCTCTGATAAAATAAACTCACAGTATATCAAGAAGACCATTGAGAGCCTTTTACAATCGGTCACGACCCATCTCTGGGTCACAACAATGAATTGTTTTAGTTTATTCCAAGTGAAATTCCTATTTTACAATTTAAAAATCCCAACCTACTTGAAACAAAAGTTTGTAAAGTGATTTTTATCGCACGTACTGATGAGGAAACCTCTCACATTTGTCCTAAATCTCATTCAATATTCAAAGAATGGATTACTCTTACAACACCTTGACAATGACCCATTGTAATAGTTCAATTACATATCAATAAAAACCTACAGAGGCGTATTAACTCAATAAAAACTTAGGACATCGCAAATATAACTTTAAGCATTAATTATTCTTTCTTGATATTCTTTTAATTATTTTTAATAGTTGGAATATAATGTAATCTTTAAGTTATAAATTGTGTTCTCTCAAGTTCTCACCATATCTCTCGTCCTTAATTGTAGGACAATTAGCATAGTAACACCTAATTCCTAGACTATTATCATAGCTCGTGAGTCGACAATTCATATGAAATGTCTTCTTTCCCAAGTTGCTTTCTACCTGATTATGGTAAATTGTAAAAGCGCGGTGAGATCTCAACTAATTCATAGATAAGAAACTTCTAATCCGCTAGAAATTAAGATTTAGTTTGAATTAAGGCAAAGAGATTATAAAATATATGATGGGTAATATGCGACCATTAATTTTAGCCAAAAATTTGCTAAAAAAGTTCTTGTTCCTCCCCCTTTTACCCAAAGGAGTTAAACTAAAAATCTGAACAAATTATAGGTAATGTACATTGATCTGAGCCAGAAACATACGAGAGGAATTTTTGATCAGATTAAGTTTTTGAAAATATTACAGTTTATGTGTTTTTGACAAAATGAATTATTTTTTAATTCATGACTAAATTTTGGCTAATAATGTTACAGATTTTTTGTATTTATGACTAAAATAGTGTGTGTCTTTTAATTGCAATTAAAAATATAATAAAAAAAATTTAACAGCTGAGAAAAGTTGATATGTGTAGACTCTACGCATGTAAACACTACACACTACACTTTACACTGTAGAGTGTATTATTCAGTTATTTTATTATACTATTATACGTTGTGCCTCAATTTATTGTTCGTATTAGTTTAGATTTTTGTTTTTAAGGTATCAAAGAGGAATAAATCATTTATGGTAATGAAATACTTATAAAACAAATAACACATGGTTGATAGTGAGAAATACGTTTCTGAAATAACAACAAAAATAATAATAATAATAATAAAAGTCATTTATCAATACATTTCTTATTAATCTAATGAAGATTTGAATACGAACAAATACATAAAAAAACATTGGCAAATTTCTAAAAGCAAATTATTTAAATTCTGTTTAGAAAAAATAAATGGAAGCTCTTAGTACTCAAATGAATAAAACTGATTATCAAAAACAAGATTTTGATGTGATTATAGATCAAATATTCCAATATATGTTTGTTTCTTACACTTATTAAATACCTGCAAAACCCTGAAATGTGTGAAGATTTACACTTTACATTAATTTTTGATTATTAGCGCAGAATTATCTAACGTTAAGAATTAGCTCTGTATCTATCCTTAAGATCTATTTCTTTTCTTAACAGCCTTTAAAGCTAGTTATCTATCTAACATTAAAAGTCACTAGGCATAATTAATAAATTATGTACTGCCCATATCATATTTATTTTCTTAACAGTTGCATTGTATAGAGAAGTTTTTCCTTTGTAGTGTTTTTATTGCTATTTTTTAGAGCTAATAAGAAAAGTAGGTAAAAGAAAAAGTTATGTAAGTATATGCGTTTTCTTCTTTAACAGTTAGTTCGTAAAACTAACACTTTTTGATGTTCAAGAAACTGGAATAGGGCAAACGGTAAATAATTACAAGACATGACGTTTTACTGCTGTTCAAGATGTCATAATGTAGTTATAAAACAAAGTTATTATTTTCAAATGACTTGTAATGTTGCAGTAAATGTGTACAAGAAAAAATGAGCACACCCCCAGGACAGTGGCGTACATCAAATATTAAGGGGGGATAAAATGTTGTTAAATGAGACAATTTTTAGTACCAAAATAAGTTTAATCAACATGGGTTCACAAACCAATCGTTTTAAAGATATAGGCCAGTCAATGCAGTTGCGTCACTTTAAACGTCACAATTTTTTATGATATCATATTAAAGGCTATTCCAAACGTTTAGGCGGAACTAGAATTTCTATTTTTGTAGCTTTTACCGATTAAGTGAGGCTTTTGATAATTTTGTTTAGCAAAAGCCTACTGCAAACCATGAAAGAAAAGCTCATGACAACTTACAAAAATGAAAAATCCAGTTAGTTCCGCCTAAAAGTTTGAAATAGCCTATAGATACGTTTACATGGCATCCAAAATAGAAATAAGTTGAATTTAACCTAAAAAGCTATGCTATGGTACATACAATGCCTAAAATAGAAATCTATAAGATATATATAAGAAAATATAAAACTAAAAACACAAAACTGCTAAATAAACAATAAACTAAATAAAAAAGATTGACTAAATGACTATAAAATAGACATGTGAACACAAGTGTCGAAACAAATCAGAACGTAATATGCTGGCAATTGTAAACAAAATAAAATTTTGCGATACCAATACAAATGTCCTCTATTAAATAAAAACTTTTAAAATTTATATATCTTCAAAATGATTATGGAACACAAACTAAAATGACTTTAAAAGGTATGTTTTAGTAAAATAAAAGAGTGAAGAGCAATATTAGTCTATAATTCAAATGAAAAAAAATCGATTTAGTTATTTTTTCGCCACTAAGTTTGTCATTGAAGTTATGACGCAAAATGACGAAGTGCATCGATAGCGATTTCAGTAAATAAACTATTTTAAACAAAACAATGTATGGTATAAATATTTCAGATTTTTTAGATCTCCCTTCCATCTCAACACAGGAATTTACAAAGGGATATCATTACCTTTTTTTTTTATTTTTCTATTTATTTATTTATGTATTTATTTATTTTAGTCACCTAAGCTTCTTTTTTGCTAGTCCTATTTTAATTAGTAATTCTAATAGTAAAATAGAGGGGGGTCGATAAAAGCCGAGAAATTCTTGAAGAGGTCGACGGTCAAACAGTTTGGGGGCCCCTTAACTAAATGTATCGTGAAATCAAGATCTGGTATCTCAAAATTTTCATTTTATAGGTGGGTTTCACAGAATGCTAATTTTAAAAAAATATATAAATATATATATATCAGAATTTTGTAGGTATTTAATAAGGGTAAGAAGCGAACCTAATGCTGGATCCCTAGAAATATTTTTTCACATCAAAATCAACGGTTTTTTGATAATTTATATTAATCCCACCGATTTTTTTTGCATTTGTTTCATATTCAAGTCTTCATTAAATTAATAGGTTAGTGGGTTAGTTTTTTTTTTGGCGCGTAGCAACAAAGGCTATTTGCGCCTAACTCAGCCCATCTAAAATCATACATATCATCACTATATATTAAAAACAATAAATTACAACAATATAAAAAAATAAAATCAATAATAATATGTATACTAACTAAAAGAAATCTTGCACGGACAAATACAAATAAGATAAAAAGTTTGTTTGAAAAATTTAACAAACGCCGGGTGATGGTAAGAAGCTGTAAATGGGCCAGTTACTATCGAATAAATTAATAAGAAATATACTGATAAATGGATTCATTTTTTCAATTTCAGAAATGTATTTCTCACTATTAACAATGAGTTATTTGTTTTATAAGTATTTCACTACTATTAATGATTATTTGATACCTTAAAAACAAAAAACCAAAATAATACAAACAATAGGTTGAATCACGATGTATAATAGTAGGCCTACTGAGCAATACACGTTACACCTTACACACATGAACTCCGTTCTCAACTGTTAATTTTTTTTTTATTATATTATTATTTAAAAAAAATACACACACTACCTTAGCCATAAATACAAAAAATCCCTAACATGATTAGGCATAATTTAGCCGTGAGTTAAAAAATAATTAATTTTGTGTAAAACACAAAAACTGCAATATATTCCAAAAAGTAAATCAGATCAAAAATTCCTCTAGTACGTTTCCGATTTAGATCTAGTGCTAGTTTTTAAGAGTAACTAAAAAATTAATATTTACATTAAAAAATTACAATAACAAATTTTTCTGTCATGTTTACAAGGCGCCAAATACAAATTAAAACATTTAAAAGTATTTTAAAATATTAAAATAGTAGCATGCCAAAATATTTAGCATTGCAAACTTGCACAAAAATAATCGAGATTGAGAAATATCATCCTTGGATTTTAAGATGAAGGATAAAAAATTATTTTATTAAAAAAACATCACCATATTTTATGATATTTCTGAGATCAACACATTTATGCTTCATCGCCAGTAATTTTTGGCACTTGAAAATAGCTTACGAAAGTCAAAATTTGAATTATATTATTATTTAAAAATCTTTTGATCTTCCGGTTTAATTCCTTCTGAGAGGGAGTACACCATTTTAAATATGTTTAATCTAATCTAACTGTAAGTGCTGGTTAAGTGGTTGCAAAATAAATATAATCTCCATGTTTCATAGCCATCTATTTTAATAAGATGAAATAAATACAGTAGAGCGTCCGTATATTGAAATTGATGATTCCATAACAAATAATCAGCTGTGGTCACCATAGGACCGACCGCCATCACAAAGTACTTGTTTAATTTATGCTGCTTTATCAAAAAATGTATCAAATAAAAGTTATTAGTTATTGCTTTTATAGCAACTTTTGTTAACTAATTTTTTTCGAAATATTTCTCTTTTGTTAAATATTCGCAAAAATCTTAAAACCAACACGAGTAAACTCCGATTTCCAGGTAACCGATTTTTACCAAAAGTTGATCAACTCAAAAATCCTTTGGCTTGGACATGTATGGCGAGCAGAAGAAACATCTATAGTATATTCAGCGTTACAGTGGGAAAACCAGGGAGGAAAAGAAACCGGGGAAGACCTAAGCTAACATGGATGCAAGAAGTAGAAGGAGATCTGAAAAGGGCCGGAATAACAAGGAGAATTAAAGTTAGTGAACAGACAACTATGGAGAGAGATTACAAAGAAGATTTAATGCGAGATATAGGAATTGATCCATCCTGAAAAAGGATTTAGAAAGCCCAAAGAGCGGAGTAACCACACGGGGGTGTTTAGACATTTATTATTATATTAAATTAAGCTTGCTATTTATCCTTAAGGGCTATAATCTTATAATCTCTTATTCTATTTAGACTAGTTGCGTAATTTAATTTTATGCCCCTTCCCCAGAATTTTCTTTCGGCCCCCCTAGTATAGGGCTGCCATACGTCCCGGTACACCGGGACATGTCCCGGTTTTGAGGTTTGTGTCCCAGTGTCCCGGTCCAAGAGTCATTTGTCCCGGTCGATTTAAAATTTATGCATATTAAAAAATTATTTTTCGATAATATTGTACATATACATATATACATACTATATATAAATTATATAACAGATTCGAGGTCCTAAATGTTCCGGAGTAATGCCGAGTACCAGTCAGCTAGTCACTAGCTGACTGGTACTGACAGATGAGCGCAATTCGCTTTCTATTGACACCGTGAAAAGCATAATACAATGTGTTTTAAATTATAAAATGTCATGCATTGAATTCTATAATTATATAAAAGTGGAAAAAGAACTGCTCCAAAAAACGAAAACATCGGAGAAGTATGATTGGGCAAAGAAGAGCGATGATAAAGAAGCCACCGGTCGGGGAAGGGGGAGAGTAAAGACAAGAGAAGAATGGAATGTAAGGTTCTATTTGGTTTTATTAAATTGAATCGCCCATTAATTTATATTATATTATTTTAGATTTGATAAAGACGCATCCACAAAAAAAACATCAAATTTTTCCAGTCGAACTGAGTGTTTCACTAATCCAAAATGATTCACCATTGATCCCAACGTTTTGCTCTTGGAATACCTATTATCAATCTCTACTTTAATTATTTTTTTTGTCTTTAAAATTTTTATTTTTTTAAAATATTGTGCAATTTTTTATAATAAAGGTATTATTGTCGATAAAAGTTTTTTTTAAGTTTTTTTTGTGGGGGGGGGTGTTCCGGTCGGTAGTCCGACAATTATGGCAGCCCTACCCTAGTATCAACTTTGTATATGCAGAACAAGATACAAAAAAAGTCATTTATAGGTTTAATGGGCCCCTATATGGCCCCTAATAGGCTCATAGTTACGCCACTGGTTTACACTGCTATTAAATTATACATTAATTTTATTTTCTAAACAACTTTATCAAGAGATAAGAAAAAAAAACTGGCACATTTTGATAAGACTACAAAAACTGGTGTAATTTTTAAGAGTTAAGTTTGCCGGACAATAATTAGTAACTATTAATCTTTATAACAAAATCTATTAAACCTCAAAAACAAAACCTTGAAGATAAAATCAATTGCCAAAATATAAATAAAATAGCAAATCGTCAACATTTTTAAAATGCTTACTAAAAGCTGTTTCTATTTTAGTAACGACAAAACAAAGATTTTAAACTGAAATTCATTTCTTTTATTTAACAAGTCCTCAACGTCAATTGTAACAATGTAGGTTCAATGATCTTATCTGAAATCAAAACGACCTTTGATTTTACTTATAGCACATCTAACTTGGAAATATTTGGCGTCATTTCAATATTTGATAACGTTCATTACAGGCCACTAAGATTTTTAATTTGAAATGAAATCTGGCAACATACGAATGCGTTATAAAAGCTTGTCCATTTTGTTAGACATCAAAGTTACTAACGAAATGAAAAATAGAGAAATTAATTACAACTGTATAACAGATCTAAGTTAGAATAACAAAAGAAAGAAATAATGATGAACAAAAAGAAGCAGAGAGAGAACAGAAAGAAATAATGAGAATACTGTAAAAAATTGAAACAGTCTGAGCAAGTATGCACCGAACAGACAGAATTTTTTTGGGGGATATTATCTTATAATCATCTGAAACATATATCGGCCTCAAATATGAGGCCGAAAAAATAAAAAAGTAGATATAGCCTCCAATTTTATTAATACAGATCTCTAAAACAGATGTATCGGACCTGCGATTTTTGAAATTTTCATTGTTCATATACTCTAGAACAAATTGGACCGATCTCGGTCAAATTCCTTTTGTTTTAAGTTTTAAAAATAAGCAAAATACCATTTTATTATAAAATTTTCATTATCACCATTTTTTTTTTTTTAATTAGCCAAAAATTATTAAAGATAGAGACTTGTGACTGGAATTTTTGGACTTCTTAGGTCCAAAATACACCAGAAACACATTTTGAAACAAATCCATTTTAATATAAAATTTTCATTAACTCGATTTTTCTGAAATTTACAAAAAAACTATTAAAGATACCAGTAATTGCAATTTTTGGAATTCTTAGGCTCTGCACGTGTACACAGCCAGACGGAGAGACAGACAGACGGACAAACGGACGGACGGACAGACGCACAGACAGACCGACAGACATCATACTAAAAATAGTCAAAACGTTATGTAGGGACCTTAATTCGTGGAGATCCATCGAAATCTCGAAATGTCAAATCGGTATGATCACAATACCTGTCTTATATATGTTGGCGGTCGGTAAAAAATCATTTTATTATAAAATTTTCATATCTCGAACTTTTTTTGAAATTTGCAAAAAAATATTAAAGATAGATAGAAGGACTTCTTAGGTCCAAAATACATTGAAAACACATTTTGAAACTAATACATTTTACTATAAAATTTTCATTATCTCGATTTTTTTTTTATTTTGCATTAAAATATTAAAGATAGATACCAATCTTATTGCAATTTTTGGACTTCTTATGTCCAAAAAACATTGGAAACACATTTTGAAAAAAATCCATTTCATTATAAAATTTTCATTTACTCGATTTTATTTTTTTAAATTTTGCAAAAAACTATTAAAGAGAGACACTTGTGATTGGAATTTTTGGACTTTTTAGGTCCGAAATACATACAACAAAGGCTATTTGCGCCTAATGCAGCCCATCTAAATGACTACACTACATATTAAAAACAATAAATTAGGCAATAAATAAAATCATTAAAAATACGCATACTCAATAAAAGAAAATCTGTGATTGGAATTTAAGGACTTCTTATGTCCAAAATATATTGGAAACACATCTTGAAATAATTCTATTTTATTATAAAATTGTCATTATCTCGTTTTTTGTCTCTCTTTTATTTATTTATTAAAAACTATTAAAGATGGAGATCTGTGTTTGAAATTTTTGGACTACTTAGGTCCAAAATACATGGGAAACACATTTTGAAACAAATCCATTTTATTAAAAAAAATTCATTACCTCAATTTGCTTTTTTTTTAATTTACTAAAAAATACTAAAGACAGACACCTTGATTGGAATTTTTGGACATCTTAGGCCTACAATACATTATTTGACATTTGCCATCTTCATAATATGAAGTTACTCAAATAAATCAAAAATTGATGTGAAGTGTGAATATTCACACATTTCAGGGTTTCGCAGGTATATAATAAGTGAAGGCGGTATGCTGAGTGTGTAGGACAAATTTTACTTTGTAGTAATCACGGCAAAATGAACGATATTTTTAAAATAATTTATCGTCTGTTAATCATATAATAAGACTGGTTATTAAATTTACGCTTTTAAAAATTAAATAAAACATTTGTCAAAATATAACTAGAATTTTGACAAAATAATTTCAACATAATAAAAATGCAAAAAAAAAAAACAGTAAAAAATAAAATTCACTCCGTACTCGAACTCGGAACCCTTCGTTTTCCAGCTAACATTAGCTTACGACACCAGTGCTCTAACCCATTGCGCTATCGCACGCCTTGCATGTAAGTGTCTTACATTGGTATAACTTTTATACTTTGTGAACCAAAAACAACAAAAAATGCTGTATTTTCCGAAAACATAATCTGATCAAAAATTCCTGTTGTACTATTTCGGTTCACACCAATATACATTACTTAGAATTTTTTTAGATTTTTAGTTTAAACCATCTGGGCTACAGGGTGTGGGACAAATTTTTTTTTGCACAATTTTGGCAAAAATCGCATCAAAATAATTTATTTTGCAAAAATAAAAATTTGATCGTTAATCTACGTACTAAGGGCTTTCATTTGATACCCTACTCAGAATTTTAAAAAAATATTTTTGTTTTCGATGAGCACATTTTGTTTATATTTTTAGGGGGGTATGTTTTTTAGATGTTTTAGTATTTTTCCTATGTGCGGGTCAAAGAGTTGTATAAGCATGCCAAATTTCAACTCTCTAGGTTTAGCAGTTTGGCCACAATTTTTACCGAACAGACAGACAGACAGACAGACAGACAGACAGACAGACAGACAGACAGACGACAAAATGACGGTATAAGGGTTTTTTGGTCATACCTACAAAACCCTAAAAAACGATTACAGATATTGTTTTGTGGTTTAAATTTTTCAAACCTCAAACTGAAATTAATCTAGAAAACATTTTAAAAATTCTTAATGCGATTCTGCAAATTTTGCAGATTATTTTTGTATTGCCTGCGGGTGTTTACATAAAATGTAATGCACGAGACAAACTAATATCGCTTTTATCTTAGATCTGAGATGGTTTTAATTATAACTGTTTTTCACAAGAACGTCATGCGTCTGAACAGCAACTAACAGTAATTTTCTAATTAAAAACACTATTACAATGTTAACTATCGGGAACAATTAACTATTTATGTAACAATTCAGATCATAACAAGAAAAAATAACAAGTAATGACAAAATTTATTGCAAATTAAGAAGAAAAAAAAAACAAAAACAAAATTGAATGAAGAAGCTACAGTTTTCACCAAAAACATAATTTAAAAATAATACAATCGATCCAAGATAAGTCAAAATGAGCAAAATAAAATTTTTATATAAATATTATTTTATTATTATTGTTATTATTATTATTATTATTATTATTTTTTTTTTTCATAGTAACATCAGTTTTTGTCATCTTTAATGACTATTAGCTCTGAAGCTATAGTCTGTTTTTTTTGGTTTAAGCGTAACTACAGTCTGTTCCAAACGGTTAAGCGGAACTAGATTTTGCAATCTAGTTACTTTCATCGCTTAAATCGTGCTTTTCGGTCGTTTTGTTTAAGCTTTGTAAATCATACTTACAATAAACATTTTTTTGTTAAAGTTAATATCATTTTAAAATGTCATTTTCTTTATATTTTGATATTTTGTGCATTCTAATACAAATTTCCCATTTGTTTATTTTTTTGTCATTAAAATTTGTAAAAAATAATAATTTAATTTTGACATGTCATTCGTTTCTATGGTTTCATTGTTAGAATTTTAAATTTTGACATTCCAACGTGAAAAATGAAATAACCCCAGCAAGGTCCCTTCTAGTGACAACCTAAAAGAACGAAAATCCCATTTAGTTCCGCTTAACCGTTTGGAACAAACTGTAGATATAGAAAACTCGTAAATTATCGATTAAAAGAGGCTTTTGATCATTTTGTTAAGCATAAGCCTAATTCAATTATTAAAAAGTGAGTTCAGGACAACGTATAAAAATATAAATTCTATTTAGTTCCGCATTTTTAATTGTAACGAGTGACCGTTCGGTATCACAAAAGGCTATTAGACCTAAAGCTAAAACTTTTAGATTATTTTCAAGTGGAATTAATATTCCACTTGAAAATAAACTAAAAGTTTGAAAATATTTTTTTTTGAAAACTATATTTGTGAAATATTCGTAAACGTTTAATAGCAATAAAGGCTATTAGCTCAAAAACTTTGCTTATAAATAGACAAAAAAAATTAAAATATACAAAAAAATCAAATTAGCTACGTTTTGTATGAAAAAAAAAATGTTTTTCTTTTTTTTTTATGGCCTTTGCTACTTCGGCTATTAGCCAGAACAATTCTTATTTTTGAAAAATTCCATGCCTGAACGGAATTCAAATCTGAGACTTTAGCAACGCTGAAAACATGTGTTACCACTACGCTACGCCGGTCGGCAAAAAAAAAATGTTAAAAATTGAAAAAAAAAATATATCGAAATATTTTTCTAATCCGATTCTTTGGTTTAACTGGAACTAAATTTTGATATCTAGTAACTCTGAATGAAGCATCACAATTTTATTTAACAATAGCCTCATTCAATCGTTAAAAAGTGAGCTTGTGACAACTAAAGAAAATAATAATTCCGTTTATTTCCGCTTATATGTTTAGAATAGATTATATGTAACATGATAACTTAATGACCATTTGGTAATATTAACTGCCATTAGCGCTATTTCTACCCAGATAAAACAAGTTTAAAAAAATTCCATTATTGACAAAAATCCAACAAATATTTTTCCATGTAAATATAGCCATTTGGTAGCATTTAAGGCTATTAGCTCTATTTATAAATAGGCAAAACAAGCTTTAAAAAGATTTCATTATTACCAATAAATCCATTAATTTTTTTTTCATGAATATTTAGATAACCATCAAAGCCGGCTGCAAATTTACGGAGTCCTATGCAAATCAGCACTGACTATACATCTTTAAGGGGTCCTATGCAAGTGGACTCTGACAGTACTTCATTAAGCACTTTGTTGTGTGTTGTGCAAGCGCGGGGCCCCAACAAACGCGAGGCCCTAGACAATTTCCCCGGTCACCCATGTGTTACACCGTCCTTATAACCATTTAGTAACATTTAAAGCTATTAGCTCTACTTCTAAACAAACAAAATATGTTTCTATGTTTCATGATTCTATTATTGATAAAAAATACCCAAATTTTTTCCAAGAACACCAATTAATAATAATAATACTTTATTAGGTAAGATTATTACAAAATAATTTACCATTGTCAAAAGCAATGATATGCGTTTGTAGATAGAAACTATTTACATACATTTGATAATATTTAAGGCTATTAGAGCTATCTACAGTTTTATATATAACTAGCTGTCGTACCTGTACTTCGCACTGATTTTTATAAGTAACACTATCCTTGGCCCCCTAAATAATTTTCTTATTAAAAACAACACTGAACAAAATATGTTTTCTCATTCTAAAAAAATTTTCTCACATAAATTTTTGATGTAAACTAAATAATAAGTGAAATATTTCAAGATTTTAGTTTTAGGGTAACCCCCGTAACTCCCCAAATATTCATCGAATCGAAAAAGAACATAGAACAAAAAAGATGTTTTTTTACTATAAACAATTTTTGTCATATACATTTTTTTAAAGTCAATAATAAGGAAGATATTTCAAAAGTTTAGTTTTAGGGTCTCCCTCCATAACTCCCCAAATATTCATCGAATCAAAAACGAACATATAACAAAAAAGATATGTTTTCTTATTATAAACAATTTTTGTCCTACACATTTTCCTTTTAAATCAATAATAAAGGAGATATTTCAAAAGTTTAATTTTACGGTCCCCCTCTATAACTCCCCAAATATTCATCCAAGTAAAAAAATGTATTCTACAAAAAAGATTTATTTTCTTATTTAATTTTTATTATAAATATTTTTCTGTAAAATCAATAATAAGGGAGATATTTTAAGTTTTTTATAAAACAGTTTTAACCCCTTTTTAGAAAACAAATTTTGAGATGTCATATAGCCTATGTTTGAATCTTGGTTTTACTGTTATGCTATCAAATTTCATAAAAATATATCCAGCCGTGTTTGCGCGAATCTTGGACATATAGACAGACAGACAGACAAAAATTGTTTTTTTGCAGATATTGTCTTAGAATCATCTGAAACTTTTAGAAACCAAATTTGAGGCCACTAAATTAAAAAACTCCAATTTTGTTAATATCTAATAATTACAGTTATTAAGTAACATTGAAGGCTATTAGCTCTTCAAACAAATTTAATAAAACACTATTAAATACTAAAAAAACTATTAAATAAATACTATTTTTTTATTAATATCGATTTCTAATGATTACAATTAACCATTAAGTAACATTGAAGGCTATTAGCTCTTCAGAACCAAACCAATTTAATAAAACACTTTAAATTTTAACAAAATCATATTTTAGTCTTAACACTAAGCCCTGTAAAACATTATTTTTACATCTGAAAGTAAAGTATAAAATTACAACAATGCGGTCCATTGTTGATTTTATATATAACTCCTTAAAAACGTATCGCTTCTTAAAAATGCTGTACCAAACTATACTTAGTAATCTGAGTAAAACCGGCAAATCCCACACAAAAAACCCACAGTAAAATTTATTTAAAAAAAAAAAATTAAACAAAACTAAGGTCCCCATGTGTAAATGTTTGGTTAAGATCATACCTCTTCAATCCTATAGCTTCTTCTTATAACCTTCCGTTTAATTTCTCCTTCATAATGTTCCTCAATAGTTTCCGCCATTTTATCACCTCACTCAACAATGAAAATTCACAATAACAAATTTAACAATTGTTATCCCTTTCGCAAGATGTCTTGCCGCGATGGTATCGTAAAGTAGACTGGCGCGCTAAGATCTAAAATTAAATTTCTTTTGCTGAACGGAAGTAGTGGTAGATGCTTAGATTTACTGTGTACAAATGGTTTATAGCAATAGTAGGATGAAATTTTACTGTGATATATGCTTTCTATATCCTACATTTAATTACATGTACTAGTTTTGAATTTATAACTACTTATGAATACAGTAATCAAAAACTATTTTTACTAAGCTATTTATATTTTTTGAGGTAGGATTTATGGTTTATTTAGGATTAAGCATAACAAGGCAATATACACTGATTTAGAAAGAGGCAGACGATCATAGTGGCTGCGTAAATTGAATAAATTCAATTTACGTAGCCACTAGCGAAAGTTGTGAGTTCCAATTATTAACTTTAAAGGACCGTCGTACTTTGTCGGACATGAAAATGCTGTTTAAAATCCTTAACAGGTTGATAAGTTGTAATGATATAGTTACTTTATTCAGTTACAATGTTCCAGTCTACAATACTCGTGCTTTACCTCTACTCAATATACCCTTTGCAAACACTAATTCATATCAAAATTCTCCCGTTATTCGGCTCTGTTCTACCTATAATAATCTTTTTCCTGGCATTGATATTGTTGGTACTAATATTAATAATATCTTTGAAATTATTTTGCAATGGTCCAATATTAATGCAGACACCTTTATTTTGGACGTTTGCCATTGCTGATAGTACTAGGCTAGAATAGTACAATATAATGAGTATTAGTATCAAAAAGATATAATACTTCAAGAGTAATATAAAAAATTCGAAACGTCCGAATTTTTTATATTACTCTTGAAGTATTATATCTTTTTGATACTAATACTCATTATATTGTACTATTCTAGCCTAGTACTATCAGCAATGGCAAACGTCCAAAATAAAGGTGTCTGCACTAATATTAATGTATTCATGAATTTGTGTAGAATAAAAATACAAAATTAATTTTAGGAAAATTAAAAAAAATTGATGTGAAGTGTGAATATTCACACATTTCAGGGTTTCGCAGGTATATAATAAGTGAAGGCGGTATGCTGAGTGTGTAGGACAAATTTTACATTGTAGTAATCACGGCAAAAAGAACGATATTTTTAAAATAATTTATCGTCTGTTAATTATATAATAAGATAATTATTAAATTTACGCTCTTAAAAATTAAATACAACATTTGTCAAAATATAACTAGAATTTTGACAAAATAATTTCAACATAATAAAAATGCAAAAAAAAAACAGAAAAAATAAAATTCACTCAGTACTCGACCTTGAAACCCTTCGTTTACTAGCGAGTTTTAGCTTACGACACCAGTGCTCTAACCAATAACGCCATCGTACGCCTTGCATGTGAGTGTCTTACATTGGTATAACTTTTGTACTTTGTGAACCAAAAACCACAAAAAATGCGTTATTTTCCGAAAACATAATCTGATCAAAAATTCCTGTTGTACTATTTCGGTTCACACCAATATACATTACTTAGAATTTTTTTAGATTTTTAGTTTAAACCATCTGGGCTACAGGGTGTGGGACAAAAATTTTTTTGCACAATTTTGGCAAAAAACGCTTCAAAATAATTTATTTTTCAAAAATAAAAATTTGATCGTTAATCCACGTACTAAGGGCTTTCATTTGATACCCTACTCATAATTTAAAAAAAATATTTTTGTTTTTGATGAGCACATATTTGTTTATATTTTTAAGGGGGTATGTTTTTTAGATGTTTTAGTATTTTTCCTATGTGCGGGTCA
Organism: Liopterus haemorrhoidalis; assembly: GCA_963971575.1. Taxonomy (NCBI): domain Eukaryota; kingdom Metazoa; phylum Arthropoda; class Insecta; order Coleoptera; family Dytiscidae; genus Liopterus; species Liopterus haemorrhoidalis. The sequence continues at coordinate 2,858,166 of OZ020615.1, forward strand.
AAGAGTTGTATAAGCATGCCAAATTTCAACTCTCTAGGTTTAGCCGTTTGGCTACAATTTTTACCGAACAGACAGACAGACAGACAGACGACAAAATGACGGTATAAGGGTTTTTTGGTCATACCTATAAAACCCTAAAAAAAGATGTTATTCCAGATATTTGTACTTAAACCAATTATGTATTAAGATATACTATTTATAATTGTAAATTGTGTAGAAAATTTTTGTTTTTTTGTATTTTCTTAGTGAACATTTTACTGGGCTAGTCCTGTTTATGTTCCAAATAAATAAATAAATGTTACTAGATTTGTAATTCTAGTAATTTATATCGGTTAAAGAAAAAAAAAAAATGACATAAGCCCGGTCTTTCCACCTTCAGGTAAATCTCTACGTAACCATCTGACAGATAAGGCTATCTAGAACTTCATCTGCTGAATAAATGTCAATACCAATCAGTGAATTCAATACGTCAGTCTCATTATCCGTTAGATAACTATCCGTCGACCGTAAATTCATCCGAAAAAATTCATCGACCTGTGAAATCTTGCAATAAATGGGGAAGTAGTGAGGATTGTTATACAAGACTCCTGTAAAGATCTGCTACTTCAGATCAAAATATTGAACTTGTGTGAGTGAAGTCTAGGGTGACACCATTTTCTTAAGAAGGCAATGCGGGACGGAAAAAAAAAGGTTCTCATCTCCCAAATCCAAGTGAAGAGCAAAAAAAAAGGTCCTCACCTCCCAAATCCAAGTGAAGAGCAAAAAAAAGGTCTTCTTCTCCCAAAATCCAAGTGGAGAGCAAAACAAAAAAAGGTCTTGACCTCCCAAATCCAAGTGAAGAGCCAAAAAATTGATGTGAAGTGTGAATTTTCACACATTGCAGGGTTTCGCAGGTATATAATAAGTGAAGGCGGCATGCTGAGTGTGTAGGACAAATTTTGCTTTGTAGTAACCACGGCAAAATGAACGATCTTTTTAAAATAATTTATCGTCTGTTAATCTCAGAGCTTTAAAAACAAATTTTATGTTAAAATATTTTTTTGTTAATTTTAATTCGAATACCTAATATCATTATTTAGGTTTCTAAATAAGTGCAGTATTTTTTTTATATAACAAGGTTCATTAAGATTTTGAAAATTGGGCCTATGGCTTTCATTGGTTGTCTTAAATCATACGCTCCGCCCCTCTGGCTTCGTATAAATGACACAGAATGAAAATATAATTCCAATTGGTTATTAAATTTACGCTCTTGAAAATTAAATTCAAAATGTGCTAAAATATAACTAGAATTTTAACAAATTAATTTAAACATAATAAATATGAAAAAAAAAAAAAACAAAAAATAAAATTGACTCCACAAGCCAGGAACGAACCTGTGTAGTGATAGACGATGCATACATGTTATGCATCGTCAACCAAAAAACACAAAAAATGCGTTATTTTCCGAAAACATAATCTGATCAAAAATTCCTGTTGTACTATTCCGGTTCACACCATTATACATTACTTAGAATTTTTTCACATTTTTAGTTTAAACCATCTGGGCTACAGGGTGTGAGACAAAAATTTTTTTGCACAATTTTGGCAAAAATCGCCTCAAAATAATTTATTTTGCAAAAATTAAATTTTGATCGTTAATCCACGTACTAAGGGCTTTCATTTGATACCCTACTCAGACTTTTAAAAAAATATTTTTTTTTTCGATGAGCACATATTTGTTTATATTTTTAAGGGGATATGTTTTTTAGATGTTTTAGTATTTTTCCTATGTGTGGGTCAAAAAGTTGTACAAGCATGCCAATTTTCAACTCTCTAGGTTTAGCCGTTTGGGTAAAATTTTTACCGAACAGACAGACAGACAGACAGACAGACAGACAGACAGACGACAAAATGACGGTATAAGGGTTTTTTGGTCATACCTACAAAACCCTAAAAAGGTCCTCACCTCCCAAATCCAAAATGCGGGACAAAATGTTAAAATGCGGGACTTTTGTGGGACGCATCTGAATGCGGGACAAAATGTCAAAATGCGGGACGACTAGTCACCCTAGTGAAGTCAGAAGTCAAACATCATAGTTTTTGACCTCCGATTTTCGCTACGCCATTGAGACGGAAAAACCAAAACCATTCATTTTTCCCTGACCACATTTCTAAAATTAAAAAAGATAATGACCTGCGGTTTATATTTTTAAAATGTTCATAGTTTCAATATTTTATAAAATAACATGAACACAGTCCTTGTCAAGGCCCTTTTTTTAAAGCTTTTTGAAAAATGTTAAAAAAAAACGATGTTTATATTTTTGGAAGACCATATCTCAAAAACTAAAATAAAAATGGAGACGTATGGTTTGAATTTTTTAAATTTTCATATTTTACTCTAGAAAAAACTGGCATAGTCTTTGTCAATAAGTGTTTTCTTTTACAAGTAAAAATGTTTAGCTAAGCTTACAAGTTCGATAAATACCTTAGCAAGGATAAGGGGGGGGGGACTTCTGTAGTCTTATAAATGGAACGCTCTTACAACTTACAACGTTTTAAGAGCGTTTTTCCAAAAAAAGTAAAACTAATTTAAGACCATATCTCAAAAACTAGTAAGAAAAGAGCTCTGCCTTTTGAATTTTTGAAATTTTTATAGTTTATTTTAGAAAATAACTGGTATAGTCCTTATCAAAGTTCTTTCGGTTTGAAAATTCTCAAAACATCGAAAAAAATTTTTTTTTTGAGAGACCATATCTAAAAAACTAATCTATTACTCATATTTAGTAGGGCCGAATTTAAATATTTCAGTTGTCTTAAAATTCAAATAAATAAACAATGATTATATGTAAACACATATCAAAAGTGTTGTGATTCTATATTGTCCATAGAAGCACATTCTACATAACAATGACTTATATTATAAAATTAACAAAAATTTCTACAAATACCTTTCCAGTCGCTCCAATTTTGGTCTGCATGGTGTCCAAACACTAAAGTCCACACTATAACACACTATTTCAAGTATTTTCTGCACTTTTATCACTTAAAAATAACTAAAAACGTCAGAAAAAAATGAAGACGCCACTTGCAAAAATCACGTATCACTACATATCAAGATGGTTAATCCTGATAAAGCTCATTAAGGAATATAGTCATTAACAATTAATACATAAGGAACAGAATTGCTTAAAATAATTCTTTATGAGAATAAACACATTTATTAATATTTTATCAATAGTATACAGGTGTCTGAAATTGAACTACCGGGCCCAATACACTATTTTTTTATTATTGAAGATGAGGTATAACGTTAAATTTGAAAGTTACTTGGTACTACATGATCTAAAATAGTTTATATTTTGTTACTTTGTATCGTTATATAAATAGTTATAAATTTTGATTGAGGATTTATTAAAATTTCAGAGCTATAGCGTTGGAGCCACGGCCTATATGGTAAAATGGGAGGACAGAGGTGATAATAGGATGACTTTTGGGCTATCAATGATAATTCTGAGATCTCAGAAAGGGATGAAAATTACTATTGGAAGTATAATGGAGTTATCTCTCGAGAATTTTTACTCGAGTAGACTCAAAAAAGCGAATAGAGTTCATCGTGACTCAAAAAATACCCAAGGTGAATTTTTAAATATTTTTTAATATTCCCCAAACTTAGTATATAGACACAACCTGGTGCAAATTAAGTGGTTTCATATCGCTCTGCCGCAGAATATCTTTAGACACTCTAATACAGTGTTTCCCAACCTTTTTTCATAGCGGACCGACAAGCGACCTTGAAAAAATTCGCGGACCGGAAAGTAATGTGTATCACCAAAGTTTTATATTTTTTATTGCATTGATTACAAACACAAAACCAGTGGAGAAGGAAGACCTCCGCTAGACTTGCCCTCCCATAAAAAAAAATAATAAAAAAAAAACATAGTTTTTTTTTTTTATTTAAAAAAATATTTAGGTAAATCTTCAAAAATACATCAAATTATGTTCTATACAATTTTTTGTCCAAGGCTTGGTTTACTAGTTACGATTTTTTTAAAATTTTAATGTTTAATAACTTCCGTTTCCGGTTTCGGATTTTAATAAAAAACAATAGGGTTCTTCCCAGTTATTAGGAGAATTTTTTAGTACCAGAACGAACTCTTTAAGTTAAACCGTTTTTGAGTTATCGTGTATACACACAGACACACACACATACGGACGGCACTTCGAAAATAGGTTTTTTGGATTCCCTGGACCATGAAACGTGGTCATCAGTCAAAATCTCTACATCGAAAATTTTCGCGATTACAATACTTGCCCCTTATATATTAAGGTCGGGCAAGTAAAAAACAACAAATAAAAAATCACATATAATTAGTGAAAAAAGAAACAAATTATTACTTAAGCAATTAACAGATTAAGGACCGAGATTTTTATCTCAAAATTAAGTGGGTTATAACTTATTAGGCGAATAGTTGCATAGTAAAAAAATCTCGCGGACTGCCAAACAAATCTCGCGGACCGGTGCCGGTCCACAGACCTGCGGTTGGGAAACACTGCTCTAATAGGTTTGTTATGTTCGTCTACTGTTTGAACACACGATAGTAACATAGGGTGACCATTCGTCCCGCATTTTGCAGGACTGTCCCGCATTTTAACATTTTGTCCCGCATTTTAACATTTTGTCCCGCATTTTGGATTTGGGAGATGAGGACCTTTTTTTTGCTCTTCACTTGGATTTGGGAGGTGAAACTCTTTTTTTTTGCTCTTCACTTGGATTTTGGGAGATGAGGACTTTTTTTTTGCTCTTCACTTGGATTTTGGGAGATGAGGACTTTTTTTTTGCTCCGTCCCGCATTGCCTTCTTAAGAAAATGGTCACCCTATAGTAACAAGACCTTAAAATCATCTGCTAATGTCGATGTTATTAAATATTACTACTATAGTGCGTTCGAAGGTGAGTTTGCAGTATAGCTCTTATGGCAAATGGGAGCGGTGTTGCCAAATGTTGTAAAAGTGTCAAATGTGTCAATTATAATAATATGAAAAACTCGTATTATTTACAAAAATCAACTCTTTTAAAACTCAAAATAACACTCAACAAAAACAAATGGCCATTTGTAGAATACTGCATCTTCACAGATCAGCGCGTTTTAGAGCTGGCAACGTCGACAAGCTAGAAAAGGATAGCATCATTATGTAAACCAATTAGAGAGTATGAAAAAGAACTACTCCATATGTCCTGTACTGCATACTAACCTTCGAACGCACTATAGGAAAAACACCAGGATACAAAGGATAACAGGATAGACAAAGGTATAACAAAACAAATGTTAAAATTGGCAGTAAATTTATCGTTTATTTCATACAAAGTGTTCAGTCAGTATGAAAACTACAATACCTAAATAAAGATTAGTAAAAAAAAATTGTGCTTAAAGGAAAATTTGTTAAGGCCCTGTAAAGATTTCTATCAAGGAATGATTATTTGAAAAAGGTATCTAATTTAAAACACATAAAATAGCTAATGGGGTTATTTGTTGTTTTTAATAACGGCATCAGATAATTCGAAAGGACGGAACACACCACGTTCAGTTATAATTCCAGTTATGAGACAGGCTGGTGTTACATCAAATGCTGGATTCCAACATTGGATTCCTGAAAATATAACAATTATTAAAGAAAATACAGTTTTTTACTCAGAAAAAAAATCCTTGATTACAAACAATAAAAAATATATACAGGGCGTTTGTTTGAAACGCCACACCTCGAATAACTCCTTTATTTTAAGAGGTACAACAAATTCTTCAAAAGAAAAGTCAAATTAAACAAAAGGGCCCACTTATGCCGGGTTTAGATTGGTAGAGTTAAAGAGCTAGTAACTAGCGCAAGTAACTAGGAACTAGTTACTATCCCTGTGTAAACAGTTGACAATGTGACTAGTAGAGTACTAGCTTCTAGTAATTGGGCTAGGATAGCAGCTAGCTCGTCGACGTATTTACTAGCTACTGTCTTTTCCCCCACTACGCAAAATTGATTCATTTCAAATTGGCGACAAGCGTTAACCTGTCATAACAAATAGAAAAAAAAACATATCAGGTAAGTATCATTAAGTAAGAATACAAGCCTTTGGCTTCAGTTCTTTTAAATAAATAATAAATAATAATAATAAAGTTACAATTTATTTACATAAATTGCGTAACATTGATTTATTAATTGATGATTTTTGAAATCATCTGTGAAATAACTACCTTGATACACGAAAAAGATGTTGAAGACTACAATAACTATTTCCTGTGGCTAGGAAATAAATATTAATTCCAATTTTATTTTTGCTTGAATCGCATCCCTTATTAGTGTATCAGTTCGTTGTATTAATGGACTAATTAAATTTAATAGCCTATTAAAATCATCTGGTATCATTCTTAAACACAGTCTGCACTCTTTTTGATCTTCCACGGCTAATTCACGAAATAGAAGGACTGATGCGCCATGGGTAGTTCATCTATCAATCCATTTTTAACCCATTTTCGTTTAGGCTTATATTCTGTACCGATTACTTCAATAAGACAATCAATTATTTCCTCCACAAGAAATGATGTAATTCAAAATACCATTTTTTTAATGGCATCACGCCGGCGACGATGTATATCCACATTCATTAATTTTTTGCAAAAAGATAATTTCACTACAAAATCACAGTGAAGATGTCAAATGTGTTTTGATACTTACTATCCAGAAAATAAGATATGTATGTCAATTGCGTATGAACACCTACTATCCTGAAAATAAGATAGTAGAGTAAAGCGCGTAGTACTTGCGCTAGTTACTAGCTCTTTTACTCTACCAATGTAAACCCGGCATTAAGGACTGCAAAAAGAATTCTGCATCACTTCCGGTTTCAGCGGAAATTGTTTCAACTTTTTATGTAGCATAGGGAATCGGTACTTTAATTTATTTTTTTATTATTGAAAGTACTTTAAATCAGCTTTAAAAGGATATCAAAATATCATAACTCCTGAATGCAGATACTTAGGGTAGAATAAAAGAAAAAATTCAAAATATTACTATTTTATATTTACTGCTTGAAAGAAAAAAATATATGCTGTTAACATCTAAAAAAAAACTTCAAATCATCTATAAATAAACACGGAGATCCACTTAAAAAAATATTAGAAAAAATATAAATAAATTAATATATTTATTTCTATATTTATCTGTTCAAATATGTTTTTAACTGACTGAATTTATAATTTAGAATAAAACTAACCTGGTGCAGCTATCCGATGTTCTCCAACATGCGTCATCTCCCTATCCGGTCTTTCTTCAATCACTATATGATCTCCGGATGGAATTTTCAAATCTATGGAAGTAAATGGAGCAGCAACATAAAATGGAACATTATGATATTTGGCTAATACTGCTATCTGATATGTTCCAATTTTATTAGCTGTGTCACCATTAGCAGCAACCTGAAGAAAAAAAAATTAGACAAGGTCTAGGTTCAACGGATGAAAATCTTACTCGATCGGCTCCAACAACAACAGCTGATATTCTTCTAGTACGCATTAAAGCAGCAACCATACTGTCTACGATAAGAGTAGATGGAATTTTATCATGTACCAGTTCAAAAGCAGTTAGCCTAGCTCCTTGATTGTAAGGTCTGGTTTCAGTGCAATAAACATGTTCTGTAATTAAAATATTCTATGGCAAGCCGTTTTAACATTTAATATTAAGTTAGTGTCATCTTCAAAATATTACCTATCTCATAGAAATACTTCGAATTTCATTTACAATGAAATACATTTACAAACATTTTCATGACATACGTACATTTTTCAACTAATTTCTATGAGAGTGAATGATTTTAATTATTTAATTTTGTGTAAAATGTAATAAATACTAATTCGGCGCGCTTACACGGCAAGCTGTTTTAACATTTAATACTAAATTTATTCTACTCTCATAGAAATTAGTTGAAAAATGTACGTATGTCATGAAAATATTTGTAAATGTATTTCATTGTAAATGAAATTCGAAGTATTTCTATGAGGTAGGTAATATTTTGAAGAGGAACATTTGAGATAGGAACATTTTATAAATATTTTCTATGACACATGATCCTATTATTAAATGTTAAAACGGTTTGCCATAATATTCCTATTATATATTAATAATTAATCCATAAACGTTATATAGTAGTCTCACAGAGCCGTAATGATCACTACCGTACTGCTACTATATAGGATACAGGGTTATTCACCCTGAGGAAGTGAAGGATCATGATATATAGGGTGTTGAATCTAAGTGTGCCACCATTGCTACCTCGAGAACTATAAGAGCTACGAGGTTGGTTAAATTAGCAAAGAATTAAAGACATTTTGCAAGTCTATTACAAAACCATTGACAATTTTTTTTTTATGATCAGTGATTCTCCAAATATGGGACCCAACTTTCTTATTTTAAATGAGAACATATTTTTTTAATATCTTTGTTCGGAATTCAACGAATACACAGTTTAGTATCCTTACATCACAAAAATTTTGAGAAAAATGCGTATTAAATTGACATTCATTTAAATCGCACAGGAATCAGCGTGTTATGAATGAAACAAATTCATTCATTAAAATAATAATAATAATTTAGGAACACAAAAAATTCAGATCAAAAATTCCAAAAGTACTATTTTGGTTCACGTCAATGTGTATTACTTTGAATTTTTTCTATTTTTTAAAACAGCCCCTCTGTGAAATAAGACACAAAAGTTTTTGACACATTTTTAGCAAAAATTATGTCAAAATAAAAATTACATTTCTCTTTTAATCTATGCAATAAAAAATTTGATATCAATCAAAATGAAAAAAATACATATATGTAAATATTTATTGAGCTATACATTTAATTGAAGTTACAGTTTTTTTTTTTTATAAGAGTGTCAAAGAACTGTATATGCAACCCAAATTTCAACTCTCTAGGTCAAGCTTTAACCACAATTTTTACTATACAGACAAATTAACGTGCATTACTCTGAAATTTGTCAATTTTTGGAGCAACCTCTCAGGGTTATAAGTTATGGGAGAAAAAAAAAAAATCAAATTTTGTACATACAAACACTTGACTGATGTGTTTTGTTTTTAACTATGAAACCCTGGTGTTTTAGTAAAAGCAAGGTGAAAAGCAAAAAATATAATTACCTAGTCGTTTAAGTGCGTGCAAGGTACGAATAACACCCAAAGCTGTTCCGTAGCCAGCTGTTGCCAACGAGCCAGTATTGCAATGAGTTAAGACTCGAACAGAAGTATCACCAGTGGCTCGACTCAATATAGCTCTTGCGCCAGCATCCCCAATAGCTCGATTATCATATATATCTTTTTCTAACATATCTTCAATTGTTGTTGTAAATCTAATAAGTGAGACAAAATAAAGAGTGAATATTGACCTAAAGTGAAGAGAAAATGTGTTTTGAAGAACAAAGAAAATGACAGAGTAATCTAAATTTGTTGTAGAATATGAGATGCAGGAAACTTACTTTTCTTTCATTTCTTGCAGCGTAATACTTTTATCCTCAGACATTTTATTGGCAAGTTCAATGAGATAGTCAGCGGCAATTTTCATGTTCACAGCTGTTGGTCTGGACGATACTAAATAATTTAACTTCCCCTCGATTTCTTGCCTCATCGTTTGCTTGTCTTGAAATTCCTCCTTTTGGAGTTCTACCGCAAGGCTCAGACATCCTACAATTGCAATAGCAGGTGCCCCACGCACCTATAAACAAAACAAATGACTTAACAACAAAATAAGATATTACGATGACAATTCATGCCTGCATTTTGTTTATAACTTTCCAGCCATCTTCAACTCCATGTACAGAAATATATTTTGTTTGAGCTGGTAAAAGTAATTGATCTAGAATTTCTAAAGTTCCATTCTCATATTTTATGGCTCTCAGAGTCATTTTTAAAAGCAGATGATTCTAATGTTAAAAAAGAAAACTTGTTTGAAATTAAAAAAAAAAATCACATGCCAAGATTATTAACTTTAGTTTAAAAAAAAAAAAATTAAATGATTTTTTGATGAAATTTGGCTGAAAACTGAAAATAAAATGCCGGTTTTAATGATGTAAACTCCGATAAATATCTAAGTGCAAAGTACCAATTTCAAAAAATATTTAACTAAAGTTAATAATTAAATAAATGAGATAAAAATTATGATGGAAAAAACAAACAAAATATTTTGAAAAATAAAGACATCTACTCGCCTACTAATACAATGCTTTAATTAGACAATTTTTCAATTACAGCTTCCTTAATGTAACCATTTTAAATAATTTTAACCATTTTAATAGACTTTACTAAAAATAAATTAACTTAAAGCACCTAGCTGTTCTACATTTAAATTTAGAAAAAGATCTGAAGAATATTATAACCTCAAAACTCAACACCTTTGATATCACAGCCAACTATGTGAAAAATCTTTCAAAAAATGGTAAATACAAATAAAATCACTTTTATAACACCCAAAATTAAATTAATATTATTTCAGGCTTTATTAGGGGCACAATTAGTCATAACGCTTGTTATGGTGAGCGTTATACAAAAAATAGGGGCACATTTTTCATTAGCGAGGTGGATACTTTGTTCGACAGGTCTTATACGCTACCTTTATCCCACAAATGCTGAACTACGGGAGCTAGCAAATATACCGAAAGAAAAGAGTAAGAGTAAAAAGGATAGAAAGTACATCGATAATGGAAAAACAAATGAGGAATCTTTCCACGTACCTAGAAATTTAGATATAACTTTAGAAACTACTAAAGTTGCACCGTTGGATGTTATACATCTGCGATATTATACAGAATACCAGTGGTTGTTAGATTTTTCACTTTACGCTACAATAGTTTACGTCCTTACAGAAGTTTACACTAGTTTCTTTCCGATTCAAGATGAAATAAATTTGAGTATGATGTGGTGTTGTTTAGTCCTAGGATTTGCCTCGTATCCTTTTTAATATTTCAACTAACGAACCAAAAATACTACATATTTTTCTTAATTTTTACTTAGTAAAATTTTAATTTCACTAACAGTACAGTATTTCAAAGGAGAAGAATCAGTTGGAGAACGATCAACCTGCATCGTAATGGGTTTTGCATATCTCGTAATTGCAATGATGATCTTAATAGTAGATGAACGTACGCTAGAACTAAATCTAGAGTCTGCGTACACAAGTTTTAATGAGAGCGCTTTTGTATTTTTAAATAATCAAGGATTAGCTTCTGCGTAAGTATATTTATATTATTTTATGAACAAATGTGTCAAATTAAAATTATAGGGGTCCAGCATCTAAAATTGTGTTGAAATTTTTCCTGGCAATTTGGTGTGCTCTTTTGGGAGCTTTGTTCACCTTTCCAGGGCTCCGAGTGGCTAAAATGCACTGGGATTTATTAAGGTAAGTCAAAAAAATTAATGTGTAAATTTTTACATATTTCAGGATTTTGAAGGTATATAGTAAATGAAAGACCAACATGATGTTGGATGTCTAGAACAATATTTTTTGTAATAAAATATTTCTTTTTGTTTGTTAATCTACGTATAATCCGTCTCAATTTGTAATACGAAACTAGATCTGGTTACTTTGGTGACTGTTGTGGTGTAAACAGACTTTGGCGTATCCGTGTGAACCAATACTATGATAATATTATAAATATATTGTCAATATACAACATAAAAAATGAATTTTCCCTGTTAGTTACGTATTACAAAATAAGACAGATAATACTAACAGCTTTTTTTTAAATAATTGACATTAAATTTAAAAAAAAAAACATGCAAATTGACGGCTAAGTACTACTTTCGCTAGTCATATTTCCTTCGATAATAGCGCCGCTACCATGTCACATTCAATAGTACGCTCGAAATTTGTAATCAGATTATTTTTTTTAAAGATATTGAATTTTTAAAAAAAAAAATTGATATTTTAAATGATATTTTAAAGTAAAAAAAATAAAATAAATAAAAAATTTCACAAAAGACATTTTTGTTTGGGGGTTGTTTTATAATAATAATAATAATTGTTTCTGTCCTAAGAAAATGTTCTCCTCTTGGGCATTTTTAAACGCAAGTTTATATGAAAGCTAATTTGAATTTATCTATATGATATCCGTTTAAGATGCGCCTTGAAAAATCGGATACGAATCCGAATACGGATTTTTATTTCTTGCGGATCATCCACGGATACGGATTCCACACTAGTAATACAGACAGACAGACACATGGTCTATTCTTAGTTATACCTACGAAATCCTAATTAGAAAGCAACAAAAATGTATCCAAATTTTTTTAGGTACTATAAGGAGCGAAAATTAATCCAATTTCTCCTAAACATGACTATGGCATTACCATTTTTATTAGTAATCCTCTGGATTAAACCAATTTGTCGGGATTATCTGACCGTAAGGGTATTTTCTGGAATGAATGGTCCTTTGTAAGTACATATATTCTAATAGAAGGACTCAGAGGAAAAGTAGTACTAGTGACATGTTCATACTTTAAACACATACTTTTGTCTTTGACCATAACCAGATTTTATTAACACAATTAAACATCTTTCAACGTTTATGGCAACGTTTGTGATATGCCATACCAACAACCGTTAAAAATATACACAAATAGAGAGGCTATATGAACTTTATTAATATATTTTAATATAAACTTCTTATACGAAATATATACATATATTAAACATATTTCTCTATGTCACTTATACTTCTTTTTCGCCAACTCCCTTAATTGTTCTAAAATTTGTACTAATGAATTTATTTTAGGATGACAAATCATGGATTTGAGAGCATGAGATTAAGTTTAGTGATTGTAGCTGTACTAATCAAACTAGTTTTGATGCCAAAATATCTGCAAGCCTATCTAGATATGGCGCATTATAGAATTGAAGAACAGAAAAAAGAAGCCGGAAGAATTCTAAATACAGATTTACAGAAAAAGGTAAATGTATAAAACCGTGTATAGAATAATTTCCATCCTTTACGTTCTCGCATATTATGTCCTAAAACCGGTTTAAGAAAATAAAAAATTGATTTGAAGTTTGAATTTTCACATTTCAGGGTTTTGTAGGTATTTAAAGTGTGTCAGAAGTCAATAGAATCCTCGGTATCTACGAAAAAAAAATAAAATCTATAATCAAAATTAACAGATGTTTTGCGGCAAAATATAGTCTTGTTACACTTCATATTTTTTCAATTTCAGAAAAATATTTCTCACTATTAACATGTGCTATTTAATTTATGAGTATTTCACTACTATGATGATGATTTATTTCTCTTTGATACCTTAAAACAGCGGTTCTTAAACTGGGGTCCTCGAAACAATTTTAACATTAACTTTACATCCCCCAACTTTCACTTTTATTCAAATAACTCATTTAATAAAAATCCTACATGGTCAAGACTTTTTATATTTGTTGTTATCTAATTAGCTATTGACATAACTAAACAATAATTAGTAAAAATTTAATTATTTTTATTCAACTGCAAATTATTTACAGAAAACATATTATAATAAGATCTATTTTGATCAATATTTGACCAAGAAATGTTTGTATGATTTTAACGTATTATAATTTGTCACTGTTTTAATTCTTTTTATAATTATTTTTATTAATATTATGTTTTTTATTCTATATGCTAATAAAAATGTTCATCTCTATAAATGTGCAAGACCATTTAGTAAGATAACCAGCGATATATTTTTACCAATATTTATTATAACGTAGTGCCTATAAGATTAATGAGCCAGAAATTAAGTCTCAAGAACGACGTAAAATGCCCAGGGTTGGGACGGGGTCCACAAAAAAAATGTTGTTTAGAGGGGGTCCTCGGACTACATAAGTTTAAAAACCCCTGCCTTAAAACAAGATATATAACGATAGGCGGAGCGCTTGATGATCGTGTTTATGAGTGCAAGCTCCTTAAGAAGGCGATTCATTGTCAAATTCGCTGTTACAAATTTTTGATATTACAGTAATACCCCGCCACTCGACGTTAATTCGTTCTGAAAAATCGTCGAGTAGCGATTTCGTCGAGTTGCGAGTCAAATTTCTCCATAAGAAATAAAGGGAATATATATATAAAATATTTTATTGCCAGGCAATTAAAGTACAAATTTAAAAAAAATAAAATTACATAGTGGTTATACATATGCCTAATTGTATTTCTATGTATTCAAGTATAAATATTTTATTATTTTTTAACAATAGTGTTTAATACTATGTTGCCACACACAATTAGTTACGCCGGGAAAAAGGGCAAAACCCAGCACTTTGATAAAGGGAATCATATGTACATATATACATATACATATAAGGAAATACATATATGTATATGTTTTCCTTTTAGCTATGCTTGCATTTCTATCCTTTGGACCCATAATTATAAATATAAATCATTTATTTTAGCAAAAAACAAAAAGTTCATAGCTACACTAAATCTGAGTTGTTGTCGTCAAGATATCTAGGCGCGAACTGCTGGCCATGCGTTCATTTTGCTTTGTTTAGCAAAATATGTATCACGTGATTGGTACTCGATCACGCGTCGGATAGCGATGCTTCCGTCGACTCTCACTCTCGACATTTACGTCGAGTGGCGAAAACGTCGTGCTAAGAGGCAGTCTAGTAACGGGGTATTATTGTATTTTAAATATAAACCAGTGGCGAAAGGAAACCTCCGCTAGACTTGCCCTCCCATAAAAAAAATATTTAAAAAAAAATAAACTAAAAAAAAAAAAAATTTATATATTTAGATAAATCTTCAAAAATACATCAAATTATGTTCTATACAAATTTTTGTCCAAGGCTTGCTTTACTAGTTACGAATTAATTATCATGACCATGGAAACGTTACATATAAGTATGAAAAAATTGAGACTTGGAAAAATTTTAAATAATTTTACAAAAAATTTTGGAAATTTTTCGTTTTATCAAAAAACGTCTCAAATAAAAGTTATTAGTTATTGCATTTATAGTAACTTTTGTTCAATAAATTTTTTCGAAATATTTTTCTGTTGCTAAATATTCGCAAAAATATTAAAATCGACACGAGTAAACTCCCATTTCTAGTCAACCGATTTTCATAAAAAACAATAGGGTTCTTCCTATTTAATAGGAGAATTTTTTAGTACCAGAACGAACTCTTTAAGTTAAACCGTTTTTGAGTTATCGTGTATACACACAGACAGACACACACACACACACACACACACACACACACACACACACACACATACGGACGGCACTTCGAAAATAGGTTTTTTGGATTCCCTGGACCATGAAACGTGGTCATCCGTCAAAATCTCGACATCGAAAATTTTCGCGATTACAATACTTGCCCCTTATATATTAAGGTCGGGCAAGTAAAAAAGACATACACTACTTTAGTCATAAACACAAAAAATCCATAACATTATTAGCCATAATTTGGCCATGAATTATAGAAATAATCAATTTTGTCAAAAACACAAAAACTGAAAAATTCCTGTCGTACTTTTCCAGCTCTGATCAAATATATTGCTTATATTTTTTTCAAATTTTAGTTTAACTCTACAAAACCCTAAAAATTAAACTGTGCTTATAATACATACTATACAGTGGCGGCGCTAGCTCTTAAAATCTGGAGGGGCCAGGAAATATGTGAGTAAAATCGGGGGGGGGCAGGAAATATTTGAGGAGGGCATCATTTTTATATCTTTATTAATGGACAGCTGAAAATACAAATGGCCTAAAAAAAAGTCATCACTTCTAAAATATAATTGATGACCTCCTTAAAAAACAGATCCTTGTAGTGCACACATTTTCTGAGGGGAGGACTAGGTGCCAGAGCAATTGGGGGGGGGGCAGGCCCCGCCGGAACCTCTGCTAGCGCCGCCACTGCTACTGTATCATTTTCTTGTAATTTTTAATATGAAAAATGTTTTCAGATTGCTGCCGTTTTTTACTACTTATGTGTGGTGACACTGCAGTACGTTGCCCCCTTAATAACATGTGTATTTTTCACTTTTATGTTAAAAACATTGGGGGGCTATACGTGGGATGGTTTTTGGAGAGAACCCGATCAAATGGAGTGTTCAGTAGATGCCCCACACACAGAAGCACCTCAGTTTGAAGAAGAATCTATCAAACATTCAGCTCAACAATTTCATTTAGCGCTAGAATCATTAAAATCAGTTTTTTCAGTAGATGTTTTTAGAGGAGTACTTGGTTTTGCTACTTGGTGGAGTTGTTTTGCGTGGTTTGCTACTACTTCAGTAGGAATGGTTTATCAGTCATATTTTTCACAGTCATAACAGTCAAAAATACCTACCCTGTGTTAGAAAACTTAAATGAGTCGTAAAAGAGGACCTGCTGTCATTTAAAGTTGCATTTTTAATAAAGATAAAAAGCAATAAGACATTTTTAATGTAGTTTCGCCATTAATTCATTATCATTATTTTTTATTTCGTTTGTAATAGAACTGATATGTTATCAAGACGTTTTCTAGATTTGGAGTTTTTTTGTAAATATTTTTTGTGGTAAAATGTTTGTTACTGATTAAAAATATGTTGAATGTTCTTTTTTTTGTTTCTATTCCTAGTAGGTTTTAACCTGCGAGACCAGGGATGGCAATTGTTCTAGCCCCCAGCTCCCCCCCCCAGGATTGCTTGGAGAAAAATGTATTTTAGAACTGAGGACTTTTTTTTTAGGTCATCACTTGTATTTTCATGTATGAACGATAAAAAAAAGTGATTTCAAATATTTCCTGGCCCTCCCAAATTTTACCCTAAAATTTCCAAAAATTTCTTCCCAATTTTTAAGAGCTAGCGCCGCCGTTGTGTTAGCAGGGCCGGCACAAAGGTACCTGGCGCCCCTATCCAAAATTAGGTTAGATTAGTTTTTTTTGATAACTTTTATGAATAGAGAAAATTAAATTTTTGTAAATATGCGTGATATTGAAAATAAAGTGGCGTAATAATTTTTAAACTAATAAAACTTTTAATGCAATGACATTGGCATAGTTGGTAAGATATAAAATTTAAATAATTTGTCCCATTTTGTTTTTTTTTTTTGTTCGTGAGTGTCATATAAAATATGTATGACCAAAATTATTGATTAAAATAGGGTGACCATTCGTCCCGCATTTTAACATTATTTCCCGCAAAAGTCCCGCATTTTGGATTTGGGAGGTGAAGACCTTTTTTTTTTTGCTCTTCACTTGGATTTTGGGAGATGAGGACTTTTTTTTTTGCTCTTCACTTAGATTTGGGAGGTGAAGACTTTTTTTTGCTCTTCACTTGGATTTGGGAGGTGAAGACTTTTTTTTGCTCTTCACTTGGATTTGGGAGGTGAGGACCTTTTTTTTGCTCCGCCCCGCATTGCCTTCTTAAGAAAATGGTCACCCTAGATTAAAAGTCTTAAGGGCAATGAATTTTATTTAAAGACCAACACAAAAATGGCATTTATTTCAAAATGTGATTTAACGGTTTAAAAGGTTGTGACCATCTTTTAATTCTCCTCTTTTAACACAGCAACGTGCATACGCGCAAACCCGTAATATTACGGGCATATCTCATAGCGTTACGAAGACAGAATGAAACTTTTTTTTTACTATATTTTTGTAGCTAAAACAAAAAGGTATTATCGACTTTATTTTGATTTCTAATATCGTAGTAAGTTTAATTTTCCATTTGTTTACTAATATCTCATTTTAAAAGCATTTTAGATTTTTATTTTTTCGCTAAATTTCCTTTTTGGCGCCCCCTTTTACTAGAAGCCTGAAGTGCCGCCCAGTAAAAGAAGTAATTTTTTTATAAATTTCCTTTTTAGCCCCCCCCCCCTTTTACTAGAAGCCTGAAGTGTTGACCAATAAAAAAGTAGTTTTTTTCTAAATTTCGTTTTTGCCTAGGGTGACCATTTTCTTAAGAAGGCAATGCGGGACGGAGCAAAAAAGAAGGTCCTCATCTCCCAAAATCCAAGTGAGGAGCAAAAAAAAAGGTTTTCACCTCCCAAATCCAAGTGAAGAGCAAACAAAAAGGTCCTCACCTCCCAAATCCAAAATGCGGGACGAATGGTCACCCTATTTTTGCCCCCCCTCTCATTTACTAGAAACCTGAAGTGCCGCCTAGTAAAAAAAGTAGTTTTTTTTTCTAAATTTTCTTTTTCGCGCCCCCTTTTACTAGAAGCCTGAAGTGCCGCCCGGTAAAAAAAGTAAATTTTTTATAAATTTCCTTTTTGTCGCCCCCCCCCCCCCCTTTACTAGTAGTCTGAAGTGCTGCCCAGTAAAAAAGTAGTTATTCTCTAAATTTCCCTTTTGTCCCCCCTTTCTTTTACTAGAAGCCTGAAGTGCCGCCCAGTAAAAATATCGCGAAATAACTAAAATGAGTCGGACAGAATTATTTGTATTACACAATAAATAAATAATTATTTGTTTCAAGGACACAAAAAATCCTGTTTAACTATTCCGGTTCCTATCATTGTACATTTTTTAAATTTGTTTCAGACTTTTAGATCAACTCCTCTAGGAAATACGATTGGGGACAACATTTTATTTTTTGGCAACAATTTTTGCGAAAATCCCATAAAAAACTAGATTTTTCAAAAATAAAAACTTGTTTGATTATCCACGCATTAAAAGGTTTCATTTCATAACCCACTCAAAATTAAAAAAAAAATGTTTCATTGCATACATGTTTGTTTGTTTTCTGAACTTTCAATAATTTTCCTATATGCGGGTTAAAGAGTTGTACAAGCATGCAAAATTTCAACTTTATAGGTAAAAAAAAAATACAATCGTTTTTTTATCAACAATTTTTACCAGACATGAGTGACGTAATAAGGTTTTTTTAGTCATACCTACAAAATCCTTAAAATGGCTGACGATAATAAGGGACAAAATGGTAAAGATCTGGGAAGAATCCGTCTGCCAGATAATTTTTGGTCAAATTTGAGATGAATAAATCTATATCCTATCGGTTCATTTGGTGACCACATGGTCGGTTACAAGCTCCCACTTACATTTTATATCGTATAATTTTCATTATCCATCAATAATTTTAAATTAAAATGAAGTTATACAAGGTTTATAAAACGTAAAAATAATATGAAAGATGATTCAATATTTTTGAAATTGTTTTTTCTTACAAATTAATAAAACCTTTGAAACACAAGGTGAACTGTTCAACCATTTTTCCATTTTCGTCTCAAAGGCGGTCAACATGTTTTAATAATGGCATTCAGTTTAACAAATAAGGAATGGATGTTGAGGCCTAATGTTAAAATATCTGATTAACGATTACAAATTGATAAATGATAGCTCGGAAGAGTTTTTATGCTTCTAGATTATTCCGGAATATGCGATTTTGACCGTTGTTCTTTACCTCATGACGTAAAGTACTCAAAACTTATTTCAAGGAAAAAGAAGAAAGATTATGTTACTAGGAATTTACTACTTTTTATGGAATTTTACTTATAGATGCAATTACGTCATTATTTATATGCATTCTTTTTTATCATAGTAAATTTTTGTTTAATAATTTCACCATTTTGTATGAAAATGATTTTATGATATTGGCGCCTATTGTTTTTATGACTATATTGTTAAGACATTGTTATTTTACCTGAATATTTTTGAGAGTTTTTTTTTTTGTGATTATATTGCACTTTTTAAATAAATTATCAATAAAGTTTTAATAAATTGATTATATACAAGGGACGCATTCTGACGCATTGACCTCCAATGGGATGACTGTCTTTAAAATCGGAGTCATTTGATTGGTTGGCATCGAAGAACATTCTGGAACCTAGCAGGCGTCATTCATATATAACCGGCCATTTTGGTTAACAATCCACTTTGTTTCCGGCGCTTGAAAGATATACAAGTATTTTAAATTTTAACAAGTTAATTTCTAATATATAATAAAAAGTAAAGGTAAGTGCTTTTATTTAATAATTATACATTCTTTTAAAGTCAATTTGACAGTATGTATGAAAAAATTCACGATCGGCGAATTTTTTGAGAACACGTGACGCATCCTTTGTTCATTGACCATATTAGCGAAGTCGAGATCAATAATTTTGACTTCCTTGTTAATTTAATACGGTTTATTTTATATTTATTTTATTTATAGATGGCAAAAGCACCCGCTGTAGGTATTGACTTGGGTACTACATACTCTTGTGTGGGAGTATTCCAACATGGTAAGGTGGAGATCATCGCTAATGATCAAGGAAACAGGACGACCCCGTCTTACGTAGCATTCACCGACACAGAGCGCCTCATCGGTGATGCTGCCAAAAACCAGGTGGCCATGAATCCCAATAACACAATTTTTGGTAAGTTTCAATCTTAACGTAACTTCTATACTTAATTTCATCATGATGAGATTATTTAACAGACTAGAGTTTATGAATTTCTATGATTTTATTTTTAATCTGAGGTCACCCATTCCCATAATTGATGCCATGTGGGAGTATTGTTTGTTAATGTGGTTTTTTTTAACAGATGCAAAACGTCTTATTGGGCGTCGCTTTGAAGACTCAGCTGTACAATCTGATATGAAACATTGGCCATTCGAAGTCATCAGTGATGGCGGTAAACCAAAAATCCAAGTAGTCTACAAGGGCGAAACAAAGTCCTTCTTCCCAGAAGAAATCAGTTCAATGGTCCTTACAAAAATGAAGGAAACGGCCGAAGCTTATTTAGGCAAAACAGTCACAAATGCCGTAGTTACAGTACCAGCCTATTTCAACGATTCACAAAGACAAGCAACAAAGGACGCTGGAACTATCTCAGGTTTGAACGTTTTACGTATTATCAACGAACCAACAGCAGCCGCTATTGCATACGGCTTAGACAAAAAGGGAGTCGGTGAACGTAATGTACTTATTTTCGATCTTGGTGGTGGTACCTTTGATGTTTCCATCCTAACAATTGAAGATGGTATCTTTGAAGTCAAGTCCACAGCGGGAGATACTCATTTGGGTGGTGAAGATTTTGATAATCGCATGGTCAACCACTTTGTCCTTGAGTTCAAACGTAAATACAAAAAGGATCTTACCTCCAACAAACGTGCTTTACGTCGTTTAAGAACATCTTGCGAACGTGCAAAGCGTACTCTTTCATCATCCACTCAAGCGTCTATTGAAATCGATTCTCTCTTCGAAGGTATTGATTTCTATACCTCAATCACAAGAGCGCGTTTTGAAGAGTTGAACGCTGATCTTTTCCGTTCTACAATGGAACCAGTTGAGAAGTCAATCCGTGATGCTAAGATGGACAAAAGTCAAATCCATGACATCGTACTCGTTGGTGGTTCAACCCGTATCCCAAAAGTACAAAAATTGTTACAAGACTTCTTCAACGGAAAGGAATTAAACAAATCTATCAATCCCGATGAAGCTGTTGCTTATGGCGCTGCAGTACAAGCCGCTATCCTCCACGGTGACAAATCCGAGGAAGTCCAAGATCTATTGCTTTTGGACGTAACTCCATTGTCTTTGGGTATTGAGACGGCTGGAGGTGTAATGACTGTTTTGATTAAACGTAACACAACCATTCCAACAAAGCAAACGCAAACCTTCACTACTTACTCAGACAATCAACCCGGGGTACTTATCCAAGTTTACGAGGGTGAACGTGCGATGACCAAGGACAATAACATTCTTGGAAAGTTCGAGTTGACTGGTATCCCACCTGCACCTCGTGGAGTTCCTCAAATTGAGGTCACCTTCGATATCGATGCTAACGGTATCTTGAATGTTACCGCTATTGAAAAATCAACTAATAAGGAGAACAAGATCACTATCACTAACGATAAGGGACGTTTGAGCAAGGAAGAAATTGAACGTATGGTCAATGAAGCTGAGAAATACCGCTCTGAAGATGAGAAGCAAAAATGTACTATCTCTGCAAAGAACGCTTTGGAATCTTATTGCTTCAACATGAAGAGTACTATGGAAGATGATAAGCTTAAGGATAAGATCACCGAAGCTGATAAAACAACAGTTATGGATAAATGCAACGAAGTTATTAGGTGGCTGGATAGTAATCAATTAGCTGAGAAAGAAGAATACGAACATAAACAGAAGGAGTTAGAGGGTATCTGCAATCCTATCATCACTAAGATGTACCAGGGTGCTGGTGGTATGCCTAGTGGTATGCCCGGTGGTATGCCAGGTGGTTTCCCAGGTGCTGGTGGCGCTCCAGGAGCAGCCCCAGGCGCTGGAGGAGCCGGAGGCCCAACTATCGAAGAAGTTGATTAAATATCCATTCTGTCTCCTGTTTCTGTTTTATTTTTCATTCCCAGTTGCCAGTATTAAATAGCACACAATTTTGCTTTAATTCATATTTATTTCACCAAAGATGATACGTTGTAAAACAGATTGGAATTAACTTGAATAAAATTTGAATTTACTCTTTGAGATGAATTTGTTTAGTTTTATTTCTATGCATGTTTCCTAATCTTTACCCAATACCAAGTAATCTAACCAAACCAATGGCGGCTCGTGACTTTGGGACTCGGAGCTGCAAATTATAATACAAAGATAGGTTTAGATGCTTAACCACGACGTTTTATCATAAGATTCTGTTGAATTGCCTCTTATAATTATAATTTTTGCTTTTTACACTTTCTGAAATATTTAAATTTGGTGTGTGTCGCCCCAATTTTTTAATATCAATTTTTTATTCTAACGTTCGTCTGTTAAATGGAATTTCCAAAAATGATTTGACAGTATTAATTTTTAAAACCTATTGTTTTATAATCTAAAATACGAAACGTATTTGTTTAGCTAAGATATTTATATAAATTTAAAAGAAAAAGTTAGAAAATACTAATTATTAATACCTACCTAAACAATAAATTTTTAGAGATAATATAGGCATAGCGATTTCGTTACGACTTAAATAAATACATTCAATAATTTCATAATCTGTGATCACTGTTATTGTGACGCTGAAAGCATTCTAGCTCGGTTCAGCTCCGGTTTTCGTTATGACAAAAATAACGGTTTTTTTCCGGTTCAGTTCCTAGTGATAAATTATTAAATGCTTTTATTAATATTAGTAATTTATTTTCTACTATAATTTAGAAGAACATTTTATTCCTTATTTTGTAAGAATCATACCAAGGCTGCTGGGGCGGTGTTCTGCCCCCCCCCCTCCTCCCGAAATAATAGAAGCGCAATTTTTTTTAACTTGTCAGTTAAAAAAATTACGATTTTTTCTGCTCATCAGTCTAAAAACTAATCTTAAATAAAATTTATTTTATATTCACTCCCATGAACATTATCTGAACCGAAATAAACCCAGAGCCGCAGTAAGGAAAACTAGCGCTAGGGGCAAAAACTGTGTTTTGGCGCCCTTGGCAAAAAAAAAGGTGGTCCTCACTTCCCAAAATCCAAGTGATGAGCAAAAAAAAAGAGGTCCTCACCTTCGCAATGTGGCGCCCCTTAGTCAAGCTCGTCGGCGCCCTTTTCCTTAGTGCGCTAGGGGCCGTCGCCTCCTCCGCCCCCCCCCTTATTGCAGCTCTGAATAAACCGATATTTTTTTCGGTTCAGCTCCGGTTTTCGTTCAGACAAAAATAACGGTTTTTTTCGGTTCAGTTCCGGTTCGAATCCCTATAGTGGCTACAAGGATATTCCTTTGCTTAATGGTCACCAATTGTAGTGGAGAGCGCTCATTTTCACGGCTAAAAAGAATAAAAAATTAATTACGAACGACTGTCACAAGAACGCCTTACTAATTTGTCAATCATGTGTATAGATAGAGAAAGTAATATCCTACAAAAATTAGACTTTGATGACATAATAGAAGATTTTGCACAACAGAAATCCCGGAAGAAACCATCATCATTAACGTAAGTCCAATTCTCTAAATAGTAATCACTTCACTTATATTTGATTTGTACAAGGTGTCTCAAAAGAAATTTTATATTTAGTGGATCGATTAAAAAAAAAGTAAGCCGTATATAGAAAAAATGTTTGTTAATTATTAAAATACACTTTTTGGGGATTTATTTCTTAAAAATAATATCGTCTAAATGTAGACCCTCGCGTTCTCGGCACTCATTTAATCGAACAGTAAAATTACTTATGACGTCTCGGCAGGTGGACTCAGGGATGGCTGCCATTTCGTGACGGATTTTTCTTTCAAATGCGCCAGTGAAGTCGGTTTATTGGCGTAAACTTTAGATTTAAGATAACCCCATAGGCAAAAGTCCATAGGGGTTAAATCTGGATTGCGTGGAGGCCAATTTATGTCACCTCTCCGCGAGATCAATTTGCCTGAGAAAATTTCACGAACACGTGACAGAGACATATTGGACGTGTGCGAAGTTGCTCCGTCCTGTTGGAACAATGTTCTTTGGTTATAGCCAGGAAAGTTTTGCAGTTCAGGTACCAAGAAGTTGTCTAACATCTCCACATAACGCTCTGAATTCACTGTAACTGCACGCCCCCGTTCGTCTTCAAAAAAGACTGATTAACATTCTCCACGTTTTCTACCGTTCTTGATGACCTAGGTCGCTCGGATTTTGATTTATCCAGCGTTGTACCAGTCTCTTCAAACTTTTTAACCCAATGTCGAATGAGAGGAATGCTTGGCGCATCATTTAAGTGGCGAAAACCTCGAATACTGCAGAATTTTCTACGCGCTACAGTCGCCGAATCCCCGTTTTTGTAAAACTCTCGCACGCATAACGCGCGGTCTGCTCCCGAGAAACGCTCCATAGCGACTGCATTCCCAAGAGCCAGGCTACTGATTGACATAACCCCCGCGTCCCTCGGATACGTTGCGTTCACGCAGTAAGCTAAATAAATATAAAATTTCTTTTGAGACACCTTGTATAAAGCTAACCATAATAACCAATAAAGTCACTAAATAAAAGGACATACTAATGTTTTCATTGATATTTTTTTTTTTACTTTCTAAAAGGGCCCCAAACTCTGTGTGCCCAAAGGCCTCTGCATGGCCTAGGACGGCCCTGTCTCCATTTCTTGTGAGGTCTTCCCACTGGTCGACGGGTATCTTCCTTCCCATATCTTCAAAAATTCACTAACCAATTTTTAAATTATTAAATTATAGAAATTTAATTTCAAAAATTACATAAGACATATTGTTACTAAAATATTTTTTTATTATTTCAAGTATTTTTATTTCTATATTTGCTAAAGATAGATATTAACAATAGATAACAATTTATCACAAAAGATAATTTTGTACTAGGTGTGTTAATCAGTACATTTAGTAATAGTCGTACACAATCTTTATTAATAGAACATTCAAAATTAATAAAAAATGAGTGAAGCTCCTGCTGTAGGTATAGATCTAGGAACAACCTACTCGTGCATCTCGTACTACCAAAATGATGTTGCTAACGTCATCCCTAACGAAGGAGGCAGAAGAACGACCGCTTCTTTCGTTTCTTTTAGCGATGAAGGACGAATTATTGGAGATGATGCAAAGAACAGAGCAGTTTTGGACCCCAAAAACACAATATCTGGTAAGTTACATTTAATATTAATAGATTATAATTTGGAAATGAGAATTACCTTTTTTTGGTGGACCTATTGTAAACGGAGAACAAGAATTACAGTTTTTGGTACGCCTCAACGCTACTCTAAAGCCTGGTTTATAATAGATATGGATACCTAAGCATAAAACTACATTACTCTCTTTGTTCTGTTTATTACAAACTGATATTTTGAAGGGACAAACCCATTGTTCCATAGGTAGGTGTTATGTTATGGAGTTATTATAAACCAGGCTTAATACCCGATTGCATAAAGGACTTAAAACTAGTTATAAGCTAAAACTAGTTTAAAACACAAAGATATCTAGCAACGCATAGTGTTAGGTATTTTTAGGGTTTTGTAGGTATGGCTACCAAAAAACCCTTATAACGTCACTCATGTGTCTGTCTGTTGTCTGTCTGTCTGTCTGTATTGTAGAAATTGTAGCCAAACGGCTGAGCATAGAAAGTTGAAATTTGGCATACTTTTACAACTTTTTGACCCACAAATAGGAAAACTATAGAGTTAAAAAAATACAGCGCGGGATGAATATAAACAAATATGTATTTTTTAGGTATCAAATATTTAATTGGGCGTAATTTTGACGACCTAGAACTTGAAGAAACGATGAAATTATGCCCTTACAAAATAATAAGCGTACATGGAAAACCAAGAGTTAGCATAATATACAACAAACAAAATCGTGTTTTTGCTCCTGAAGAAGTAAGTGCTATGATCCTATCAAAACTAAAAGACCATGCATCAGAACATTTTGGAAAACAGGTAACAAAAGCCGTTATTACAGTCCCAGCACATTTTAACGATGCTCAAAGACAAGCAACTAAAAATGCTGGGCGAATAGCGGGATTAGAAGTTTTAAAAATTATAAACGAACCAACTGCAGCAGCTTTGGCTTATGGGATACATAAAAAATACAAAGATTGTGAGCCTACTATTTTGGTTTACGATTTTGGGGGTGGTACTTTTGACGTATCTATTATTTCAATGAGAGCTGGAGTTTTTGAAGTAAAAGCTACAAACGGTATCCCCCATCTTGGAGGAGATAATTTAGATGTTATATTAACAAGATACTTTGCTAAAGAATTCGAAAAACAATATTCTTTAGACATCACCAAAGACGTTAAAGCAATGCGACGACTTAGATCACAATGCGAAAAAATTAAAGAAACTTTATCTCTAACCAATGAAACAACAATTGAAATAGATTATCTCTATCAAGGAAAAGACTTAGATTACAAAATCACTCGTGGAAAACTAGATGAGCTTTGTCAAGAAATCTTTATAAAATCTATAAATTGCGTTGAAGAATGTTTAGAAGCAGCAAAACTAACTAAAGAAGATATCGATGAAGTTTTGTTAGTGGGGGGTTCAACTCGTATACCAGGAGTTCGAAAATATCTTCAAGAATACTTCAACAAGGATCTTAATGCTGTTTTAAATCCTGACGAAGCAGTAGCTATGGGAGCCGCGATTGAAGCAGCCATTTTAGATGGTGAACAATCCAATACTATAAAACAAATGTTACTTCTTGATGTTTGTCCTTTATCCCTTGGTATACAAACCCAAGGTGGTTTAATGAATACAATTATACAAAGAAATACACAAATACCAGTTGAGAAAACTAAGCATTATCAAACGACTAAAGATAACCAAACGTTTGTTAAAATTGTGGTTTATGAAGGAGAAAGTTCTTTGGTGGAAAGAAATATGAAACTTGGTGAATTTATGGTTAATGGTATCGAAAGAGCTCCAAGAGGAGAAGTTAAATTCGATGTTAACTTTAGAGTGGATAGTAATGGGATTTTGGACGTAACTGCTATTGGTATTCATGGTGGGGTTAAAGGTAACTTAAAGGTTGAAAGTTTTAAAGGACATTTAACTGAAGAAGAAATTAAAGAGATGATTAAAAAAGCTGATGCTTTTCGTGTTGAAGATAATAAGAAGAGAGCTATGGTGAAAGCTAAGATTGAGCTACAAAGACTTTGTAATGATATGCAGAATAAAGCTGAAGAAGTTGAGCTTAAAGAGAAGGAAAAGAAGAATGTTTTGGAGAAGATTGGAAAGGTTTTGGATTGGTTGAGTGAACCTAAGACGAGGACTGAACAAGATTATCTTAAGAAGAAGAAAGAAGTGGAATCAGCTTGTAAATCTATCATCAAAAAGAAGTAGAACAGAAAATAAATATTGTTTTTATATGTACCTATTATGTATTGAATATATTCTTCACTATTTATTTGTTTTTGTTTTAATTTTTTCCGAGGCAAACCCGCCAAACTGCGCCTTTTTACCGACCGTCAACATATATAAGGGAGGTATTGTGATCATACCGATTTTGACATTTCGAGATTTCGATGGATCTCCACGAATTCCCTACATAACGTTTGGACTATTTTTAGCATGATGTCTGTCTGTCTGTCCGTCTGTCTGTCTGTCTGTCCGTCTGTCCGTCTGTCCGTCCGTCTGTCTGTGTACACGTGCAGAGCAAATTAGGCTAAAAGGATTTTTATGAAACTGCATATTTAAGCTTTTGACATCAATGACACGAGTTGATCAACTTTTGGTAAAAATCGGTTGACTAGAAATGAGAGTTTACTCGTGTCGATTTTAAGACTTTTGCGAATATTTAGCAACAGAAAAATATTTCGAAAAAATTTATTGAATAAAAGTTGCTATAAATGCAGTAACTAATAAACTTTTATTTAATACGTTTTTTGATAAAACGAAAAATTTTTGTAAAATTTTTTAAGTCTCAATTTTTTCATACTTATATGTAACGTTTACATGGTCATGATAAATAATATCTCTGTTAGAAAATATTAGGCCAAGTTATTTCTACTCTGCTGCTTGAATGTATTTTATACAAGTACTTTATGATGGCAGTCGGTCCTGTGGTGGCCACAGCTGATTTCTTTGTTATATTATAATATGGTAACTTCAACGTATGTCCTTTTGTATACACGCGCGCGCATTCAGCTCAGGGCGGTTGCTAATTGTGTAGGGGAAGGGGTTTCACTTGTTCGATGCATTCTTGTTTTTGAAGACAAGGGTGTCAAGCAGGGACGTAGCCAGGATTTCAGCTTGGAGGGGGGCAAAAATAACAAAATATTCTAAATTGGTCGGTACGACCTTAATTAAATGGCTTGGGTAGAAAATAACAACGTTCTACGTCTTTTGTAGTATATTAAATAATAAAAGTCCGGTAAAGTTATAAATTTTCTTCACCTCCGGTGAAGAAAACTTCTAACAACTTAAATTATATTTTATATAGGGTAAACTATCCTGGGAGGGGGGGCAAATGCCCCATATGCCCCCCCACTGGCTACGTCCCTGGTGTCAAGTGAAACAAATTGTATCTCTTTCTCTTTTTCTAGCTCTTGTGAACAAATGGTATGTCTCTATTCAAAAATGGAAAATTTATTGCTGTGGTTCTCTCCCATTTAACCTCTTTAATTAACCGTCATCTGTCATCTAAATTCGCCTTTACTATACCTGGTCAATTCAACACCCAGTATATGCACTTCACATTAAGTAAAAATATGGAGGCTGTTCCTGTTTATCTTCATATTTCTTTGAATTTTTAAATATTTTTTAATAAACTTCATCATAAAATCCATATTTATAAATTTTATCTCAAGATAAGTAAATTTTTGATTAAATATATCTATAGATAAGATAGTTATTTTCTTAAATCATTTTGTCACACCTTTCAAAACAGAGTGTCATCATGTGTGAAGAAGCTCCTATTATTGGAATAGATCTTGGAACAACCTATTCTTGTGTCGCAGTAGCTCGAGGTGATCAAGTAGAAATTATTCATGGAGACAATGGAAACCATACGACAGCATCTTGTGTTTTTTTTAGTGAAAATGGAGAACGTATTGTTGGAGATACTGCAAAAGAAAAATCCTATAAACAACCTACGAATACAATTTATGGTAAGTTTTAAAACTAACTTAAGGATTCCTATGTCTTAGGTGGTTTATAGGGTATAGAAGGTAAGTTCATAGTTTTGAACCTTCGGCACTATATAAGAACCACGTACAGACGTGAAAAAACACGCCTGTAATACCCAGTTGCATCACCTTTCCGTAAATTTTAAATATTTCTTAAATCCCAAAAATACCTATCAACACAATGGGTTGCTATAGTGCGTTCGAAGGTGAGTTTGCAGTACAGGGCATATGGAGTAGTTCTTTTTCATACTCTCTAATGGGTTTACAGAATGACGCTATCCTTTTCTTGCTAGTCGACGTTGCCAGCTCTAAAACGCGCTGATCTGTGAAGACGCAGTATTCTACAAATGGCCATTTGTTTTTGTTGAGTGTTATTTTGAGTTTTATAAGAGTTGATTTTTGTAAATAATACGAGTTTTTCATATTATTATAATTGACACATTTGACACATTTACAACATTTGGCAACACCGCTCCCATTTGCCATAAGAGCTATACTGCAAACTCACCTTCGAACGCACTATACGTATTTCTGCTATTTAAGGAATGCTTAAAAGTTGAGGAAAACAGGTGCAACTAGAGATGACAACGATTAATTGAATGACTGATAATCGATTATTTTGTTTCAGTTAATCGATTAATCATGATATTTTTGGTTTCGATTAATTAATAATTAATCGATTTATTATTAATCGATAACTTTATTTTATTTTCAAGATATTACTTAGCTGTATCGTTGAAACACAGGTCGGTTGATGACTTTGCTCTCTTCTTTTCAATAAAGTCCCTAGATTACTAGGCCTTCAGAACACTCGTTCTCGCCCATCGGGAGAGTCAAAGTCAACCACTATACATATCTGCACAATATACTGCTAAGTTTGCGTCCAGTCAGTTCAAATACTGCTTTTTATGTAGAGGCCAGTACGCAGATGACGCTTTATAGCGTAATTAATACGTCTTTATTTTATTTTCAAGATATTACTTAGTTGTATTGTTGAAGCACTGGTTGGTAGATGACCCTGCTCTTTTCTTCTCAATAAGTCCCTAGAATACTAGGCCTTCAGAACACTCGTTCTCGCCCATCTGGAAAATTAAACTCAATCGCTACTCATTTCTGCATAATATACTGCTATAGATTGCGTCCAGTCAGATCAAATGCTCACTAGCAAAACGCTTCCAACTCGATAATTTGCGAGAAATGCCTGGCAAGTTACAAGTCTTCTGGATTCAAGCCCTTGTTTCCTTAATCGGCTTTGGACAGTTCGTGATGAAACTGCCAAATCTTTTTCGAAATAACATGCGAAAAAAGTTAAGGACCATTAACGATCGCACAGGACAATTAGAGTAAAAAATCAATCGTTTCGAGCGCTTGTAGCTCGTGGATGAGTTGAACTAGTTTTTTTTTATGTATAAACCAGTTTACTGGTGATGCTTAATAGTGTGATTAATAGAGTTTTTCCAAAACACCAGCGATATTCCAATACTACGGCAATTTTTATATAATGGCGCAGCTCGTATAACGTTTTGCAGCCACATTTTAATTTTATTGCACAAAAAAAGACTTGTAGGAGCTTAGAAATCTCTAAGACGGGTAACTAATCGCAAAATTTTATTTTAATAATGAGTTATTTGTGTTAAAACTTACGTACTTGATTTGCGATATTATATAGTCTTCGTTCAAACGGGCATTATTTATTGTTACAGCCTGTTTAATTATCAACAAAAAATATTTGTTTATGCAGACATTGTATTATCTCCCATTACTTATAGGTTCCTAATAAAACAGTTAAATAATTTTTTATCAGCCTTTAAAATACAACGTTAAGACAGTTTTTTTTTGTCGGCCAGTATATGCTTTTTTTTATATTTCTTAATTGATTAATCGACTAATTAATTTCTACCAATTTAATCGAAAATCGATTAAAAATTTCGATTTATCAATTAATCGATTAATTAATTTTATTGCCATCTCTAGGTGCAACTGGGCAATAATAAAATATATAAGTAAAGCGTATATGATTTATGCAACTTGCAGTACTTTTTCGTATAGTGTGTTACATATTAATATATTTTCAGGGGTAAAAAGATTCATCGGCCGTTCCTACGAAGAATACAAACAACAGGAGTCAAATATGTTCTATCCTTACAAAATAACAAATATAGATGACCGTCCAAAAGTTTCAGTCATCATCAACAGCCAAGAAAAACATTTCTCAGCCGAAGAAATAAGCGCAATGGTGTTAGAAAAACTAAAAGAACGCGCCGAAGAATTCTTAAATAAAAAATACGTCACAAAAGCCGTAATAACAGTTCCAGCTCACTTCAACGATGCCCAAAGACAAGCTACAAAAGATGCTGGCAAAATAGCTGGATTAGATGTCTTAAGAATTGTCAATGAACCTACAGCAGCCGCTTTAGCTTACGATCTTAACAATAAATACAAAAGTAAAAATTGTAATATATTAATTTATGATTTTGGTGGTGGAACGTTTGATGTTTCAATAGTATCAATTGAAGATGGAGTTTTAGATGTAAAAGCCACAAAAGGAGATCCTTATTTAGGTGGAGATGACATAGATAGGTGTCTAACTGTACACTTTATGCAACAGTTCAAAAAAAAGCACAACACTGATATGTCAGAGGATAAAAGAGCAGTTAGAAGACTACAACAACAATGTGAAATAGCTAAAAGAAATCTTTCAAATTGTTTAACTGTAAGTATTGAATTAGATTTACTTTATGATCAAAAAGATTTTATCAGTAATATCACAAGAGTTGAATTTGATCAGTTAAACTTAAAACTATTCCAGAAAACTATTAAATGTGTAGACGACATATTAATAGATGCTAAAATGCAGAAAGAAGATATTGATGAGATTGTTTTAGTAGGTGGTTCTACCAGAATTCCAAGAGTTAGAGATATGGTTAAAAAATATTTCATTAACAAAGAAATTAATGCTGCTATGAACCCAGATGAAGCTGTCGCAGTGGGAGCAGCTCGTCAAGCTGGTATTTTAGACAACAACCCTTCAGAAAGAATAAAATCTATTCTCCTCTACGATATATGTTCTCTTTCCCTTGGTATAGAAGTTAAAGGTGGTATAATGAATACTATTATACCAAGAAATACCAAAATACCTACATCAAGAACTAAAGTATACCAAACTTCTCACGATAATCAAACCGAAGTCAATATTCCTATCTATGAAGGTGAACGAGATTTGACAATTGGTAATCATAAGCTAGGGGAATTTATATTAACAGGTCTTAAAAGAGCACCGAGAGGTAAAATACAATTTGAAGTTACGTTTGAGGTCGATTCTGAAGGAATGTTAACAGTAACTGCTATTGAAGGTGATGGGAAAAATAAAAAGAATATTCAAGTAAAAAGTATTAAGAATCATCTCAGTGAAGATGAGTTAAAGAATATGATAAAAACTGCTGATAACTTTAGAGATGAAGATAATAAAAGAAGACAAGTTATAGAAGCAAAGATTGCTCTACAAAATTGTTGCTATGATTTAAAGAATAATGTAGAAGAAAATTTTAATGAGACTGATAAAAAAGATATCATAGAAAGATTGGATAATGTTTTAGATTGGTTATCAAGAAATGGGGATTTGAGTAAAGAAGATTATGTAAATAAAAAAGAAGAGGTGGAAAATGCAATTGGGGCAATTGTAAAAACAAAATAAATGTAGTTCTCGAGCTGGCTAAAATTCAGTTTTTAAAAGAAGACTGTTCAATGACAAGTGAAAATTTTATTAATCAACTTATTTCTATATTTCTTTTTCACTCATGCTTCCAAGGCATGTGCGAGACAGTATAAATATATAAAAGTCTGTGACAAATGAACGAATTAAAAATTAACTTATTTATATATTTTTTTCTCATGCACAAATTTTTCACCAGAACATTTGACTTCTTTCAAAAATTGAATTGTAGCAAATGCAGTTTCTAAACACATTTATACCTTATTCACGACTAAAATTGACACAAAAAAGGATTGTCATCTGTCAACCTAAGTAAACAGTATTGGTTTATAAACAATTTTTGGTCAAATTTGTGTTTTCTTTCTGTATACAGTATATTTGAATTACAACCGAGTATTAAAAAAGTGTACAAATATATGTGAATCTATTTTATGATAAAATTTGCTGTTTGTAAATGAAAATTTTCAGAGATTATAATGTTGGTGCCAGGTTATACTCACAGAGAAAATAAAGAATTATATTTTGAACTTAAAACATTTATTTGAACACTTAATATCTACACATTTCTTTAGATATTTTATAGAAAGAGAACTGGTAATTTATTCTACACAAGAAAACTGTCAAATATTTGCAAACTAACACATTTACGGAACACCCACATGAAATAACAAGTAGTTAGTCTAGTTTTTTCATATAAAGATGGTAATATTATTTTTCCTAAATTACACGGCATACCGCGCTTTCGTGATAAATCAAGAGTTTTAAGTTGTGAATCTTTTTCTATTGACATTTTATAAAACATTTTACATGGCGCATTTCTCAAAAATCTTATCCAGGAAATATTCAACCAGTTAACTATTTCTCCATCAGTATTTTTCCTTCTTCTTAAAATTGCCTCCTCGAGAGGTTTGGTAGAGTAAAAGTCTTCACTTTTCATTTCATGTACTAAAAAAGGATCATGCTTGCGACATTTTTGTATCAATTTTTAATAATCCTGGGGTATTAATCGGGTTTCGGTTCGAGAGAATTTATTCGAGTGGACTTGTCTCACTTTCAAAATCAATGCATTTGAAATACGGTTGACCATATAAACTAACAGTAACAAATTTAGACTGATATTGAGTCGATATCTATTGTAAATGATTAAAAACTTGAAGTTAATCTCAATTTGTAATAAGACGTAACATTAACTCATATTTTTCACAAAATGGACTTATCTCACATTCAAAATCAACGGCATATCTTCATATTTTTACTCCCACTCCGCAGAATTTTCTTTGGGAACCTTCGTACGTTGGTCAAATTTGTCATTAAAACTCATTTAGAGGTTCAATGGGCTCTAAAAAACTACCCGCTGTTGTGGGCGTAGAAAGTAATTTTCCACCAGATTTTATTTGGTGTGCCATACAAAAAATACATTTTCTTATTTCACTTGTATCTGATGTACCACAATAGTTATTTGTGTACCACGGCCATAAAGTGGATCTTTTTCGCCCGCATCTGAATTTGATGGCCGAGGCAGAACCGATACCTTTATACAGATGAATACGGAAAAAAACTTTTTGGCAAAGGTTCACATTATATTTATTGAACGACCAAAAGTAATTTTATCACTGGTCACTAGTGATCAGTAGTATCAGTGGCGCAGACAGATAGCTACAAAAAGTTTTTCGAAATAAACTCTTATTCTTCTTTTTCTTTTTGTTCTTTTTATAGCTTAAAACTTCAAGAATTTTACTTATCTCTACATTTATTATCTAATGGATTTAAAAATATCTGGTGATAAGAAATACTCAAGTTCTCATTACAAATTGTTCGTCAATAGTTAAACATGGCAGATATACCAGTTGGTATTGATCTGGGTACAACCTATTCGGTAGTATCGGTATTTCGTGGAGAACAACCGGAAATCATCCATAGTGACACCGGAAGTCATACCACAGCATCATGTGTTGCTTTCACAGAAAAAGAAAGAATTGTAGGAGATATTGCCAAGGATAAAGCCGTTATGAATCCCATAAACTCAATCTATGGTATGTATTTATTAAATTTATAAAAATAAAAACTTTAACTATAGGTGTTATGTGTAATAATAATAATAATAATATTTATTCAAAATAGGCAGAGCCTAATATAGTTAACAATATATTATATTATTATATAATTAGAAATTAAGTCTTTACATTAACTATTTATTAAAAATGAAAACAAATCCCTCTTAAATTGCTTTAAATTTCTACTTTCAAATTTTAAGCTAGATGGTAAAGTATTAAATTGTTTAAAACCTTTACAAAAAATCTGGTTATCATTTGCACTTTTATTTTTTAACACCCTCAGGTCGTTAGCACTTCGGGTTGGGTAGTTGTGCACATCTTTATTGAAAATTATATTTTTTGCAAATATTCTGGCAATACACCTGTTAAAAGTTTGTAGATAAACAACATTGCTCCATAAAATAATTTGTCTTTTACAGAAAGCCAATTGAACATATTACACATACTTTTAATAGGTGTATACCTTGACACTTTCAAAATAATGCCACGATTCTGAAGCTTTTGCAGACGATCTAGGGAAGTTTTATTAATTAAATATAAAATAGTACCGCAGTAATTAAAGTGTGGTTGTATTAGAGATTTAAATAAAGTAATAAGAGTGGAAATGGAAATTTTCTTCGATAATCTACTTAAGAAATTAATTTTTTGAGATATTTTATTTACTATGTATTTTAAATGTTTATCAAAATTTAAAAAACTATCCACAACAAAACCAAGATACTTTATTTCTGACACAAGTTCAAGTTTTTCATTATCTACTTTAATATTTATTGTATTTAAATTAAATTTTGAATATTTATATTTTGACGTGAGGATCATACATTTGGTTTTTTCTATATTAATTTTTAATTTAATCAAACAAAAATAATTGTGTAATTTATTTAGTTCTACATTTACTCTATTTAATGCTTTATTAAGATCTTTATCATAGACGGCAATAAAGGTATCGTCTGCAAATCAATTAATATAATCAAAATTTACATTATTGGCAATATCATTAATATAAATGAGAAATAATATCGGTCCTAAACAACTTCCCTGTGGAACACCCCAATTGTTACGTAATCTAGATGAATAATTATTGCATATTATAGTTATTTGGTACCTGTCTGACAAATAATTTTTAAACCACGCTAATGCTGTGCCACGTATCCCATAGTTAAATAATTTTTCTATCAGTATTGCTCTATCAATAGTTTCAAAGGCTCTACGTATGTATAGAAATACTGCAACAATGAAATAATCAGATTAATTTAAGCATTAAAAATATTCCTGAATGTTTTTCATTTATTTACTATAAATTTATTTAATTTGGTATAAAAAAAGCTGGTCATTACTTCCTTACAATGATTTTCGATTTCAGTTGTACCTCGTGGGCAAAAATCATCCTACAAGTGTAATCTGCTACTCCCTACAAAATTATACAATCAGGAAAAATCACAGAGATAATCGTCTTCCAAATAATATGCAATTCTAAAGTAATTTTGATAGTCAAAATCTGTCTCAATGAAAATGTCTAATTATTGCTTAAATTTATGTTTAGTTATGGTTTTTATTTTTTTATTTCAGGGGTCAAAAGATTTATTGGCCGTGATTACGATGATAAAGAATTTCAAGAACACCTCCCAACTTATCCTTATACAATTAAAAACGTTAAAAACAAACCAAAAATTGAAGTAGAACACAAGGGTGAAATAAAACGTTTCACAGCTGAAGAAATAAGTGCTATGGTACTTGAAAAAATGAAAACTCTAGCTGAAAACTTTTTACGCCAAGAAGTAAAAAGAGCTGTAATTACAGTACCAGCACATTTTAACGATGCTCAAAGACAAGCCACAAAGGATGCTGGAAGAATTGCAGGGCTCCATGTTTTAAGGATTATAAATGAACCAACTGCTGCAGCTTTAGCATATGGTCTTCACAATAAATACAGAGAAATGACTTCAGAACATACCATCCTTGTATATGATTTTGGTGGAGGTACATTTGACGTATCAATAATCACCATTGAAAATGGGATTTTTGAAGTTAAAGCCACGAAAGGAGAAGCCTATCTTGGAGGCGACGATATTGATATCAATCTAACAAACCATTTTATAAATGAGTTTAAGAAAAAGAATAACATTGATTTATCCGAAAATAAAAGAGCTGTTCGAAGACTTCGTCAAGCTTGTGAAAAATTGAAAAGAAATTTATCATTTTCCAAAACAGTTCCTATAGAAATAGAGATGATTACCAGTGATATAGACTTAAGTTCAAGTTTAGATCGAATAAAATTCGAGCAATTAAACAGCAAACTATTCGATAAAACACTAGATTGTGTGAAAAAAGCTTTAAAAGATGCTAAAATGTCTAAAACAGACATCAACGAAGTAGTTCTTATTGGTGGAACCAGTCGTATACCTCGTGTAAGAGAAATGGTCCAAAAATTCTTCAATAACAAGGAATTAAATGCTTCTCTAAACCCTGATGAAGCCGTTGCTAGAGGTGCAGCAATTCAAGCTGCCATTTTAGGTAATAAAGAAGTTCCAGCTGTTCTTAATTTACTCCTTTGTGATGTCAATCCTCTTTCTCTTGGAATTGAAACTATTGGGGGTGAAATGAATGTTATAATTCCTCGAAATACACAAGTTCCAACGAGTGAAACAGAACAGTTCGAAACCTCTGATCACAATCAAACAGAACTGCTTATCAATGTTTATGAAGGAGAAGGAAGTCATGTTTATCGAAATAGAAAACTTGGGGAATTCGTTATAACTGGTCTCCCTCCTAAACCAAGAGGAGAAGTTATAATCGATGTAAATTTTGAAGTTGATACTGACGGTATTTTAAATGTAAATGCCCAAGAAGTACAAGGTAAACAGAAGACACAATTGAAGATAGCAACGAATAAAGGACATCTTACAGATGAAGAGATAGAGAAGATGATAGTAGAAGCAGAGAAGTTTAGGATGGAAGATGAAGATTACTGCAAAGCAAATAAATCAATAATTCAATTACAACAATATTGCACGGATTTAAAAGATGATTTGATGGGATTAGAGGAACTAAAAGAAACTGACAAAAGAATTTGTGAAGAAAAGTACGACGACATATTATCATGGATTGATAATGAAGAGAATATTACTATTGAAGATTGCGAAATTAAAAAGAAAGAAATGGAAGATGTTTTATTACCAATATTACAAAAATATAAGTAAATTTTTTTAAATTTGATAAAACAGATTAGATAAAATTTTGATAAACAATCTTGAGTATTTGGAATGTGACTAATAAATATAAAAAAAAATAAATAAAAAATGTATTATCTTTCTTAATTGCTAACCTTTTAGGGATGTGAACCCATAGCAGCATATCACTGCTCTTAGTACTCAAATAACGAATAAAAATCAGCTGTGGCCACCACAGGACCGCCCGCCATCACAAAGTACTTGTATAAAATACATTCTAGCAGCAGAATAGAAATAACTTGGCCTAATATTTTCTAACAGAGATATTATTTATCATGACCATGGAAATGTTACATAAGTATGAAAAAATAAAAGCATAAAAAAAAATCGAAAAATTTTTCAAATTTTTTTCGTTTTATCAAAAAATATCTTAAATAAAAGTTGTTAGTTATTGCTTTTATAGCAACTTTTGTTTAATAAATTTTTTTGAAATATTTGCAAAAATCTTAAAATCTACGATTAAACTCCCATTTCTAGTCAACCGATTTTTACCAAAAGTTGACCAACTTGTGCCATTCATGTCAAAAGCTTAAATATGAAGTTTCATAAAAATCCTTTTAGCCGAATTTGCTCTACACGTGTACACAGACAGACAGACGGACAGACAGATGGACGGACGGACGGACAGACGGACAGACAGACAGACAGGCAGACAGACAGACAGACATCATGCTAAAAATACTCAAAACGTTATGTAGGGACCTCAGTTCGTGAAGATCCATCGAAATCTCGAAATGTCAAAATCGGTATGATCACAATACCTCCCTTATATATGTTGGCGGTCGGTAAAAAGACCAGAGTAATGACAAATTTAGTGCTGAGTGGTAATTTGTCAATCGGGGATAGACCCATTGATCAAGTTTCTCACTACAAATACCTGGGACACGTAATCACTATTGGCCGGGACAACCAAACCATACAGATAAACAAAAGAATTGGGTTGAGATGGGCAGCCTTTGAAAATCTGAGGCACATTTTAAAAGGTCCCCACCAGAGGCGCCTCCTCCTGAGGCGTCCCCTGCTGAAGCGCACCTAATCGGTCGCTTAGACTCGCCTGCTGGTAAAACCGGGCCTGAATATAGTGCATAATTAATTTATTTTATTAAAAAAAAATCTGCAGATCAGTCAAACTTCATAAGAAACTGTTGATTTTGATGTGATTCTTGAACAAATATACCTAGATATCCAGTATTATGTTGGCGTCTTACACTTATTAAATACCTACAAAATCCTGAAATGTGTCAAAATTTACACTTCATATATTTTTATATACAGGGATAATCAAAATCCAATGACAAATTTAGCTAAATTTCTTAGATAAGATTATATTTAATCATATTGAAGTACGAAGTAAAACGAAGTGTTAGATAAGATAACTTTCAATAAAACACCTTAAAATTATAATCAAATTTCACTTACCTGTCGCAAAATGAATCGAGTGGAAGCAATTGGCATAGATTTAGGCACGACCTATTCTGTAGTGTCCGTTTTCCGGGGAGAACAGCCGGAGATTGTGCATAATGACCAAGGAGGACATACAACAGCTTCCTGGGTCGCGTTCTGTGATCAAGAAAGGATAATTGGAGACTCCGCAAAGGATAGAGCTGTCATGAATCCTGAAAATTCAATTTTCGGTAAGTACAAAGTTTAAACAAAAAATTCGTAGACTAGGGTCTTAAATATGAGGGTTGCCTTTTGTATTTCGGGATTTGAGATTAAAAACAATTATTTATCAACAAAAGTGGTTTTATTGTTTTTCAAAATATTCTCCATGGAGATCAATACACTTTTGCATGTGTTTGAACCAATTTTCGAAGCACTTTTTCCATTCCGATTGAGGCATTTTTCACTCCGACTGTCAAATTATGTGGGATCCAACTCGAACCAATCTTTTTGCGCCAAATGTTCATGCAATGTTGAATGTATGCTGGTCCCACTAATGCCCAAGGATACCTCAATCTCACGATAAGTCACATGACGATCTTGCAGTATCACTTTACGCACAGCATAAATGTTTTCCGGAACAACAACCGATTTTGGACCAAAATATAGTTTTAAGCTAATTTTGAGGTGAGGATTATGAAAAGAATATTTAAAAAATACATGCTTTCCTAGTTTTAGAATTAGGGCTGCGTTCGGCGCAAATAGCCTTTGTTGCTGTGCAAAAATTTTAACTAACTAACTAACTAACCTAGTTTTTGAATTAGAGCTGATTTGGGTCAGTTTTTTGCCTATAAATCCAAAACTTTTGCCCAAAATGGACCAAAATGGGCCAAATTTTGTTAATCTACCTCCAAAAATACATATTTGTACTAATTTTTAATAAAATCCGAGACACATTATTCTTGCTTAAAAATCACGATCTAAAAAAATCCGTACGATTTTTTCGATTTTTGGCCATTATCAAGGGTTTTGGGTTATCTTTGACTGATATCAACAATATTTTGCAAATTTATTCTCTAAGAATCTACAAATATAATTACATACATAAATGTCTAGGGTTTCGTGGGCATAAACAAGAGACTCTAGATACTCCTATATCCTTTGACCGATATGAACAATATTTTGCAGATTTATTATCTAAGAAACTGCGGATAAAATTACATATCGAAATATTTAGGGTTTCGTATGCATAAACGAGAAACTTTAGACACGCCTATATCCTTTAACCGATATGAACAATATTTTGCAGATTTATTCTATCTTGAAAATTAATAATTATATCTTGAATATAATTATATATAGAAATATCTAGGGTTTCGTAGACATAAAAAAAAACTTTAGACACTATTATATCCTTTGACCAATATGAACAATATTTTGCAGATTTATTCTCTAAGAATCTACGAATATAATTACATACAGAACTATCTAGAATTTCGTTGGTATAAATTAACGTCTCAAATTATTTTTAGTTTTAACAATATAAATGTAATGTACTGAGTAAAAATGAATCGTTTTCCCATTTTAAAAAGGTTATGAATAAATAATAGAACAATAATAATTAGCAATAATAAGTGTCTATCTGCAATGTCGGTAACATTATGACGTCAATTTTTCCTACGGTTCTCGTGATTGGCTAACTGGGGACATCCTGTCTCTTGATTGGATGATAGGTGACACCCTCTCCCGTGATTGTCTAACTGGTAATATCCTGTCCCGTGATTCGCTGACCGGCGACGAAATTAAGATTCGTTAAAAAATTTAACCAAATACACATACAAACAATTGAAATTTTTATATTATAAATCCGTTATTGTTGACGGGTAATAACCTAGTATATTTATTTAAGCAGGTTTTTTTATTCTAAACAATTTTTTTTTATATAAATTCTTCTGTTAAGTCAATAATAAAGGAATCATATTTCAAGTTTTTTAATACACAGTTTTAACCCCGAAACACCCCCTTGAAATAAAAATTTTGAGATGGCTTATAGCCTATGTTTGAATCCTAGTTTCACTCTACCATCGTACTAAATTACGTTAAAATATGCCCAGCTGTTTTTGTGTGAATCTCGCACACAAAAATTGATTTTTTGAGGATATTATCTTATCATCTAAAACTTACTTACTTACTTAATCCTGAAGCCTTTCTACCTTGCGGTGTAAGGCTATAGTCGAGTTACTTATTTTCTGTTAGTTGTTCTCCATACTTCTTTGCATCGTGTTCTGTCCTTTGTACATTTTCTTATCTCCTCCCACTATACTCCTCTCTTCGTTGCAGCTTCTTTTGTTTCTTGTTGCCAGGTTTTTCTCGGTTTTCCTGGTCTAACTTTCTTCACTGTTCTTGCTTCATAAACTCTTTTTACTATTTTGTCTTCACTCATTCTGTGTATATGTCCCAGCCATCTTAGCTGTCCTTCTTCTATTATAGTCTCTACTGGTTTTGTGCCTAGTTTTTCCCTAAATACTTCATTTCTTATTCTGTCCAGTCTTGTTTTACCTTCGATTTTCCTTAAAAATCTCATTTCGGAGCTTCTTATTTTAGACCTGTGCGTCTCTGTAGTGGTCCAGGATTCTGAGGCATATGTCAAAATTGGTACTGTCACTTTTTTGAAGATCTCTACCTTGATGTTAGTTGGTATTTCTTTTTTAGTTAAGAACGGTGCTTTGATGCTGTTGAACATTCTTCCTGCTGCGCCTACTCTTTCCATAATTTCTTCATCCATTTTTCCATCTTCGGCGAAAACTGTACCTAGGTATTTGAATTTTCCTACCTGTTCTATTATTTTGTCATCTATTTTTATCTTGTGTGGCATTTTTGTCCTGCTTATTACCATTGTTTTTGTTTTTAGTGTGTTAATTTTCATATTTATTTTCTTCAATTCTTTATTGTATTAGTTCAGGTTGTTTTGTAGTTCGTCCTCGTTCCTTGCTATTATGACCATGTCATCCGCATAGCAAAGTTCTGCTCTCACATTTTCCATTTTCCAGTAGCCCACACAATATTCTTTAATATTTTGTCTCACTTCTTTTATGGCGTCGTCTAGAACCATTGAGAACAGTAGCGGACTGAGTACGCACCCTTGTCTGAGTCCGTTTTCCGTTATAAAAGATCTCGATACTTAATTTTTTGTTCTTACATAATTATTGCTGTCGGTATACAAACTTTTAATATTTGAGATGGTGCTTTCATGGATACCTCTGTTTTTAAGTGTCAACCAGACGTCTTCTCTGTTCACTCGGTCGAAAGCTTTCTCCAAGTCTATGAAGCATAGGTGGATTTGGCTATTTGTTTTTAGAGCTTTCTCGTCTAAAACTTGTAGAAACCAAATATGGGACAGATAATAGAAAAAAAAAACAGTTATAGACTCAAATATTATTAATGTAGATTGTAAATTTCAAACTTATTATGTTTTACTAATTTTATTTTGTTTCTTTTAGGTGTAAAACGTTTCATTGGCAGAACTTATGATGATCAAGAATTTCAACAAAACATCTTATACTACCCTTACGAAATAGTAGAAGAAAATAATAAACCAATGATTGAAGTTACATATAAAGGAGAACCCAAAAGATTTGCTCCAGAAGAAATAAGTGCAATGGTGCTTGAAAAAATGAAATCCCTCGCTGAAACCTTCTTGGGTTATGAAGTATCGAAAGCAGTCATTACAGTACCAGCACATTTTAACGATGCTCAAAGACAAGCCACAAAGGATGCCGGAAGAATTGCAGGACTCCATGTTTTAAGGATAATAAACGAACCAACTGCCGCTGCTTTAGCCTATGGACTCCACAACAAATATAAAGAAATGACCGCAGGACATACAATTCTGGTCTACGATTTTGGTGGAGGTACTTTTGATGTCTCAATAATCACCATCGAAAATGGAATTTTTGAGGTTAGAGCAACAAACGGGGAAGCCTTTCTTGGAGGTGACGATATTGATATTATCTTAACAAACTTCTTCATCAAAGAATTCAAGCAAAAGCATGGTGTAGATTTAAATGAAAGCAAAAGAGCAGTTAGAAGATTACGTCACCAATGTGAGAAATTGAAAAGAAATTTATCATTCGCCAAAGCAGCTTCTATTCAAATAGATCTCCTCCACAATGGAATAGACTTCATGTCAGGCATGGACAGAGTAAAGTTCGATCAATTAAACACCAAACTCTTCGATAAAACTTTAGATTGTGTAAAAAAGGCCCTTAAAGATGCTAGAATGAAGAAAGAAGACATTAATGAAGTAGTTTTGATTGGTGGAACTAGTCGCATATCACGTGTAAGAGATTTAGTTCAAAAATTCTTTAATAACAAAGAGTTAAATGCTTCTTTAAACCCTGACGAAGCAGTCGCAAGAGGTGCTGCTATCCAAGCTGCCATTTTGAGTACTGAAAAACTACCAAAAGACCTAAATCTACTGTTATTTGACGTAAGTCCTTTATCTCTTGGCATCG
This sequence comes from Liopterus haemorrhoidalis, assembly GCA_963971575.1. Lineage (NCBI taxonomy): Eukaryota > Metazoa > Arthropoda > Insecta > Coleoptera > Dytiscidae > Liopterus > Liopterus haemorrhoidalis. The sequence continues at coordinate 2,902,547 of OZ020615.1, forward strand.
AAACTTTTGGAGGTGAAATGGCGGTTATCATTCCTAGAAATACACAAGTTCCAACAAGTAAAAGCGAACAATTTGAAACTTCTTTCAACAACCAAACAGAAGTCAGTATCACTGTCTATGAAGGTGAAAGAGGTCTAGTAAAAGATAATCGTAAACTAGGGGAATTTGTTATAAGTGGTATCCCTAAAAAACCACGCGGTCAATTTAAATTTAACGTTAATTTTGAAATTAATACAGATGGTATTTTAAATGTTGTAGCTGAAGAAATTGGTGGAAAAACGAAAGAACAACTCTCGATTGATAGTAAGAAAGGGTATTTAAGAGAAGAAGAAATAGAGATGATGATAATTGAAGCTGAGAAATTTAGGGCTGAAGATGAACTGGCTCGTGAACTTATTAAAGCGAAGATCGAATTGACACATGCTTGTAATGATTGGAAGGATGAGTTGATGAATATTGAAGAATTGAAAGATGAAGATAAAATGAAATTTGATGATAAATATGATGAAATAATAATTTGGATTGATGATGAAAATATTACTGCTGAACAATGTAAAGAAAAGGTTCAAGAAATTCATGATATTGTTGAGGAAATTTTAAATTGTTATAAATAATTTTTAGGACAAATTTATATGGGTGATCCACAATATCAATGACGTCACTATCAGTATGTTAACATGCGAAAGTTTATTTTTTGTAAATACAGCACACTGCCACCTATTTAATATTATTACAATATCAAGTATGTATTTTAGTTTCACACGCTGTGTGGATCACCTATAACTAATCTTTTAAATATATAATTTAGAATTATTTTCCTTTATTTGTTTTCTTATTCCTAAAACAGTTATGTCTTGGTTTAAACATTTTTCTCCTTTTGAGTTAGACAGGGGTCGAGAACTGGTGCCTCCAGAGCCACATGTGGCCCTTAACTGAAAAAATTGCGTCATTTATTATGAACAGAGATAAATAGATTTTCTTACAATTTATAATAATGCATCTACGAGCCGGTCACCATAGCGTAGTGGTTAGTGTAGCGATGCACTGGCTTCTAGATCATGAGGGCTCGGGTTCTAATCCCGGTTATGGCATGGATTTTTCAAAATTTCTCCTGGATAATGGCCTTAGTAGCTAAGTCCAAAAAAATGACACGTTTCAGAAAATGGATATAATTTTCAATCTTTTCCAAAAAGTCTAGGCACCTTTGCCTCTTGATGTCGTTTTGGTCCTGAGAAAGGTTTTTTGGAACCATTTTTGCGCAGATTTTTCCTTTCTTATCCCCAATTCATTGGTTAAAATCTGATGAACGGTAGTGTGAGTCAAATTCAACTCTTCCCCGATCATTCTGACTGTCAACCGACGATCTGAACGCACAAGATCCCGGATTCTGTCGAAATTTTCATCGGTTTTTGAAGATGAAGGCCTTCCGCTGCGTGATTCATCTTCAATCAACTCTCTTCCTTCTGAAAATGCCTTAAACCACCAAAAAACCTGGGTCCTTGACAAAACACTGTGTCCGTAGGCCTGATGAAGTTTAGCATAAGTTTCCGTTGCACTGTGCTCAAGTCTGGAGCAAAACCTGATAGCACACCGTTGCTCTAAATAAATGTCACTTATTTTTAGAACGTACTAGAAAAACCTGTTTCACGAAAAAAATAGCTACGGACAACAAAATTACTCTAGCGAATTCAAACTAGTACTGAAGGCGTATCACATGTTCACCTGCCGTCCCTCCAAGTCCCGCGTCCCAAATGTTGCCAGTCTGGTTACTAAATTTACATACCTCGTATTATTATAATATAATTAATACAAATACATATTTTTGTAGTGGAAAGCGAGTGATGCTTGAAATACATGCTTTTGGCTTCAAATTTAAAATATAAACTTATAAAAAATTGTTGCTTTATTTGTTGTACATACAAACAAAATAACCATGCAAAGAGAGTGTCTTGAAACTTATATCTGTATAACTGGTATACTTGGAGAGGATTTACTGGACCGACGCCCACCAGAAAAATGGTATGGTTCAATCTAGGTCAGTGTTTCTCAACCGAAAACGTGCCAATGACCAGTAAAATATTTAATTTTCTACCTCGGACCATAAAAAATAAATGTACCTACTATTAAACAAATTTATTGTATATGGACACATCTATATAATATCTCAATAATAAAACCGACCATCATAAAGTACTTGTATAAAATAAATTCTAGCAGCAGAGTAGAAATAACTTGGCTTAATATTTTCTAACAGAGATATTATTTATCATGACCATGGAAACGTTACATGTAAGTATGAAAAAATTGAGACAGGCTGGGCGGGGTTATGCAATTTTAAAAATCTTAATGAACCTTGCTATATATATATATATATAAAAAAAATACTGCACATATTTAGAAACCTAAATAATGGTATTAGCCATTCGAATTAAAATTAACAAAAAAAATTTAACATAAAATTTATTTTGGCATCTCAAATAATCCTCATTCACTTACTAAAACTTGCGAAACCCTGAAATGTGTAAAAATGCACACTTCAGATCAATTTTTTTATTTTCAATTTTTGGTACAATTTTTTTGATGGCCTATTAATAAAGTTGTATGCTAGCCACTAAATCTTCAATTTTTCTTCAAGTCTGAGGATTTCAAAAATTCAAACCGTAGGTCTCTATCTCTTACCGTTTTTGAGATATGATTGTTTGGAAAATTAAAGTTGACATTTCCATATTTAAAAAAATGATAAATACATAATAGTATTAAAAAAAGAATAAATAAAATAATGTAAACCTATGTTTGTTAATAATAATAATAGTAATAATAGTAGTTTATTTATTTAGCTAATGCTAGTAAGATCCATATTAACAAACATAAATATATAAACATTATAATAAACATTCAAATCAAATTTAATCCTTATTTTGTCATTTTAAACCATTATTTGTCCACTTAGTTCATGCAAAACGTGATTTTAGTCAAATTTAAATATCGATTTTTCGTAATTTAGCGCTTTAAAATTTTAATAACATATTTGAATTAATTGTTTGTGACCTTAAACATAAGTAGGTCGTAAAATTAGGTTCCAAACATGTTGCAATTGGTTTGTAATGTTTTCTACAATAATTTAAAAACTGTATTACTGTGATAAATCATATTTTGAATGTTATCTTCTCAAATATTTTTAATATCAGCCCTGCCTACGAAATCCTGTAAACTATGAAAATTCACAGATTATATATTTTTTCAGATAAACAGGTTTCGTCGCATAAATGTTTACGTAATTCCTGCTAATGATATAAAAATAAAATTTCCTTATCAACTTATTTAAGAGGATTAATTATTTTTTTAATCCCATACTAATTTATTTGTGGTTAACAAAACATTGAGATAACATTAAAATGTCTTTCTTATAAATTCTAAGTTATTTTTTGTACGTATTTTAACATTGAATATGGGATGTGAATTGGGTCTCGTGAAAGTGTAGTTATTTTTGGAAATTTGGGTATTAAATCAAAAACTATATCTCAAAAATGGTAAGAAATAGAGACCTAAGGTTTAAATCTTTAAAAAATTTAGTTTTACGATGTTTTTTCTGTAATATTTGGTCCGTAATGACCTAAAACTATTAGGGAAAATTTTGATTTTTTTGGGAATTTAAAAAAAATTCATATCTCATAAAAGGTAAGAAATAGTGACTTGAGGTTTGAATTTTTGGAATTCTCACACCTTGTTTTGTCTAGAAAAATTAATGTTTGGTCCGTAATGACCTAAAACTATTAGGGAAAATTTAGATTTTTTTGGGAATTTAAAAAAATTCATATCTCATAAAAGGTAAGAAATAGTGACTTGAGGTTTGAATTTTTGGAATTCTCACACCTTGTTTTGTCTAGAAAAATATAATGTTTGGTCCGTAATGACCTAAAACTATTAGGGAAAATTTTGATTTTAATGGAAATTAAAAAAATCTTATCTCAAAAAAGGTAAGACATAGAGACTTGAGGTTTGAATTTTTGGAATTCTCACAACTTGTTTTGTCTAGAAAAATATAATGTTTGGTCCGTAATGACCTAAAACTATTGAAAATTTTGATTTTTTTGTAATTTTAAAAATTCATATCTCAAAAAAGGTAAGGCATAGAGATTTGAGGTTTGAATTTTTGGAATTCTCATACCTTGTTTTGTTTAGAAAAAATTAATGTTTGGCCCGTAATGACCTAAAACTATTGAAAATTTTGATTTTTTTGTAATTTTAAAAATTCATATCTCAAACAAGGTAAGAAATAGAGACTTGAGGTTTGAATTTTTGGAATTCTCACAACTTGTTTTGTCTAGAAAAATATAATGTTTGGTCCGTAATGACCTAAAACTATTAGGGAAAATTTTGAAACTTTTTGAAATTTTAAAAATGTATATCAAGAAAGGTAAGAAATAGAGACTTGAGGTTTGAATTTTTGGAAATCTCACACCTTGTTTTGTCTAGAAAAATATAATGTTTGGTCCGTAATGACCTAAAACTATTAGGGAAAATTTTGATTTTTTTGGGAATTTAAAAAAATTCATATCTCATAAAAGGTAAGAAATAGTGACTTGAGGTTTGAATTTTTGGAATTCTCACACCTTGTTTTGTCTAGAAAAATATAATGTTTGGTCCGTAATGACCTAAAACTATTAGGGAAAATTTTGATTTTTTTGGGAATTTAAAAAAATTCATATCTCATAAAAGGTAAGAAATAGTGACTTGAGGTTTGAATTTTTGGAATTCTCACACCTTGTTTTGTCTAGAAAAATTAATGTTTGGTCCGTAATGACCTAAAACTATTAGGGAAAATTTTGATTTTTTGTAATATTAAAAATTCATATCTCATAAAAGGTAAGAAATAGTGACTTGAGGTTTGAATTTTTGGAATTCTCACACCTTGTTTTGTCTATAAAAATATAATGTTTGGTCCGTAATGACCTAAAACTATTAGGGAAAATTTTGATTTTTTTGGGAATTTAAAAAAATTCATATCTCATAAAAGGTAAGAAATAGTGACTTGAGGTTTGAATTTTTGGAATTCTCACACCTTGTTTTGTCTAGAAAAATATAATGTTTGGTCCGTAAAGACCTAAAACTATTAGGGAAAATTTTGACTTTTTTGGGAATTTAAAAAAATTCATATCTCATAAAAGGTAAGAATAGTGACTTGAGGTTTGAATTTTTGGAATTCTCACACCTTGTTTTGTCTAGAAAAAATAATGTTTGGTCCGTAATGACCTAAAACTATTAGGGAAAATTTTGATTTTAATGGAATTTAAAAAAAATCTTATCTCAAAAAAGGTAAGAGATAGAGACTTGAGGTTTAAAATTTTGAAATTCGCACATCTTATTTTGTCTAGAAAAAATTAATGTTTGGTCCGTAATGACCTAAAACTATTAGGGAAATATTTGGAAAAATTTTTCAATTTTTTTTTGTTTTATCATAAAATATCTCAAACAAAAGTTATTAGTTATTGCTTTTGTAGCAACTTTTGTTCAATAATTTTTTTCGAAATATTTTTCTGTTGTGAAATATTCGAAAAAATCTTAAAATCGACACGAGTAAACTCCCATTTTTAGTCAACCGATTTTTACCAAAAGTTGATCAACTTGTGCCATTGATAGCAGAAGCTTAAATATGAAGTTTCATAAAAATCCTTTCAGCCGAATTTGCTCTGCTCGTGTACACAGACAGACAGATGGATGGATGGACAGACAGACAGACGGACGGACGGACGGACAGATCAAAACGTTATGTAGAGGCCTCAATTCGTGGAGATCCATCGAAATCTCGAAACGTCAAAATCGGTATGATCACAATACCTCCCTTATATATGTTGGTGGTTGGTAAAAATCACTGAAAAATGAACAAAAATCACTGATAATGGACAAAAGATCGTTAAAAACTGAACAAAAAATCTAAAAAATAATCTCATAAAGGCTTATAATTTATAAGCCTTTTATGTTTCGGCCCTGGGAGCCGTCCGGGAGTTTTGGTTGGTGGATTTAGCTTCCTAACGACGACCGCCTCGTACCAACCCGGTTTTTTCGTTGAAAAATGGTATATTTCGGCCCTGGGAGCCGCGGACCACTAAAATTTTGCTAACGACCACCATGGTCCGCGGACCACCGGTTGAGAAACACTGATCTAGATCGTAAAAATTTCTGTTTGCTGAGTATCAGTTAACGGTGGGGGGGCAGAATTTGAAGTAACACCACTGGGTATATGACGTAGAATAACCTCGTTTAAACATCAAATGTGAAAGCAAACCGATGTTAAACATCGGTGAACTTTAAGTTCACTGGTCTTAAAGTTCTAGTGTGAAAAGGGTATTATATATGTTGGCGGTCGGTAAAAAGACAGCCTATTGTAGCTTTTTGCCTTGGGGTTCCAAAGAAATGGCATTTAAACTCTAGGGTTCTGCAAATGCAGAACCCTAGAGTTGTTTGACCGGTGCCACAGATGGGTAACGGGTAAAATGGAAGATTAAATATATAATATAATGAATTTTATAGGCCTGTTATTTTATTAAAATTATTATAATCTGTGTCACAAAAATTACATTTATAACATTTAATAAATATAAAACAAATTTAACATGCATCGACATTAAATACGACAAGTAAGCACATTTGCATTTTGAAATAAATTAAATTAAAAGTGTAAATTAATTTAATGAGTATTGTACGCTCAGGTATCCGTGGACTTAGGCTATATTGGGTATTTGTAAATTTTATAACTTCCAAAATTCAGTCATTATAAAGTCTGATCCCTGGATATTCTTGGAAATAATAATTTTACGTGAAAACTGTAAATTTCCAAAATATAAAATATTAGGTACTTTTGATATATTTTGAATTATATTGAAATAAAAAGATATGTGATATATATACTTTTTTTAAAATCACGTAAAATTATTTTTTCTTTCATTCCAATTTTCTAAATTATGCAGATTATAAAAAAATGCCCTAATTTACGTATAAAAACATTTTTAATATATTACTATAGAAATGAATTCTATTTAAACATTATTAACAATTCACAAAATGCTTAGAAATACTGTAATATTAAATTCACTTTTTTTTTAACTAGAGTCTTAACAATATTTTTTAATGAAAGTCTTTTGAAGTGCTTGGGCCTAATTCGTTTTCGAAACTGCATGTTGCGCATTCTTCATCAATGGCCAATGGAACCTAAAACATAAAAAATAATAATAATTAATATTAAGAAAAATGTAAGACTATTTGCATCACTCAAAAACCTATCTTAAAAAAAAATAAGCTCATTTCGAAAATTGAAAAATTGCGCAAAAATTTTGTGTTAGTGTAGTTGGATAAATGGTATATTACCATGGTGTGGAAAATTTACATGGCATGAAAAATGTAACATGATAATAAGAAATATCGTCAGAGTAAGCCGTGGAAAAGAAAGACAACAATATAAGCAAGGGTGGGATCAAGCCGGTTCGCGCGAACCGGTAGCGAAAATTTTTGTTAGTTCTGCAACCGGTAGTAAAAAATGAAAACTACTAAAAATTATTTTATTTTATTTCGCATCGTATATAGTAATGAACAAATAAGTAAAAAAATAATACAGTCTGTTTCAAACGGTTAGGCGGAACTAAATGGGAATTTCGTTCTTTTAGGTTGTCACGAAAAGGGACCTTGCTTGGGTTATTTCATTTTTCTCGTTGGAATGTCAAAATTCAAAATTCCAACAATGAAACCATGGAAACGAATGACATATGTCAAAATTAAATTATTTTTCTTACATATTTTAATGACAAAAAAATAAATAAATTGGATATTTGTATTAAGAATGAAACAAAAAATCAAAATATAAAGAAAATGACATTTTAAAATGATATTAACCTTAACAAAAAATATTTGTTGCAAGTATGATTTACAAAGCTTAAACAAAACGGCCGAAAAGCATGATTTAAACGATGAAAGTAACTAGATTGCAAAATCTAGTTCCGCCTAACCGTTTGGAACAGACTTTATAGCATATTTTTTTGTCAATGGTCTTCAAATTTTAGCTAAATATAAAACGATGGGTAAGTGGATGTATACCGGGAGCAACTGTATATATTTTACTCATACCTGAATCTTTTAAAAATATAAATTTTATAAACAATCACCGATTTGTGGCGCTTTCTCGGGAAAAACTTATAGACAGTATTATAAAAAGTTTGAATAAAAGATTAATGGATTATGACCATTTACAATCAAGATGCCAAAATGGAAATAAATTGGACTTTTTATATATTTTGGAACCAAATAATTGGACATGGAAGAAGTTTTTGTTCCATGGTACACTGCTGAACAATAGTTGCCAATATTTAACGGCATTTTCAAATTTAATATTGATGTTAATGAATACAGAGATTTTGTGGAGAACATCTTAAAAACTCCCGGCAGTTATAAAATTCCTGAAAATGTGCAAAAAGCAAAACATATAGTAAAAACAATTGCTGTAAGTTCAGCAGAAGCAGAAAGAGGATTTTAGAAGATGAATTTGATATGTTCGGATAGAAGAAACCGTCTGACTGTTTCGAACATATCAAATTTAATGGTAATAAGTTAATCGACCTGCCATTAAAATATTGGGATACTTTAATATCTTTAATAAAAATATAGTTAATAAGTAATCATTCCGGAGCCGGTCACCGTGGCGCAGTGGTTAGCGTGGCAGTGTACTAACTGCTGGGCCATGGGGGGCTCGGGTTCAAATCCCGGTTATGGCATGGATATTTTGTGTTGTCCAAAAAATGTGCATTGTAATATTCTGTAATATTTTCAAAATAAAATTGCTTCTACTGGATAATGGCCTTAGTAGCCAAGTCCAAACATATTTAAAAAAAAAAAAAAAAAATCATTCCGCTGATGACCCTCGCGTTAAATATAAAAATAATTAAGAAGAGGATGACAATCAATTAGCAATTTGGGATTACTTTAAAGCATAATTTCATGAATTGTTTTTATCATATAGCGTGATCTAGGAAATTGAAAACAAATGTTTTTTTTAAATACCATTGAATCTGGCTCGCGAGTATATCTTTGTTTACAGAGATCAAATGCGGTTAAACGGTTGATGTTGATATGGAACAAGCGCAACTTTCTCTGCAAATTGAACTACTTGAGCTACAGGAGAACTCAGATTTGAAGTCAAAAATGAAGGATATTTCACGAGTTTTATAAGAAATATTTCCTAGTTGACAAATTTTCGAAATTCACAGCTTTTGTTCAGAAGAGAATTATGCTCGTTGGAAGCACTTACAAATGTGAACCGTTATTTTTTCGGTTAAAGTTCGTTAAGTCAAAAACAAGGACGCGAATAACGTATTCGCACCTAGAAAACACGTTGCGTGTTGCTACATCAGTTGTTTCCCCGAACATCGACAAACTTGAGAGCAAAATGTCCCAACCGTACCATTAAAATTAAATAAACATTTTGTTCTTATTTAACAATATTTATTTTATATATTATTTTGTATAGTTTAGAACATTTAGAATGTTTTATTTTTTGACAATTTCAGTGAAGTAATTTTAAAAACACTGATGGATCTAAAAAAAGATCCTTTAAAAGTTCTGGCCCGCGAATGTATTTCAGATTGGTATCCGGCCCTCGTTCCTTTGGAACTTGCACATGCCTGATTTAGATCAATTAACAGGATAATCAGAATCTGTATTGATGAAGGCAATGGTCACAAATATCATCTTGTTTATTTCCTAAGTATATTATTTTATTTATTTAAGTTTTGTTACCATTTTTACTTACTATTTTATAAGAAAATAATTAAATAAATAAAAAAATAAACAAGATTCATTTTTAAGAAAAACTAATTGTTTAAGATTTATTTCCAGATTTATTCAAAGACATCCGTAATTTTTAACTGGCCTACTTTGACGATTTTTTAAATCAAATGGTATCATGGCGTGGGAATTGTATAATGGCATGGTAAAAGTACCACGGCGTGGAAATGTAGATCGACATGGAAAATGTACCATGAATGGAAAGTGTACACTGGCGTGAAAATTGTATAATGGCGTGGAAAACGTACTATGGCGTGGAAAGCTTATAATTAAGCTTCACTTAAACTATTCGGTATATCATCTTGTAGACTCAGACTACGGACACACTATATAACAATCAACTCAAGTGACGGGGTCCCCATATGAATATTAAATATACGTTTTCTCACGCCATGGTAAAGCTAAGTAAAGTTCTATATGAAATCCACAGTTGCATAGGAATTAAACACTAAGGCCCGGTCTTTTCACCTTCAGGTAAATCTCTAAGTAATTATTTGATACATAAGGTTATCTGGAACTTCATCTGCTGAATAAATGTCAATACCAATCAGTGAATTCAATACGTCAGTCTCATTATCCGTTAGATAATTATCCGATAGATAAATTTGTGTTGAAATACGGGATGACATTTATTTAGCACATAGTCAGATAGTTACCTAGAGTTTTACCTGAAGGTGGAAAGACCGGGCCTAAGTAATTATTAATATATGTTTTTTTTTTTTTTTTCTAGAAATTTGGAGAGTTAATTTATCTACAGTGTGTTGAATTGACCAGGTGCAAATAGGTATTTAACATGTAAAAACAGATATATTCGATTTCCTGCTTCCTCGTTGGTTATACAGAAAACATTTAAATATAAAAAATGTTCAGAATTTTATTTTGAATTTATTAAATGCATAAAAATTTAATACTCATTTTCTATTTTGCATTCGAAAGAGAGACATTATGAATTGAGTGTTATAATGAGTTTTATTATGACACTAAACATTTTATTGGTAAGATACACATTTAACCTGAAATTTGGTATCTTGTCAAAATGGTTAGCTGTAATGTAACGCAAAATACAAAGACCAAAGGAAATACTTTTCATTCGTAAGTATTTTCTATTCATATTATGTAATTGAATTAATAAGATTATGATAAATCTCAACATACACGTTACTTATGGAGCTCAAGCTAACTTTAATACGGTGATCTGCGTGTTCAAGATAGTCCGCATTGCCAACATAATTTCTATTATAAAAAATTATTGTTTGAATTTTTGCTGTCAACATTTTATATTATCGTAAACAAGAATACTGTATTATATCGTTATAAGAAATTTATACTTATTGTTATAATTAAGTTATTTTAATAATGTATTCAATACAATACACAGTTACAATAATTAAGGTAAAATGTGTCGACTTGTTAAAACAGGTGTAATATATTCTTTATTGTAGAATGGAATAAAATATCCATATGTGTTTAATGATAATTCAAAATGTGCGTCTGCGCAGAGAGTACAAAACTAGTAATATCCTGACGCTAACTTAAGAACAAAATTATCGTAGCAGATGGCAGCAACCGAGATTTAAACACCAAGTGTTGAAGCATATGTTAAACATCGGTAGACTTTAAGTTCACTCTTAAAGTTCTAGTATGAAAACGGTATAAGAAATATACTTTAATGTCTTCAATATGCAATTTAATTCCAAATTGTGCAACTCATGGTTTACCCCCATAGAATTTTACCAAAACCTTTAGTGCAATTGTGTAAATTTAGTGTAAAATTGACCTTACCGTAGCTATTGCCTTTCCGGAGACCCTGAGAAGAAACAACAAATATATATCCTAACCTAACAACCTATTTTCCCAACCTAATTGGTTATATTTACCTGTCTACTAGGTAACAATTCATCTGTGCTTTGAGGGCTAGGGGTCGGCGGTTTATTACTTATAGTCCCACTTATACTTTGCATCCTATTCAATCGCAATTGCATCTGTCTTTCTTCTTTATCTTCTCGCTCTTTCTCAAATCTTCTAGTGCTGTAACTTCGAACTGATGAACCACTACTATGGACTGATGCCAGACTCGGACGACGTGAACCTAGTTTTAAAAATGGATTAAAATACAGTCTTGGTTTTTGGTTGATATATTTTGTATGTACCTGTCTCCTCGTAAGCATGTGTTGTTTAAATACATGCATAAGCAAAGCATATTGATAGTAATTTAGATAAAACCTGGTTTAAATTGAATTTTTTGTAATCATATTTATGCATCAAGGGTGTTATTAAGATGATTACGCCCGGAGAGCGATGTAATACAGCCTGAAAGCCTCTGCCCCGAGGGATGGATGTTGCTCGATGGGTGTAATCATTCAGTAACTCCAATTACATACAAGATTTTATTTTTACTTCACATAAAATAAAAAGTTAAAATTAACAGATTTTTGTATCTATCTGGTAGCCAGGGGTCGGCAACCTGCGGGTCTTTTAGAAAATTTTATGGCTCCTTGAAAATTGGCTGGTTTTTATTTTAATATAATTTATTTTTAAATTTGCAACTTTTTGCCTGTACTATATAGGTTCTGTATAGTTCAAGATGTTTTACGGTGCAATTCACGCCCGGTAATTCCCCGAGTTACTGCATATTCCCTTTTAGAAGAAGCAACTTGTTTCGAAAAAAAATTATCTGTATTTGTGAATGATTTACGTGCAGAAACATTTTTACATTTTATTAATTTACAAAAACATAAGGACAATAACAACGTTATTAATGCAATTTTTTTTGCACAAACTATTGTTAACATGCAAGAAGATTTTGGAGAAAGATTTAAAGAGTTTAGGAAATATAAAGCTACACTAGCTTTTTTGACAAAACCAAATGAAGCAGATATGCAGCAATTATATTTATCACCATTCCCATTGATTAATCAGGCACAATTTGAACTTCAATTATTGGATTTGAAATCCAAAGATTTATGGAATATAAAATTTAATCCTGAACTGGAAAGTTTAGAAAGAGAAAAGTGCATTTTATCTTCCCATTATAAGTGGACCGAAATTCACAATCTTCAAAATGTAGGTAAAGTTGATTTCGAAGCTTGGAAAGGTCTTTCAAAATCATTTTAAAAAATATGCTTTTGGACTACTGACAATTTTCGTATCCACATATTACTGTGAGCAAGTCTTTTCACATATGAAATTAATAAAGAGTCAGTTAAGAAGTAATCTTACTGACCTGAAACTTGAGTGCTGCCTTAAGTTAAAGATTACTGAATATTCACCAAATCTTGAAGTCTTATCTTACGCTATATTATCTTATACTGGCAAGTGCAATAGGTATCACAAACTATATGTATAAGTAAATATTAATTGATTGTAATACTTGATTATTTTAAAACAAATAAACAATTTTTACGTTTCTTTTTTCTTAAATATAGCATATATTTTTAGCGGCTCTTCCATGTTATTGTTTTTGTTTTCAATATAGATTTGGCTCTTTGTCACCGAAAGGTTGCCGACCCCTGACCTATGACAATAAACAGTTTATAGACAAAAAACAAAATTTTAATCATTTAATTGTCAGATTTAATTTTACAATCACAACGAATATGCAAGAATTGCCCGAATATATCGAGAAAAAGGCAACAGAAAGTTTGTTGCCACTTAAATCTAAATAGAAATATGAAAAAGAATACGAAACCTTTAGACTATGGCAGCGGTTCCCAAACTTTTCGGTTCCCGGCGCCCTTAATGTATCAGAATTTTTCTGCGGCGCCCCAAGTCAAAACAGAGCCGCAGTAAGGAAAACTTGCGCTAGGGGCAGAGCCGTGTTTTGACGGCCTTAGCAAATAAAAACAAAGTTCTCAAAATTTAAGTGATGAGCAAAAAAAAAGGTCCTCACCTCCCAAAATCCAAGTAACGAGCAAAAAAAAAAGGTTTTCATCTTCACAATGGCGCCCCTCAGTCAAGCCCGTCAGCGCCCTTTTCCTTAGAGCGCCCAGGGCCGTCGACCCTCCGCCCCCCCCTTACTGCGGCTCTGAGTCAAAACATTGGCCTAATAAACGCAATTGGAGGATTATTGGAATATTTCCGCGGCGCACAGTTGGAGAATTGCTGTTATAAATAAGAAGTAAGTATTAGTTTATAAAGATAGTTAAAAAAAGGAGGCAGGCTAACATTTCATCGGCTCTTAGCCTTATTGTGGACTGTTTTTTTTTTAAATTTTTTGGCTGCAAATATCAAAATTTTAGACCTTGACTCAAAATCCAGTGATAGTTTGCTATTATCAGAATTTATATAAATTTAATATTGGGAATTTGAAATAATAAATTGATAGAAGTTTTCGCAGGACTCCGTGGCGCAACGGTAGCGCGTCTGACTCCAGATCAGAAGGTTGCGTGTTCAAATCACGTCGGGGTCAAATTTATTTAATAAAAATATTATTATATTATAGCGTTTTATAACAATTAATAATGTAAAATTAAAAACAATAACGCTTTAACAGTTTTAAAATATAATAGGTGACACAAAGAAAATTCATATTTAAAAAAAAATATATCCCAAAAGTAGTTAAAGATTACGACTTGGAGTTTGCAGTTTTGGATATGTTATACTATTTTAGTTATATATTAAAAACTTAAGGCCATCTAGGGCTATCTTCGTTTTGGTATTTTTGACTTGAATATAGGCAAAAAAATTTTAAATATCTAATTTTGAAAGATAATATCCCAAAATGCAAAATGGATAGTGCTACATGAGACATTTTTGAACTAATGTCCTATATTTTTAAATCCTACCCGGAACAAAATTGCTAATATTGACTCAGTTTTAGCTGAAATCTTTGGGTATTTAAGACCATTCAGCCATGTTATTTGCAATAATTATTTCTGGAGATGGTATTTGAAGTAGGTTCATTATTAGGGTGACCATTTTCTTAAGAAGGCAATGCAAAAAGGTCGTCACTTCCCAAATATAAGTGAAGAGCAAAAAAAAGGTCCTCACCTCCCAAATCCAAGTGAAGAGCAAAAAAAGGTCCTCAAATACAAGTTACAATGCGTGAAAAAATGTTAGAATGACATCCAATCAAAATGCTATGTTCTCTTTTCCTCGGACATTCCTCTTTTTTGATGCTTTAAATTTCCTATGGCAGGTTTTCTAAAATATATCATGTAATTTGTATACCTACTTGACATATTTAGAGGTATCGGAAGATAATAAGACATTATTAAAATAGATACAATCTTCAGTGGCGAATTAAGTTGCTTGGGGGCCCTGGGCGGTAAAATTAAAATGGACCCTCTATTATTTTAAATAGAATGGAAATATACACCGCTTAATTCACCTCTGACAATCTTCAGAAAAGTATAAATGGCACAAGAAGATAAACAGTAATTTTGTAAATATGAATCATTTTCTGTGTCCTCTTTTTTAGTAGTTGCCGTATACAGGACTCACGTGCCCCCAGTACCCCCCCCCCCCCTGAGTACTCCACTATTTTAAGAAGACGATAAAAGGGCTTACAGTTCCCAGTACTTGAATTAAATTAGATTTATTACCTTGTAAAATATATTACTTGCGAGTAAACGTATCTAATAATAGTGAAAGTGTAAAGTTATCATGACACAGGACTCCGTGGCGCAACGGTAGCGCGTCTGACTCCAGATCAGAAGGTTGCGTGTTCAAATCACGTCGGGGTCAAATATTTTAAAAATTTATTAACTGCTGTTCATATTAAACAAAATAATTTAAAAAAATATAAAATAAGAATATATATTTCTTTAGCTTTTTTGAACTATAATTCATTTTCTTTTAAGAATGGAGTGTAGGCAAGATAGCTATTTCGATCTTGTTTTTAATTGGGTAAGAGCGTAGAAAAGTTTACACTGTAGAAAAATAGATTTTTGTCTCAACTTATTCTATTTGTCTTTATTTATTTTAACTCAAATTTGTAAACATAGGCGTACAAACTAAGTTAACAGTGAATATTTTACTAACTATTATTTCTAATAAGTAAAACGGGAGTACATGTTTAAATAATGTTAGAATATAAAAACCAATGAATAAAGAGATTTGAAATGAATTTAGAATATATGTATTAAGAGAAATATTTTAAAATGAAGTCGTCTGAAAATTAATTAATGTACGTACACCTCTGGTACCAAACACAACAGTTGTATTGCTGTCAACTGTCATATTCTTTGCTGTCAACGAGCGCCATATTAATAATTTGTGTTGTGTAATAGTGTCAATTAAATATAAACTTGAAGTGAAGAAGAATCTATTGATAATTTGGACTGATTTCCAATATTATTTTATATATTTTTCTTAATTATTTTTTATAAGTTTTGTATAAATAATAAACTTTAATTATATTTTCAATTATTATTATATTATTTTTTATATGCGACAGATTTGTACAAATAATATATTTTAATTAAATTTTAAATTATTTGAAAATAAGAAAATAGAATTATTGAACTTATTTTTAATTAATTTTAATTATTGAACTTTTTATTTATCTAGGGTGACCATTCGTCCCGCATTTTAACATTTTGTCCCGCATTGTCCCACATTTTAACATTTTGGATTGAGGACCTTTTTTTGCTCTTCACTTGGATTTGGGAGGTGAAGACCTTTTTTTTGCTCTTCACTTGGATTTTGGGAGATGAGGACCTTTTTTTTGCTCTTCACTTAGATTTTGGGAGATGAGGACCTTTTTTTTGCTCTGTCCCGCATTGCCTTCTTAAGAAAATGGTCACTCTATATTTATCTATATTTTACAATTTATTTAGAAATTAAGAATAATAGCAATTTTATGCATTTAAATTATAACTTTTTTAAAAACATTAATTTTGAAACGTCAAATTTGAATTTACCGCAAAATGTATTTAATTTTAAATTATAAACTTTAATTTGATACAGTGTGAAACCGGCAGTGCTCGCAGCACCATCTACAGCCGGACAAACCTCTCGTGGCCGGGCGTGGCTTATGGTGCGCATAGAGAGGGCACTATGAAAGGCACTTCCATTCATCTGTTCATTCACCGCGAGATTGTTCGAGCACATACGAAGAGTTCCGAATATGCCAATTGATGATTGGTGGAAAACAACAGAGATAGGTGAATATTATATAAGATAATCTTTTGCAACAGGTACCAGTTTTTACTATCAATATAGTTAAGCAAACAGACAGATCATACAAAATATAGAATAAGGAAGAGAAAAAATAAATCCCAAAATAATTAGTAATATTTTGGAATATTTTTAAATTGAAAACATGCCAGCTACAAAGTAAATTGCAACCATTTATATTACAAAAAAACATACATGCTAACATATAACATTTTCATGCAGGAAAATGAATTATGATATTAAAAAGATTTAAATTTCTTTAATCTAATCCAAATTCAAGTGATAAAATCTAAATGTGCTTAATTTAGAAGCTAGATTTTTCAAAAAGCGATTTATAGAAATCTACAAAATTTACTGTTTTTAAAAATATATATATACAGAGACCACTGCCATCTTGCCTAATCATTTCCGATGTCCTAATAAAAAAAAATAATAAAATTTTAGGAGGGATACACATTATATTAAGCACACACCATCAGACCTAAAATATCTAATCTTAAAAAACACCTAAACATAAAAATGTCGTCTATAACTAGTTGAGCTACCCGTACTATTTTAAAAACATTTTTTATGACATTATAGTATAAAATAATGAAATTTTAAGTTTTTTAAGTAGTGGCCGCCTTAACCTCCCGAATAAAAAATAGTGGTGTCAACTTTTTTCTATTATGGGGTCATATTTAATGTTAGAAATATTTCAAGGGTCGGATTGAGTTGGATCAGGAGATCGATATTAAAAAATCACTTGAAAAGGCGGAAGGGGGGGGGGGTATTCAGAAAATTACTTGAGGTTGGGTCGGTATAAACTCAGATTATCTCTTGAGAACAGGATAGAAATTCAAAAATTTACTTAAAAGGACGAGGAGGAAAAAATTTCAAAAATCACTTAAGGACACAGGACGGTAGTAATTAAAAACTGTCTTGAGGATGGTAGAAATTTCGGTAGGATTGGACACCGTTGCTTGAAAAAATGTATAGAACAAGAAAGATTTCTTTTTTATTTTAAATAATTTTTATTCTACAAATTTTTGCTGTAAATAATAAGTTTATTATATTGAATAATAAGAGTCATTTCAAGTTTTTTAGGTAGTTTTCAACATAGCCCCCCAAATATTTATCCTATTGGAAAACTGTACCGGAAAAAAATGTGTTTTATTCTGAGCAATTTTTACACATTTTTGCTATAAAGTGCGCGTAAACGTATTTAATAATAGTGAAAGTGTAAAGTTATCAAATAGTAAGTGAGATATTTAAATTTTTTAGGTGGCGCCTACCATAGCCCCCCCAAATATTTATCTTATTGAAAAACTGTAAACAAAGCAATATTTTTTATTCTAAACAAGTTTTGTTCTATACATTTTGGCTATAAAGTAAATAGTAAGTGAGATATTTAAATTTTTTAGGTGGCGTACCATAGCCCCCCCCAAATATTTATCTTATTGAAAAACTGTAAACAAAGCAATATTTTTTATTCTACACAAGTTTTGTTCTATACATTTTGGCTATAAAGTAAATAGTAAGTGAGATATTTAAATTTTTTAGGTGGCGTACCATAGCCCTCCAAATATTTATCTTATTGAAAAACTGTAAAAACGGAAATGTTTTTTATTCTAACCAATTTTTATTCCATACATTTTTGCTAGAAAGTAAATAGTAAGTGAGATATTTAATTTTTTAGGTGGTGTCTACCATAGCCCCCAAATATTTATCTTCTTGAAAAACTGTAAAACAGGAATGTTTTTTATTCTAAATAATTTTTTGTACTATATATTTTTGCTATAAAGTAAGTGGTAAGTGAGATATTTAAATTTTTAGGTAGGGTCTACCATAGTCCCCTAATATTAGCAGACAAAAGTTTCTGTATTTTAAAGAAATTTTCTTATATGTATACATTTTTGATATAAAGTATTAAGTGAGATGACAATTCGAAAATTATTTACCACGCTCTCGTTTAATTGTTTTTTACTTTCTTAAGTGCATTACCAACGAATATCAGTGACTCAGACAAAATTATTCGAAATATTTCAAGATCGGTATAATTTTTTTTTTTATAAAAATCCTTTCGTTGATAATGTTAAATGTTATTGATTGCAATTGAAAACGATGTGTACATATTAGTTTTTGAAAGCTTCTCGTTATAAATAATTATCATTATTACTTATTTCTAAACCAATTATCTACAAAAACCATAAAAAAAACACAATGTGAATCTATGCAACACGCATTACAATATACAATTATCCCAAATTAAAATATTAGTGCGCCGCCTGTGCTGTAAGTCGGCAATGAAGTTAGCAAATAATCCTATTATTTCAAACGATGCGGTGTTGACTCAGAAGGATCAAGTCAAAAATTTTAAAATACTAGGTGTGTAAATTAAGTAACCGGGCTGATTTTATTTATTTTTTTTTATTCAAATAGAATTACAATTCAATATTGTCTCCCTCAAAATAGCTTCCTTGGGAAGCCACACAGCGCTGGAGACGGTTCTTTCAATCCTCGTAGCAGTGCTGGAACTCGGATACTGGAATAATACTCGGAAACTGGTTGGTTATGGACGTTTGAATGCTTTCGAGTGTCCCAAAATGACGTCCCTTGAGGTGATTTTTCAATCTTGGGAGGAGGAAAAAGTCACAAGGACTCAAGTCAGGCGAATAAGGAGGCTGAGGACCAACAGGAATCTTATTACTGGCCAAAAACTCGTTTATTGAAATTACCATTTTGCGCAGATTTTTCTCATCCCCAATTCATTGGTCAAAATCTGATGAACGGTAGTGTGAGTCAAATTCAACTTTTCCCCGATCATTCTGACTGTCAACCGACGATCTGAACGCACAAGATCCCGGATTCTGTCGACATTTTCATCGATTCTTGAAGATGAAGGTCTTCTGCTGCGTGTTTCATCTTCAATCAACCTTCTGAAAATTCCTTAAACCACCAAAAAACCTGTGTCCTTGACAAAACACTGTCTCCGTAGGCCTACTGAAGTTTTGCAAAAGCTTCCATTGCACTGTGCCCAAGTCTGAAGCAAAACCTGATAGCACACCGTTGCTCGAAATGAATGTCACTCATTTTTAGAAAAAACTGTTTCACGAAAAAAATCGCTACGGACAAGAAAATTACTCTAGCGAGTTCAAACTCGTACTGAAGGTGTGTCACATGTGCACCTGCCACCCCTCCAAGTCCCGCGTTCCAAATGTTGCCAGATCAAACGCTATGTTGCTAGAGCCCTGCGCGGATAAGCTTTTCTGTATCCGCATCCGATCCGCATCCGCACATCCATGATCCGCATCCGATCCGCATCCGCAGCTTTTGTAAATAACAAATCCGCATCCGATCCGCATCCGCAAAAATATCCGCACTATCCGCACTACAGGTTTTGCTGTTAGTTTGGAAAGAACTAACATATTTCGCCTGTTTAGGTAATCTCTGCTCTAAAACGCTACTGAAAATTTTTGGATTTACCAGCTTATTTATTACTAACCTAACGTAAGGGACCCCAAAAGTTTTAAGGCCTAGATGCGCTAATAACTTATTTAAATCTAGAGAGTGATAACAATTTTGGGGGGCCTAAGCGTTCTTTTTCGTAGGGAGTAAGTGGCGTGCTGCTTTTTTTAATATTGAATTTTAAAAAAAAATCTGAAAAGTTACTTGATAGAAGGTGCTTCATATTTTTAGGATCAAGTAATTCTCTTACGCCATTTCGCGCATGAGTTAGGCGTTGCAACTTTTTCAAATAGCAACATGTGTCATTTTTCAAATTTTTGGGATCTGCAAGACTTTTTACTTCGGGTAGTATAAAAAAATTGGCAGGTTACATGATAAAATTTTCGAGAAAAAATTATGTAGGTAAATTTTGGTATTTAAATAAAACTTACTAATCAGTTTTATGTAAAAAAAAACCTTTATCAGATTTAAAAGCCAGAATTAGAGCAGAGGTAGGAAGAATTACGTCGAAAGTGTACCAGGAAACTTTTGTCCAAAATATTATTTTCTATAATATATTCAATAATAAAAAGAAAGTTAAGTTGATTTTCTCAACTCAGTCTTGATCATGGACAATTGTCTTAATAAAAATAACATAAAGTGAGATTGAATGCTACAAAATATCATGTATATACAGACAACCGAAAATAACCGAGGACTGCGTAGTCAGAACACAATTGCTGGTTTCTCCGAAAGTAACCGAAGATTTAATGTTCACACGGATATTGCGGATAAGCGGATATGACATTTAATCCGCATCCGATCCGCATCCGCATGGTTTAAATGATAATTTATCCGCATCCGCAGAAAGGTTGCGGATATCCGCGGATAATCCGCGGGTACCCGCGGATTTGCAGGGCTCTATATGTTGCCAGTCCGGTTACTTAATTTACAACCCTGTATATTATACTTTTTTACTGTCGTTCTTGAACCGAGTTATTCGTTAGTTATAGGCTAACCGTTTTACCACGTAGCCACAAAGTATATTTTAATATATCACACTACTAATTATCTATTTAAATACCTATACCTAAGAACAAAATCAATGTTCTAATTATGTGAATAAATATTTGTTTAATATTGAAAATTTTGATTAAACCATTTCGTGACTAAAATGCATATTTTACATGACTAAATTTATCTGAAATCCTTATTATTATATAAATATATTATTGATTATCAAAAATTTGCAATTTAATTAAGGAAAACAATTTTTTGAAAGAAATTTATAAGAAAAACATAAATAAATGAATTGATAATGGAGTACATTAAGCCACACAGAAGTGAGTATCCTCTTAAGAGCTATTAAAGACAATTAAGAACAATTAATGGCTATTAAGGGTTATTAGCATAAAAATGCGAAGATGGAAGGGAGGACATAAGAAGCAACATTACCTTCCGTTCAACTTTAAAAAGGACTTGAATTAGATGAGTTACGTCCGTAGATTATACTATTATGAGGAGGTAATGGTAATAAATCATTTGTAGTAATAAAATACTTATAAATCAAATAACACATTTTTAATAGACAGAAATACGTTTTGGAAATTGAAAAAAATTAAGCCATTTATCAATACATTTCTTATTAATTTAATGAAGACTTGAATACGGAGCAAATGCAGAAAAACTCGCTGGGATTAATGGTAAAATAATTAAATTTTGTTTAAAAAAATTAAATGGAATCTCTTAGTTCTCAAAACATGAAATAGAACTGATTATCAAAAAACTTTTGGGTTAATGTTCCGTATAAGTCCACCAAAGACAACTCGTTAGAGAAACCGTGTATGCTAGTTATAATGGGTACATTCGATTTGACGCTCCGAGCGTTCCGAGCACGCTCTGTACACTCAAACGTGTTCGATTTGACGCTCGGAGTACACTCAATTGCATTCGTTTTGCGATCGAGCGAGCATTTAGAGTGCGCTCTATGTGTTCGGGGTTTTAAGACCAAGCATATGGAGTATGACGTAAAAAAGTGGGGGAAGTTTAAGATTAAATTATAAATAAAATAAAAATAATAGCCTTAGACAAATAATATTGTTATTTGTCTATGACTACAGAGTACGGTTATTTTATGTATTTGTGACGTTCTGTAAACAGTAAAAAAATTATTAAAATACACCGTACATACAATTAAAATGGAAAAAATTCATTAAATTAATTCATTAATTATTATTTAATTTTTAATTAATTTTATTTCTTCATTATTGAAAAAAAATCAAGGAAAACCCGAGGTATTATCTGTCTCATTTTGTAATACGAAACTAACAGGGAAACTTCACTTTTTATGTTGTATATTTAAAATATCATCTTAGGGTGGTAATTCTGAAATAACACCTTTCAAAATATTTGACAATTCATAATTGACATTAAATTATATGTCAACTTACTAACACAAATTGTATAAAACACAAATTGACAAGTATTTGAAATATATTTTATGCAACCAGAACAGAAAATATGAATAAGCGAAATAAGATGAAATAAATATTTGTATATAATTCAAAATATTAGACATGTCAATCACAAATTTGACATGTCAATTTGTTATCTGACATGTAGTTTTTGAGTGAATATAACCTCAGTATAATGAAACTTCATCAAAAATGTAAAAGCCAGATTTACAAGTTTACATGGTTTCAAAAAAGTCTATTTACACCACAACAGTCACCAAAGTAACCATATCTAGTTTCGTATTACAAATTGAGACAGATTATACATATATAATTTTGATTCATGACTGACGTGAATTAATCTGACAGTAAAAACGCCGCCTAAAATTGTAGGGTTAGATTTTATAAACAATACGTCACAAGAACGCTCGCTCCGTTAGTTCTCTATTCATGACGTCACCATCAACTGTTCGCTCAGCGCTCGCTCTACTCTGTACAACTCGAATGCACCCAATGAGATTTGGCCCTGGCGAAGCGCCGCCCCTTTCTTTCAAAACACAACATTTACGATTCACTTTATCATTTCCAATATTTTAAGTTAAAACTGAAATCTAAATAAGTACTTGATAGTTATCCGTTTCGAAATCCAAGCAATTATTTAATAAGTGTTTGTTAACATTTAGCTCCTTAGCTCATTTTAAAGAAAAACTTGAATAATAAAATTTCAGTATTTATACGCTTTAAGTTAAATTTAAATGGTTTAAATGAGATTTATAGTATACTTATTTTGAAGAATATTAACATTATTAAAAGACAGAATCCTCAAAAATATCAATATATTCCGACCTACCAATTTTATGTCTGAAATAAAAAATTCCGTTTTTCGCCGCATTCATAGATACTAAATTATGTAATCGTATTAAAACTGTATAAAGCATTTATATATCTTCACTATATGCAAACAATCAATGATAAAACTTATTATTATGTTTAGTTAGCAAAAATTTTAGACAGAAAAAATTTAAACTTGCTAGACGTATATGAACAGGTATTATATAACAAGCTCATAAGGAATTTTTACCTTTTTTCCAATGAAATTTATAGTATACGTATTTTGAAAAACATTAACTTCATAAATAGTTCCAAAAATATCAGTTATATTCGGACGTTCCTCGTGCTACTACTGGGGTACGTTCCAAAACTTAAATCTTGGAGTTCGAGTTTACTCAAAGGTAATGTGGTCATGTGATCAGGTTTTGGAACGGCGATGTTAAGGTTAGGAGTGCTTATATGAAAATTCCCGCTAAAATATTGTCAACACGACATATTATTTTAAATAATTATTAATATCTTTAAATAGTGATGCATAAAAAGATGAGGGAAGTATGTATTATTGCTGCTGATTTGAGTCAACAACTGTTCGACAACGTATATCTATTAACGGTAATTTTAATAAATATTTACAAACTATTGTATCATAAATACCAATTTATAATTAAGTAAAATATTTTCTTTTTATTTTAGAATCTTGAATTTCTGTTAATTTTTTTCCATAATTCCTGTTTTCCATAATTAATATCTGTTAATTTCGATATGTCAAAACTTACATTACATGCGTACGCATTCTGCGCATGGGAGTAAATATTACCCACCTTGCAAGCAGAGTTAAAAGAGTAAACTCTAGTGTTAACTCAAACCGGAAACTCGAATGTTTTGGAACGATGTTACTAAACTTAGAGTTAAGTTTAGAGTAAACTCCATAGGTTTTGGAACGTACCCCTGCCAACTACAGAAGCATGAATGATTACTATTGGCTCCCCACTCTTACGACCGTGCCTTCTCGTTTATAACGTTATAATATAATTCATTCTAAGCATACAAGCCTAGTTGTGGTGGACTAATACGGAACATTAACCAAGACCTGCAACATCCTGAAATGTGTGAAAAATCACACTTAACATAAATTTTTTTAAATTTAAATCGAAACGTTAACGAAGTTAAAATATTATTTAAATTTCTGACCACTCGGAATCCCATTACATCCTCATAATGTTTTAAAAGGACCTGCAATTTTAAGCTTAAAGAGGTGTATAAATTATTCAAACTTTTGCACTCCGCTCAATAAGTAGCTCAGCTCAATAGCTCAATACCTCAACCTAGAACTTATTGATTCTCACGAAATCAGTAGCAGACAAATTAAAATGAAACTGTCGCAATAGAGTGCAAAAGGTTGGACTATTTTTAAAGCTGCATCCAGACCAAGCACACCGAACTGCGCTGAACTGCGACATACAACATCGAAGTGAGCAAGGTTGAAAATTTGTTACTCTTTCATATAAGATTAAATTTTATTTGTCGACGTCCTGTTTATTGTATACCTTCACTCAATAAGTCTCCGGTCTGACATATATATGGCAACACTGTTGACAGACCCATATGATTTCTGGATAGTACTAACCTTCAAACGATACGTGTGAAAATTTCGTGACATTCTGACAATTAGTTTAGAGGTTACAGCGGTTTTAGTGACTCCAGTTTTGTAATTTTCAAAAGAATGGATAAAAAAAAAATTTGTGTGTTGATTAAACATTGTTTTTTGATGGGAAAAAATACTGTTGAAGCCAAACAGTGGCTTGATAAGCGTTATAGAGACTCTGCACCAGGCAAATCAACTATTACTGATTGGTATTCTGAATTTAAATTAATTAACTAATTTTAATTTTTTTAATTTTAGGAGCGTTGGAATGACTGTGTTACTCTTGAAGGAGAGAGATGAATAAAGTCGAATTTCCAAAAAAAAAATGTTTTTCTTAGTTTAGGGTGACCATTTTCTTAAGAAGGCAATGCGGGACGGAGCAAAAAAAAAGGTCCTCACCTCCCAAATTCAAGTGAAGAGCAAAAAAAAGGGTCCTCACCTACCAAATCCAAAATGCGGGACAATGCGGGACAAAATGTTAAAATGCGGGACTTTTGCGGGACGCATCTTAATGCGGGACAAAATGTTAAAATGCGGGACAAATGGTCACCCTATCTTAGTTAGACCGGAAACTTATTGAGCGACGTGGTATGTGGTTATCGAACAAAAAAGATCCACGAACATGCAGTTTTTTTTTTTTGTAGCAGTGATGGCTTCTTATGCTTCTTCGGCTAAGGCAGAACTTGGTTTGTCGCCCAGTAATTATTTTAAAGTTTATTTATATATTTAATGGTGCGATTATGGTCATTTCAGTTAAATATTTAAGCTCTTTAAATGTGAAGGTCACAGGCTTTAGCGTGAAGTGCAATTACGGTCACCATTTAACGTTAAATAAATCCTTAAATTTTTCTTTAAGCTACAGCGAGATATATCTCTCCATAGCGCTAAATTTGAGGTTGTGTTTTACACTGGATCATATTGTGACGTTTCCCGAAATTGTATTTAAAGTTAATTTTAATTACAAGAAAATGTAATTGATCCATGTTTTATTTCATTTAATTGCCGAGGAAGATGACAACAAGTAATAAAAGATAAATTTATAAACATTATAAATTATCGAAAATATGTACTTTGTATTTTTAGGAACAATCTTCGCATAGAACGAAGATTTATAAGAGACACAGAAAATTCATTTTAAATGGTTAATGAGAATTTTAGATTTTTTTTCAGCTGTCAAATGAAATTATTTGCTACGAAATTTTGCAACCACTACATAATGGACAACCTGCAAGGCAAGACGAATTTCCACTATATCTCAAAGTGTTAGGAACTATCAACTTTTTGGCAACTGGTTCTGACCAAAAAGCTGTGGGAAATCCATTTTTAATTGCATAAGCCAGAGTAGTTTAAGCAAAAGGCTCATTACGAATCGCTTAAGCCATGTGTGTTATTTTGTATGAAAATTTCCTATGAACATACATTTTTATATTAAAATTATACTTTTACTATTTATTATTTTTGGGTAAATATTGTAAACATGGTTTAATACATGTACTTTGAATTCATTTTGCTATGTATTTTTTTGTTTTTTCTTCAATAAACAAAGATTTTAATTTTTAGGTTATATCACGTTATATGTTCTGACAGCCAGCACTAAAAACACTAAATTAACATGTCTTTACTATTGCTTTCTCTCTTTATTCAATGCGCACAGACAAAGACAGACAATGCTCAGTTGAACGTTACCTAAGGTGTGTTCGTTTGTGTTGCCCAACCTACACTGAACTACACCACAGCTTCCCCCACCAATGCTATCTTATATAGTGACGTCAGCTGCTCTTGTCCTGGACAAGTCTGGTGCAACACAAACGAACAAACCTTTAGTTAGCCTCTAACAAGGTCACAATTCTGTAGCTGAAGTATTTAAATTTAGTTGATCATAATAGCAAAATTTTAAATAATTTAACAGTCGAAGTTAAAGATTCATTTAGCCTTAAATTCTGTAAGATTTACATGTTGGACCATAATCGCACCATAAGTCAGGTATTTTTCAAAAAGGTGTCGCCTTTGTGAACAGCTTGTCGCTTATATAGGACGATCATGAACGTTTTGCGCAGTTAGGTGCTTTTGCTCTGAATGCTATGCGTATATACCACCTCTTCTTGCAATTAAAACATCAAGGGATCTTCTTTTACATTTAGATTGTACTCATGCAATTTAATTTTGGGTAGTTTCTGATGGTGTGTGCTTTTATAGGCATACAAACAACAATGTTAGGATAGAAAACCATGGACGTACTGTCAGACAATCGTCCTTAATCTGACAGGTAGACAAGGAGTAGCCGTCGAAAAGACGGCTAACATCAGAACACACACAACAGAAGGCATGGCAGCCAGTATAAACAGTACAGACGACCACCAATTGTGTCACCTGTGACTGAATCTTCTGGCGACTGTGCTCCCGCCATCCTTGCATCGTCTGAAGTGACATGGCATGAAATTAGCAAGATGGCGGCGGCCCGTGCCGCACCTGCACGTGATGCGGACACCAGGACGCCACGTGAACCCTGGTGATAACTCTGACCACTGCTCACTCGGCGGGAATAACTTGACACGAATGTTCGCTGGCTGGATGCGCGAGATGTTGACCGACCTCCACTGCTGTGCACCGTTAAAGGGATGCCTATCGAGGTAACGTCAACGTTAAATTTATTTTCAAAACCCTCAACACTATCATAAAATCAATTCCGTTTCACTTCTCTCACTCACAACTAAATATTACACAGGCCTGCGTCTTAATTTCCTTTTACTTTGTTTGCCTTAAATAGTTTTACTTGGTGAAACTAGAATATAAGAGGGTCAGCCAAATATAAACCAAAATTTTACAATATAGTGCAGAGGTCCCCAAACTGTTTTGGCCGTCGACCCCCAGAAGAGTTTCTCGACTTCTTATCGACCCCCTCTATTTTACAATTACGTTATTATAATAGAACAAGCAAAAAATACGCTTATGTGATTTCTTATATTGTTTATTGTATAGTGTTTTATTTATATTACATTTATCTAATATAATTATATCTAGTCAGATGCAATACAATAATATTATTAAATAAAATTTACTGTCATTGTCAATGTGACGGGTGTGGTTGGTGATTCTTTGCAATATTAGAAATGTCGGGTTCAAAATGATTTAATTTCAGCCTTAAACCGTTCTAATCTAACATCTAACTTGCTTCTCTGTTTTGCCAGGATGGAATTAACATGGCTAAAACCAGCCTTAACCATATACGAGTTTGGAAATGCTAGCAAAAAGTGAATTACCATTTCCGGAAGGTTTGGATATTTCTGTATAACATTTAAATTTGTCCAAAAGTAACTTAAATTAACATTTTTAAAAAGCGATTTAGCTCAAGATCAACCGACAATTTAATAGATTCATCTTGTATATTACTATTATGTGTTCAACATCTGCAGAAAAGGGCGCGATAATCTAATCTGGTATGTGAATTTTCTTTGAATCCTCAAAACGTAATTTAAAATCCAGCTCAATTTTTGAAGATGCTTTGTGTATATTTCCAAGTCTTTATCTTTTACTTCCAATTGTCGCAAATTCGAAAAATACTGAAAATCTCTTCGTAACAATGAAGATCTAAATAAATCTAATTTAACTTCAATAATATTTATATATAACCGTGTAGTTATTATACTAGTAGTTTTTAACTTTTTTCCATCGACCCCCAATCGAACCCCGAACCAGAATCGACCCCTAACAATGTCATATCGACCCCCGGAGGTCTTTGGGGACACGTGATATAGTAGAACCTCTAAATTCGTCATTAATCTGTTCCTGGGGGTGTAACGAATATAGAATATGACGAATATAGAAACAATTTTTCCCATAAGAAATAACTGAAATTCAATTAAGCTGTTTCCAAATCCTAAAAGTGGTACAAAAATTTAAAAAAATGTTGTTTAAACTTTGTAAACTTTGCATGAGGAAACTCTCTGCCAAATTGGTGCCGCATTTGCTCTCAGTTGACAACAAACGTAATCATCTAACCATTTCGAAAGAATGTTTGGCGATGTTCAACCACGATAAGAAAATGGATCCATCACAACACACCAGAGACCAAGGAACTGTCGAAACAGTGGACTGTTCCGGGCGAATCGAAGCCGAAGAAGGCCAAGGTGGGTTTGTCAGCCAACAAAGTTATGGCCACAGTTTTTTGGGATGCGCACGGTATCATTCACATCTATCTGGAAAAGGGTAAATCGATCACTGGCGTATATTATGTAGAGCTGTTGAACTGATTCGACGCCGAGTTAAAGCGAAAGCGGCCGCATTTGGCGAAGATAAAAGTGCTGTTCCATAAGGACAACGAACCTATCCACAAGTACGAAGTCGCAATGGCAAAATCCCATGATTTGTGCTACGAATTGGTTCCTCATCCACCGTATTCGCCAGATTTAGCCTCCTGCAACTATTATCTATATCCAAACTTGAAGAAATGGCTCGGTGGTAAGAGATTTGGGTCAAATGAGGAGGACATCGATAAAACAGACGCCTATTTTGAGGGTTTCGTGAAATCATATTATTCGGAGGGTATCGAAAAATTGGAGAATCGTTGGACAAAGTGTATAGTTCTAAAAAGAGACGAAGAAATAAATGAAGTTTTTCCAAAAAGTTGTGTTTTCTTGCCTAGGCCGATTACTTTTCAACCGGCCCTCGTATGTTGTGTTGACGGAATGATGAAGCACTTCCAGTGAAAGCAAAAACGCAATTGTCTAAAGACAAGGTTCTTGTTACCGTTTTTTGGGTTCATAGAGCAAATATATATATCGACTTTCTCCATGATCGAAGAATACTTAATACTCTGTAGGACTACGAACTTTTGGAAGAAGTCAAAGCTTTTTAATTAGGGTCTGGTGACGGTCAGAGAAGGAGGAATGCGTACAGGAAAAGCTGGAACCAAATTAAAAGATTTGTGCCTAATCGTATCCGATGGAAACATTTCATTGAAGCCCTTTACTCCATGTAGGGGTTATAAGACCCAATGTATGTGTAATTATTTGTGACGTCATTATCTTTATTAAGACTCCAACGGTACGTGATAAACACTACTTATTTTTGCAGTATGCAATAAGTAGTTCAGAAGTTATAAAAAATATCCCACAAAAAATATCCATCGCAGGTCTGTGTTATATAAAATCAGCATTTAAAAATTGATTTCTAAATTATTGTGAAGAAACGGAAAAGATTTCAGATCCCATACATCCTACACACATTTCTGTTTAGAATGAAATGAAAGAAGCCTTAGAGAAGACCTAAATAGAAGAATATGAAAAGAATAGAAAAACACTGCAATGAAGACAATGAAAAACAACATTAAACGTGCTTGAAGAAGTTAAAGAGGTTTGTGATCTTACCTGTATCGCTGGCAAAAAGGATGGGTGGTGCTAGATTCGCGTTGGCAAAATGGTGAGCCCTAACCGGTGACCTATTTTGCGTGAAAAGCTTCAAGACAAAACAGATTAAGCCGGCGAGAACTGCTATGCCAGTTGCTACACCAGCTAATGCCGAGAAATCGGACGTCAGCAACACCAGATCTAAAAAAAAAAAAAAAAACAATTGAGTGTTTCGCAAGTATCTACTGTAAATAGTAAATATTTTTGATGAAATCACGTCAGATGAACAATTTTGAAGCCGTAGAAGAAGTTGTGTAAACCCCATTAGTTTGTATTGTTCTTATGACAAAAGTGAAGAAATGAAACGTTATGGCATTTTTTTTTCACACTTTTCTTTTTTCAACTCTCACCATAAACAGACATTTTATGCACCAAAACAAGTGGAATATACAGGTCGCCAAGGATGAAATTTGTAGTTAATAATATTGCCAAATTTAACAGATTATTATTTGATATTGGCTTAATATTTACCCGTTCTGTTTTTTTATTTTTGTATTTGAAAGTTACACATCTCGCCTGTTTAAAGAAATCATTGTATGCTCTAAAACATATCAAAAACTTTTTTTCAAAATTAATTTTGTTGAAAATGGAACGGTCGGAAATTCGCACTATTATGAAGTATGAGTTCTTACGTAGAGCTACAGCATCGCAGACCGCGTGAAATATTAATAGTGTATTTGGCTCTAGTGTTACTACGCAGCAGACAATATCAAATTGGTTCGCCAAATTTCGTACAGATAGTTTAAACCAAACAAAAAAAAAAAAAAAACTGGTCCATCGATCACAGCAGAAATATACTGCAACCAACTGGACAATGATGCAAAATAATGCAAAAACTTAAAGAAAAACAGCCTAGATTGGTCAACAGATCGACTACTATCTAATTGCATGATAACACTAGACCACACACTGCACAAATGACTGTGGCAAAACTACAGGAATTGGAGTTGGAACTTCTTCATCATCCTCCATACTCACTAGTACCTAGCCCCCACTGACTACCACTTCTTCCGCAACTTGGACAACTTTTTAATAGGAAAATAGTTTAATTCCTACAATGCTGTAAAACTGGCCTTCCAGGAACTCATTGACTCTCGTTCGCCAGGGTTTTATTTCACTGGCCTGAACAACCTGCCGCTTAAACGGTAAAAGTGTATAGACAATATGGGTGCATACTTTGATGAATAAAATAATTCCTTATATTTGTAAGTTATCAACCAACTTTGCCTTTTTTTCTACATATTTCATCCTTGACGACCTAATAGTACTGTTTTTAAAAAAGTAGAAAAAATCTCTTTTATTGCGATAAAATATGCATTCAGCTCCAGCTATAGTAGCCCCCACAAGAAAAATGTCTGGATTCAACAATGATTATAGTGGTGTAACTTACCTTCTGCGCAGAAGACACGTTTGTTTGGTTTATTGATGGTAACAGAATGATATCCGGTCTTGCATTGACATACCGCGTTATGATGCACTTGAATACATGAGGAATACTGGTCAGAATAAGCACAACTTTGGCGGTAAAAACATTGTTCTCCAAGTTTCTTAGCTACACAGAAAACAAAACATAATGTTAAGCAACTTAAAAAGAACATGATTCATAGCCTGTAATGACAAACTTTTACAGACCAAAAATATGAAAAAGTTTGTTTACTTCAAATCGAAAATCATTTCAATCAGAAAAAAATAAGTTTATGCATGGTTATCATGCATTTCTTTAGATTTTCTATCTCTTCTCGTTCTGTTTTGTTATTTGGTAAGTTGATATTTGTTAAAGTACAAAGGAAACATAAGACATCTCTATGAAAAAAATTGCTCTTGGTAATCAATAACAAAACTCTAATGTTACATGTTTTTCTGCCATTCTAATGGTTTTCTTATGTAGTTGTTTTCACTGTTACAACAATTTACAACTGTAAATAGAACAAAATGTGAACGCTATAATGTTAAAAATAACGCACATCATCTATGGATACGTTGACCATACTTCCATTATTATAGAGGACAGATCTTTATTTTAGATTTATTTATTTCTAAAAATGTATCATTTATTATTTGTTTTGCCATTTGGAGTACAGAAATTTAATTTTAGAATAATTGAGATATATCGTTTGTAGAAGTTAAGGACTTCGAATGGATCCTACTGCGAGAAATATCATTGTGAACAATCAGGCCTAGCAGATTTGGCGCCTTTGTGCAATATTTTATATGGCGCCCCCAGTTTTCGGTGGCAAGAGCATTTATTAACGGTAAAAAAGTGCTCTGACCTATATAGGTACAATTTATAGATCAGGAGTAATCACGGACTAATTATAATAAATATCATAACAAATTACTTCATAAGGTACAAGATAAAATGCTTCACGTGACCAGCGCCACCTTGGGCGATGAGTGATTCACACATGGGCATTTTTCAAGGTTAGCACAACGGGACACTTATACGTGTTGTTACCAAATGACTGTACTATCAATGTTTACAAAGAAGCCCTTACTTACATTATTTTTGTAAGAAGCACATATCGATACAATAGTAGATTAAAACAAATAAATATAATTGAATCTTCCAAAAACCAATTCGCACCAAGCCAGTCTTAAACCGATTCTGCCATAGGTCCGGTCTAAGCCGTCTACGACTACTTTTTCGGTAGCGAAGCAGCCGAAAACTGCTAGTTACTAATAAAGAGTTTGGACCTTCCCCAAGGACTCAATTATTTTTAAGCTTCAAGTTTTTTTTTTGTATTTTTAGGGAACATATTGCAACCAATTAGCAACCAATACATATATTGTAAGCACTCACATACTGGACAACAAAAAAGTTATGTACAGTGTTACAAATCATGTAGGCTGAAAAATAATTGTAATGCCTTACGTTTTCCACAGCCCGTGGCAGGGTTGAGCCTAACAGGGTACTTGTT